>PVNU02000261.1:0-1243688 GCA_003013855.2 Liriodendron chinense
ATCGGCCTGATCACGTCCATGCCCCAGGCTGCAAAAGGCCAGGACATTACTGACTGGTGCAATTCTTCCGGTGGTGAATGTATGATATCTGCGTGGATTTGACACTGGTGACACTTCTTGACATATGCTATCGCATCCTTCGTCATTGCGGGCCAGTAGTAACCCATGTGTCGTACACGGTGATGTAGATTCTTGCCTCCCTGGTGGGCACCACATTCTCCTCCGTGAACTTCTTTCAGTGTATCATGCGCTTCATCTCGGCTTAGACATCGCAGTAGTACTCCCTCGTATGACCGCTTGTATAGTACATCATTCTGGAGTATAAACGAATTGGCATGTCTTTTGACTTGTGTGCGCATTTTGGGATCCTCCGGCAAAAATCCGTACTTCAGGTAGTCGATGAATGACCTTCTCCAATCATCTTCTTCCATGATCTCGAAGCAACAAATGGGATTGGCACTCAGTTCTCCACTGCGCAGTGCGGTTGTCGGCAGAATTCTTCTTTCTTCAATTGTTACCTGAAGCGGGCTGCCCCCGGGGTTAGCCAAAGCAGCGGCTAAACTAGCAAGTGCATCTGCTCGCATATTCTCCTGTCTTGGTATATGTGAGATACTGCTATTCTGAAACTGATCTAACATTGACTGCGCTTGGTGGCAATAGGGCGATAACTCGGGTTTGTGGACTTAGTATTCTGTCGTCAGTTGCCCAATAACAAGCCTAGAGTCTCCATAGATATGTATTTCCTTGATCTGCATTTCCAGGGCCAACTGTAACTCGATAATAAGAGCCTGGTACTCCGCCTCATTGTTGGTGCATGCGGGACTATCGTAATGAATAAGGTAATAGGTCCCCTTGCGGACTGATGAATATAACTCCTGCCCCTGACCCTATTGCTCTGGCCGCACCATCGAAATACATCTCCCAATGGTGTGCTTCATTAACTGCCATAACCTGATCATCTACGAGGTCATATTCTATTTCTTCACCACTTGGTACCGGATGTGCTGCCAGGAAGTCTACAATTGCCTGCCCCTTGATAGCCCGAGCCGGCATGTATGTCAAGTCAAATTCTGACAAGAGAAGGGCCCACTTGGCCAACCGCCCTGATAACATGGGTCTATTCATGAGAAACTTGAGGGGATCCTCTTTGGATATCAACGTTATCTGGTGAGAGAGATAGTAATGTCTGAGTTTCTTGACGGCAAAGATCAATGCCAGACAAATCTTTTCAATCGCTGAGTAGTTAAACTCGGCTCCCACTAATGTGCGGCTCAGGTAATAGAGTGCGCTTTCCTTTCCTTCTTCGTTCTTCTGGGCTAAGAGGGCTCCTAGTGAATTTTCACCGACGGTAATGTAGAGGATTAGTGGCTCTCCTTTGATTGGTGCTGTGAGGAATGGAGACTTTTCGAGCAGGTCTTTCAGAGAGTTGAACGCTTTCTGACAAGCATCATCCCACTCAAACTGGACTCCTTTCTTGTTAAGACGTGAAAATGGCTGACAACGGCCTGATAAGTTCGAGATGAATCTTCTTAAGTACGCGACCCTGCCTTGGAAACTTTTCAGCTCTTTGAGATTCTTCGGAGGTGGCATCTCCCTGATTGCCTTAATCTTCGTCGGGTCGATTTCAATGCCTCGGTGTCTGATAACAAACCCCAAGAACTTGCCGGAGGAAACTCCGAATGCGCATTTCAATGGGTTCATGCAGAGGCTTTTCTTTCTCAGTCTTTGAAACACTTGCCGTAGATGTTCTCTATGCTGCTCATGTTCGGCCGACCTTCAAATACAAACGTTTGGAGGGCAAATCAGGATACAGGTCTTACACTTTCTCCTAATGTAGTACCTATATAAGGGGAACATGTGTAGAGAGTGATTGTATTCTTTCAGAGTTTTCCTCATGCAAGGGGGTGGCTAGAAAGTGGAAGAGTGGGAGAGAGCTAATCCTTCTATTCTGTGGGTCTTACTCATGGCTCAGTGGTAGATTCTGTAAGTTTCAACATTCAGATCATGGGTTCGAGTATCCATGTGATGTGTGTGATTAAAAAAAAAGCTTTGTATTTCTCTTTTCTCTTTTTTTAGTGAATAAGAAAGCTCTATATTGTTGAGATAAGTAGATATTTGTATGTTGTCTCTTGTTTTTTGCTTTTTTTTTTTTTTTTTTTTTTTGTAGTTTTGCATTGCCTGGATCGATTATATATGGGGGGTTTCTCCTAACAATTGATATCAGAGCAAAAGTTAAGATGCCTTTTAGCATAAGATCGATGGTAATAATGTGAAATAAGATTTTCATCTGACGACGGTTGTACAACTTGAAGATGGAAGGGTCCTTGTGCAAGATTACTTGAACGAGTTTAATATCTTAATTAGTAGATTAGCGGCAGTTGATGTGAAGGTTGACAATGGAGAAAATGTTGCACTTCTGCTTTGTTCGATGCCAGATTCATGGTATAATTTTATTATGGATATTATCAATGGTCAGTCATGTCTATGTTGTTTAATGAAGAGTCTCATAGAAAAATACATGAGGGCTTTTTTGGTAATGTTATGATGTTTAAAAAAATATTCTGAGCAAGGTGTATCGAAGCGAGAAATTAAAGAATCAAAAGGATATAAGACAAGAAAGTATTGAAATTGCAGAAAGAAAGACTACTTGCACAAAAATTATAAATTGAGGAAAGCAAATAGAAATTTTTAAAACTTGATTTGCATGATTAAGCGTTGGATTTAAAGGGTTCACAAGGATACCTAATTGAGAAACGCAATTCCTTTAAGGACGGAGAAATGTTATCAATAGTGATTGCACGAGAGAATTTGAACAAATCAATGGGTTTGAGATTTGAGCGTTTTATTCCATATCACTCCATATATGGATTGTTTTTACATATATTGATTATGTGATGGTTGTACAATTTATATGAGTGATGGTGCGTGTAAAATTGTGGGAATTGGAGATTGTTAGAATTACTACGTTTGATAGTATCACGCATATAGTTTTCGGTGTATGGCATGTACCAGACTTATAAAGAGTTTTATACATTTGGAAGGTTTGATGAAGATGGCTATAAGTTTTTATTTATTTATTTTATGAAAAATAGTCAATTGAAGATTATAAAAAGAGGCGATGATAGCTGTAAGGAGAGAGCTGATGGACGATTTATATCGGTTAGTTGGAGATACTATAGTTGGTGATGCTATTATTGCCAATGTCGTGATAGACTATGCTTTATCCGGCACAAGCAGTTAGGCCACATGTGCAATGACTAAAAGTACTTCTTTATTGAAATTTATATTTTAGTTTAAAAATTAATTAATTTAAATTTTTTATGATGTTTATTTGCAAAGGTCTATAAAACACATTTTTTCTCTTTGCTATTAAAAAAAGATGTTTTAAATCTAATTTGTTATAATACTTGAGAGGTTTTGTCGAGTTCATAAGAAGTTCAAAGTATTTTGTTTCTTTTATTGACAATTTTCTTAGAAAGTTATGCGTTTATATGCTTAAAATGAAGAGTAATAGTTTTACTTGTTTTATTAAGTTTAAAGCATTTCTTGAAATTATAAGAGAGAAAATTAAGTGTCTAAGAATCATTAACAAATGAGAATATGTCTTAAAACAATTCAAGGATTTTTACAATAAGCATCAATGATACTCTAAAATAGAATGGAGTCACTTAACGTGTAAACTGTACGCTTATTAATCGTGCTAGGAGTATGTCGAGTACTGTTAGGCTCGAACAATATTTTTAGGTGGAAGCCATTAACATGGTTTGTTATTTGGTGAATCGTTTTCCTACGATTACATTAGATTACAAGATTCATAATATGTTAATTACTTGTTAATCTCTGTTTTTTGTTATAATGCTTGTGTATAGATTTTCAAAAAGTAAATGATTAAGCTGGATGCGAGGTCTAGAAAATGTATTTTTCTTGGCCATGTCAATGGAATAAAAAGGTATATATTGTGGGACCCTACTACTCATAAGTTTGTGCTCAGCCTATATGTCATTTTTAATGAAGAGTCGGTGCAAAAATATAATGAACTGTTGAGCTCAGAGTTGGGAGAGATAATTGAATTCAAGTTTTTTAAATAATGTTCAAAATCAATCCACTAACTTAGAAGATCAACAATAAGTTGATGATATCGTTGAAAATGAAGTTGATGAAGATCATGTGGATGGGATATCTTATGCTGGAACTCAAAGTGATGAAGGCCGATTGAAGAGAGCTATAAAACTTTCTATTTAGTTAATGATTATATTACAACTTACGCTTGCATGACAAAAGAGCGTAACGCTTATTTATACCCAGAGGTAAGTGAAGCTATATATACCAGCCAGTAGAGAGAGTTGATGGAAGCTCTGCATATAAAAAAAAAGGATTTGATAATTGGTTGAATTATTTAAAGGACAAAAAATTATTAGTTGTAGATGGGTTTACAAACTAAAAAAAAATAATAATGAGAATATTGAAAGAAACAAAATCTGATTAGTGGTAAAGAGTATGCTTAAAAACATATATTGACTTCAATGACACCCAGATCCATATAGCTTAAATGGGAGACTGAGTGAAGATAACCTCATTTCAACACCTGAGGTCTTGGTATAGCAGTGGTGCTTGACTTGGAGCTTTAACAGTTGAATGTAAAAATTGTATTTTTGGATAAAAAAATTTATATAACTCAACCTGAAGGTTTTATTAAAGAAAATAAGAAGAATCTTATTTGACAGCTAAACAAATCGCTTTATGATTTAAAGTAAGTATTACTGTGTTAGTAAAAACAGTTTGATTCCTTCATTGTAAGCTTGAAATTTCAAAGATGTTAGGCAATTTATTGTGTCTATATTTGTAGGTATGGTAATGGTGGCTTCATTATCTTATTGTTGTATGTGGATGACATATTGGTTGTAGGTATTATTAGAGATACTTTTGTAACTTTAAAAACTCATTTGGTTAGGAAATTTAATATGAATGATTTAGATATTGTTAATTAGATTATTGGGATGGTTGTACTTATAGATAGAAAGAATAATTTTTTTTTGATAACTCTATATAGTTATGTTGAAAGAGTTCTGTGCCACTTCAACATGTAAAATCCTAATCTAGTTCATACTTTATTTCTTGTTCGTTGGAAGCTTTTTTTAGATTAATGTCCTGATACAAAATTAGAAAAGATAGATATGTCCAGCGACTATAGGGCACCTTATGTTTGTCATGGTATGCACGAGGTTAGATATTGTACAAGCAGTGGAAATAGTAAGTAAATACATGGCGAACTTGGACCAAATCATTTGATTGTTATGAAGTAGATCTTTCATTATTTAAAGGGTACTTCTGAAGATGTGCACATATGTACATATGTGTATGATAAAAGCCTAATTTTTTTAGGTTTTGCAACATGTTCTCTCTTAAAGTGTTATTTATATAAGGGGAACATGTATAGAGAATTATGAGTTCTTCTGGAATATTTCTTAATAAGAGAGTTCTTCTAAAGTAGAAGAGTGGGAGAGAGAAAAGCCATGTATATTTGTCTTTTTTTTTTTTTTTTAATTTTAACAACGAAGAAAAAAGCTTTCTGTTTGTGTCCCATAATTATAGCATATTTCCAAATTATGTAGTTTTCTTCACCTCATCTCTTGTTTTGCTTTAGCTCTGGGGTTTTTCATTTGTTATTTTTCCCTTGGCCATATTAGACGGATGCTATTGTTTTTCTGAAACATCTATCACATCCTCATCGTAACTTTTGTGTTATGCTCCATCAACCATCATGATTGAGTCACAACTGGGCCATCGATTTGGACGGTCTCGATTGCCGTACGTGCTGTGTATGGTTAAAGAGTCACCACAACTATAAAAAGATCCTGAACTATCATAATAGTCTAGCTCGTGTATGAACAATTTCACCAACCAGCTACAACACATGGTATCATGTGGGGCCCACTCTCACCAACAGAACATCAAGTGCTTATTACATCCGCCTTAAAAAAAAAAAATACTTGCAATGTATTACTAATGCACATGTTGCACATGATGTAGATGAAGACATGTATGATCCTTGACGCTTGAGGCAAGGATACACACAATATCCTCTATGGTCCATAGATTCTGGCCGTTGGTCTGATGGATCCCCTTGATCAGGACAATCCTAAATCCTAAATCCTAATTTGGGATATTTTAGGGGTATGGTCCACCATAGTGGGCCCATCAAGTCAATGGCATGGATCCATGATGCATCCCCTCCACATGCACAACTGGAGAGATCGGGGACACTGCATATCTTTGGGCCGAGGATCACGTATGTCATCGAGGAGTTGTAGTCCTGATGCACAAGCACGTGAATGACAATTCACATGAGTGGGGCCCATTGTTCACAGATCCAGACCATTGATATTTTGGACCCACCCGTTGCAGATGGGACATCACCCAAGAATACGACGATTGGTTGGAAGATCCTGAGCATCAAACCTTTGGCCTTGTCTTGTGGACCATCTATCGACAATCATCCAACGGTCAAGAACCCTCTAATCTGGCAGATATTTGAGCAGGGCCCCAGTAAAAGGTAAGCACAATAGGATCAACGGTCCTAAATTTTGGAACCATGGGCCCCATTCCTACAAAATAGTGCACCACTACACTATTCATGGTGTCATGAATCAAGAGGGGTCATGCACATCAGCAAATCGTTGATTGGATGGACCCTACAATGGATTGGGTAATGTCTTAGAATTTTCATTTACTAGATGTTTACACCTAATCTGACTGCATTAGATCTAACGGATAAGAAGTCAACATGCAGTGGCACCACTATACAGAAGATCAAGATGAGATCCTTATAACCAATGCGATTGTAGGAGTAGATTGGTTTGAATCAAGCCGCATTCGGTTCTGGCACACTCGCGCATCATACAAATGACCTAATTTTAGCCAAACACCAAGCATCTTCCAAAGTTGGGGAGACAAAGGCTGGTAGATTCGGGTTTGTGCAATTAGCTAAGTGAGGGAAATATTGGAATTTTGAGGATGGGAGAAGGGTAGGTAGGTTGATTATCTATTGCAATTTTGATATTTTTGAAGATTAGAAAGGGATAGGTAGATCTAGCAATCATGAGTGGTCCATCCACTCCATTAAAGAATTAGGAGTAAATGCTCATAGCTAAATCATTGGCTTTTTTTAATACTTGCAACAATTATTCTTTAAAAAATGGAAGCTAATGAGAGAAAGCCAGCTTAACAAAATAAGCAAAGCTTGCCTCTAACTCTTTACTCATGCGTTTTACAGTTGGTTGCAGAGCGGAGTTTTGGATAAATCTCCTTTCAATTTTTGCTAATTCTCTTCTTATGGCACTATATTCAAGCTTGATAAAAAAAAAAATTATCAAAAATACCAATTACATTAAAGATTGTTGGGTAGAAGTAGAAGTTTTACATTGGTCAAGCTTATTTGGGTTAACCTTATCCAAATGCAACCGAATGTTGGAATTTACATTCTAGCATCTTTTCAAAAAGGTTTTCAAGCTGTTACCTCATTAATCTTATCGTCCTACTACATTCAGATTGCATTTTTTAATGGGTGGTTGGGTGTGTGCGCAGGCAAATGGGTTGGCTGCTTGGGTGGGCTCCGCTGTGATGTTTAGGTAAAATCCATCCTAACCACCGGTTCATCACCTCATGTTAGGTCAAGGGCCCAAATATCACTCCCAACTGTGGTTTAGGTAGACCTCATGATTAGAATTAGTGTACCGGGCAATGATCACCCTCTAAACTGTTTTTCTTGGTATGGCCCACCTGAATTATGGATGGGCTTGACTTTTAGGCCCTAAGCCTAAATATTTGTGTGGTATCTAATGGTTCGAGTGAATTTCATATAATCATCACACCGAGCCCTATAAAAATCAAAGGTAGCGTCTCTCTCCCAACTACTTTCTTTGGTGTGGCCCAATTGAATCACAGATCATCATGATGTAGTCTAAAGTAGGATTACGCATCTAATGGTCAGAGCAGATGTTTTATAAACATATTGGTGGGCCCTGCCAAAAATCAGAGTCTTATGCATACAGTGTTAAGAAGAAAAAAAACAACTTAATTTTGATGAGCCCACAATGATGTTTATGTAAAATCCACTTTGACCATTAGATATTTAGTACCATATGACGCCGAAAGGTTAAAAAAAAAAAAAATCAAGCTTATCTATGGTTTTGGTGGGCCACACTAAAGGGAACAGTTAGGAGCGTATGCCCACCCTTGAATTTTACTGGGCTCATTGTGATAATTACAAGAAATCCACTCCAATCAATAGATTCCACACAAAAAATTAGGCCTATGTCTAAAAATTCATACCCAACCATGATTCCCTGTACACTGTTTCCAATCATGTGGTCCACTGAACTAAATTTTGGGCTCTTGCCCTAACATTGGGTGACGCACCTGGTGTTATGGGGGATTTTACATGAACATCACAGTGGAGCTCACTTAGGCCACCCACCATTTGCTCTCACAACTCCTTTACAAAAGGCATGGAATGATTATTATATGGATTCATGAGGTAGCTTTTTAAAAACCTTTTCAAAAAAGTATTAGAATATAAATTCTATATTAATTAGATAGGTTTTTTTTGAAAAACTCCCTTTGTTTTTCTAGTATGGTGGCTTATCCTTGTTATGATACATGCCAATATATTTGGTTGTGGTATACATATGCCAATGCACCACAGATGCCGGTGTCCAACTTTATGCAGTAAAACTTTACCATATTTACCCTTCAAGAGCCCATTATTTGCCAAATATACCATCATCCTTTACACAATGGATAATCCTTTCTTATCCTAGCGTTTTGACAGACATTGTCGTGTTGAAGCACCCAAACTTAGCCTCCATCAGCTTGACTAGAAAATTTTTTAGAGCAAATTTTGGTTGCTTGCATGTAAGCCCAAAGGGAGCGGATTAAGTGCCTCCCTTCTTGTGGGGCCCACCTTGATGTATGTATTGTATATTCACACATTCCATCTGTTTTACTGTATCATTTCAAGGCATGAGAAGAAAAGCCATTAATGGGCCATGAAAGTTTTTATATATATATATATATATATATATATATATATATATATATATATATGTATCTTCATCCAATTTTATGTGACATTATCAATGGGTTCAATGGAAAATAAGTATCATCCATACATTATCGTGGGCTCTAGAAAGTTTTTGATAGTAGGGTATTCAATTACCATCATTTCCTTACTCATGCCCCAGTGGTAGATGCACAAGAGTTTCAATACGAGGTCATGGGTTCAAGTCTAAGTACCCATTGTAGTGAAATCCCTGAGTGGAAAAAATCACCAATATTTCCTATAGTATGGTCCAATATGAAAATGGTGGTTTCTCACTCACATGTCACAAACTGTCAACTGAAGGCACTTGGGGAAAAGAGAAACTTTGATATTCTGTTCTAGCATGATGGATGATACACAAGCAATTAAAAATTATTCAGAAATTGCTTATGCAGAATACAAATTAATCAACCTAAATTGTCCAGATTAGTGGATATTTATTGGACGCTCCAAAATGAATTAGAGGTTGAGGTTAGCAAACAATTTGATTTTGAGAACAATGACAAAGCAACAATGAGATTCACAAATTAGTCATTCAGTTAATCTATGCAACGCATACAATTTACGATTGCTTGTGTCTCTAGTGTCATATGCAGCCGGAGTATCAAATGCCTCCCCTTTTAAGAAAGGGTTGGATATGAAACAAATTACCTGATTCGAATGCGTGGCTGGGATTTGCTTGTAACTCTATCTTTGAGGACAGATTGCATGTCTCAATCAGTACATCGATTGTGGACAGGAATGTTCACATTCCCTGCCTACTTTTGAAGCGTTGGCTGGATTATTTTTATTTCTTTTAAGAGACATTAATACTCCGTGGGAGTGTGACGGATGATGTAGGGGCACTTATAAAATACTTCAAAATTAAATATGGGGATCCAATTAAGTCAAATTAAAATATGATTCAAATTTAGAGGTACCTTGAACCAAATTTAAATTTTTGTTGTTATTTTGTGAGTGGAATGAATTGGGGGAAATTCGTTGGACGGTTAAAAATGGAAAAAAAATAAATCCAATGGTCCTATTTCTATAAACCAGTGTCTACGAATGTAAGGCTAGGATTGTTCAACCACTTCGACTATGAGAATGCGACTTGGTGACTGTGGGTCCATAATTTGTTTCTGAGTTAATGCATGCCACATGCAATTTCCAAGCGCCTGTGTATCAAGTGCCACATGCAGCCGGAGTATCTCTCTCTCTCTGTCTGCCTTTGAGTATCTCTGTGTCTGTCTTTTCTCTCTTTTTAACCGGTGCATATAGGTTTGCTGCTAGCTCCATGCACCTCTATGTGCGGACAATCCTCTCAGTTGGCACCAACGGTATGGATTTACCAGACATAAACGGCTGGATAGAAACCAGATGGCACAGCGGGTCGGATTGCTTGGGACCCGATTGGAAAAGCATGATCCTAACTATTGTAACACATGCATCCGTTGTATTATTTGAACGGTTGGATGGTTGGATCGTTTGTGACCAACTCAGGGATATGGTATGAGAATGGGACGCCAACCATGGGTTTATGTGTGGGACCACCGTGCAAACCCACACATCACTGGGATGATGGGAAGATACAAAACTCAGGTGTGCAATGTTCCCTTTGGTGTGGCCCATCTGAATTTTTCATGAGACTGATATTTTGTATGTATGGTGAACATAAGACTTATTAGCTGATAAACGGATTGGATTTTACATGTAGAACATGGGGATAAGACTTATTAGCTGATAAACGGATTGGATTTTACATGTAGAACATGGTGGGCCCCAAAGAGCCTGGGAGTTTCACAGGTTATGTAGATGATTTCGGTCCATTGAAGGGATTGTGATTGCATAGTGCAGCACACACCACCGACTAGGGGGGTGTTGACCTGGCAAAGATCTGCGGGCTCTACCGTGAGCCATTTTGCTAGATCATTTTAGGGCATTAGCTCAAAAAATGAGCCAGATCCAAAGCTCAAGTGGACCACACCACAGAAAACAGTGGGGATTGAACGCCTACCAATGAAAACTTCTGCACCACATAGTTCTGGATATTTGTGTTTTACTTTGATCTAGGTCTGTGTGGCCTTATGAATAGGTTGGATGGCAAATAAACATCATGGTGGGCACTAGGAAGGTTTCAACGGTGGGTGTCATTGTCCCCACTGCTTTGTGGTGTGGTCCACTTGAGCTTTGGATCTGCCACACCATATTTAAGCTTGATGAAAATGAGCAACCGACACAGGTCATAAAAAGATGGTTTGGTAGAAACAAAAGATCATTTGTATTTCGCACGTGAGGTGTTATAAAACTCAGGAAAAAACAAATGCAACCTAACATTTGTTTCAGAAAAATTTACAAGAAACAACCTAAATAATATGAAATTTATATTCTGCTCCTTTTTTTCAAAAAGGTTATCATCCCACTACCTTTCCTTACATTTTTTCAACGGCCGGTTGGGTGTGTTCGCAAGCAAATGGATCAACCGCTTGGGTTGTGCGCTACTGTGCTGTTTATGTAAAATCCATCTTGACGATCAAGTTCATCACCTCATGTTATGTCAAGGGCCCAAACATCACTACCTTCTGTGATTTAGATGGACAACATGATTGGAATTAGTGTATAGGGCAATGATCACTCTATGAACTTTTTCCCTTGATATGGCCCACTTGAATCATGGATGGATTTGACTTTTAAGCCTCGGCCTAAATATTTGGGTGGTACCCAATGGTTGGAGTGGATTTGATATAGAGTTGCACACGAGGTAAGCTAGCTTGGTTGGCTCGCTCGGTTCGAACCAGCTTGGTTGTTCGGCTCGATTCACGCTGGGTTTGAAATGAGTCGAGACAAAAAAAATAAAAAATAAAAATTTCAGCTCAGAAGATTTTCGATCCGAGCTTGAGCTAACCTTGGCTCGATTCGGCTCAACTCAAAGCTCGATTCAAGCTTGACTTGATTCAGCTAGTTGGAAATGAATGTTGTCTAGTCCCACATCAGAAGAGAGCAGGGGAATAAGAGGAAAAAATGTCTACAAAAGCAAGTGGAATAGCATTCAGGGGTATCCATGGTCCTAGGATTAAATTCGGGCTCATATTTTGAACTATTTTAGGCCGGGTTTTTGGGTTGGGCCTATTCAAATTTTAGTTTTTTCCAAGCTTGAATTGGCTCGAACTCAGCTCAAAAGGTCGACCGAATCAAGCTGAGCATACCATTCCAGCTTGAAGGCCGAGCTAAGCTCAAGCCAGAATTGTTTGCTAGTCGAGCCGAGCTGAGCTAGGCTCAGCATGATTCGGTTCAGCTTGGTGTGCAGCTCTAATTTGATATAATCATCATGTTGGGCCCTATAAAAATCTAGGGTGGACATCTCTCTACCAACTAATTTTTTGGTGTGGCCCAACTAAATCCCAAGTCATCATGATATTTTGGGTCTGGGCCTAAACTAGGATTACGCATCTAATGGTCGGAGTAAATATTACATAAACATCACGGTGGGCCCTGCTAAAAATCAGTCCTGTGCACATATTAAAAAAAATGACCTCCATAAACTCCAATCCATAAACTCCAATCTTGATTTTGATGGAGCCCATCGTGATATTTATGTAAGATCCACTCCGACCCAAAAAAATATTTAGTATCATATAAGGCATATAGGTAAAAAAAAAAAATAAAAAATCAAGCTGATCTATGATTTCAGTGGTCCACACCAAAGGGAACAATTAGGAGACATACACCCACCCTTGAATTTTATGGGGCCCACTGTGATAATTATATAAAATCCACTCCAATCAATAGATTCCACAAAAATAATTTAGGCATTTGTCCAAAATTTATACCTCACCATGATTCTAATGAGACACGCTAATGGAAATAGTTTGGAGGGCAGGTGTTGCCCTGTACATTGTTTTCAATTGTGTGGTCCACCTAATCACGAATGGAGCTGATTTTTGGGCTCTTAGCTAGCTTAACATAGGGTGATGCGCCTTATAGTGTGGTCTTTGGTTATTTAAATTTATGCTAATTGTATTGCCACTTGACCTCGGAACTTTATTATTATTATTATTATTATTATTATTATTATTATTATTATTTTTACACATGCACCAATACTCACAACATGATGGGTACTCGAACCCATGATCTTATGTTGAAACTCTTGTGAGTCTATCACCAGGCCATAAGTAAGGACCCACTTGACCTTGGAACCTTGCAATAGATATAAGATCACTTAATTATGTGAAATTATGTGGCTATCAGACAGTTTGAACTTGTAATATGTGTATGGCCATTTCATTAGGTGAACCCATGGTATATGCATGATCATATGATTATATGAAGTAAAATGTGGTGTGTTATGTATGATGCTCCAGTTTGAACAATATGTTAACTGTATGATTTATCCATACATGATATAATATGATGATGATGCTTAACTACATATAATATGCTACGTGGGTGAATTTAATATGCATATTATGAATTATATAATCTTGGATGTTTGCCTATATGCTAAGTGGTGGTAACGAATGCGATAGATTGTAGTGGGGGGATTTTACATAAACATCATGGTGAGGCCCATCTTAGTAGCCTACCATTTTCTCTCACAACCCTATTATGAAAGGTAGTGGAATGATAATTATATTGGATTAATGAGGTAGCTTTTTTAAAACTTTTTTTAGAAAGGTATCGAATAGTAGAAGATCGAACCAATATCCAAATGAATCCGACTATTGTTTAGACTAAAATTAGGAAAGATAGATACACCAATCAGATCGGGTCCCAAGCCACACATTGATCAAAATAAAGAGAATGGAAGGTTTGAAAGAAGGATATGATTTAACCACCTCGACTCGAGTGGTTTGTTGGCTTTGAGTTGAGTGGTGTAGTACTATCAGAGCAGAAAAAGCCCCCGTTTGTGCAGAAGGGATCAAGTCGCATAGTTTTGATCATTATGGTTGTTGGAGTAGAACGTCCGATGAGGGTCATCTCTGCGAGTAAAGATAAAGACATGGATAGGAAGAGGTGCTTCTATGAAACAAATCTTTAAAACGTATATGCGCGCAACGGCTTTGAAGCCATTGATTCACTACAAGAAAACGGATTTTTACCGACGAAAGTATTCCCGACGAAATAATTTTCGTTGGGAAAAACCATTTTTACCGACGAAATGGAAAAATCGTCGGTAAAAATCTCCCTCCACCACCAAATTCATTGCCGCCATACACTTTTACCGACGAAATTATAATTTCGTCGGTAAAACGTTTATTGCCGACGAAATAACCTGTCGCTAAAAAAGAAAACAGCAAATTTTACTTTTACCGACGAACAGTTTCATCGGTAAAAGCGAAACTTTTACCGACGAAACTTTTCGTCGGTAATAATGTGCAATATGTGATTCCCGCCAAGAAAAGAAGTGACTTTTACCGACGAAAAGTTTCGTCGGTAAAAGTTTTTGAAAAGGAGTTTTACCGAAGAAACAAAACTTTTACCGACGGAAATTTTCGTCGGTAAAAGTGGTCTTTTTAACTTACCCGTTCGCCCTCTTTTCTCATTCGGTCTCTCTCTCTCGCCGCGCTCTCTCTCTCTCTCTTTCTCTCTCTCTCTCTCTCTCTCTCTCGGCCATCCCTTACTGCCGACCACCGGCCGTCCTTCGCCGGCCGCCACCCAACCACCGACCCCCAGCCACGCCGCCGTACGCCGTCAGCCACGCCGCCCGCGTGAGCAATGCTCCTCCACCAGCCACCGTACGCCGCAGTCTCCGCCAGGTAAGCGTCTCCCCCCCTCCTCCTTCCTCCATTTCCTCTCTCTCTCTCTCTCTCTCTCTCTCTCTCTCTCTCTCTCTCTCTCTCCTCGTTGTTCATTGTGGGGCCCATGTGGGTCCCATCGTTGCTGTGGGTCCCACCGTTGTGGGGCCCATGTGGGTCCCACCGTTCCAGTGCATGTGGGTCCCACCGTTGCTGTCCATTGCATGTGGATCCCACCGTTGCTGTCCATTGCATGTGGGTCTCACCGTCGCTATCGCTGTCCATTGCATGTGTGTGGGGTCCGCCTTAGCTGTTCACGATTTGGTGGGGCCCACTGATTTAGTAAATCCCTAATTAGGGATTTTAAAATTAAAATCCCCTAATTAGGGATTTCAAAATTAAAATCCCCTAATTCCTTCCTTAATTAGGGATTTTAATTTGTGATTTACAAATTAATAAAAATCATGATATACAATAAATGTGGGGCCCACCGTCGCTGTCCACTGCTCGTGGGGCCCATAGTGATTTACGTATTTTATCCACTCCGTCCATCCATCTTAGCAGAAAATTTTAGGTATGGTGCCCAAAAATGAAGCATATCAAAATCTAAAGTGGACCACACCACAAATGTGAACTGAATGTGTATCATTGAAAAATTCTTGGAGGACACAGAAGTTTTGGATGAAGCTGATATTTGTGTTTTCCCTCATCCATATCCATGTGATCTTATGAACAGGTTGGATGACAAATAAAGATCACTGTAGGGCCTGAGAATGGTGGAAATCATTATTCCCACTGTTTCCCATGGCATGGTCCACTTGAGAGTTGGATATGCTTAAATTTTGGGCTCAACCACTAAAATGAGGTGGAAAAACATAAGGATGGAATAGATAAATCACATACATTCTAGGTGGGCCCAACTGAGTTTACTCTACACTCCGCACGCAATCCGATTCCCATGGTGGGCCGCCCATACTTATTTGTTCACAAAATAGTCATTAGGTATTTGATTAAACTTGATTCATGGTGTTGATGATTCTGCCATTTTCATATGCTTGTGTATCTAGAATTGATGGAGCAAACCCGGATGTGCGTCGGAGCTATCCGTGGTTGATTTATGTGGATATGTATGTTGTGGATGTATTTGGCTTATTATTAATAAATATTTTTTGTCCACAAATGGTAGTATAATAGAATCAGTTAGCCCATTTGGAGATTTCTATATTGCCGAGCATAGATAAAGTGTGTTTTGGAGGTATAGAAATCTGCCAAATTGTCCTGTTGGACAGTCCAAGGTTGGATAGATTGGAATGTTATCGTTGTTTGTCATTTACATGCGTAGGGTCATTAGTTTCGTGCAATAACTCTCCTATTCTCTCTGGATATGTTTCTTATGTTTAATTACATTGTCAATTTAATCCACACAATGTGTGGATAGTTGACGTGGAAATGAAATGTAAGATAAATATATCTGGAGAGATAGGGGGAGATGCTGTCGAAATTTAGGCTTGGGCATGTAAATGAAATAATGATAGCATTTCAATCTATCCATCCTTGGATGGGCGACTGATTTTATTATATTATCATTTAGTGGCAAATTAGATGACGAACATGATACTTGTGATTAAGAGTAGTTGATTGATGTTGATGTTGAGCGGGGGTCCCTGGAAGGTGGGAACCGCTGTTGTAACCATGCTGAAGCTGTCCTGTTCCTATGGACAGCAATATGGGTGGCTTGGCCATTTGGATAGGCCCGTGTTTATGTATTAGCTCGAAATTAATGGAGCAGACCCGGATGTGCGTCGGAGCTATCCGGGTGTTGAGCGGGGGTCCTTGGAAGGTGGGAACCGCTGTTGTGACCATGATGAAGCTGTCCATTACCTATGGACAGCAATATGGGTGGCCTGGCCATTTGGACAGGCTCGTGTTTATGTATTAGCTCGAAATTAATGGAGCAGACCCGGATGTGCGTCGGAGCTATCCGGGTGTTGAGCGGGGGTCCCTGGAAGGTGGGAACCACTGTTGTGACCATGATGAAGCTGTCCATTTCCTATGGACAGCAATATGGGTGGCCTGGCCATTTGGACAGGCCCGTGTTTATGTATTAGCTCGAAATTAATGGAGCAGACCCGGATGTGCGTCGGAGCTATCCGGGTGTTGAGCGGGGGTCCCTGGAAGGTGGGAACCGCTGTTATGACCATGAGGAAGCTGTCCATTTCCTATGGACAGCAATATGGGTGGCCTGGCCATTTGGACAGGCCCGCTTTGTGTGGAGCAGACCCGGATGTGCGTCGGAGCTATCCTTAAGTTGCTTGAGTCTCCAAGACCTACACCCTAAACCCGAAACCATAAACCTAAAACTAAAACCTATAAGCTACGGCTAAACCGAAACCTACACTCAATTCATCTAATGGCCCGTTTGGCACCATGGATTTGAGGAGAAGTGGATTCCATGATATGAATTCTCATCAATTCCAGTTCTTACCAATTCCAGATTTTCTGTTTGGCAGTCAAGATTTGGAGAGAAATCAAACATGAAGGAATGGACGGTGTAAATTTTAATCCTCTCAAATCCACTTCTCATCAAATCCATGGTGCCAAACAGAATAAAGCAACCAGTTTCTCCTCCTTTCTCCTCCTTTCTCCTAGAATCCATGGTGCCAAACACGAAAACCAAACCCGAAACCCGATCCCGAACCCAAAAATCTCAACTTATGCCCTAAACCTAATCCTAAACTCATGTTACCTAAACTAAACCTACACCTATTCCTAAATCCATTCACCTAGCCTAAACCTAGACTCAAACAGGAAAACCAAACCCGAACCCAAAAATCTAAACCTATCCCCGAAACCTAATCCTAAACTCAAATCACCTAAACTAAACCTACACCTATTCCTAAATCCATTCACCTAGCCTAAACCTAGACCCAAACACGAAAACCAAACCCGAAACCCGATCCCGAACCCAAAAATCTAAACATATCCCCGAAACCTAATCCTAAACTCATATCACCTAAACTAAACCTACACCTATTCCTAAATCCATTCACCTAGCCTAAACCTAGACCCAAACACGAAAACCAAACCCGAAAACCGATCCCGAACCCAAAAATCTAAACCTATCCCCGAAACCTAATCCTAAACTCAACTCACCTAAACTAAACCTACACCTATTCCTAAATCCATTCACCTAGCCTAAACCTAGACCCAAACACGAAAACCAAACCCGAAACCCGATCCCGAACCCGAAAATCTCAACTTATGCCCTAAACCTAATCCTAAACTCATGTCAACTAAACTAAACCTACACCTATTCCTAAATCCATTCACCTACCCTAAACCTAGACTCAAACACGAAAACCAAACCCGAAACCAGATCCCGAACCCAAAAATCTAAACCTATCCCCGAAACTTAATCCTAAACTCAAATCACCTAAACTAAACCTACACGTATTCCTAAATCCATTCACCTAGCCTAAACCTAGACCCAAACACGAAAACCAAACCCGAAACCCGATCCCGAACCCAAAAATCTAAACCTATCCCCGAAACCTAATCCTAAACTCAAATCACCTAAACTAAACCTACACCTATTCCTAAATCCATTCACCTAGCCTAAACCTAGACCCAAACACGAAAACCAAACCCGAAAACCGATCCCGAACCCAAAAATCTAAACCTATCCCCGAAACCTAATCCTAAACTCAAATCACCTAAACTAAACCTACACCTATTCCTAAATCCATTCACCTAGCCTAAACTTAGACTCAAACACGAAAACCAAACCCGAAACCCGATCCCGAACCCAAAAATCTAAACCTATCCCCGAAACCTAATCCTAAACTCAAATCACCTAAACTAAACCTACACCTATTCCTAAATCCATTCACCTAGCCTAAACCTAGACCCAAACACGAAAACCAAACCCGAAAACCGATCCTGAACCCAAAAATCTCAACTTATGCCCTAAACCTAATCCTAAACTCATGTCACCTAAACTAAACCTGGCTCTAATATTTGCATTGTAGATATGGATAAGAGTTGGATGCAAGCTAAGAATCGGTTTGGCCCAGAGTATAAAGAAGGTGTTAAGGAGTTCATGGAATTTGCGAGAGATCGGGCAGATTCAGGTAATAGAATTAGGTGTCCATGCCGAAAATGCAAGAACATGATTCACAAGACATTGGACAAAGTGGAAGATGATTTGTTCATAGTTGGGATTGACCAGGGTTATACTTGGTGGATTCATCATGGTGAAGACTTCCACCAAAGAGTTGAGGCCACTGAAGTCCTTGCTGACCCAATTGTGCGTAATGACGAGGATGAAGATGTTGACGATATGCAAGATATCATTGGGGATGTGTTAAGGGGAACCATTGCGGATACTGATTTTGCAGCGACAAGTACTAGCCAGGATATTCCTCCTATGGGTGATGCCGAATCAGAAAAGTTTAGTAGGTTGTTGAGGGATGCACAACGTCCACTCTATCCGGGGTGTCGGAACTTCTCCAAGTTGAATTTCCTTACAAGGTTACTTCATTTAAAGACAATAAATCGTTGGAGTAACAAATCGTTCGACATGTTACTTGGCTTGTTGAAAGAAGTATTACCTGAAGGTGAGACATTGCCTAAGTCTCATTACGAGGCAAAATCATTAATGCGAGACTTGGGCCTTGGTTACATCCTCATACATGCATGTATAAATGATTGTTTATTGTATTGGAAAGAACATGAAAATGTTGAGGAGTGTCCACAATGTGGAGAGTCTAGGTGGAAATATGACGAAGCTAAGTGTAAGAAAATTCCACAAAAGGTGTTAAGGTACTTTCCATTGAAACCCAGATTACAAAGATTGTTTACGTCGAGCAAGACGGCTGAAGATATGAGGTGGCATAAGGAGAAACGCCTTCATGATGATAATACATTCAGGCATCCCGCTGACTCTGAAGCCTGGCAACATTTTGATAAGCAATATGACTGGTTTGCAGAGGATTCTCGCAATGTTCGGCTAGGTCTTGCAAGTGATGGTTTTAATCCATTTGGTAATATGAGTAGCTCGTACAGTATGTGGCCAGTGATACTTATGCCCTACAATTTACCTCCTTGGTTGTGTATGAAGGAATCATTTTTATGATGTCGTTGCTTATTCTTGGACCCAAGTCACCGGGGAATGACATTGATGTGTATCTCCGACCGTTAGTAGATGAGTTAAACGAGTTGTGGAGTCAAGGTGTCCAGACGTATGACACTTTTGCAGAACAGACGTTTCGATTGCATGCAGCGGTCTTGTGGACAATAAATGACTTCCCTGCATATGGAAATTTGTCTGGGTGGAGCACGAAGGGAAAGTTGGCTTGTCCTACATGTAGTACTGAGACTTGTTCATTGTCATTGAAGCATGGTAAGAAAACGTGTTATATGGGCCATCGTCGCTTCCTTCCGAGGGATCATAGTTGGCGCAGGAAGACGGTAATCTTTGATGGAAAACAAGATCATAGGCCACCACCGAAAGAACTATCTGCAGAAGATGTGTTACAACAGCTGAGAAACATTGAAGAAGTTAGATTTGGTAAGGCACCGCACTTGAAGAAGAGAAAACGTACAGTATTGGAGTACAACTGGAGGAAGAAGAGCATTTTTTTTAGTTGCCTTATTAGAGTCAGCTGAAATTATGACACAACTTGGATGTCATGCATATTGAGAAGAATATATGTGACAATGTCTTTGGAACATTGATGAACATAGAGAAGAAAACAAAAGACAGTTTTAAGGCTCGATTGGATCTACAAGCAATGGGTTTAAGGAAAGAGTTGCACTTGCAACCACATGGAAATTCATATACTATACCAGCAGCCTGCTATACATTGACAAAAGTAGAGAAAAAACGTGTATGTGAATGGTTGAACAAGGTGAAATTTCCCGACGGGTATGCATCGAATATCTCTCGGCGCGTAAACATTACGGACTGTAAGGTAACAGGAATGAAAAGTCATGACTGTGACGTCCTTCTGCAACGCCTACTACCGGTTGCGATTCGTGGATTCCTTAACAAGGATGTCAGTGCTACGCTGATTGAGTTGGGGATATTCTTTAAGGATTTGTGTTCGAAATCTTTGAATGTAGAGGTTATTAAACGACTGGAGAAGGATATTGTCGTAATCCTTTGCAAACTTGAAAGAATTTTTCCACCTACGTTTTTCGATGTCATGGTACACCTAGCAATTCACTTACCGCACGAAGCGAAGCTTGCAGGCCCAGTACAATATCGTTGGATGTATCCGATCGAAAGGTGATAGAACAATGATCAAAAAAATTTTCCATTCCATAAACTACGTATATCCATGTTTTCATGTCCTAAACATATTGATTTTGTGTACAGATACCTTCACACATTAAAACAATATGTGAGGAATAAGGCACGTCCAGAGGGATCCATTGCTGAGGCGTACATTGATAATGAGTGCCTGACATTTTGCTCCATGTATCTTCGTGGCATAGAGACTAGATTCAACCGAGAAGATCGTAATGCCGATGCAGGGCAGGAGCATGAACAAGGACTCATATCTGTATTCGCACATAACGTCCGTCCTTCAGGATCGCCGACGTTTCAGGATATGGACCCTCGGGATCTTGCGAAGGCGCGGTGGTATGTGTTGCATAACTGTGAAGAAATAGAGTCGTACTTGGAGTAAGTCTTCGCACATAATTATTGTATATCTACAGACAGTTTTAATCTCAAAATTTCTTGCTTACAACGTACCAATTGTGTATAGCGAACACATCGAGGAGATGAAGTCCCAATACCCTACAAATTATGATCGAATGCATCAGGATTTGTTTCCAGAATGGTTTGCAAAACGTGTAAGCTTAATTTACCTTCTATCTCACCACACTTACAATATTGTTGTATTGCACAATATTTACATGTAATTTTAAATGCCTAAACGTACATTTATATTCTGTACGTGATGATAGATGAAGATGTTGCGCGCTAGCAACTCTGCGGATGCATCTGATGCGCTCTACTCACTGGCGTGTGGCCCTGATAGACGTGTATCTAGATATACAGGTTGTATTGTAAACGGGATTCGGTTCCACACTGAGGAGCGTGAGAAATATAGGACCATACAAAATAATGGTGTGGTTGTGAAGGGAACACATGAGGAGGTCGAAATTGATTTTTATGGCGTTTTGACGGATATTATTGAGCTGAGTTATTGTATGAGAAAGCGGGTGTACTTATTTAAATGCGATTGGTGGGACATTGGAAATAAAAAGTTGGGAATACAGACTGATAATTACTTCACGAGCGTAAATTTATCTCGGAAGTGGTTTAAAGATGACCCATATATCATAGCCGGCCAAGCCGAACAAGTATTCTACCTCGCTGACACCAAGTTGGGCGGCTCTTGGCACGTGGTGCAGAAAATAAAGCCCAGGAACATATTTGACATTCCCGAAGTAGTCGTTGAAGATAACGATGAAGGGAGTAATAGAACGTCGTCAGTTGAATAAGCATACCAAGAAGACATGCCATCTTGGGATAGAGGGAATGATCCAAATGTTGATATTGATGTGGTGCAATTGAATAGAGATGATGTGCCACCTGATCATGTTGATGCCTCAATCATAAATGACATTGTTAGAGATGATAGTGCTTTCATCGATGACAACGTTGCAGACGATGAAGAGGAAATTCTGATCAGCGATAGTGATGGTGAAGAAGAAAGAGTCCTAAGCGATAATGATTCAGACGATGATTATTAAATGTATACAAGATTTACATGTAATTTTTCAATTCGATTAATTTGATTATTACATGTATATATGTTTTACAAGTCATGATTTTTTTTCTTGAATTGACTTGTTGATAATCTACATTTACAGTTAAGTCACTTTCTGATCATGTCCTCCACAAACTGGAGCGTAGCGGAAGCACGCAGCATACTTCATCAGCTGTTGCGGATGGACTTTCCGGCCCTATATTCTTCTGGTAGGGCCAGAGAGATACCCGGTCTGGTCGAGAAATGTAGGGAGGAAGACGATGACTCATATGAAAGATTATACAATCTCAAAGAAATTCCGGACCTGATTGAGGAATATAATCGCGGAAAACTTCGTATGGAAGATGCGACATTATCACTTGCACATCTGAATGGAGTCCCGAGAGATGAGATTTCTCCTATTGTGACTGGCATGTTGGCTGTAACAATGTCGAGTGCTTCATACAGCATCGAATATACATCTGCAGCGTACGATAACTTATGCAGGGAGCATTTCAGATAGTTGATCCGAAGTTGATTTGTATTACAATGAGATATATGTATTTAATATAGAATGACAATGTGTAATAGATTTTTCAACTTTTATATTCTGTTTACGGTTTTATTATATTCTGTTTACGGTTTTATTATATTCTGCTTGCATTATAGTGTAATGGTCTAATCATATTTTTATCATTTCTCTAAGCATAAGCACAAATTAACTCTACAATGATGTTCATAAACTTGCATTGACATTGTTTAAATTTATAAGTTTGTATTTTAGATATATTCAGTCATGGCACCAGGTGGGAGATCAGGTCGTTCGCGCACTGGATCTACCCCTTCCACCCGTGATGCGACGCAGACAGCATCGACGTCGCACGGTGCATCACAGTCATCTGATCCTTCGGTTCAGCATACACCGGGCACTGCATGTAAGTCTAGACATTTATTTAGTGATTTCTGTTTATATTGTTACTTACATATATCTTTTCACAGCAGCATCTTCTACCAGCCGACGAGGACGTGGACCCACGCGTGGGTTAGTTTTAGAGCGACTTACGCGTGAGGGTAGGGTGGCAGTAGAGTTCCCACAGGACTGCCTTAGACCCGTTAGGGACAATGCCAGATTGTTTACGTCTAAGGTCGGTGTCCTATACCGATCTCTGATCCCCGCCACCACCCCCTGTTGGACTGACGTGACAGATGATGTGCGACAGCTCATCCGTCAGCGCCTTCAGGTAAAGTTTAGTAAATTGAAATTTTCTTTTGTGAAAGTTTATTTACGGTTAAGTCCTATTGTTAATAAGTTTATTCCCTTAATTTATTATTTACGAAACTGCAGGATAAATTTGAATTCGATTTAAATGTTCCCTACATTTCTCATGCCGTCGACGACATGATTAGGGAGCGGTTCAAGGAGTACCGCGGAGAGTTGCACCAGCGGTACAAGCGGTGCAGGACACACGATGAGGCCGTACTGTCCGCACCGCCACACGTTAGTACAGACGACTGGCGGATACTCTGCGAGAGATTTTCGTCGGAGGCTTTTCAGGTAATATTTACATGTACGATATCTTACGGTAACAATTAAATTCGCAATTAATTTCGCAATTAATAGAAATGTATTTTGTATAATGTGTTCAGAAGAGGAGCAAAATAAATTCTGCGAACAGGGAAAAGTTACAAGTGAACCACGTAGCTGGTTCAAAGTCATTTGTACGACATCGTTACGACATGGTAAGAAATTATTGATGATTATTAAGTTAATATATTATTTTGATTGGCATTTATTATAAGTCTTTTTTCCTTTCGATTGCGCAGCGGGATTCCGTCACCGGCCAGGAGCCTGGACCAGTAGACCTCTACAGAGGGACTCACTGTCGGCAGGCGACGGGATCTTGGGTTCATCCTAGAGCCAGTGAGCATTGGGTAAAAATCTTTACTTTGTTAAATTTAATTGCGCATTGATTAATAATAATGTCATTCATGTCATTTTTTATGAAATTTCATATCTTTTCATTACAGGCGGCGATGGACACCATACGCAGTCAGCCCACTCCCGATGGTAGTCAGCGGAGTGAGCCAGAAATCCTGAGCGAGGTGCTTGGCACCCGTTCTGGATATGTGCGTGGGCTTGGCTATGGTGCTAAGCTCATTGCACAAATTAGAGCTGGCTCCAACCGATCCGTAGCTGGTGAGAGCGCTCAACGCCGAGCTGACATCGCAGAGAGAGAGGTTCAGCAGCTACGGGTCGTCGTCGATGGGATTCAGGAGCAGCTGGAGAGGCAGAGGGAGGAGGAGGAGAGGCGACGGGAGGAGCAGGAGAGGAGGATCGAGGAGTTGCTGCAGGAGCATGAGCGACGGATACAGGAGATGTTTCAGGCTCTCGCTGCACGCCTTGGCGCCGATGCCCCGCCACCTCCGCCACCTCCGCCTTCATCTTCCTGATTATTTTTTTTAATATACGACTTTTAACTTGTATGTATTTGTATGTGGATGAATATTGTTTGTTTGTGGATGTGGAATGCATTATTTGTGTATAGATGATGTAGTTTTTGTTTATTTGTATGTTTGTAGATGTGAATAGGATTCAAAATGTATAGGTTTTTTTACAGGTGTATATCAGGAATTTTCCTGAATTTTGAAAACAAATGGAACCGAGACAGGAAAAACTTTTACCGACGAAATATTTCGTCGGTAAAAGTAAGGAAAAACTTTTTACCGACGAAATATTTCGTCGGTAAAAAATTCGTAGATGCTTTTACCGACGAATTATTCCGTCGGTAAAAGTTTTATCATGTTTTTACCTACGCATTATTTCGTAGGTAAAAACTTTTTCCTTACTTTTATCGACGAAATATTTCGTCGGTAAAAGTTTTAACATGTTTTTACCTACGCATTATTTCGTCGGTAAAAGTTTTTTCACCGACGTATCATTTTCATTCCCGAAAAAATTCATATGTTTGGCCGACGAATAATTCCGTCAGTAATGGTGCAATTATTACCTACGAAAAATTATTTCGTCGGTAAAAACCTTTACCGACGGCCTTTCTGCGACGATGTTAGCCGCGAAAACTTTCGTCGGGAAATTTTGCTGATTACCGACGAAATCATTCGTCGGTAAAAATGGAATTTTTTGTAGTGTTTCCTATGATGTGGTCCAATTCAGATTTGGATATACCTAAATTTTGGGCTAATATCATAAAATGATCTGTAAAATCAGATGGACAGCATGGATGAAACACATACATCATGGTAGAGCCCACAGAGCACCAACAACTAGGCTAGTGGCAGGCTCATGACTAGTAGAGCTGGACACGAACTAAGTTTAACCGTTTGGATCAACTCGGATCGACTCGGTAAAACTTTGATTGAAGAGAAAGTCTTATTGTTCAAACTTTGTTCGAACACACATGGTGTGTTCGAAAAAAATTCAATTCAATTTCAAACACAGTCCTGTTCGACTCGACTCGAACTCGAACTCGACTCGAATATTAATTGACTCGACTCGACTCGTTTATTCAACTCGATTATATATATATATATATATATATATATATATATATATATATATATATATATATATATATATATATATATATATAGAGAGAGAGAGAGAGAGAGAGAGAGAGAGAGAGAGAGAGAGGTGACTGTTAGCCCGGGAAGGTTTCAATGGTGGACATCATTCTCCTCATTGTTTCCTGTGGTGTGGTCCATTTCAATTTTGTATCTGCCTCATTTCTTATTTAATGCCTTAAAATAAGCTGTACAAATGGATGGACGGAGTGGATAAAACAAATACTTCATGGTGGGACACACAGAACGAAAAAATCAATATTTACTATTTAGTAGTAGAAAAAATATTTTCAAGCGAAAAAAGCGAAATTGTTCGAACTTGTTCGAACTCGTAAAAATTGTTCGAAATTCATATGTTCGAACATGATTGGGCTAGACCAAATTGAGTTTCAAACAGAGCCATCCTATTCGAATGTTTGTTCAAACATTGTTCGAACACACCCACTCAAGTAGCCGAACAATCCGATCTGGTCCATGTTCGACTCGGATCGGATCGTTGTCCACCTCTGCTCACTAGCCAATCCACGTCCATCTGCCTGGTACCACCTTAGGCCATTGCAGCGCGGAAGCTGATTGCGTAATAACTTCGCACGCTAAACTCTGTGGGACCCACCGTGATTTACGTATTTTATCCACTCCGCCCATCCATCTTAATAAATAATTTTAGATATGCTGCCAAAAAATGAAGCATATCAAAATCTAAAGTGGACCACACCATAGGAAAAGTGTGAAATGAATGTCTACCATTGAAAAATTCTCAGATGACACAAAAGTTTTAGATCAAGCTAATATTTGTGTTTTCCCTTCATCCATATCCATGTGATCTTATGAACATGTTGGATGACAAATAAACATCATTGTGGGGCCTCAGAAGGTTTCAACGGTGGAAATCATTATTCCCACTAGTTCCCGTGGCATGGTCCACTTGAGATTTGGATATGCTTAAATTTTGGGCTCAACCCCTAAAATGAGCTGGAAAAACATATGGACGGAATAGATAAAGCACATACATTCTTGGTCGGCCCAACAGAGTTTACTCCGCACAATAAGAGCATGCGGAGTAACTCCGCACGCAATCCGATTCCGTGCAGGGCTCCCCCAGAAAGGTGGGTCCTCTGCAACGGACGCGGATTAGCTACTGACATGTTGAGTAGCTATCTCGATTAGCTACTGAAGTGACGTCACCAACTTCTGTGGGCCCCACTATAATGTATGTGTTGTATCCACACCGTCCATTCATTTGGAGAGATCAAATGACCTAAAGAATGAGACAGATCCAAAGCTCAAGTGAACCCCACCAAAGAAAATAATAGGGGCAGTGACAAGACGGTTGAAACCTTTCAAGTACCCACCATGATGTTTGTTTGAGATCCTACCAGTTCATAAGTTCACCCAGACATGGAAGAAGGAAACCACAAATATCAGCTTGATCGAAAACTTCTGTGTCCCCAAGAAGATTTTAATGGTAGGAGATCAAGCCCCACTGTTTCCTTTGGTGGGGTCCACTCGAGCTTTGGATCTGTCTCATTCTTTAGATAATACCCTAAAATGATCTCTCCAAATGAATGGACGGTGTGGATACAACACATACATCATGGTGGGCCCCACAGAAGTTGGTGACGTCACTTCAGTAGCTAGATCGCTACTCAACCTGTCAGTAGCTAATCCGCGTCCCTCTGCAACGATCACTAAGTGTAAGAATCAACGGGTCCAGTTGTCAATTCCAGTACATCAGAGAACATGCAGGCGTTGTTCACACCAAATGGACTTTACTATCTCATCGTTCCATAAAAAAAAAATAACAATAATAATAATAATAATAATAAATAAATAAAAAGAATAAGAAATGAGATTCGGTATTTCCTCCGCCAGATTTTCATCGCATACCAAGAGAAGTTGAAGTGGCCCTACTAGGAGTCTAAGACCATTATTTAAGGATAAAAAAATAAAGAAAAAGCGGCAGTTCTCAATATTGGTGCTCCACTATTTTCTGTGGTGCACCTTTCAAAAAAAAAAAATCTATTTTCTGATGTTGGGTCCACTCGATCCCTGAAATGATCTTGCAAAATAATGGACGGTGTGGATATAACACATAATCAAGTTGGGGCCAACAAACTTTACCACGTCTACACTATGGGGGTCGGTGGTGCGCACCATGCAATCCGCGTCCCCCTTTATTCACAGAACCAGGGGCGACGCATGCCGTGACGTAGAATGAAGGGCATGGCCTGGCCTGATTGCAATGCATTTACTCTACTGGTTTGTTGTGCATTACCTTTTGGCAGCATCCCATGGTATATACATGAAAAAAGACAGGATTTTGTCCCTATCTTTCTACGGGAGTCATTTGATACTCTGTCAGAATGTGCTGCTTCATACAAATGCACTCTTTGATTGTAGACATGGCATACATTGACTTGGACCAAACTGTCCAAGTGGAGTTTCAATTGTTAGTATGCTGTTATATAAAAAAAAAAAAAATCAAATTAATTCAACAATTCTAACGTTTAATTTGTTGACGCATGTTCAAAATATATATATATATATATATATATATATATATATATATATATATATATATATATATAGGAAATGGTACTATGCGGTCGACCTCATGGGAACTTCCCATGAGGTCGAGCTGTGTGGGCCCTAGTGTGATGTTTATTGGGCATCCACACCATCAGTCAGATGCACCATTTCATGGTGGGCCATGGGCCCAAAAATCAGGCCAATCCATGAATTGCGTGGGCCACACCATAAACAACAGTTAAGAGTGGATATCCACCCATTGAAAACTTTATGATCATTTATAGGATAGAATGAGAAGTGTTAGAGAAATCCAGCCCATCCGTTGTGCGTGTCCCACTTAATCAGGAAGTCACACCAAGTTTCAACCGTACCCAAAACTCAGGTGGGCCCCAACAAGTGATTTTAGATGTTGTGGGCATGATTTTGCACTCTTTCAGTTGGTATGCCCACTTGAATTCCGGATCTAGTTGATTTTTTTGGATATCCCATAAATAGTAGGGGACCCACCAAATGCATGGTGTGGATGCCCACACACATCACAATGGGGCCCACAATGCTCGACAGTTCCCATGAGGTGGACCGTATATATATAGATGAGTAATGCTCACACACAACTAGTTGGGCCTTACTTTTGCGGTCCAACTAGCTAGAATTTAATGAGAAAAAAAATTCCTTCATATATAACATACACATGTACATTGAAGAATTATAGAGCACATGTTATGGTTATGTAAAGAAGTATAGCTTTCAACGATCTAAGTCATTCATTAGTTAAGGCTTACAAAGGAGAAGTCATATGTAAAAAATTAATAAATTACACTTGTTTACGTCAGATTCTGTAACAGGGTCCTCCAGATGTTCACTTCCGTTCAAGGCAGTTTCCTCATAAACCTAAAAAGGCACAAAGGAAAACTATGGGTGGCCGGCGTCCAGCCGTTGGCCCTCCGAAGCTTAAGTTAGATGGGACGTGGTTACAAAGGACACGAAAGGATTTGAAGCTCAGAGATTATGTACCTTCTTATCGATGAAGCCATCCATTTATATAGATCCAAATGACCTACTCTGTTACGTAGGACGTCAAGATTACTGCTGATTTCCGGGGATAAGGTGTTTATCGTGTTGATCTTTAAATAAGGGAACGGCCTAACCCAATTAGACATCTGATCGATTACGTTTCCTGATAGTGATCCCCTGAGATCTGGAGCCACGGGCAAAGATAAGCCCATAATCGGTCTATACGGGCTGCTGGTACTATAAAGGCGGAGAATGCTTTGATTCGGAAGTAACTACTTGCTCGCATGTTGAGATGCGACCATTTTCGGGGACCACGAGCCGAGCTGCTCGCATGTTGAGAAAGGGTTTCCGTATTCTCCTAATATTCGAGCATCGACCATGAGGGCTCGGTGACTCGATAACTGTGCACCGTACTTGTCCCATGTGCGAGCCTCGACCAGGTGGGCTCGCAAGTTGAATACTGTAATAAGGGTGCTCGCACGTCTCGAGTCCTCGGGAGATTCTTCGACCACCGCATTTTGACTATAACAGATACCCCCCAAGTCCTTGCCGCCTAGAAGTCTAAGGGAAGGACTTGCTTACTGGCATGCATAATCGCCTAATACCTTTATCGGAGATGAAACCATACATGATTGGGCTGGCATTAATGAGCGTCAGCCTTCCGCAGCTTTTCGGTAGAAAGGAAATGAAGAGACGCCCACCACGTGTCTATGAATTTAATAGCCATGCCCGTTCGACTGCTGCACCAAACGGGCGATCGCCACGTGTCACCAAATCCTGAGGAATGATTGCTTATAAATATACGGAGTCTGCCAAACCTTCGAATTTTCACAGATGCTTTCGAAAACCCTTCCTCTTTCCTTACTCTCTCCTGGTGTATCCCTCTTCCTTCGGTGTAATTCCCTTCCACCGATATTTCTGGTATAACTCCGCTTCCTTATTCTTCTTCTTTTTCAGAATACTCTTTTCCTCTCTCTTTTTTTTTTTTTTTGAAAAACTTCCATGGTTGGAGATTCTGATGAGGAGACCGTCCCCGTGGGGGATGCCACCCCGGAATCTTCTTCCTTCAACAATGCGAGGGTTCCGGTGGGTAGGTACACCGCGTCCAGGTACCCATCCATCCTGTCGGAGGAACGGCTGAGCGAGTTCTGGGAGAGATATCAGATCCCTGACTCAGTCGTTCTTCGGTTACCCGGAGAGGGAGAAACCCCGGATTCTCCTCCCCCTGGATGCGTTGCCCTCTACGAATACTTTTTCATTCTTGGGGTGCGACTTCCCCTTCACCCTTTCATTCACAACGTACTTCGGAGTTATAAGATTGCCCCTGGGCAACTTATCGTAAATGGATGGAGGGTGGTTCTAAGCTCCTTCGCTCTCTGGGCGCAAGCTGGTAACAGAGAGCTAACCGCCGAAGAGTTTCTCCGAATGTACCAACTCAAGAAGGCACCCTCCAGCGAAGGTTGGTATTACTTATGTTATTGGCATCGGGATAATTTTGTCCTAGGGAAAACCCACTTCAAATTACCCGGGTGGAGGAAACGATAGTTCTATGCTTCCGAGAGCTAGGAGTATGAGACAAGATCCACTTCTGGGGGCCTTGGCGTGAGTCATTTTTTCTGTGAAGGTGGGCATAGTTTCGCACTTCGCAGATTTTCGCAAGCCACCTTTGGGTTTTCTGCTTTCTGACCTATGCTAGTATTTGCAAGTATCCTGACTTTGGCGAAACCGAACCTGAAGGGAGGAATTCACGAGAAGATCGTGAAGGTGTACAAGTTGCCTGCTCGCGATAGGCATATCGAGGCTTGTCTGTCAGCCTCTTAACTCGCGACGGCAGGATTAATATCTTGTGAGGAGGTCGCGATGACAAATGCCGGGGAGAAGAGAGGGTTATTACCTCGCCTCAAGGGCACAAACTCGAAGAGGCAGAAGAACACGCCTGTCGGTCCCTCTCACCCATCTAACCGAACGGACGGAGTTGCTCAAACTCCTCTTCCTGAGGCCGTGGTAACTGCGCCTATGGCTTCTTCACGGGTGGTTCCTCCTGAACCACCAGTTATCAGTATCGTCGACAACTCCATGAGGGACGACGGGGCGGAGGCAAGCTGCCCCCCAGTTGAAGAATCTCGCGAGCCTGAAGGTGCTCGCGAGTTGGCTCCCGCTCGCGAGCCGACTACTGTTCAAGCTGTGAGCCCAGCCGGACTAGTCGTAGCCCAGCCCTCTGGAAGCGGAGCATTCACCGTCCCCCGTCATCTTCACCCAATTTGCAAGTTCCTGTTTGACAACATCTCCCCCCAGACTTTTGGTACCCTTCCAGAGCCAAGTCCTGAGAACATCTTCCTTAACACGGGAGTGAGGATGGTCCAGGTAACATGTGTTTTAATTTGACATTATTGTTTTGCTCCCTTTGTTTGCTCCCAAGTACTTATCTCATACCCTTCCTTCTGTTCTGTAGGGCTTGGACCTCATACTACGAACGAGGCGTGACATCCTCGCCACCCGTCGTGTAATAGATGAGGCTGAGGGAAAGAGGGTTGCTCTGGAGAAGGCGGTCTAAGGAAGGGACCAAGTCATCAAGTCTCCCGAGATCTTGATCGCGAAGATGACTGAGGAGAAGAAGATCCTCATCGAGAAGGTCCAAGTCATAGGTATCAGGCTTTGGACTCCAACTTCGCCAAGCTCGCGGAGGTGAAGGAGAAGGCAAAGAGAGAGAGAGAGAGAGAGAGAGAGAGAGAGAGAGAGAGAGAGAGATCTTCCGTCAGGACAAGATCTCGTTGGAGGAGCGGCTCGCAGAAAGCAAGTCGCAGCTCAAGGAAGTTAGCGACAATCTGGACAAAGAACTCTCCACTCTCGCGCAGCTCAAGGACGACTCGATCCACTGGGATGAGGAGAGAGTGGCCCTTGTCAAGATACTCTCTGAAGAAGGAGCTCGAGCCATCATGGAGTTCCGAACTTCGCAGCTGTACGACGATGAGAGATATGAGTCGTACGATGCTGGTCGCGACTTCGCACTACGAGTAGTGCAACGGATGTCCCCATCTTTTGATATGGGTGAATTTGAGAAGGTCGTGGCCATCATAGGTGCGGAGGAAAGAGCAGCTGCCGAGAACGAAGTGACTGAGGTCACTCAAGCTGGAGGGGTCCCCGAAGTGGGCCCTGAAACCGAGAGTGCCGCTCCTCCAACAGATGCACGAGAATGATAATCTTTCTTTTCTTCTCTTAACTCATGTATTAATTTTGCATTTTGTAAACAACTTGACTTTGTAACCAATTGAGATGAATGAGAATACACCTTTTGATGATGTTGTTGGTATCTTATTTCTCCTTTCTTTCGTTCTTCTTTTCTTCTATACTGAATGCCTTCATACTTAACTCACGTAGTAATGAGTTAGGCTCAATCCGGGGGTCGTGGTGACCATGTCCGCGTGGAGATAGACTGATCTATCAATTGAGACTTTGATTCTACCAAGAGTAGACAATTGACCAAGAGAATGTGTGTATTCTCTTCAGGGCTATTCGGGTCCAATCAGATGGAGTAGTGACCAAAAGACTGACTTTGATTCTACTAAGGGTAGACAATTGGCCAAGAGAATGTGTGTATTTTCTTCGGGGCTATTCGGGTCCAATCAAATGGAGTAGCGACCAAAAAACTGACTTTGATTCTACCATTATTTGAATGTCGTTTAAAATTACATCGAATTAAGGGAAATACCGTAGCAAATGTTTCACATGCCAAGGGCGACGTACGGGTCTTCGTTGTATATCTTCAAGATAATAAGTACCGGGTCACACAATTTTGATGACTTAATACGGGCCCTCCCAATTTGGATCCAACGAACGAGCAGGAGCTCCGAGGTTCTATCTAAGGACCAAATCGCCGAGCTGGAAAGCTCTAGGCCGAACTTTAGCATTACGATAGCGAGCAATGTACTGCTGATACGCTGTTGTTCGTAGCTGGGAGGCATCCCTCCGCTCTTCCAAGAGGTCAAGATGAAGTCGGAGACCTTCCTGATTACAAGTGGTATCATACTGCTCGATTCGATACGAAGGTATTTGAACTTCAACCGGTACTATTGCGTCGGTGCCGAATGCCAAGGAGAAAGGAGTTTCGCCTGTTGATGTGCGAGTCGTAGTCTTATATGCCCATAAGACTTCTGACAGGATTTCTGGCCACATACCTTTACACTCACCGAGCTTGGTCTTTAAATGATGCTTGATGATTTTATTCACCGCTTCAACTTGCCCATTTGCCTGAGGATGGTATGGAGAGGTGCGGACATTGTATATCTTCCATTTTTCACAAAATTCATCGAAAGCGGCGTTGTCGAATTGCTTTCCATTATCGGTGATTATAGTGTGGGGGAGCCCATAACGGCATACAATATTTCTCCATATGAACTTAGTGGTCTGTTTCTTGGTAATTCTGGCTAATGGTTCTGCCTCGACCCATTTGGTGAAGTAATCGACCGCCACGATTACAAACCTATTTTGACCTTTTCAGATAGGCAAGGGCCCGATGATATCGACTCCCCATTGGGCGAAGGGTCAAGGGTTATCTATTGGCATCATTTGCTCAGACGGTACATGAGGTATAGGAGAAAATCGCTGGCACTTGTCACATTTTTTAGAGAATTCGATCGCATCTACCTTCATAGTGGGCCAGTAATATCCTTGCCTCATCGCCTTATATGCTAGAGATCGTCCCCTTGGGTGGTTCCCGCATGCCCCCTGGTGTAGTTCATCCAGAACACGTTGTGCTTCTTCTAGGTGAAGACACCTTAAGTAGGGCAAAGAGAAACTCTTGCGTAATAACGTTCCATTTTGTAAAGTATACCTGGCAGCTCGATGACGAATTTGTCGTGCGGATTTCTTGTCATCTGGAAGACGTCCATCCTTGAGATAGAGGATAATGGGGTCCATCCAACATGGAGAGGGATGGACCATGATCACTTGCCTAGGATTTGCTTGGCCGATACTCGGGGTGCGAAGTTGCCCGATGGGAATCGATTGTGATAACTCAGACTCTGGTGCGGAGGCGAGTTTTGCCAAAGAATCCGCGAGTTTGTTCTTCTCGCAAGGGATGTGGATTATTTCATAATTCTTCAGCTTCACGAGCAGGATGAGCACTTGAGATTTGTATAAGGCTATTCTTTCTTCTTTTGCCTTAAATTCGCCGAGTACCTGATTGACTATGAGGTGAGAGTCACTATGAATGAGTAGACTCTAAATCGAGAGGACGTTTGCTAGTTCGAGGCCGACGATTAGAGCCTCATATTATGCTTCATTATTTGAGATGCGTGAATCAAATCGTAAAGCGTATTGGAAACGCGACCCGTCTGGAGCAACTAGAATTAGGCCCACTCCGCTACCGGTGGCCCGTGAGGACCCATCCACGAAGAGTGACCAAGGTGGCTGGTCACTGATCACGGAATTATCATCGGAGGAGGAGTATGTGAATTCAACGATAAAGTCGGCCACGGCCTGACCCTTGATGGTGGTCCGGGGCAGAACGAAATATCATGCTCACTGATCTCGACCGCCCATTTAGTTAATCGCTGACTTGCCGTAACAGATGATTTTTTGGCACTAATTAGCGTGGGCTTGGAAGTAGGGTCGCAGTTTTTGGGTAGCCGTGACCAAAGCAAGGGCCAACTTCTCCATATAAGAATACCAAGTTTCGGCATCCACCATCGCTTGACTAATATAATAAACGGGCCTTTGTACCCCGGAATCTTCTCTTATTAAAGCGGCATTAACGGTCGTAGAAGACACAGATAAATAAAGAAGAAGTTGATCGTGCGCCACAAGTTTAGATAAAACGGGGGGTGCACTCATATATTGCTTCCGTTGTTGGAACGCTTCTTCGCATTGCGGTGTCCACTCCCAATCAGTTTTGACGGTGGCTCGGAGGAGCTTAAAGAAGGGTAAACACTTGTTTTAGGCCCGTGAAATGAACCTGTTTAACGATGCGATGCGACCAGCCAAACATTGGACATCTTTGAGAGTGGTCGGAGACTTCATTTCGATCAATGCTTTTTTTCAGGATTTGCCTCGATTCCTCGCTGGCCAACTATAAATTCGAGAAATTTTCAGCGGACACACCGAACTCACATTTCTCTGGATTTAGCTTCATCTGATAATTCCTCATTAAGTCAAAGGCTTCTCGAAGATCTGCAAGGTGGTCGTTTTCTACGACGCTTTTCACGAGCATGTTGTTGACATAAACCTCCATATTCCTGCCGATTTGTGTGGCGAATATTTATTGACGAGGCGCTGATAGGTGGCCCCTGCATGTTTAAGACCAAAAGGCATTACCTGGTAGCAATACAGGCCTCGGTCGGTGATGAAGGCGGTGTGCTGGCTATCAGGCGGATGCATCATAATCTGATTATAACCAGAATAGGTGTCCATGAAACTTAGCATGGCATGCCCTGTTGTCGAATCAACCAACTTATCGATTCGCGGTGTCAGGAAGCTGTCTTTGGGACACGCTTTGTTCAAATCGAAATAGTCAACGCACACCATCCACTTGCCATTAGTTTTTCGAATGAGAACCACGTTCGCGACCTATTCTGGGTAGTTGACTTCTTTTATAAAATTGACTGTGAGCAACTTTTCGACCTCGGCCTTGATTACCATTTGCCTCTCTACAGTGAAGGCACGTCGACGCTGGTGAACAGGTTTATACTTCGGATCAACGTTCAGACAATGTGCTATGACGCTGGGGTTGATGCCTAGCATATCTTTGTGAGACCAAGCAAACACATCTTGGTATTCGGTGAGAAAACGGACCAGATCTTCTCGAAAGACGTTGGTTAAAGAGGACCCAACGTATACGACTTTGGACAAATCGTCCTCAGTTAGGTGGATTGCCACTGTCTCTTCCCGGGAGTTCCTGATTGGAGAGCATTCTCTCTTAGATCCAATGAGGTAGCCGTCGGAGGGCTTGGTGAATCTTGTGCCACCATCATAACTGGTGTCGTTTGGGCCTTTTTTTGGTCTTGTACGGTTATCTCATAACACGATCGGGCTTCCTTTTAATTTCCTCGTACAACCCCAACACCATTTGGGGTAGGAAATTTGACGCATAAATACAAAGGATGTAAAGCTGCCCCTACCTTATTAAACGATGGCCGGCCCAAAATAACGTTGTATGCTGACCTCCAGTCTACCACGAGGAAATTAACGAAGACAGTCGTTTTCGCTGGACATTCTCCAAAGGTGACTGGGAGGTCAATGCTTCCTTCCGGCATTACCACCTCGCCCCCGAAGCCGACGAGGGGAGTTGAGACTGGTTTGAGCAGGCTTCTGGCAAGTGCCATTTTGTTGAAAGCTCCAGGTAGAGAATATCAGTAGAGCTACCTGTATCCACCATAATACGATGAGTCAGATAATTTGATACCTTTAGCGCGACCACGATGGAGTCTTCGTGAGGGAAGTGAATCCCCTCTACATCCTTGAGGGAGAAGGAGATTGGAGGATGGCCAAATTCTGACGTGTTGGGCGTCTGTTCCAACCAGTAGATATGCTGGGGCTTCTTAGACGCCTTACGAGCAGTATGCTTTTATTGAAGCTTGAAAATCTCCCCCACAAGCTGGTCCTCTGGCGATGGTCCGGATCTCCTCGGTAGGTTGAACATCTTCTTGTGAAGTATAATGGTGAGGTGACTTCTTTTGGTGTGGTGGGGCTTCCACCCTTTTAGGAGACCGACCTTGTCGAACAACATAATCTTAAAGATGACCTTTCCGAATGAGAGCTTCGATGTGATCTTGTAGAGATATGCAATCTTGGGTACTGTGCCCATGGTCTTTGTGAAAATAACAAAACTTGCTCTTATCTCTCTTTTCAGGATCAGATTTGATCTTTACAGGTCATTTCACATATGGTTTATGCTTGATCTCATTAACACTTTTTCAGGGGTTCGGTTGAGAGGAGTGTAGTTATGGTATTTACCAGAATAAAGCTTCTTTGGAGAGCGGTCTCGCCGATCACGCCGATATTTCTTATCCGGGGGAGAGATTTCCTCCGGCTTGTGTTTCTTGCCCTATATACCATGACGTGCCAAAGCAAATTCTTCTGCATTGATATATTTTTGAGCTTTTGTTTGGAATTCTGTCATGATTTTAGGAGGGTTCTTATCTAGGGCGAATCTAAATTTCTCGCTTGTAATTCCGGCTATGAGGGCGGTGAGGCCTTTTTCTTTAGTATAACCTTTAGTTTGGACGGCTTCTGTAGTGAAACTTACTGTAAACTCCTTTATCGTCTCCCCATGCTGCTGTTTCAAATCCATTAGGTGAGATGCCGGCTTTTTAGTACGGATGCTTCCCATGAACTGAGAGAGGAATAGCTCCGATAGCTGTGCGAAGGACTCGATGAATCGGGGCTTTAGCCCCCGGAACTATGTACGAGCTGCCTCCTTTAAGGTTAGGGAGAATGCCCTACACATGATTTCTAACCCCTACACATGATTTCTAACCCATGCCCCTCTAGCTCCATGAGAGATCTATACGTTTCCAGGTGTTCGAGAGGATTGCTAGTACCTGTATACGGGGTAATGACGGGCGTGCGGTATTTCCTCGGTAAAGGTGCTTCCATGACCTCGCAGGTGAAAGGAGACTCGGACCGATGTATAGACGCCACAGCAGCATATGGTCGATTTACCTGATATCGTTGTTCCATATCATCAAAACGATCATGGATTCTTTTGAGGTCTCCTTCCCATGGTAAGGTATAACCTGACGTTTCGACGGTGGACCCCTGAGATTGCTATTGCTGGGAAGTACTGGAGTGTATGGAATGCGGGGGTAGTACAGGGGCTTGGTTGCCGAGTGGCATTCGATTTGACAGATGATGATTTGGTTGGACTTGTGGTTCATCCGCGGAATGTCTGGAAACCACTGGTACAGGTTGCGCTGGCAACCCTTTGGAAGGTTGTCGCTGGGGCTCCAGGAAATGCTGATCAAGCCGATTAGACAAGGCTTGAAATCCGGCGTTGAGGGTTAGGAGTGTGTTTCCGAGGAAACACATGATATCCTCTTGATTTTCAGAAGTATCAAATAACGGGTTTTGTGATGGCACGTTGGGATCTCCCTGGGGGATGCCCGTCGAAGTAGTCTGAGGGATGGGCTCTCGTTCGGTAATGTCAGGCTGAGGTAGCGTCTGCCTTGAAGGGGAAGGATGAACTGTCTTTTTGGGAGGCATGGTGGGAGGACTTCGATCAGTGATAAGAGCGGCTAATCTTGGCGATCAAATGTTCCCACAGACGGCGTCAATTTGTTTACGTCAGATTCTGTAACAGGGTCCTCCAGATGTTCACCTCCCTTCAAGGCAGTTTCCTCATAAACTTGAAAAGGCACAAAGAAAAACTATGGGTGGCCGGCGTCCAGCCGTTGGCCCTCCGAAGCTTAAGTTAGATGGGATGTGGTTACAAAGGAAACAAAATGATTTGAAGCTCAGAGATTGTGTACCTTCTTATCGATGAAGCCATCCATTTATATAGATCCAAATGACCTACTCTGTTACGTAGGACGTCAAGATTACTGCTGATTTTCGGGGATAAGGTGTTTATCCTGTTGATCCTTAAATAAGGGAACGGCCTAACCCAATTAGACATCTGATCGATTATGTTTCCTGATAGTGATCCCCTGAGATCTGGAGCCACGGGCAAAGATAAGCCCATAATCGGTCTATATGGGCTGCTGGTACTATAAAGGCGGAGAATGCTTTGATTCGGAAGTAACTACTCGCTCGCATGTTGAGATGTGACCCCTTTCAGGCGACCGCGAGCCGAGCTGCTCGCATGTTGAGAAAGGGATTCCGTATTCTCCTAATATTGAAGCATCGACCATAAGGGTTCGATGATTCGATAACTGTGCGCCGTACTTGTCCCATGTGCAAGCCTCGACCAGGTAGGCTCGCAAGTCGAATACTGTAATAAGGGTGCTTGCACGTCTCGAGTCCTCGGGAGATTCTTCGACCACCGCATTTTGACTATAACAACACTTATTTAGAAAGCATGAGGAATATTGAAACTGGACCATTGACCTATTTTATTAACTACTCACTCATTTTATAAATATTTTTATATACTTAATAAAAAAAGCATCATTTTTTTTTTCATTCCTAGCATATTGACAATGCTCTCTATCTAATGAATGGATCAGATGTCTAATACCTGCCTTGTATGGACCAAATTTAACAACAAGTGTATATAGCTTCTCCTCTCCCTCACACAAAACTAGTTGCCACTATAATTAATGAATTAACTACTGTAAATAAATTCCCATTATTGTAATGAGCTTTGGGATTCTTTGAGAAATCCACTCCTTGATATAAGGGCCCACCTTGATGTTTTTAGGAAATCCACTCTGTCCATCCGCTTTGTGAGATCATTTTAGGACGTTATATCAAATATGAATCGGATCCAAGATTCAAGTGGACTGCACTAAATGAAAAGGTGGGCAGGGAAATTCTTACCGTTGAAACCTACCTGGGATCCACAGTGATGTTTATAGGCCATCAATACCGTTCATAACGTCGTTCTTAGTGAGATGAAATCAAAACACAAATATTAGCCCGATTTAAATCCTCTGTGGCCGCATAAATATTTCAACTGTGCACATTCAATACTCACATTTTCGGCCCACTTGAGTCTTGAATCCAGCTCATTTTTTGTATAATATCCTAAAATAGTCTCACAAAGCGGATGGATGAAGTGGATTTCTCCAAAACATCACCGTGGGCCCTACATAGGTTACAGGCCTAGGAACTTCATGCGCAGCGCTTTCGGAATCGAAATCACATTGTGTCCGGAGTTACGCAGTATGCTCTTATCGTACTGAGTAAACTCAGTTGGGCCCACTGTAAATGTATTTAGTTTATCTACACCGACCATCTGCTTTTCTAGATCATTTAAGGGGTTGAAACCAAAATTGAAGCATATCCAAAACTGATCAGGTGGACCATACCACAAGAAATAATGGGTATAATGATTTCCACTGTTGAAACCTTTATAGACCCTCAGTGATGTTTATTTGTCATCCAACCTATTCACTAGATCACACAAACATTGATGAAGGGGAAAAAACATTTATCAGCTTGATCTAAAACTTCTGCAGCCCCCAAGAAATTTTCAACTACTAGGGTTCAATTCACATTGTTTCCTGTGTGTGGTCCACTTGGGATTATTATATGCTTCATTTTTTGTCTCAAGCCATAAAATTATCTTTTAAAATGAGTTAACGGAGTGGATGAAATACATAAATCACAATGGACCCGGAGAGTTTACTCAATAAGCAATCCTTCCTTACGAAATCCATGTCCATTAATCACTCCCTCATGTTTCCACGTTACGCTCACTGGGATGATTTTTCTTTAAGCAGGTGGGAAACAGGACATCCCTCCTTGATTTTCGTCTGGGACCACCATGATGTCTATGTGGGATCCAATCCGACCATTAGATGTGAAATCCCAATCTGATCTGAGAGCCCAGAAATAAGGCTGACTTGTGATTCAATTGGGCCTCACCAACAAAAACAGTTGAGAGAGACATCTACTCTTGATTTTTACAAGGCTCACCATGATGGATATGTAAAATCCACTCTAACCGTTAGACATGGCACCTAACTAATAAGGAGAATACATAATTCAAGTGGGCCACACCAAGCCAAACAGTCTGGAGGGTGAACCTTTCCTTGTTCACCGTTTTTGATCATGTGGTCTACTTGAAGTACCACCGAGGATAAATTTTGAGCTTTGGGTGTAACATGAGGTTAAGCACTCAATGGACGGAGTCGATTTTACATTAACACCATAGTGGAGCCCACACAAGCAGTGGGTACTTTTCAAAACTAAAGGTGAAATAAGTCTTTTAAGGGGCATTTATTTACAATAATTAATTCATTAATTATGGTCCTAACTAGTTGTGTGTGAGGGAGAGGAGAAGTTATATGCACTTGTTGTTAAATTTGGACCTTACAAGGCAGGGATTAGAGATTTGATCGGCTCATTAGATAGAGAGCATTGTCAATATGCTAGGAATGAAAAAACAATGATGATTTTATTCTTAAGCATATAAAACATTTTTAGAAAGAATGAGTAGTTAATAAAATAGGTCAATGGTCCAAGGTTCAATATTCCTCATGCTTACTTAATAAGTGTAATTTATTAATTTTTTTGCAAATGACTTCTCCTTAGCCGATGAATGACTTGGATCGTTGACACTTATACCCCTTTATATAACTATGACACGTTGTCTATGATGCTTCAATATACAAGTGTATATTATATATGAAGGGATTTTTTTCTAATTAAATGCTAGCTAGTTGGACCGCAAACATAAGGTCCAAGTAGGTGTGTGTGAGCATATATATATATATATATATATATATATATATATATATATATATATATATATATATATATATATATATATAAAACAATGAAGGTCTCATTGCTTCAAATTCTTTCAAAGTGTCCACATAACAATGAAGGTGTGGCTAATACGGGGAGGCAATCTGCCACTGAATTGCATTCTTAAAAGATACGAGATACCTTGAACCACATCCATGACAAAATAAAAATAAAAATAAAATATTTCAACCAAGGATACCAAATACTCCAAAGAGGCATCACTTAGAGTCACTTTCAATTTGGGGAAAATATCATGCAGACTAATGGTCCATCTGGCACAATAATATCAATACCAATGATTTCTTATAAGAACTTAGGTGTGCATTTATGTTGTAATCTCATTTTAGAAGAATAAAGGATAAAATTTTGACATATGGAACCCATGGTTGCGGAGAATATTAGGGTTGAAAGGAGAAATCTTCTAGACCCTTTTACTCTAAAAAAGATGAGATCAAAAGAGATGGACTTAAGCCCTACAAACTAGATGAACACAAGGCGCGTCGTACCAACAAAAAAACTCATTCGGCTTCTCTACTACTGCTCCCCCTTAAGCTCGAGCATAAATGTATCATGCATGTCAAGTTTGAACACATTATCATCGAGATGAGGGGGGAAAAAAACACCTTGTCAAGAATACCCACAAGTTGACCCTTGAAAGAAACATGAGATGTAGATATAAGAATGATAGTGCTTTTTCACAAACAGATTGTCAATCAACTTCGATATACATAGTTCATTGTGAAACAATATATTTGAGGCATGTTGGTCTGAAACAATAGATTTGGGGCAAGTTGAATAGACCAATAGGAGCGCACTGAAGGGGGAGATGTTATATGAGGGGTGAAAAGAAATGTTTTAGTCTCTACAAACAATATCTTGAAATATAGGGCAAGTTAGCTACTATAAGACCACAAACAATATCTTGAAATATAGGGCAAGCTATAGACTATAAGACCACAATGACCCAGGAGCGTTTTGAGTGTTCTATATCCAAATAAGGGCCGTATAGTATCTATTCTGTAGAATTTGGGATTACTTGAGATTTTAGCTTTGAATTTTTATTGAAAAAATAAATAAATGGATAAAGCAATAAATAAAGTAAATCTACAACATGCAGTGTATCATGAGAAGGAAGATGTAACAACACAGTAAATAAAAATCAATGTAAATAAATGCAGTGTTGAACTACTCGGATTAATTGAAGCTTTAGATATGTAAGTGGAGAGGGAAGAACTTTGACATTACTATTAAAGAGCAGACGATTGGAGTTCTTAGATCCTTAACTCTATTCTATAACATCTTCGTTACAAACTGTTATAGGTAATTCAGGACATGTCCTCATATGGTGACATGGGAGATGTACAACCGTTGATATATGGCCCATCAAGATTAGTTGATTGCATGCAAGGATTTAAACCAGTTAAAGTGGGAAGCTTCTTCATTTACCTTCATTGGCCAATAAAGTCTCGGATGTCAATTAAACCGCCAGACCTTGAAATAGTACCCGATGACATCTCCTCAATATATAAAAAACCACAGAGCATAGGTAACTTCCAAACTCTACACGGTAGAGGCTAAGGTTTCGGCATTAAATATTTATCATGTAGCTGATCAAAGACGTGCCTTTCGACAATTAAGTATCTTACATACCACATGGCCTTATCCTTTGGAGACATTAGTCTTGAATTCCAGCGCTTGACAAAGGACAAATCGCATCTGAGCAGCTAAGACTGCAGACCCCGAGTGCTTGTCATATTAATTATTCACAGAGCCAAGCATACCGTACACCACCATATGAAGATAACTATGATCACTAAGATATGTGGGATCTCAAATAGATCATCAAAGATTTCTTCCAATCACTATGATCATCTTGATACATATATCAAAATGGAACCAACGGATATATTACTATGAATCATGAATAGTTCATAGGTCGTCATCATCTATAAAAGGACCTTACCACGAGACTTTGAGGTACGCAACTCAATACATAGTTAAGAATAAGTGATTGAGAATTAATATATCTCTTTACTGATTTAAGCACTGGAGGGTCTTTCGTTGGCACGACCGGCACCCCCCTCACCTTCTTTTTGTGGTTGTAGATCCTAGATCCGTACCCTTTATCAGGAGGCCCATCATCAGACGAAGATCCACCGTACATTCGTCTTCTTCATTTGTTGATCGTTTTTTACGTAACAGATTGGCGCCATCTGTGGAAACGACAAGATAGTTTTCACTTCATCCTACCTCCTGATATTCTCCTCCTCCTTACTGTTATAATGCCTCCCAAAAAGACTCGTGGAGGAGGAGCTAGCAGCTCCATCGCCACCCGAGTGTCGAGACTAGCAGGATCCGACATCAAGGGCAACATAATTTTGCCCACCCCCACCCTCCACCCCCTAGGAAGAACATGCTTGTTGAGCTATTAAATGTGTATAGTTTAACCCCATTTCATCACTAACTATGCACGATTAATATGTTTAAAGTCTTATCTAATGCATGGTTTTGTGATTATAAGAATAAGAGAGACGCCTCACCATTTGGATCATAAATGACACTTTAAAGGGTCATTGAAGAGCCAAGGAAAGGAAGAAGGAGAAGAAGAAATCAAGCAAAAAAAATTCGAAAAGAAAGCAGAAGAAGTTGAAGAAATTAGCAGTTCCGATGGATCGCCAATAGGTCCCTAATCAATCGGAGGATCTTCCGATGGATCTCCGATTGATCGGACCACCCATCAGATATACCAGAAAAACCGAATTTTGAATAAACTCTTTGGACATAATTTTCAATCAATCAGCACATCTTCGATCAATCGAAAAGAGGTATCCGATCAATCGAAGGCATGTTCGATCAATCAGAATAAGCGGTGGAAAATAGCAACTCTCTGGACTCTTTTACGATCAATCGGCTGATCTACGATCAATCGAAGATTACATTCTGATCAATCAGAGGGAGCTCCGATCAATCGGATCTGTCTGAGTAAGCTACATAGGAAGTTAGGCAATTTCAAAAGTTTCCAAGCGAAAGATGGATTTTGTGCTATAAAATGAGACCTCTACATCCTTCCTATCCTATCTTAGAAGAGATCTACTACAGTGGGAGGCGGAGAATGGCGAATTTGGAGTTCTACAACTCCCTTTTTCTAGTTTTCTTTCTAGTTTTCATGTTTTTATTAGCTTTCATGTTTTCTTTTAACATGATAGGCCAAACCTCTTAGCTAAAGCTAAGAGGTGAAGCTTGTAATTTATCTTAGATGCTTTTATTCGTTTTAGGGTTTTATGGATTGATTTTTAATGTTGAACAATGGTTTGCTTAAGTTTGAATGAAGTTTAAGTTAGTTTTTCTTAATCCTATGATGACTCATGGATGTTTGAAAAAATTATCTTAATTCTTAATAGTTTTGCTAAGATCTAAACCTATATGCTCCGAGGAATCGGATTCACCATGCTCTAGAACTTGGATCTTCATGTGGGAACTTCAAACCAAAGTTCTATCTTTTTCTGAGAATTTTGAAATATGTGTTGATTATTTATGTGATTTGAATCAAATTCAAACCATGGTATTAGTTAAGCCTAGTGATAGGGTTTGATGTTTATCATAGTTGTAATCTTAATCTATTGGAACTAGGATTGACCTATGCAATTGAGTGTGCTCAAGTCCTAACTTGAATTGAGGGAATCATGTTGATGAACAACACATATGACAGATTGTTTGATAATATAACTGCTCTATAATCCGGCTAGATAGGATTTGATTTCGATTCTAGTTGTGTAATTAAGAAACCATAGCAAATTATGCATCAAAGATAGATACAAGTGGATCCTTGGCACCCTAGTACTTCTTTTGTATTGTTAAATTCACTTTTAGTCATAGAGTACTTATCTACATTCAATTTCCAAATCTGGTTAGTTTGAATTCAATTAGAGATCATTAGAAATAATTCTGTAAATTCCTGAAACTAGTACCTATGGATCGATGTCGCTCTTACCGAGATGACTACTACATAGCAACCCTAAACTTGGGGAAGCGAACAATGCTTACACTCTTCCACCAGCTCCTGCACCTCAGCCACCAGTGTCCCTTAGTGGGGTACAAGCTGTTGGCATAGATCCATAGGAGATAACCAATATGCGGGTGTTACGTGCAGAATTTGCAAGTATGGCTAGACATCTTGAGAAAATGCTCCCTCCCGATCTTCCTCCACAACCTTATGCACCTCCGCACTCTGCCCATTCCTCCCCTCGTTAAGGACAAAGTCGACTTGTGAAAGTTCAATTGGGGTTGCGTGACCAGCAACTACTTTCCCAAGGCCCTCGCCCGCTGCCCCATGAATCTTCACATTCTGCTCATCGTCCTCCACAAGATAGATATGATCAACCCACTACGAGTCGAGCAAGACCTCCTGCCAAAACTCCACCTCAACCAATGGTATCTAACCCCTGATGGAGATCTACACTACACTCTTGATGCTAAACATCAAGGCTACCAACGAAATTAAGATGGGGATATTGAAGCTGTTAAGTTCTCCAGTGCCCATCGCACACCAGCATGGGAGTAGGATCTATAGAAGTTGAAGGAAAGAATCATCACCATGGAGTAGCGTTATCATCCCAATGCACCAACTTCAATACGGGCAATAATTAATCAAGCCGACCTACCATTTACCGAGGAGATCATGAGTGCGCCTCGACCAGAGAGGTTCTAGGTACCCAATAACATCCCTCATTATATTAGTGTAGGGGACCCCATCGATCATATTGAGACTTTCAGATCACATATGGGGCTGGAGGGCACAACTCCAACAATTATGTATAAGGCATTCTCCTTCACTCTCAAAGATGCAGCTTGAACCTGTTATAGTAATTTAAGGTCGGTCGACATAACATAAAATAGTCCAGAGAGAAAGGCCCAGAGACAGGCCTAAAAAATCAGTTGGTCTCCGACACTACGTGAAAAAGGTCAAAAAATGACCGCCCAAAGCTATCATTTTTTTTTAATTTTTTGACAGCCGTTGGCGACGTTTTTGGCATGCCGAATTTTTTACCGCAAAAAAATGTTTTCAGTGGCCTATGCTCAATGAAATATATTCGACGAAAGCAGAAGCTAAAGAATAATACCTGTTGCTTTTTAAGTCTGCTCCCCAAAATTTGGCGGTCCACACCCGTCATTTTATTAAATAAACGTCGGCCAGAAGCTTCTGTTTTCATAACCTACGACAGACAGAATTTTTCGGTACTGACTGTCGTTTCGTATAAACGACGGCTTTAGGCCACCGTAATGGGATTGAGTACGACGGTCCTAGCTGTCAAATTTTTTTTTAAAAAAATGATGGCTAAAGCCGCCGAATTCACGAAAAAAAATACTCATTTATTGGTGCCTCAAGGCATTTGGCTGAGCCCGGAACCTAATAAACATTCATTCCAATCCAATCTAAATCCACATACAATCATTCCAATCTAATCCAAGCCACATACAGTTATTCCAATCGAAAATTGATAGACATTCATTCCAATCTATTCCAAATCCACATTCATTCCAGTTTCAAGTTTACACATTCATTCAAATCCCAATCCACATTCAAAACATTCAACAAGTAATAAAGTATCAAAATAAAATAATAACCAATCGAACAAAGTGTTCATAAACTTAATTTATCTACAATCCATCCAGTCATTCCATGTTTAACGTACAACAAAGCAAAGTATATAATATAAAAAAAATTATCTAAAAAAATAAAATGAATATATCAGAATCTCAATGGAGTATATTCGTCATATGTTGAGGCCATCTAATAATCGATCCAATTTTAATATCTGCAAATGTCTCTTCAGGTTTGTCTTGATCTGCTAGCTCGCCATACCGATCAAATATCTCCTCTATGCAAATATAATAAAACAATGGATCATGGTACTCGTTTGTAACTAATACTTCACTGGCCAAGGTTTTATTACATCGAACGTTCTTCAAGTAACGTCTACATCCCCTTAAATTAGGAGGGGAAGAGCGTGCTGGTTGTTTATCCTTATCGGGTCTTCCCTATTGATAACAAAAAATTAAATATTATTTTTTCAAATTTACATATGACTGAACCCTAATAGATATTACACACACACACACACACACACACACACACACACACACACTTGAGATGATTGTGTAGTCAGCTGGGAGGTAGACTCGGGTTGCTGTTGGCTCATGTTTGTCATCTGCTCCATCACCGTATTCAATTGTTGGGACATCTGATATATTTGTCTATTCATCTCATCTATATAAGACCGATACGAAGCTGTTGTATGGAAACTAGTCTTGCTTACTCCCCCTCCCATGCCGCGTATCTTTTCCATACACCTATTATATAAATTAAATTTTTATTACAATAAACTATAATATAAAATAAAATTTTAATTAAATATACATATACTAAAGATAATGTATTTATCATTGCAATGGGATCACTATCAAAATCCCTCTACCTAAGTGTAGAATCCATTACAATAATGTTCCTAATTTGGGACTGAAAAATAGAACGATAATTAGTACAATAGAATTGTAATAAAATTAAACTAAATAACAAATTTATAATTACTCACAATGTATTGGTTCGCTTCAAGGGCTAGGGCGGAACTATCAGTTTTAGTATGACTGCTGAGAAATAGTTTTGTCCTTGTAATCGTACGACCATCATTTTTTTATTTTTCTGAAATAAAACACTAAATAAGTAATCAATTTTTATCAAATATATTTTAATAAAAATTACAAATGTAGATATTACCAATTTCTCGGCTTTATTAGCCACACCATTTCTGCCTGTTGTGTGTTGGATCTTCATTTTCGCACGAAGTTCCTTAAACTTAACACTTTTATCTTGCTCTTCCTTCGTCGACTTCAAGTCGACAAACTTTTCTCAATCTTCCTGCTTGACCCATTTATTCAATTTATTCGCCTTCCTCGCTACGCCCGTCTCACTGAATTCCTTGTAATTCCTTTTCAATCTGTATTTCCAATCTCTCCAAGCTTTACCCACCTTTCCCAAGGTGTAATCTCTATGCTCCTCAGACAAATCAAATTGCGCCTGTGAAGGAGATTATTCTAACAGTCAAAATAAAAAATCATAACATGATTTAAGATATTAACACCAATTACTATAAAAATTATCATACTTACATATTACTTGAATAAAAGTCCAAACAATCTGCAGCAACTTTGCAGTAAATCTATCCCAAGAAGGATATAGAGGTGACACGTGGCTCATAACTATGCGACCTACCTTTGTTGCAAATTTGGATGAGAGATCACCGATTGATTTTCGTGACGAGTTGAATTGAAGAGAGATGTATGACTGCTCCGTCGAATCTGGAGCATAGTCTAATGCCGAAGATGATACTTTGCGTGCTAAATGGCACTATCAATCATAGGCGGCTGAGTAAACCGGGGAGTCGATGAGAAGTCATCAAGTCCTCGAGTCAGAGTGTCACTATCTAAACCTGAAGCCTCCGTCTTATTATCTATATTCATAGTACAAAAGATAAAAATTAATAAAATAACATTTGACAATATAACCATAATGAATAATAACATTCAACAACATCTATCAAGATACAAAGCAGCATCCTATTGCATTCAATAATATAATGATTGTAGTTTACTTTTTTTTACTGGATTCTCTGTAATCAATATGAGAGTTGCCTACATACTTATGATGATTATAAAATCATGACATGTGTATCCCAATTGAGTTTAATTACAAAATGGACAATTTAGTGTATGTAGATGCATTTGATAAAATTTCATATTAAACTCAACTGAAATTCAAGGGATAGAAAATATTCATTATAGTATAGATGTCATTTCTTAAGATGTCCATATCTCAATTAAACTCAACTGAAATACAAGTTTCAAATTTCTCATCATAATAAGATCAGGTCAATGTAGTTTTCTTTTATTTTTTATAAGTTACAAATGATTGAAGAGTTCCCTCATTCGCCCGTTGGCTTGCAGACTTAAAGATTCTTAATGTAACAATCATTCACTGATTGCCCAGGAGAAACCAATACCTTCAATTTTTTTATCACCACACATTCTAAATGTTTACCTGAAATGTATATAGTGTTATACAAGGTAATACGGAATATGTTGGTTTTATATTTATAAAACATAAAAATATGAATTTAGCATACATGATTAGTTGTCATTGCTTTCTATGATGTTTTCTTGCAGGACTGATGTTAAAACATCTTTATTCATCCTTGTTATGAAAACTAAAGAATCTTGAAAAAAGTCTATATCTCGATTTAATCTTTTTGGAGCTTCTAACACAACATGTCAATCATCATTAGGCTTACTATAATCCTTGTAGTAAAACACATGAGTTGTTTGTGATGCAAGTATAAATGGCTAGTCATCTTATTTTATATTTCACATTAACCTTCTTAGGTTAATATATTTCAAATTCGTTTGTGGATCGACTACATAATCATTCGAAGCTTCTATACGCACCTAATCATACAAAAAAATTATCTTGGTAAACTCAATGTAGTCTAGCTCAATTTTTTTTTACAATGTCATAATAAGTGACTTCGTCATCCACTGGATTAGTATCCCTAATATTAGACTTGAAGTTAGTTATAGCTTTCATTATGACCCTAGAATTCTATGTTGACAGATTCATTTCATATTCTAATGTATAAAAATGTAACCATTGACCACATATGCATTGTTTGAAATGGCATGAACATTTGGGCCATCGGCAAGCCTCTTCATTTCGCAAGGACCGAATTCATCCCCTAACTTTTCTCTAATCCAAGGGATGTAAGCGATCACGTTTTCTACCCGTGACTTGGCTTTTCAATTTTGAACTCTTGAAGTGTGGCTTTGAAAGTATTCTTGATACTTCCTATGAAATATAATGTAAATGCGTGACTAGGTGCATATGTAAATTTAAAGCATATGTAAATTTAAAGCATATATATTTTTCATTCAGAATTCTCAGAGGATTATTGGAGTATCCATTTGCACACTTGCTGGTACTCTACATTGGTAAGAAGATATGACTTTCTGTTATTCTTTCCTAAAGGGTAGGCTCCTTCATCATTACCATCATCATCCATGTACTTTCCACATCCTCGCTTACGACTTCCCAACTTAAATTATCCGACATGAAATGCATAGAATACAACATTGCTTCTTCTATGAGGTAACATTCTGAGATAGAACCCTCTGAAAATGTTTGATTCAGTATGTATCGTTTATAACTCTTCATCAATCTGAAATAAGAGTTACTAATCATATTATATTTTTGATAATATGAAGTTATATAATTATTAACATATTAATGATTTTCGAATAGAAATTACCGCTCAAAGAGATACATCCACCTATATCTGACAGGTCCAAAGATCAGTGCTTCATCTAACAGGTGTATGAGAACGTGTATTATTGAAACAAAGAATGCTGGAGGGAAGTACTTTTCGAAAACGCATACTGTATTCATAATATGTCATTTAAGCATAAGACATTAAAAAAATTTGAGCACCATCCGGTCGATAGTCTTTGAGCATAAGACATTAAAAAAGATTGAGAGTTGCCTAATTACGACGCGTAATTGTCTTTGATTTTGATCCTTGAATGCATGAATTAGCAGTATTGGTAGTAGTTGTTGCATCAAAATGTGGTAATCATGAGATTTAGATTTTTCAGTTGAAGATCTTACAAGCTTACATTATGTTTCTATTTTGAACTATACCTGACAGGAACCTTCAAATCATACAATGTTTTACAAATTAATTTTTTTTGCTTGGGTCAATTCATAAGGAGCTTTAAGGAAAATCTATGTTCTGTTATTTTTATATATCCAAAATTTTTTCTTTATCTTCATCTCTCTCGGGTATAAGCGGGCTTTGCAACCATCTTTGGTTTTATCCTTTGTGCTCATGATAGTTGCAATGATGTTTTCTGCCACATTTTTCTCAACGTGCATAACATCGATGTTGTGGCGAATAGGTAATTCCTGTAATCAAGGAATGGATGCACTACATTAGCTTATAAGATTAAAAAAACATATATAATATGTAAAATATTGATTGACGTATTAATCGACTTACGTACCTTCCAGTATGGCAAGTCAAAGAAGATTGATCTCTTCATCCATTATGTTTCATCATTTACGAACATTTTCCTCTTCTTACCTGATAATTTTCCAAATTTTGGTTGGATAGTTTTCATTTTTTTAGTAACTTTGTGCTGCTCAAACGGAGAGTCAGTTTTTCATGTTTTTCTTCCCCATTAAATTGAGATTTCTGATTTCTGAATTGATACCTGCAATTTGTTAGAAATTTTCTATGCCCCATTTATGCAAACTTTCCTCTATATTTTAGCCAAACTGAATCGGTCCCTTCATCACAAACAGAACAACCAAACTTCCATGCGGTCCTATAACTTGACAAATGGCCATACGCAGAAAAATCATGTATGGCCCATAACAAAATTGCTTTCATTGTAAACTTACGCTTAGTAGTGGAGTCATAAGTTTCAATTTCATTTTACCACAATTCATTCAGCTCTACAATTAATGGTTGCAAGTATACGTCAATTTCATGTCCAAGACCATTTTTCAGGAATCAGCAATGTTAACATCGTAAACTCTTTACGCATACATATGGAGAGAAGTAGATTGTACGGAACTAACATAACATGCCAACAACTATATGAGTTATTCTTATTGTCGAAAGGATTGAATCCATCAGTTGCAAGTCCTAATTGAACATTACGTGACTCTACCGAAAATTCTTCTCATTTGCAATCCACTCCTCTCCAACACGTCAAATCCATCAGATGACGCATGCGCCTCTTGCTTCCGTCTTGGTCCACATTAACATGTCATTTCATCTTCTTTGCAATCTATGATACACTGTACATTCATTTCAACGTTGGTGCTATGTGAAAATATCTTAAAACTTTCTGCGGTAGACGTTTGCTCCTCGTCGTGCTTTCATTAACTTGTTTCCATCTACTCTCACCACATTTAGGACAACTCTCCTTGTATTCATGCTCCCTTTGCTAGTATAATATGTAGTCATTAGGACATGAATGAATAATCTGACACTCCATTTGCAAATCGTTAATCATTTTCTTCGCATTATGAGTATTATATGGTAAAGTGTTCTAATCAGACGATTGTTGATGGTCGCCAGCAAAACTTCATTGTGTGCAAGTGGCCAACAATAGTGACAGGAAAGGGTGCTGGCCACTAGGAAATGTTTTCCCGACGACACTTTTCTCAGCACTTTCCATTCGCCGGGAAACATTTTACTAGCGGTTTTTTACTCTTTTACCGGCAGCTGTGGCCGCTAGGAAATGTCATTTTTCTTGTAGTGTTTTCAGAACTTTTTTAGGGCATGAACCAAAAAATAAGCAGATCCAAATCTCAAGTGGACCACACGATAAAAAGCAGTGGGGATTAAACACCACCATTGAAAACTACTCAAGCGTGACAAAAGTTCTGGAGCAAGTTGATATTTGTGTTTTTTACCTTCATCCAGGCCTACGTGACCATAAGAATAAGTTAGATGGCAAATAAACATCACCATGGTCCCAGGATGGTTTTAACCATGAGAGTCATTGTACCACTGCTTTCTGTACTAAGGTCCACTTGAGTTTTGGATAGCCTTATGTTTTTATTCATGCCCTAAAATGATATGGAAAAATGGATGGACAGTGTGGATATAACACACGTATGATATTGGGGCCCACAAAATTTTCCTCGTCAACATAATATTGACCTCGTGTGAATCCAGTGTTCAGTGAAGGATCAGGTGTTACCTTGTATCACCGCAGTGGGTGTTTCCTTGATCATGGGGCCCACCTTGATATATATGTTGTATATCCATGCTGTCCATCATTTCCAGCTCATAAATAATGGTCCAAAAATTAAAATAGATTCAAATCCCAAGTGGACCACACCATAAGAAAGAGTGGTGATTTATCATTAGAATCATTAGGGGCCGCATAAGTTTTGGATCAAGCTGATATTTTTCTTTTCCCTTCATCCAGGTCTATGTGACCTTGTTAACTTGTTGGATAGAAAATAAACATTACGCTAGGCCTTCAGAAGTTTTTAATGGTGGGCATTCAATGTTCACTATTTCCTACGATGTGGCCCACTGGAGATTTGGATTTGCTTTAGTTTTGGGACCACACACTAAACTAATCCATAAAAATGGATGGATGGTGTTAGAACTAGAAAATGCTCGGACGCAGTTTTCTGGTGTTTTGTTGTTCTGGGGTTCTGAATAATAGAAACATTCCTAGACAATCACAAGCGTTCACAAAAGTACACAAGAGGAGATATCGCAAGGCGAATTTTATTCCAGAGATCCTGAGATCTTGTACATTCTAGGCCGTGATCTGGCACGAGCCCTTAATTACATCGAATGAATGATGACCTTTGATTAAAAGGCAGAAGACTAGTCAGCGGGGACTATGGTCTTAGAGTTCATGGTCGCAGAGACCTGTGTTTTGTGTGGTCATGGAGACCTGTATTTGTGTATGGTCGCAGAGACTTGTGTTTGTGTGGTCATGGAGACTTATATTTTTGTGTGGTCGAGGAGACCTGTATTCGTTGTGTTTTGTTATGGACTGATCCATCTTTATACGAGTCAAATGTCTATGTCCCATGTTTTAACCGGAGATCCGGGCTGAGACCGTTAGGGTTTTTAACCGAGGGGTGCGACTCTGGGCCTGCGCCCATCATTTATGACGAGTGACCGCGGGAAGACCAATCTGCAGTTGTATGTACCTGAGCAGCTCAACCAGCGGATGCCGTTTGGATGGGTAGGACATTGACTGTTCTTGAAGCATCAGTCTTTAACAAACTCTGTGTAATAGCTCAGAACTCTCTCTATATGGTTTATCGTGTTAACCATAGTCCCATTTGCTTAGTTCGGACCTGAATTCGGGTCATATTATGATAGCACATGTGATAATGACACATTAGTATGATTTTGGGCACTGGTGGCCTCTTTTCGAGAAGTTACTTCGTTCATCTTGTTGGATTGGATCGGAGTCCGAAGGCTTGCATTCTACTCATTGGGTGGCCCGGATGAGTTATTTGACTGCTCCGTTGAGTCCGGAACGCTCGAAATACCCAAAATAGTCCCAAACGGGGATCGAAAACATCATAAAATGAAGATTTAAAGGTGCTGGAATGGACGTTTAGAGTGCTGATTTTTATGATCCGCTAGCCTGATTTTACTGATGCGCTGGGGCCAGTGCGTCCAAAAATGATTGTTAAAATGTTTGATTTTTGTGATGCGCTGGGGTATTTTTGTGATGCGCTGGGGCCAGTGCGTCCAAAAATGACTCGTTTTAAGATGTGTATTTTTTCGATCCGTTGGCCTATTTTTGTGATGCGCTGGGGCTATTGCGTCCAAAAAATGACTTGTTTTATAAACGACTGATTTTCCTGATGCATTGGGGCCAGTGCATCCTTAAAATGATTAGTTTTGGAATATTGATTTATTTGATCCGCTAAGGGTATTTTTCTGACGCACTGGGGCCAGTGCGATCGAAAATAACTTTGTTTTGAAAATGATTGATTTTCGTGATGCGCTACTATACTTGTATAATTTTAGGTTGTTTCTTCATCGGACCTGCTGTGGTCGGAAGTGAGATTTTCGATGGTCGGAAAAGGGTTTCCGGCGGTCGGAAAAGGGATTCCGGCAATCTCAAAAACCCAAAACTCTCTTCTTCTCTGGATCCGTTCAAATGATCCGTAGGGGCGGGGTATTTATACCCGAAGTCAGCCAATAGGAATCCGCCACGTGTAGCGTGTCGAGAAAACATGTCGGCGTGTCGAGAAAATCACTCAGCGCGTCTAAAAATGCCTTAGTTCGATTTTTAGGGCGCACTGGCTGTCAGTGCGTCCTGAAATTCCTGAAAATGCCTGATTTATTGGACGCGCTAAGGGTCAGTGTGTCCTGAAATTCCTGAATTTTTGCATGCGCTGGGGTGAATTTCTTGATGCGTTGGGGGCAGTGCGTCCTGAAATTCATTTTTGTAAAACTGTCTGAATTTCTTGATGGCTCTGGGCAAATTTCTTGATGCGCTGAGGGTCAGTGCGTCATGAAATTCATTTTTAAAATGACTGAATTTCATGATGCGCTGACCACGAATTTCTTGATGCGCCGACGTAGTTTTTTTGTGGTTATCTTGTAAAAATGATGGCTTGTGGGGCCCTCTTTACGATGAATGTCGATGCACTGGCTCTATTTCTTCATTGTTGAAGTTACCCTCCCAAATTTGGGGGATTCTGATCATGATGAATGGTGGGGCCCACCATTGGGTCAACTTTCCATTTTTGGCCAAGTCTGATGTGCGTTGTGAATTCTGTTTAATTTGCTGATGCACTGCTCCTAAACCCAGTGATGGGGCGGATTGCATACTTGCGATCCCTGTTTTAAGGATCCAGACTTTTGGGACCCCAACAGATGCCCATCCGATGTGTCGGGGTGGACACGGTCGTCCATTGCGTCACATCGAATTTCCCGGGTCCCACTATAAATAAGGAAAGCCTTGGCCATTTCAGTCATTTCACTTTCATTTCCACGCGAGAGAGCTCGGTCAGCGCATCACTTTATTCTCCAGCGCGTCGAAGAAATATCTTCAGCGCATCCAATTATTAGCGCGCGCGTAGAAAAATTGTAAGGTTCGGCCTTTTTTCCGACGCGCTCCTCCAGCGTGATTTGGGATTCTGGGAGATGTCCCGATTTATTTGATGCGCTAGGGGTAGCGCATTACTTATAGGACACGCTGGGGTGAGCGCATACCCGCGTCTTTGAAATGGCTATTTTGGTGTCACGCTAGGACCAGCGCGTATCTTTTCCGGACTTGGTGAAATTCCCCATTTTTATGACGCGCTGGGCCTAGCGCGTACTCCCGTGTTCTGGGGAAACCCATTTGGTTGATGCACCAGAGGTAGCGTGTATCAAAATTGAGACATGGTAATATTTCACCTATTTATGCGATGCGCTAGGGTTAGCGCGTGCACCGTTCTGAATTTTGGGGTTTTGATCTGTTTTTTGGATGAGCTGGGCCCAGCGCGCCTTAAAATCAGCTATTTTAGTGATGCGTTGGGCTCAGTGCATTCGATCTTTAAAACTCGAAAATTGAATTTTTGGTGGAGTTTTCTGGCTCACCTGATGTACTAGACTTGGCATGCTTAATTAGTAAAGTAACGGACAATTCCCTATCATATACAGTGTACTACGAGCTATTGCTCATGATGTTCGGACTTGGTCGGTTCTTCAGCACGCTAGGTTTAGTGCGCACCTGTGTTGGATTTAATGACATTGTTTACTTCGTGATATGTTGGTTCAATTCGTTAAGTAATTCAGTCCGGTCTATCGACAGATTACTTCCCTTGGGTATGAGGGTTGTTATTTTTAGAGCGTACGAAGCTCAGCATTCTTTTCCTTTCTAACTGTCACGTGTCTATGCTTATAGTCCTGGAGAAATGTTGGACCCCATATGCCCTATAACTCTTGGATCATGATGGACTGGATGTGATGCTTCTTTTAATTAGAATTACGTGGAGTTTACGCGTACTTGAATGCATGATCTTCTGGCCTTTTGCATTTTACCTGACGTTTTGGTGTGTTCGTGCAGATATTCATGGCCGGTGGTGCCTCTAACGCTGGCCCTTCAAAGGCCGGTCCCTCAGGTTCTAAAGCAACTACTCGCAAATGCAAGAGAACTTCACCCCAGAAAGTGACACGACCATCTGATCAGAACCCACAATGGTTCTACCCGCCGGAGAAGTTCAACTTCTATGAGCGCATCTTCACATTACTGAAGGATATTCAACGGAAGATCCTTTGCGATAAAGCTCTACCGACCCCTCCAGCCGAAGGCACGGAGGAAGAATGGGACGCCAGGTATGCTCCGCTACAGGGTTTTCGTACTGATGAAGTCGCCGGATGCCGAAGAGGGTGAGGCGAGCCCAGTTGTGCCCATTCCGTCTGCCAAATGCGGTCGCCCTAAGACGGCCGGTAAGAGTGCTAAGCAAGTATACTTGGAGAAGCAAGCCAAGTCAAAGGTGGATAAGATGAGGGTCGTCTGGTCCTCTGTTAAGTTGGCGATATCGTCCCTCATAATACGCAATCCCTACACGAAGCAATATATCCGATTCCCGAAGAGCTTTCAATGATATCGCTCCCTCTCGAGCATCGAGCCCTCCGATGTGTGCCGTGCCAATTCTTTTTATACTGCCACATCTTGGACCTCCATTCCCGATACCTTCCTCAACTGCGCGGTGTCCAAAAATGGCACCCTTCAGTCCGTCCTTGGTGAGAAGGACATGATATTTCTGGAGCCGAATCATGACCCGCATCAACCGTTCCCAACTCATTATTTCGAGACTTTGCGTCAAAGATTTCAGTCCTTTGACCGATATAGAGATTTGGCCAGTGGGTGGATTCTGGACCCAAGGGCATCTGGGTGCTCACCCTGGCTATGAGGCTTGGGCCAACTGAATTGTTGAACAACATGCCGAGGTCCTGAAGCAGGTGGGTCTCCTTCGAGCCATCCAAGCGACATCGAGTTATTTCTATCGAGAGCCATGAGTATACAAGGGATTTTTGAATCATTGGAGCTCCATCACAAACTCCTTTCATATGCCTTATGGGGAAATGAGTATCTCCCTTTAGGATCTGTACCGGATAGCAGGTCTCCCTATCCATGGCAGGATTTATGACGAGTGGACCCCCTAGCGACGATGAGTTGTCGAAGAAGAAGGGCGTCGACGAAGGTTTCTACTCTGAAGCCTGTTATGAGCTATTTGCAGAACTTCCGCAATTCCTGGGCTCTAGAGATAAAGTGTCTTTCGAGGATTGGCTGATTTACTTCAGTCATGGTCTGAAGTGAGTTTCTCGAATTGAGTCACGCACCTTTACTTCATTTTGCCTTCGCTCTTTTACTGATGGTTTTCTTTTCTCTTCTCAGCTTGGATTACACGTCCTATGATGAAGGTCGCAAGGACAAGCTGGTCTTGGAGGCCAAGATGAAAGCGAAGTTCCCACAGCCAAACAAGTTGTCTCCCACCTGCGAACTGGCCGGATTTTTAGCTTATTAGCTATGTTGTGTGGCCTTACCGAGATCTAAACAAGCGGATAGCGTAAGAGTTTCTTGCTTTACTGTGGCGGGGAGCTTGGCTAACAGGCATTGCTACGCACTGGCTCCGCCAGTTTTATGCTCTATCTATCGAGCTCTTGGCGGCGTTATCAGTAACAAGGGCTCTGCTTCCTTTGGAATAAACTCTTCCTTCTGTGGGTGGCATTATTTCTCCGGTTGGCTCGAGGTTTACTTCCTGTGGGTCTATGGTATGGAACTCAAGGACTTCATCCAGAGAGGATCGGGTCCGCCGCATGCTTTTCAAAAGCGGAAGATGAACAGCGAAAACTTGGAGACTATCGAGGCAAAGATAGCTCGTCATGATGATGTCGACTTCTTCCTTTTCTCTGGGACCAACAGCGAGGATCCAGAATTGCTCGATGACGATGAGAACCTTAGCTCCTACCAGCGCTCATTTTTGGTATCCATCCGCCCGAGTTCACTGCCTTTGAGGGAGGGGGCTGAGTTCTGGAGAGAGCCGTACTACCCGAACCGATTTGCCCGTCAATTCGGCTATGACCAAGGGGTACCAGAAACTCTTGAACCGGTGATGCGAGAGCAGCAAGCCTATGGCACAGGACCGATTCACTGGAAGTGGATATGGCATCAACTCTTGCTAACCAGGTCGGGCTGTTCCTTCATCATCCCGGGTACAGAGTATACTCCCGGTGCCACATATGGATGGATGAACTGGTGGGCTCACTAATACTCCTTGATCAGAAACAATCGACACGTAGCCGATCCTGTCTTCGTTTCTCCTCCTATCATCGATCCTGCCCCTGCTGACGGCCTGAGCTATGTATCAGAGTCACTTCATCAACTGGCCACTCCTGGTGTGAAGAAACATCTGACTTCTCTGAACGCGGTAATTAATCACGAAAAGCTTGAGTATACATTAGAAGGGTGGGTTGCTTATGGGCAGAGGATCACGCTGCGAGAAGATCAAAGTTCTCCACTTGTGGGTCCCATGACAGAGGGGCAGAGAGAGGTTTATGACATTGATGATGATGATGAAGGTGGCGATGATGAAGGTGATGATGGGGGTGACGATGTTGGTGGTGATGGTGACAACGACGAAGACGTTGGTGGTGGCAATGACGAAGGAGGTGATGGCGGTGTCGATGTTGGTGGTGATGGTGACAATATCGAGGGTGATAGAGGAGGTGATGGCGGTGTCGATGTTGGTGGTGATGGTGACAATATCGAGGGTGATAGAGGAGGTGATGGCGGTGTCGATGTTGGTGGTGATGGTGACAATATCGAGGGTGATAGAGGAGGTGATGGCGGTGTCGATGTTGGTGGTATTGCAGCAGGGACCCCGTCGACTGGTGGTCGGGGAGGTCATGATTAGAGTCCAGCGAGTCGGACGAGTCTATCCAGATGCTCTGTTCCAGGAGATAGCGATTCTGAGCCATCTCCTGAGCGGTCTGGGCCTCGAGTGAAGACCGCTCATCGCGTCCCCGTCGTTGATGGAGGAAAGAAGATAAAAGACATGTGGAAGCTGTACAGGGCTGAGAAAGCATGAAGTCGACTCTCCAAGGCTGCCGGCAACGTCCCGATCGACGACGTGAGTGGACCAAGGGAGGAAGGGGAGATGAGCTCGCAAGCAGACCTCAGCGGAAATCATCCCACGGAAGAGGGTGAAGATAACGAGCCGATATACAATAGATCTACTCCCGAAGCAGACACAGAGCCCATCCCTATGGACCTTGACAGTGGGCTACAAGATGAAGATCCTCCTCTTGCCGACCCTGTCAGTACTGTAGCTGCAACGGAACCCTAGCCCTACTCCTGAGGCAGGCTCTGCTACTATTACAGAAGAGGCAGCACCTCCCGCTCAAGAAACCATGCCCTCTGATGTTATTAGTGCACCGGAGCCCGTCATGGAAGCACCTCCTATTGCTGAATTGATTCAAACTACCACTGCCCCTGAGATCGTCGCACTTTCTTCTCTCGAATTGCCCGAACCAGCCACGAAGATTGCAACCGAATGTATCCCAGCATCATCAATATCCGTTGATCCCACTAGTGCACCAGTTGATGAAGTTCCTGCTGGTAAACGACTCGCCTTATTACTTTTTTTACTTCTTTTCTTTCTTTAGTGTGCTAATGTTTATCATTTCTTTTAACAGTCACTGCTCCTGCCAGCATCCCGGTCCCTATAGTCTTGCTTGAGGCATTCCTTTCATCTCTCCGAGGCCTGTCAAGGACCAAGGCGAATCTCCTGAAGAGCTTACTGTCCGATATCATTGACTTGTTGAAGAATGCGGATGAATGGTCTATCTTAGACAAGGCACTGCAGGCATTAGAGCTTAACGCCATGTGGCTCGGGATTGACATCTCTTCGATAGTCAGCCATGTGTTCCAATTCAAGGACGGGATGGCTCAAGTGAACAAGGCGAGGCACCTCAAGGTTGACCCTTCCGTCGAGGAAAAGCGCGGTCACTTGCGATTTCTTCTTTCGAAACTTGAGTTACATGAGGCGGACGTGGCTGCAGTAAAGAAGGATTGGTAGGCTGTTGATGCGGAATACCAAGAGGCTACTGGCCGTCTCGCGGAGATTGAAAATGAGATGGCCCGATTACGAGCCGAGCATTCTGTCATCCATCTCAAACTTTCGAAGTTTGGCAGTAAGAAGGCACGCCTGCAGTCCTCCATTGATCAGCATGAGGCGAAGTGTAATGCCGTGAGGGCACAAGTTACAGAGCTGAAGCAGTCTCTTTATGACACTCCCGACCCTGCCCGGGTTTTGGCCGAGGCTGAGGCAAAACAGAAGGTGATTGAAGAATCTGCAGTTAACCTATTAGAACAATATTTGAGAACTCTAGACGGTTAAGCTGTAATGACTTTTATTTGTATTTTAGAACATGTTGTAATGAATGTTGTAACAATATGTATACTATTGTAGTTCTAAATTTATGTTGTGTCTTTAACCTATATGCCCTTTCATTTGAGTTTGAATGCAAGTAGATTGTGCCATTTGAAAAGGAACGTCCCCCTGTTAGGACTCAAACTTATACTCATGTGAACGAAGATGTAACCGAGTCTTGGTTTGGGGTTTATCCCGATTCTCGATGGTCTCGAAAAGGTGCAGGTTGCCATACCCGACGTGTTCTGAGCCTTAACGACCTTTCCGATACCTGTGCAAGCACAAAGTAGATGATTAGTATTTTGATTTAATCATTGTATGGTATCCTTTCTTTTGGTGTCTACTTTATTACACTTTCCCTCTACTGGGGTGTTTACAACTTGCAACGATAAGCTTATGTTTAAGTGTAATATCTTTTCAAAAATCGACCATTCACCAACGAACTGATGCCCTGTCCTTTGCAATCTATTACTCGATAGGCTCCATTGAAATATACTTCATCGATGATGCAGATCACGGGATCCCATTTCGGGTTGAATTGACTTTTCGGTCCTTAGGTCGGTGCCGAACGCTTCATCATTAGCACGAGATCACCCTTCTTGAATGATCTGCCCCTGACACGCTTATCGTACGCGACTGAAATTTGCTTTTGATACATTTCGAGCCTTTTTTGGGCAGCGAGCCTCTTTTCATCTAAATCATCGAGTTCGGCCATTCTGATCTTGGCATTGTGCTCGGTTGTCAGGGAGTGCCGAAGTGCGACTCGTAGCGATTCAACTTGGATTTCCATCGGGATCACAGCTTCGTACCGTACACCAGTGAATAGGGTGTAGCTCGAGTGCTATACAGTGCGTAGTTCGATATGCCCATAATGCTTTGGGTAATCGTATGTCCCAGTCCTTCTTATTTTTTGCCACTGTCTTCTTCAGAATCTTCACGATAGTCTTGTTGAATGCCTCAGCCAATCCATTCGCAGGGGGGGTAATAAGGTGATGAATAGTAATGCTTGATCTTGAACTTTGTGCATAGCTTATCGATAGTAGCATTCTTGAAAGGTGTTCCATTGTCCGTGGTAATTCTCTCAGGGATACCATGTCGGTACAATATGGTGTGTCTGATGAAACCTTCGACGTGTTTGGCTTTCACATTTCTCAGGGCAGTTGCTTCAGCCCATTTGGAGAAATGATCAGTTGTTGCAAGGATGTACTGATGCCCCTGTGAGGATGGTGGACTAATTGGCCCGATTACGTCCATGCCTCAAGCTGCGAAAGGCCAGGACATCACTAATTGATGCAACTCTTTCGGCGGTGAATGTAGGATATCCGCATAGATTTGGCACTGATGACATTTCTTAACATACTTTATCGCATCTTTCGTCATTGCAGGCCAGTAGTAACCTATGTGTCGCACACGATGATGAAAATTCTTCCCTCCCTGGTGAGCACCACATTCTCCTCCGTGAGCTTCTTTCAGTGTATCATGTGCTTCGCCTTGGCTTAAACATCGCAGTAGTACTCCTTCGTAGGACCGTTTGTAAAGCACGTCATTCTGGAGTATGAATGAATTGGCATGTCTTCTGACTTGTGTGAGCGTTTTGGGATCCTCTGGTAGAAATCCGTACTTCAGATAATCGATGAATGATTTTCTCCAATCATCTTCCTCTGTAATCTCGAAGCAACCAATGGGATTGACACTCAATTCTCCACTGCACAACACGGTTGTCGGCAGAATTCTTCTTTCTTCAATTGTTACCTGAAACGGGCTGCCCCCAGGGTTAGCCAAAGCAGCGGCTAAACTAGCGAGTGCATCTGCTTGTACGTTCTCCTGTCTCGGTATATGTGAGATACTGCTGTTCTAAAACCGATCAAACATGAATTGCGCTTGGTGGCAATAGGGCGATAACTCGGGTTTGCGGACTTCGTATTCTATCGTCAGTTGTCCGATGACAAGCCTAGAGTCTCCATAGATACGTATTTCCTTTATCTGCATTTCTAGGGCCAACTATAACCCGATAATAAGAGCCTGGTACTCTGCTTCATTGTTGGTGCATGCAGGGATTATTGTGAATGAATAGGGTAACAAGTCCCCTTGCGGACTGATGAATATAACTCCTGCCCCTGACCCTATCGCTCTGGCTGCACAATCGAAATACATCTCCCAATGGCGTGCTTCATTAACTGCCATAACCTGATCATCTAGGAGGTCATATCTATTTCTTCACCACTCGGTACTAGATGTGCGGCAAGGAAGTCTGCAATTGCTTGCCCTTTGATAGCCCGAGCCGGCACATACATCAAGTCAAATTCTGACAAGAGAAGGGCCCACTTGGCCAATCGCCCAGACAACATGGGTCTGTTCATGAGAAACTTGAGGGGATCCGCCTTGGATATCAACGTCATCTGGTAAGAGAGACAGCAATGTCTGAGTTTCTTGACGGCAAAGATTAATGCCAGATAAGTCTTTTCAATCATTGAGTAGTTAAACTCGGCTCCCACTAGCGTGCGGCTCAAGTAATAGAGTGCGCTTTCCTTTCCTTCTTTGTTCTTCTGGGCTAAGAGGGCTCCTAGTGAATTTTCGCCAACCGCGATATAGAGAATCAATGGCTCCCCTTTGATCGGTGCTGTAAGGACTGGAGACTTTTCGAGCAGGTCTTTCAGAGAGTCAAACGCTTTCTGACAAGCATCATCCCACTCAAACTGGACCCCTTTCTTGTTGAGGCGTGAAAATGGCTGACAACGACCGGACAAGTTTGAGATGAATTTTCTTAGGTACGCGACCCTGCCTTGGAAACTTTTCAGCTCTTTGAGATTCTTCAGAGGCGGCATCTCCCTGATTGCCTTAATCTTCATCGGGTCGATTTCTATGCCTCGGTGTCTGATAACAAACCCCAAGAACTTGCCAGAGGAAACCCCGAACGTGCATTTCAATGGGTTCATACGGAGGCTTTTCTTTCTCAGTCTTTGAAACACTTGCCGTAGATGCTCTCTATGCTGTTCATGCTCGGCCGACCTCACAACCAGATCGTCTACATAACATTCGACGTGCTTATACATCATGTCCTGGAATATTACTTACATCGCGCGCTGATATGTTGCCCCTGCATTCTTCAACCTAAACGGCATCACACGGTAACAGTATATGCCTAATGTCGTACGGAAGGCCGTCGATTCTTCATCCTCCGGGGCCATACGAATTTGACTATACCCCGAGTAACCATCCATGAAGGACATCACGGCGTATCCTGTCGTGTTGTCGATCAGTAATTCTGGGATAGGCAGTGGAAAATCATCTTTAGGGCATGCTTCATTGAGGTTCCGAAAGTCTATGCAGACTCGAATCTGACCGCTCTTTTTCTTGACCGACACAATGTTTGAAATCCATCGTGGGTATTTGACTTCTCGGATGAACCCAGCCTGGATTAACTTCTCAACCTCTTCCTCAATCTTGGGCACTATGTCTGGATGAAATCGTTGTTGAGGTTGCTTGACCGGCTTTTTCCCTTTCATGATGCCCAGCTTGTGCGTCGCGATTGTTGGACTGAGCCCCGGCATTTCTGAGTACGTCCAGGCAAATATATCTTTGTTCTCTTTCAACAGCTGAATATATTTTCCCCTCTCTTCTTCTGGGACATTCTTGCTCAGATACGAATTTCTAGGGTCTTCCAGAGTTTCCAGATTTATTTCTTCAAGCTCATCTATCGTGGGCTGTCCTCCACCCTCTATCTGTGCAGGTGCGGCGCTGGGTTGGATGATATCGGCTACCTCTTGTGGTTGTACCTCTTCTATGGGACTGATTGTCACCATGTTGACATGTCTAATCTTCGTCTTTGCCCCTAACCCTTCTCTTCCTTGGTAAGCTTCAGTGTCTTCTTCGAACGGTGCTAACATTCTCTCATTCGGGGCTGATTCTGAGTGATAGAAGCCCATATTCTTCGTGATGTTACGGCTGGCTTCACTGTATCTTTCTTCTTCTATCGGCTGAGGCAAGCGGCGGGATTTCTCAGTGTTGTCCTTAAACTGCACAGGCTCGTTTGGTACTGAATAAAATTTGATTTCTTTCTTCGCATTGGCACTTGGTGGTACCAAAAACTGGCTAGGAGCTCTTGGGAAAGGCTTAACTCTTACTATTTTTGGTACTGGCATGTTGAAACTAGATTTGAGCACACTCATATGTTGGTTCGATATCATCTCCAGGACGGATTGCCCTGGCTGTCACAAGTGCTTCAGGATTATATTAAATTTCTTAGTATTCCCTTGAGGTTCTTCGGCTGACTGACTTGCGATTTCTTTCTGAGTAATAAGCTGAGGCTTGCTTCTCTGTTCGAACTTGTTGACTCTAGGTTTTGCCCCTTGCCCTTTCTGCGTTACGTCGGACTTCTTCGTGACTTCTCTTTCGTCGACCAAGTCATAGTACCGGGCATCGGCCATGAATGATTCCGCAATCGTATATGGCTTCGGGTCAGCTGCCACTCTGTATTGAACTCCCTCTCTATTGTACTTGAAGCATTGATGATAGATTGAAGGAATGACGCGGTTCTGATGGAGCCATGGCCTTCCTAGCAGAAGATTATATGTTGTAACTGTGTCGATTACTTGGCACGTTACTTTCGTCTTTAGCTCTTTAATTTCTAGCAACACGGTGATCGACATTAGAGTGCGCTGGCTATCTTGATTAAACCCTTGGATAACCATGGTGCTGGGACGTAGGGCTAACGGTCTGTAACCCAACCTCTGTAGTGTTTTCAATGACATGATGTTCACTGGGGACCCATCGTCAAGCATACATTGCTTAACTTTCGTGTCTTCGTCCCTGTAATCATCAATGGACGATTATGGTCTGTTGCTTCAATCATGTGGTCTTCTTCGAAGAATGTGATTACAGAGGGGTGATCTATCTGCATTGCTTGCTGAATTGGTACATTTCCTTCCTATAATTTATTAGGATCGTTCATTTCTGTTTCGATCTCTGTCATCATTACTTCCTTGACTTCACTGTTTAACAACGCATTGATCAACATCTCCCTCTATACCTTTGAGAGACACAAGGCATCATATGTGCTCAAGCGAGGCAGGACCTTTCGCGGGTGTGACACAACATCGTATGCTACTGGTGCCACCCCTTGCCTTGGCTCCGGCCGACTGGACGTGGCTTCAACAACTTTCTCTTTCAACTTCTGCCCCTGGGGCCTTGTTGATGGCCGTATATCCAGGTTTCCATCTTCTTGCATTGGGTCGACTGGTTCTGGAAGGACGCGTTCCAGCATTTGCTTTCCAGATCGGAGGATGACGGCATTGACTTCTTCTTCGCTTGCCCGTGATGTTTCTCCTGCTGATGGCTGTTCTGTGAACGATACCATTGCGCAATGTATCTGAGCCTCGATAAGTCGGATCTTCTCTTGGCCATTCTTCTTTCTCGTCCCTTTCTTCTTGCGGTTAAAGAGTCTTCGTCTATTCTCGAGCCTCCTCCTGCTGCTAACCAAAGCCCAGGGTTCTTCAGGTTCAGGGAACGGAATGTGCAATCGGATGCTTTCTTCTGAGGGGAACGCTGAAATTACCCTAGATGTTTCCTTCCTTGTTGTTTCTGGTGACTTCACATTGATCACCCCTTGGTTGATCAACCCTTGTATTCTTCCTTTTAGACTAAAATAGTCTTCTGTCTTGTGGCTCAGACATCGATGGTATTTACAATACCGGGGATCGTTCACCCTCCCAACTTCGTGTGGACGAATTGGTTCTGGTAAGTGGATTACGTTTTCTTCCACTAGTTGTTCCATGATGGGGATCAGATCGGCCATGTCGAATATGTACGGGCTATTGGCTCTTTCTCTCTCGGCTATTGTTATTCCTCGAGACACATAAGGCCTCTTTCCTCTGTCTTGGGTAGGTGTTGCTTTCACGTCCGTCTTGGAATCCACGGCGGGCCGCTTCCGGTCTATTATGCCTTTGCCTTTGTTTATATTGTGCGTTTCTGCAATCCTTACTCCTCTTCTTTGCCTTTCGGGCCTGAAGTTCACCTGTGCTGTGGCTTCTTCTACCAGGTGTGCTTTGGTGGCCAGTTCTCGAAAAGAGTGAAAACTATTCCCCGATAACCCGTATGATATCATTGGGTCCAGGGCTCGCATGCACATCTTCATCTGTTCTTTCTCACTGGGTAACTCTTGGCATTGAGCGGCTATCGTCCCCCATCAGTTCATGAACCTCTCCACGGGTTCACCCTGTCTTTGTCTGATCAAGGCCAGATCTGTCACTAATGTTTCTCTTTCTGTAGAGAAGAATTTCAAGATAAAACTGTCTCGCATCTGTTCCCATGATCTCACTGATCCGACTGGTAGCGACATGTACCATTGAAAAGCTTTCCCTGTCAATGTTGACCCAAAGAGCCGCATACAGTACTACGGGACGACTGACCAATTTCCCAATGCTGTAAGGAAATGTGTAATATGCTCCTCTGGCGATCCTCTACCGTCAAATTTTTTAAAATCCGGACATCTGAAGTTGACCGGCAACGGTATTTCTTCTATCTCCAGTGGGTATGGAACCTGATATTTATACCCGGTTCCTCTTTCCTTCTCTTTCTCTTGCCGCATGAGACTTGTAATCGTTTGCGACAGTTCCTCCCTTGACATTTGCGCAGTCGAGACTGGCATTCGCTCCGCTGGAACTCTTCTGGCCTGGGTAAGCTGTTCGGCGTCAGCTGGCCCTTCCGCTGCCCCTTGAGATTCTTCAGTTGATTGGCGTGTAGGTGGTACATGACTTCTGGTAGCGTTCTGAGCTATCAAAGTGGTCAACGCTTCCTGGATAATCCTCATTTGTTCATTGGCCTCGCGATTAGCCTGAACTAATCTGTCGATCTGATCTTGGACTGTAGGCAATTCTTCCGCTTCATATGGTCCCTCTTCTGCCTCTGCTACTTGAACCATTGCGACTAGCATCGGTCGTACCTTTTGAACCTGCCCCTGCCCCTGCCTTAGGTTGAGAACTGTCACGGGCTTGGAGCTCTTCACAAGTGTGGTCCCGGTAGACTTACGTGTGACACAGGTGGTCCTAGACAATGGTGGAAACTGTTCGACCGTCATCATAGGCACCGAGGACATGGTTGGTGCGACCTGACTGCTGATAGGGATCTTCTGCCCCTGTTTTGGCTGCCATTGTTTCCTGATTGCGGGGCGAGGTTTTGCAACATTCGCCTTCTTATATGCTGCTAAGATGGCTGCTTTCTTCTGTTCTTCCTTCTGTTGGCGCGTTTTGACCAACTACCATCCTGAGTTGGAAGCAGTTGTCGTGGTTGGGATGAAGCGAGGGAAGCTAAAGCCTCCGGTGGCAAGGAAGGTGCATGAATTGGTCATTGAGTATGCCATTTCTTCTGTCTGTCTTAGTATTTCACTAATTCTACTACGTCATAAAATTCATTAGAATAGTTCACACATGCGGTCGGGAGAATGAACTCATCGATCGTGGTGCATAAAATGACAAAAATGAGTAAGAAGGAGACAAATACGTGTAGTTGTGGAAGTTTGTGGGTTCGAAAACCTTTTAAAGCGTCTATAGCCTTAGAGATGAAGGGAAGAACGTTCCCATTGAGAGTCGCCAGTTTGGCGCCCGAGGACGCCGAAACATTACACCTCGCAGTAACTTTCCTATGCGTAGATTCGTGTTTATGAGTAATTGATCTTAGAGTGTAGCTACATTCAGATATAACCAGAGATTTTGGTATGGTTCGATCCCCAGCAGAGTTGCCAGTTTGTTAGAACTAGAAAATGCTCGGACGCAGTTTTCTGGTGTTTTGTTGTTCTGGGGTTCTGAATAATAGAAACATTCATAGACAATCACAAGCATTCACAAAAGTACACAAGAGAAGAGATATCGCAAGGCGAATTTTATTCCAGAGATCCTGAGATCTTGTACATTTCAGGCCGTGATCTGGCACGAGCCCTTAATTACATCGAATGAACGATGACCCTTGATTAAAAAGCAGAAGACTAGTCAGCGGGGACTATGGTCTCAGAGTTCATGGTCGCAGAGACCTGTGTTTTGTGTGGTCGTGGAGACTTGTATTTTTGTATGGTCGCGGAGACCTGTGTTTGTGTGATCGTGGAGACCTGTATTTTTGTGTGGTCGGTGAGACCTGGATTCGTTGTGTTTTGTTATGGACTGATCCATCTTTATACGAGTCAAATGTCTATGTCCCATGTTTTGACCGGAGATCCGGGCTAAGACTGTCAAGGTTTTTAACGGAAGGGTGCGACTCTGGGCCTGCGCCCATCGTTTGTAATGGGTGACCACGGGAAGACTGATCTGCAGTTGTATCTACCTGAGCAGCTCAACCAGCAGATGCCGTTTGGATGGGTAGGGCATCAACTATTCTTGAAGTGTTAGTCTTTAACAAACTCTGTGTAATAGCTTAGAACTCTCTCTATATGGTTTATCGTGTTAACCATAGTCCCATTTGCTTAGTCCGGACCTGAATCCGGATCATATTATGATAGTACGTGTGATGATGATACATCAGTATGATTCTGGGCACTAGCGGCCTCTTTTCGGGAAGTTACTTCGTTCATCTCGTTGGATTGGATTGGACTCTGAAGGCTTGCATTCTACTCATTGGGTGGCCAGGATGAGTTATTTGACTATTCCATTGCACCCGGAACGCTCGAAATACCCAAATAGGTCCAAACGGGGCTCGAAAACATCATAAAATGAAGATTTAAAGGTGCTAGAATGAACGTTTAGAGTGCTGATTTTTATGATCCGCTGGCCTAATTTTACTGATGCGCTGAGGCCAGCGCGTCCAAAAATGATTGTTAAAGTGTTTGATTTTTCTGATCCGCTGGGGTATTTTTGTGATACGCTGGGGCCAGTGCGTCCAAAACGACTCGTTTTAAGGTGTGTATTTTTCTGATCCGCTGGCCTATTTTTGTGATGCGCTAGGGCCAGTGCGTCCAAAAAATGACTTATTTTATAAACGATTGATTTTCCTGATGCGCTGGGGCCAGTGTGTCCTTAAAATGATTAGTTTTGGAATATTGATTATTTGATCCGCTGAGGGTATTTTTCTTATGCGCTGGGCTAGTGCGTCCGAAAATAACTTTGTTTTGAAAATGATTGATTTTCGTGATGTGCTACTATACTTGTATAATTTTAGGTTGTTTCTTCATCGGACCTGTTGTGGTCGGAAGTGGGATTTTCGATGGTCGGAAAAGGGTTTCCGCGGTCGGAAAAGGAATTCCAGCGATCTCAAAACCCAAAACTCTCTTATTCTCTGGTTCCATTCAAATGATCCGTAGGGACGGGGTATTTATACCTGAAGTCAGCCAATAGGAATCCGCCACGTGTAGCGCGTCGAGAAAACATGCCGAGGCGTCGAGAAAATCACTTGGCGCGTCTAAAAATGCCTTAGTTCGAATGCTGATTTTTAGGGCGTACTGGATGTCAGTGCGTCCTGAAATTCCTGAAAATGCCTGAATTTTCGGATGCGCTGGGGTGAATTTCTTGATGCGCTGGGGGCAGTGGGTTCTGAAATTCATTTTTGTAAAACTGTCTGAATTTCTTGATGCGCTGGGCGAATTTCTTGACGCACTGAGGGTCAGTGCGTCCTGAAATTCATTTTTAAAATGACTGAATTTCATGACGCGCTAACCACGAATTTCTTGATGCGCCGACGTAGTTTTTTTGTGGTTATCTTGTAAAAATGATGGTTTGTGGGGCCTGCTTTGCGATGGATGTCGATGCACTGGCTCTATTTCTTCATTGTTGAAGTTACCCTCCCAAATTTGAGGGATTCTGATCATGATGAATGGTGGGGCCCACCATTGGGTCAACTTTCCATTTTTGGCCAAGTCTGATGTGCGGTGTGAATTCTGTTTAATTTGCTGATGCACTGCTCCTAAACCCAGTGATGGGGCGGATTGCATACTTGCGATCCCTGTTTTAAGGATCCAGACTTTTGGGACCCCAACAGACGGCATGAATATACAACACATACATCAAGGTGGGCCCCATGGTAAAGGAAGCAGTACCCACTGCTATGTTACTCGGTTAACACTAGATCGATCGACTACCCTCTATTAATCTTGGTAACCCGACACTTTTCTCGGAACCAACAAGTGCCTTACCGACTTCCACCTTTCATCTTTTAATAGTTCCATTGTGATATGTGCGTGAGATCCACTCTGATCATTAGATGTGTAATTCTTTGTTGGGCCTTCAGCCAAAAAAATCAGGCTAATTTGCAATTGAAGTAGGCCATACCAATGGAAACAATTGAGAGAGACATCCACCCTTAATTTATTTTTTTTATAGGGTTCACTCTGATGAACATGTGAAATCCACTCCAACCATTAAATACCACACTAACAGCTAGGCTTGAGGCCCAAAAAACAGGCCTATACATGATTTAACTAGGCCATACCAAGGGAGACAATTTGAAGGATGTGCTTTCCCTGTATACTGTTTTTAGTGGTATGGTCCACCTGAACCAAGGATGGAGCTGGTTTTTGGGCATGGTCCACCTGAACAAAGGATGGAGCTGATTTTTGGGCATGGTCCACCTAAACTAAGGATGGAGCTGATTTTTGGGCCATTCATGGGTCTAACATGGAGTGAATCATCATGGTTGGGGTGGATTTCACATAACATCACGATGGGCCTACCTAAGCCGATAGGTGTTGAGCTCTTAAATGTGTATATTCTAACCCCATTTATTCACTAACTATGCATGATACATATATTTAAAGACCTACCTAATGCATGGTTTTGTGATTGTAGGAATGAGAGAGACTTCACCCCAATTGGTTACTAAAAGACTGCATTTGGAAGGCATTGAATGAAGATCCAAGGTGGGCTAAAGAAGAAAGAAGGAAGTAAGGAAAGAAGTGAAGAGAGGAGAGAAGAAAGAAAGAAGAAAAACAAGGTCCGACCGGTTGGCCAAGGAGGCCACGACCGGTCTTAACCGATCGGGCAACCTTATGAATCACTCCAGCAACTGCTAGAGGACGCTGCCAACAGGTTCGATCGGTCTTGACCGGTCGGCCATAACCCCCAGAACCTCTCTGCAGTCTCTGGACTTTCAAACAGACAGGTCTTACCGATTGGCTAGCCCGGTCCGACCGGTCATGATCGGTCGGCTACTTATATTTTGCTGAAATTTAATAGCTTCTCATTGAAGCCCCGATTTTTTAGGCGTAACTGTGTAAGAACCTGCGGTTTCTGGAACTTTTTGAGTTGTTGGAGCGCCAAATCTATAAAAGGGCACCTAGGTTTCGTTCCTAGGGCATCCTAGAAGAGATCTACGAAGGTGAGAGGCGGAGAAAGACGAATTTGGAGTTCTTCAACTCCCTCTAATTTGTTGCTTTCTAGTTCATGTTTTTAGTTGATTTCATGTTTCCTTGGATCATGACCGGCTAAACCTCTTAACTAGGGCTAAGAGGTGAAGCTTATAGTGAATCTAAGATGCTTTAATTCGTTTATTTAGATTCAAGTTTGAATTTTTATTGAAGAACAATGGTTTGTTGAAGTTTGAATAAAGTTCTAAGTAGTTTTTCTTTATCTTATAATGATTCATGGATGTTTGGAAGAATTGCTTCAGTTTTTAGTTGTTTTGCATGGATCTAGACCTGTACGCTCTAGACTTGGATTCTCATGTGGGAACTTCAAACCAATGTTCTACCTTTTGTTTTAAAGTCTAATTTGGGTGTTCCTTATACATGTGATTTGAATGAAGTTCAAATTATGATATAGTTAAGTTTTGTGACAGGGTTTGATGATTATTATGATTGTAATCTTAACCTATTGGAACTATAATTGACCTATGCAATTGAGTGTACTCAAGTCTTAACTTGAATTGAGGGAATCATGTTTATGAACAACACATGAATTGGACTGTTTTGATGAATTAATCGCTCTATCATCCGGCTAGATAGGATTTGATTTTGACTCTAGTTGTGTAATTGGGAAACCACAACGAATTATGCATCAATGATTGCTACAAGTGGATCCTTGAACCCCTAATGCTCTTTTATATTAATTATAATCACTTTTAGTTTAAGGATACTTCTTTACATTCAAATTCTAAAATCTGTTTAGTTTGATCTCTACCAAATTATTACTACATCGCAACCCTACACTTGGGGAAGCGAGCAATAGGTCCTTTTCCTCTTTGAAACAACTTTCCCCAACAACATTTATTAACATTAATTTATACTTAAATTAGACAACTAGTTGGACCATCCAACTAATTGTGTATCTCTCTCTCACTCTCTCTCTCTCTCTCACACACACACACATATAGGGAAAGGGTATTATGAGGTCGACCTCATGGGAACTTCCCATGTGGTTGAGCTGTGTGGGTCCCACCATGATGTGTGTCAAACATCAACACCGTGCATTTGATGGGTCCCCTTTAGGTTATGGGATATCCCAAAAAACAGTCGTACACAGAACTCAGGTAGGCCATACCATCTAAAATCACATGAAGACATGCCTAAAACATCTAAAATCACTTGGTGGGGCACACCTAAGCTTTAGATGTGGCTGAACCTTGGTCTGACCCCTCATCCAAGTGGGACACACACACAATGGATGGGCTGGATTTTTGAACCACATCTCGGTGGACCCAAAAAACGATTATGTGGGTTTTAAGGGGCGATTACCCCCTCTCAACTATTGTATGTGGTGTGGCCAACCTAACTCATGGATTGACCTAATTTTTAACCTCGTGTCCCAGCATCGAATGGTGCATCTGAATGATGGGGTTGATGTCTGATCCACATCACGGTGAGGCCAACACAGCTCGACCTCATGGGAAGCTCCCATGAGGTCCTCATGGGAGCTTCCCATGAGGTCAAGCTGTGTGGGCCCCACCCTGATGGGTAATGGGAATCCACACCGTGCATTTGGTAGGTCCCCTCAAGGTTATAGGATGTGCAAAACATCAACCGTATCCAGATTTCAAGTGGGCCATAGAATATAAAAATATAGAAAATGATGCTTAAAACATCTAAAATCACTTGGTGGGGACCACTTTAGTTTTGTAATGGCCTGAAATTTGGCATGACCCCTCATCCTCATGGGACACACACAATGGATGGGCTGGATTTGTAAACAACATCTCACTAAGCCTTATATACAATCAGGAAGGTTTCAACGGGCAAGCATCCACTCTTAACTGTTGACAGTGGTGTGGCCCACCTAAGTCATGGATTAGCCTAAGTTTTAGGCCCATAGCTCACGATGGAAGGTTGCACCTGATTGATGGGATGGATGCTGTCACACATCATGGTGGGGCCCACAGAGCTTAACCTCATGAGAAACTTCCCATGAGGTTGACCCCTTAGTACCTTTTCCATATATATATATATATATATATATATATATATATATATATATATATATATATATATATATATATATATATAATCTTGGTAAGACCGAGGTCGATCCACAGGGAATTAGGGTAAACTAATTCAAACTATTCTAGCAACTCCAATTTAGCAAGTTTGGGATTTCAAATTCATGAACAAACTTAAAACAATGACTTTGTAAAAATCTGTAATTAATGGAACTAAGGCCTCAAGGATCCACTTGTAGTAGCTCTATGTGAATTCATTCGTCTAAGCATAACACAACTAGATTCGAAGTTCTATCTCTCTTCTAGTTGGAAGATTTAGCAATTAAATACAAACAATCGCTACTTAAATCAGAGAGTAAGATTCTAGTTCTAATGAAGCACATAAAATCCGAATATGTAGCCTTCGAAGTAATAACCATGCCAATGGACTATGGTATGCTCTGGGATTAGTACAATTCAAAACTAATCAATCCAAACATGATAATCTCAGAGAATTGCAAGGAACCCATGTCCGAAGCACATGAACTCTCATAAAACATCCAAAAATACCAACTTTATTCAAACTAGAATTTTAATATCCAAACTTAAAGTAAAGTACTTGAATCAAACGATTTCAACATGATAACTAGCTAGAAGCTTCACCTCTTAGCCTTAGCTAAGAGGTTCGAGCCGAGCATTATCATGTTTCAACTAAAAACTAAGAAAAGCTAATGAAAAACATGAAAAATCGGATTCGGAAGAGTTGTAGATGCTCCACAACGATCCTCTTCACCTCCCACGAAGTCCTTAGCCTTCTATGATGCCTTAGAAACATAACCTAGGTGTGCTTTTATAATGGAGAGGCTCCATCGACTCAGAAAGTTCTAAAATTGCGTAACAACTCCCGCAACGCATGAAAATCACAATGGCCGACCGGTCTTGATCCTACAGAAATCACAATGGGCGGCCAGTCTTGATCGGTCGGACCCGTCTATAAATAGTCCAGAGAGTGCAGATATGGGGGGGGGGGGGGGGGGGGGGGGGACTTATGGCCGACCGGTCTTGACCGGTCAAGCCCACCTAGACTTGGTCTAGCGAGTGTGAGAGAGAGCCCCGGCTCTGGCCGACCAGGTCCTGACCAGTCGTGGCCCTCTTGGCTGACCGGTCAAGACCGATCTAGCTTCATTTTCTTCTTTTATTTCTCTCTCTTCTCTCCTTTCTTCTTCCTTCTTTGGCCCACCTTTGGTTTTCATCAAAGAGCTTCTAAATGTGCTCTTTTGACATTGATTTGGTAAAGTCTCTCTCTTATTCCTACATCTACTTGATATATATATAAATTAGGAGCTCAACATATATATATATATATATATATATATATATATATATATATATATATATATATATATATATATATATAGTAGCTCTCGAGTCCAACCAATTGGACTATAACTTGCAGTCCACCCATCAAATAACTTCCAACTTTTGACGTGTGTGCAACATTCGACCAATCTAATAGTTGGTCCTATCATGAGGATCACCTTCAGCGAAAATCAGCCATATACACTTTTCAAGCGGGCCTGCACTTATAATTGGCTATTTATCAATGGCTGGAAATTGTTTCTTATGTTGTGGTCCACCCAATGAGAAAATGAGGCTAATTTTTTAACTAGGCAATCCTCATGGTTGGACCAACCTATTCAAGCGGTTTGATGCCACTTGCTCTTAACTAGTTGAAAGTTATTAGCTGGGTGGACTATAACTTATGGTCCAACTGGTTGGACTTGAGAGTTACACTCACATATATATATATATATATATATACCTGCTAGTTATGTCTCACCTGCCAGTTGTGTCTCGCTGGCTAGCCCAGCTAGAAGACACCTAGGCGTTTCAACAGCAAGTATCAAGTTCGAGTGCTAAGGAGACACACTAACCACACTAGTGTGTGTGTGTGTGTGTGTGTGTGTGTGTGTAATTGGCGCACTGCAGCGTAGGGGAGCTACATGCGCATAGTGGAAAAAAGGGTAATTGGCGCTCAACCGTGGAGTTCTTACCAAAGGCTTTCGTTGGCTAGGAAGTTAAGTGGGGCCCACTATGATGTTTGTGAGAAATTCACACATTCATCCATTTTTTGAGCTCATTGTAGGACAAGTGCACCAAAATTGAGGAGGATCCAAAACTCAAATGGGCCACAAGTGAGGAAAGAGTGGGAAAGAAATGCGCCCACCATTCAAACCTTCCAGTCTCTACCTTGTTGTTTATATGCCATCCAAATTGTCTATAAGGTCGTTGAAACTGGGATGTTATGAGAACATAAAAAACTTAACCGGATAAAAAACTGTTATCTGAATGTTTCAATAGTGGTCATGCAATCCCCACTGTTTCCTCTCCCGTGGCCTATTGAGTTTTGGATCTACTTCAGTTTTAATCTCATGTCTTAAAATGAGCTTACAAAATAGGTGAACGGAGTAGATTTATCACAAATACCATTGTGGGCCCACGTAGTTTGCATACCCGAGGAAGCCTTTGGCAGGAAATCCGCGTGGACCGTGTCTAGATGGATCCCCGGATGGGGTACTACCACCACAGCGACTAACTAGAGACGAACGGTCCTCTCAGGAGCTGTGCGACCCACCATGATATAACCGTTTTATCCAATCTCTCTATCCATTTTAAAAGACTAGTTTAGGATATGAGCCTAAAAAAGAGGTAGATCTAAGGTTCAAGTGGACCACACCATAAGAAGCAATGATGACAATGAACCCCATTGTTGAAACCTTTTGAGGGCCCACCATGATGTTTATTCACATCTAACCTTATCATAAGGTCACATGGACCCGCATCAAAGGAAATCATAAATATCTGCTTGATCCAAAACTTTTGTGGCCTCCAAGAGGTTTTCAGTGGTAGGCATTCAAACCCCACTGTTCCTGTGGTATGGTCCACTGGATCATTCAGTTTATCTCATTTTTTTTTTATCTCATGTTGTAAAATATTTTTTTTCAAAATGGATGGACGGTGTGGATAAAACAATTACATCAAGGCAGGTCCTACAAAGTACCTAAAAGGACCGTCCGTTTCTGGCTAAGTCCGGGTGGGGTAGTACCGCACGCTGCTTGTTGTGCCGCACCACTGTCTACTTCGGTGTTGTGTTGACGTCATCAAGTTCTGTAGCCCACGTAAAACAGGGGAATAATAATGAGCACCACTGAAACCTTCCTAAGGCCGGGAGCAGATTAGCTGTTACCCTGGTAACACCTTAGTGGGTGTTACCCATACCGTGTGGGGCCTACTTTGATGTATTTTTTGTATATCCATACCGTCCATCTGTCTTTACGGATACTTTTAGGACGGGATCCAAACTTATAAGAAGATCAAAATCTCAGGTGGATCATACCAATAAAAAGAGTTATGAATAATCATTAAAAATATTTGGCGGGCCACAAAAGTTTCAGATCAAGCTGATATTTAAATTTTCCCTTCATCCAGGACTTCTTGACATTATCAAGAGCTTGGGTTGCAAATAAAAATTACCATAACCTTACGATGGGCTCTTTGGAATTTTTAATGGTGGGACCCAATCAACACTGTTTCCAGTGGCATGGTCCACTTGAGATTTGGATTTGTATAATTTTTAGAATACAATCATAAAATGGGCCGTAGAAACGGATGGACGGCGTGGATATACAAAATACTATCCATGTGGGCCACACGGTAGGGGTAACACCCACTACGCTGTTCCCGGGGTAACAGCTAATTCGCTCCCCCTAAGGGCCATCATGATGTTTATCGGTAATCCAATCTATTCAAAATGTCGCACAGACCCTGTTTAAGGGAAAATCAAATATCGGTTTAATCCACCATGATGACAAATTAAAAGAAAAAAAAAATACTGCGCATGTGGCAACACCTTAAATAAGGTTAAAACAGGTGAAACCAGCTAAAGCCTTTTCGAGGGAGTTTCTGCGAAGTAAGGTGAGCCCACTGTGATGTTGTTCCTGAGAACCGGACCCGTCCATCTGTTTTGTGAGCTTATTTTAAGACATGCGACTAAAAATAAGGCAAAACCCAAAACTCAAGTGGGCCACATGAGAAGAAACAATTGTAATTGAATGACCACCGTTGAAACATTCGTATGGCCACAAATGTTTTATATTTGGTTAAGTTTTTAATGTTTTCAGTTCATCCCAGTGAGAATGTCCTTATAAATGGTTTGGATGACATATCAACATCAAGGTGGAATCTAGGAAGGTTTCAATGGTAGGTATATCTTTTCCCAGTTTTTCCTCTCGTGTGGCCCACTTGATTTTTGGATCGCCTCAATTTTTTCCATATGTCCTAAAATGAGATTGAAATACGGATGGATGGGGTGGATTTCTCACAAACATCAGGGTAGGCCCCGCCTCACTTGCCAGCAGGAGCTTTCTGCAAAGCCTTTGTCACTAAATCGCCGTCCCTACCATGTGTACTATGAAGAATCACAGATGGAAGTGGATTGCTTAATGTGCACAGGACCTTGGTGGTGTGTTGAAGTCACCACGTTCTGTGGGCCCTACTATGATGTATGTGTTATATCGAAACTGTCCATCCATTTGGCGATATCATTTTAGTGCATAGTCTAAAAAATTTGACAAATCCAAGGTTCAAGTGGGCCACACAGAAAGCATTGGGGATTTAAACACTTACCATTGAAAACTTTTTGGGGGCAAGTAGAAGTTTTGGATAAAGCTGATATATATATATATATATATATATATATATATATATATATATATATATATATATATATATATATTTTTCTCACATCAGTCAGGTTTAGATGACCTTATCAACAACTTAGATTGCAAATAAACATCATGGTGGGCCCTAGGAAGGCTTCAAAGGTGGGCGTCACTGTCCTCACTACTTCCTGTGGTGAGGTCCACTTGAGAATTGGACCGGGATAATTTTAGGGCTAATGATCTAAAATGATCTCGTAGAGTGGATGAACGTTGTGGATATAACACATATTATAGTGGGCTCCACAGAATTGGTGGCGTAAACACACCTACAAAGTCGGTGGACGGGGCACAGACGAAATCAGCTTCCTGATATGGAGCAGATTAGGTGTTGCCCAGATAACACCTAAGTGGGTGTTTCCCTTACCATGTGGGGCTTCCTTTGATGACTTTTTGTATGTCACGCCATTCATCCGTTTTCCCTAGGGCTGTCCATCGAGCCGAGTCAAATCAAGGTGGACCAAGCTTGGCTTGGCTCGTTTGTGCTCTTCTCGAGTTCGAGCTTCAGCTCGAGCTCACCATCGAGCTTACCATTGGAGCATACCTTATTTGCTAAAACTTTCAAGGCGAGCTAGTGGATCGAGTCGAGGCGAGCTTACCTCGAGGAGAGTCGAGCTTGCTCCCACTTCAATTTATTATATTTTTTACAACAAAATACAAATTAAAAGTCACCACCATTAAGTTCAAAAAGTCACACATATATTAGGGGAGAATAGTATTTCTACATGTGGGACCCCACCATTTAAATGACCTAGCTTTGATAGGTTTTTTCTTTAGTCAGGTCACACACGCATTGAATGCAGACCACTAGTAACATTTTCTGAACCATAGATTAACACAGTACATGCATAGCTCACCACATGAATGGACTGCCCTGAGTATTGTGTGGACCATCTTCGTGATGAGGCCTAGCTGATTCATGGATCAGCTACACCACCTTCATCGTAAAATTGCAATCAATAGTTGCATATGGTGTTTGGTCTTACCATAGCCCCTGTTTTGTAAATGTGTATGGTGTGTGGTCTCACCATGGCACCTGTTTTGTGTAGCGTGTAAAACACACAACGACTGTGTACTCACCATGTTTTGTTCTTGAAATTACTCAATCCATCGGGTATGCTCAACAAGGAATGTTCTTGCCTGAACAAAATAGTAGGATTAAGAAACCCCCCAACGTGCGAGGGTTTTATATGTCCTAAGCTTGGACCCCAATGTGTGTGTGGAGGGGGAGGGAGGAAAGAAAACCAAGAAATAAGAAGATTATCTTTCTTTTTTTTTTAACAAATATTTATATGAAACGAGTCGAGTCGAGTGACCCAGTGGTCGAACTTGACTCGATTTCTGACTCGAGCTCCAAAATGAAGCTTGGCTTGACTTGTTCTACTAAGTTGAGGTGAGCCGAGGCGAGTTTTTTCGAGCAGAGTCGATCGAGTTTCTCGAGCTGACTCGGCTCATGACTAGCCTTAGTTTTCCCTTATTATTTTAGGAAGCAATCTTAAAAATTAAGTACATCCATATCTCAGGTGGTCCACAGAATTGGAACTTCGTATCCATACAAATGTTTCAATGGTGGGCATCATTGTTCCACTGCTCTATGTGGTGTAGTTCATTTAAACTTGGATCTGCCTCATTTTTGGGCTCATGCCCTACAATGATCTCTAAAAATGGATTGACGATGAAGATGTATAACACATACATCATGGTGGGGCCCACATAACTTGGTGACGGCAACACAACACCAAGCTCGTGTCGACTGCATGCAATCTGCTTCCATCCGCGTCCATAGTAGTGGGGACGCAGATTTCTTGCCAAAGACCGTTGCATAAGTTCCTGGCAGGCAATGTGGGGCCACCCTGATGTTTGTGAGAAATCCACCGCATTCATCCGTTTTTCAAGCTCATTTTTCGACATGCGGCAAAAAATGAGATAGATCCAAAACTCAAGTGGGCCACACGAGAGGAAAAACTGGGAAAAGAAATAGCTACCGTTGAAACCTTCCTAAGCTCCACCTTGATGTTTATATGCCATCCAAACCATTTATAAGGTCATTCCCATTGGGATGAACTGAAAACATTAAAAAATTAACCTGATATAAAACATTTGCAGCCACAAGGATGTTTCACTGGTAGCCGTTCAATCCCTACCATTTCCTCTAGTGTGGGCCACTTGAGTTTTGGATATCTCTCTCTCTCTCTCTCTCTCTCTCTCTCTCTCTCTTTATCTCATGCTGGAAAATGAGCTTGCAAAACAGATGAATGGAGTAGATTTCTCACAAACATCATGGTAAACTTACAGTGCCGAGCTTGGTGTGAAAGACTTAAGTCGGAAATATGCGTCCTATGTAGCACCGGTTTAGCTGGTTTCCTCCTTAATATCCGCAAAAGCATCTATGCCGTAAATTCTGCAAACCTGTCATCCAATGGTGGAAGATAACACACGCCTCGACCTAAGGATAGCCTTTATGCACTCGACCGCATAGTAACAAATATATATATATATATATATATATATATATATATATATATATATATATATATAGAGAGAGAGAGAGAGAGAGAGAGAGAGAGAGAGAGAGAATGCTCACCTGGGCACTTCTCTCGTGAGAGACACTCATGAGCACTTTTTCTTGGCTAATCGCACATGATGTGAGCCCAAAATCTGAGCCGTCCATGTGATGCAGCACCCTAAAAAACCCCTAGGGCCCATCTTTCAACCTGATCCAAAATTCTGGTGGGCCGCAACAGAAAGCAAGAGGCAAATCAAGGCACGTGAAATTGTTTCCTTTTTTCATGGCCCATTAAAGCTCTGGATCAGGTTGAAAGATGGGCCATAGGGGTTTTTTGGGGTGCTGCATCACATGGACGGCTCAGATTTTGGGCTCACATCACGTGTGATGAGCCAAGAAAAAGTGCTCACGAGTGTCTCTTAGGAGAAGTGCCCAAGTGAGCATTCCTCATATATATATATATATATATATATATATATATATATATATATATATATATATATATATATATATATATATATTGAAAGGTTATTGCTAAATACCTCAATCATAGGGATATCCTTCCCACCTTATAAAATTCTAGTCTACTTTAAATAAATATGGTATCTCTCGTATCTAGCAAAATTTGACCCGACCTGCTAACCCGACCCAACCCGACCCGGATTTTTATGGGTCAGGTTAGGGTTAAAGGTGACCCGACCCGACCCGACCCGACCCGACTCGAATCAAATGGGGGATAAGTAGACTATTATATATTAATTTTCTCATTAGTTAAATAATATATAGTTTTTTTTTCTCACACACCCTGCTGGGAATGGTCCACATGTCTGTCAATTTAATAAACATGTACACACCAATGATCAAATTTTATTACATGTAGAACTAAAATATCATGAGATTTTTATTTATTTATAGTGCTCATTTACTGGAGAACTGAAATGGTAGCTAATGTTCCATAAAATAAATTAATAAAATTATCTTAACGGTTATATTTATTTGATTGTAGATAGGAATTTATTGGACGGTCAAAATGAAAGGATCAAATGGTTCCATTTTAATAATTGTGTCCATAATTTAACTATTTAAAAAATTAAATATCAAATGGTCTTGTTGATTTGATCCAATGGTAAAAAAATAAAAATAAAATTGTTGGACATTAATTGGATGGTTTGGATGAAATATTAAATGTCAAATTCAAAAAGTTTTACATGCAAGAGTATCAAGAAACATTATCTCTCGATGCATTTAAAAAAAGGGTTCTAAAGAGAGGGCTTCTTTCAACCACATGAGATAGAGAGAACAAGTTACACTATATGTTTCATCCATGCCGTCCCATCACTCTAACCAGCTTAAAGAAGTATGCTTTAAATCTATACTTTATTCTATTTATTTATTTTTCTCATTCAGTATTTGCATAATAGAAATACTCTATAAAAAAGCCTCGGTTATATATATATATATATATATATATATTACTATGCGCTCGACCTCATGGGCTGCTTGGGCCCCACTGTGATGTGTAATGGGCATCCTCACCATCAATCAGATGCACCATTCCATAGTGGGCCATGGGCCTAAACCTCAGTCCAATCCATGACTTGGGTGGGCCACACCATATACAACAGTTAAGAGTGATATCCACCCATTGAAACCTTTATGATCGTTTATAAGATCGACTGAGATGTGGTTGAGAAATCTAGCCCATCCATTGTGCGTGTCCCACTTAAAAAAGAGGTCACACCAAGTTTCAACCATATCCAAAACTCAGATGGGCCCCAACAAGTGCTTTTAGATGTTGTAGGCATGACTTTACACTATAATTCAATTGGTATGGCCCACTTGAGTTCCGGATACAGCTGATTTTTTGGATATACCATACCCAATGGGGGACCCACCAAATGCATGGTGTGGATGCCCATTACGCATCACAGTGGGGCCCACACAGCTCGACCTCATGGGAAGTTCCCATGAAGTCTAGCACATATAATACATTTTCCATATATATATATATATATATATATATATATATATATATATATATATATATATATATATATATATATCACTTATGTACCTATTAAACATAAATGGTTTGGTTTTCAATTGAACACTAGTGTTATATACATCTAGTTTAATCCATAAAGTAGTTAGTTGATCATTAAAATGTGAGTCAACCCGACCTGACCCAATTTAATTTGGGTTGGGTAAGGGTTGGGAAAATTCAACCCGAATTCAATTTGGATCGGGTTAGGGTTGAGGTGGACCTGACCCGACCCAAACCCGACCCGACCCATTGCCACCTCTACTCGTATCTCACATTTGAGAGAGAATTTATATCTTGCATTTCAATTTTTTATGATAATATAATATTAGAAACAGAAATGTTCGTAATCATAATATAAGTATGATTTAGTGCGCCGCCTTTTGACACGCCATTTTCAATGGAATCGGTGGATCGGAAAATGCACCATCAACGATTCGATCAAACACCCATTTATTGGCAGCCTCGGTGTAGTGAACTCCATCCCAGTTGATCCGAACTGATGGATCTTTGCATGCTCCAACTATAGTTTCAGTCCCATTAACTACAACCGTTGATCCACAGCGTGAGAATCTACTGAAGTTGTACTTCCCCCCACTTCCACAACAAACTATAAGAGGGTGCTCGAATCCTGAAATGCATACAAGATTTGAAAATTGGATTAGAAACAGTGTACTGTTTAGTAATTCAACGGATTATAGAATTAGTAGTCTAATTCACAATGAATTTTTATTTGTTTGATCCGCCTGGATGTGGTGCACGCATGGGAGTAGTGATCTCCACAACGTTGGTATGGATGCTCCTGGTAGTGAATGTGATGAGCCCCACCGGGGTGTTCTGATGGAGATTTTTTTTTTTCTTTTGGGACTATGGTACCATTGATTAGGCTTCCAATGCTAGCTACTGGGCAGTTTAACATGGGTTTAGCTACCATGCATGATGCTCGTGGGAAAGAGCTAAAACCAGGGTCTGAGCAATGGGCTAACCTGATGCTGCCCATTTCAAGCTGAAAGGCTACGAACAAGGCTCAACCCATTTTTCATTTGCAACAGGAATTTTATCATGTGCAGTGCTGGATCTATGATTGATAAAGGTCCTACCTCAAGGTTAAGTATATTTGTTAGAGAAAAATTGACTATGTTGAGAAGTAAGAAACAATGAATAGTTGCAATGGCTAGTGTAGAAGTGTGGGTATAGGTCCATGACATGTTGCACTGTGAAATACTTAGTTGAAAATCCTCTTAGCTGAACTTATACTGTGACAACAAAGTTGCTACCAGCATTGCTTATAACCTAGTGCAATGTAACAGAACCAAGCACATAGAAGTAGTTCATCATTTCACCTATGAAAAGGTAACCTCCAAGATTAATATGTGCATACCTATGTAAATGTAAAAGACGACTTGTTCTTAGAAAGTCGTTGGAAGAACTCAACTAGATATGAATGATATACATGAACTAGCTTTTGTGGGGGAAGCATTGTAATCTTAATGAAAAATTAAAACTATGCACTAGGAAAGTAGTGCATGCATGGCAGTAGGTAATGGAATTGAAGGTTTCTAATTGATGTGACAATTTGAGATGTTTGGATAGTAAAGAAAAATGAGGATCCCACGTAACTAATGCATTTTTTATAATTAAAATTTTTTGCCACAAGATATAAGGTGGATGGTGTCCGACAAATATGAGATTTGCACTTGCTCCAAGCGCGGTATATGTATTCCAGGCCAGGCTTGGGCTGGATTATTTTGCCCCTTCATGGGCCCAGGCTTGGACAGGCCCTAACCTGGCCCGTTGGCACTCCTACTTTTGAGGGGTATGGCAAGCCCCTCACTTGGCTAGGTGTGTCCATTTTCTTATCTAATATGTGCCCTGTTGTCATTGAACTACCTTCACACCTTGGGCTGGGGAGAGTAAAAAATCAAAATTTTAAATAGGACTTGCCGAACACATCAGGCCCAGCTAGGCGAAAGTCTTGGCCGAAAGACAACCCTGGCTAGCGTATTAAAAAATGGTTTCAGCATATCATATCATTCACCACTAAAACCGGATCGTAATGGGCTATTTAGGATTGATACAGACTGAGATAGACCTATTGTTCATTGTCGAATCTGGTCAGCATCAATGCATAATTCAGAAGATACTTTAAAAAGAGTCAAAAGTACTTACCGAACTTCTCAGCCTGGCTGAAGAGAGTGTATTTCACGGAGTAAACATCAACGTACGTGAATGCCGCCAATGGAAGATCCTTTCGGAGTTGAACTACTGTCTCATGCAATCTCTTGTTGAAATGTTGAGCTAGCTCATTCCATGGAATTGCACAACCAGCATCATCAATCTGGGCTGCTGTAAAGGGTATTGGATCCAAAACATATGCAAGGCAGCCTAATGGGCCCGTGTTGTGGATCCAAAATGATCTTGCCCCTTCACCGTATACGTCCTGCATAAGAACAAGTAATTACTATGTTGGTAATATCATTATGAATTATAAAAGACAAAAGCATTTAATGGGCCATTGACTTGCATTGAGATCAGTCGAACCAGTTTGTCATGAAATGTGTACTCATTTAATGGGCCCAGTTCTACTCAGTCTAATCAAGTTTTTTCTCAAGTCTTTGTGAAACCTGGGCAAATTGAGTTGAATCATGCAAGTTCACCTGAGCGACTCTGCTGACTCAAGGTTTTGTTTTGTTTATTTTTATTTTTTTTTAGTTTTCGAAGTAAGCATTTAATTACTATGCATCTTTAAATCACTAACCAAGCGGCTAGAATCATCTAATATATGTGACTTAGCCCATATATCAAGATTGGCGGAGCAGATGAACAGCCACGATTATCCAAAGATCATCCTCATTTCTTGCCTTTTTCCTTGGGGTGAGTCGAACCAGAAAACTAGTTGAATCAGCAGCTGACTCACTGATTCTACTTGGCTGACTCAGGCTGAATCGCACCAATTCATGGGGGCTACCAATTCAGACCAAAAACTAGTTTCAGCCTACAGCTTATGCAAAGCATTTTTTTTTAACAAACCAGAAGATTTCATAGATGAACCAGATTTACAGACTTCAGCTTACGGCTTATGCAAACCATTTTATTGCTTTTATTGCTGTGATGAAATCAAACCATGCTATTTATTTACCTTTACAACTGCGGTGAAATCAGTGAGTATGGCCGTTATAGCTGTTGCAACTTCCTCTTTGGTCATGTTGAGGAAATCATCTGCAGTGAGGTCATTTTGACCTATATCAAAAGTATACAGAGCTCGAGAGAAGTAGTCCTCCTTTGGCACCAATTCCTTAAAAAACCCTTCTGCATGATTCAAGGTGACTGAAATCAGTGATGAGGATCCTCCACATTCCTCTCATAGATGAGGAATCATACCATTGTCTGGTGGATATACGCACACAGGCAGCATGTGTACAACTTCATGTCCCACTTTGGATTCACCATGGCCAATAAATTCTACCGAGCGCATGATCTTATCAATCTGATTGTGTCTATCAAATGGCATGAATCATCTTACTGGGGATTGTTTGGTTGCATGGATTTTGGTCACTTGGGAATTAGAATAGAGGATTTTCACCCCTAAAAAACCTATGCCATTTCAAATCCAACTTGGATTCAAAGTCCTAAAAAGGGCTCATTTTAAAATTGAAGAGGAAAGGTGGGGTGTAAATGTTTGGATTTTCAATCCTTTCTAACTGTCATGACTGCTCCCTCCTTTCTTTTAAGCCCTCCTAAGTCAAAATCCAGGCAGTCAAACATAATTTCTCGATTTCATAGGATTGAAAATCCCAGCCACCAAACTCAATTGAAAGAATGCAAAATCCAGGTCTGACAATCTAGTATTTGGATTCTTAAGTCGGAACCAACATCCATGCTGCCAAATGACCCCTATGATTTTCAAGCCATTCACCATCCATAGTGGGACCCATAATTTGGGTGGTCCATACTCCGCCAGAAGCTAGAATAATTCCTTATTAAATGACTAGTTATTACCTTGATTGTAGTCTAATTGGGATCTGGATTTGAACTGAGTAAACTGCGACCATTGCACACCCAAGGAGAAAGGACTAATCCCACCTTCGAATAAGGTTGTGTTTGGTAATCTTATCGTGGATGCAGCTGTAGCGAAATTGGCACCATGGCTGAAGTTAGCTCTCAATGAGTCGAGGTAAGCGTGAAGGAAAGGCAACCCAATGCTGTGAGCTGAAAATTGCCAATCACCCAAACACAAATCCGATCTGATATCAGTAACTGCTGAAAAATCCCTACACACCCAAAACTATATCAAGTGTTCAAGTTCTATCATTTTCGTCAAACTATATCATGATATGTTGGGAATTTTCAAGAGGGCTGTCAATTCAGTGGGCAGCCCCTTGCATGAGAGAGCAGAATACGTGTCGGAGATCTGTGTGTACATCCCACTAGTTGGCAATTGAACTTGCCAAGGATAAAAGATTTGCTTTATGCATTGGTGCTCAATGTGCATAGTATGCTGCTCTTGCTATCATCAAGGGATGGGTAGGACGATGTGTGGTGATGATTTTGTCTATGGAGGTAGCGTGCATGTCCGGCGTGCAGATAGAGTTTTGTTGATGGATGGAGTGCGCCTGAGGCGGGTTGGTGTTGATAGTATTTGCTGAATAGCTCCTCCAACTCTGGCTCCTGATTTTCGAGCGTGTCAACTGAGAACTAGCTCCATCTGCAGGCTGGTTTATTTAAATCCTTGTTTCTTGCTCATTTGTGGGTTTATGCGGGTTAGAATTTGGAAGTCTATGGTTATTTGCTGGAGACTTCGTTAATTTTGTATAACGTATCATATCAGTAAAATTACAGGTGGAGTGCTTCCACCTTACTACTGAAAAAAAAATGTAAATAGAAGATGTAGATCTATGGCAGATATGTAGAGATCTTAAAAGACATATCTTAAAAATAAAAAATAAAAAATAAAAACAAAAATCATAATCTAAAAAGATTACCCTAATTGAAACGTAGAAAGGGCTTATCAAAGCGAAATTCATTTATGATGAATGGGTTTTAATGCTTTGATGATTAACAGGTTTGGATCTAATTAATGGTGTGATTTGAATTGTTATAATGGAAATTGCATATTTTAATGGTTCTTATTCAGCGGTCAAGATATATAGGATCATTGTATCCATGTAATTCAATGTAATTTTCAATTTTATTTTAGATTATCATGCATATAGCATCTTAAATGGCCCGGATTAGCAGGGATGATGATATAATTTGATATGCCTAAAGAATTCACCTTACACTGTCAACTACGATGCGAGGATACCCGATGATGGACCGTGATGGAGTTTTCCTCCTCAATGTGTTAGAGGAGAGATTGGAGCTGGGTGAGGCCGGGCGCTCGGGCCCTTCAGTGGCCAGGCGACCGAAATTGGTCCAAAAAGGCAGCAGGCTGCTGGACACTTTTGGCTACAGCCAGGCGCCCCACGGTTTTGGTGACCGGGCGCCCCATGACCCGGCCGGGCGCCCGACCATGTTTGGTCCGGGCGCCTGAAATTCATTTTCTCTTGGTTTTTTCTCGCTGGACTAATTTTGGTTGGCTGGGCGCCCGACGGTCTGGTGACTGGGCGCCCGACCCGGCGCGAACTGCTTAGACGCAGTTTTCTAATCTGGATCTGTTTCTTCCGTTTTTGGTACTTAAGCGTTCCAAAACGGGATTAGGGTATCCCATTGGGTTGCTAACACGTCCAAGGTGAGAAAGAGAGAAAAAGAGGAAGAGAGAAAGAAAAGAGAGAGAGAGAGAGAGAGAGAGAGAGAGAGAGGAAGCTTGTAGAAGGGAGAAATTGCTTGAAAAGGGATTCTTCTGCGTAACCGTCATCTCAGCGCTTCTACGTCCTCGGGATCGGTGAGATCGTTTCTCTTTTACTATTCTCTTGTAGTTTATCCATCCCTGCGTGGGTGAAGAAGTTTGATCCAAGCGGTGTGTGCTTGTGATCGGTTGTAACAGTTCCCTGAGATAGTGGATTGTTGATCTGGACTAGGTCCCGTGGTTTTTACCTCTTTTGAGAGTTTTCCACGTAAAAACTCTTTGTGTTCGTGTGGTTGATGTTTGTTCTTGATTATTGCATTAGCATAGTCCATAATTCTAGTGTATTGGGGAGCGAGATCCGAAGGTTTGTGTGAAACGCACCCAACAGACCGAAGGAAGATATGTTATAACCAGGATTTATGAAGCGCCACGAGAGTGATGGTCAGAGCTAGTACATTTATGAAGTGGACCACAGTGTTGGGCCCTGATGTAGAGTGGGCCGCAGACATTTTTATGGCCAAGATGGACCAGAGAAAGCCCGATTGGAAGCGAAATTGATCCGAGACATCAAGACTGTAAAATAGTCGTATCTCACAATCTGGGATGAGTTATGAGATGTATAATATATGATTTTGAGGTAGCTCAAGGTACTTAAGACAATCAAACCCGCTAGGCCAGGTTGCCCATGCTGGATTTGTGATATTGCTGGATTTGTGATATTCGATCAGATCGACGATCATAATCTTAGTTTAATTTTGTTTGTACTATAAATAGTATGTTTTAGATCGAGTATAACTTTTGATTATTTGAGTTGAAGACATTGTGCCCAACATGAAAAGGGCTTAGAAAACTTAGGAGAATAACGTGGTTGGGCTGGTTTAGAAACTTACTATTTTTGGCCAAAAACGCTCCAACTCTAAAACTTCATCTTAGGGTTTAGTTTTTTATTTAAAGCATTGTAATTCCATTTTTTTTAATCATCAATCAATTATTTACTAATTTCTTAGAAATTATTCATATTTTAATCTTTTCTCCTCCTGCATCTTGAAGAAGTTCAGTTGAGGAGTTTTGGAAGCCTTGTGGATTCAAGGTAGTTATCAAATGGGGGAGAAGGTGATCGACCTTACCACGTCTTTCCTGCGTCAAGTGGTATCAAAGCGAGAATTATTCATTGGTATGATGGCGTTTAACGAAGGGTCGGATTTTCATCCGAAGAACGGTGCTCTAAAGGATTATCACACAGCAGCGGCTTTCGATGTGGCGCAGCGAGAGAATTGGTTGCTCCTGCAAGGTATACAGGCAACCCTTGACCGCATCGCAACGACGTTAATTCTGTCCCAAGCCCAAGGCAATGAGCAACTACCAATGATCGTTGTACGAAACAACCGCATATTCCGTAGAGCACCCTGGTGGCCAATCGCAGGGCTACTCCTAGACGATTCAGAACCCAGCGATGAGGAGGTGGAAAACATTATTGTACGATGGACTACACGTGGGAACGATCATGGGGATTATGTTGAAAGAGATTTTTGAAGTAAAGCTAAACTTCCTAATTTTAATAGCTTACTATGTATAGAAGATTTCCTTGATTGGCTCGCGAAAGTTTAACGTTTTTTTATTATATGGACATTTTGGAAGATAAGCAAGTTAAGTTAGTTGTGTACAAGTTGAAGTTGGGGTGCCTCCGCATGGTGGGAGCAGTTGCAGCTCACCCGTGCTCATTAAAATAAGTTGCCCATCCAATCATGGCCATAGATGAGACAACTTCTTCGATCTCGATTCCTTCCCGGAGATTATGAACAGGTGATGTTCCGGCAATACCAGAATTATAAGCAAGGGAATCGAGCCATTGTTGAATACATGGTAGAATTTTAAAGGTTATCAACGCGAAACAACTTGATAAAGACCAACCTGCAGAAAGTAGCATGGTTCATCGGCGGTCTACGACCACAATTCAAGACCGAGTTTAGTTACATACGGTTCTGGACTGTGGATGATGCAGTGGAACTAGCAACTAAGGTAGAGACGTAACTCGTGAGGGCCCTCATCTGTACTTATCCTTCAACTCGGGCCCCCATAATGGGTCCTACATAGGATGTAGCGTCATCCAAGGGAAAAGAACCAGTTGGAGGGCAGTGGATGATGTAGTGGAACTAGCAACTGAAGTAGAGACGTAACTCGTGAGGGCCCCCATAACGGGTCCTACATAAAGTGTAGTGTCATCCAAGGGAAAGGAGCTAGTTGGAGGGCATTCTCAGCCTCTAACTATTGTAATCCATGACACGGGGAGTGGTCTTTCTAGACCCCAACAAGCAGTACCCACAACAGTGGGTCTGAGTAGGGCTCCTAATCCGTACACATGGCTCAGGCTAAACAATTGTTTCCGTTGTGGTCAGCCAAGCCAATTGTCGAACACTTGCCCTCAACGCCCCGCAACCCACTTAGTTATTAACGAAGGGGGTGTTGAGGGATAATTAACGGAAGAAGACCTTGAATTTGATGGGTTGGAACAAACCAATGAGAGGCATGCAGAAGCTACGGAATGGTTGGCAGAGGACCATTGTGAGTCCTTAGTCATGAGACGACTACTCTATACTCCAAGGGAGAAGGTGCACCTGCAGCGACGCTGCATACTCCGCACACAGTGCACCATGAACGAAAAGGTCTGCAACGTCATCATCGATAGTGGTAATAGTGAAAATATCATGTTCAAGGTTATGATGGACAAGTTGCGGCTGCCAATTACAAAACATCTAGCCCCATACACCATTGGTTGGATCAAGAAAGTCAGTGAAACAAGGTAACAGAATAGTGCTTAATTTACTTTTCGATTGGCTGGGTCTATAAAGATAAGGTCATTTTTTATGTGGTAGACATGGAGGCCTGTCACATCTTGCTCGGTCGACCATGGCAGTCGGAACATGACGCGACCCATTGCGGACTAGATAAGGCATACATCTTTACCAAGGATGGTCGCAAGATGATATTGGCCCCAATAGCACCGAAGAAACCGCCCGAAGCTTCTAAAGTAGAGGGGAGTTCTCTCCTTACTATATGGGAGTTTATTGAAGAATTGAAAGAAATTGATGATGTTTACGCCATGATGGTAAAAGGAGAAGAATCAGAAATCTAAATATTTCTCTGACTCCGAAGATGTTGTTGAATGTATTTCGGGATATATGGCCCGAAGAACTCCTAAATGGATTACCTCATATGCGAGATATCCAACATCGCATTGATTTTGTCCCTGGGGTGAGTTTGCCCAATCGAGCACACTATCGGATGAGTTAGAAAGAGTGTGAAATACTTCAGGGGAAAGTGGAGGAACTGATCCATAAGGGTCATCTCAGAGAAATCATAAGCTCAAGCATCGTACCAGCATTATTAACTCTAAAGAAATATGAGAGTTGGTGTATGTGTGTCGATAGTCGGGTGATCAACAAAATAACCATTAAATACTGGCTCTCGATACTGTGGCTAGACGACATGCTTGACATGCTTGAGGGTGCCAAAGTATTATCCAAGCTAGATCTATGAAGCAGGTACCATCATATTCATATTAGGCCAGGCAATGAGTGGAAAATGACCTTTAAAACCAATGAAGGGTTGTACAAGTTGCTGGTGATGCCCTTCGGTCTATTTAATGCTTTGAGTACTTTTATGCGCCTAATGAATCAAGTGTTGAAGTTGTTCATTGCCCGGTTCGAAGTGGTGTACTTTGATGACATCTTGATCTATAGTCAGAATGAGATGGAGCACATGAACCACCTCAGGCAAGTGCTACAAGTATTGGCCGATTGATGTAGAGGGTATAGCTGACCTCTACATGTTCGAGATGGACCGCAAGAAGGATCAGCGGAAGACCACCAAGCTTGGGCTCAAGACCGGCCCCGAAGACAACTCAAGATTTCCTCCAACCGACTGGCCATCCGATCGGTTGGACCCTCCAGCCGACCAGCCGATCCCCTGCCTAACCGGCCGGACCTCAGGAGCACAAAAGCCCAAAACCCCCTGGACTGTTTTTGTCCAATCCGGCTGGCCAGCCGACCGGCCGGACCATCCAATCTGACCTACCCTAACCGGTCGGCTGACCGGTCGGTCCCCCTTTCAGAGAGAGTCAAAACTCTTTAGACTTTTTTTACACTGCAGTCCGACCGATCGGTCAGCATCCAGCAAACCCAAGCAGTTTCTAAAATTTTTAGAATTTCTTTCCAATTTTGATTGTTTTTTCTTTCCTATTGCAATTAGGACACCTTGACTACGAGGTTTAGGGTTTGAAGGATATAAATAGGGGTTTAATTTCGTTATTAAGGATTATTATGCAATTTTAATAAAATTTCTTCTTGAGTTTATCTCTGTTTGGCTTGTGTTCTTCAAGATGCCCCTTGAGCAATCAAGGAAGATCGAACTGTTGTTCGATTGATCCGTGGATTCAGATTGATTGTCCTACGAGAGAGACGGTGTTCGATCTCGTCCCGCCTATGGCTGCGCCAAGTTGGTATCAAAGCGAGGCTTTCCCTTAGGTGATGGCTTCTAGCGACAATCGAGGCAACAACTCCGCTGACGGTGATCAGGGGGTTGCGTTCATAGCAGAGAAGATAGAGCTTCTCCAAAGATCGGTGGAGATTTTTTTGCAAGGACAAAGATCAATGAAGACTTCTATGCAAGGGCTATGGGAGTCCATTGATCAACTCACGGCTGCATTAACACGGCAGCAAGTTCCAGCAGTTGCTCGACCACCCACCATGGCTGTTAAAGGTAATCCAGCAAACCATCTAGCCCTTCCAGCAGCTATTCGACATCTTAATTACGCACCTCCAGATGGCAGCGATGACGAGGTTGAAGATATCCTTGCAGGACCTCAGGCACGTGATTATGACCATGAAGATCGTAATGATTATCGATACAGAGGTAAGGGAGAACTACCTTATTTTAATGGTATGTTGAGAATTGAGGAATTCATCGATTAGTTAGCAGAAGTAGAAATTATCACATGGAAGTACCAGAAAATCGAAAAGTTAAACTTGTTGCATACAAGTTGAAATCAGGTGCTTCGACATAGTGGGAGCAATTACAACTCTCCCACACCCGGCAAAACAAATTACCCATCTGATCATGACCTTGGATGCGAAAGCTTATTCAGGAGCATTTCCTTCCTCATGATTATTGAACCTCCAATTTATACATTTTATAGCCCATTACATCACATTATATGCATCGTTTGCATGTTTAAAATGCTCATCTAATGCATGTTTTATGATTGTAGGAATGAGAGAGAAACCTTTTGAATTCAATGCTAAAGGACCGCTTTAGGACACCTTGAGGATCAAAGGAAGAAAGCCCAAGAATGGAAGAAAGAAGCTATGGAAGATAGGAGTTGAAAAATAAAGAAAAACATAGAAGAAATCATGTTAAAAGACCTGACAGGGCCAGAAAAACCAAAATGCAGAGCTGCAGGGCCATAAAAGTAAAATGCAGAAAGTTGCAGTTTCTGAAGATTGATCTAGAGATTGATCCATCGATTGATCGCTCAGCCTCAGCGATTGATCAATAGACTTAAGCGATTAATCGCTCATAGCAGAAATTTGACAAAATTGTTGCTGGAGTGAAGTGAAGAATTGCGATTAATCGCCCAGCCTGAGCGATTAATCGCCCATCCCATAGATCAATCGCCAGAATGCAGATTTTTAAGAAATTTGGAAAAAACTCTCTGGACACTTTTTGCACCCTCCGATTGATCGCTAGACACTGATCGATTGATCGCCAGAAGTGACCAATTGATCTCTCAGCCAGTAAATTAATCGCCAGATCCGAAAAATACAGTTTTTACAATTATTTGAACTAGCGATTGATTGCCCAATCTGAGCGATCAATCGACAATGCGCCCAATTTAGAAATTTTCAAGTCTGACTCTGATTTTCTCTGCACAGTGCGTAAATTCTACGCAACTTTTGGATGTTTCCGATGCGGTAGAGCTTCTCTACTATAAAAGGACACGTAGGGTCTCTTCCTAGGGCTTCATAGAAGCTAAGGAACTTCGTAGGAGAGGAAGGAAGCCGTCGTGGAGCGTTTGCAACCCTCCAAACTCCGGGTTTTTATGTTTTCTAGTTTTCTTTTATGAGTTCTAGTTGGAGTATGACAATGCTCGGCTAGAATCTATCAGCTAAGGCTAAGAGGTGAAGCTTGTAGCCAATTTCATGTTTGATTCAGTTTAGTTCAAGTAGTTCTACTTCAAGTTCGAATTTTGATATTCTAGTTCTTATAAAATTGATAGTTTTAGACATTTTATGAGAGTTCATGTGCTCCAGACATGGATTCCTTGCAATTCTCTGAGATTATCATGTGTTGCTTGATTAGATTCGAATTATGGTAACCCTTGAGCATGCCATAGTCCATAGGCATGGCTGTTACTTCGAAGGCTATAATTTCGAATTCTATATGTGTTGAATGGGACTAGAAGTTGGAAGTTCAACTTGAATGGGATTGAATGTGTTTAATAATTTATCTTCCAACTAGATGAGAGATAGGACTTCAAATCTAGTTGTGTATCATGCTTGGATTGATTGGATTGACATGGGATTACTACAAGTGGATCTTTAAAAGCCTTAATACCTTAAATTACTTTTTTTCATTAAGTTATTGTTTTAATACAAATCTCCCAATTGAATCTCTTATTTATTGCAACTTGAGTTGCTGGAATAGTTTGGAGTCCGTTCTCTAGTTCCCTGTGGATCGACCTCGGTCTTACCGAGATTTATTACTACATCGCAGCCTTGCACTTGAGGCGAGCGAACAATGATTATGAACAGATCCTATTCCAGAAATACCAGGATTGTCGTCAAGGCAACCGGACCGTTGAGGAGTATGCTACTTAGTTCCATCTGCTAGCCTCTCGTAATGACTTAACTAAAACGGAGGCCTAGAGGACTGTCAGGTTTATCGGTGGTTTACGACTCAATATACGAGATCAAGTACATATGCAACAAATATGGACAGTAGGGGATGCACTACAAGCCGCCAATCACACTGAAACTCGGCTTACAAGAGTTCCTGGGCGATCATATCCTCCATCCCGAGTGACTCCTGTCATTACAGAACAAGAGGTTCCTCAAGCCAAAGGAAAAGAACCTATTGGAGGACGAGTCCAACCGCCTCCTACAATCGCGACTCGAGGATTTGGAGTCCGAATTCAAAGACTGCAACGCAATGCAGCACCCACGGTTGGGTCAAGTCAAGCCCCAAATCCTTATACATGACCCCGACCCAATCATTGCTGGAGATGTAGCCAACCGGGTCACTTGTCCAATACATGTCTGAATCGACCGGTAGCCAATTTGGCTATGAATGAAGGGGAGTTCGCTGAGGAAGAGCCCGAAGAGGGCAATGATCATCAAGTCGATGAAGAATACGAAGATGAAGCGAATGTGATGGAACAAGACTATGAGGAATCTTTGGTGGTGAGGCGTCTTTGTTACACTCCAAGGGTGGAATCTCATCCCCAACGCCATAACATCTTCCACACTCGATGCACTGTGAATGGGAAAATCTGCGATGTACGTCATCATCGATGGTGGAAGCAGCGAGAACATAGTATCCAAGATGGTGGTGGACAAGCTAAAGTTACCGACGACGAAACATCTATCTCCGTACTCTATTGGTTAGATAAAGAAAGTTAGTGACACCAAGGTAACTGAACAATGCTTGATCTCATTTTCCATTGGTAGATGCTACAAGGACTAGGTATTATGTGATGTTATTGATATGGAGTCATGTCATATCCTCCTTGGTCGTTCATGGCAATCGGACCGAGACGTTACCCATCGTGGATGTGACAACGTCCATATCTTTATAAGAGATGGAAGGAAGCAAATTCTCGCTCCTATGTCACCCGAGAGTTATCCCAAGACTCCCGTAGTGGAAGGGAGCTCTTTCCTTGCTATGAGAGAGTTTGAGGTAGAGGCCAAGGAAACCGACGAAATTTATGCAATGGTGGTAAAAGGGGAAGATTCTTAAGAACATGTTATACCTCAGAGCCTCTGTCCTTTGCTCAATGAGTTCAGCGACATGTGGCCCGATGAAATTCCCCAAGGGTCACCCTCAATGCGGGACATACAACATTACATTGATTTCATCCCAAGGTCGAGCTTACCCAACCGACTGCACTATTGATTGAGCCTCAAGGAGAGTGAAATTCTCCAAGGACAGGTTGATGATCTACTGAAGAAAGGAATTTTGAGAGAAAGAATGAGTCCCTGTGCCGTTCTGGCCCTATTGACTCTTAAGAAAGATGGGAGTGGGCGGATGTGTGTAGAAAGTCGAGTTATTAACAAAATTATTGTGAAATACAGGTTTCCCATCCCTCGATTAGACGACATGTTGGACATGTTAGAGGGTTCTAAAATATTTTCTAAGTTGGATTTGAGGAGTGGGTATTATCAAATCTGGATTCGCCCGGGTGATGAATGAAAAACAGCCTTTAAGACCAAGGAGGGTCTCTACGAATGGCTTGTCATACCATTTGGGCTATCAAATGCACCAAGCACATTCATGCGACTTATAAACCAAGTGTTGAAACCGTTTATTGGCAAGTTTGTGGTGGTTTACTTCAATGATATTTTGATTTATAGTCAAGATGAAGCATCTCGTGTGGCACATCTCAGGAAAGTACTCTAAAGTGCTCCAAGACAACAAGCTTTATTTGAATATGAAGAAGTGTGATCTTCTGACGGATCACTTGTTATTCCTGGGTTTCATCGTTTTATCCACGGGCATCCGAGTAGACGACGACAAGGTAAATACCATACGCGAGTGGCCTACTCCGACGAACATACATGAAGTGCGTAGCTTTCATGGGTTGGTCACTTTTTACCGCTGTTTTGTCAAGAACTTCAATACCATAATCGCACCAATCACAGATTGTATGAAGAAAGGACCCTTCCAATGGACTGAGGAAGCCGATTGAGCACAAGTTGTCCTCAACGCCGGTCCTCGTATTGCCTAATTTTGACAAGGTTTTTGAAGTAGATTGCGATGGGTCCTATGTAGGAATTAGGGCAATGCTATCTCAGGAAGGTAAGCCGATAGCCTTCTATAGTGAAAAGCTTAGTAATGTGAGGAAGAAGTGGTCTACATACGAGATAGAATTGTTCGCCGTAGACAACTTACCATGGACTTTCGTATGCACTTCTTAAATTTTTCGGCCATGTTTTCCGCTGCTATACTTCTTCCTTGAATGATCGGTAATGGTAGTAAGTCGAGCGTATGACGGGGGTTTCGTCCATACACCACTTAGAATGGTGACTTCCTGGTTGACCTATTCGTTATATTATTAAAGGCAAATTCAGCTTGAGGTAGGGCCAAGTCCCATTGCTTCAGTTTCTCCCCTGAAATGCTGAGAATGAGATTTCCCAACGTTCGGTTCACCACTTCAGTTTGTCCATCTGTCTGTGGATGATACGCACTACTAAACTAGAGTTGTGTGCCGAATTTACTCCACAAAGTATGCCAGAAATGACTGACAAACTTTGTGTCTCGATCCGATGTAATGGTCTTTGAAACCCCGTGCAATCGCACAACCTCCTTGAAGAACAAATTGGCTACATTTGAAGCATCAAACGTCTTCTTGCACGGAATGAAGTGGGTCATCTTTGAAAATCTGTCTACCACCACAAACACAGAACGACACTTCTTTGTGTTCGTGGGAGACCCAAGATGAAATCCATGGAGATATCCTCCCACGGACCCTCTAGCACAGGCAATGGAGTGTAAAGGCCTGTATTTTGGGATTGCCCTTTTACAGTTTGACAAATGTGACACCGTGCTACCATCTTCCCCACATCTCGACCTAGATGAGGCCAATAATAACGCTCCTCCACCAGGAATTTTATCTTGTCGCGACCCAAATGACCTCCTAAGCCACCACCATGTAGCTTGAGAATTATTTTGTCGCGAAGGTAACATTGCGGAATGCATAATCGATTCCTATGAAATAGGAACCCGTCTTGAATAAGAAAATTACCGAGGTGGGCGTTCTTACATTCAGCCCATGCTTCCTCGAAGTCTTCATCTTCAGCATATAATTCTTTGAGGCAATCAAACTCAGTCACCTCACTGGATAATGTAACAAAGAGGGAGGCTCGGCAGCTCAATGCATCGGCTACTTTGTTTTGTTGCCCCAACTTGTGTTTTAACACAAAAGTGAATTCCTACAAAAAGGCAACCCACCTAGCACTTACACGACTGATGTTAGCTTGACTATTGATAAACTTTAAAGCTTGATGGTCGGTGTTTAGGATAAACTCCCTCTGAATGAGGTAGTGTCGCCAATGCCGAAAAGCTTTCACTTGCGCAAGGAACACTTTCCTTCTGGTACATACAACAAGCTCAAGTATAAGAAGATTGGACCGATTCCTATCCTCCGAAAGATCAACGACAACGCTTATGTAGTTGATCTCCCCGAGGAGTTCGAGATCTCCCGTACCTTCAACGTCGCCGACTTATACGAATATCATGAACCAGATGATAACATGAACTCGAGGTCGAATTCTTTTCAGGGAGGAGTGACTGATGTAGAGGGTGCAAGATGAACCGCAAGAAGGATTAGCGGAAGACCACCAAGCTTAGGCTCAAGACCTTGAAGACAACTCAAGATTTCCACCATCTGACCGGCTGGACCCTCCAGCCAACTGGCCGATCCCCTGGCCGACCGGCCAGACCCCAAAGCACAAAAGCCCAAAACCCCCTAGACTGTTTTTGTCTAATCCGGCCAGACCATCTAGTCCCACCTATCCTGACCGGTCGGTCCCCCTTCTAGAGAGAGTCAAAACTCTTTGGACTGTTTTTACACTGCAGTCGGACCCCTGCCCGATCGGCTGGTCAACGTCCAGCAAACCCAGGCAGGTTCTAAAATTTTTAGAATTTCTTTCCAATTTCGATTGTTTTTTCTTTCCTATTGCAATTTGGACACCTTGACTACGAGGTTTAGCGTTTAGAGGATATAAATAAGAGTTTAATTTCGTTATTAAGGATTATTATGCAATTTTAATAAAATTTCTTCTTGAGTTTATCTCTGTTTGGCTTGTGTTTTTCAAGCTGCCCCTTGAGCAATCAAGGAAGATCGAACTGTTGTTCGATTGATCCGTGGATTCGGATTGATTATCCTACGAGAGAGATGGTGTTCGATCTTGTCCCGCCTATGGCTGCGCCATCGATGATAAGTTATATTTATACTTGAAGAATTGTAGCTTCTTAACCGATTGGTTGTTATTCATGGGGTTCGTTGTGACGTCCATGGGCATCCGAGTATACGAAGAGAAAGTTTGAGCTATTCAGAATTGGCCAACCCCAACAAACATTCATGAGGTACGAAGTTTTCATGGATTGATGACATTTTATCATCGATTTGTGTGGAATTTTAGTTCCATTGTCGCGCCAATCACCGATTGCATGATGAAGGGACCGTTTCAGTGGACTGATGAGGCCGATAGAGCTTCATAGAGATCAAGCATCGGTTATCCATAACATCAGTTTTGGTGTTTCCAATTTTGACAAGTTGTTTGAGGTAGAATGTGACGTACCTTATATCAATATTGGGAAAGTCATTTTTCAGGAAGGCATACATATTGCCTTCTACAGTGAGAAGCTTAGCGACGCACGAAAAAAGTGGTCAACTTATAAGCTTGAGTTATACGCAGTGATCAAAGCACTACTCATTGATGCCACTATTTTATTCAAAGGGAGTTTGCTCTCTCTCTCTCTCTCTGTATATATATATATATATATATATATATATATATATATATATATAAGAAATTTGGAAATGAATAGAATTTTTTGAAAAAAACTATTGTCTAACACAATCATGGAAAATGACTTTTCATTTCTAACTAGTTTGTAAAAATGTCATTCCTCAAATTTTCTTTTCATGAATTCAAACAGACTCTTAATTTAAAATTGTGTGCATAATAGTTTATATCTTTAATTATTGTCATTATCATGCATACACAGGCTTTTCTTAAAATCGTTAGTGTTTGGGAAATAACAAAATGAACCGCCCCCTAAAAAATAAGTAATATACCCGGACGCATCCGCCTGAATTGGCTGGCGAGGCCAGAATACTAGGCCAAATTAATCACAATGCTCTGATGACTGTAGCCGATGAGTGGTGTAAATGAGTGGTGTAATTTTGGCCGTTGAATTGGATGCCGTTAGCTGGTGACCCCAACATCAGCCAGCAAGCAGGTGTCAAAGCTATATGGGCCCCACCATAATGTATGTGTTTTATTCATGCTGTCCATCCATTTTCCAGCTCATTTTAGGGCATGATCCCAAAAAATCTGGCTCATCCAAATCTCAAGTGGACAACATCACAAGGAACAGCAGGACTGAACACTTACCAATCTGGCTCATCCAAATCTCAAGTGGACAACATCACAGGAAACAGTGGGACTGAACACTCACCAATCTGGCTCATCCAAATCTCAAGTGGACAACATCACAGGAAACAGTGGGACTCAACACTTACCATTTGAAAACTTCTTGAGCGCCACAAAAGTTTTGATTCAAGCTGATATTTTTGTTTTCCTTTAGTCCTGGTCAGTGTAACCTATGAACAGGTTGGATGACAAATAAGCACCACTATGTGCCCTAGGAAGGTTTCAACTGTGGACGTCATTATCCACACTGTCTTCTAGTGGTGTGGTCCAGTACTTGAGCTCTGCATGTGCTTGAAGTTTGGGCTCCTGCCCTAAAATGAGCTGGGAAAATGGATGGACAGTGTGGATAAAACATAAAAATCATGGTGGCGCCCACAAAGCTTAGATGGAGGATGCGGATTGCATCCTGCCCTCGTCCGGAAGGATTACTGTCTGGGCTGACCTGTGGAGGGGCCCACCATGATGCATCCATCTATCCACTCCATCCATACATTTTATAAGATCATACTATGGCATGAGCCAAAATACGAGGCAGATCCAACACTCAACTGGGCCTCACCAAATAGTGAGCGGAACCTAGTGACATCATCACTACAGCAGCGCGCTACTTAAATCGGGCGCGACTTAGGTGAGACCCCGGAACCAGCGAAGTCGGTGGGATCCTGATGTGGCGGAGCCGCATTGGTCCACCAAGCGGCATATATGCTAGGCATTTACACGTGAGAGACGGCATCGTTTAACTGCCGTTTTCTCCGTTTTCTCTCTCCATGCGTCTCTTCCTCTCCCTCGCAAAGGAAGCGGATTGTGTACGAACTCAATACCCTTGCATTAAACTAGATGTGGTCCATCGTGATTTATCTATTTTATCTAATCTGTTCATCCCCTTTAATAGATAATTTTATGGCTTGAGACAAAAAATGAAGCATTTAAATTTCTTAAGCGGACCACACCACAGGAAAAAGTGTGAATTGAATGTGTACCATTGAAAAATTCTTGAGGGCCACGGAAGTTTTGGATCCAGTTGATATTTGTTTTTTGCCATCATCAATGTTTCCGTGATCTTGTGAACAGATTGGATGACAGAGAAACATCACTACGGGCCCTCGAAAGGTTTCAACGGTGGGAATCATTATACCCACTGTTTCCTGTGATATGGTCCACCTGAAATTTCGATATGCTTGAATTTTGGTTTCAACTCCTTATATGAGCTGGAAAAACAGATGGACGGTGTAGATAAACCACATGCATTTACAGTAGGCCCAGTTAATCTGAAAAAAAAAAAAAAAAAACTGGGTTGGGGTGCTCCCGCTGCCATTATTGGAGAGAGAGAGAGAGGACAAGAGGGACGCGGATTAGCTACTGACACGTTGAGTTGAGTAGCTATCCGGCTACTGAAGTGACGTCACCAACTACTGTGGGGCCCACCATGATGTATGTGTTGTATCCACACCGTCCATTCATTTGGAGAGATCATTTTAGGGCATGAGCTAAAGAACGAGACAGATCCAAAGCTCAAGTGGACGCCACTAAAGAAAACTGTGGGGACAGTACACGACCGTTGAAACCTTCCTAGGGCCCACCATGATGTTTATTTGAGATCCAACCTGTTCAAAAGTTCACACAGACATTGAAGAAGGGAAAACATAAATATCAACTTGATTGAAAACTTCTGTGTCCCCAAGAAGATTTTAATTGTAGGAGATCAAGCCCCACTGTTTTCTTTGGTGGGGTCCACTTGAGTGTTGGATCTGACTAATTCTTTATCTCATGTCCTAAAATAAACTCTCCAAATGTATGGATGGTGTGGATACAACATATACATCATGGTGGGGCCCACAGAAGTTGGTGACTTCACTTCAGTGGCTAGATCGCTACTCAACCTGTCAGTAGCTAATCCGCGTCCGGACATGATCTCTCCATTCTCACGAGAGGTACGTGGAGAGCGAGAGGAAGAGGCGGCCAACGAGCGGAGAGAGAAATAAGAGGGAGAGGCAGAGCCAGGTAACGGCCGTTAATTGATGCCATCCCTCACGTGTGGCTCCCTCACACGCGCCCGCCCAAGTGAACCAATCCTAATCCGCCACGTCAGGATCCCACCGACTTCGCTGGTTCCGAGGTCTCACCTAAGTCGCGCACACTTAAATCACGGTGGCCCCCTCCACACGTCTGCCCGACGGATTGCGGGGGCAGGACGGGGATACCAGACAAACCGCGTCCTGTTAATGATTTGGGATAGTCGTACCATTCGCTGCGAGCGTCCAACAATAACGCGCTTTAGGCATGGCCATGCATTTTGTGACAGTACAGTACAGTCTGGATCACATGTAAGGTGTAACAATTTGTGGTTAAGATTACAAGCAATAATGAAGAGCGGGCCCCAAGGCCTTTCAGCTTCTCATGACCCCTTCAGTAAGAGCAGGTACGCGTCATTTTCTAAGTGTGTACACCATTCAGCAGGACCATTAATGCTCCACCAAACCACGATGGCTGTATGGTCGGTGTTGGTGGATGGCTGTATGGCATTTCTTTTCTAGCACTGTACTGGCCACATAACGTAAGTCTGGAATAGGTCATCAAACACCATTTCCAGAAACTACCAAAATGCTCATCTCCTACCGCAGCCCTTCAACCCCAAAGCTACCTTGTGTGGGCTGTGTTTAAAAGGAAATCGAATTGCGTGCGGAGTAAACTCAGTTGGGCCCACCTAGAAAGTATGTGCTTTATCTATTTCGTCCATATGTTTTTCCAGCTCATTTTAGGGGTTGAGCGCAAAATATAAGCATATCAAAATCTCAAGTGGACCATGCCACAGGAAACAGTGGGAATAATGATTTCCACCGTTGAAACCTTCTCAGGCCCCACAGGGATGTTTATTTGTCATCCAACCTGTTCATAAGATCACATGAACATGGATGAAGGGAAAATACAAATATCAGCTTGATCCAAAACTTCCGTGTCCCCCGAGAATTTTTCAATGGTAGACATTCAGTTCACACTTTTCCTGTGGTGTGGTCCACTTTAGATTCTGGTATACTCTATGTTTTGGAACCATACCTAAAATTATCTGTTATGATGGATGGACGGAGTGGATGAAATAAGTAAATCACGGTGGGCCCCACAGAGTTTACTCCGCACGCTTAGCGTGCGGAGTTACTCAGTACGCAATCCGCTTCCGTTTAAAAGTGTTCACGTAAAATCCTGGCCATCCAAGAGTCGTGTCAAAAGTTTTGACACCGCCATTTTTCCCTGCCAATATGTCTCACGTATACAATATCCAATACGTTAAAAAGGTGGGCCACACCATTTTGAGTACCAGTTATGAAAATCAGGCTGATCCACTCATTGGGTGGGCAACACCTGTACACTTAGTCATACCATTGGCTGTCCATTGATTTTGATTTGTATCCCACTCTTTTAGTAGATCGACCTGATTTTCATCTCAGGTGATGATCATGGTGTAGCCCACCTTTTACACCGGTTGGATATTGTACACATATGATATGTTGGTAGTAAAATAATAGCAGTGGCATATATCTCCATCCACTAATGTTGGGTGGGATATTAATGGGGCTTTTGATGTTTGGACAATCCTAATCCCTCAGTCACTGATGTATTCAATGAGAAAAAGTTCAATCAGATGGTGAAAATACAACAATCAAACCTTTGTTTTTTTTTTTTTTTTTTTTTGCAACGAGTGGACAATCAATTACAAAGCGTTCACGATCGATGGTTCTGATCAGAAATCCAATGGAGTTTGTACATGGGAGGCCCATAGTTGGTGATCCAGACTACTGAGCTTGTGGATGGACCATGCTAAAAAAATTCAATCAATCATAGAACTCAAATATTTAAATTATTGGCATGTAAATGCATGATTAAAAAGAAACTTATGAACAATGAAAACCGTAGGTCCCACTAAAAAGATCATAATTGTCGAAAATCAGGATGATCCGCTAACTAGGTGGGCGCACTTATAGTTTAAGTCACACGGTTCTCCATAGATTTTGATGGTGTGGCCCACTGGGTGAGTGGAATGACCTGATTTTCCCTTGCCGGATTATCTTCATGGTGGGCCTACCGTTTTCATCGTACTGTTTTCCTGTACAAGTGGCATGCTGATGGGAGAGATGGTATGGTACCACAGCGGTACCTTTGCCTGTATGGGATGAGTTCTTAATAACTAATCTAATTGTTTAATCAAGCAAATTCACACGAATGCCACGGTGAGAACAGAGAACATTAAATAATTGCAATTGGGGTGGGCTGGCTCAGCCCCAACCTGCCTTTGGACGGGCTTGATCTTATTAGCCTAATGGCCCACTATATACGGTGGGGATGACTCGAGCTCATGTGTAGCGGCCGACTTATTCAATGCTGTTGGTTGGAGCATTAGGCCATAGGGGTCATAAGTTGTGGGCTGGGAATGGACATGCTTTGGTGCAGCCAGGTCCATTCAGCTCAATCACAACTCCCAATGTATTAGATGCAAAGAAAAAGAGAAGAAATAAAAAACAAGAATCAGATAAGCATACCCATGAAATCAATAATCAGCCGTCCATCAGAATATCGCCCCGTACGCCTGTGAAAAAAGGTCATGCCATGAGGTGAAGGAGTTTCAGTGAGAGAGGCCGACAGGCCGCCAGTGTCGGAGTTCGAGTCGCCGAAGTTGAAAATTGCTGGGAAATCACAACCCGAAGCTACGGCGGGATTTAAAACGCTTATAGCTAACGATAAGATACTTAAACCAATAACAAGCTTAGTGTGATGATAATCCATGTTAGAAGGGCAGAAGAGAGTAGCCAAGAAAGGCTCGTGTTTTGGGGGGGGCGGGGTGGGGGGGTGTGGAGGAGAGAGATGGGAACGGACTGTATATGAACGATGAAATGAAACTGCTTACGATTTTGTCCAATCTCGACTAGTCAAAGAGCCAATCTCCACTTAGTCAATGAGCCCAATCCTCTAGATGCCTGCTAACACGAGCCAATTCGGCATTGAGTGTGTGAAATGGGAGTTTTCATCACGTGGGCCAAATTGATTAGATCATGGTTTGCTGACTACAGCTCAGGACTCGGTCGGTCGCTTGTTTTGGTTAACCGCACGCGGATTAGCTACCGACAGCTTCAGTAGGTATCTCGCTACTGAAGTGACGTCACCAAGTTCCATCGGTCCATACACACCGTTCATCCATTTGCAGAGATCATTTTAGGGAATGAGCCAAAGAATGAGGCATATCCAAAGCTCAAGTTGGACCCCACCAAAAGAAAACAATGGGGACAGTAACTTCCACGGGTGAAACCTTCCTAGGATCCATGTTTATTTGAGATCCAACCTGTTAGTGAATTCACCATGATCGAAAACTTCAGTGGTCCTCAGGAAGTTTTTAATGGTAGGTGTTCAATTCCCACTGTTTTCTGTAGTAAGGTCCACTTGATCTTTGGATCTGCCTTATTCTTTGGCTCATGCCTTAAAATGATCTCTCCAAATGGATGGACAATTTGGATACAACACATACATCATGGTGGGGCACACAGAACTTGGTAATCACCACCTTGGTTAACCAGGATGGTTAAGAAATAATTTTTAGCTAATCTGTGATGCAGGTAGTACCAATTAGCTTACCAAAAGCTCCAAAGTTGTTGGGGAAGCACCGAAATATCCCTTTATCTAGGCTCTTCCAGGCAAACTGATCAAGATCTCCTCGTGGGTTACCCTGCATCTCACAGGTACCACAATGAGACCCACCTCGTAGACATTCTGCATCACGCAGATCCCACCTCGTGGGCCACCCTACCCCAGTGTGAAGATGCACTGCATTATCCACCCGCACCGGTAAGGAGACTCGAACACTAATCTCCTACTCTGATACCACTTGATGCAGGGAGTACCGGCCAGTGCACCAACAGCTCCAGAGATTTTGGTGGACACTTCCTGCATCATAAGGCATCCTGGTTAACCAGGCTGGTCAAGAAATAATTTTTCTATTATTCATATTTTAAAAAGAAATTTTTATATAATACTATATCTCCAACCTATTCAAATTAACTTTTTTATTATGCTACCTCACTAATAAATTAATTGGCATTTAGGTTACTTTTGTTAATTTTCTCTAAATTCCGTCACATCAAGAATGCTTTTTTCATAAATGACAAAAAAGGCGACCAATTACGCTGTGTTTTTTACACCTAGTTTTCATCCTATAGCTGATGACTAGTTCATTCTTTATTTATGTATGGAGGATGTACACTTATTAAGCTATGGTGCTCTTTGCTTATGGACACGTGGACAGTCCAACAAGATGATCCGAACTCTCTAGTTGGTTCATATCACATTGCAACAATCATTTAATGACTCTAAAACACTAATCTAACTATTCTAAACATAATGGATGGCCAAAAATTTTCAATTGGGAAATTAGGTTCAATGACCCTTGAACCATCCACTTGGTGGCGCGATCATGATTTGCTGATGGTATTAAGTAAACACTTTGATCCAATGGTCCTAACCAATTGATCTACAGCTTGGTAAACAGATGGCTGTGGTTTTTGCATGGTCATACATCCTGTGCAATTTATAGTGTGCTCCTATCATATGGACTTTATTCATCATAGGTGGCTCACTCTCCACGCACGCCATTTTGCCTGGGAACTAGGGCTCTCAATGTGTCGGATCTGGATTGGATCCAGCTCCAAGTCCGAAAATCTGCAGGATGGATTCGGATCGGATTCGAATCCAACTCGGATCCAAAGGTGATATCCATATCCAATACATTTATAAATAGCTAGATCCATTTCCGGTCCAAAATCCATATAACCATCGGATTCAGGTCAAATCTAGGTCCAAATCCACCCTATCAAAAATCTAAAAAATATATAATATAATATATTTAATTTAGTAGTAAAATTATGCAAATCCCACAATTTAGTGATACAGTCGACTTGAGATTGGCATATGTCTTAATTTTGAGAAGTGGCCTGAAATAATCTGGAAAACGGATGGCTGGCATAGATATAACATATATAATAAGGTGACAATGAGTCAGATCTGAATCAGATTCAGTTGGATCCAGCTCCAAGTCCGAAAATCTATAAACGAATTCGGATCGGATTCAGATATATTTCTGTGAATTCGAATCCAATCCATTTAATTAATTGGACCTATTTTAAGATCCAAATCCGCATTATATGGATTTGGAGTGAATCGGATCTCGGATCTCGGATCTGACCTGCTCCATTGAGAGCCCTAATGGGAACGTAGGCCCCACCATTCAAATGACCTGCCCAAGAATGAGCGCTTAATTTGATCCTAATGTGGGCCACCCCTTAATGAAAGCAATACATGGTTAAAGAGAATTTGCCCAGTCGTAATCAACTTAAACATTTGCCCACCTAAAGAATGGACCGACCTGTTTTTGTCCATGTCACACTGGCCCACCTCATAAAAGGCTAGGATGTCCTACATGACTCGTATGTAAAGGGAAAAGATTAATGGGTACATAGTGTCGAACACAACACCCAGGTTGGTATGATGGATATGTGGCAAAACCTTATGAGTCCCACTACGATGTATATGTTTCATCCACACCTTTCATTTATTTTGGCGGATCATTTTACGGCATATGAGTGTAAATTAGGCATGTACAAAGCTAAAGTGGATCACACTACTATTGTTGTCCAATTTTTGGCCATATGCGATGTGTGCAAGCATGTAAGAACTGACTATGTGGCTCGATTCCAACTTGACAGCTTTTAACCCTAAGAATCGAGATAGGCAGATACGTCGAACTTGACCGTACATAACCGAGACTTGAGAAGATAGGCCACCTATTTAGCCACTTGCAAGATGTTGTTTATCGAGATCAAGTGACTATTGGAGAGTGGGGTTCTTTCTGTGAAAATGGGTTGCACCTTGCCTTCCGCCAAAAAAGGACTTTCAAACACAAGCTAGTAACACTGACAGTCGTTCGCAAAGATCGACTGCCGAACAAGCAACTCTTTGGAAAAGAAAACTTGATTATATTAAGATAAGTTCATCCAATGGGCATAGATTTGGATTACAGCTAAGGATTATCACTGTGCTATGCTAAAATATGCTAAGGAAAGATAAGATAAATTCAATTTAGTTTTTTTGGTGTGAGACCCATTTCTCTGTTGATTTTCTTCACTATTTATAGGCTTCTTCGGATGCAAAAAGAACCATCTAGATGTCCTTCTTTACTTCATCCGTTATTGTGACTGTTCAATATTATCGCTTCGACTCTTCCTCCTCTTTGACTGTTTCCACATCTGGTCAACCATTATCCACCTCAAGATGACATGTTCTAATAAACTAACATTAGCTGGTATTTCGAAAAATTCGCTCCACATATCTCAACAGATCGCATGTAAAGCTGCACACGAGTTAAATTGAGTCGAGCTTGGTACAGCTCAGCTCGATTAAGCCAACAACCAACCCGGGCTCGAACTCGATTCGACTCGCTCCTCAAGCTTGATTAGCCAACTCGGCTCGATTTGGTCAGTAGTTTGGGCCAGCCTGAGCCGAGTTCAAGCCGAGTTTGAACTCAAACTTTTGAGTCATCAAGGAATGGACATTTTTAGTCGTTTAATGTAACGCCCCAAAATTTCGACTCTCATGGATAACACGATGGGTCGAGTTTTCGAGTGTTAACCTGAATATGTTAAGGATATATTTCTACATATTTGTCTTTATTTCCCATGTCCATGGCATTTATAACATAATGACGTAAATTAAAATTCTCAATCCATATTTTTTACTCTATGTTCTCAAGCATAATGGTTCATAATCATACCTAACATAATATTTCGCTTTCTTGGGAGACTTAATTCAAGTTCATTACGATAATAAAATAATTGAACATGATTCATTTTCACGCCGTTTCGGTTCACCATCCGTCATTCGCTGCCATAACTTTATGTTCTTCATTTAGTAAATTTGGTTCACCTATTGGATCGTCACCTACAACATCTGGGTTGGTGTTTTAAAATACTGTCCCGAGAGGGAGTGAGTTACTCGCGATTAACTTAGTAAGGGCTACCCTCTAAGATTAGCACAATAATATCCAAGCATAATAATCATACCCAAAGAAAACATATGTGAGAAAATCTTATTTAATGTAATGCATAATATAGATGATTTAGCTAAGGCACCCTGGCTAAGTGAGACGTTAATAACTCTACTCTTTTCACTAGACACTAGTCACCAAAGGTTCTAATTAGGACGAAAATTACTCCACTCTTCACATACACTAAAACCCAATTAGTGAAACGGGCCTTTTGCATACTTTTACTAGATAACGAGAGAAACGAGCCTTATGCACACTTTCTCTATTATATCGCTCAAGGGGTGAATGAATGCATGATTAGTCTCACATTTAATTTAAGTAAATTTAGAATCCAACCAATTTAATGATGTCCATGACCAATGGTCGCTCTCCACCCCATCTCATGATCTATCATGACATAAAATAGTCGTTTTCCTATAACGGGGCCCACCATGAAGAGTCTTATACATTCAAGTCATGTCACATGGCACACAAATAACCTTAACTTCTCATGGATCCCTCACAAGTACACAACTAAACTTGGATCATTGACAATTCTAAAAAATATCGCACACACATGGTCTTGCTAATAAAACATACGATACAATACAACCCTTATGGGTCAATCCTTTCCGACATACGATTACATCATTCATGGGGCAAAGGGCTTCGATTAATGTAACATCCGCATACACAATCCTGTATCACACCATACATTACTCATCGTATTCATCATAGGCATGTAAGAATCGTAAATAAAGCATAGTTCTCACATAAGCATGTATACCATCACGATTTCTTTTACAAACACTTGACATAAATCACGGTCTATATCATTTCAAAAATTCAGGCGTAAGTACATCAAGGGATTTTATACAAAATTCATGTTTACATGGAGAGAATTCAACAAACATGGGTATCAAGCAATCATACAACAAAACCCCAAATTCTAAGCATAAAATCTGCAAGTAATACTATATTATTGTAACTAGGCTTAAATGAAACCATCATCTTAGCCCAAAGTGAAAACTCTAGATGAAATTAATGGAGAAGATCTCTACACGAACCACAACAACATGAGGAAAAGTTCGAAACGTCTACACATGTTGATGAAGAATGAAGAAGAAGAAGATGATCGACGGGCTCTCTCTCTCTCTCTCTCTCTCTCTCTCTCTCTCTCTTTAAGCGTGTAGTGCTGAAATTTTTGTAGGAATATGAGATTTAAGGAAGAGAAGGGAGAGGGGACGTGAGCACAACCCTTTAACAAGGGGAGGGCGTGCTCACCCTCCCATATCAATTGACTTTCTTTTAAAATTTAGTTTCGGACAATCTTTAATTAATTCTAGTCCATTCATGATATTGGGCATGAAGAGTAAAGTCAGAATATATAATTTTCTTGGTGATCCGAAATCTAGATTGGGCGATATTAAAAAATAGCCCGACGAGTGCCAAAACGAGCTTGAATTTCAAATAACGGTCCACGCTTAGTGATTAGGGTCCAAAATTGGAAAAATGTATAGTCATGATATGCAAATGATTGGGAAAAATTTGGTGGTTGATCGATGGTGAGAAATGCCTATATTTGAAATTCCACATTTAGTTGGTAAAGACAGGTACTGACCTTAGGGTTCGACAGTGTAGGATCATAGATCGGGGTATAAATTTTGTAGAGTCTCGGAGTCATATGAGGCCAATATATGTTCTAAATTTGAGTTGCGATTGACAGTGGGAAGTAAGTTAATTAAAATGTCCAGATTTGAAAGACGTTAGTAACTCGGTTATTTCCTAAAGCGAGATAATTTCACGGTTAAGAAAGAGGTTTATTAAGGTGAGGTACTCAAATCACACTATTGGTCCATGATATGTACTATCTAAGTCACTCACACGAAGAGAAAGTATTCGACTACGACTAACCATCCACTTTCCTCACTCGATGGACATTAAAATCAAGGGTTAAGGGGATAATTTGCTAATTAGACCATTTATACTATAAAGTAAAGGCTGAAATTCGACGTGTGTGGTTCATTTATAATAGATAGATATGGTATAAATTTTCACATCAATCAGATTATGAGAACCATGTGAACAAGAAATCAAGGATCTAGGTTAAGGTGAGTCATTTATATTTTTGGATACTTAAGATTTCATATTTACACACCTTAGATAACCACATAAATTCTAAGATAAGGGTTTTCCACTAAGATGATCAGTTTGGTACGATTACTTTCCCGACTAGCTTCCTCGATCAATAGTCATGGATGCTCCTAGGTTAAGATCTTCATGATCTAAGGGTTATTTGTAAAATCTGACTTTATAGTATCGATACACACCTAAAACTATGCCTACCTTCCAGATAGATTCAAAAACTACCTACATGAGTGATAGGAATCGCGAATCGGGGGGGTCGTCTAAGGGTGTTGTCGTAATTATTTTTAATCTAAGACTTTTAAGAAATCTCGTGGTTTTACGAGGTTCTATCCATTATCCTAAGCATATCTTACAAAATAATCTATATCGAGTTCATTATGGATCATAACTTATTCACAAAACAAGTTAAAATTCTCGTGAATTGAGAATTTTACACATAATATGCTATACTATACTTTCAAAGCCACTTTAGAAAAATTTGGGGTGTTACATTTAATGCTGCCTTTCAGGCTCGAGAAACGTGAGACACAACAGTTACTTGAGTGGGAAACTGCAGAACCACGTACTTCAATTAATGCAATATAACAAATATCCTAGTTGCGTACGGAAGCAGATTGCATCATAATCTATCCTGGTAGGCCTCTGTGGGGCCCACCATGATGTAAGGGTTTTATCCATATCGTTCATCTCTTTTCTTAGATCATTTTATGACATGATCCAAAAAATGAGGCAGGTCCACAACTTAAGTGGACCACACCAAAGGAAGCAACAGGTGATAATAAGACCTATTATTAAAACCTTTCTAGGGGCCACTATGATGGGTTTTTTACCATCCAACCTATTCATAAGGTCGTGTAGACCTGAATGAAGTGAAAACACAAATCTCAGCTTGATCCAAAACTTCTACATCTCACAAGAAGTTTTAAATGGTGGGCGTTCAATCCCCACCTTGTGGTCCACTCAAGCCTTGGTTCTGTCTCATTTTTTTGAACCCTAAAATGATTTGTAAATATGGATGGACGGCGTGGATAAAACCCTTACATCACGGTGTGCCCCACAAAGCCTTTCCTGGATGGATTATCGTCCTGGTGGGGGTAGGACACAACTCTTCCGATGCAAGCGCCGCAAGTTTTTGTTTGTAAGGAGCAACTTCCATTCCTCCTGCTAAAGAAAGAGAGGTCAGAATCATTAAATGCTAGGTGAAAGATATTCATTTTCCTTTCTTGCAAAAGAGAGGCTAGAATCATTAAATGAAAGATATTCACTTTCCACTCCTGTAAAAGAGATAGGTCATAATCATTAAAGGTAATATATTCATTTCTCAAATATTGAAATTTTTAGGTGAACTTAGGGAGAGTTTGACATCTCTACAAATAAGAGCTTATTAGCTTATTTCTATAAATAATAATAAAAAAAAGCTTTTAGATTGTTTGGTAAAAGTCTAATAAGAGTTCTTATTTGTTTAAAAAGTAACAAATAAGCTCCTGTTTAATAGGTTGGGGAGGGGTTACTTTTTGAAATTGGACTTAAGTGGGTAGACATTTTGTACTAATTTTTTGATAAGTTTGCCCTTAAACTTTTCAAGTAATTCCCATCTTACCATCTTCTCTTCTCCTTACAATTTCTTCGATGTACCACATGATGAACAACCCATAATGAAGGAGGGCCCCACATGATGAATGGTTCATATCAAAGGTGGGCCCACATAATGCACGATCACATCAAAGGTGAGCCCCACATGATGTATGTCCTACTTCAAACTGTGGTTCCACATGATGGATGGTGGACATTGAATCTGGGACCGCATGATGGAAGATTGACATTAAAGGTGGGCCCACATGATGAATGACCCATATTGAAGGTTGGGCCCCACATGATGGACAATCCACAACAAAGGTGGCACCTACATGATGTATAGTGGGCATCAAAGGTGGCTCCCACATGATGGACTATCCACATTAAGTGGGCCCAACATGATAGATGGTCCACAATAAAGGTGGAACCCACATGATGGATGGTCCACGTCAAAGGTGGGACCCACATGATGGATGGTGGACATTAAATGTGGGACCACAATATGGGAGGTTTACATTAAAGGTGGGCCCACATGATGAATGACCCATATTCAAGGTTGGGCTCCACATGATGGATGGTCCACAACAAAGGTGGGACCTATATGATGAACGGTGGACATCAAAGGTGGGTCCCACATGATGGGCTATCCATATCAAGTGGGCCCCACATGATTGATGATCCACAACAAAGGTGGGACCCACATGATGGATGATGGACATCAAAGATGGGCCCTCATGATGAACGACTCATGTTGAAGTGGGGCCCCACATCAAGGTGGGCCCATGTAATGAAAAGTTCACATCAAAGGTGGGCCCCAACATGATAAATGGCCCACATCAAAGTGTGGCCCAGTATAACGGAACATGGACATCAAGTGGGTCTCATTTGATGGGCAGTCCACGTCAAAAGTGGGAGCCACATGATGGATGATGGTCATTAAAAGTGGGCCCACATGATGGTGCGTGACGTCAAAGATGGGCCCATATGATGAATGACCCATAATGAAGGTGGGCCCCACACAATGATGGTCCACGTCAAGGTGGGCCCACATAATGGATGGAGTGGTCTTCACATGATGGATGGCCCACATAAAAGTATGGCCCCTCATAATGGTTAGTCCACATCAAGTGGGCCCCATCTAATGGATGGTGCGCATCCAAGGTCTCACATGATGCTTGACCCATATCCAAATGAGCCACATGATGGATGATCCTCATAGAACATGCGTCCCACACAATGAATGGTGCATATCAAAAGTGGGCCCCACATGATGGACAATCCACTTTAAAGGTATGGCCCACAATATAGACACATCAAATGTGGACTTCACTTGATGGGTGATGGGTAGTGGACATTAAGGGGACCTACATAAAGGACAATTAGCATTGATGGTGTGCCCCACATGATGGATGACCTACATCAATGTAGGCCTCTAATGATGAATGGTCTACATCCAAGACGAGCCTTGTTTAAAGGTTTGGCTCACACAATGGACGGTCCACATCAAAGGTGGGCTCCATATGCTGGTTGATCCACATCTAATGACAAAATAATGGATGGTTGAAATGTCTTAAAATATGAAGATTATAGTCATCCATTCTTTTTTCATTCGGGGTATGGTTCATCTATGATGAGTTCCACCAAAACAACCATTTGAATTGCTTTTATGATAAAGTTATTGTATATAATATTAAAAAATGACGTCAATTACCCCTAAAAAAAGCTCTTATTTCAAAGTTTTACCAAATGTGCTTATTTCAAATAAAAGTTTTTTTTTTGGGAATTGAAAAAGTGATTTAACACACGAGCTAGAACAAAAAGAGCTTATTGGAGTAGCTCTTATTAAAAAAAAAAAACACTCTTATTGAATTAGAGTAGAGATATCAAATGAGCCCTTATATCTATATATATTATATATATTAAAATCGAGCTGAGTCAAACCGAGTCAAACTGAGTTGAGTTTGAGTCATACTTCGAGTTGAGTCGAGTCAAGCTCGGCCTAAGCTTGAAAAAATTTTGAGCTCAAAAAAATTGCTCAACTTGGTCCATACTCAATTTTGAGCCAAGTCGAGTCTTTCCAAACTGAGTCGAGCGAGTTAACCAAACTTTTCGACTCTTGTACAACCCTAATCGCATGCATGTTGCATCTTTACCATGTAGCGTCTCATGTCCTTCTTTGATTGGCTCTTCTGAAAACGGTCAGAAATAGGGTGTAACCATCACAAGAAGTTGTGGGGATTGAACGCTTACCATTGAAAAACTCTTTGGGGGCCACATAAGTTTTGGATCAAACTAATATTTGCATTGTTCCCGTTGAGACAAGAAAAGTGACTAGTTAGATTCGCCGATAATAGCTCCAACATTTCTGGTGCTGGAAAAGCTATAGGCACTTTTTCATGAGTTGTCAAGGCCACTCGAGCACTTGTATAGATAGGACTATGGTGTGTGGAAATGATGATGAATCAGGGGTGCCTGGCTCGGGAAGTGTCGTTGTGCACAATGATTCCACCTGAACTTTCTTTCTCTTTTCACTCCTCTTCACTCTTCTCTCTATTTATTTATTTATTTATTTATTTATTTTTTTTGCACTTTGTTTTTTTTTCTTCTTTTCTTTTTTACATGCAAAGTATGAATGAAAGAGTGCAAATGCTAGAACTATAATCCCTTAAAATTCAATGAGTCTCGTGTTTGGAGTTAGGTCACGGGTAATGACACCAACGACATACCCAGTGGAGTTGTCATTCTATGAATGTTGAATGTTTGGATCACGATCATGGGGGCCTTTTAAGGCTTTATGCTTATGGGGTTATGATGTTTGACTCAGGACATAACACAGTTGATTTGTTGTCTCCACTAGCCAATTAACTCAGATTTTTACAGTCGACTAGACCTTGCATAATCCTTAAAAATAAAAAAAATTTAAGGATTCCTTATTTTATAATGCTCTTGATCTACAATATGGGATTCTAAGTAAGGGACCACAGTGATAAAGAATGAAGGTTTTAGGCACTTTCTCTGTCCACATGAATGTGCGATCTATACTTTGCAAACTTGGTGAATTATAAGGGATTCGCTTATTCTAGTGATAAACGATGCAATGAAATGTTATGTTATACAACGGTGTAATGCCCAACTTAGGAATGAGAATGAAGGTGAGAGATTAGCATGGACAATTTGGTAAGACCCATTTACTCTATCAAGAGAGACGGTAAAGAAATAAAAAAGGGTTCCAGTCGGTTTAAGTTTTTCATGTGACAAGATCAGAAGAATCAGCATGTCATAAAGCATATACTTGAATTGACTAAAGTAGCAAGGAGGTGAGGAGAGAGATGCTAATAAGGATGCTTAGAATAAGGTGTGCAATGTCTAACTCGAGAGTGAGAGTAGGGGATCGGCAATGGTGATCCGCCAGGACCCGTTTACCTAAGAGAAACGGTAAAGAAATAAAAATAACCCTAGTTAGTCTGAGTTTTTAAAGGATAGGATCCAAGAAACTAGCAAGTCATAGAGCATACACTTGGTACATTAAAGAAGTAGGGGGTTGGATAGAGAAAAAATGTTGTGATTTATTATAAGCAAAATAACAGAAAGCGCAATAAATGTACTACCTGAGTGATCAACAAAACAAAGATGTAGGAGAGCAAAGAAGAAACACAACACTCTTCGTAGAAGAGATGGTCAAATATCATCAACCCAAAATTACTTTGCAGGATCTAGACCATTGAGATAACTTTTATTGGTTAGATGATGGCTTTCAATAGATTAGACTAACTTGGATATGAGCTAGGCTTTGGATGAGTAGTTTGGATTGACTAAATTGGGTTGGATGGTTTGGATGATTTAGATGGGCTAGATGAGCTAGGTTAGTTGGGTAAGATTGGTTACGTTGATCGGGCAAGATGGGCAAGATGGGCTAGGTTGAATGGGATTGGTTGGGAAAGACGGCTTAGGCTAAATGGGCTAGCTATGGAAAGGGGTGGCTTGGTTTGGAAAGAGATGGCTAAGTTGTGGGCAAGAGCCCTTATGTGTTGGTGTGTGTTGAAATGAGAGGTGTATTTATAGGTGAGAGAATGACAATAGTGTGTTTTGGAGGGTAAAAACATGTGTGATCCTCGATTGGTTGAGAGAGCTTTTGTGCCACATGATACCCCCACATTGGACAATAAGGTGATAAAGTGGTAATTAATAAGCCATCCAAGAGCGTTTTGGGAGGAGAGTTGACTTTTGGATAAGCTCTCCCGTCGGTCTTACCTCCCTTAGAAGTTTCTCTCCTTTTGTGTACTTTTGGATAAGCGCCTCGAATTATAGGATCATCGACGTGGCAGGTGGCTCATGATAAGCCGCCCATGGCATATCATGTTCTACCTACCTTATAAATTACTACCAAATTATACACCCAAAGTGCACCTCAAATTGGTCCAAATGTACTCAACATTTCTTGGCCGCATGGATGAATCTTCTTTCTTGAATATATTGGCGGGCTCAAACATGGGCTGAAATGTACTCCACATGGCCCTCTTGGCCACGTGGGTGGACTTTCTTTCTTGATCATGTTGGTGGGTAAAGGCATGGGCCCAAATGTTACTCGACATGACACTCTTAGCCATGGGTGAGGCTTTCTTGGTAAATCATCGAACGGACCCATTAGCAAGAGTTTGAATGCGAAAAGTTCAATAGGTCCAACAAAGACTACACGTGATGGTCTAATGTTTTGGAACACTTAAATCAACCATGGGTCCACAAAAACAACCCACATGTACAAGGGAATTCCAAAGGTGCTTGGGAACTGCCTAAATTTTCAATGGGCCTATCAAGGTGGCCCATTTGTGTGCAATGTCAAGAGAGTGAAAAAAAAATCCACTCAAGGACTCTCTAAGTTTTCAATGGGCCCATTAAAAGCGGCCTAAAAAGCGGCCTGTATCTGTGTAATGTCAAGAGAGTCCAAAATGCACTCAAGGGCTCTTTAAATTTTCAATGGGCCTATCAAGGTGGGCCATATGTCTGCAATGTCAAAAGAGTCTAAAATGCACTCAATGACTCTTTTAAGTTTGCAATGAGCCCATCGAAGGTGGCCCATATGTGTGAATGTCAGGAGAATCCAAAATGCAAGTACAGACTCTCTAAAATTTCTATGGGCCTATCAAGGTTGCCCATATGTGTGCAATGTCAAGAGAGTACAAAATGTACATAAGGACTATCTAACTTTCAGTGGGGCCCACCAAGTGGTCTACACATGCCCACGTTTAAGTAAGAGCCCAAGGCACGGTCAGGCTCTAGCCTTTAAAGTGTTTGCCACAAATTCATGCAAAATTCACGAGAGATGGGTCTCATCTCTCTCATCGACGAGTGTCTGGCCTCCAAGCTCAAATAAACACACAGTGCTTCGAATGAGTCATGTGTAGGCCACATGCTCCATAAAGGAAGAATCCCACAATCGAGTGGATCCAAAATGTCTCATGGAAAAGCAAGGCTAGGAAGAGGAGAGGGGCGGGGGGGGGGGGGGGGGGGGGGGGGGGGGGGGTGGAGAGGTGCTTGCTACACATGTTCTACAGAGTGTGTAGGCCCAAGGAAATTGGCAGGACCACAACACCCATGTATGAAAAGATAGCAAGGAAAGGGCCATTGGCTTGACAAAGAGAAAGAAAAGATGGGCCCATGCATCCAACCAATGGATTGCCAAAGAGTTGGGCCCATTTGAAAGGAGAGAAGCTCACTAAATTAATCCAAAGGCTTGGTTCATGGGGAAAGGGCCCTTGCTTCATGAGAACAAGCCAAGATCCATCACCAAGGCCCCCTGTTCACCAAACTCCAACCATCCATGTGTACAAAAGAGTGTGTCCGGAGATGATCCAACGGCATGGATTTACCGAGATCAAGCCCAACACCATTGGGAAGGGAGGAGGTGGCCACCTTCAGTAAACACGAGAAAACTCAAGATTCTTGCCTCTGTAAAATGTAAGAGGAAAGAAGAGAAGAAAGGAAAGAAGGAAAGAGAGTATATATGTAAATAACAGTAAAAGAGTTGTTTGAATGACTTTGGAAATATAATGAAAAAGAGGACCTTATGATGGACCGTTCCTAATTCTTTTTTGCCAACGAGAAATGGGTGCAACGATGTTGTTGACCAGAGGAATCCAAGGGAAGAGAAATGGCAGATTGAAATGACATGGGAGGGGGGAAGGGGGATTGGCAAGTCAAAAGAGAACGGGAGAAAAATGAGGAGATGTGGAAAGAAAAAATGAGATCGAAGAAAATGAGAGATGAGAGAAACTTGGGAAATTGGAAAAGGAAGAAAAATATGGATCGAATTCTAAAAACTAGTCTAAAAAGGAAGCCTCCATCGCAACCATTGGATTGGGAGACTATGGACTAAATTCATTTATAAAAACCTAAAAAAAAATATTTCAATAAAAGCCAGTCTCGATCGTAATCAACGGATTATGAGATGATGGATTGGATTTATTTAAAAAATCTCCAAATAAAAATCAATCCCGATTACAATCATCGGAGCACAAGACACCCGACCAAATTTATTTACAAAAATCATACAAAGTATTTAAATAAGAATTTGTCCCAATTGCAACCATTGGATGGCGAGATGAGGTATCAAATTAATTTACAAAAATCATAAAAAATATTCTAATAAAAACAGGTCCCGATTGCAACCATCAAATCATGAGATGACGGACTTGATTTATTTAGAGAAATCCTAAAAATTATTTCAATAAAAACAGGTCTTGATCACGATCGCAAGACGATGGACCGGATATGTTTACAAAAATCATCAAAAACATTTTAATAAAATCGGTCGGGAAAGCAACTTACGGATTTTGGGGCAATGGACATGATTTATTTACAAAACTCTTAAAAAATGTTCCAATAAAAACAGGTTCCAATCACAATCGAGGGATCTTGGGATGAAAGACAAGATTTATTTAAAAACTCCTTAAAAGTATTCTAATAAAAATCGATCCTCATCGCAACCATTGGATCGTGAGACAACGTACCAGATTTATTTACAAAAATCATAAAAAATATTCCAATCAAAACAAGTCCCAATTGCAACCATAGGATGACAAGACAATAGATCAACTTTATTGACAAAAATCCTCATAAATATTTCAATAAAAGCCAGTGCCAATCACAATTAATGGATCACGAAATGATGGACTGGATAATTTTACAAAAATCCTTAAAAATATTACTATAAAAGTCATCCGATTATAAAACAATAGATTTTATTTATTTACCAAAATACTAAAAAATATTTTGGTAAAAACCTATCCCAATTACAACCGTCAAATCGTGAGATGACGAATTCGATCTTATTTCAAAAAAATCATAAAAAATATTTCAATGAAAATTTGGTCTCGATTGCAACCATCGGATCACGAGACAGCAGACCGGGTTTATTTTAAAAAACCATAAAAAAAAGTATCATTTTCTCTTATCACCCAATTTATCGACTCAATTAAAAAGAAAAAAAAAGGGGGGGGGGGGGGGGGGGGGGGGGTCCTACAAAACTAAGCGCAAGTTTAAGCCCATGTCCTTCCCAAAACTAAGCACAATTTCGAGCTCAGTCCATACCCAAAACCTCATACGAACCATTTCAAACTGAACTTGGGCAACCCAAGCTGCAACTTGACCTAATGGAGCACCGATTGCAGGCATGAGTTGTGCCACATGGTGGGTGACACTAAAGAGTGTTTCTCGCCAGCTGGCACAGCTAGAGCTTTACAAGGTGAGCTGGTGAGAGGGTTAGAGGGAGTTTCCATCTTGCAGCAACAGTCCAACTTTTTACCTTCATAAAATGACTTTAGATTTCTTCTATTACATAACTAACCATCTCATGGACCAATGAAGGGATGACACATGGCACCAAAACCTTTCTAACCAGTCAATAGGCCTCCCCTGGTAACTTTTCCCCTCGCCTGCCTTAAAGTCTCACCTTTGCCCCTCACTCCCATCTATAGAAGGGGCCTCTCCTCCATTCTTACACACATCACATCCTTTATGAGACAGAGGATAGAGTTCTCTAAATCCACCCCCTCTATTCTTTCGCTCTCTTGCTCTTTAGGCCCTTTAGCACTAGGGGCCTTCAACCCTTAGCCCTTAGCAACCTAGCCTAAGCCTTAACCGTTGGCCACTCTCTACACCGCACCCATTTTCAAGAACCAGACATTCTGCCTCTCTCTACATCACACCCATTACTCATCACTCCGTTCGAAAATGCATAGGATTTCTTGCTTCGAAAACCGGTCTGACAGAATTGATTTGAATTCATGGGCCCCACTTTGATGTCTATGATATATCTGTACCGTCCATCCATTTTGTAGGAACAGTTTAATGTATGAACAAAAAATGATGTAGATACAATACTCAAGTGGCCCACACAAGAGGAAACCGTGGCCCCAAGAACTTTTTAGCGGTAAATGTTCGATTCGCATTTTCCTATGGTGTGGTCCACCTGAGCTTTGGATCTGCCTCATTCTTTGTCCCATGACATAAAGTCAGTTGGCAAAATGGATGAATGGTGTTGATAAACAACAACATCATGGTGGGCCCCACAAAAATTTTACAAACTTTCTCCACTTTAGTGCCTAAAAAGTATGCTGGCAAAACAAGCATGAGGGAAAATGCTGAATATGCATCTTCAATGCATTTACCCGGGAAATAGAAAATCATGTTGAGTGTGGAGACAAATCTCAACAATGCATAGTCGGGCACTCGGACGGTCTTTGGATCGGGCGCCCGATATTCATGATTTTAAGACAGTTCATCTTTGGACTATTCTGTCAACAGGCGGGCGCCGGACGGCCAAAGTGATCGGGCACCCGATAATAGGCTGTTTTAGCCTGTCACTCGTTGGACGATTTATGTAATGGGTGGACGCCCGACCCAGTAATGACTGGGCGCCCGATCGACTGCAGGTTTAACTGCGGGGTTTCCTATTTTGTGTTCTAATTTTGGGGTTTGCTATATAAAGGGGTATAAACCCGGATTAGGCTATGGGATTAGGGTTTCTATACGTCTAAGGTGAGAAAAAGGCAAGAGGATTAGCAAAAGGGCCATCTCTGTGCCTGAGAGCATAGGAGAAAGTAAGTGTATTGCTTGTAACTTCGTTCTTCTTCATAGTGGAGTTTTGCACTGTGGTTTTTTACCCTTGTTGGGGTTTTTCCACGTAAATTTATGTCTTATGGATTGTTGGTTTGTGTGAATTCTACTTCTAGTTATTATATCTTCCTGTTTATCATTTGTGGGTGAGACCGGAGATTGGATCTCAGTTCACTGGCGTTGTTGGCGTGCTGCACAACAACTAGTATCAGAGCTATTGGTTTAGTTCAAGTGGGACCGATTACGGAAGAAGGGAAAACTAGAATTGAGAAGTTTCATAGTTCAAACTTTGCCTTCTGGAAGATGCAAATGGAGGATTATCTGTATCAGAAGGACCTTTACATTCATCTATGAGGAAAAGAGAAGAAAACAGAGAAGATGACAGATGATGAATGGGCTTTAGTGGATCGGAAGGCTTTAGGAACGATCCGACTCTCTTTGTCTAAGAGCGTCGCCTTCAATATATCCAAAGTAAAGACCGCAAAAGAATTAATGCAGGCTTTGGCTACGATGTATGAGAAACCCTCGACGTCCAATAAAGTTCATCTTATGAAACGGCTATTCAACATGAATATGTCAGATGGTGGGGGCGTGACTGAACATCTAAATGAGTTCAATACAATCATGACCCAATTGGAATCCGTTGGCATCACTTTTGATGATGAGGTCAGGGCACTATTGATCTTGTCCAGTTTGCCAGACAGTTGGGATGGTTTGGTGATTGCTGTGAGCAATTCCTCAGGAACGGCGAAGTTGAAATTCGATGATGTGGCTGGTCTAATTCTCAGTGAAGAATCTAGAAGAAATGCATTGGGAGTTCTAGGGAATTCCGAGAATGCTGTAAACGTTGAAGGAAGAGGAAGATCTTCGAACAAAGGAGGCAATAAACATGGTTGTTCTAAGTCGAGAAATAAGTCTAAGGGACCGAAAGACAAGGGCGGGTGTTTGCGTTGCGGAAAGAAGGGTCATATGAAGTGTGATTGCAGGGCGCTTAAGAAATAAGAAGGAAGCTCTCAAGGTGGGAAAGATTCAGTGAATCTATCTGAGGAGAGTGACATGGAGGCGTTAATCTTATCTCTTGATGCACGAAATGAGTCTTGGGTTATAGACTCTAGTGCTTCGTTTCATGTCACTTCGTCAAAAGAAGTTCTTCGTGATTATGTGTCAGGTAACTTTGGAAGAGTCTACCTGGGTGATGATGAGCCATGCAGTATTATTGGCAAGGGAGACGTTTACTTAAGTCAGAAAGATGGAACGGTCTTGAAGTTGAAGGATGTCAGACATGTATCGAGTTTGAGACGGAATTTGATCTCAGTGGGGCAGTTGGCCGATACCGGATATGTGACAACATTCACGAGCGATGCATGGAAGGTCACAAAAGGTGCCTTGGTAATATCTAGAGGCAAGAAGGAAGGTACCTTGTACGTGACTTCCGGATCATATAGTTCACTCGTAGTCACATCAACCGGAATGAACGGGCAGTTATGGCATCAGAGGTTAGGACATATGAGTGAGAAGGGGATGAAAGTGCTATTGTCAAAGGGGAAGCTACCAGGGTTGAAGGCAATCGATCTAAAATTCTACGAGGATTGCGTGTATGACAAGCAGAAGAGAGTTAGCTTTAAGAAGGCAGGACGCGCTCTAAAGACGCATCTGTTGGAGTTTGTACACACTGATGTGTGGGGATCGGCACAGGTATCATCTCTTGGTGGCTCACGCTATTTTGTTTCTTTTATTGATGATGCTAGTAGAAAACAGTGGGTTTATTTCTTAAAGAACAAATCGGATGTGTTCGATGCTTTAAGAAGTGATGTTTACGTCGAATTCTGTTACAGGGTCCTCCGAATGATCAACTCCCCTCCAAGTGGTTTTCTCCGTGGATCTGAAAGAAACAGAAAGTAAGGAAGGGTGGCTGGCGTCCAGCTGTTAGCCCTCCGATGCTTAAATCAGATGGGAAAAAGAGAAGTAATAATCAGAACCCAGTTAAAGAGTAAATATCATGTACCTTTATCGTCAATAGAGTCATCTATTTATACAGATCTCAATGATCCAATCCGCTACGCAAGCTGTTAAGGTTAGCCCTGTTTTTGCGGGATAAGAAGCTTATCTCGATAATCCTCCGAAAAAAGATGTAGTCAAAGCATCCTAGATGTCTAGTTGATTACGTCTCTGGATATTCGGAGCAAAGAATAGATATAAACCGAAACCGGCCTATACGGGCTGTTGGTACTATGAGACGAAGGCCGTTTATACCAAAGACCACGATCAGCCCAGATCTCGGGAGCCGCTCAAATCAAGAATGCCCCGGTCGCATTTTATAGATGCGACCCCTTTTCTCGAGCACGAGCCTGGATGCTCGCATTTAAGGAATACGACCCCTCTTCTCGAGCACGAGCCCGGATGCTCGCATTTAAGGAATGCGACCCCTCTTCTCGAGCACAAGCCTGGATGCTCGCATTTAAGGAATGCGATCGCGATTCTTCATTCTCTTTACAACTAACTTTGCCTACAACAGATGCCCCCCAAACCCTTGGTATTGAGGAACGGTGCCAAGGGTTTTGTTTATATAGACAGCTGGCTGCTAGGAGAAAATCGCGCATGATTCACTTAACATGCCTCCGCATTTATGATGGGCAGCTTTACGCAGCTTTTTCTGCCGCCAGAAATGAGGCGTCGGGCGCCACGTGTCTCCGTATTTAATGCTGACGCCCGTTCGTCTGGTGCGCCGGATGAGAAGCTGCCGCGTGTCCACTAAATCAAACGGAATGATTGTATATAAATATCGGACTTAGCCGAATTTTCCTCATTTTTGAATTTTCAGCTGCGGGGCATTCTCCTTTCTTCTTCTTCCTTTGCTTCTGGTGTGAAAAAACCTCTTCGCAGAGGTAGTCCTTCTTTAACTTTCTTCCTTCATCTTTCTTTCTTGTCTTTCCTTTTGTGATGGTGGAATCCACCGATGAAGAGATTGTTCCCCTGGGAGATCACACCCCTGATTCATCCAAATCTAACAACGCCAGAGTACCGGCGGGGAGATACTCTGTCGCCGGTTACTCCTCTATACTGACGGAGGAAAGGCTTTTTAGCCTCAGGGAAAAATATCGGGTCCCAAACTCTATTTCTTTCCGATTACCTAGGAGAGGGGAGACAGCCGCTGCACCACCACCAGGGTGCGTGGCCTTTTATGAATATTTTTTCAAAGTGGGCGTGCGTCTTCCCCTCCACCCTTTCATACGAAATTTTCTTCGTATCTATAAGATTTCCCCGGGCCAACTAATAGTCAATGGCTGGCGGGTGCTCCTGAGTGCCTTTGTCCTCTGGAAGCAAGCGGGTAACGACGAGTTAACCGCTGAGGAGTTTCTGAGGTTATTCCAACTGAAGAGAGCACCAGCTAGCGAGGGTTGGTACTACCTCTGTTTCAAGCACAGGAATAACTTCATTTTGGGAAACCCTTCTTCCAATTGCCCGAGGTGGAGGAAAAAGTGGTTTTACATCTCCGGCAACTGGGAGTCCGGAATGGGCTCCTACCCCAAAGGCCATAACATTAATTGTTGTTTTGGCGATGGTGGGTTTCGTTTTTGTATCTGTCTGAAAAGAACAGAGCTATTACCTCATGATGATTAATGTTCCTTCTTCTTCTCTCGTAGGGATCCCGACTGGTGTGAAGCCAAATCTGCGAGGAGGACTCAATGAAAAACTTGTCAGGGTCTACAAGCTCCCTGCGGCTGCACGCCACGTCAACGCTGCTCTAGAGCCTCGTTGTCTCCGTGCGGCGGGTCTAATCTTCCAAGACGAAATGACAAACGTAGGGGACAAAAGGGGCGCACTAGGGGTGCTTCCCCGTTTGAAGGGTACAGCCTCGAAGAGGCAAAAGCAGACTACTGAAGGCCCTTCAAACGCACCTGCTCCAGCGGAGGGGTCTGCTCGGGGCCCTCAACCACTTGTGGCTGCTCCAGGAGGGGTCGCTGCGACCTCTCGCACAACTGCGACCCTTCCTACGAATGCGACCCCTTCAACTTCAGCGACCCCTCCGGCTGACATTCGCAGTCAGCCGATAATTGAAGTTGCCGATAATTCGTCAAAAAGCGATCGGAGAGGGGGAGGCCTCCCTCCAAAGGGGGCTTCAAGTGAGCCTACTGCTGCTCGCGAATTGCTGACGCCCGCCTCGGGCACTGTGAGTGCTCGCAAGGCAGGTGCTAAGGAGATGGTCGTAGCCCAAGCTTCTGGCTCGGGAACTTTTGTCATCCCTCCACACTTGCATCCAATATGTGAGTTTATGTTTGACAAAATTTCTCCCAACTCCTTCGGAGCCCTTCCCGAACCAAGCCCAGAAGCTCTCTCCACCGACATCGGGGTGAGATTGCTTCAGGTAACCATCTTCTTCCATCTATCGTTCTTTCTACACTATCAATGAGATGGACTACTCTAACAAAATTCGTCCCTCTCCTTTTTCTCCTCTCTTTCCCTTTCTTTCCCTTTCTTTTTTTTTTTTTTTAGAGTCTGGATCTCACGCTTCGTGTCAGACGTGACATTGAAGCAGCTCGCCACAGCGTGGAGGATGCGGAAAAGAAGAAGAAGACAATGGAAGCCGAGGTTCAAGGAAGGGACCGTCTAGTGAAGGCTCTGGAAGTCCAAATCGGCAAGCTGGACGAGGAAAAGTGGATTCTGCTTGTCAAGATTCAGGCCATGACTGATCGCTTTCAGTCATTGGATCTCCAATTTGCGAAGCTCCAAGAACTCCATTCCAAGAGCGAGAAAGAAAAGGAGATCTTCCGCCAAGATAAAATCCAGCTTGAAGAACAGCTCAAGGACGCTCAGGCCAAACTCGAGGAGGCCCAGCAAAAACTCAACCAGCTGAAGGATGACTCCATTCACTGGGAAGAGGAGCGGGTGGCTCTCGTTCAGATGGTATCTGACGAGGGTCCTCGCGCAGTCTAGGAGTTTCGTACTTCTCAACTTTATGACGAGGAGCGATATGAAGCGTATATCGCTGGTCGCGATTTTGCGGTCAGAGTTATGTAGCAGATTGCTCCGACCTTTAACGTTGAGGAGTTCGACAGAGTGGCTTTCGAGGTTGCAGCCAGAGAATGGGCTGCTGCTGATAATGAAGTCACTGGGGCTACAGATGCTGCTCCTGCTCCCGAGGCTGGTCCTGAAGCTGAGAGCCGCGAGCCTGCGCAAGATGGGGATGACCAACCTTGACCTCGCCACCTTCCTGTGTCATGTATTTTTTATATATTTTTTTTTATATGTATACTTTTGAGAAGAAGTTTGTAACTGACTTGACCTTTTGGTCATCATTATAATGAACATCTATTTCTTCAGTGTTGCGTATTCTCCCTAGTTTTCATCTTTGCTTTGTGTTAATCACATGTTGACTTATCAGGGGATGCGACCCCTTAATTTGAGCACGAGTTGCGCTGCTCGCATTTTAGGAGGTGCGACTCCTTTTGTCGAGCACGAGCTAAACTGCTCGCATTTTAGGAAGTGAGACCCCTTAATTCGAGCACGAACTGCGCTGCTCACATTTTAGGAGGTGCAACCCCTTTTGTCGAGCACGAGCTGAACTGTTCGCATCTGACTCATAAAAAGTGACTCAATCCGAGGGTCGTATGACCGTCTCTGTTTGCGTTGAGACGGACTAGTCAATCGATTGAGATTTTGATTCCACCAAAGGCAGAAAATTGGTCAAGAGAACACGTATGCTCTCTTCAGGGCTATTTTTGATCCATAGAATGGAAAAGCAACCAACTAATAATAATTTCAACCCTACCAAGGGTAGGCAATTGGCCAAGAGAATGTATATATTCTCTTCGGAGCTATTCGAGTCCAAGTAAATGGAGTAGCGACCAAAAGATGGTTTTAACCCTACCAAAGGTAGGCAATTGGCCAAGAGAATGTATGCATTCTCTTCGGGGCTATCCGCGTCCAAGTAAATGGAGTAGCGACCAAAAGATGGTTTTAAACCTCAATTCATTCGAATATCATTAAGAGTTACATTGCGTCAAGGGAAGTATTGCAACAAGTGTTCCACGTGCTAAGGGCGACGTACTGGTCTTCCTTGCATATCTTCAAGATAGTAAGTGCCGGGTCGCACAATTTTGACGACTCGATACGGGCCTTTCCAATTCGGATCAAGTGATCTAGTAGAGACCCCAAGGTTTTGTCTGAGAACCAAATCACCCAGTTGGAAAGCTCTAGGTCGAACTTTAGTGTTACGATAGCGAGCAATGCGCTGCTGATATGCTACTACTCGCATCTGAGAAGCAATCCTTCGTTCTTCCGCGAGATCGAGGTGAAGTCGAAGATTCTCTTGGTTACTAGTAGGATCGTACTGCTCAACCCGGTACGAGGGGATTTGAATGTCAACTGGTACTACCGCATCGGTACCGAATGCCAAGGAAAAGGGGGTTTCGCCCGTAGACGTACGAACCGAGTCCTATATGCCCATAAGACTTCAGGCAAGAGTTTCGGCCACATGCCCTTACACTCACCGAGCTTGGTTTTCAAATGATGCTTAATGATTTTATTCACTGCCTCGACTTGCCCATTTGCCTGAGGATGATATGGAGAGGTGCGGAGGTTATGTATCTTCCACTTTTCACAAAATTCGTCAAAGGCTGCATTGTTAAATTGCGTCCCGTTGTCGGTAATTATAGTGTGGGGGAGTCCATAGCGGCATATGATATTCCTCCATATGAACTTCGTAGTTTGTTTCTCCGTAATCTTAGCCAACGGTTCTACCTCGGCCCATTTGGTGAAGTAGTCGACCCCTACTATCGCGAATCTGTTTTGTCCTTTTCCAGTAGGCAAGGGCCCGATGATATCGACCCCCCATTGTGCGAAAGGCCAAGGGTTATCAACTGGAGTCATTTGCTCGGACGGTGCGTGAGGTATAGGAGAGTATCACTGGCACTTGTCACATTTTTTAGAGAGTTCAATCGCGTCTGCCTTCATAGTGGGCCAATAGTATCCTTGTCTCATTGCTTTATACGCTAGGGATCGACCCCTTGGGTGGTTACCGCATGCCCCCCGGTGTATTTCATCCAGAACATGACGTGCTTCTTCTGGGTGAAGACACCTTAAATAAGGCAAAGAAAAGCTTTTACGTAATAGGATCCCATTCTGTAAAGTGTACCTGGCAGATCGATATCGGATTTGTCGCGCGGATTTTTTGTCATCCGGAAGAACTCCATCTCTGAGATAAAGGGTGATGGGATCCATCCAACATGGAGACGGATGTATTACAACCACCTGCTCGAGAGTGGCATGGTCGATACTCGAAGTTTGAAGATACTCAATAGGAATCGAATATGGTAACTCAGATTCCGATGCAGAGGCGAGCTTTGCGAGTGAATCAGCGAGTTTATTCTCCTCGCGGGGGATGCGGATTATTTCGTAATTCTTCAGTTTTGCGAGTAAAATGAGAACTCGAGATTTGTACAAGACCATCCTCTCTTCTTTAGCCTCGAATTCATCGAGAACCTAATTGACAATAAGCTGAGAATCGCTGTGAATGAGTAGATTTTGAATCGGGAGTACGTTTGCTAGTTCGAGGCCAACGATCAGGGCTTCATACTCCGCTTCATTATTTGAGATGCGGGAATCGAAGCGTAATGCATATTGAAAATGCGACCCATCTGGAGCGACTAGAATAAGGCCCGCTCCACTACCCGTGGCCTGTGAAGACCCGTCCATGAAGAGTGACCAGGAAGGCTGGTCGCTGATCGCGGTACTTTCATCGGAAGAAGAATATGTGAATTCGGCGATAAAGTCAGCTACTGCCTGGCCCTTGATTGCAGTCCTGGGGCAGAACGTTATATCGTGCTCGCCAAGCTCGACCGCCCATTTAATTAATCGTCCGGAAGTTTCAAGTTTCTGAAGGATCTGCCGTAACGGATGATTTGTCGGTACTAGAATAGCGTGGGCTTGAAAGTAAGGTCACAGTTTTCGAGCTGCCGTGACTAAAGCTAGGGCCAGTTTCTCCATATCCGAATAACGAGTTTCAGCATCTATCATAGCTCGACTAACATAATAAACGGGTTTCTGTATCCCGGAATCTTCTCTTATTAAAGCGGCGCTAATGGCCGTGGAGGACACAGATAAATAAAGGATGAGTTGCTCGTGCAACACAGGTTTAGATAAGATGGGGGGTGTACTCATATATTGCTTCAGTTGCTGAAAGGCTTCCTCGCATCGTGATGTCCATTCCCAATCAGACTTGGTTGTGGCACGGAGGAGCTTGAAGAAGGGTAAACATTTGTCAGATGCTCGCGAGATAAACCTGTTCAGTGACGCAATGCGACCAGCCAGACGTTGGACGTCCTTAAGGGTGGTTGGGGATTTCATCTCTATCAATGCTTTTATTTTTTCAGGATTTGCCTCAATTCCTCGTTGGCCGACCATAAACCCAAGAAATTTTCCAGCAGACACTCCAAACGCACATTTTTCTGGGTTCAGTTTCATCTGATATTTCCTCATCAGATCGAAAGCTTCTCGAAGATCTGAAAGATGATCGCCTTCTACGACACTTTTCACGAGCATGTCATCAACATAGACTTCTATATTCCTGCCAATTTGTGCGGCGAATATCTTGTTGACAAGACGCTGATAGGTGGCCCCTGCATTTTTAAGACCGAACGGCATTACCTGGTAACAATATAGACCTCGGTCAGTGATGAAAGCAGTATGTTCGCTATCGGGCGGATGCATCATAATCTGATTATAACCGGAATAAGCGTCCATAAAACTGAGTAGAGCATGCCCAGCTGTCGAGTCAACCAACTGGTCAATTCGCAGAGTTGGGAAGCTGTCCTTGGGACAGGCTTTGTTCAGATCCGAGTAATCAACACACATTCTCCATTTGCCGTTAGATTTTCGGACGAGGACTACATTCGCGACCCATTCCGAGTAGTCAACTTCTCTTATGAAATTGACCGTAAGCAGCTTCTCGACTTCAGCTTTGATCGCCATTTGTCTCTCTGCAGTGAAGGCACGTTGGCGCTGATGGACAGGTTTATGCTTCGGGTCAATGTTCAGACGGTGTGCAATGACGCCAAGATCAATGCCAGGCATGTCTTGGTGAGACCAGGCAAACACATCTTGATATTCAGCGAGGAGGCAGATCAGCTCTGCTCGAAAGGCGTTCCCCAAAGAGGATCCCACGCAAACAACTTTGGACGGGTCTTCTTTACTTAAAGGTATTGCTACTGTCTCTTCCCCAGGGGTTCCAGACTGCAGAACACCCTCCCTTGGGTCCAACGAGGTATCCGCTTGGGAATTGGGCGGAGCTTGTGCTATCATCATAACTGGTGTGACTTGCGCTTTCTTTCGATCCTGCAGAGCTATCTCATAACAAGACCGAGCCTCTTTCTGATTTCCTCGTACAATTCCAACACCATTCGGGGTCGGGAATTTTATGCACAGATACAAAGGATGTAAAGCTGCCCCAACCTTATTAAGAGACGGTCGCCCCAAAATAGCGTTGTAGGCTGATCTACGATCCACCACAAAGAAATTTACGAAGACGGTTGTCTTCGCCGGACTTTCCCCAAAGGTGACTGGAAGGTCAATGCTTCCTTCGGGCGTCACGACTTCGCCCCCGAAGCTGACGAGGGGAGTCGAGACCGGCTTGAGTAGGCTCCTGGCAAGTGCCATTTTGTTGAAAGCCTCTAGGTACAGGATATCAGCAGAGCTACCTGTATCCACCATAACACGGTGAGTCAAATAATTTGATACCTTTAATGCGACCACGATGGAGTCTTCGTGAGGGAAGTGCACTCCCTCAGCATCTTCGAGGGAGAAGGAAATTGGAGGATGATTGAGTCTTGACGCGTTAGGCGTTTGTTCCAGCCAACATACGTGTTGGGGCTTTTTTGACGCCTTACGAACGTATGCTTTCCTTGAAGCTCGAGAATCTCCCCCGCAAGCCGGGCCCCCGGCGATGGTCCGAATTTCCCCGGTGGGCTTGGCGTCTGATTGAGGGGGGGGTGTCGATGAGGTGATTTCTTCTGTTGTTGCGAGGCTTCCCCCCTTTTTGGCGAGCGACCTTACCGGGCAACATAATCTTGAAGGTGACCCTTTCGAATCAGAGCCTCGATGTGATCACGCAAAGTTATACAGTCTTGGGTAGTATGCCCATGGTCTTTATGAAAATAATAAAACTTACTTTTGTCTCTTTTCTCAGGATTAGATTTTATTTTCGCGGGCCATTTCACATACGGCTTATGCTTAATCTCCATCAGTACCTTTTCTGGGGGTCGATTAAGAGGGGTGTAATTGTGGTACTTACCGGAGAAAACTTTCTTCGAAGAACGATCTCGCCGATCGCGCCTATATTTCTTATCTGAAGAAGAGACTTCCTCCAGCTTGCGCTTCTTGCCTTGCGAACCATGACGTGCCAACGCTACCTCTTCAGCATTGATATACTTCTGTACTTTAGCTTGGAATTCTGTCATAGTTTTGGGAGGGTTCTTATCCAGAGCGAATCTGAACTTTTCGCTGGTGATTCCAGCTATTAGGGCGGTGAGGCCCTTCTCTTCAGTATACCCTTCGGTTTGGACTGCTTCAGTTGTGAAGCGCACTGTAAACTCCTTTATTGTCTCTCCATGCTGCTGTTTCAAATCCATTAGGTGAGACGTCGGTTTTTTGGTACGGATGCTTCCCATGAATTGGGAAAGGAACAGCTCTGATAACTGTGAAAAGGATCTAATAGATCGAGGTTTCAATCCCCGGAACTAGGTACGGGCTGCCTCTTTTAAAGTTAGGGAGAAGGCCCTACACATGATTTCTGACCCATATCCCTCCAGCTCCATAAGAGACCTATAGGTCTCCAAATGTTCGAGAGGATCGCCGGTACCTGTATATGGGATGATGACGGGTGTGCAATATTTTTTTGGTAGGGGTGCTTCCATGACTTCGCTGGTGAAAGGGGACTTGGATTGATGTATCGATGCCATGGCGGTTGATGGTCGATTCGTTTGATATCGTTGCTCCATATCATCAAAACGATCATGGATCTTTTTAAGATCCCCTTCCCATGGTAGCGTATAACCGGAAGCTTCAATGGCGGAACCATGAGATTGTTGTTGGCGAGAGGTACTGGAATGTACGGAATGCGGGGATAATACGGGGGGTTGGTTGCCAATCGGCGCCCGATTCGATGGAGGATGATTTGGTTGAACCTGTGGTTCGTCCATAGAGTGTCTGGAAGCCATTGGTATGGGCTGTGCTGGCATTCCCCCGGAAGGTGGCTTCTGAGGCTCCAGGAAATGTTGATCAAGCTGATTAGACAGGGCTTGAAACCCAGCGTTGAGAGTTAGAAGGGTATTTCCCAAGAAACGCATGACATCTTCTTGACTTGCGGAAGCCTCAAGTAACGGGTTTGCCGATGGCATGCTTGGAGCTCCTTGAGGGATGTTTGTTGAAACGGTTTGAGGAACAGGAATTGATTCCGTCACGTCAGGCGGAGGTAATGTTTGCCTTGATGTGGAGGGATGAACTGCCTTCTTAGGAGGCATAGTGGAAGGAATTTTATTGGTGGTAGGACGATTGACTGTGATGATCGAATCGTTCCCACAGACGACGCCAAACTGTTTACGTCGAATTCTGTTACAGGGTCCTCTGAATGATCAACTCCTCTTCAATTGGTTTTCTCCATGGATCTGAAAGAAACAGAAAGCAAGGAAGGGTGGCTGGCGTCCAGTCGTTAGCCCTCCGGTGCTTAAATCAGATGGGAAAAAGAGAAGTAATAATCAGAACCCAGTTAAAGAGTGAATATCGTGTACCTTTATCGTTAATAGAGTCATCTATTTATACAGATCTCAATGATCCAATCCGCTATGCAAGCTGTTAAGGTTAGCCCTATTTTTGCGGGATAAGAAGCTTATCTCGATAATCCTCCGAAAAAGATGTAGTCAAAGCATCCTAGATGTCTAGCTGATTTATACCAAAGACCACGATCAGCCCAGATCTCGGGAGCCGCTTGAATCAAGAATGCCCCGGTCGCATTTTATAGATGCGACCCCTTTTCTCGAGCACGAGCCTGGATGCTCGCATTTAAGGAATGCGACCCCTCTTCTCGAGCACGAGCCTGGATGCTCGCATTTAAGGAATGCGACCGCGATTCTTCATTCTCTTTACAACTAACTTTGCCTACAACAAGTGAAAAGTTATGGTAGAAAATGAGACCGGTAAAACTGTGAAGTGTCTCGGATCGGATAATGGGGGAGAGTATTGTGATAAGAGGTTTGAGGAATATTGTGCAGTAAATGGGATCAAACATCAGAATACGATTCCAGGGACATCGCAGCAAAACGGTGTGGCTGAGCGCATTAATAGGACCATCCTTGAGCGCCCTAGGAGCATGAGGCTACATGCAAGATTGCCCGAGACCTTTTGGGCAGATGCTGTGAATGCTGCCGTATATTTCATAAATAGAAGTCCCTTAGCACGATTGGATGGTGGGCTACCAGAAGAAATGTGGACTAGAAAAGAGGTGAACCTTGCACATCTCAGAGTGTTTGGTTGCACTTCTTATGTTCACATTAATGAAGAGCACATAAACAAGATGGATGCGAAGTCCAGGAGGTGCACATTTATAGGCTACGAGTAGAATGATTTTGGCTACCGGTTTTGGGATACTGATAATCGAAAATCATCAGAAGCAAGGACGTAGTCTTTAATGAAAAAGTGATGCATAAAAAAGGTTTGTAGCAAAAGCAGAATAAGGCCAATGAGAAAGAATTCGTAGAGTTGGAAGAGTTACCGGACACGAGTGTTACAATGCCATAGGATGAGCATGCACAGGAGAATGATGAGGCAGAGTTGTAGACACCGGTTGTGAGGAGGTCTACTCAGGAGAGGAGACCTAAGGTCCGATACTCACCCTCCTTACATTATCCACTGTTGACAGATAATGGTGAGCTAGAGTGTTTTGAAGAGGCGTTAAGGTCAGATATGCGGGTTAAGTAGGAGCAGGCCATGAATGACGAGATGGACTCTCTTGAGTCCAATCGTACGTGGGAGCTAGTCACTCTACATAAGGGTAAGAAAGCTCTTCATAACAAGTGGGTTTATAGACTGAAGGAGGAGCACGATGGTTTGAAATGGTACAAGGCTAGACTGGTTGTGAAAGGGTTTCAACAAAAAGCAAGTATCGATTTCACAGAAATATTTTCACTTGTGGTGAAGATGTCTATGATTCGCATGGTCTTGAGTATAGTGGCTACAGATGACTTACATCTAGAGCAGCTAGATGTTAAGACAGTCTTTCTTCATGGAGACCTTGAAGAAGAGATATACATGCATCAGCCGATAGGATACGCGACACCAGGAAAGGAGAACAATGTGTGTAGACTGAAGAAGAGTCTATATGGCCTGAAGCAGGCCCCGAGGCAGTGGTACAAGAAGTTCTACAATTTCATGTTGGAAAACGGGTACAGGAGATGTTGTTGAACCTCCAATTTATACATTGCATTGCCCATTACATGACATGGTTTGCATGATTTTCATGATTTAAAGGCCCATCTAACACATGTTTTGTGATTAAAGGAATGAGAGCGGACTTCACTCAATTAGAGACCAAAAAGGGGCCATTTGGAGCCTTTGATGAAGGCCCAAGGTGGACCAAAGAAAGAAGGAAGCAAAGAAAGAAGAAAATAGAAGAAAGAAAGGAAGAAAACAAGAAGAAAAAGAGACCGACCGGTCTTGACCGGTCGGCCAAGGAAGCCCGACCGGTCTTGACCGGTCGGCCATGCTTGCTGGAGTAATACCAAAGAGAGCCTGACCGGTCATGACCGGTCGGCCAGCCCTGTCCGACCGGTCGTGACCGGTCGGCCATGCAAGTTTCAGATTCCAGATTCTAAAACAGCAATGTATTCCCGCACCTGGTTTTTCAGACCAGTTTTCTGAAGCCATCTTGATGATATTTGGAAATCCAACACATCCATGTCGAAGAGGAGCTCGACGCCGAACTAACCCAAGTGGTTTCGTGTCGATCGGAGCTACGGATTGACCGTGGTGGCCAAAACAATACGAACTGTCCAGAAAGTTCCAGATTTCGCTGTTCAACTCTGGGCCGGTCCAGAGGACTCATCATTGATGATATGAAGAATCTACTTTGACCATCTTTTAGAACACATCCATATATGAATAACCACAAAAGTTTCAGATCAAAAGGATGTGTGGTTTGATCGTACCGGTTGAAGAAAGATGGACCATCCAGAAAGATCCAACTACGCAGAGTTTATAAAAGCCCTAAGTGTTCTAATTTTCGGACCACATTTTGGGATTGTTTTGGACAATATAATCCATCTATCATGTAGAGGATGAAGTTTTCTACCAATGTTTAAAATTTGAGATCAATCCGACCTCTATACACTCCAGGGCGTTGAAAGCAAGATGACTGGTTCTGAAGGTACCCAAAGTGCGCGGTTTTGATAGGCGGTCGGTGATGTGATTGGTGGGCCCATTCAGAGGATAATCTTGGAAATCTAAATCATCTATGAGGAAGATCACATTACAAGGAAGCTACAAACCAAATTTGAAGGCAATCCGACCATTGGTTAAGCCGTACCAGGCGAAACAAATTCTGCTATGTTGCTGTACTATTGCTGCACTATAAAAGGAGGTGCTCTCTTCTATTCCAAATCAACCAAGGACGTGAGAAGCAAGGAGTTCAAGTCTCAGGAGGCTACCTAGCCTCCTCCAGTTAGTTTTTCTTCCTTTTCTTAGTTCTAGTTCTAGTTTTAATATGCTTTTCCTTAGCTAACCTCTTAGCTAGAGCTAGAGGTGAAATTTGTAGTTGGTTCCAATGCTTTAATTCTTTTATTTCAAGTACCCTTTTCTTAATTTTGGATTTTGAAGTTCTAGTTTGAATAAAGTTTGGTTTTTTAGAAGTTTTGTGAGAGTTTGTGTGCTCCGGACATGAGTTCCTTGCAATTCTCTAAGATTACCATGATTGGGTTGTTTGAATTAGAATTGTAGTAACCCTTGAGCATGCCATAGTCCATAGGCATGGCTGTTACTCCGAAGGCTACAAGTTCAAGTTCTATGTGCTTCATTAGAACTAGAAATCTAATTTTCAGATTTAAGTGGGATTGTTTGTGCTTGAATGTTATATCTTCCAATTAGATGAGAGATAGGACTTTGATTCTAATTGTGTTGTACTTGAATGAATGGATTTGCATTAGACCACTACAAGTGGATCCTTGATGCTCTAGTTCTTCTTATTTTCAGATTTTCCTATTTCATGTGAAAAACTAATCTCTTAAACTTCTTAGATTCTAGTTATTAGAATACTTGGAATTGTTTACTTCTTTCCCTGTGGATCGACCTCGGTCTTACCGAGATTTATTACTACATCGCAGCCTTACACTTGAGGCGAGCGAACAGATGTCATGCAGACCACTGTTGCTACTTGAAGAAGTTTGATATGTCGTACATCATCCTTCTTCTGTATGTTGATGATATGCTTATGGCCGGATCAAGCATGAAGGACATCTTAGATCTCAAAAGACAACTGTCTAGAGAGTTTGCCATGAAGGATTTAGGAGCTGTAAAACAAATCCTAGGCATGAGATAAAGCGTGACAGGAAAAACAAGAAGCTAGTTTTGTCACAGGCAGATTATATAACCAAGGTACTTGATCGATTCAGCATGGGACGTGCTAAGCCGGTTAGCACTCCATTAGCCAACCACTTCAAGCTTTCTAAGGAGCAAGGAGCTAAGATGCAGGAGGAACGGGACTACATGGCTAAAGTCCCTTATGCGTCAACTATAGGGAGCCTCATGTATGCTATGGTTAGCACGAGGCCAGATATTGCTCAAGCAGTGGGAGTTGTTAGCAGGTACATGAAAAACCCCTGAAGGAACATTGGGAAGCTGTGAAGTGGATCCTCAGATACCTGGTAGGTACTGTGGATGTAGGGTTGTGTTATGAAGGATTGGAAATCAAGCTACAAGGCTACGTCGACTCAGATTTGGCAGGGGATATCGACAGCAGAAGGAGCACTATAAGGTATTTCTTTACCCTGGGTAGTGCTGCAGTCAGTTGGATCTCTCAGTTACAGAAGATAGTATCCATCAGTACAACAAAAACAGAATATGTTGCAGCTACAGAAGCATGCAAGGAGATGGTATGGATGCAAGGTTTTATGGAAGAGTTGGGGAAGAAGCAAGCAGATTGCAAGCTGTACAGTGACAGTCAAAGTCCAATACACTTGGCTAAGAATTCATCTTTTCATTCGAGGACCAAGCATATTGACATCAGATATCACTTCATACGTTCGTTACTGGAAGATGGATCGATTGCTTTGAAGAAGATTCATACACGTGAGAATCCTGCGGATATGTTGACCAAGGCAGTCACATAGGAGAAGCTGTAGCTCTGTTCAGCTTTGATTGGTCTTCAGGCTTGAAGAGTGGGAGGTGGTGCACTCCGGATGTAGAAGACGAAGGATCATGTGGTGATGTGTCTCCAAGTGGGAGATTGTTGAGTGTGGAGACAAATCTCAACAATGCATGGTCGGGCGCCCGGACGGTCTTTGGACCGAGCGCCCGATATTCATGATTTTGAGATGGTTCGTCTCTGGACTGTTCTATCAACAGGTGGGGGCCCGACGGTCAAAGTGACCGGTGCCCGATAATAGGTTGTTTTGGCCTGTCACTCGCTGGACGATTTTTGTAATGGGCGGGCGCCCGACCCAGTAATGACCGGGTGCCCAACCGGTTGCAAGTTTAAGTGCAGGGTTTCCTATTTTGTGTTCTAATTTTAGGGTTTGCTATATAAAGGGGTGTAAACCGAGATTAGGCTATGGGAATAGGGTTTCTATACGTCCAAGGTGAGAAAAAGGCGAGATGATTAGCAAAAGGGTCATCTCTGTGCATGGGAGCATAGGAGAAGGTAAGTGTATTGCTTGTAACTTCGTTCTTCTTCATAGTGGAGTTTTGCACCGTGGTTTTTTACCATTGTTGAGGTTTTTCCACGTAAATTTCTGTCTTGTGGATTGTTAGTTTGTGTGAATTCTACTTCTAGTTATTATATCTTCCTGTTTATCGTTTGTGGGTGAGACCGGAGATTAGATCTCGGTTCACCGGCGTTGTTGGCGTGCTGCGCAACAAATCAAACATGCTCAGGATTCTTCCTCCCTTTATTCACATCTCCATCAAGTCTCCAACAGAGCACTAGCTCATCATTTCATTTATTACATTTCTACATCGGCATCATCGTATACTTCTTGCTTTTCTAAGCATTTTTAGGCATACGCTCTATGGCATGTTAGACTCCCTGAATCCTGTGACATAAAAAAAATGAGATCACTTGGTCCCTTTTTTATTTTATTTATATGATAACCAATACTACCTGATACGAGCTAATGTGAGTAATAATTCTCCACTGCTATCAATGTTAAACCCCTTATTCAACTTCAGATCTTGTTCATAATTGACAAGATAATAAACATACTATAGAGCTTCTAATCTCAAAAAATCCCATGTAGCCCATAAAGTAGAGATTTCACTTTCATGTGAGTAAAGGTGGGTGCCTAATCCCTTTCTTCTCTGTCATTGAGATCCCTTAGAATCTCTAAACCGCAAATCAGTCACAAGATTTATTGCACAACAGGGAGTTTTCGGATTCCCAATTTCTACGGCCTACAGGGTCTAGCCAACTATGAAATTTTGAGTACGAATTGGCTAGTGATGACTCCAAAATTGAATGCATCATATACTTAAGCGAACCCACTTACAAAGCAATAAGTGATAGCGAGAGCCTACTAAAAAAGGCCCTCATGGGCATGAGTCGGCTTTTAGCCATATTTAGTGTTACATTGATCTTATATTCATTAGGTCGTGTGTGGAGTACATGGTAAATCCTCTAATCGTAGTGAACTTGAGATTGGACATAGTGGTCACTGACTAGGGAGACTTTTGTTCCATATATCTCAACATTCGGATGAAACGCAATTATCACAGATACTTAAGATAGATTTGTGAACATCGATCTTAGAGATGTACGATCATCCTGTGTGAGAGGATTGACTTGGGTCAAGATGAAAGGTTTTCACCATTGAGAACCAACTTAGAGTTAGTCGTGCCTTTTTCTCTTGCCCTACGAAAGAGTGTGAGTGTGCTGTGGAAATGGGATCCTACTATGGACCCTTGGATACTCACGTTGGTGGATCAAGGTTCAGGTCAAAGGTCTAGGTGCTAATGGCCTAGACTATGGTCATGGACTTGAGTGTGCATATTAGTTGATCAATCCTTAGACTCGAGGACATGTGAGAATCTTAAATCTTAACTGGGCAACTTTGGCTCACTTTACAGGTTTCTAGAGGCAATTGAAAATGGGTAATGCTGGGAATGTCTATCAAGGTTCATTAATTCTTATACGGGCTAATAAGAGATTTACTAGTTTTACCATAGGATTTGTTTAAGAAGAGATCTAATTAAATCAAGATTCATTAAGTGGTTTTTCCATTAGACCCAACACTTGAAAAGCTTTTAATTGATTTTTGACAGATTTTCAACCATTAGAGTTTCGTTTTAATAGTTAAAACATTTTAATCACACACACATATAAAACCCGATGGCTTGAATCTGATGGTCCACTTTGCGTTCAACATGACAATTAGATCATAGGTGGATGGCCTTAATAGTGGAGGGATTAGATCATTGGTACGTGCATAATAGAGGTAGATTTATGGTTCCCTTCATAGTAGGTGTTGATATGGTTTTGGGATAAATATAGATATGTTTCAGAATTGCATATAGTATCATTCATTCATAGACATTTGCAAGTCATTCTTATCACATTACCATATCCACACAAGAAAAACAAAACCGCACACACTTGAAACACTTACACTATATTCTGGGTTCATATATATTTTAGGATTTGACATACCGTAAGCCTTTAATTATAATTCTTTAGATAACCCTTGATTCTAAGCAAGATATAAATGAAGCATAGATAAATGAAATAAACTCACCATGAGCAAAGAAGTGTAAATAATTCACATGTTCAGTAAATCAATGAGACTATATCAGATGGAGTCCTCGAGATGCAATCGAGAGGACTCAAATGACACGAGCTGTGAGACTTTGATGTAGAGGAGGTTGCTGATGGTTACATGACAAGAATGGACCATCGAAAAGAGGCCAAGAGAAACAATAAAGTTCTAGTAAAAATTCAAACTCATTTGCGTCGGGCGCCCGACCGCCATCATCAACCACCCGACCATAAAACGAAATGGTCCAGAGAGTTACCTGAATAGTCTGGTTAATTTCGGACGCCTGACCATACCACTATTGGGCGCTCAACCACCATCGGAAGCCCGATAATCCATTATCAGGCGCCTAAAATTCATCCAAAATTTGTCTCAACTCTCTCGATAATTTTCTTCATCATCGATTGCCCGACCAACCCTTCATCGGGCGCCCGAAATTCAACTGGTTTTTGAATTTTGCTCGCTAGACTTTTTGAAGGGTGTCAGGCGCCCCACCACCCTTCAGCGAGCGCCCAACCATGCGCAAGCAATTGCACAGATTTGCACACAATTTTATGATTTCTTTCCCTTTTGAATTAGGATTCTTTTCTTACACACCTGAGGTTTGTTTAAAATTTTGTTGCTTATTTAAAAAAGTTTAGAAACAGTTTTTAGGCATTCTCTTTTTATTATTATTGAATCAACTTCAGTTTTTCTTCATTTCTCGTGAATTAGAGAGATTTTCCCTTGTTGATTCAAGGAAGTCCGGTTGAGGATTCCTGGAAGCTCTATGGATTCAGAGTAGGTATCTTGTGAGAAAGATGGTGCTCGATCTCACCTTGTCTACACTACGCCAAGTTGGTATCAGAGTAAGGAACAACCTTGGGAAGATGACTTCTAGCGACGGTCGCGACAACAATCCCACCGAAGGTGTTCATAGGATTCAGACTCTTGCGGAGAGGATTGATGCTCTCCAACAATCGAATGAGTTGGCTATGCAAGGGTTGTAAGAAACTCTCGATTAGATCCCAGCATCATTGACCTAACTCGGGCCTAAGGTGATGTATGGACGTTGGCGATCGTTGTGCGCGACAATCTCGTCTTCCGTAAAGCACAACCGCTAGCAAATCGCAGGGCTAAAATCGATGATCCGGATTTTAGTGATGAGGATCTTGAAGGCGTCATTGTACAATGGGCCACTCGAGGAGATGAGCGTGCAGATTGTACCGAAAGAGAGTTCCGGTCCAAAGGTAATCTTCCTAGCTTTAATGGTTTTCTTTGTATTGAAAATTTCCTAGATTGGTTAGCGGAAGTGGAGAGATTCTTTGATTAAATGGGTGTCCTAGAGGATAAGCAAGTCAAGCTTGTTGCATTTAAGCTGAAATCTAACACCTCCACACGATGGGAATAGTTACAAATCGCCTGCACCCGTGAAAACAAGTTGCATATTCGATCATGGCCTCAGATGAAGTAGTTGTTCAAATCCAAGTTCTTATCCCGCGATTATGACAAAGTATTATTCCAACAATACCAAAATTGTAGACAACGAAATCAATCTTTCATGAAATATCAAGCCGAGTTTGATCACTCGAGTACGCGGAATAATTTATCATAGACTGAATCGTAGAAGACCGCTAGGTTCATTGACGACTTACAGACCACAGTCTAGGACCGTGTGCAACTATATCTAGTCTGGACGGTGGTAGAAGCGGCTCAATTTGTCACTCGGTTAGAGACCCAACTTACGAGGTTTCCCGTGCGACCCTATCCATCGATCTGTGTTTATACAACTGGTCCCACTCAAGATACTACCATGTCTAAGGGAAAAGAACATGTTGGGGGGCGTGTTCCACCCCCAATGATAGTGAACCGTGATTCGAGGAGCGGTCCCTCCAGGCCAGAAAGGACCATTCCTATGATAGCGGGTCCAAGTTGGGCTCCTAATCCGTATGCTCGACCTAGGCTGAATAATTGTTTCCGCTATGGCCAACCAGGCCACTTATCCAATGTTTGCCCTCAGCGCCCAACTGCCAACCTTGCCACTAATGAAGGGGGAATGGAGGATGAATTAGCAGAAGGAGTGCCTTAGTATGAAGAGTTTAAACAATCAATTGAAGAGGATGCAGATGGTACATAATGATTGGCTAATAACCGTGGCGAGTCCTTGGTCGTGCGACATCTCTGTGGCAATCCCAGGCACGAAGTGCACCCTCAGCGCCACAACATCATCTGTACACGTTGCACCGTGAACGAGAAGGTGTGTGACGTCATCATTAACAGTGGGAGTAGCGAGAACGTTGTATCCAAAGTCATAGTGACAAGCTCCGATTGCCGACAACAAAGCATCAAGCCCCGTATTTCATCGGTTGGATTAAGAAGGTCAACGACACCAAGGTAATAGAACAATGTTTGATTTCTTTTTCTATTTGTAGGAGATTTAAAGACGAAGTATTTTGTGATGTCATGGACATGGAGGCATGTTACATGCTTCTCGGTCGGCCATGGCAATCGGATCGAGATGCGACCCATCGAAAAAGAGACAACACTTATATATTTGTTAAAGATGGGAGAAAGAGGGTTCTAGCTCCTATTGCACCGGAGAGCTGTCCCGAGACTTTCAAAGTAGAGGGGAGTTCTCTCCTTGCCATAAGAGAATTTATGGAGGAATCCAAGGAGTTGGGAGAGATTTATGCCATGGTGGTCAAGAGTGATGATCCAGGGGGCACGGTTATTCCTCCAACCCTTCTACTATTACTGAGTGAATTTTGGGAGATTTGGCCCGAAGACCTTCCTCATGGCCTACCTCCGATGCGGGATATTCAATCCACATCGACCTCATCCCTGGTGCTAGTTTACTGAACCGGTCACATTACTGGTTGAGCCCGAAAGAGAGTGAAATTCTCCATGGGCAAGTTGAAGAGTTATTAAAGAAAGGGTTGCTCTGAGAGAGCATAAGCCCTTGTGCAGTTCCAGCCCGCTAAAGAAAGATGGTAGTTGGCATATGTGTATTGATAGCAAGGTGATTAACAAAATTACCATCAAGTACATATTCACAATACCCCGACTTGATGATATGCTTGATATGCCTGAGGGGTATAAAATGTTTTCTAAACTAGACTTATGTAACGGGTACCATCAAATCCGTATCTGCCCCGGTGACGAGTGGAAGACAACTTTAAAATAAAGGACGTGTTATGTGAATGGCCGGTTATGCCATTTGGATTGTCGAACACCCCAAGTACCTTCATGCGCATCACGAACCAAGTTTTGAAACCGTTCATAGGCAAGTTCGTCGTGGTTTACTTCGATGACATATTGATATATAGTCAGCATGAGTTGGAACATGTTAAGCATCTTAGACAGGTTCTTCAAGTGCTACAGGGAAAAAAATTGTACCTAAATTTAAAGAAGTGCAGTTTCCTAATGGATCATCTTTTATTTCTTGAGTTTGTGGTGTCGTCCACTGATATTCGAGTTGATGAAGATAAGGTGAGGGTCATTTGTGACTGGCCTCCCCCCACCAATATCCATAAAGTGTGTAGTTTTCATAGCTTGGCCACACTCTATTGCGGCTTTTAGTGGACAGATGAAGCTGACCGAAGTTTTGCTGAGATCAAGTAAAATTTATCGTCTACTCCAGTCTTAGTTTTATCGAATTTTGAGAAGATTTTTGAATTGGACTATGATGCATCTTACGTGGGCATTGGAGCAATGTTATCTCAAGAAGGTAGGCCCGTCACCTTTTATAGCGAGAAACTTAATGAAGCCCGCAATGTAACGCCCTGAAAATTTCAATCCTCAAGCCTTGAAAGTGCTCGAGCACCTTTAAAAATTTTTGTTTTAATTCTCAATTGAGAGTGCAGACGCCCAATTTAGAACCAAAACTTTAGGAGATTTGTATTGAAAACCCTAGTTTCGATGATCCGATTCGATCAAAACCTCGTAAGACATTTAGATACATCAATCTAATTATACATTCTTCGTCAGATATTATAGATAGCTGTCGATTCCTTTTTAATCGTCTAATCTTATATCTGATCTGTTAATTAATGAATATTGATCTATGATTTACTGAAATCACAATGAATTAACCTATATAACTGACTCACAATGCAAATCCACCTTAGACTACCCTAATCAATGAATTAAATCTCGATTATCTTGAGTTTAGAAACTGATTTGACAAATAGCCCTTTTGACATGTAAAACCATACGAATGAAATTAACCGCCCTTAACCTGCAAATAAATGCACCCCGTATATCACATCATGTACCTAGCTATGCCCGCTACGACCTAGTGAAAGGATTCACTGAACTTTATTCCCTAAATCAGTTAAATAGTGTCCTGAAAACCTAGAACAGCTATAGATCGTTCGTTAGTGGGCCGTTGATCACGAATCTACACGAAATCGATCATCTTACTAGACTTGACATTTTCCCTACACCAAATGTCCAATACTCTATCCTGAACCGCACAACATAGATCATGACCAGAGAGGGTGAGTTGTGCGACTCACCTCAACCTTGGACCATTTGGAACTATAAATACCAAGCCCATTTGAGAATTCTGTTTGAAATGAAATTTGGAGATTTTGCTTGGGCTTTCTTCTAGGGTTTGCTCAAACCCTTCTACTCTGTCGCTATTCCTTCTACCGATCATAGGCGGGCCGTGCCTTGAGGTACGATACCTCTCCTATTGTAGAAATTAGGAATTTCATTAGGGATTCTCATTTCTAATTAGGGTTTTTGTTGAATTTAGGTGTTCTAACTGAATTTTCTTCAAATTCTTGAGGAATACTCATTCCTAGCTCATGGATTCGTCAATCAGGTGAGGACTATTCTTTTAAGTTGGCTATTATCAGCCCATGAGGGTTCCAGATAGTGAAAATTGAGTTTTCTTGAATTCCATTCAAAGTTGAGTACCGAATGATTTATGTTTATGATTAATGTTCTGTATGTGTTGATTAATTATATGCTTATTTCGATGTGTGGATTGATTGCCCATTTGAATCGATTTTATTAAAATATGGGATTTAATGTGTTATGCATATCAAGTGTTTGATGAAATTCCTGAATGAACATAAGTTCACATATGCTTGAGTAAGTGGATTACCATCCACCCAGGATAGTGCTTGATTGTAAATTTGATGAGTTGGCCTGCAATAGCAAACCAAGTGTTTGATTTTACTCCCATATATGAAATAAAGTTTATCGCATATCAACTGTTTGGTTTTATGCCTGATTGAGACAATGAATGCTATATGTTCTATTCCTCTCACAACATGCTTAGTATATTATTTAATTGACATGATTGTGATTAATCTCTGAAAATCATAATTTATGAATTGCCTACTTGGTTTTGGCCGTCACAGATTTGTTTGGTTGACTTGGGAGTAACATGATCGACCGACCCTAGCTACACCGATTTGGTTGATATTTCGCTCGGCCTACAAAATCAGTCAATTGCAGGGTTAATCATATTTGTTTGATCATTGTTAAATATTCTTTAGAATCTCAAATACCACAATTACTATTGTTGTGCAGTCATTTATAATTGTCAGTATCAAGTCTCATGAGCCAGACATGGAATATGGGTAACTATGCTTGTGCTGTCTTTGGCTGGTGTGGGTGATGAGCCCTCCAATAGCCTTGAGCATTGAATCCTACATACTGAAGCTCATTGGCTAGGCATGGTATATGGGTAACTGTGCTTGTGCTGTCTTTGACTAGTATTGATCCTGATGGTCTTATCGAGAGTCTTGATCACCGATGCTAGGTGACGAGCCTACCATCATTGATCTTGGGTGATGAACCATTACCATGCATATGACATTCTAGGGTATCAAGACCCTTACCATTTGATTCATTATTCAGTTATGTTGAATGACAGACCTAAATTGGGATTCCAGGAGCCGAGCATAAGACGCCCTGGCCTGGTAGAGGGTACCCCAACCTGGCATTGTCCAGTGTTTGGTAAGGCCACTGTCTAGTGTCCGACTTTCCTCACTGTCCAGTGTTCGGTCGCTTTCCTGTCGGTTGTGTTCCTGTTTATAAGACTCTTGATAAAATCGAGGTATTTTGGCTTCACAATACTGTTGGTTGAATATGAAATTTAATAAATACTTAACAATCATGCATGCATCACATTTGCATGTGCATTGGTCCGACGCTGTTGCTGGGTGGTAACCCCACCGTTTATTTTTTTGGAACATAACATTTGCATATCATAGTTGCATGTATTATTCAACTAGAATAGGAACTTGATTGTGAAGTTATGTTATCTACTGATGCTGGGGTGGTAGGTGTGAGAGCTCCACCATTTGTTATGCTTCACTGCCTGTACTTGATTGTGTTGATAACATGTTTAACTTAGGGAATGGCAACACTGAGTATGATTACTCACTCCCACCTGGGGGGGAGGGGGTGTTTTAAAACACCAACTAGTTATCTTTGATGCAGGAGTTTCCACTAATTGATGAGTGAGATGTAGGATTTGCTGGCTTGCCTATCAAAGTGGCTTTGGACTTGTATTGTATTCATTTTTGAACATGTATATATTGAGCCCCAGTTGAGTGGACTCCTTGATTGTGTGGATGATTGTATGTATTTACACTTTAATTCAGACTATATTGTACACGGTTTAGCTTAAATCTCTATTTATGAGCTGATGTCATGGATTTGTGCCATTACATTATACTTCCACAAAATACAGTCACCCCGGAAGAGTCAGGAGCCGCGGACTGCCCGACAATTGGTTTTCGGGGCGTGACACGCAAGAAATGGTCTACGTATGAGATAGAGCTATATGATGTGGTACAAGTTCTTCAGCATTGGCGACATTACCTCATCCAGAGGGAGTTTGTCTTGTTTACTGACCATCAAGCCTTAAAATTCATTAATAGCCAAATTAATGTTAGTCATGTCCATGCCAGGTGGATTTCATTCTTAAAGGAATTCACATTCATGTTGAAGCACAAGTCTGACCAACAAAACAAGGTTGCTGATGCATTAAGTCGCCGAGCTACTCTTCTTGTCGCTAACTAAGGTTGTCGAGTTTGACTACCTCAAGGAGCTATACGTTGAAGATGACGAGTTCAAAGACGCTTGGCTGAAAAGCAAGGATGGTCGCCCGGGTGATTTCCACATTCAGAACGGTTTCTTATTATATGAAAATCAATTATGCATCCCACAATGCTCCCTATAGGAGAAAATAATTCATAAGCTTCATGGGGGTGGACTTAGAAGTCACTTGGGTCGTGACAAGACGAAGGCCTTGGTGGAGGAACGATATTATTAGCCTCATCTAGGTCATAACGTGGGACAGATGGTTAAGTGGTGCCATAATTGTCAAACCTCCAATGGACATTATCAGAATACGAGCCTCTACACTCCATTGCCCATACCGAAAGGTCATTGGGAGAATATTTCTATGGATTTCATCCTAGGTCTCCTACGAACACAATGCGGCACGGACTCCGTGTTCGTTGTGGTAGACAGGTTCTTGAAGATGGCTCACTTCATCTCTTGCAAGAAGACTTAAGATACGACGAGTGTATTCTTCTACAGAGAAATTATGACATTGCATGGAATCCCCAAAACCATCACATCCAATCATGATACAAAGTCCGTGAGTCACTTTTGGTGGACTTTTGATGTAGGGGGGGTCGTTGACGACTACATGGAGAAAATTGACCATTGGAAGGAGGATAGGCAGAGCAATAAAACAGTCGCCAAAGTGCAGAAAATCTAACCCCACAGGGCGCCCGACCGTGAGCCCAAATGGTCCAAGGAGTTGCTGGACATATTTTTTGAATTTCAGGTGCCCAATCAATAGGTCATTAGGCGCCCGACCATGATCGGACGCCCGACAATCCTGTGACCGGGCACCTTAAAATCATTCAAAATATTGTTCAACTCTCTGGATAGTTTTGCACACCATCAAGCGTCCGACCACACCTCATCGGGCACCTCATATTCGCCAGATTTTTTAAGTTTACTTGCTGGACTATTTTTTAGTTCAACGGGCGCTCGACCACCTTTCATCGGGCGCCCGAACATGCCCGAACTGTTGCGCAGATTTTGTGCGAACTTTCAATTTGAATTTTTTTCTTTCCTAATTCATTTAAGACTTTTAATTTACGCACTTAGGGTTTCTAGTACATAATTTAGGCTATAAATACTGGTTTTAATTCATTATTTAACGTTATTGTTCATCTTTTAATAAAATCTCTTAAGTTTTACTCTTTTGCTTGTAGATTCGAGTGTTCCTTCGTGGATTCGAAGAAGATCAGTTGAGGATTCATGATAGTTCCGTGGATTCAGAATAGTTATCAATGAGGAGAGATAGTGTTTGATCACACACCCCGTCTACACTGCACCAAGTTGATATCCGAGTGAGGAATAAACTCGAAAAGATGGCTTCTAGCAATGGCCACGACAATTGTTGAGCTCTAAATTGTGGATATTCGAACCCTAATTCATCACACATTATGTATGGTTTACATGTTAAAAAGACTAATCTAATACATGTTTTGTGATTATAAGAATAGGAGAGAGACTTCGCCAATATAATGTCAAATGAGTCACTTTGTATGTATTAAAGATCAAAAGAACAAGTGCCAAGAGGTGGAAGAAATATGCAAGGGAGAAAGAGAAGGAAGAAAGAATTGTGCAGACATCTACATTGCCGACCGGTCGCCTGACCAATCAGAAATTCAGTCTAAAGACCCCCTTTGTTGCTGACCTTACTGGACCAAAAATAGCCAAAATTGACCTGTCGGCCACCACAGATGACCGGTTGAATTTCCTGAGCCATGGAGTTTTTAATGCAAAACCTTATTGGACATAAAACATCCATTCCTGACCGATCGGCCAACTGGTCAGCCACGTGCAAAAACAGAAACTTCCTCTTGAAGCTCCGATTTTTCCTACATAACTGCATAACTCCTTACGCGATTCTAGAACTTTCTGAGGCGATGGAGCTTCAATGCTAGCTCAATCTAAACTCATCATAAAAGGCTTGGGAAGTCATGGGAGGTGAATAGGATCGTTGTGAAGCATCTGCAACTCCTCCGAATCCGGTTTTTTTATGTTTTTAATTGTTTTCTTTTGTTTCTACTTGAAGTATGACAATGCTCGGCTAGAACCTCTTAGCTAGAGGCTAAGAAGTGAAGCTTATAGCTAATTTCAATATTTAATTTATTAGTTCAAGTACCATTTACTTAAGTTTGGAGTTTTAAGTTCTAGTTTGAATAAAGTTGGTATTTTTAGAAGTTTTATGAGAGTTCATGTACTTCGGACATGAGTTCCTTGCAATTCTCTGAGATTATCATTAGGGTTTGATTAGATTCGAACTGTAGTAAACCTATAGCATGCCATAATATCTTGGTATGGCTGTTACTTCAAAGGCTACAAGTTTGAATTCTACATGCTTGATTAGAACTAGAAATCTGATTTTCTAAATTTAAGTGGGACAGTTTATGTTAAATGAAATATCTTTCAATTAGATGAGAGATAAAACTTTGATTCTAATTTTGTTGTGCTTGGATGAATGAATTGGCATTGGATTACTACAAGTGGATCCTTAAAAGCCCTAGTTTCTCTTTAAATCTCAGATTTTCCTCTACTTAGTTTTCTGTTTAGTTTTAGTTCTTAAAATTGAATTCCAAAACTGTTTTGATTGAAGCTATTAGAATAAGTTGGGATTGTTTACCCTAATTCCCTGTGGATCGACCTTGGTCTTACCGAGAATTATTACTATATCGCAGCCTTGCACTTAAGGCGAGCAAACAACAATAACCCCTCTGACGTTACTCAAGGGTTTCAACTCCTTACAGAGAAGATTGAGGCTCTCCAAGAAATCAGACGTTCATGAAGATGATGTTTACTTCTCTCAATTGAGCAGATTCTAAGGGCTCTACCCCAGCCCCAAGCCCAAGGCGTTGCACAACCCCCAGAGCTTGCTATATAGGATAATCCCATATTTTGTCAAGCACAGCCGCTGGCACCCCCACAGGGTTAATCATGATGATTCATATAAGAGCGATAAGGACGTTGAAGACATCATCACTCGATGACCCGCACAAGGGGATAAACATGCAGATTGCAATGAAAAAGGCTTCCAAGGTAAATGTGATCTTCGTAGTTTTAATAGTTCACTAAATATTGAAGATTTCATGGATTAGTTAGCTGAAGTTGAAAGATACTTTGTTTGCGTGGGTGTTCCGGAGGATAAACAAGTAAAGCTTATCACATATAAACTAAAATCCAGTGCTTCCGCATGGTGGGAGCAATTACAAACCTCACGTACTTGTCAAAACAAATTACCCATTCGAACATGGCCCAAGATGCAACGATTATTGAAATTTAGGTTTTTACCTAGCGACTATGATCAAGTATTGTTTCACAAATACCAGAATTACAAGTAGGGATCCAGATCTGTCACAGATTATCAGGCCGAGTTCGATCGCTTGATAATGCGGAACGAGTTGTCAGAGATAGAGTCCTAAAAGACTGCAAGGTTCATCAGCGGTCTACGGCCCGCAATCCAGGACCGAATTCATCTACTACCGGTTTGGACTGTGGCGGGTGCGGCTCGATTAACCACCCATGGTGAGACGGAACTTGCCAAAATCCCAGTGCAAACTTATCCTTCGACCCGCGTTCTTATGACGGGTCCTGTGCACGAGGCGGCCTTGTCTAAGGGAAAAGAACCAGTTGGTGGGTGTGCTCAGCCGCCACTAGCTGCGATGTGAGGAGCGGTCCATCCAGGCCATAAAGGGTTGTCCCTATGATAGTGGGCCCAAGCCGGGCACCGAATCCGTATGCTCGACTTAGGCCGGGCAACTGTTTTCGCTGTGGCCAACTAAGCCACTTGTCGAATGCTTACCTTCAGCGCCCCACCGCTAATCTGGCCACGAATGAGGGAGAGGCCGAGGAAGACTACGTGGAAGGAGAACCTAAGAATGAAAAGTATGATCAACTCGCCGAGGAAGAAGAGGCGGGGACTGATTGGATGATTGGGGACCATGGTGAGTCCTTAGTTGTGAGGTGATTGTGCTTTACGCCTCGAAAAGAAGTGCACCCACAACGCTACACATCTTTTATACTCGTTGCACAATGAACGGAAAGGTTTGCGACATCATTATTGACATCGAAAGCAGTGAGAATATTGTGTCCCGAGTTATGGTGGACAAGCTCTGGTTATCGACGACAAAACATCTGACCTCATACTCTGTTGGTTAGATTAAGAAAGTCAGCAACACCTAGGTAACCGAACAATGTTTAATTGCTTTCTGTATTGGTAGAAGTAATAACGATGAGGTGCTATGTGACATTGTGGACATAGAGGCATGTCATATTCTTCTTGGTCGTCTGTGGCAATCGGACCAAGACGTGACCCATCGAGGATGCGATAATACTTATATATTTTTCAAGGATGGGAGAAAACAGATTATAGCCCCTATGGCAATAGAGAGCTGCCCCGAGACTTCTAAAGTGGAGGGGAGTTCTCTCCTCGCCATACGAGAGTTCGTGGAAGAATCCAAAAAGATGGGTGAAATCTATATGATGATTGTTAAGGGAGATGATTATTCCCCCAGCCATTCAACCATTATTGAATGAATTTCGGGAGTTTTGGCCGAAGATTTGTCCCATGGCCTACCACCGATGCGGGATATATGTTCACTCGCCTCAAGTGCAAGGCTACGATGTAGTAATAAATCTCGGTAAGACCGAGGTCGATCCACAAGTAATTAGAGAACAATTTCTAAATTATTCCAGCAACTAAGATTGTACAAATAAGAGATTCAATTGAAAGAGTTATGCTAAAACAGTAACTTATGAAAATTCATTAATTAAGGAACTAAGGCTTTCAAGGATCCACTTGTAACAACCCCATGTTAATCCAATCAATCCAAGCATAATACACAACTAGATTCGAAGTCCTATCTCTCATCTAGTTGGAAGATGAAGCATTAAACACATTCAATCCCACTTAAATTGAACTTCTAAGTTCTAGTCCCATTCAACCACATATAGAATTCAGAATTATAGCCTTCGGAGTAACAGCTATGCTTATGGACTATGGCATGCTCAAGGGTTACCATAATTCGAATCCAATCAAGCAAAACATGATAATCTCAGAGAATTGCAAAGAATCCATGTCCAGAGCACATGAACTCTCATAAAACTTCTAAAAATATCTAAGAACTAGAACATTCAAAATTCGAATTTGAAGTGAAACTACTTGAATTAAACTGAATCAAACATGAAATTGGCTACAAGCTTCACCTCTCAGCCTTAACTGAGAGATTCTAGCCGAGCATTGTCATACTACAACTAGAACTCATAAAATAAAACTAGAAAACATAAAAACCCGAAGTTGGGAGGGTTACAAACGCTCCATGACGGCTTCCTTCCTCTCCCACAAAGTTCCTCAGCTTCTATGATGCCCTAGGAAGAGACCCTAGGTGTCCTTTTATAGTGACGAAGCTCTATTGCGTCGGAATCTTTCAGAATTTACGTAGAGTTACGCACTTACACAGAGAAAATCGGATCCCAATTTAGAAACTACCGTTTTTACACATGGCCGACCAGTCACGGCTGGTCAGACTAGGCTGGCCGACCGGTCGGACCTGTCTGTAAGTAGTCCAGCAAGTACAAAGAGGAGCCCTACCTGTTGGCCAACCGGTCTTGATCGGTCGGACCAGGCTGGTCATTGGTCCAGGGACCTCCGGAGGTGGGCGGCAGTGTGGCCGACCGATCAAGACCGGTCTGGCTCCCTTGGCCGATCGGTCGGACCTCTGGTTTTCCAACTTTACTTTCTTTCTTTGGTCTTCTCTCTCTTCCACTTGCTTTCTTCTTTCTTTGGTCCTCCTTCAATCTTCATCCAATAGTTCTAAATGGCTCTTCTTGATCTCCAATTGGGTGAAGTCCGCTCTCATTCCTACAATCACAAAACATGCATTAGATGGGCCTTTTAATCATTCAAACCATGCGTATAATGTGATGTAGTGGGCTAAATATGTATAAATTGGAGTTCAACACCCCCCCCCCCCCCCCCCCCCCCCCCCCCCCCCCCCAACCAGCTTTTTGCTAGTCCTGAGCAAAACATGCGTGAAACAAGTTCAAACCTCCAAGAATCAACTCTCCTTCAGAAACTATATTCCTATCCATTCCAAGATATACAAGTGTAAAATTCAGAAAAATGAGGTGATAGAAGTTGAAATCTTAAACTCTCAAAACATAATAAGTGTCTATATAAAATTCCCGCTGATTGATTGATAAATAGAAAAACTCAAACAAATTTAACCTAGTGTGCATAGTGAAAGTTCGTCTCATGAGTTCCTTAGATTGTCTTCTTCATAGATTAACTAAACTATGGATCTCAAGGTGTGCAAAGCAACAACAAGCCTATGACAGGAATTTACCTTAGCGTCCTTCCGACGGCTTTCACATTACGTCCTATTTTCGGCTTTGGTTATGGGTAAACCATCCCCCTTGTTGGTAATAGGTAGCCCTTATCGGAATTTTCCACCATTTTCTCCATCATTTCTAATTTTCATCCTTCCTTTTCCTATTTCTTTTATATTAGATAGGATTTTTAGAAATCCACATCTTTCGTTATTTTTCCATGAACAAGGATGGAGAAAATACCCCGACTTGGTTCCTCAACACCTTAATTCTAAGTCTAGCCAATCCACAAATCACATAATTCTTTCAACCCATGAAAATCGTGTAATGTGAACTAGGTGTAAAAGTGTTCAAATTTTCTATCAATCACATAAATAGGGAAATTCACATATAAAACCATTATATTAGAAGTAGTTCAAGACTTGCAACATTCATCACTTCATATCTCTTTTTCTTAACCCATATCATCCCGAGTGCATAAAAACAAGGTTTTCCAAACGAGTTTTGAATTTTCAGAAAAATTGAAATTTTTTTGCCACATATGATGCTCGAAATGTTACAAACTGTTAGATGAGGAATCTCATCTCACCCCCCAACCAAATCTTGCATTGTCCTCAATGTAAAAAGATATGCAATGAGCATGAATATGAGAGCAATGGTAAAATACAAGAGAGTGAGAACAATAGTACCTGGGAGGGTCGATCATGGAAGTCTACAACTCCGACAACTAAAGTGACTAACGAAATAAACATAAAACAAAAAATCAAACAAAACCTAATTCTACTTAGAGCAATAAACAAAACCTAAGTTATCCTTTTAGAAAGAGAATCTTCATCAGACTAGGAGATTAGTCAGCATTTGTTCACTCCCCAAGTGTAGGGTTGCGAAGTAGTAATAATTCGGAAAGACCGAGTATCGTTCCCACAGAGATTTATGTATGAGTATCTTCGGAATTTAACTAAAACAACTAGTAATTAAGACTCTATTAAGAACTAAAACTAAACAAACAGTGATTTGAGTTTAAACAGTGAATGGTTAAGGTAAATTCAATCTAAAAAGTCACTAGAGCGCCAAGGATCCACTCTTGATACGTTTCAATGCATTAACACAACTAGGTCTCATATAACTCAATCAGAATCAGATTTCCATCTCTATCCGATCGGAATATAGAGCAATTAATCACAGTTGTCTGAAATAGGTGCTTATTAACTGATTTGATTCCCACAACCATGCTCAGGCCTTGGGCACACTCAATTGTATAGGCCAAGCCTCTTTCCAATCTAGTTGAGATTCATAACCATAGCCTTCACCAAGTCCTGTCACTAGACCTGATTACAACTCATGATTTGAACTCTAATTAAATCAAAATCACTCTCTAAACAAATATTCCAGATCATACACAAAAGATAAGAAATTCAGTTACATAAGTTCCCACATGAAAATCAGGCCATTGCATACAAGGCAATCAAAGCGTCTACCATGCCCGGAGTCGATGGTAGATCAATGCATTACACAAGCATAAACAATGCTCAAAAGCTAAGATACTAAGTTAGGATTACTAAAAATCACATGAGCCCGGAGTCATCAAGAGATCAAAGTAAAAGCCAACATAGTACTTGATTCAAACTCAAATTGAACTAAAATTCATCAATTAAAACACAAAAGGAAACCTAGGTTGCATTAATCCATCAAAAACGAATCAAGAGCTTCCCCTCTTAGCCCTAGCTAAGAGGGTTTAGTTCATCTCTAACATCCTTGAACTAAAAGCCTCTAAAAACATAGAAAAACTACTAAAACAGGAAATTCGAAGTCGAATCCGTCTCCTAAGCAATCTCCACGTCGTAGCCTCCCCTGGTATGAAGAGAAGAGGTCCTTTTATAGCTTGGAGGAGTCCTTTACGCCAGAAAGTTCCAGAATTTGCGTAATCTTACGCTATTGCGCAATGAAATCCGGAGATCCTGATTTAGAAGGTGGCTGTTTACGCTGGCCGACCGGTCATGACCGGTCGGACTGGCTTGGTCTTTGTCCAGCAGCAATGGCCGACCGGTCTTGACCGGTCGGACCGTCTCCCTAATGATTCCAGCAACTATGCCCGACCGGTCTTGACCGGTCGGGCTGAGCAGTCCATTTGTTTTGGCATGTAAACGGGTGGCCGACCGGTCTTGACCGGTCGGGCTTGCTTGGCTGACCGGTCAGCCGACCGGTCTGGCTGTCTTTCTTCTTTCTTTCTTTCTTTCTTTCTTCTTTTCTCTTCTCTCCTTGCTTTCTTCTCTTTGTTCTTCCTTCAATACTTCATCCTATGGTCTTTAAAGCTTGTAAGGAGCCTCATTTAGCTTTCAAATGGTGAACTCTCCATCTTGTTCCTACAATCACACATCATGTATTAAGTTGGTCCTTTAAACATGTATATCATGCATAATGAGTGATGAATTGGGGTTAGAATATGCACAATTATGAGCTCAACAGCATTATATCATCTAAAAGGACAAAGTTGAGCAGGATCATCAAGTGGTGTAACAAATTTTTCAGTAGAACTATCCACCATCCTGCTTTAGAAAGTACATTGGTGAGATTAATCATTCTAACCCATTGAAAATTCTGCTTAAAAATTTCAGCAGGTTTCTCAATAAAATTGTCACATGTATTAGGAAAGGAGAATTGCATTGGTTGGAAATCATAGAATATGGATCTCCTTTCCATTTTGTCTAGGCAAAAATTTGTCAAATATGGGTCATCCCAAAAGTTGTGTTCTTTGGTTTGAGCAACCCAAAGAGATGTGGAGACTTGTTTTTCTTCTTCACAAGTCGATATGATCTCCACAAAATCATATTTCACCGGTGCTTTCACAATTGATAGATCAGTTTCGTATTCCGTTGAAAGAGTCTTTGTGGGCACTAGTGAAGTTTCCCTTAAGGCATTGACAATGTCATGGATCATAGGATCATCCCAATCCTCAAAATATGTCAAACACTCCTCAAGAGTGTAGGAAACTTTGACCTTCTCGGTCACTTGTGTAGGTTGGAAGAGGTCCTCAACCACTACATTTTCAGAAATTGGCCTCTCCATATGCAAATCAAGCACCAATCCATCAAATTCCTGCATAACAAAATTGTTTAACTCAGAAATTGGTGTCTTGTCAAGTAAATTTTTAGAAATTAGCACTTCCAAGGCCTCATTAATAGTCAAATAAGTTTCATCCTTGAAGTGTGCCACGCACAACTCCAATCTTCCAGGTAGACCATGTTGGAAAAACTCCCCATCTTCTATGGATTCTATCATGTTTACCTCATGGGGGCCATCATTGTCATCCCAATCCTTAAATGGATCGAAGCTAACAACATCTAGAGGATTAAAATTTTGATTTAAAGCAAACTCCTCTTCCACGATTGATTTAATCATATCGACCTCGTGGACATCATCATTATCCCTATGCCTTTTGCTCAAGTGGAACACATTCATCTCCAACGTCATGTTTCCAAAGGACAATTGCATTACCCCATTCTGGCAATTTATAATTGCATTTGATGTAGCGAGGAAGGGGTAGCCTAGAATCACCGGTATTTGAGTGCTAGCTTCCATAACCGGTTGCGTGTCCAAGACAATGAAATCTACCGGGTAGTAAAATTTGTCAACTTGGACTGGCACATCCTCAACTATCCCTCTTGGTACACGGATAGATCTATTAGCGAGTTGCAACATGGTCTTGGTGGGCTTTAATTCACCAAGACCCAATTGCTCGTATACCGAGTACGGGATCAAGTTTACGCTTGCCCCTAAGTCTAACAACGCACGGTCAATCCGGTAGTCACCAATGATACATTACATTGTGGGACTACCGGAATTCTTGAATTTTGGAGGGGTCTTTTGAGTGAGAATGGCACTCACTTGCTCATTCAAAAAGACCTTTTGATGCACATTATATTTACGTTTAGTTGTGCATAAGTCCTTTAGAAACTCTGCATAAGAGGAGATTTGTTTGATGGCATCAAGCAAAGGAATGTTGATCTTGACTTGTCTGAAAATCTCTAAAATATCATGAGAGTTTGGGAGAGATTTTGGAGCAACCAATCTCGAAGGGAATGGTGCTACAGGCTTGTAAACGTGTTCCGTTTCTTGTGGGGCTAAGTTAGATCCGTCCTCATCCTCAGAATTTATCGGATCATTAGGCTTGTCGGCCTTCACCGGAATAGTCTTGTCAATTTGTTTACCACTTCTAAGAGTGGTGACGGATTTGGCTTGTTCCATATGTTGGTTGGAAGGATCAGGAATGCTTACTTCATGTACTTGTTTTGGATTGGGCTGAGGTTGGGCCGGAAAGGTCCATTCCCTAGCATTCAAGCATCCCTTAATCTCATCAACCGAGACTTTAAGCTCTTAGAACATTTGCTGATTTGATTGATTTATTTGTGTTTGCCCTTGGATAAACGCCTTTAAAGTATCCTCCATTGAGAATTGAGGTGGGGTCATATTTTGCATGGGTGGCCCTCCTTGAAAGTTGGCAGGATTGCCCATGGGAGCATTCTTCCAAATGAAATTTGGGTGGTTCTTCCAAGTAGAATTGTACGTGTTACCCACCGGTCCATTGAAAGGCCATTGATAACCATATGTGGCATTTGCATGTTCATGTAATACCTCTTGAAATGTAGGAATTGTAGGACAATCTTGCGTAGCATGTTAATTGGTGAAACAAATCCCACATATGGTCTTAATAACTTCATTGGTCTTTGAAATTCCACTTTTACTAAGTTCCATGGCCTCGATCTTCCTTGTGAGGCTGGCTAACCTTGCATTCACATCATCTTCCTCCTTGAGGATATAAATCCCTCCTTTCTCTTTTTCTTGAGTAGGCTTGGGGTTATTAGATTTATCCAAGGTATCCCATGATTGGGCATTCTCGACCAACATATCCAAATAACTCTATGCTTCATCTAAATTTTTGCTCATAAACTCGCCGTTGCACATCATCTTTACAAATTGGCGTATATCGGAACTTAATCCATCATTGAAGAAGTTTATGATTCGCCAAATTTCGTAGCCGTGATGTGGGCAAGCAAGTAGGAGGTACTTAAACCTTTCCCAACTGTGGACCCTCGCCGATTTCTCCGCGCTCCCACACGACGTCGTTCTCCCTTTCCTTTCGGAAGAAGAAGAAGAAGAGGTGCGTGCGTGCGAAATCGCCGTTTGTGCCACTGGCTTGCCTCGTTCTCGAGGGCTTCGTTTGGTTGTCGTATTGAGCTGGATGTGCTTAAATGAATTTATATAAGACCAGAGTCGCCACTAGCCAGTTACTTCGAATCTACAGTCGGCTAGACCCCGTAGAAACGTTAGAGAAGGGAATCCGAAGATTCCTTCCTCTAAAATGACTCCTGTTGATCTGCGGTCAGAGATTCAAGGTAAGGGATCACGGTTACAGGGTGGGAAGAGGTTAAGCACCCCACACACTGCCCGTACCGAAGTACGGTCTCTACTTCACAGAATCGATCGAATACTTGAAAGTCTAATTTAATCCTCGTATATTCTCATGGATGACATGATGCATGAATGCGGGTCTGAACAGTAAGAGTTTCTGATGGGCAGGTTCCAACAACGGGCAAGCCCAGAGCGTACGCTCGAACTGACAGGTGCTTAATATAAAGACATATGCATGTGTGCTTGAGTAATCAAGGTGTTTTATGGTGAAGCATGAATGCAGGTCTGAACAGTAAGAGTTTCTGATGGGCAGGTTCCAACAACGGGCAAGCCCAGAGCATACGCTCGAACTGACAGGTGCTTAATATAAAGACATATGCATGTGTGTTTGAGTAACCAAGGTGCTTGTAGTGAAGCAGGGGGGTTGGAAGAAAAGTAAATGTTGCACTTATGCTAGATGCAAATGAGATGTGCTGGAAAAGAGTAGCTGGGTGGACGGAGGTGTCGCAAGGGTTGGCTTCGAGTGGCTGGATCAAGACTTGGGTGGCTTGGGAGGCTTGGACCAGTGGTCAGGCTGGGCTGGACCAGGGTTAGGCTCTCCTCACTCGGGCTCTCCTTGGTGGAAAAATGGGCTAAAGGGTGGAGAGATGGACTCAGAGCTCTCGGGCTGAAATGGACTCGAATGGCTTGTTGAAATGAGAAGGGGAGGGGGGTATTTATAGCAGCGGAGAGTGGCAGAAGTCGTAATTTTGTCTGGGCGGCCTGCCATGGGCCGCCCGTACGGCCGCTCCTCGGTTTCCAGCGAGTACGGCCGTTCCCTCGGGGCTGCTGTTGGACTCGCTGGTCGACTCAGTGAGTTGACTCAGCGGGTCGACTCGGTGGTTTGACTCGACGGGTTGACTCGACGGGTTGACTCGGTGTTTTGACTCGACGGGTTGACTCGACGGGTTGACTCAGCGGGTTAACTCAGCGAGTTGACTCAGTGAGTTTGACTTTTTTTTTTTGGGGATTTTTTGACTGGACTTTTTTTTATGGGGGGTTTTTCAGGGTGGTTTTTAGGACTGGGTTGACTGGGTTCAGGCTTGAACTGGGCTATGGAATGGGGCTTACAAGGGTGAGTTTGGCTGAGTTTGGATTTGGGATTTGGGGGTATGGTCCTCCGTTCAACCAGCTATCTCTACCAACAGTGTAGCCGACGGTGGGGTGTCTACAGATGCCCCTCTTTGGCAGAGGTTGCATGCAACCGAATGCCAAAGCGAGTGGACACCCCACTTCTGACCCGGTCATTCATAGATCATGGTCTGAAATCTTTGCTTGCTTTTGCATCTGTGCCAGTTGATCGTTTGGAGATCGCTCACTCGCACATACCGCGAGAGTTTGGAGAAAACGTTGCGATTGTCCCTGCAGTTTGCTGCAACCTGGGTACCCAATCGCAACCCTTCCATTCCCGATCGGTATTAACATCGGAAAGGTACAGCAGAGCCTCTGCGTCGACAGTCTTACGAGGATACTGACCCTGTGATTGTTTGTATGTTTGATGTTTTCCCAGATCACTCCAGGAGTACTTGTTTCGCTTGACTGTCAAAGTGGTTAGACGCCCTGCGTCCGATAGTCTTACGGGATTCTACTACGCCAACTTGGACTCAGTCAAGGTACTTCAGGCATCCACGCCTGGGTATGTGCGGGTGGGCTTTTCCACCCGATCTGCTGGTTTTGATGCTTGGTTTGCAATTCATTCTTTCCTTGATTGTGGTCTGGAATCTTTGTTGTCCTTTGTATCTGGGTCAGTTGATTGTCTGGAAATTGATAACTCGCACATACCGCGGGAGTTTGGAGAAAACGTTGCGATTGTCCCTGCATGCGCTGCAACCTGGGTACCCAATCGCAACCCTTCCATTCCCGATCGGTACTAACATCGGAAAGGTACAGCAGAGCCTCTGCGTCCGTTAGTCTTACGAGGATGCTGACCCTGAGACTGATTGTGTGATGTTTGATGTTTTCCCAGATCACTCCAGGAGTACAAGTTTCGCTTGACTGTCAAAGTGGTTAGACGCCCTGCGTCCGATAGTCTTACGGGATTCTACTACGCCGACTTGGACTCAGTCAAGGTACTTCAGGCATCCACGCCTAGGTATGTGCGGGTGAACTCTTTCCACCCAATCTGCTGATTTTGATACTTGGGTTACAATTCATCGTTTCCACCTGTTCAAATGGTTTCTGTGACCGAGCCTTTTGGCTTTCATCTTTTTGTATCTTGGCATGTGGTACGACCGCACTGACACTGGAGTTCAGTTCGATCGTACTTTGAGTGCATTGGATCCGATGGTCTCCGGGGAAACCGCAAGACATCGGATCTTATTTGATTTTTGCGTCGGCTCCTACCCAGAGATATGGAAGATCTCCTGGTGTTTTGGAGGCAGAACGCTCTACTGGAAAATATTTTTGGATTTTTGAAAAGGCACCCACTCTGGGGAGTGATACTCCATGGGGTTTTTATTTGCAAAAAGTAATATATTTTTTTTCTTTTTGAAATGAAAATCTGGTTTGCATGTGCCTCCACTAGGGATGCCTGTGGGGCTGTGGCTAACCGGCTTTTATTTTGAAAGCAGGTAAACATGATGATTGATGCGATGGATGCTGATGCATGGAGATGCATGATGAATGCATGGCTTGGCTCATTCTCTTCTCATTTGATGATTTTGCTTTTGCTGGTGATGCAGAAAACTTGGAGCTTATTGCTTGCAGGGTTGTGCTCCCTTGGGGATTTTTCTTTTTGATACGGAGGTTTGGACAGCGGGTTGGTCAAGATCCCGACCCGTGGTCGATCAGGTCCATCGTCCCAAGATGCTGTTTCTTTGCGAATGAGAATGTACGAGGATGCTATCCGACTTCAAGATGTTCTTCTGGGCATACATGTGATTGAGATGGTGTTTGGTCGCCCGTTTTGGTCAAGATTCGAATTTGCGGACGATTGGATCCGTCATCCCATACTGTGAAGTGAGCGGAGTTCAAGACTCCTGAATTGTAGTGCTGGGGATGCTAATTTTTGTGATTTTTTGTAAATATGTGGTCCGAATCTTTACCTGAGTGATCAGGATAGGGATTGGTTATTGAAAACACAGGAAATATTTTTGTATTTTTGAGGATATTTTCTTTGAAAACAAGAGAAATATTTTTGTGATTTTTGACAATATTTTGATTAAAAGCAAGGAAAATATTTTTGTGATTTTTGAAGAGGTGATTTTGCAATGTTTTTGTATTTTGTGATTTTTCTGAAATGCAGGGAAAAGATGTGAAATTTCCATCCACTTCCAGCTTCTACTGCTGGTAAGGCACCCGATCCATTTTACGTCAGCGAGCAAGACGGGTCTCACACAGTTAAGTGCCGTAGTTTTACATCTTCGGATGAGGGGATTTTGAGGGTTTTCAGTCAACACACCCACAAAGTTGCCTGTTCCTCATGTGCAATGCACATAGACCACGTATCGTCCGACGGACTCCTTCGGCCACAAAATGAGCCACATCCTCACATTTCCCTTAGTCAATCCAGTTTGGGGTCTTACGTTGCTCACAATTCCGTGAGGGTGAGCTCCACCTCCCAACAGCCTTAATCCCCTTCATGAGTTCTAGGAACAGGGAACATCCGTCAGTTTCAACAGCGACTTCCAAATCAAGGTTGTCTATCACGGTGCGTTCAACACGAACAGGATTGCGGAGTTCTGCCCGCCATAGCCCTTACCTGTTTAAGAGATTCCAGACACCCGTACGATCAAGTGTCAGCCATGCCTGGAACAGGTTAGGAAAGAAAGCCCCCGAGAAGTTAATCCCAGTGTAGTTTAAGGTCTTCGGACCGCTGGGGATAAATTGGTGCGTTTGAAACTAGTGGTGAAATTTTTTGTTGTTTTATATTGTATCTATATATTATTATTATATTTTTTTTTGTTTTGAAAAGGTTCCAAATTTCAACTCGGGTGATCAAGATTGATACTGGTTTTTATGGAAGGCTTTAAAATATTTTTGGTATTTTTGAAATGATCCGGGTTATCGAACTATGATCCCAACGGTCGAGGCCGATGCCGGTTTTTAGTTGAAAGCGAGAAAGGTCCCCCGAGAAATTAATCCCAGTGTAGTTTAAGGTCTTCGGACCATGAAACTGTACAAAAGAGGGGCAAACATGTTTTTTTTTTGTTTTTGGAAAAATGTCCGGTGTCAGCGGATGGACAATCCAGACTGATGCCGGTTTTTATTGAAAATCCCTCAGGATTTTGATCCCGACGTAGTTTAAGGTCTTTGGACCAAAACTTTAAAAGCGGGGCTGGTAATATATTTTTATGATTTTTGAAAATGTCCGGAGTCATTGATCTTGATGTGAGCAAACAAGACCGACGCCGGCTTTTATTGAAAATCTCTCGGGATGTTGATCCCGACGTAGTTTAAGGTCTTCGGACCCAAAACTTTAAAAGAGGAAAGACATTTTTTTGTTTTCTTTTTTGAAAAATATTCTGGGTCATCGATTCTGATTTTGATGGTCGAGATCGATACCCATTTTTATTAAAAATCCCTCGGGATCTTGATCCCGACGTAGTTTAAGGTCTTCGGACCCAAAACTTTAAAAGAGGAAAGACATTTTTTTTGTTTTCTTTTTTGAAAAATATTCTGGGTCATCGATTCTGATTTTGATGGTCGAGATCGATACCCATTTTTATTAAAAATCCCTCGGGATCTTGATCCCGACGTAGTTTAAGGTCTTCGGACCCAGACTTTGTACAAAAGGGGGGCAAACACATTTTTTTTTCTTTTTTCGAAATGATCCAGGTCATCAGATCTTAGCCTGAACGGCTGGGATCGATGCTGGCTTTTATTAAAATCCCTCGGGATGTTGATCCCGACGTAGTTTAAGGTCTTCGGACCAAGTTGATGGGGTTGGGCATACTTACCTTGCTTCATTTGGCTTTTGACGGGGCTGACTGTGATTTGAGTGGTCCGAATTGCTTGATTTGGCCCTGCGGACCATTTGATCATCGGATCTTGGATTCCGGCCTTCTCTCTTGATGATCATGCCTTTGATCTTGCTGCTTCCTGACTTGTGTAAGCTTTCCAATAGTTTGGATCCTGATGATTTAGCCCTTGAATGGTTCAGATTGATAGATTCGGCCCTGTGGGCCCACTTGCGACCTTGGCTTTACTTTGGGGCACCTCTTTTGATGATTTGTGAGGCTAAGAAGGCTTCTCATGGTGTGGATGATGGCTTGTATGGCTCAGATCGCTTGTCTTGACTTTGTGAGCCCACTTGATGGTTAGATCTTGGATTCTGACCCTTCTTTTGATGATCAAACCCTTGGCCTTGCTATTTGATGACCCATGCGAGCTCTTCCATGGTTCAGATCATGATGATCTAGTCTTTGAATGACTTGGATTGCTTGTGGCCCCCACTTGATCGCTTTTCCTTCTCTTTGACTTGATCAACCATGTTCTGGACGCATTGCTTCGTGATTGGACCGGTGGGGCACGTTTTATATGATCTTGATTCACCTCAATCGAAATCTGGACTGGACCAGAGCCTTGGGCGGCCCATGGAGTGCCATCTGCTGACGTGGACTGTCAGCCTCACCTACCAAGAACCCTGGAGCCAATCCCGTGGAGAGAGAAGGAGCGCGTCCGTACGGGCGGCCCATAGCAGGCCGCCCAAGGCTCGCCTCTTGTGCGGTCTGGGCTGGCTCTGGTTCGGACATTCTCTTCTGTCCACTGCTCCTGTCCCATATTCTTTGTACGCCCAGGTACGATTCCGGCCATGAATCTTCCCTTTGTCTCATCTTTCCTCCTCCTTTTGTCTTTTTCTTGCTTGGTCCTCTCTTGGGCAGCCATTGATGATGGCTTGAGGGCCATTGTGGGAGAGGTTGGTGGGTCCCACACTTCAGCACTTGATGAAGGCTTTAAAGATGATGAGGTGCCTTTGATTGATGGTGGAGATGGAGCATTAAATGGGGGTATTGATGATGAATTAAGCTTGGTGGTTGGTGGAGCTTTGAATGGCTCCATTAATGGTAGGATGGCTGAAATTCCTGATTTGAATGGGGCATTGATTATGGGAGAAATGGATGGTATGGATGAGATGGGGAGATGGGACATAGGTGAGGCTATGCATCCCTTGAGTGTGGGCCACGTGGATGATGTGATCAATGGTGGTGATAGGGGTTTGATGGACATAGATGGGCTGATCTTAGATTGCCTTCTGGTACCTGTGAAGAGAGAAAACACTTTAGCAAAAGGATTGAAGCATTAAAGTAGGAAGAGAGATACTTACCTTCTGGGAGGGATGATCGGGAGAAATGCACTTCACGGAAGGTACCCCATTAGTTGATTGAAGGACGTTTATTTTGAAAGCCCTGTAAGATTTTTTTTTTTTTTTTTTTTTTGCATATATATGAATAAGGAAAAATGATTTTTTTTTTTTTAAATATATATATGCAAATCATGCATGAAATGAAAATTTGTGCCAAGTGCTTTCTGTCTATGCGTGATTCGGATTTGTGCTTTTAGATGTAGGAATCAGAATATTTAACTCAGCCTGATGTCATACTCGATTTTCTTAATTATTCACCAAGGGTCCTGGTCCCCTTAAGATAGTGCGCAATGGTATCCTGCCCCTAGAATTTGGGCAGATCTTGAAAGAATTCTCAACTCATAGCCGCCATCCTTGCTTCCATTGAATCTTCATGTCGCTTGGATTTCTCATGTACCTGCTTTTTTTTCTCTTTTTTTTTCTTTTTCTTTTCTTAGCCATTATTACCCGCAACGCCCTTTCGGGTTTTCGTTGCGTCCGGCTTGCCCGTCATTTTTGCCCGTGGCGCCCTTTCGGGTTTTCACCACGTCCCGGGTATTTGATCTTGCCTGCCCCTTGGCAGCTATGCTGTTTTTACCCTTGGCGCCCTTTCGGGTTTTCACCAAGTCCGCTATGTGCCCACTGTTTTTACTCGGAGCGCCCTTTCGGGTTTTCACTCCGCCCTCTTTGTTTAGGCACACATCTCTTTTTTTTTTCTTTTTTTTTTCTTTTTTTTTTTGGATAACTACGGCGCCCAGAGGTCAGGAATCCGTCGTTGCCGGCCGATAGTAACCTTTCGGCCCTTATCTTAAGTTACAATGGCAGAGCTGTCGGCCTTAGCTACAGACCCTTCTGAGGTGGATGGATGGATAGATGTGTTTCTTTTGGGTCGATTTTTTTTTTTCTCTTTCTTTCTTTCTTTCTTTCTTCTTCTTTTTCTTTTTCTTCTTCTTCTTCTTCTTCTTTTTTTTTTTTTGGGTTGTGTGCCCCTTCTTTTTTTTTTTTTTTTAACCCCCCCCCCTTTTTTTTTTTTGCTCTATTCTTTTTTTTTTTTTCTTTTTTTTTTTTGGCTTTTGAACCCTTTATTTGGAACACTTATTGGTGAACGGGAAGGGATTCTCAGAGGTCTAAGCCTTGACCTCTTGACTTCAGCTCTACTAATGTAACTCTTGATAAGGTTAGATTGGCTTACCTGTGAGAGATTTTCACGTTGACGGCGTTGATTGGCTCTGGAAGATCCTTACCCCTCAGGCTGGTGAGTCGAACGGTGCGTCCCAGAAGAAATTCACTGATTTTTGGGGCTTGCCCCTTGAGTCTGATAAATGCAGCAGTGCTTGTTGTAAACCTGATATGACTTTTCTTTCTTCGGCTTCATTCTTCATCGGCACTCACGGTGACATGATTTTGACTCGAACTCTTAGGCTTGTCTTCTGATTTTAAGATTCTCGAGGAACTCCTTCATCCTTAGATTCCGAAGGATGTCCCATTGCCAATGTTGATAGCATGTGGGAACCCTTAACAATTGATGATGTCATTCTTCATGAGAATTATCGTGCGAGATCAGAATATTACCTCCATCCACTTTGTGCTGTAATCGACTGCCACAAGTATATGTGTATGACTGCTAGATGATGCCAAGTCGATCTTTCTGCTGATGTAGATACCTCGTACAGGGAATAACTGGAGCGTCATCAGGTTGTAGAATTTCGAAGCACACATATGGATTCGATGTGCATGTTGCTGACACTTGAAGTGTTTTCTGACATGTTGGCAACAATATGTCTTCATCGAGCCGTGAGGTTTCTTCGATCATTCGTCAGGTCGCACACTCCACCGTGGAATGTAAGCATAGTCTTGGCAGCATCTCCTTGATAGGCTTGATGATTTTTTGATCAAGTCTGGATAAGTCTTCATAGGGCGTAAGATTGGGAAGTCATGACTTCAAAAATTCGATCATTCTCTGCTTATTTTTCAGGGACAAGGATTCTTAATGCACACTTCCTTATGGGTCTCAGGAAATCTTAGGTTTATAATTTTGAAACTTTTTGAGATGACATCGGCTTTTGGTTCAAACTTTCGAGGAGACCCTCTAAGTTTGGGAGTCAGCTCATCATTTTCCACATCATTTGGCTTTGTCCAAACCCTTGAGTTTGAAGTCCAACTCTAGATTGAAATCTTATGAGTCAACTCCATACTCAAGTACTTTGACAGACAGACTTGACACTTTATTGAAAAAGATTTCTAAATTTTTTTTTTGCTTTCAAAGATTTTCTGGTTTTTTGAAATTTTGTGAATATCTGGATTTTTTTGAACTTTTTGGACTTTCTGAAATTAAAATTTTTTTTTGAAATATTTGGTGTTTTGGGTTTTTGAATCTTCTGATTTTTTTTTTGAATTTTTTTTTTTTGGTAAAGGACCCGAGCAAGACGGCGATGTGAACCAGGTGTTGCCTGATTCAGCTCGGGGAGCCGAGCACTGTCGACTTTTATTGGCCGTCATGGGGACTACAAACCTGTTACTGCCCTGCACTCCTTCCCCTCAGGAGGCAGGGCCAAAAGGATCAGTAGGCCAAACCTCATTGTTGCACCCAAACGTCATGGCAGATCTGAAATTGGGCTCCGAGTCGGTGTCGGATGCGATTTCTCCTGGTTCGTCCCCGATGAATTGCAGCTCTTCAGGTTCATCCGGCTGAGGTGGGACCAGAACGGTAGTCCAATCGATCAGGGAAAATTCCTGCCCCTTGCTTGAGTCTTCTTTGGGCAACTCTATCAGACTCAATCTGCTCGCTTGATCATTGAAGGGGGAATCCAACCCATCATCAGGATAGATAATCCCTGCATTGATAGACTGGATTGGTGTGCAGATGCAGAGATTGCCCTCTTCTTGATGACCCCATCTTCTTCTGATACTTCTGTGCCTAATCCGAGTAGGCTGAAATCGCAGTCTTTCTCTATCAACATTCTCTTGAACTCCCACGATTCGGGTCAAGTCTTGATATTCGAGCTGATAGTAGAAGGTTTGACGCTCAACAGGAAGGAAGACGTAGTTCGATCCGATGGGACATGCGCGAGGGAAGTAATTTGCATTGTGATGGTATGAGACCTCCCCATTAGAGCGTTGTACATCCATGGCTGGGATGGTAGGCTCTCGAATGTTGGATGCTTCTACCATGGAAAATTGTTCGGGATCAGTAATGATGGTGATCGCCCTATCTCTGAAGATGTGCTTGACCCTTTGGTGAAGATTTGAAGAGATGACAGCGATTCTGTGAAACCAGGTCCGATCGGGAAGGAGATGGAATGAAGCTGAGATGTCCAAGACCTGAAGAGTGATGGTTGATGTTTTTGGATCGATCCGAACCTGGACATCAATCTCCCCTTCGGCCTCCTCGATAGTGGCCACATAATTGAAGCTGGGCCCTAATTCTGCTAGGGCATGTGGCCTGTTGTCTAAGGAAGGGTCTTCTTCTCGGAGGATGATGGTTGAAGTAGAAGCCGAATAGACAGGTGCGGTGGGCAAGTTGTGCCCCTGGTTGTTTGCTTGAGAAACGGGCAGGCTTTGCCCCTGGTAAGCTGGAGTGGGCAAACTGTGCCCCTGACTGACTATTGCTGAGACGGGCAGGTTGTGCCCCTGGTTTGCTGATGCTGCGTTAGGGAGATTGTCCCCTTGGTTGACTGAGATGGGCTGAATGTGCCCATGGTTAGAAATGGGTGCGAAGATTGAATCGACTGAAGGTGCCCCTTGCATGATGATGGGCTCTGGGATCGAAATAGTTGAGGATGCCCCTTGCAGGATGAGAGGTTCGAACTCTGAACTAGAGTTGATGGCACGAATAAACTGGAGAGGAGGCTCTTCTTGGCTGATGACAACTGGACAGGCAGGAAGTGCCCCTTGCATTGCGGAGACTGGATCAACTGGAGATGCCCCTTGCAGGATGAGGGGTTCTGAAACTGGACTGGTAAGGGGTGCCCCTTGCCAACCTTGATTAGGGAACTGTGAGTTCCATCTTGACTGTTGCTGTTGCTGCTGCTGCTGTTGTCCATGCTGAGGGAGGAATAGTGCACCTTCGGTAGAGGCGACAAGATCATCCTCTTCCATTGGATGGGAGATGGAAACACTATCATTATCGCTCTCGTATCCGGTAGGCTCACCTTCCACTATCGGTTGTACTGGAGAGGCCTGCTGAGGCCACCAAGGGGAGATCATCCCAGCCCTTATTCCGGCTTCGACTTGTTCCCCGGCGCGGATGAGTTGGGTGAAGTTCACATATGGATGTGAGACAAGGTATCCAGAGATACTTGGATTTGCCGAGTGGATGATCATGGAGATTTGCTCATCGTCGTCGATGGGAGTCTTCATTCTAGCGGCCATGGCTCGCCACCGTCCAACGTAAGCTGACAATGTTTCGTCATTTCTTTGCCTGAGAGCTGCGAGGTCCGCTCTCCTAGGTGCCATGTTAAGATTGTATGCGAACCTGTTGACGAAAGCCTGGGAGAGCTGCTCCCAAGTCCTGATGTGATGACAGTCCAATGATGTGTACCAGTCTAGGGCATCGTCTTTCAGAGATTTTTGAAACAAGCGGATGAGTGCTCCATCATTGCCCGCCATAGCATTAAGCTCTCCACAGAAAGCTCGTAAGTGGTCTACAGGACACCCTGTCCCATCATATCTTTTAAATTTTGGTACCTAAAAGCCTTGAGGTACCATTGCATCTGGAAAGGGACAGAGGTCCCTGAACTTAGTGGATGGAAGATCCACCCCTTGCTGCTTCTGCAACTTTCTCTTCATCTCTTGCATCTGCTCTCGGAGTTGTTCGACTTCAGATGAACCAGATGAGGGAGATCTTGCCCCTTGCCAGGACCGAGATGGCCCCCTTTCATAATAATTAGTGTCATTGATGCTCCTATGATTCCTGCTTGAAGGATGTTGGGCCTGGTAATTACTCCCATTGTAGGGACTTTGTTGGACTGGAGCTGAGAAGAGAGACTGCGAAGAAATCCCAGTCACAAGAGAATATTGAAATTGGTTGGAATTCCCATTGGGGAGAGATTGTTGGAATTGACTGGGATTCTGGGTTGCGGGATGTGACTGAAAATGGCTCTTGTTTGCAGGAGGATACTGGAAGAAATGCCCTGAGGTCGAGAGTTGTCCTGATTGAGGACCTTCATTAGGAGGGTATCGAAAGTCCTGCGCCACCCCTGATAGTTGTGGTTGAGATGAACTGGAGGCTGGAAGAGATGCTTGTTGTGGTTGTTGAACTGGACCAGCTTGATTGCTGGCTGCTGAGGCCTGGGCTTGTGTGAATCGGAGAAGCATTTCCTGCATGGCCTTCATGCTTTGTTGTAGCTCTTGGATGCCAGGAATTGGCATGGATTCACTCGAGTTTAACAGTGGAGAGGAAGCCTCAGGTATAGGGAATGGGAGAGCCATGTCGATTTTGTATTGGATGTGGCAAGGTGATTTGGTTTGGAGGAGTAATGGTGGGAAGTATGCACTACTTTTTTTTGGGTTTTGGGATTTTTTTTTTTTTTGTTTTGGGTGGAATGTTATGCAGATGAGATTGTATGAGGACTAATGACTTTCAAGTATAGGAGGATTCTGTTTTTCAAGTCGGATCACAACTAGTGGGACTAGCTAATCCCCAGTGGAGTCGCCATTCTGTGGACCCTCGCCGATTTTTCCGCGCTCTCACACGACGTTCTTCTCCCTTTCCTTTCGGAAGAAGAAGAAGAAGAGGTGCGTGCGTGCGAAATCGCCGTTTGTGCCACTGGCTTGCCTCGTTCTCGAGGGCTTCGTTTGGTTGTCGTATTGAGCTGGATGTGCTTAAATGAATTTATATAAGACCAGAGTCGCCACTAGCCAGTTACTTCGAATCTACAGTCGGCTAGACCCCGTAGAAACGTTAGAGAAGGGAATCCGAAGATTCCTTCCTCTAAAATGACTCCTGTTGATCTGCGGTCAGAGATTCAAGGTAAGGGATCACGGTTACAGGGTGGGAAGAGGTTAAGCACCCCACACACTGCCCGTACCGAAGTACGGTCTCTACTTCACAGAATCGATCGAATACTTGAAAGTCTAATTTAATCCTCGTATATTCTCATGGATGACATGATGCATGAATGCGGGTCTGAACAGTAAGAGTTTCTGATGGGCAGGTTCCAACAACGGGCAAGCCCAGAGCGTACGCTCGAACTGACAGGTGCTTAATATAAAGACATATGCATGTGTGCTTGAGTAATCAAGGTGTTTTATGGTGAAGCATGAATGCAGGTCTGAACAGTAAGAGTTTCTGATGGGCAGGTTCCAACAACGGGCAAGCCCAGAGCATACGCTCGAACTGACAGGTGCTTAATATAAAGACATATGCATGTGTGTTTGAGTAACCAAGGTGCTTGTAGTGAAGCAGGGGGGTTGGAAGAAAAGTAAATGTTGCACTTATGCTAGATGCAAATGAGATGATGCTGGAAAAGAGTAGCTGGGTGGACGGAGGTGTCGCAAGGGTTGGCTTCGAGTGGCTGGATCAAGACTTGGGTGGCTTGGGAGGCTTGGACCAGTGGTCAGGCTGGGCTGGACCAGGGTTAGGCTCTCCTCACTCGGGCTCTCCTTGGTGGAAAAATGGGCTAAAGGGTGGAGAGATGGACTCAGAGCTCTCGGGCTGAAATGGACTCGAATGGCTTGTTGAAATGAGAAGGGGAGGGGGGTATTTATAGCAGCGGAGAGTGGCAGAAGTCGTAATTTTGTCTGGGCGGCCTGCCATGGGCCGCCCGTACGGCCGCTCCTCGGTTTCCAGCGAGTACGGCCGTTCCCTCGGGGCTGCTGTTGGACTCGCTGGTCGACTCAGTGAGTTGACTCAGCGGGTCGACTCGGTGGTTTGACTCGACGGGTTAACTCGACGGGTTGACTCGGTGTTTTGACTCGACGGGTTGACTCGACGGGTTGACTCAGCGGGTTAACTCAGCGAGTTGACTCAGTGAGTTTGACTTTTTTTTTTTTTGGATTTTTTGACTGGACTGTTTTTTATGGGGGGTTTTTCAGGGTGGTTTTTAGGACTGGGTTGACTGGGTTCAGGCTTGAACTGGGCTATGGAATGGGGCTTACAAGGGTGAGTTTGGCTGAGTTTGGATTTGGGATTTGGGGGTATGGTCCTCCGTTCAACCAGCTATCTCTACCAACAGTGTAGCCGACGGTGGGGTGTCTACACCAACATTGAAAGAATGATTCACTCTCTTTAGCCGAAAAATTCATTATGGCTCTTCGAAGAGTATTCGTTTTATGAGCCGGAAAAAACTTTTTCAAGAATTCCCGGGTCAACTCGTTCCATGACCCTATCGAATGTGGTCTAAGAGAGTGAAGCCAAGTTTTGGCTCTTTCTTTCAATGAAAAGGGAAAGAGATTGAGTTTTATGGCATCTTCAGAGACATTGGTGTATTGCAAGGTAGCTACCACTTCTTCAAACTCCTTTAAGTGCAAATATGGGCTTTCAGAGTCTAGCCCATGGAACTTTGGTATAAGTTGAATCACACTCGGCTTTATATCGATGTTTCCCCGGTTGGTGGTAAGACCACGCACGAGGGTGTAGTTGCACGGGGTGGTTGTAGGTAGTCCCGTAATGATCTCATTGGAGGAACGTTATGAACCTCATTCTCTCCTACTCCCTCTTGGTTTGCGTTTGTAGTTGGAGTAGGGGGGGAGGATTCCTTATAGGTGTTTGATCCATACTCCCCAAATTTTCACTATGTTCTACAGATTTACGGACTCGTCTATGAATGGAGAGTGGTCCAACTAAACCACCTTCGGATTGGAGACGATTGGAGTGGTCACATTCCCAACGGGACATAAACCACTCAACTAACAACTAATTAATCCTAAGTCCAAAAAATCTGAAATTAATTTAAAAATTAAAAATCTGTAAAAAACACTAAGTTAGAAGGATATTACCCGATTCGCTTGAACTAGAGAAAAAAATCCTACAAAACAAAACAACGGGTTAGTTCTAGTTAATCAGAAAGAACCTATCTACTTTTACTTCTATAGCCACTAAAATAATCTAAAAGCATTATCTAAATTCCCCGGCAGCGGCGCCAAAAACTTGTTCGCTCGCCTCAAGTGCAAGGCTGCGATGTAGTATTAAATCTCGGTAAGACCAAGGTCGATCTACAGGTAATTAGAGAACAATTTCTAAATTATTCCAGCAACTAAGATTGCATAAATAAGAGATTCAATTGAGAGAGTTATGCTAAAACAGTAACTTAAGAAAATTCAGTAATTAAGGAATTAAGGCTTTCAAGGATCCACTTGTAACAACCCCATGTTAATCTAATCAATCCAAGTATAATACACAACTAGATTCGAAGTCCTATCTCTCATCTAGTTGGAAGATGAAGCATTAAACACATTCAATCCCACTTAAATTGAACATCCAAGTTCTAGTCCCATTCAACCACATATAGAATTCAGAATTATAACCTTCGGACTAACAACCATGCCTATGGACTATGGCATGCTCAAGGGTTACCATAATTTGAATCCAATCAACCAAAACATGATAATCTCAGAGAATTGCAAGGAATCCATGTCCGGAGCACATGAACTCTCATAAAACTTCTAAAATTATCAACTTTATAAGAACTAGAACATTCAAAATTCAAATTTGAAGTGAAACTACTTGAATGAAACTGAATCAAACATGAAATTGGCTACAAGCTTCACCTCTCAGCCTTAGCTGAGAGATTCTAGCTGAGCATTGTCATACTACAACTAGAACTCATAAAAGAAAACCAGAAAACATAAAAACCCGGAGTTGGGAGGGTTGCAAACGCTCCACGACGGCTTCCTTCCTCTCCTACAAAGTTCCTCAGCTTCTATGATGCCCTAGAAGAGACCCTAGGTGTCCTTTTATAGTGGGGAAGCTCTATTGCGTCGGAATCTTTCAGAATTTGCGTAGAGTTACGCACTTGCGCAGAGAAAATTGGACCCAATTTAGAAACTGTCATTTTTACACATGGCCAACCGGTCATGGCCGGACGGACTGAGCTGGCCTACCGGTCACGACCGGTCCGACCTGTCTATAAGTAGTCCAGCGAGTACAAAGAGGAGCCTGACCTGTTGGCCGACCGGTTGGACCAAGCTGGTCATTGGTCCAGGGACCTCCAGAGGTGGGCAGCAGTGTGGATGACTGGTCAAGACCGGTCTAGCTCCCTTGGCCGACCGGTCGGACCTCTGGTTTTCCAACTTTACTTTCTTTCTTTGGTCTTCTCTCTCTTTCACTTGCTTTCTTCTTTCTTTGGTCCTCCTTCAATCTTCATCCAATAGTTCTAAATGGCTCTTCTTGATCTCCAATTGGGTGAAGTCCGCTCTCATTCCTACAATCACAAAACATGCATTAGATGGGCCTTTTAATCATTTAAACCATGCGTACAATGTGATGTAGTGGGCTAAATATGTATAAATTGGAGGTTCAACAACATACAACACCACATCGATTTCATACTCGGTGCTAGCTTACCGAACCGGCTGCATTACCAGTTAAGCCCGAAGGAGAACGAAATTCTCCAAGGGTGGGTGGAAGAATTACTGAAGAAAGGGTTGCTCAGGGAGATCATGAGCCCATGTGTGGTTCTAGCCTTATTGATGCCAAAGAAAGATGGTAGTTGGCGTATGTGTGTTGATAGCAGGGCTATTAACAAGATCACCATCAAATATAGATTTTTGATACCCTGACTCAATGATATTCTAGATATGCTTGAGGGGTCTAAAGTGTTTTCTAATATGGACTTATGCAGCAGGTACCATCAAATCTAATCCACCCCGGTGATGAATGAAAGACAGCTTTTAAAATAAAGGATGGGTTGTATGAATGGCTAGTCATGCCATTCGGATTGTCGAATACACCAAGCACTTTCATGCGCCTCATAAATCAAGTGTTAAAACCATTCATAGGCTAGTTCATCGTTGTTTTCTTCGATGACATATTGATATACAGTTAGGATGAGTTAGAACACGTTGAACATCTCAGACAGATTCTTCAAGTTTTGTAAGAAAACTAGTTATACCCGAACTTGAAAAAGTGTAGCTTAGCTTCTTGAAAGATCATCTTTTATTCTTGGGATTCGTGGTGTCATCGATCGGTATCCGAGTTGATGAAGATAAAGTGAGGGTCAATCGTGAGTGGCCTACACCCACCAACATCCATGAGGTTCGCAGTTTTCATGGTTTGGCCACATTCTATCGATGTTTTATTAGGAACTTCAGCACAATTGTCGCATCGATCATGGATTACATGAAAAAAGGGTCGTTTCAGTGGACAGAAGACGTTGACCGTAGTTTTGCTAAGATCAAGCAAAAATTATCTACTCCAGTCCTAGTTTGGCCAAGTTTTGAGAAAGTTTTTGAAGTGGACTGTGATGCGTCTTACGTGGGCATTGGCGCGGTATTATCTCAGGAAGGTAGGCCCGTAGCCTTCTACTGTGAGAAGCTTAGTAAAGCCTGCAAGAAGTGGTCCACATATGAGATAAAGCAGTACATGGTAGTACAGGCCCTTCGGCATTGGCGAAACTACCTTATCCAGAGGAAGTTTATTCTTTATATTGATCATCAAGCCTTAAAATTTATTAATAGCAAGACTAATGTTAGCTGTGTGCATGCAAGGTGGATTTCATTTTTATAGAAATTCACATTCGTTTTGAAGCATAAGTCTGGCCAATAAAACAAGGATACTGACGCATTAAGTCGCTGAGTTACCCTTCTGATCACTATGAGAGCCGAAGTTGTTAGTTTTGACTGCCTCAAGGAGCTATACGCCGAAGAGGACGAGTTCAAAGATGTTTGGGTAACGAGCATGGAAGACCGACTGGGTGATTTCCATATTTAAGGAGGTTTCCCGTTTTATGGGAATCGATTGTGCATTCCGCAATGCTCTCTCTGGGAGAAGATTATTCTTGAGCTTCACGGAGGTGGTCTTAAAGGTCATTTAGGTCATAACAAGACAAAGGCTCTGGTTGAAGAGTGATACTATTGGCCTCACCTAGGTCGTGATGTAGGATGAATAGTTCAGTGTTGCCATATCTACCAATCCTCTAAGGGACATGCCCAAAACACGGGCCTCTACACTCCATTGTCCGCACTGAAAGGCCCTTGGGAGGATATTTCCATGAACTTCATTCTAAGTCTCCTACAAATATAATGCAGCATGGAGTCCGTGTTCGTGGTAGTAAACAGGTTCTCGAAGATGGCTCACTTCATTCCCTGCAAGAAGATGTACGATGTGACGGGTGTAGCCAATCTCTTCTTTCGAGAAGTTGTGAGGTTGCATGGCATCCCCAAGACTATTACTTCCGACCATGATATGAAGTTCGTGAGTCACTTTTGGCAGACTTTGTGAAGTTTATTTGATACACAACTTCAGTTTAGTAATGTATATCATCCCCAAATTGATGGGCAAACTGAAGTGGTGAATAGGACGTTGGGCAACCTCATCCGAAGTATTTTTGGAGACAAGTCAAAGCAATGGGACTTGGCCCTATCATAAGGGGAGTTTTCCTTCAACAACATGGTGAACCGCTTCATAGGGAAGTCGCCATTTCAGATCGTCTACGGACAAATCCCTCGACACACCCTTGACTTAGTCCTATTACCGAAGTTTTTGGGCAAGAGTATAGATACAGAAAATATGGCCGAGCGAATCACAGAATTACATGCAGAAGTACGGACTAAGCTTGCCTAGTCGAATGAGAAATATGTAAGGGACGCCAACAAGCATCGACGCGCCAAGGTATTTGTTAAAACTAGAAAATGCGCAAGGAAGTTTTCTTGTGTTTCCTTATTCTGGGGAGTTTCTGAGTATAGAGACATTCATAGACAATCATAAGCAATCACAAAGTACGCAAGAGGAAGTATCGCAAGATGAATTTTATTCTAAAGATTTTGAATTCTTGTACATTCTAGGCTGTGATTTGGTACAAGCCCTTAATTACATCAATGGATGATCACCCTTAATTAAAAGGCAAAAGTAAATGTATGCAAGCGTCTTAGATAAATTAAATAAAGCAAATGAGGAAGTATCAATCTAAATCATGCACACCATAGAGAACAGAGATTTTTACGTGGAAACCCTTGCAGGAGAAAACTAAGCACAAAGCAATAAAACTCCACTATGAATAATGTTTGTACAATAGATGGAGTATTCGAGAAAAGGCTTGGATAGATAGAACAGGTGACTAAGTCATCGAGGACTATGGTCTTTGAATTTACAGTCGTAGAGACCTGTGTAGTTTTTGTTATGTACCGAGCCATCATTTAGACAAGTTGGATATTTCTGTCCCATATTCTTTCAGATTGTCCAAGTTGAAAGACTGTCAGGGGTTTTTTAATTGAGTCATGCATCGTTGGGCCGTCTTCCCGTATTTTTATGACGGGTGACCACTGGAGTACATGAACTACGACTGTTGGATAACATAACTTAGAGTCATCACCTGCTTTATTTGCACCGATGACATGGGAAGGCACATCGCAACTACCTGCACAGTCCAACAAGCAGATCCCATTTTAGATGGGTAGTACATCAACTAACTCTAGCGATAGTAGTTCATAACAAGCATCTTAAGGTAATCTGAAATTCTTCGTTTATGGTTTCGAATGGTAACCATAGTACCTTCTATTTAGTCTTAAGCCTCAATATGGGTTAAACTCTAGTTGTGCAATGAATATAATCGATACAAAGCTCTTGTAATCAGTTGTCGAATTAGGCTAGAGTCTACCAGCTTGTCTTCAGAAGCGATCTCGATCCTGCACGTTTGTTGATATCTACTTCGCAATGAGAGATAAGTAGAGATCCTGCTCACGCATGCATAAATGTGCGGGACATTGTAACAAGGCAAGGGATCTTTGATGCGTGATGAATGCAATAGAATATATATTGTATGAGATTAATTGTATGTGATGGATACATTAGAAGACATGTCATGTGAGAATGATGTATGTGAGAATATAATAGTATGTATGCCATGTGAGGTTCAATACATGTCGAGTTAAGTAGTGTAAATGCTAGATTAAACAGAGATGAGTGCTGGATTAAGCAAGATGAATGTTAGATTAAGCATGGATGAATTCCAGATTAAGAAAGATAGGTGTTAATGCATGAAGCAAGTAATATTATCTAGTCACAGCTCAATTTCTGTACAGATTTGCACTAAAACGATATTCCGGTCATATCATTACCTGAAAATTCTAAGTAAAAATATAAATTTTTTATGTATCGATAGATCGACCATAAAATATCATGAATATTTTACCACTCTTTGGTGTTTTAGCATAATAAGGGTATTTCAGATTTTTTTGGACGGTTTAGATTCAAAGAAAACCACTCCATTTAAAAGATAAACTTTTTAAGAAGTGCCAAAAAGTTGCGATTTGTATTTCAGATGGAAAATCAAAATCTTTATTATTAGGAATTTATTTTTTTAGTATTTTTTATTGAATCCAAATAAGGGGTACTTCCTTATTTATATAAATAGCATAAATTAAAATATGGCATTTACTTAAACGTTTTTATGTAAATAAGGTGTGTAGTGTGTAGTGCGGTACAGGTATGCAATGCAATGCAGACAGATATGCAGTGCAATTTTTAGAGTTGTAGAAATGGATAGGTACTGACATAGGTGGTGGGCGCATGTGGCATTACAAGGGAGAGAGTGGGCTCATGTAACATTGTAAGGGAGGAGGCTGGCGCATGTGGAATCACAAGGGAGGTGGCTGGCATATGTCACCTTAAAGATGAGAGTGTGGGCACATGTGGGATAGAGTGTGCGCATGTGTCCCTTCATCTGGGAGTGTGGGCGCATGTATCCCTTACTATGGGCGCATGTGTCCCTTAGATGCTCTCCCTCTCTCTCAGCTTTCTCCACTCTTCATACTGAGGGGTTGGGGTATTTATAGCCAAAGGTTGCATTTACAAAGCCAATCAAAATCATGTAGAGGGAGTTCCGGGCACAAGTGCCTCTTAGAGATGGAGAAATGGAGCTCTGGGAGCATGTAAGCATGCCCCAAGCGCATGTGAACATGCCCTGGGCGCATGTCCCTCTTAGCAGTTGCCAGATGAATTTTTCAGCATTTCAGGCTGAGCTCATGTTATTCTGCACTTGCGCATCTCCATGACAATGGCCATAACTCCTTAATTACAGATCCGTTCTGGACGCTCTTATACTTGTCAAAAAGATATTTCGGTGATCTACACAATGGAACTATCAGGACAACCTTTAGAAGCCTCTTTCATCTTCAAAAGTGGGCCTCAAGTGATCAATGGCATCAATAATGTATGATCTTCAGTGAACAACTCATATCTTCTTCGTTATAACTCGAAATTAGATGCTCTTAGACTTGTCAAAATCGTGACTTGGTATCTGACTGGAAATGAGCTCTTCACTGATATCTGTTCTCATACTTAGAAAAATTCAGGTTTCAGGCTCCGATTATTCACTCCAATGGACATGTACCTTTTTGGGGATCAAAGTCACTGACGTCAGAGCACTTTTACCCTTTAATCATGTTGATGAATGAATGGGTCGGCTCGCGAATCGTCAAATGCTATTAATTTCAGTAGTTCATTCCTAATTTGGATCCTTCGGTCGGTTCCTAGCAAGGGGAAAACGTACTTCGAGGTGGGCAGGTGGAAATATGTATCGCACAACATCCAAATTCAGAGGTTAGGGGTTTTGGGCATTTCGAATCATTTAGTGGCAATACGCATGTCCAGATCAGGTCCAAAATGACAGATTTCAGTTCTGAGTGTGATTGCGTGAGCTGCCCGAGCCAGGACGGCACCGGCGCTCTACTACTTTTCTAACTGCTTCTAGGTCTGTTGTTGACTTAGACTGATGTATTTGAGTCATCACTTCCTCTTTTATCATTGGTGATACTTTGAGCCCCAACAGTGTTCGAGGTAGGAGATCATGTGATGGTCCACCTCCGCAAGGAGCACTTCCCAACTGGCACATTCACGAAGCTAGGTGACAATGCTTATGTAGTGGACCTCTCGGACGAGTATGAAATTTCACGAACATTCAATGTGGCAGACTTGTTCGAATATCATCAACCAGAGGCGAACGAGAACTTGGGGTCGAGTTCTTTTCAAGTGAAGGGGATCACTAATGACTACATGGAGAAAATGGACCATCAAAAGGAGGCCAGGCAGAGTGACAAAACAGTCTCCAAAATGAAGAAAATCCAACCTCGCTGGGCGCCCGAATGGTCTTTACCGGGTGCCCGACCTTGAGCCCGAATGGTCCAGGGAGTTGCTGGACATATTTTTTGAATTTCGGGCACCCGACCAGTAGGTCGTCAGACGCCCAGCCATCCTGTGACCGAGTGCCCTAAAATCATTCAGAATATTGCTCAACTCTCTGAACAGTTTTGCACGCCACCAAGTGCCCAACCACACCTCATCAGGCACCCAATATTCGCTAGATTTTCGAAGTTTACTCTCTAGACTATTTTTTAGTTCAACGGGCGCCCGAACATGTGCAAATTGTGGTGCAGATTTTGAGTGAACTTTCCAATTTGAATGTTTTTCTCTCCTAGTTCGTTTAAAACTTTTAATTTACGCAATTAGCGTTTCTATTATGCAATTTAGGTTATAAATACTGGTTTTAATTCATTGTTTAATATTATTATTCATCTTTTAATAAAATCTCTTGACTTTTACTCTTTTGCTCGTGGATTCGAAAAAGATCGGTCGAAGATTCTCGATAGTTTCGTGGATTCGGAATAGTTATCCGTGAGGAGAGATGGTGTTCGATCTCACACCCCGTCTACGCTGCACCAACTTTGTGGAGTCGATTTTATACACAACTTCAGTTTAGTAGCGCGTATCATCCACAAAGTGATGAAAAAATTGAAGTGGTGAATAGAACATTGGGCAGTCTCATCCAATGCATTTTCGGAGATAAAGCTAAAGCAATGGAACTTGGCCCTATTACAAGTGGAGTTCGCATTCAACACCATGGTAAACCGCTCTAGAGGGAAGTTGCCATTTCAGATTATCTATGGACGAATTCCCCATTACACACTCGACTTAGTTCCGTTACCGAAGATTCCCGGCAAGAGCATAGCTGCAGAAAATATGATTGAGGGAATCACCGAATTACATGTGGAAGTTGGGCTAAGCTCACCGAGTTAAATTAGAAGTACAAATGAGACGTTGGTAAGCATCGATGCACCAAGGTGTTCGAAGTCGGAGATCAAGTGATGGTCCATCTACTTAAGGAAGCTTCCTAACCAGCACCTATAACAAACTGAAGCAAAAGAAGATTGGTCTAGTGCCGATTCTCAAGAAGCTAAACTACAATACTTATGTGGTAGACCTCCCGGACGAGTTCGAGATCTTAAGGACATTTTGGATTTGTTCAAGTGTTATAAGCCAGAGACGGATGGAAACTCGGGGTTGAGTTCTTTTCAAGTGGAGGGGATAGATGTAGAGGAGGTTGCTGATGATTACATGACAAGAAGGGACCATCGAAAAGATGCCAAGAGAAACAACAAAGATCCAGTCAAAATTTAAACTCAGCACCGTCGGACACCCAACCGCACAACCATAGGCCGAAATGGTCCAAAGAGTTATCTGAACAGTCTAGTTAATTTCGGACACTCGACCAAACCACTATCGGGCGCTCGACCACCAACGGACAACCGACAACCCATTATCGATCGCCCAAAATTGATCTAAATTTTGCCTCAACTCTTTGGACAGTTTTTTTCGTCATCGGTCGTCCAACCAACCCTTCGTCGGGTGCTTGAAATTCAATTGGTTTTTGAATTTTTCTCACTTGACTATTTTGGAGGGTGTCGGACACCCGACCACCCTTCGGTGGGCGCCCGATCATGCGCGAGCAGTTGCGCGCAAAATTTTCTAATTTCTTTCATTTTTTAATTATGATCTTTTCTTATGCACCTATGGTTTGTTTAGGGTTTTGTTGCTTATTTAAATCTCTTGAGAAACATTGTTTAGGCATTCTCTTTTAATTATTATTCAATAAACTTTGGTTTTCTTCGTTTCTAGTGGATTCGAGAGATTTTCCCTTATAGATTCAAGGAAGTCCGGTTGATGATTCCTTAAAGCTCCATGAATTTAGAGTATGGATCTTGTAAGAGAGATTGTGATCGATCTCATCGTGTTTACTCTGCGCTAGACTTTCAAAAGAGAGTCAAACCGTAACAAAACATATTTACATGGTCGTTGATTTTTCTATTTGGAAATTTTCTTATACCATGAAGAAAGCTAGAGCTTTTAATATGGATAGAGATATCACATGCATTTTTGAGTTACGTGTGGCGTCATTGAACGATTATATTGCAATCATTAGTTTAGACTCTGTGGCCTTCTTATTTAATGAAATATCAATGTAGCTGATGCAAATGAAATGCATGTGATGCCTATGGAAAATATGTATATCAATCTTGAAATTAGAAATATCAATTAAGATAAGCAAGTTATCGGCTTTAGACTAATCAAATGGGCTGCAAGACCTGGACAATGTAAATGAAATGGGCCATGTGAAATGGGCCTTGAGCTGTGATTTATGAAACAAGCCATGAATGGGCTATAGGCTATGATCTAACAGGTAGGCTGCATGCCAATCAAATGGGCCCTGAGCCGTTCAGCTGGGCCTTGGGATTTCAAACGGGCCAAGGACCAGTTAGATAATCTGTAAAGAACACAAATAAAAATGGGGTGTGAGCAACATCCATTTGCTGCGTGAGTGGGCCTTGGGCCATGTACTGACATGGCCAGATGAATATCTTTAATCCTAGAGCACGAGGGATACTTGCCTGGATGTTGTGTGTTTCTGGAAACCAATGTCCATAGATATGCATTTGCTACTTTGAATCGATTGCTTCGTGCAGAAAGTCAAGCAACCCATATAAATGGATGAACGGCCAGCGTTTACTTCAGATGGAGGAACGATCAGCGTCCATCAACTTACGCATGCAGACGGAGGGCAACTGATGAACTGATTATAGTCCATACGTTTGCTATATACTTTAGATAACCACTGTTTGTAGATGGACAACGGTTGTGATGAAAGGTCTGTGTAGGTGTAGCAGATGTCGACATTTGCTATGATGGACGGCTGTAAACAGAAAATTGAGTGTGGCCTGTTGATCAATGGTTCTGATCAAGATACACGTGCGACATGCTTGAACAGTCACAGTGTGTAAAGGAGAAAGCAGCTGCTGTCCGTAAGATCGCATCTCTTCCAGACCACGTGGCCAGTAGTTAAGCTGTCCAAACAAGTGGCTGGTGTGTGGGCCATTGCTGGGCCGTAGATGATCATGGCCCACCTGATGAGCAATATTAGCTACTCGTCTGATTGTCCAGATGCAGACATCGTCTCTCGAGATATGAAGGTGCTGCAATGGCCGACCAACAGGTGCTGTTTTAAATCAGACCCTGGAACTCCGTATACGGGCCCATCTGATGGACGGCCTTTCTTACTGCTGATCGAAAAAGATCTGCTCTGAACCAGGATAAAATCATTTTGAAATCATATACGAACTCTAACAGAAATCAACAGAAATCTGAGATGATCTTGTAAACGAAATAGAAGAAGATAAGGGGAATGAAGAAGAAGACAGAGATCGGAATTGCATATGATCCTCCTGGAATTTCATCTGATCTGATGAACTTGCAGCTCATTTGATCAGATCTCAAAGCATTCCACGGAAATTGTGCTTGATACAATCCAACTGCAGATAATCTGATCTGGTTTATTCAAGGAGATTTCAGCTGTCTTAGCTGGATCTCGGCTGATCTGACTCAGATTCAATCTGATTTTATCAGATTAGGACTGATCTGGTTAGAGATTCAGCTGATTCAAGAGCAATATAGTTTATTCAAATGAGAAAAACAAGGAAAATGAGATAGAGATTAGAAGGAGAAGATACAAATTCCTGATAGCTTCTGGTTTCAACTCAGATTTAATCGTTGCCAAACATCGATCTGCATCAGAGTAGTTGCCGGTGTTGATCTACTTTGGCGGCTGATTGCTGGCCGTCGATTGAAGTCATTGATCACTCCCCGTTGTATTAGGAATCCTTCTTACATGGTTGGAATATGTAAACAAAACCACTTATTACTTAAGAGCTAAGAGTCTTAGTGGCTAAGAGACTTAAGAGTTAAGAGTCTTAGAGGCTAAGAGACTTAGGACCTAAAAGACTTAAGAGCTAAGAGTCTTAAGGGCCAAGAGACTTAAGAGTTAAGTATTTTTCAAAGCACTATAAAAGAAGGTGGTATGAGCCATTTGTAAAAAAAGAGAGTGTAAGAGAGCAAGAAGAGCTAGAAGAGCCAAGTAGAGGCAAGAAAGCATTTTAACGCAATAAGAAGTATTTTCTTTGAAAAGAGTTGTCTTTCTTTCTTTGTGTTTGTTTTGGTTCCAGGCTTAGTATAGCCAACCAACTGTCCAGATCCTATTAGGCCACCAATCTGCGCACACACTTCTCTAAGGGCTTAGCAAAGCCAACATCAATATCCACCAACAAACTGGTATCCGAGCTTTGGTCGTGAAAAGATGGCCACCACAATCCAGCCGCAGATTCCAAGGTTGTCAAAGGACAACTATGAAAATTGGTGCATTCAAATGAAGGCGTTGTTCGGGTCACAAGATCTATGGGAGATCGTTATCGATGAGTATGTAGAACCCACTACGAAGCGAGAAGTTGCCTATAGCACCGAGTGAAAGGCTGCTCTCAAAGATCAAAGGAAGAAAGACAAGAAGACTTTATTCATTCTCTATCAAGGGATGGATGATTCAACCTTTGAAAAGATCGCCGAAGCGTCTTCTAGCAAACAAGCATGGGAGATCCTTAGTACCATTTTCAAAGGCGTTGATCGTGTGAAACTGGTTCGCCTACAAGCTCATAGAGCCGAGTTCGAGGCCGCACACATGAAGGAAGGTAAGTGCATTGTCCGACTACTTCTCAAGATTACTTATAGTCGTTAATAATTTGAAAAGAAATTGTGAAAAGATTGAAGACATTCGGGTCATCGAAAAGGTACTTCGATCCCTCACAACCAAGTTTGAACATGTGGTTGTGGCCATTTAAGAATCAAAAGATCTTGAAAAGCTCTCCATTGAGGAGTTGATAGGATCGTTGCAAGTTCACGAGCAACGAATACAAAAGAATACTGGTTCCATGGCTTTAGAGCAAGCATTGGAGTCAAGGTTGACTCTAAATGAATAGAAGATAGGCCGTGGAAATTTTCAATGCGGTGGCCGCACCAATAGCAATCGTGCAAGAGGCGGAGGACGTGGATATCATCAAAGCCATGCACAAAATCAACAAAACAATACCAATTTTCGTGGAAGAGGAACTGGTAGAGACAGATCCATGCGTAGTCGTGGAAATACACGAATTGTTCAATGCTACAATTGTGGCAAGATCGGCCACTATGCCTCTGATTGTTGGAGCAAAGTGGATCACGATGAATGATCCAACTATGCTGAAGCATCACACCATGAAAATGAAAACTTCACACTTTTTCTTGCACAAGAAAAGGCGTGTGATCGACCAGACATATGGTATTTCGACACTAGTGCAAGCAACCATATGTGTGGCAACAAAGAATTTTTTGTGGAACTCACAGAAGATGTTCATGGCAATGTGAGTTTTGGTGACTCATCAAAGGTACCCGTGAAAGGTAAAGGAAAAATTAAAATTTATCAAAAGAATGGCGCACCAAATTACATCTCCAATGTGTATTATGTACCTAACATGAAAAGTAACATACTCAGTATCGGCCAACTCCTTGAAATGGGGTATGTCATACACATGGAGAACTTCAATCTTTCTTTGAGAGATGCGCATGGGAGACTTATCGCATAAGTCCAAATGGAAAGGAATCATGTGTTCCCGCTCCATATCAACACAAGACATGAGAAGTGCCTCTATAGTCTTGTAAAGAATGAATCGTGGAGATGGCATCTTCGCTTTGGGCATCTTCATTTCAGTGGCCTAAAGCTATTATCTTCATCAAACATGGTACATGGTTTGCCAGCCATTGAAGCTCCAAAACATGTGTGTGAGGCGTGCACACTTGGCAAGCAACAAAGAATCTCATTCCCAAGTGGAGTGTCACGAAGAGCAAAAGAGCCATTACAGTTGGTTCACACAGACATTTGTGGACCATTAGAGACACCCTCTCTTGGAGGTAATAAATACTTACTTTATTACCTTCATTGATGATTTCAACAGAAAGTTATGGGTGTACTATCTCAAAGAGAAAGCTGCTGCTTTCACTATCTTAAAAAATTTCAAAGCTCGAGTTGAAGTTGAAAGTTGCTACAAGATCAAAGTACTCAGATCTGACAGAGGTGGAGAGTACACCTCAAATGCATTTAGAGACTATTGCAGGGAACAAGGCATCAAGCAGCAGTTTGCAGCAGTTTACAGCAGCCTACACACCACAACAGAATGGCATAGCAGAAAGAAAAAATCGCACTATTCTCGACATGACGAGGACCATGCTGAAAGAAAAAGGATTGCCAAAGAATTTCTGGGCAGAGGCGGTTGCTTGTACTACCTATCTACTCAATCGGTGCCCTACGAAAAGTGTCAGGAACATGACACCACAGGAAGCATGGAGTAGCTACAAACCAAGCGTGGCGCACTTAAGAATCTTTGGGTGTGTTGCATACGCTCAAGTACCAAAGACGAAAAGAAAGAAGCTTGATGATCGTGGCGAGAAGTGCACCTTCATCGGATACAGTGAAGAATCCAAAGCTTACAAACTCTACAATCCACTAACTAACAAAGTAGTGGTAAGCAGAGATGTGATCTTTAATGAGGAAGATACGTGGAAATGGAATGAAGAAGAAACTGCCATAGAAAATTGGTTCGAGGTAGAAGAACAAGAAGAAAAACTTGAAAGTCAAGAGCAGACAGCCACACCACCCTCTTCGGCCACATCTTCAGTTCGCAGATGTCCAGAAGGACATTTCATCTCTCCAGGAAGTACCTCATTAGCTCAAAATTCAGCCAGTTTATCCTCATCCATGACTCCTATCAAAATGAGGAGTTTAGAAGAAATCTATGAGCAAACAGAAGAAGTCAATCTTTTCTGCCTATACGCAGATCATGAGCCCCTTACATTCCAGGAGGCTATAAAGGAAGAATGCTGGAGAATTGCCATGAAAGAAGAAATTCATGCCATTGAGAAGAATGACACTTGGGAGCTGACTATGCTTCCTCAAGGCCAAAGAACTATTGGCGTCAAATGGGTATATAAGATTAAGCGTACAGCCGATAGAGAGATTGATCGTTATAAAGCAAGGCTCGTGGCTAAAGGCTACAAACAAAAGTATGGCGTAGACTATGAAGAAGTGTTCGCTCTTGTTGCCCGTCTTGATACTGTGAGAATGATAATCTCCCTTGCAGCCCAGTTGGATGATCTACCAACTGGATGTGAAATCTGCATTCCTGAATGGAATACTCGAAGAAGAGGTCTATGTCGACCAGCCTGAAGGCTTTATTGTGTAAGGGGAGGAACATAAAGTGTATCTGCTGAAGAAAGCTCTCTATGGGTTGAAGCAGGCTCCACGTGCTTGGAATGCACTGTATCAACAACTATCTTCAAGAAAACGGTTTCGACCAATGCCCATATGAGCATACAGTCTACATCAAGAAGAATGCTCATGGAGATATACTAATTGCATGCCTATATGTGGATGACCTGTTGTTTACAAGGAAACAGCCAGTCAATGTTTGATGAATTCAAGATGGTCATGTTCAAAGAATTCGAAATGACCGATGGCGGACTTATGTCCTTCTTTTTAGGTATCGTGGTGAAGCAACAACTTGATGGCATCCACATATCTCAGAAGAAATATGCGAAGGAACTTCTTGAAAAGTTCAAGATGACCGATTGCAATGTTGTGAATACGCATGTAGCAACGGGCCTGAAGTTGACAAAAGAAGGAGAAGGAAGAAGCGTGGACTCGACTCTATTCAAGAGTCTGATTGGAAGTCTTAGATACCTCACAATCACTAGGCCAGATATCGTCTACAGTGTTGGGCTTCTAAGTAGGTACATGGAAGCGCCAAAAGAAACACATTGGCTCACTGCAAAAAGAATCCTTAGGTATGTTAAAGGAACCATGGAATTCGGCCTCTTTTATCCATACAATAATGAAGCAATGCTGTATAGATATTCAGATAGTGATTGGGGAGTGATCAAGATGAAAGGAAAAGCACCACAGGGTATGTGTTCTATATTGGTTCAACGGCATTCACATGGAACTCGAAGAAGCAAAGCATCGTCGCCTTGTCTACACGTGAAGTTGAGTACGTAGCAGCATCGTCCACAGTCTGTGAAGCAATTTGGTTGAAGAACATGCTAAAGGAGCTGAAGCATCCGCAAGAGGAATCCACAGTCATATACGTGGATAACAAGTCTGCAATCGAACTTGCCAAAAATCTAGTACAACATAGAAGGAGCAAACACATCGATACCAGGTATCATTTTCTAAGAGATCATGTGAAACAGAAATCGCTGAAATTATAGTACTGTCATACTACTGAACAAGTGACAAATATTTTCACGAAGGCATTACCTGACTGATACATTCAGACGACTAAGGTCGATGCTCGGAATGAAGCCAGTTTTGGTTTAAAGGGGAGTATTGGAATATGTAAACAAAACCACTTATTACTTAAGAGCTAAGAGTCTTAGTGGCTAAGAGACTTAAGAGTTAAGAGTCTTAGAGGCTAAGAGACTTAGGACCTAAAAGACTTAAGAGCTAAGAGTCTTAAGGGCCAAGAGACTTAAGAGTTAAGTGTTTTTCAAAGCACTATAAAAGAAGGTGGTATGAGCCATTTGTAGAAAAAGAGAGTGTAAGAGAACAAGAAGAGCTAGAAGAGCCAAGTAGAGGCAAGAAAGCATTGTAATGCAATAAAAAGTATTTTCTTTTAAAAGAGTTGTGTCTCTCTTTCTTTGTGTTTGTTTTGGTTCCAGGCTTAGTATAGCCAACCAACTAGTCCAGATCCTATTAGGCCACCAATCTGCGCACACACTTCTCTAAGGGCTTAGCAAAGCCTAACATCAATATCCACCAACAAAAACCCCCTCACGGGTAAAAAAAACTACGATACAAAGTGAATTCCACTATGATCTCAGAAGTTACAAGAGAATGAAGAAACAAAACCTAGATCTCAGCCCATAAGAGAAATCCCAAAGCTAATCAAAAGTTTTTCTCACATGAGAAGGACAAGTACAACCCTTTCCCTCATCCCAGAGACTTCAAGCTTTCCCCTAGCTTTTTCTCTTGCCCCATAACTCTCTCAATCCCTCTAGGAAACCTGGCCCCATTGGCCTTAACCCTTAATCCCAGCATTAATTACACCCGTTAAATAGGCAAAAAAAAAAAATCAGAATTAGAAACACATTGCACAAAACCGCTCAAGAGACCAAACTTGAATTAGGAAACCTGCCGACTTGGTCGCACGGCACCACCGATCGACCGATCGTTTTAGCCCAAAACCTGTCCAGAGAGCTCGTTGTCTTTGATCCTCCATGTCCGACCGATCGGTCACCATCCATGACCATCTGATGGCCCTTGTTGTAAAAGATTTGAGGCGTCCGATTCCAACACATTGATCATAATCGGTGGCCCACTGATCTGCAGTTACAGATCAATTCTTAGATCTAAAAGGGGCTAGAAAGGAAGGAAGGAGGAAAATGAAAGAAGAAAAGGAGAGACAAAAGAGTTTGGAGGGAAATTGGTTTGATTGTAGAGAGAAAACTTGATTGTGAAGAGAGTTCTCCTATTGTTAGAGAAGGAGAGTAGCGAGAGCTATCACATGGCATTCTCTGATAAGTCCATATAGGTATCATTGATGACTGAATGATAGTTGTAACTAACTAAGAAAAATTTTCCACGTCATTCAATTTACTTAATCGGTATATGTTATTTTCCTTTGCATGGAGTGATCTTGGGAAAACGACCATATCTTGCTCGTAAACGGTCAGATCAAGACAATCTTCTACTCGTTCAAAAGTTAATTTAAAGAGCTACGATTCAGGCTAGAATAACATCTACCAGATATTGATCTATCAACATCATTTGGATCTAGTTGAGCTCTAAATTGTGCATATTCTAACCCAATTCATCACTCATTATGCATGACTTCTATGCTTAAAGACCTATCTAATGTATGATTTTGTGTTTGTAGGAATGAGAGAGAGACTTCACTAATTTGATGTTAAAAGACACTTCTTAAAGTACATTGAAGACATGAGAAGATGAGCCAAGAGATGGAGAAAAGAAGTAAGGAGAAAAGAGAGGAAAAGAGAAGAAACATTCACGGACCAGACTGTCCGACCGGTCGGCCACACAGGTCGGCTGCCCACTGATGCTTACTGGACTGAATCAGATAGGTTCGACCGGTCATGACCGGTTGGCCATGCACAGAAATTTCAAAAATCTATTAAGTGGCCCACCAACTTTACTGCGTAAGTTCTTACGCAATTTTAGAACTTTCTATGACGGTGGCACACAATTACTATTAAAGGACAACGTACTCTAGCTTCGTCTAAACTCATCCTAGAAGAGATCTACAGTTGCTGGAGGTGGAGAGGATCGTCATGGAGCATCTATAACTCTTTCGACCTAGGGTTTTTCTAGTTTTCTATGCTTTTACTTAGTTTTTCTTTCAATTCTAATTCAAGTATGACAATACTCAGCTCTAACCTCTTAGCTAGGGCTAAGAGGTGAAGCTTGTAGTTAGTTTTCATGTTCAATTCATTTATTCAAGTACTATATATTACTTAATTATGGATTTTCAAGTTATAGTTTGAATGAAGTTAGTATGTTTAGATGAATTATAAGAGTTCGTGTACTTCTGATATGAGTTCTTTGTAATTCTCTGACATTATCATGTTGGTTTGATGAGATTCCAATTGTAGTAACCCTGGAGCATGCCTTGATCTCTTGGTATGGCTATTACTACGAAAGTTACAAGTTCAAGTTCTCTATGCTTCATTAGAGCTAGAATTCTGATTTCCAGATTTAAGTGGGACCATTTATGTTTGAATGCAATATCTTTCAATTAGATGAGAGATAGGACTTTGATTCTAATTATGTTTGTGCTTAGATGAATGGATTGGCATTGAGCTAATACAAGTAGATCCTTGGTGCTTTAGTTTCTATTTAATGCTTAGATTTTCCTGTTTACTTTTTCTACTTAGTTCTTAAAAACTGATTTTCTAAACTTTCTGAGTTCAAGTTATTGGAATAGTATGAATTAATTTACCCTTTTCTCTGTAGATCGACCTCAATCTCACCGAGTTATAACTACATCGCAACCTTGCACTTGAGGCGAGCAAACAGATCGACCATGATGTATGTGTTATATCCACACTATCCATCTATTTTGCCAAATCATTGTAGGGAATGACCTAAAAATGAGGTAGACCCAAAGTTTAAGTGGGCCCTACCCCATCAAAGTGAGCCATACCCTTTAATGGCATGAATAAAACAGATGCAACACAATGGACCCCAATATGTAAATAACGAAACATATCCAACCATCTATTAACAGCAATTCCCACCTTTTAGGGATCATATATATATATATATATATATATATATATATATATATATAAGTTGTTCATAATTAATTGAATAAATTAACAAATTAAACATTTTATAAATTAAACAAATTGATAATTAATTAAACAAATAAAAAATTAAACATTTCTCAAATTAAATAAATTAACAATTAATTGAACAAATTAACAAATTAAACATTTCTCAAATCAAACAAATTAACAATTAATTGAACAAATTAACCAATTAATTAAACAAAATAAAAAAAATTAAAAAAATAGATAAATAAATTAACGATTAACAGATAATTAAACAAATTTGCAAATTACCTGGGGCAGGGGAGGATGCGAGGGCAGCGGCAGCCTAGTAGGGGTGGTGGGGAGAGAGAGAGAGAGAGAGAGAGAGAGAGAGAGAGAGAGAGATGGGGGTGGGGTGTGGGTGCATCGGTGACAATATGGAGGGAGGGAGGGAAAGAGGGAGAATAGACAAAGAGCCTTCCTTCTGTCGATTTGAATTTTTTTTTTTTTTTTTTTTATAAAAAAAACTTGCCTCTCAAAATTTGATGGTCCTGGGCTGTCAAAATTTTTATCGACGGCCCTAAGCCGTCGAATTTTTAGCACATTTTTTACATTGAGTATAGCCACCAAATTTTGACTGCCGAATTTCAACCTTTTTCCTGTGATGATCACCATCTATAAAGGGACACTTCTGCATTACCTTTAGGGCGTGTTTGGCGCATGGTTTTCGGTGGGATTAAGTGGGATGGAAGTCTTTTTAAGGTAATCATTACACTTGGGTGGGATTGGTTTTAATCCCGTGGGATGCTGCATCCAGCGGTAGCCGTGTTTGGAAGGGAGAGTATAACGTGGGATTTGGCGTAGATCCCTCCCCGACGTGTTTGGAAAGAAAGGTAGAATGATGCCATGACTGTTATGCAACACGCCCAGCCTGTTTGGAAACGTGGAGTGCATGAACGCGGATTGGCGAGTGACCCCCTACAAGGCAAGGGCTGTTGTCAAAGCTGTGTGGGCCCCACCATGATGTATTTGTTTAATCCACGCTGGACATCCATTTTTCCACCTCATTTTAGGCCATGGGCCCAAATATGAGGCAGATACAAATCTCGGGTGGACCACACCATAGGAAAAAGAGGGAATTGAACATCCATTTTTCAAAAATATTTTGGATGCCACAAAACCTCTGGATCAAGCTGATATTTGTGTTTTCACTTCATCCAGGTCTGTGTGACCTTACGAACAGGTTGGATTGCAAATAAACTTCACGGTGGGCCCTGGGAAGTTTTTAAGGGTGGACGTTCAATCAACACTATTTTCCTGTCGTGTGGTCCACCTAAGATTTGGATCTGCCTCATTTTTTGGGCCCATGCTCTAAAATGAGGTGGTAAAGGGATGGTAGACGGTTTGGATATGATACATACCTCTTTGTGGGGCCCGCAAAACTTGCTGATGTCAATACTGCTTCCAAGTCGGTGGTGTACGGTTCACCAGTCAATCCGCTTCCGGATGGGAGGGGTGGTTTACTCTGGTCGCGGATTTCATGCGAAAGCCTTGCGTAGGAAGCTATCGGGCTGGGAACCACAGTAGGACCCACAGTGATTTGTTTTTATTAATCCACCTCGTCCATCCGTTTTGGGAGCTCATTTTAGGACATAAAAAACAAAAATGAACCGGATCCAAGACTCAAGTGGGCCTCATTAAAGGAAAAGGTGGGTAGGTAAATTACTATCGTTGAAACCTCCCTGGGGTCCACAGTGATGTTTATATGACATCCATATCGTTCATAACGTCACTACTACTGGGATGAATTGGAAAAACAAGTATTATCCTGATTCGAAACTCCTGTTGCTCCACAAATATTTCAACTGTGGACGTTCTAATCTAACGTTTTCAACCCACTTGATTATTGGATCCTGTTCATTTTTGTTTTCATATTCTAAAATGAGCTCTGAAAACGGAAGGACGGTGTGGATTTATCAGAAAACATCATTGTTGGTGTGGACCCTCGCCGTTTCCGCGCTCCCACACGACGACGTTCTCGTCCCTTCCCCTTTCGGAAAAAGAAGGAGAGGAGGATGCGTGAGTGCGAAATCGCCGTTTGTGCTACTGGCTTGCCTCGTTCTCGAGGGTTTTGTTTGGTAGTCGTGCTTAGGCTTGATGTGTTTAAGTGAATTTATATAAGACCAGAGTCGCCACTAGCCAGTTACTTCGAATCTACAGTCGGCTAGACCCCGTAGAAACGTTAGAGAAGGGACTCCGAAGATTCCTTCCTCTAAAATGACTCTTTTTGATCTGCGGCCAAAGATTCAAGGTAAGGGATCACGGTTACAGGGTGGGAAGAGGTTAAGCACCCCACACACTGCCCGTACCGAAGTACGGTCTCTACTTCACAGAATCAAACTAATACTTGAAAGTCTGTTTTAATCCTCGTACATTCTCATAGATGACATGATGCATGAATGCTGGTCTGAACAGTAAGAGTTTCTGATGGGCAGGTTCCAACAACGGGCAAGCCCAGAGCATACGCTCGAACTGACAGGTGCTTAATGTAAGACGTATGCAGTGTGCTTGAATGATCAAGGTGTTTTATGGTGAAGCATGAATGCAGGTCTGAACAGTAAGAGTTTCTGATGGGCAGGTTCCAACAACGGGCAAGCCAGAGCATACGCTTGAACTGACAGGTGCTTAATTTAAGACATATGCAGTGTGCTTGAATAATCAAGGTGCTTATAGTGAAGCAGGGGGGTTGGAAGAAAAGTAAATGTTGCACTTATGCTAGATGTAAATGAGATGATGCTGGAAAAAGAATAGCTGGATGGACGGAGGTGTCGCAAGGGTTAGCTTCGAGTGGCTGGATCAAGACTTGGATGGCTTGGGAGGCTTGGACCAGTGGTCAGGCTGGGCTGGACCAGGGCTAGGCTCTCCTCACTCGGGCTTTCCTTGGTGGGAAAATGGGTTAAGGGGTGAAGGAAGACTCGGACTGCACCCGGACTGGCTGGACTTGAAGGGATGCTGAAATGAGAAGGGGAGGGGGGTATTTATAGCAGCGGGCAGTGGCATTCCGCGTAAATAATTTTGGGCGGCCTGCTATGGGCCGCCCGTACGGTCGTTCCTCGATTTCTAGCGAGGTACGGTCGCACCCTCGGGGCTGCTGTTTGACTCGCTGGGTCGACTCAGTGAGTTGACTCAGCGGGTTGACTCGGTGATTTGACTCGACGGGTTGACTCGACGGATTGACTCGGTGTTTTGACTCGACGGGTTGACTCGACGGGTTGACTCAGCGGGTTTGACTTTTTTGAGATTTTTTGACTGGCTTTTCTTATGGGGGGTTTTTCAGGGTGATGTTTAGGACTGGGTTGACTGGGTTCAGGCTTGAACTGGGCTATGGAATGGAGCTTACAAGGGTGAGTTTGGCTGAGTTTGGACTTGGGGTTTGAGGGTATGGTCCTCCATTCATCCAGCTATCTCTACCAACATTGTAGCCGAAGGTGGGGTGTCTACAGTTGGCCCACCTTGTTCCCAGTGCAGGAAATTCTGCTATGTAGGAAATCCCCACCCGTATACTCCTGCAAGGGATTCAGTAACGCCACGAGGTAATTTTGAGAAATCCCACCATTACGCCCGGTGTTCTGGCACAACATTCGATGTGGTATTTCTTACGTAAATCCCAACCATCCAAACAAAGATAAGGAATTTCAACGGTGGGATATCGTAATTCCATCCCACATAATCCCGTCTACTACCATGCGCCAAACACGCCCTTAGGTAGGTGATTTATATTCACATAATACACAAGCTCTTAAGCTTTTATTCTCCCTTACTGACTTAAGCATCGGAGGGTCCTCCGCGGCACGACCGGCACCCCCTCACGATTTCTCTATTTGTGATCTCAGGTTCCATTATCTAGATCGTCCATCTCCATCAATTCATCGAGCAACAAGATCTAAAGTTGGTCCTTGATCAACATCTGCTACCCAATTTTCTATGTTAACCGGTTAGAGTGGTTATATAATCATCACAGTCGACCTTGTAAATATATATCAAGGATGGAATTCTCTCTCCCTACCATTGCCCATGGTGTGCCCCCACTACGTACGTTAGCCCAGTGTCGTGGATATAGTCCTTGGGATTTCACATCTAATAGTCTGGGCTGAACGGATCTTGGCACACATAAATGTGAGCATATTTTAAAGTTATGTCAGGTATACCCCTCACCCATCACCACGAGGCATAAATATGAGCATATTTTAAAGTTATGTCAGGTATACACCTCACCCATCACCAGGAGGCAGATGAATTATCTCATGGCCCCTCGGTAAAGGGGATCGGCTGCTTGGGTGGCTCTACTTTGGTGTCGGTACAAAATCCATTCCTTTTATCAGTTGTGTCGACACACACCGTGTTAGGTCCATGGCCCAAAAATCAGTCCTATTTGTAATTTGAATCAGCCACACAATTCGAAATAGTACATAGCGCAAGGCTCACCCTCCAAACAGTTTCCCTTAGTGTAGCCCACCTAGATCATTGGCATAACATCTAATGGTTGGATTGGATTTTATAATCAATGGTGGAAGTCTCTCTTAACTGTTTCCCTTAATGTGGCCTACTTGAACCACAAATAATCCTGATTATTTCCCTTCGCCTAAGATGTTATTACATATCAAATGATCAGGGTAGATCTTACATACACATCATGGTGGGCCCTTAAAAAATCAAAGGTGTGTCACTTCATTATTTAATTTTATTTTATTTTTCTTTTTTGGGCACTCAGATGGGCTGGGCTTTGGCCAGGCTCGACAGAAAATTCATGGGGCGAGCTCAGGCTGGATATTCTTGGCCCATCACGAGCCCAGAGTGGGTAACATCAGGCGCCAGCATCATTTCATCCTCGAATGCAGGTAAATTGCAAGCCTACTGTTGATAAGCAAGTGGATTTTCCATGTTCCCTAAATGCCCTTACCATTTATTAGAAATCTTACTAAATCTCGACTTTTATAATATTAATTGGCTAGGCAGAATTGTCCGTATGCTTCCTGCCTTATATGCAGTAGAGAGATGTTGAAAGCGTTGCCTGATGTCGTAGCTAGAAGAAGGTGAAAGCAATTGACCGCTCCAACCAATGACAGCCACATGTAGCTTTAAAAGAGCTACGTCATTGCTTTCGCAAGGAAAAATCGGATTGCGCCCCTGAGTTACTCAGTACGCTTTTATCGTACTGAGTAAACTCAGTTGGGCCCAACGTTAATGTATGTGGTTTATCCACGCTGTTCATCCGTTTTTACACTTCATTTGAGGCGTTGAGCCAAAAAATGATGCATATCCAAATCTCAAGTGGACCATACCACAGAAAACAGTGGGAATAATTATTTCGACCGTTGAAACCTTACTAGGCCCACAATAATCTTTATTTGTCATCCAACCCATTCATAGGATAAAAAAGATATGGATGAAGGGAAAACAAAAATATCATCTTGATCCAAAACTCCTGAGGCCTCCAAACATTTTTCAATGGTAGACCTTCAATTCACACTATTTCCTATTGTGTGGTCCCATTGAGATTTGTAGATGCTTTTTGTTTTAGCTCGAGACTTAAAATTATCTGGCAAAATGGATAGACAGAGGGGATAAAATACATAAATCATGATAGACTCCACAGTTTACCCAGTACTGCGAACTCAATACGCAATACGCTTCCCCGCAACGAAGGGTGCGATTATGACAATTGACACCCTAGTAAATGTCATGGCCATCCATTCGTTTTCCAGTTCATTCAAATCAAAATCTCAAAGTGGACCATACCACATGAAAGAATGGTTATTAAACGATAACCATTAAAAGCTTCCTCCGCCCCATCGCAATGTTTATTTTCCATCCAACCGGTCACAAAGACATGCATGAGGAGACAAGACGTATATGGGCTTCATCTAAAACTTTTGTAGCCTCTTAAGAAGTTTTTAATGGTCCATCACCACTTTTCCAGCCATATGGTTCACTTGATATTTGGATGAGCTTCATTTTTTGCATAATACCCTAAAAGGAGCTAGACAAACTGATGGACGGTGTAGATATACAGAACATACATCAATGTACTTAGGCCCTACAGTCAGGAAAACGAGAGCGGATTAGGTGAGACCCCGGCCTCACCCAAGACATTCCCCCTTATCCAGGAGTATTCAGATCTGTCACGGGGACGATGACCAAATTGGTAACGTGCGGCCCGTAGGTGGGTTAATGTGGGGCCACCTTGATGTATACATTATGTATCCATACACATAATTTTAAGCCATTATACCAAATATTAAGCAAATCTAGCCCAAAGATGCCTAGGCGTTTCAACAGCAGGTCTCAGGTTTTAGTGATAAGGAGACACATTAACCGCAATAGTGGGTGGGTGCATCGTGTGACTAACCAAGCGGGTGTATCGCCCAACTAACAGAGTGGGTGCATTGCATGACTAACTTCAAAAAGGAACAAAAAAATAATAATAATAAAAGTGGTGCTTCACCATTAATGGCCACAAGAGTTTTGAATCAAGCTGACATTTGTTTTTCCTTTCATCCCGTCTCATTTAACCTTATCCACAAATTGGATGGTAAATAAACACTAAATAAAAAATAATTAGCACCCTAAGAAGTTTTTAATGGTAGGACGGGCAATCACAACTGCTTCTTATCATATGGTTCACCTGATAATTGGATCTGCTTAATCATTTGGATAATGCCTTAAAATGATGTGAAAAACCGGATGGACGGCATAGATACATAATACATACATCAAGGTGGGCCCTATGGTAAACCCACGGTAAGGCCACACCCTCCTAGGTGAGGCGGGGTCTTACCTAATCCGCTCTCCACGAAAACACCCACTAATGTGTAACAGAGTAGCATATCCGATCCGCTCCCTGGAATCTTCGCCTCTACACGGACTAGAGGCGCGTCTTCATTGATGCTCAACGTACGGGGTGCATAGCTGGATAGATTCTGCGTCCGTCCTCGGGGAGTCTCTTTGCAATCCGGTCCCACATGGGTTGATTCAAGCCATACGGCCACCTATGCCAACTTCACACACGTGGATTAGATCAGAACCACTAGTTAGGTGGGCCTTACAGTTAACATGCCACGGACCCAAAAAACTAGCCAATCCACTTCTCAGATGGGTCGCACTATGTATTAGAAATATTGACTTTAGAAGTTGAGATTGTCTAGGTTCTGCGTCCACCTGTGGCTCCTCAGATGCCAAGGCCGGCCTAACAGTTGCATCTGCGATCGTTTAGGATGGCCCCCACAAATGACTGCCCTAGATCTCAGCACAAGCAAGAATTCCAGCACGGATGGAGTTAGGTTTCCATGCCTATATTAGCCCACTATCTTGCCTCTGCCTGTTCTAAAAAAAAAACCTAGATTGCAGCTTTAGATTAAAGAGAATGGGAAGCGACCTCGTCCATGTCCTTCTCGTTTCCTTTCCGGCCCAAGGCCACATAAACCCCTTGCTCAGGTTAGCAAAGAGGTTAGCATCTAAGGGTCTTTTGGTCACATTTTCCACCACTGAGGCCATTGCCCATATGATGCAAAAGGCCACCAACAATATCACAGCCACCAACACCCTAACACCCATAGGCAAGGGCCACCTCAGGTTCGAGTTCTTCTCCGATGGTTGGGATGTGGACCACCCCCAAAGAAACGACCTAGATGCATCCACGGACCAGCTCAATTCAGTGGGACCCACGTCGCTTGCGGATCTCATCGAACGGCAGGCTAGCGAGGGCCGCCGGGTGTCATTTGTCATCAACAATCCGTTTCTACCGTGGGTCTTGGATGTGGCAACTGATATGGGCATCCCCTGTGGAGTGTTGTGGGTGCAGTCCTGCGCGGTCTTCTCGACGTATTATCACTATCTTCATAAGCTAGCCAAGTTCCCGACCTCATCTGAGCCGCACATCAGCGTCCAGTTGCAAGGTATGCCACTGCTGAAGGCCGATGATTTGCCGTCTTTCCTACTCCCTGGCACTCCTTATGGCTGCTTAACCGATTTGATCTTGGGCCAGTTCAAGAACCTCTCGAAAGCTTCTTGGGTGATGGTGGATTCGTTCGACGAGCTTGAGAATTCCATCCTTGAGTCCATATCCCCCCTTGTGCCGATCACACCCATCGGCCCCCTATTCAAATCAATCGATATAGACAGTGATTCCACCTCTGTCCGCGGCGATATGTGGAAAGCTGTAGATTGCCTTGAGTGGTTAGATTCCCACCCACCAGCATCGGTGATCTATGTCTCTTTTGGGAGTGTCGTGGTCCTTGGGGGTGACCAAATGGAAGAGATGGCCTGGGGACTTCGGAACAGCAGACGTCCATTCCTGTGGGTGGTGAGACCAATGGAGAATTCAACAGACACGGATCTACCAAAAGGGTTCTTAGAAGAAATAGAGGGCCAAGGTAAGGTGGTGCAATGGTGTCCGCAGGATAGGGTGTTATCCCACCCTTCGATCGCTTGCTTTGTGACCCACTGCGGTTGGAATTCGACTCTGGAGAGCCTTAGCTGCGGCATCCCGATCATCGCATTCCCTCAATGGGGTGATCAAATTACAAATGCCAAGTTCATAGCTGATGTTTACGGGATCGGCCTGCGTTTGGGCCACCGCGAAGGCGGGCCACTAGTCACTAGGGAAGAAGTAGAGAGATGTGTGGCTGAGATAACCGACGGTGGGCCCAAAGCCGAAGAAATCAAGAAGAATTCCGTGAAGTGGAAGGCGGCCGCGGAAAAGGCTGTTGGCAAAGGCGGATCTTCTGACCAGAACATTCAAGCCATTGTCGACGATGTTAGACGCAGATCAGCAAATCTAAACTAAAGATGCTATTTCACTAGGATTCTCGTGTCGGTAGGTCGAGCATGTGTAATAGTTCGTGTCAGTCATCTCAGCCATTTATTACTTACGTGCACTGTAAACATGTCACTACTAAAAATGATGTTATCAGAAAAAAAATTCAATTGCCCAAATTCAAAGTGCATGTGTGGCCCACTTATGTCTATCAATGAAAAGTTTCCTTTCCACCTTTTTTTTTTTTTTTCCAAACATATTCTCACTCTAGCGGGCGGATAGCGTACTAAGTGCGGGCCGGGCCTCACCCAAGATGGTGTGGCCCTTACCGTAGGGCACGTTGATGTATGTATCATATATCCAGACCATCCATCCACTTTTCAAGATCATTTTAGGGCATGAACCCAAAAGTAAAGCTGATCCAAATTTCAGGGGACTATACTGTATAAGAAATAGTAAGGGTTGAACATTCCACCGTTAAAAACTATGTAGAGCCCATTGTGATGCTTTTGTAATATTTATTTGCCATCTAACCAGTTGATAAGGTCACACAAAAATATCATCTTGATGCAAAACTTTTGCAGCATTAAAGGTAAATAATCACTGTACCTGAGATTTGGATCCCTTCATTTGAGGGCTCATGCCCTAATAAGGCAAAATAGATGGACAGCGTGGATGTACAGTACCTACATCAAGGTGGGCCCCACTGTAAAGGCTGCACCATCTTGGGCGAGGGCGGCCGGCCGCACCTAACCCGCTCCCTATGGAACACCCTCTTGAATCATGACCCAGTTCCTGTTTTAATTGAAAATGACCAGACACTTTTAATAATTGGAAAGAAAAATAAACATATGCTTTATATAGAAGGAATCTTTGGTTTATGAGTCCGGATCCTCTGTTTACAGCAAACAGGAAATCCCTGTTTGCATCATCACATAAGTTAACATCCTCACCCCACCCTCAGTGAAACCTTATCACACTGAAGCTGCAAACAGAAATTTCCTATTGGCAGCAAACATAGGATCCAGATTCTTGGTTTATACTTTTGTAAAGTAAAATAATTAGGTAGATCACCTTATACCTACCAGGGTTACTTTGACAAACTTGGGAGGCTGTTTATCAAGTAGACTTCCTCTTATTGGCCATGATCCAAAAAAGTCAGACTAATTCAGCACTTCTGGGGGCCACCCAAAAAATTTGCACCCAAATCCTTAGAATTCACATGCTATGACATACCTTAATTTTGGAATAATGTGATTTTTTTTTATTTTTTATAATTCTTTTGCCTCGAGGAGGCACATCTGATGAATCGATTGAAAGGGATATAAAACAAAGTTAGGTCCTATGCACACAACACTAATGGTCAGTGTTCCATCTCGACTGTTTTCTGCGGTGTGTCCCATCGCAGTGTTGGATGATCCAGGAGTTTTGGATTCAATTGCTAACATGAGGTAGCACATATGATGGACAAGGTGAATCTCATGAAAATTCCACTCACATGGCTCCCAATTTGTGAAAGTAATCCTGGTAGGTATTTAGAGCGAGTTGTTTCTTGGTCTCTACTCTGTAGCATGAAAGGAATAGGAAAGGAACATCTAGAAACATTTTAAGCATATCAGCTAACTTGGTTTATGAATCTATTCCAACTATACAAATTCCTAGAATTTCATGTGGAATGAAGATTATAATTTTGTCTACTAAGATATAATGACATGCCGAGAAGCTCGAAAAAATTGGAAGAGAAGTTTTTGTTGGGAAAAAAAAAAAAGCAATCACAGTGGAAGAAGCGAGAAATCAAACGAGTTCAACCACAACGGCAACAATCAAGCAACAATCGACATATACAAGAAGGCAATCCGATTTTACGTGGAAAAACTCCTCACGGGTAAAAAAATTCATGATACAAAGTGAGTCCATAATGAAATCGAAGTTACAAGAGAATGAAGAATCAAAACACCAGATATAAACTCTATAAGAGAAATTCCAAGGTTACCGAGCTCTTTCTCTCACCTTAAAACTCACTCTCTCAACCCTTACGCATATAGGATACCCTAATTTCAGTTTACACCTGCTTATATAGCAATAAACCCAAAATTAAAAACATCTTATGCAAAACCACATAAGATCACTCAAACCGACCGACACAATTGGTCACCCGATCGGGCGCCCAAGCCCACCGTCCGTTGCCCGACGACACGGGTTCGGTCGCCCAAACCCTCGAAAAATGTCTAGAGAGTTCGTTGTATAAATCCATCCTTGGTCGGTTGCTCGACCATCCTATCAGTCGACCAATAACCCTATCCAACATAGATTTGAGTCACCCGATTCCAACCATCTCCACCGTGACAAAAATTTTCATGTTGTACCTCGTCATACTCAATCATCCATTATTTATCTCTACTTCATCTTCATCATAGCTCCATTGTTTATCGTGCCTCTGCTGATTTATTCCTGCACCTTCACCTCCCTTGTCACTCTTCTCATGTGGCCCTTACGCACTTGCCAGATACAAGTAACCGTGGCTTCCGTTGCCGATCCCGCAGCTCCACTGTGAGAAGTGCTTCCGATCAACTTATAAAGATTACTGCATCTCCATGCCTTCATCATCACGAATGTCCTTTTTTCACTTTAAACTACCGATTACAGTTGATAAACCTTCACCCTGTAGCCTTGAGTGCACCAAGAGAGATCACATTCCCTTTCAGTCTAGGGACGTGCCTCATATCTTTCAGGACTCATTCGATCCCATCAAACATCTTGATGCGTAACGAACCAATACTCACCACCTTGCGAGCATAGCCATCACCCACAAATATCAATCCACCATCATACTTCATATATGTCATGAATGAACTCCAGTCATGACATATGTGACATGATGCACCTGAATCCAAGAACAATTCTCCACCGAGAGACCCCTTGCCGGATACAATGAAAACATCACAAACATTACAATCATTCTCCATGGATTTCGCGTTATTAGCCTTCTCCCCAAAAGAATTTTTAGATTTCACTTGCCTTAGTTTGGGATTCTAACAATTCCTCTTTATGTGCCCTTATTCCCTACAATTCTAGCACCTCACCTTGCTCTTCCCATTGTCCTTGGATTTAGATCTCGATGATGAAAATCTCCCACCCTGCTCAGAATTCCTTTCCCTCCTAACCAGTGCCTTGTTAGAGGACGACCCCACATTACCGCTCTTCCTTCTCATCACCTTCGCTTGAAGGACTGAGATAACGGTCTTAACATTAATGGTCTTATTATCCGCGCACAAAGGGTCCTTGAACGACTCATATGATTCGGGAAGCAAATTTAATAAGATGCATGCTTGATATTCGTCTCTCATCGGTTTATCTAGATCCAACAACGTATAAACGAGCCCATTGAACGTGCTAATGTGGCTCTCAACATCAATCTCATTCGCCATCTTCAAATTGAGCAACTGCATCATCAGATACAGACGATTTTCTAAAGACTTCTATGTGTAAACGTTCTCTAGCTTCGCCCATGTATCATCTGCTGTCTTCTCCCTCATGACGTTATAGAGGACTCATTTATTAGGCACAACTGGATTGAGAGATTATCCTTTTGATCCATCTTCTTCCACTCTTCTTCTTTTATAGACTACGATCGCTTTCTAAGGAGTGCTTCTTCAAGCTCTTGCTGAACTAGAAGGTCTTTCATCTTCACCTTCCACAGTTCAAAATTATTTTTTTTTCGGAGTACTTTCTAAGTCGAATCTCATGCTTAATGCCATTGAATCCTTGTCTCAGATTCTAATCTACCTCCCAACATTATCTCTAATACCACTTGTTGGGAAAAAATACGCTCGGCCCACAGTGAAAGAAGCTATAAATCAAATGAGTTCAACCACAACAACAACAATCAAGCAACAATCGACACATAAAAGAAGGCAATCCAATTTTACGTGGAAAAATCCCTCATGGGTAAAAAACAACGGCACAAAGCAAATCCACTATGAAATCAAAGTTATAAGAGAATGAATAATCAAAACCCTGAATCTAAACCCTACAAGAGAAATCCCAAGCTCTCCAAGCTCTCTCTCTCTCTCTCTCTCTCTCTCTCTCTCTCTCTCTCAACCCTTACGCATCTAGAATACCCTAATTCTAGTTTACACCCACTTATATAGCAATAAACCTAAAACTAGAAATATCTTATGCAAAACCACGTAAGATCGCGTAAATTGACCAGCATAGTTGGTCGCTCAATCGGGCGCCCAAGCCAACCGTTGGTTGCCCAACGCCACGGGTTCAGTCCGTCGAACTCCCGAAAAAACATCCAAAAAGTTCACCATGTAAATCCGTCCATGGTCAGTCGCCCGACCATCCCATCGATTGACCGACGGCTGTGTCCAACATAGATTTTAGTCACCTAATTCCAACAGTTTTATGTTATATATGGTGATCCTTTCATTATCTAAATTTGATTCATCACTTCATATTTGTGAAAAAAAGAGAGTGCAAAATCGAAGTTTTACCCTTTGTAGCTCATGACGCTGGATATTGTGGCACATATATAGTAACTCGTGGGATCCATTATCATTAAATCTTCACTCATGATAATTTTTCACTAAAATAGGACCTGATGGGACACTTTCAATAGGGCTCTCAATGGAGCGGGTCAGATCCGAGATCCGATTCGCTCCAAATCCATATAATGCGGATTTGGATCTAAAAATAGGTCTGATTAGTTAAATGGACCGGATTTGGATCTTAAAATAGGTCCGATTACTTAAATGAAGCGGATATGGATTCACAGGAACATATCCGAGTTCAATCCGAATCCGATTAAGATCCGACTCATTGTCACCTTACTGTATATGTTATAATCATGCTGCTCATCCGTTTTACAAATTATTTTAGGCCATGTCGACCATACCATAGTAAATAGTGGGATTTGCATAGTTTTTCTACTAAATTAAATATATATTTTATATCATTTTTTTTAAGATTTGTAATGAGTTGGATTTGGACCTAGATCCGACCCGAATCTGGTGGTTATATGGATTTTGGATCGGAAATGGATCTAACAATTTATAAATGGATCGGATATGGATATCACCTTTTGGATCCGAGTTGGATCCGAATCCGATCCGAATCCATCTACAGATATACGTACTTGGAGCCGGATCCAACTGGATCCGATCCAGATCCAACCCATTGAGAGCCCTAACTTTCAAGAGCCCTAACTTTCAAGGGCGCGGATCAGCTAGTCCGCATAAGGGGTGGTTTCAAATCTCTGTGGGCCCCACCATGATGTATGTGTTTTATCCACGCCGTTCATCCATTTTTCCATCTTATTTTAAGGCACAAGCCCAAAAATGAGACAGATCCAAATCTCAGGTTGACCACACCACAGAAAACAGTGGGGATTGAACTTCCACCATTAAAATCTTCTTAGGCCCACTGTAATGCTTATTTTCCTCCAACCTCTTGATAAGGCCACATAGAAAAACAAATACCATACCAAACTTCTGTGGGCCCCAAAAAGTTTTCAACGTTAAGCGTAAATCCCCACTGTTTTCCTGTGGTGTGGTCCACCTGAGATTTGAATCTGTCTCATTTTTAGCCTCGTGCCTTATAATAAGATGGAGAAATGGATGAACGGCGTCGATAAAACACATACATCATGGTGAGGCCCACGGAGATTTGAAACCACCCCTTATGCTAGTCCTAGTGGGACTAGCTGATCCCCGCCCCACTTTCAAATTCCCACCGTCCAAAAAATAAAAAAATGTCCAAATCCAAAGTTTCTCATGATTCCACTAAAACAGGATCTGATAGGATAGTACTATAAAATTTTCACTGTTCAAAAATGTCCACCAATCCAATTCTTCAGATGATTAAATAGTAATGACAGCGAGGTGTCAAGTCCAACCAATTGGACCATACATTACCATACACCTACTAGCAGATAACTTATAACATATTACGTGCACGAGACATTCGACCCTCCCAATCCGTTGTACCAACAATAAGGATCACTTTATTCAAGAATCAGCCCCATCCACCCATTAGTTGCCCCACAGCATAGAAAACTCATTGATACATAAAGAAATTGATCAATTGCAGTCCACTTGACGAGTGGATGGAGGTTATATTTGCTCAAGATGATCAGCATCATGAGTCCAATCCATTGGACGGATTGGATGTGGCTCACACATGACAGGTTAGAAGTTATTCAAAAGTGAACAGTAACTTAGGATTGAACCAGTTGGGCTTGAGACATCGTAATTTAATAAGCATGGCTTCTAGTTAATAATACAGTTGGACATTAGTTCATAATACATTTAAACTGTAAGTCATAATGTTGCGCACTTAATACATTTAAACTGAAGTCATAATGTTTGCGCACTTAATTTGAATGGACCACCTTGTATGCAATTTTTTTAAGGCATGGCAGAGTATCAAAGTTCTTCTCTTGTTTATTTGGGCTTAACATCAGTACCTACTTATCTTTGGCGACGTGGGGCTCATGGTAATGTATGTACCTTACATCTATGCCGTCCATCTGTTTTGACAGATCATCTTAGTGCATAATCCCAAAAATGAAGCAGATTCAAATCTTAGGTGCACCACACCATAGGAATCAGTGGTGATTGAATAACCACCATGAGAAACTTCCAGGGGGACTACGGTTTTTTATTTGCCATCAAACCAGTTGATAAGGTTACAAAGACCTGGATGAAGGAACAACACAAATCTGATTGATCCAAAACTTTTCTGGCCCACAAGAAGTTTTTAATGGTCAATCACCACTGTTTTCCATGGTGTGGTCCACCTGATTTTTGGATTTGCTTCATTTTTGTGATCAAGCGCGAAAATGATCTTTCAAAATGGATGGACGGCGTGGATGTAAGTAACATGCATCATGGTCGACTCCATAGTCAGGGATCCACCGACACCCTTATCTCCCGCCGTTGAATGTTGGACGGAATCTTAAAATTGGATTTTGAAACCACGATGGGGTTACATCCCACCGTCACCGGATGTGTCCCCGTCATCCTCGTTTACTTTTGTTATAACCTGCTAGAGTTGATCCACTGCCTCGCTTGAGACGGAGTTAGCAGGTCACCACATGGTTCATTGTCCATTTTAGCCGGTGAAGCTACCAGTAGCCACCTACTATTCGGTGCCCTGTTGGCCCACTATGATGCATGCGTTTCATCCATGCCGTCCATCCGTTTTTCCATATGCTTGTTGGCGACAATGAGGGAGATCTAAATCTCAGGTGGACCACACCACAGGAAGAGCCCACTGTAATATTTATTTGACATCTAACCTGTTGATTAGGTCATATAGACCTCGAAAAAAAAAAAGTATCAGCTTAATCGAAAACTTTTTTAGCCTCCAAGCAGTTTTTAATGGTGGGCATTCAATCAATACTGTTTCCTGTGATGTGGTCCATATCATATTTGGATCTATCTCATTTTTACTGAACTCATACCATAAAACGATATGGAAAAATGGATGGACGGCGTGGATGAAACACATTGATCAGTCCAATAGAGCACCAACCAGCAGCGTCAGTAGCTAAACCGCGTACGGCAGGAGGTTGGCGTGAGCCGCGGATTAGCTACTGACCAGTTGAGTAGCGAATCTGGCTACTGAAGTGATGTCAACATGTTCTGTGGGCCCAGCATGATGTATGTGTTGTATCCACACGGTCCATCCATTTTTAGAGATCATTTTAGGGCATGATTTAAAGAATGAGGCAGATCCAAAGTTCACGTGGACCCCACCACAGAAAACAGTGGGTACAGTGACATCCACCGTTGAAAACTTCCTAGTCCCAGGATGATGTTTATTTGAGATCCAACCTGTTCATAGGTTCACACAGACATGTAGAACCAAGAACGTACGTGTACCGTTCACGGTGGAAAGTTCTACTAGTTCAAAACCCGAAAACTTCACTTGATATACAGAATGTTCGGGTTGACTCAGAGATTCAATTGAGTGTTTTCATGGCTTGGCTAATATTTAATGATTATATAAAAATATTAATTGAGTCTTTCCATGGCTTGGCTAATACTTAATGATTATATAAAAATATTAATTGCGTCTTTCCATGGCTTGGCTAATGCTTAATGATTATATAAAAATATTATTTGAGTCTTTCCATGGCTTGGCTAATACTCAATGCGTATATAAAAATATTTGTATGATTATTGGGTAAAAATTATTTGTAGTCATCACCGTAGATAAGCATGTACAGGTATACATGGGATAGCTGTCTATATTATAAGTAACTATACATTCTGGTACCTTTTTAAAAATGGTTTTCAATAAGCTATTTGGTAATTCATATCATCGAGTATCTATCTCCGATGATATCATCGAGTATTTCTGGTGATAAATTTAATTGAGAGATTGGCCTGGAAAAATTTCACACAACTCGTTAACCCGCACGTAATCCGCACGAAAAAACTAGTGTTCGGGTCCAGTCTTATTGTATCGGGTCACTAACGGGTTGACCCATTAAGACCCATTAACATAACGGGTAGGGTCAGGTTAGTGTTTCACTCGCAAACCCATTTAACCAATTAACATAATGGTCTAGATCACCAAACCATGGCCCACCTATGAGCCTTGGCACTCCATCATATGCAATATTGCAATGTATAGGTGATTCCTCCTCATCTCACGAGTGAATCCTATTGTTTTCGGTGATAAAATGGGCCCACTATGTGGACCACAGTGGTATGTTGGGTCAAACTGCCAGTTGTCCTCATCAACGTTGTGGCCATTTGATGAGTAGACTAGCCTAACGAGTTAAACGGGTTGGGTTACGGGTAACTCATTAAATTAACGAATGGGTTTGGGTTTCTAGATTTCGACTCATTAGTTATCGGGCCAGGTTTGGGTGAGCAAATTTTTGACACGACATGAAAACAGTTTAACATGACCTGTTGCCAGGCATATTGAAAGATGCGGTTTGGAGAGAGAACAAAGGAGTGGTAGGGTCGAGTGGGCTCCACCGTTATGTTTATGCAAAATCCACCCCAATAACAAGGTGCATCGCCTCACATTAGGCCCACGACTCCAGAATCAGCCACATCCAAGATTCAAGTGGACCAAATAATTGGAAATAGTTTATAGGGCTACCCTCACCCTCCAAATTGTTTTCCTTGGTGCGGTGTGAATGTTGGGCTAGTGGAGATAATACTCAAGGAGCCTTTTTAGGCTTTTTGCTCATAAGGTTGTGGCTTGACTTGATATAGGACATATTTGACTTGGAGTCACCACTAGCCATCCAACTTAGATTTCAGCAGTCCGCTAGAAATTGTAGAATTTATAAAAACTAGAGAATGTAGGGATTCATTGTTCTAAAACGACTCCTGATCTACTACTTGAGATTCTAAGTAAGGGACTACAGTGACAAAGAATGAAGTTGTTAAGCACCTTCTCTACCCATACTAATGTAGGGTTTCTACTGTGCAGAACTTAGAGAATTGTAAGGGATTTAATTAGTCTGACATCAAACGGTGCAATGAAATTGTATGCAATACAATAATGCAATGTATAACTCAAAAGTGGGAGTGAGGAATTGACAAAGGTGATCTGCCAAAATCATTTACCTAAAAAAGACAACTAAGAAATAAAAAGGACTCCATTTAGTATGAGTTTTTAATGTGGTAAGATCTAAGGAATTACCAAGTCACATGTCATACACTCAACTTGACTATAGTAGATCAGAAGTTTAGGAGACATATGCTAATAGGGATGCTCAGAATGCATGGATGATGCGAATGAAAGGGGTACAATGTCAGACTTAGGATTGGGAACAAGGAATCAAAACATAGAAAATCCATTTACCTGAGAGACAATAAAGAAAAGAAAAGAAAAAAAAAAAGGCTTCAATCAATATCTGAGTTTTTTGTATGTTAGGATCTAGAGAACTGGCAAGCCCTAGAGCATAAACTTGAATAATGTTACGACTAAGTATATGTGAAGTAAAAGAAGCAGTAAATGTACCAAGTGAAATGATCGACAAAACGGAAATGAGGGAGAGGAAAGAAGAGACCCGACACTCTTCGTATAAGAGACGATCAAATATCTTTAATCCCAACCCTATTCCATAAGATCTAGTCCGTTGAGAGGACTTGTATTAGTTGGATGAGTGGTTTAAATTGACTAGATTTGGTTGGGGGGTTTGGATGATTTAGATGGCCTAGATGGATTAGGTTGCTTACATATTGTAATGCACTAAATTTCAAGAGTCGAGTATGAACTCGATCCCCGATATTCCAAGTGTCACTTATGCATATGCGGAAGCATGATTTCATACTTGTGGTTAATGTGGTATCGAAACATAATTAAGTGTTAAGCTAAACAATGGAGTAAAGAAGAAATTGAAATTATGTAAACCAATATCCAAAAATATATAGTTGATACATCCCATCAAGGGGTCCACTCAGCTGGTGGCCCCGAATACATGCATCCAAAATATACACAACGAATGTGAATATTAACTAAGCCCGTGGCTCTAAAAGATAAAAAAAAAGGGGTGGCATGACGCTCCACTAAGTATGCCCATCTGTAAACTGGAAGTATGAATTGTCCTAAACCAAGTCCTCATAATCCTCCTATATTGTGTTTGCCCCGAGGGTACCTACATTGATATGATAGTCTTGTTAGTGTTTTAAAATACCGTCTCATGTGGAAGTGAGTGATCAACTCAATAATTTTGTTATTCATAAGTTACACATTATCAATCACAATTATGCATAGGTAATGATAACATACAAAACAACAAAGTTCTTAAAGTAGTTACTAAAATATATGAATGGTATGATGTGTAGATGCATGCCTAGGCACTGTTATCTGCCAGTGTTCAAGCAGTCAGTGATGTGGCTCATCACCAACATCACTCATACAAAGTATGCATGCCACGATAGTTTATATGCATGATTAGCCGAGTATTTATTAGTGCATATTTAAACAGCATGTTGGCAAAGCCAAAATACCACTATTATATCACAAGTCTAACTGATCACGTGGTTTGTAGTGGTTGTAACAGTTCCTTACCCGTGACCCTTGATCCATTTTAGGACTCGTCACTTAGAGATACACAATAAAACAAAGGTCATCAACATCAAAATCGTTCCTTTTGTGGACCCTGATGTAAGGATCTCATGTTCTATTTGAATCATATTAAACATTCAATCTGGATATCGATCTTGTGAATGTTAAAAGGCCAACTTTAGGATGCTCATTAAAGATGTTCAGATCATATAAAGTTTCGATTTAGCCTAATCATGGGCCCATTACCCATCTTTTAGGAGTTTTTATGGGCCATAGAAAAGGGACGTGAAACTTAACCGTTTGTTTCGCCTTATGAATTTCTCCATTTTCAATGGCCAATGCCAGTTGCTCACTGGGCCAAATCAGACTAATTAAAATATAATCTGTTGAGGGCAGGATTATAATCACAATCTTAAGTTGGGATTAAGTTAAAAGATTGCATACAGTTGCGTTCACGTCCTATACATACGGTGATGAAAACACAAATGTTCACCATTTTAGTAGGGACATGAATACATGATTGCAGTCACAAGTATAAAATTATGAAGTTGAATCTGGTAATGTTAGCCACCATAATGACCTTTATTAATGAAGATTTGCACGAATTCAGACTTATAAAGTTGATATTAAATTAAAAGATTGCATACAGCTGCGTTAACGTCCAATGCAGATGATGACAAAAACATAGACGTTCACCATTTTAGTAGGGATATGAACACATGCAGACGGTGACGAAAACACAGATGATCATTGTTTCACCTAATGTATAGGAGAATCATCTACATGTCATGACTACCACCCACAGGAGGAGTCATGATGATGTGGCTGATTCTTGCCAAGATTGATTATTTGGGCCCATCATCATCCTGAAAAATTCAATTGAAGGCCCAATCAATTGAATGTTTATTTTCCTAATATTTTATAATATAGTCTAAATGTGAATTTTATATGCAGTTATCATTCCAAACGGTTATAATACGGTACCTTTTTTACCAACTCCACATGGAAGGAGTCCATTGAGATTGTCTTGTGATGCATGCAGTTGGACATTTCCCTAGAAGAGTTGGAACCTCCTAAGCTTTCAGATGACAACAATAGAGAGGAAAGATTGGCTAAACAAGGCAAGGTCCACGATGTAAACTTTGTAACCCCCTATTGGACATGGTGTAAACTTTGTAACCTCCTATTGAAAAGGAGCAACCGAACCCCTATGGACATGGAGCGAAGTATGATTATAAGTAATATGACACTATCACTATCCCTGTGGGGTGATGCTATTAAGACCGCAGTCCATATCCTTAATACGATTTCTAGTAAATCTGTCCCGAAAACCCCTTTTGAGTTGAGAAATTGGAGATATCTCACCTATTTTCATGTTTGGGGTTGTCGTGCAGAAGCTAGACCCTATAACCGCAGAAACAATAAGCTCGACCCAAGAACCATAAGCCGTTTTTTTATAAGATACCCTGAAAGTCAAAAGGTAATATATTCTACTGTCCGTCCCATTCTATGGAGATTATTGAGACTGAGAATGCCAGATTTTTTGAGGACACTGAAATTAGTGGGAGGAAGTTCATTGTTTTGACTCTGTACGTTGGTGACATATTGTTAGTGTGGATCCTCGCCGTTTCGCGCTCCCACGACGTTCTCCCTTTCCTTTAGGAAAAAGAAGAAGATGATGCGTGCCCGCGAACCGTCGTTTGTGCCACTGGCTTGCCTCGTTCTCGAGGGCTTTGTTTGGTTGTCGTGTTAAGCTGGATGTGTTTAGATGAGTTTATATAAGACCAGAGTCGCCACTAGCCAATTAATTCGAATCTACAGTCGGCTAGACCCCGTAGAAACGTTAAAGAAGGGAATTCGAAGATTTCTTTTTCTAAAATGACTCCTTTTGATCTGCGGCCAGAGATTCGAGGTAAGGGATCACGGTTACAGGGTGTGAAGAGGTTAAGCACCCCACACACTGCCCGTATCGGAGTATGGTCTCTACTTCACAAAATTGAACTAATACTTGAAAGTATATTTTAATCCTCGTATATTCTCATAGATGACATGATGCATGAATGCAGGTCTGAACAATAAGAGTTTCTGATGGGCAGGTTCCACTAACGGGCAAGCCCAGAGCATACGCTCGAACTAACAGGTGCTTTATGCGGTATGCATGTTGTGTGTTTGAATGATCAAAGTGCTTGTAGTGACTGATGCATGAATGCAGGTCTGAACAGTAAGAGTTTCTGATGGGCAGGTTCCACTAACAGGCAAGCCCAGAGCATACGCTAGAACTGACAGGTGCTTTATGCGAGATGCATGTTGTGTATTTGAATGATCATAGTGCTTGTAGTGACTGATGCATGAATGCAGGTCTGAACAGTAAGAGTTTCTGATGGGCAGGTTCCACTAACAGGCAAGCCTAGAGCATACGCTCGAACTGACAGGTGCTTTATGCGAGATGCATGCTGTGTGTTTGAATAATCAAAGTGCTTGTAGTGAAGCAGGGGGTTGGAAGAAAAGTAAATGTTGCACTTATGCTAGATGCTAATGAGATGATGATGGTAAAGAATAGCTGAATGGACGGAGGTGTTGTAAAGTTTGCTTCGAGTGGCTAGATCAAGACTTGGATGGCTTGGGAGATTTAGACCAGAGTCAGGCTGGGCTGGACCAGGACTAGGCTCTTCTCACTCGGGCTCTCCTTGGTGGAAAAATGGGCTAAAAGAGGGATGGAAGTGGACTCAGACAAACTAGATCGCACTCGTACTAAAGGCTTGTTGAAATGAGAAGGGGAGGGGGGTATTTATAGCAGCGGGCAGTGGCAGTTCCCGTAAATAAGTTTGGGCGGCACCCAGGGGGCCGCCCGTACGGACGTTCTCAGGATCCCGCGGGCAGTACGGACATGCTCCAAGGCTGCTGCTTGGAACTCGGTGAGTTGACTGGGTTTGGGCGATTGGTTGACACGGTGAGTTGACTCGGTGGGTTGACTCAGTGGGTTGACTCAGCGGGTTGACTCAGCGAGTTTTGACTTTTTAGGACTTTTTTGACTGATTTTTCTTATGGGGGTTTTTTCAGGCTGATGTTTAGGGGCGAGTTGACTGGGTTCAGGCTTGAGTTAGGCTATGGATTGGGGCTTATAAGGGTGAGTTTGGTTGAGTTTGGACATGGGATTTGGGGGTATGGTCCTCCATTCATCCAGCTATCTCTACCAATAGTGTAGCCAAAGGTGGGGTGTCTACAGATGCCCCTCTTTGACAGAGGTTGCGTGCAACCGAATGCCAAAGCGAGTGGACACCCCACTTCTGACCTAGTCATTCATAGATCATGGTCTGAAATCTTTGCTTGCCTTTGCATCTGTGCCAGTTGATCAGTCTGGAAATTGATAACTCGCACATACCGCGGGAGTTTGAAGAAAACGTTGCGATTGTACCTGCAGTTTGCGGCAACCTAGGGTACCCAATCGCAACCCTTCCATTCCCGATCGGTACTAATATCGGAAAGGTATAGCAAGCCTCTGCGTCGTAGTCTTACGAGGTTGCTGACCCTGAGATTGATTGTGTGATGTTTTCCCGGATCACTCCAGGAGTACTTATTTTGCTTGACTGTCAAAGTGGTTAGCTGCCCTGCGTCATGTAGTCTTACGGGATTCTACTACGCCGACTTGGACTCAGTTAAGGTACTTCAGGCATCCACGCCTAGGTATGTGCGGGTGAACTCTTTCCACCCAATCTGCTGATTTTGATACTTGGGTTACAATTCATCATTTCCACCTGTTCAAATGGTTTCTTTGACCGAGCCTTTTAGCTTTCATCTTTTCGTATCTTGGCATGTAGAACGACCGCACTGACACTGGAGTTCAGTTCGACCGTACTTTGAGTGCATTGGATCCGATGGTCTCCGGGGAAACCACGAGACATCGGGTCTTATTTGATTTTTACGTCGGCTCCTACCCAGAAATATAGAAGATCTCCTGGTGTTTTGGAGGCCGAACGCTCTACTGGGAAAACATTTTTGGATTTTGAAAAGGTACCCATTCTGGGGAGTGATACTCCGTGGGGTTTTTATTTGCAAATAGGAATATTTTTTTATCTTTTTGAAAAGGAAATCTGGCTTGCACGTGCCTCCACTAGGGGTGCCTGTGGGGTCTTTGGCTAACCGACTTTTATTTTGAAAGCAGGTAAACATGATGATTGATGCGATGCATGGGGATGCATAGAGATTCATATTTGATGATGAATGCATGGTTTGGCTCATTCTCTTTTCATTCGATGATTTTGCTTTTGCTGGAGATGCAGAGAACTTTGAGCTTATTGCTCCAGGGTTGTGCTCCCCTGGGGATTTCTTTTTTTTTTTTTATATGGATGTTTGGCCAGTGGGTTGGTCAAGATCCTGACCCGTGGTCGATCAGGTCCATCGTCCCAAGATGCTGTTTCTTTGCTAATGGGAATGGACGAAGGATGTTATCAGACTTCAAGATGTTTTTCTGTGAAAGGATGCGATTGAGACGGTGCTTGGTCGCTTGTTTTGGTCAAGATTTCAATTTGCGGGCGATCGGATTCGTCATCCCAAACTGCGAAATGAGTGAGCGGAATTCGATACTCCTGAAATGCAGTGCTGTTGATAGTGACAATTTTTGTGATTTTTACAGATATTTGGTTCGAATCTTTACCTGAGTCAGGATAAGGATCGGTTATTGAAAATAAAGGAAATATTTTTATGATTTTGAAAATGTCTGGTTCGAAAGCAAGGGAAATATTTTTTTGTGATTTTGAAAATATTTGGTTTTGAAAGCAAGGGAAATATCTTTTTGTGATTTTTGAAAGGTGATTTTACAATGTTTTGGTATTTTTCTGATTTTTATAAAATGCGGGGAAAAGTATGGAATTTTCATCCATTTCCAGCTTCTACTGCTGGTAAGGCACCCGATCCATTTTACGTCAGCGAGCAAGACGAGTCTCACACAGTTAAGTACCATAGTTTTACATCTTCGGATGAGAGAATTTTGAGGGTTTTCAGTCGACACACCCACAAAGTTGCCTGTTCCTCATGTGCAATGCACATAGATCACGTATCGTTCGACGGACTCCTTCGGCCACAGAATGAGCCACATCCTCACATTTCCCTTTGTCAATCCAGTTTGGGGCCTTACGTTGCTCACAATTCCGTGAGGGTGCGCTTCACCTCCCAACTGCCTTAATCTCCTTCATGAGTTTTAGGAACAGGGAACATCCAGTCAGATTCAACAGCGACTTCCAAATCAAGGTTGTCTGTCACAGTGCGTTCAACACGAACAGGGTTGTGGAGTTCTGCCAGCCTCAGCCTTTACCCGTTTTAGAAGATTCCGGACACCCGTACGATCAAGTGTCAGCCATATCCGGAACATGTTAGGAAAGAAAGCCCTCGAGAAGTTAATCCCAGTGTAATTTTAGATCTTCGGACCGCTGGGGATAAATTGGTGCAGTTGAAATTGATGATGAAATTTTTTTTTTTATTCTTTTTTTTTGAAAAGGTTCCAGACTTCAACTCTCAAGTGATTGAGATTGATACTGGTTTTTCTGGAAAGTTCTCTGAATTTTGGTCCTGACATAGTTTAAGGTCTTCGGACCGAAAATGTGTACATGCTGAAAATACATTTTTTTGTTTTTCAGAAAATGTCCGGGGCCGTCGGATCTTGATCCGAACGATCAGGACCGATGCCGGTTTTTATAACAAAGTCCCTCGGAATCTTGATCCCGACGTAGTTTAGGGTCTTCGAACCAAAACTTTGTACAAAATAGGGCAACACATTTTTTTTTAATTTTTTTGAAATGATCCAGGTCATCAGATCCTGGCTCGAATGGCTGAGATTGATGCCGGTTTTTATTAAGAATCTCTTAGGATGTTGATCTGACGTAGTTTAAGGTCTTCGGACCCCGAATTTAGGAGCTAGACTGGTAATACATTTTTTTGTGATTTTTGAAAAATGTCCGGTGTCGTCGGATCTTGATTCGGACGACCAAGACTGCTACCGGTTTTTATTGAGAATCTCTCGGGATATTGATCCCGACGTAGTTTAAGGTTTTCAGACCCAGAATTTAGGAGCGAGACTAGTAATACATTTTTTTTTGTGATTTTTCGAAATGATCCAGGTCATCAGATCCTGGCTCAAACGGCTGGGATTGATGCCGGTTTTTATTAAAAATCTCTTGGGATGTTGATGCCGACGTAGTTTAAGGTCTTCGGACCCAGAATTTATGTACAAGCGAGCCGCAATTAAGGTTAGAGATTCTGGGGATTCTTCTTAGAATGGTTCAGATCATCAGGCCATGACTTTGGATGGTTGAGATCACTGTTTGACCAAGTCAATTCTTTTTTTTTCTTGAAAATTCTATGGAACTTTTCCCACATCATCAACCCAACTTCTCCCCAATTTCTCACAAGATGAGATTTTGGTGAGATTCCTTACTTTTTCTCACCCTCCTCTTCCATCACTTCATTCTTACATGGAGGTACAAGATTCACTTGCAACCACCCTTCCCAAGGAGGAGTTCTTCCCAAGGAGAGAGGGTGAGGGGTCGTTTCAACTAGGTGGAAGGGAGGACGGCCCCCTGGGTGCCGCCCGGACCGTCTCTACCCACTGGTCTTTCCAGTGGGTTGGGTAAAGGGGTGCCCTCCCCTTTTCTATATAACATAGGGCACCCTTGGCCCCTCCAACGTGCAATCTCTCTCTTCTCTCTCTCATACTCTCTCTTTCTTCAAGTTTTTTTTCTCTCTTTTGGTGGTTCTTTTGCTCTTTTGGTGGTTCTTTGCTCTTTTCAAGTGGTGGGCCTTAGTGAAGCTTTGGGACAGCAAGGTGGCCCATCTTTGGTGAGTGGTAAAGGTATGGACCACTCCCTTTCTCTCTTGTCTTTTTCCTTCTTCATTGTCTCTTCTTATGTCTCCTTTCTTTTCTCCATGTAGCTATTCCAAAAGGAGTGAAGGTGGGCCCAAGTATTTTTGGCCTTTTTCTAGATCTCCAATCTCTTCTAAAGGTGGTGCATGGAAAAGGACATTGCAAGCTTCCATTTCATTCTTTCTTTTCTTATTTCACACTCCCTTCATGTGTATGTAAAGGGAAATTTTGCCATGTCCATCAAGTGTGTATGGCAAAATATCCTATCTTTCTTCATGGGAGTTGGGCCTCTTTTTATGTGTATCAAATGGGCTCAAAGTGAAGTCATGGCCCTTGGTGTATTTGATGAGCCCAACACTTCATTTTGGGCTCCCTCATGCTTTCTTGCCCTTGCATTTTTCCTTAGAGCTTTCCTTTCTTTTCCATCTTCTTTTCAAGGTTTGGGCCCATGGGAATGGTAGGGCCCACTATTCACTCCCCAAGTGTAGGGTTGCGAAGTAGTAATAATTCGGAAAGACCGAGTATCATTCCCACAGAGATTTATGTATGGGTATTCTTAGGATTTAACTAAAACAACTAGTAATTAAGATCCTATTAAGAACTAAAGCTGGAAAACAGTGAATTGTGTTTAAACAGTGAATGGTTAAGGTAATTTTAATCTAAAAAGGCACTAGAGCGCCAATGATCCACTTTTGATAAGTTTCAATGCATCAACACAACTAGGTCTCACATGACTCAATCGGAATCAAATTCCTTTCTCTATCCGATTGGAATATAGAGCGGTTAAACCAACAATCATCTGGAACAAGTGCTCATTCATTGATTTGATTCCCACAACCATGCTCAGGCCTTGGGTACACTCAATTGTATAGGCCAAGCCTCTTTCCAATCTAGTTGAGATTCATAACCATAGCTTTCACCAAGTCCTGTCACTAGACCTGATTACAACTCATGATTTGAACTCGAATTAAATCAAAATCAATCACTAAGCAACTATTCCAGATTATATACAAAAGATAAGAACTTTAGTTGAATGAGTTCCCACATGAAAATCAGGCCATTGCATACAAGGCAATCAAAGCGTCTACCATGCCCAGAGTCGATGGTAGATCAAGTGCATTACACAAGCATAAACAATGCTCAAAAGCTAAGATACTAAGCTTAGAATCACTAAGAATCACATGAGCCCGGAATCATCAAGAGATCAAAGTAAAACCAACTTAATACTTGATTCAAACTCAAATTGAACTAAAATTCATCAATTAAAACATAAAAGGAAACCTAGGTTGCATTAATCCATAAAAAACGAATCAAAAGCTTCACCTCTTAGCCCTAGCTAAGAGGTTTTAGTTCATCTCTAACATCCTTGAACTAGAAGCCTCTAAAAACATGAAAAACTACTAAAACAGGAAGAAAACTAGAGATCCGAAGTAGAATCCGTCTCCTGAGCAATCCCCACGTCGTAGCCTCTTTTGGTATGAAGGGAAGACGTCCTTTTATAGCTTGGAGGAGTCCAATACGCAAGAGAATTGCAGAAATTGCATAAACTTACGCTATTGCGCAGCAGATTTCGGACTCCCAAAAATAGAAAGAAGCTGTGACGCATGGCCGACCGGTCATGACCTCTCGGACTGGCTTGGCCTTTGTCCAGCAGCAATGGCCGACCGGTCATGACCGGTCGACTGCGTTCCTGAGTAGTCCAGCAACTATGCCCGACCGGTCATGACCGGTCGGGCTGCACAATCCATCTGTTTTGGCAGGTAAATGGTGGGCTGACCGGTCTTGACCGGTCGGGCTGGCTTGGCCGACCGGTCAACCGACCGGTCTGACTCTCTTTCTTCTTTATTTCTTTCTTTCTTTCTTCTTTTCTCTTCTCTCCTTGTCTTGGCTGTCTTTGGTCTTCCTTCATGCTTGATCCAATGGTCTTCAATGCTCGTAAGGAGCTACATTTAGCCTTCAATTGACTACGTCTCCATCTTGTTCCTACAATCACAAATCACGCTTTAGAATAGTCTTTTAAACATGTATATCATGCATAATGAGTGATGAATTGGGGTTAGAATATGCCTAATTATGAGCTCAACACACCCCCCAACCAGCATTTTGCTAGTCCCGAGCAAAACATGCGTGAAACAAGTTTCATTTTCCAAAACCCAACTCTCCTCTAGAAACTACTCTTTTATACATTCCAAGACACATAAGCATAAAAATCAGAGAAATTAGGTGACAAAAGTTGAAATCTTAAACTCTCAGAATATAATCAGTGTTTATATGAAATTCCTGCTGATTGATTGATAAAAAGAAGAACTTGAACAAATTCAACCCAGTGTGCATAGTGAAGGTTCATCTCATGAGTTTCTGGGATTATCTTCCTCATAAATCAACTAAACTACCGATCTCAAGGTATATAGAGCGACAACAAGCCTATGACAGGAATTTGCCTTACCGTCCTTCCGACGACTTTCACACTACGTCCCATTTCCGGCTTTGGTTACGGGTAGACCATCCCCCGGTTGGTGGTAGGTAGCCCTAATCGGAATTTCCACCATTTTTCTTTCCTTCCCGATTTCATCCTTTCATTCCTTTTTCTTTTAAATTAGATAGGATTTTTAGAAATCCATATCTTCCGTTATTTTCCCATGGACAAGGATGGACAAAATACCCTGGCTTGGTTTCTCAATACCTCAAATCAAAGTCTAGCTAATCCATAAATCACATAATCCTTTCAAATCATGAAAATCATGTAATGTGAACTAGGTGCAAAATGTGTTCAAATTTTCTATCAATCATAAAAATAGGTGAATTCACATATAAAAACATTATATTAAGAGAAATTCAAAGCTTGCAACATCCCTCACTTCATATCTCATCTTCTTATACTTATGCTATCTCGAATGCATAGAATCAAAGCCTTCCAAAAGAGTTTCGAATTTCAGAAAAAAATCAAAAAATTTCTACATCTTTGCTCGACATGTCACAAAAGCTAGCAGATTCATCAAAGGAATCTCTCACACCCCCCAACCAAAACTTTACATTGTCCTCAATGTAATAAAATATGCAATATGTATGACTTGAGAGCAATGACATAAAATAAAGGAGAGTGAGAAAGAGAGATATCACCTGAAGCATACAGTCCATGGCAAGATTAGCTTTTTGGAGATGGATTACTTCTCAACTAAATCAATTATCAAAGCAAATCCTAATGGGAAAGCATTCTAGCAAATTAGCCTCCATCAGACTAGGAGGTTAATCCCAATAACTCATCCAAAAGTATAAAGTCAAGCAGAATCATTAGATGGATCAAAAGGTTTCGCAGTAACGTCATCCAATATCCTGCTTTACAATGTACATGTGTGTGAGTAATTGAAATGAGCCACTCAAAATCCCAAAAAGGAGTTTTAGCGGGTTCCTTAGTGTGCGCACCACATGTATCAGGAGAGACACCATTATATTTATCAGAAAAAATATGTCTCCATTCAAATTTTCCTGGGCATTGATATTGCAAGTAAGGATCATCCCAGGGTTGGTGGAGTTCAGTATGCATAATCCACAAAGGTGTGGAAATCTGAATTGGTTTCTCAGCACAAAAAGGTGTTGTTTCCACATCCTTCTCTCGGCTAGTGTCATATGCTGATACCGACTCAAAAAGTGTGACCATGTCCCTTATCATATTATCGTTCTCATCAAGGGAGTGAGTCACTTCTTCGTCTAAGGGACCGGAGTAAAAAGGTGAGAGGGACTCATTTTCCACAATAGAATTGATCATGTTTATTTCGTGGACCTCCTCATCCTCATCCTCTTGTTGGTTGTCAATATTAAAAGCATTCAACTCAATCGTCATATTGCCAAAAGACATTTGTATACCCCCACTCCTACAATTTATGATAGCGTTTGATGTAGCTAGGAATGGGCGGCCAAGTATGACAGGAATTTGAGGGCCAATATTAACCATGGGTCGTGTGTCCAAGACAATAAAGTCCACTGGGTAGTAGACTTTGTCAACTTGGACAAGGACATCCTCAACCACCCCTCTAGGAATACGAATCGATCGATCAGCAAGTTGTAATGTAGTTTTGGTGGGTTTTAATTCACCTAAACCCAATTGTTCATAGACCGAAAAGGGAATTAAGTTCACACTTGCCCCTAGATCAAGTAAAGCATGTTTCACCCGGTGATCTCCAATCATACATGATATGGTCGGACAACCGGGATCTTTATATTTCTTGGGCATCCCGTGGTTGATAATGGCACTCACATTCTCTGTCAAAAATGCCTTCTTTTGCACATGTATTTTTCTTTTAACCGTGCAAAGGTCTTTTAAAATTTTTGCATATGACGGTATTTGTTTAATGGCATCCAACAGTGGGATGTTGATTTTGACTTGCTTGAAAACCTCCAAAGATTCCTGATATTTATCTTGAGGTTTGGTTGGAATCAAGCGTTGGGGGAATGGAGCAACAGGCCTATATTCTTTTAATAGGCTCTTTTTCATTCATGGTGATGCTAGATCCATCATCCTCTTTGGAAGATAGCGGATCATTAGGCGTTGAAACCTTCACCGGATTAGATTTTTCAATGATTTTACCACTTCTAAGAGTGGTGATGGCCGTCGCATGTTCCATATGTTGGTTAGAAGAACTAGGCACGCTTATTTCGCATTATTGTTTTGGATTTGGTACGGGTTGGGCTGGAAACATCCCTTCCCTTGCGTTTAAGCGAGCCTTGATTTCCTCCACCGAACTTTTAAGCTCAAGCATTATCGTATGGTTGGATTGATTAATTTGAGCTTGTCCTTCCATGAATGCTTTCAAAGTATCCTCTATAGGCATTTGAGGTGGGGCCATTTGCATTGGGGGCCCCCTTTGAGGATTATTTTGATTAGCCGTGTTTCCATTCGCCCAATTGAAGTTTGGGTTGTTTCTTCAACTAGAATTATTCGTGTTTGAATTTGGAGTACTAAAAGGTCGTTGATAACTATTCAAGGCATTCGATTGTTCAAATAAAAGTTCTCGAAACGCATAGATTGTTGGACAATCCGGCGTTTGATGCACATTGGAAGCACAAATACCACAAATAGTTTCAACAGCCCCCTTTTGTTGGTTTGTGTCTACTTTCTTTAATTCCATCTCCTCGACCTTTCGTGTGAGCTTAGCCACTCTAGAACCTAGATCATCTTGCCCATCTAAAACATAAATTTCTCCCTTTTCCTTGGCTTGGGGTTGTTTTGAACCTGTTGGCTTAGATGTATCCCATGCTTGTGTATTTTCAGCCAACATGTTGAAATAATCCCAAGCTTCCTCCGTTTCCTTGTTCATGAACTCCCCATTGCACATCATCTCAACAAATTGGCGCATGGTTGAGTTTAATCCATCATAGAAGAAACTAATCAACCTCCACCTTTCATAGCCATGATGTGGACATGCGTTTAAAAGCTCATTATACCTTTCCTAACATTGGAAAAAGGTTTCTTCTTTTTTTTGGGAGAAGTTCATTATGGCCCTTCGTAGTGCATTGGTTCGATGAGTAGGGAAGAATTTTTTAAGAAACTCCCTAGTCATCTCAGCCCATGTCCCAATAGACCTCGGCCTTAAGGAATGTAGCCATGATTTGGCCTTCTCTTTCAAGGAAAAAGGGAACAATTTAAGTTTTATAGTATCCTTGGTTACGTTGTCATAGTTTATTGTGGTTATAACCTCTTCAAATTCCTTAATATGTAAATAAACGCTTTCAGAGTCGAGTCCATGGAATCTAGGAAGAAGTTGGATCAACCCCGGTTTAAAATCAATATTCCCCACATTGTGAGGGAAAATTATGCAAGAGGGAGTACTCATCCTAGTTGGTTGTAAATAGTCACGTAAAGTTCTAGGTTGAGGTACATCCCCCACTTCATTCTCATCCAATTCAGTAAGGTTTGGGGCTGGATTTTGATTAACCCCTTGATTTGGTTGATTTTCAGCCATCTCTCTAGTAATTTCAGGAAAACTTTGACGTTTCCTAGTGTTCGCTCGCCTCAAGTGTAAGGCTGCGATGTAGTAATAAAACTCGGTAAGACCGAGGTCGATCCACAGGGAAATAGTAAAAGCTACCAAATCACTCCAGCAACTCAGTTTTTAAAAGAAATCAGATTTAATTGAATGTTTACTTAAAACAGGAACTTAATGGAAAATCAGAGATAATAAGTACTAAGGCTTTCAAGGATCCACTTGTAGCAATCCTATGTCAATTCAGTCAATCCAAGTAGAAAACACAACTAGAATCGAAGTCCCATCTCTCATCTAGTTGGAAAATAAAGCATTCACACACATTCCATCACATTCAAGTTGAACTTCCAAGTTCTAGTTCCATTCAATCAATACAAAACTCAAAACTATAGCTTGCGGAGTAACAGCCATGCCTATGGACTATGGCCTGCTCAAGGATTACTATAATCCGAATTTAGATAAACAAACATGATAATCTCAGAGAATTAAAAGGAATTCATGTCCGGAGCACATAAACTCAGATAAAACATCTCAAAATACCATTATTTGGAACTAAACTATACAAAAATCCAAACTTGAATGTAAATTACTTGAATTAAACCGAAATCAACATAGAATTAGCTACAAGCTTCACCTCTCAGCCTTAGCTGAGAGGTTCTAGCCGAGCATTGTCATGCTACAACTAAAAACTCTGAAATAATGCATAAAAACAGAAAAACCCGAATAGAAGAGTTGCAGCCGCTCCACGATCGCCTTCACTCTCCAAACTCACGTTCCTTAGCCTCTCTGATACCCTAGGGAGAGCCCCTAGGTGTCCTTTTATAGCAAGCAACCTCCCTTGCGTCGGATTCTGCGAAAGACTACGCATTGCGCAGCAATTTTCAGAGTCCAGATTTAGAAAGGACTCTCCATACGCAGAGCCGACCGGTCGTGACCGGTCGGACTAATGTTTTACACATTCTAGGGAGTGCTACCGACCGGTCAAGACCGGTCGGACAAACCTGTTCAACCTTCCAGCGTGCATACCCGACCGGTCATGACCGGTCGGGCTTTGTTTTTGGCTTTGTCCAGTATATACAGCCGACCGGTCAAGACCGGTCGGGCTCCAATGTCCAGCTTCCAGTGTTCATGGCCGACCAGTCAAGACTGATCGGCCTGTCTTCTCTTTGATCAGGCTTCATGGCCGACCGGTCATGACCGGTCGGCCTTCTTCCATTTGCTTCTTTTTCTCTTCTTTTTCTCCTTTTTCTTCTTCTCTCTCTTCTCTTTGCTTTCTTCTTTCTTTGGTCTTCTTTCATCCTTCATCCAAAAGCTACAAATGTATTCTTTTGGCTCGCAATTGAATGAAGTCCGCTCTCATCCCTATAATTACAAAACACGTGTTAGGTGGGCCTTTAAACCATGAAAATCATGCAAACCTTGTCGTGTAATGGGCAATGCAATGTATAAATTTGAGGTTCAACACCTAGCACGAGGCTCTCTATCAATCCCTTCAACAATTACTCCGTCCCTTACAAGTCGGTTATTATAAGTCCTAGCCCAATGTGGCATGCAAAACCAAAAAAATGAGTGAAAAGGAAAAAGAATTCTTCCTTCCTTCCTTTACTTCTCTCTAGAACTTAAGCACAAGGTGTCTTGCAATGGCTAAGCCAGAAGCAAGGATAGAGACCGATTTCTCCTGGTCAATAAGGGTTCAAAGAACTCCCCACCCACTCTTTGAGTCTTTTGAGAAAAGTACTGAAAAAGAAGAAAGAGAAATAGGTTGAGAAGAGAAATCTCTGAGCACAAGGTGATCCAAGACGGCAGAGCCGACCAATAGGAATCCAGGTGGCACAAGGCCTACCTTTCAGAGATCCGAAAGGAGTCTCCACCCACTCTACAAGAGTTGAATGTGATAAGAATGAGTAGGAGAAGAAGAAGAGTAAGGTTAGAACAATAAAACCTGATTTGTAACTTAAGATGCCTTCTTCTTCTTCAACTTCCTAAAAATCTCTGGATTAGACCTATGTTAGAATCCTGTCAAAAATCAAAACAAAGTAAGTTAGTAATTAGAAGAAAACCTACTCTAGAAAGCAAAACAAATCCTAAACCTATCTTAACACAATCTCAACTAAAAGTTATTTCAGAAAATTCTAAAAATACCGCATAGAAATCCCCGGCAACGGCGCCAAAAACTTGTTCACTCCCCAAGTGTAGGGTTGCGAAGTAGTAATAATTCAGAAAGACCGAGTATCGTTCCCACAAAGATTTATGTATGGGTATTCTTAGGATTTAACTAAAACAACTAGTAATTAAGATCCTATTAAGAACTAAAGCTGGAAAACAGTGAATTGTGTTTAAACAGTGAATGGTTAAGGTAATTTTAATCTAAAAAGGCACTAGAGCGCCAAGGATCCACTTTTGATAAGTTTCAATGCATCAACACAACTAGGTCTCACATGACTCAATCGGAATCAAATTCCTTTCTCTATCCGATTGGAATATAGAGCGGTTAAACCAACAATCATCTGGAACAAGTGCTCATTCATTGATTTGATTCCCACAACCATGCTCAGGCCTTGGGCACACTCAATTGTATAGGCCAAGCCTCTTTCCAATCTAGTTGAGATTCATAACCATAGCTTTCACCAAGTCCTGTCACTAGACCTGATTACAACTCATGATTTGAACTCGAATTAAATCAAAATCAATCACTAAGCAACTATTCCAGATTATATACAAAAGATAAGAACTTTAGTTGAATGAGTTCCCACATGAAAATCAGGCCATTGCATACAAGGTAATCAAAGCGTCTACCATGCCCGGAGTCGATGGTAGATCAATGCATTACACAAGCATAAACAATGCTCAAAAGCTAAGATACTAAGCTTAGAATCACTAAGAATCACATGAGCCCGGAGTCATCAAGAGATCAAAGTAAAACCAACTTAATACTTGATTCAAACTCAAATTGAACTAAAATTCATCAATTAAAACATAAAAGGAAACCTAGGTTGCATTAATCCATCAAAAACGAATCAAAAGCTTCACCTCTTAGCCCTAGCTAAGAGGTTTTAGTTCATCTCTAACATCCTTGAACTAGAAGCCTCTAAAAACATGAAAAACTACTAAACAGGAAGAAAACTAGAGATCCGAAGTAGAATCCGTCTCCTGAGCAATCCCCACGTCGTAGCCTCTTTTGGTATGAAGGGAAGACGTCCTTTTATAGCTTGGAGGAGTCCAATACGCAAGAGAATTGTAGAAATTGCGTAAACTTACGCTATTGCGCAGCAGATTTCGGACTCCCAAAAATAGAAACAAGCTGTGACGCATGGCCGACCGGTCATGACCGGTCGGACTGGCTTGGCCTTTTCCAGCAGCAATGGCCGACCGGTCATGACCGGTCGGCTGCGTTCCTGAGTAGTCCAGCAACTATGCCCGACCGGTCATGACCGGTCGGGCTGCACAGTCCATCTGTTTTGGCAGGTAAATGGTGGGCCGACCGGTCTGGCTCTCTTTCTTCTTTATTTCTTTCTTCTTTTCTCTTCTCTCCTTGTCTTGGCTGTCTTTGGTCTTCCTTCATGCTTGATCCAATGGTCTTCAATGCTCATAAGGAGCTACATTTAGCCTTCAATTGACTACATCTCCATCTTGTTCCTACAATCACAAATCACGCTTTAGAATAGTCTTTTAAACATGTATATCATGCATAATGAGTGATGAATTGGGGTTAGAATATGCACAATTATGAGCTCAACACCCACCTCAAGTTTTGGGCTCGTAGAGCTCACTTAGGGTGGCCCCATCTTTCTTCACATGTGTATGGACAATGGTGACTAGCCCATTCTTCACTTGGATCTCAAGTGGGCTAGATTTCTTAGTTTGGCCCTTATGGTTAAGTGGCCAAATCTTTCATCATTTCTTGATTATGATGTACATCCTTGTACACAAAGTGTGGTGGGTTCCTTAGAATTTTTCCATATGAATGGGCTTTTGAGCCCTCATTGAAACTTGTGCATTTCTTTGGACCATGTGTGCACCACTATACTTTGTTCATGTAGGATTTTTTTCTTTCATGCTTTTTCTTTTGATGGATGGAGGACTTGAGTTACTTGATCATCTACAAGTCCCATGATTGAGTTGTTTCAACCATCTTACTAAGTTCAAATGGTTTTCCCATGTGGTAGGAAAGTGGTTCTCAAGAATTTCCTTTAGTGTTGTCAATCTTAAATGGATGATTCCTCTTCAAGTGAGCTATCCATGCAACCATAGCTCCTTGAACTTCTCTTGGGGTGTTTGGTGGGTCATCCACCATCATTCTTAAAGATGAGTGATTTTTTTGTGAGAAAGAATGATAACCATAAGTTGCCCAATTTTGTCCCATGCTTTGGGGCATTTTGGATTTTGATCTTCAAGTGGGTTATGTATATCATTCTTAGCCATTTTCATGATGGTTGGGTGACTCATCAAGCCATGCCCTCTTGTGCTCAAATGGTCCCCTTTTTTTGTAAAGAAATTGGTGCACATAAGTTGCCCAAACTTGTCCTTGCATGGACATTTCCAACTTTGATTCTTCATGTGGGTTATGTGCATCAAATTTTTACCATTAGCTTCTTTGATTCGTATGTTTGTGGGTAGACCACCATGTTGTACTCTCATGGTCAAAACTTTCATCAAGATGATGCACATAGGGTTGCCCATGGTTAACCCATGAATGGGTCCTCATGTTCTTCAAATGGGTTATGTGCTCCCTTCAATCCATTGAGGTGGGGCATTTGGGTTGCTCTTGGGGGCCCATTTCCTTCCTATTCCCCACTTGTCCATGTACAAAGATGGGAACATCTTAAATGAGAATCATGGCCTTGGTATAAAAAGTGGATCAATCCTTGGCCACATATGGACTTTGAAGAGGGACTTCTCATGTGAAGTTGGATCATTATCCCTTGTTGATCTTATGGCACTTAAGTGCATTTGTTGTCCAAAATGTGTCCTTGGACGATGGACTTTCCTTTCCTAAGGCATGGCATGTAACCCTCTTTGAGGTGGGCCTTGCTTTCTTCAATGGGCCCAATACATATCTTAGGTGACACATGGAGTTGGACTTTTAGTTTTTGCATTTGAATGTGAGTCCAAACCCATGGGTTTCCTGGATGATAATTTGGATCTTAACGGGTAAAGAATAGGGACTTACCTTGCCAAGCTTGTAGGATTCAATGGCGGATGGTACAAGAGGACGACGGGTGATCGATGAGGATGATCCGGCCTTCATTATCCGCCGAGGGGCCCATATGTGTTCCTTGGCTAAGGAGCACCAACCTCTTCCCTCCATCAAGGGTTGAGGTACCAGAGATCACTGAGATAACTGGGTGAAACACCCACAGCCTTTGCTTGAATGAGTTCTGGCTGACACTCCTTTTACTGGCCTCCTTACCTTGCGCTTCCATAACAACAATGCCAACCGCATGCTGCTTGCGGCTCTTTGTGAGAGGTGGTGGGATGAGACCCACACCTTTCAACTCCCTTGTGGCGAGTGGGGAATAACTCCCTTGGATATATGTGTGTGTGTGTGTGTGTGTGTGTGTGTGTGTGTGTGTGTGTGTGTGCAAATTGGTTTTCCATTCCATGGGACAGTTGTTCCCCAGGTCGGCTCTCTTGCTCCCATCACTTCCATTGACTGGCTACGGCTAGTCGGTGACATCCCACCTGAGGATGAATTCTAGGGCCATCAAGTAAAATTGTGATGGTTCTACAACACCTTTGCTACCATCACCCCTACTACCGAACTAGAGGCCCTCCATAAAGCACGAGCCATGATTGCTTACGCCTTCGGGTCCTTCCTTTTCTGTCACGCGAACGAAAGGATCGATCCTAAATTTCTTCGTTTGGTTGAGGATCTTTACCATCCCTACAATTGGAAAGGGGCTATCTTGACTCATGTTTTCCTGGGTTTGGATAAGACCTCTCGGAATAGCCGGTCCTTCATAGGTTTCTGGCCTGTCGTAGAGGTATTCTTTTTAACCTTCCCTGGAGACGCTTGCCTTCTTTCTTTTTCTGACCGTTATGTGTGCCCTTGCCCAGACTTGCTTTTATGACCATTTTGCCCATCTCGTGCCGAGGATACGAGATGACATTGAGCCGTCTCTGTATCGCCACATGTACTGGCATCAGCAAAATCGTCAGTGGAACTCTCGAGTCTCTGGGGATAACTGGCGTGCTGATATAGACGAGTTGACCATTGAGGATGTAAGTATCTTGCTTTCCTTATCCCTCGTGCTACTCTGTAACTGATTGTGATGACCTCATTTGCTGTAGTTTTCTCGGATGCCATACGCTAACTTTCCCCTCTACTACACCCCTCAGCGTGTGGAGGCATATGATTCTTCATGCCTCCGGATCATGCTTTCTGACGCTGAATCATTTCAGTGGTATTTGGGTGAGAGGCTGCTTCGACAGATTACTGGGGTGGCTCGAGTCCCTTATTTCACACCTCCTCCGGCTGCTCAGATCCCGGCTGACGAGATAGCTGATGCTCTTGTGGGCCAGCCCAGGTTTCTTTTCACGATCCCGGATCGCGACTATGACGAGTGGTACTTGCTGTAAGGCCAGGGGCCTCTGCTTCCTCCACTTTATGTTCCAGGGGGTCGTCGCAGATATGCTGGCTGATCAGTGGCAGCTCCTTTGATGAATCTTCATCGTCGAGAGCGGGACGAGAGGAGGGATGATGACGACTACATTGGTGACTTGTAGCCTGCTTTTGTATTCAGCTTGCTTGATGTATGACCTTCTTCTTTTTGCTTTTACCCTCTTCTGTATCAAAATCTTCTAAATGAATATACAATCTCTGACTTGTCTCAAATTACTTGATGATGCCTACATGTTCTGAATGATTTGTGGAAGATGAGACTTCTTAACTGCATGGATGATGACTTGAACGGCTCAGATTGCTTGATTTGGCCCTGTGGGCCCCTTCCAGACCTCAGCTTTGCTTTGGAGCACCTTTTCTTGATGTTTTCTGAGGCTAAGAAGGCTTCTCATGGTGTGGATGATGACTTGAACGGTTCATATCGCTTGATTTGGCCTTGTGGGCCCGCTTGATGATCAAATCTTGGGTTCTGGCCCTCTTTCTTGATGATTAAGCTTTCAATCTTGCTATTTCATGACTCATGCAAGCTTTTTTATGGTTTAGATGATGATGATCTAGTCTTTGAACGGCTCAGATTACTTGTGGGCCCCTCTTGATCAACCTTCCTTCTCTTTGACCCGATCAGGTCCATGTTGGCCACATTACTTCCTGATTAGATAGGTGGGGTATCTTCCAAATGATTCTGATCAACCTCCAACGAAATCTAGAGTGTATTGGAGCCTTGAGCGGCCCTTAGGGTGCCATCTGCTGATGTGGACTGTCAGCCTCACCTACCAAGAACTGTGAAGCCAATCCCGCAGAGAGAGAGGGAGAGCGTCTGTACGGGCGGCCCACAGCGGGCCACCCAAGGCTCGCCTCTTGTGCGGTCTGGGCTGGCTCTGGTTCGGACATTCCCTTCTATCCACTGCTCCTGTCCCCACCTTCTTTGTACTGGAGAATTCGATTCCAGCCATGAATCCTCTTTTCTCTTTGTATTTTCTCTTCATCTTGTCCTCTTCCTATTTTGTCCTTTCTTGGGCAGCCTTTGATGGTGATTTGGGGGCTATAGTGGGAGAGGTTGGTGGGTCCCACACTCCAGCAATTGGTGAAGGCTTTAATGATGGAGGGATTCCTTTAATGGATGGTAGAGATGGAGCATTGACTAGGGGCATTGATGATGGATTAGGGATGGTTGTTGGTGGAGCTTTGAATGGCCCCATTAATGGCAGCCATGCTGAAATTTCAGATCTGAATGGGCCATTGATTATGGGAGAAATGGAAGGTATGGATGAGATGGGGAGATGGGACATAGGTGAGGCTATGCACCCTTTGAGCGTGGGCCGCATGAATGATGTGATTGATGGTGGTGATGGGGCTATGATGGACATAGATGGGCTGATCTCATGTTTGAATGGAATGGATGGTTCAAATGATACCTTTGACGGTTTGGATGCTCTTGATGATGGCCGAGATGTGCGGCACACTTGCTTGGGTGGACTTGATGTGATCATTGATGATGTCCCCCTAACGATGGATGGTATGGATGCCTCGATGAACCCTTTGATTGGACGGGATGATGATTGGATTCACGACTTTATGTTGGAGAGGGCCGCAGGTCCAGATCTGACTGTTGATTCTTCGATCGGGGTTGCCAGGACCCTTCTTGATGGTTCAGATGCATTTTTTGACGGTCAAATTGGTCAGGATGCCATGATTTGCGGTGTGATCTTTACTGATAGCCCTTTTGACAGAGAGTACCATTTTTCTCCCGATCGTCGATCCTTTACGCACTCGATTCACGAGGTGGGCGAGTCTTCTCATGCGGCTGAGGTCGTGACAGTTTCAGACAGTGATGCGACTATATCAGACATAGCCGCCACTGGGGATAGGTCAAGGGCTGTTGAGTCTGTAGAGGTTCCAGCTTTTCCTTCTCCTTCGCCCGTTGATCTTCCGATCTTTGATGAGCTGTCATTGATTTCTGGGCCTTTTTTTCTGGAGGGGATTCCTGTGAGGACTTGTCAGTTGCTTCCTCGTCCTTCTTGCTCGCTGCGACTGCTTAGCTTGGCTTGACAGTCTGTCAGCTTATGAGATTCGAGACTTGGAGTCATATGGCTTTGGCGGTCTGATCCATATGACTAGAGTTAACATTGACTAGAGGATGCTCGGGGCTGCATTGATTGATTGGGTCTCCTCGTTGAACCTGTTTACGTTCAACGACATGGAGATGGGACCCTCTCTGGAGGAGCTTGCGCGCTTGACCGGTCTTCCTTGGGATTATTCTTAGTATTTTTCGCCGAAGATTTTGTCGAAGACTGCCACACCGCAGAATTGGTTCGGGATCCCTTATCTTGTTCAGCCTGCAGCCACCGACCAGGATGCTGTGGTGTTCTCCTTGGACTTGCTGTATGATCTTTTTTCGGGTCCTCGGAGTGTGGCAGAGTCTCTACTTGCTCGGAATGCACTGATGTTCTGCTTGATTGCTGAGGTACTATTCTCGGGATGGCGGAGGTCTCAGACTACTTTACCTTTTGAGGTGATGAGCCGAGTTGTTTGACGGCAGGGGATCATTTCTCTCGTCCTGGCTGAGCTGTTTAATGGGCTAACTGTTAGTGCACTTTTCTATGGTATACTAGTGCACCTTGTTTGTCAATTACTTAGGTTAGTAGGTCTAGTGTCGGTTGAGCTTAATGAAGACAAAGACCTGAAGACTCAAGTGGCCCGGCTGCATCAAGAAAGAAGAAACAGGTAAATGTGATGCCTTGGTGTGCCTTGCCTTGACCAAAACCTAACCCATAACCTCTTAGATGACTTGCACCACCTAGGTATACCTTTAGTCATCATCATTAGTCTTAGAACTCCATGAAAAACATGATAAATTAGACTAATTAAAGAGGTGGAAACTGTTGCAATAAAAAAGGCTCAAACAACAGTTTCCGATAGGACTCCGATCAATCGGACAGGTGCTCCGATAGGACTCGATCGATTGGACAGAAATTCTGATCAATCGGAAATTGTCCTAGAAAAAATTGAAAACTCACTGGACATATTTCTGATCAATCGGACAGTCTTCCGATCCATCCGAAGGGGCCGTCCGATCAATCGAACAGTGTTCCGATCAATCGAAATTTCTTCCAGAGACTTCTCTGGATAGATTTCCAATCAATCGGACTTGTCTCCGATCAATCGGACTGGGCTCCGATCAATCGGACACTTTTTCCGATCAATCAGAGATGCACGAATCTGCCCGTTTTTTTACCGTTGGAAGAAAATCCATTTAAAAGGGGGATTCGTTTTTTGAGCTAAGAGAGGGGATTTTGAGGAGATAGGAGCCACCATTGTTGAAGATCATTAAGAGCCCTATTCCTAACCCAAACAAGTGATCTTCCTTGTGATTCATCACAAGTATGGAGCATTCAAAGCTCAAGAAGAAGATGCACTTGTCCCTCTTTTGATCTCTAGAGATTGGATTGATCTTGATAGTCATATTCCTATCCAATACTCTATGATGAGATCACTGTAGGTGAGACTCTCTAGGTAACCCATTCCCATAAGTTGTAGAGATCTCAAACCTACCTTCCCTAGCACCTTGGGCATCTCCAATGGAGCATCACATGCAAGGTAGTTGATCTTGGAGCTGAAGCCTTAGCAAAGCGGCGGCGTCAAAGATCGGGGGAGCACAAGGGGAGCTGATTCAAGCACGGGAGAGCGAGAAGAAGTAACCCAAAGCGGCGCTACAAAGGGGCTCAATCCGACAAGTAAGGTTGTCTTGTTAGGTGTCCATCCACTCAATTCTCTGTGGGGGTTGAGTGTAGAGTTTGTTTGAGAAACTCGACCTAGGGTCGTTAGCCGATCCTTGGCCTATTAGTTGGGCCTAAAATCTGGGGACGTTAGCCGTTCCTTGGCACGTTAGTTGGGCCTAAAACAAAGTCTCCAAGGGGGAGCCACCAACACGGGTGCAAACGTGTAGGTTGGGAGGAACCTGTAAACTCCGCGGTTGGGTGGATCCGAATTAAAACACCTTGGTTGGGAAGAACCAGATTTAAACTCCCCAGTGAATGCCGGTGTGCTCAAAGGGGTTGAGTACTTGAACCGGGAGTGGAGTAGACAAGTAGTCGAACCACTATACATCGTTGTGTTTGTGATTGTTCTTGAGCACATTTCTCTTTATGCATTATGTTTAATTGATTAATTATGAATGCTTAGTTAGGAATGTATGCTAAGCACTTGATAAGCACATCCACACTCATAAGATGTACTTTCACTACCTCATGTTGACTTGAGCATTTCTTGATCCATCCTCTCTAGTCCACATGAGTTGATTAGACTAGGTTGTTAACTGCTTTATCTTTTGCTAGTTTATTAATTGGACCCACTTAGGCTCGGAAGCCAAAGTGTTATCGCTTACGTAGTTCTATTTGTTAAATTTGTTAAGTAGGCAAAAAGATTTTAACAAATAAAAAGGTCCTAATCAACCTCTCCTATAGGTTTAGCCATAATTCTAGTTGCTCTTTAAGCTTCCGCACGTGTATGCATAGGGTGTCGTGTTAGACTACTCGACGCAATTTCACTAACTGACTGTGCCCTGGGCCACACTCGTGTCCTTCGCGGTTGCTAGTGCATTTCTTCAGGTATCTTTTCTGCACCTTTTCTTTTCTTTTCTTGTCTTTTGAGAGTTGCTTTGCCCTAGCTGAACTTCTTTTCCTTCTTGATGATCAGGTTTGGCTATGGGAGCGTCTTTCGCTGACTGTTCCTGTACCATTTCCTGGCACCCGTCGCCCAGACCTTATGCGACACCTCATGGAATTTCTTCCTCATACAGCTAGGATGAGCGAGCTTTTGTATTGCAGGATGTTTGCTGAGCTTCGTGACTGGAATGTTCGTTAGGAGTCATCTTGGCTTTCACTTCCTCCAGTGCTTTGCGATGCGCACCGCCTTCCTCTGATGCTGGTAGGCTTTCGATCTTACTTTTCTTACCACCCTATCCGGTTCCTGCGGCAGTTTGGGTACAAGCAGGATGTTCCTCTTTTTGTTTTCACGGGTATCGGGCGTCAAGCACTTCCATCTAGAACCTCTGACTTTAGGACTCGGGTCAATGGATCCTGGGCGAGTTACTTGACTGCCGATTTGCTTGGCTTTGAGCTGTGGGCTTTTCCAATGGCGACTGCCCCATATTAGTACTGGGTTACTGAGCAGTCTTTGTATCGACGTATCCCTTGCTGGCACTAGACTGTCGATGAGGATGAGCAGGATATCCTTGGAGATGCCGGCTCTTCATCTAGTTCATATAAGCCTTTTGAGGAGCGCCCATTCATCGATCCTTGTTTCCTTTTGGCCACTCATGGCCATTTACTGTCTGAGATTTCTGCACTTCAATATCATTGTGAGATGATGTTGAGGAGATTGGCTGCTGATCAGAGGTTGTCTGATAAGGAGATAGCGATCCGTACCCTTGAGCGCGATGAGGCGCACTACCTGCGTATGGAGGTGGGCAGGTTGAGAGCGAGGCTACTTCATTATGAGGCAGAGGACTTACCTGATGTGGCCGAAGAGGAGGGTAGAGATTGATTGTGTTGGCCACCCGTACATTCCTTTTTGCATAGTATATGATTGATGACGATGCATTTCTTGTATTTTTTGAAAAAGATGACATGATATATGTAAAAGAAATATGATGCTTTTAATGAAAAAGAAGAAAACTTTTTTGAGAATCTATTGTGCCATGAGTTGTCTTGTGAGTGTATGTCTAGATTTTGTGTCGGAACATAGGAATCAGAACTGAGGCTCGGCCAATGTTTTGACCAATGTCTCGAGATTAACTTGTGAGATCCCTTTGGTTCCCTAGAGGTGTAGGCAATGGAAACTGTTGCTTTCTGAGATTGTCAGAGTTTGTAGAGCTCTTTGTTCCCGACTGTACTTCTTCTTGTTCTTGAACTGTAACCATTTGAACCGATCTGGATCGTCTGACTTCTTGGTACCTGCACTTTTAATTTTTCTTTTTCTATTCGAGCCATTTTTGCCTGCAACGCTCTTTCAAGTTTTCATTACAGCCCGCCTTTTCCCGTCATTTTTGCCCGTGGCGACCTTTCAGGTTTTCACCACGTCCCGAGTGTTTGATCTTGCCTACCCCTTGGCAGCTATGCTGTTTTTACCCTTAGCGCCCTTTCGGGTTTTCACCAAGTCCGCTGTATGCCCACTGTTTTTACTCGAAGCGCCCTTTCGGGTTTTCACTCTGCCCTCTTTGTTTAGGCACATATTTTCTTTTTTTTTCTTTTTTTTATCTGAATTTTTGGGTAACTGCGGCGGCTAGAGGTCAGGAATCCGTCATTACCGGCCGATGGTAGTCTTCCAGCCCTTATCCTAGGTTACGATGATAGAGCTATCGGTCTTAGCCACTGACCTTTCTGAGATGGGTGGATGGATGACCGTGTTTCTTCTTGAGTTGATTTTTCTCGGGTGCCTTGTTTTGGCTTCCCATTTTCTTTCTCTTTACTTTTTTTTGTATTCTTTTTTTTTCTCTCTTCTTTTTTTTCTCTCTTTTTTCCTTTGAATTCCCTTATTTGAAACACTTTTTGGGTGGACGAAATGATTTCTCAGAGGTTTTAGCTTCGACCTCTTGACTTCGGCTCTATTAAAGTAACTCTTGATAAAGTCAGAATGACTTACCCGTGAAAAATCTTCACTTTATCGGCGTTGATTGGCTCAGGAAGATCCACCCCTCTCATGTTGGTGAGTCTGAGGGCACCTCCAGTGAAGTACTTCTCTGATGATCAGCGGTCCGTCCCACGAGGGTTTGAACTTTCCTCTAGGATCCGGAAGGTGCGACGGTAGAATGACCATGTCGCCTACCTTGAAACTTCTTTTTCGGACTCTCTTGTTGTAAGCCCGAGTGAACCTTTTTTTATAGTACTGGGAATGACTTAGCGCACGCATGCTCTTCTCATCTGCTAGCTGTAACTGATCAAATCTGGCCCGTTGCCATTCTCCTTCTTCAATTCCGCTTTCCAATAACACCCGTAGTGAAGGTATTTCCACCTCGACTAGTAGAACTGCTTCCATTCCATAAGTAAGCTCGAAAGGAGTAACGCCCGTAGCAGATCATACAGACATTCGATAGGCCCAAAGTGCATATGGGAGCATATCTGACCAATCTCGATAGGTCACGACCATCTTCTCGAGTATCCTGACGATTGTCTTGTTTGCGGCTTTCCACCCCACCATTCATCTGAAGACGGTAGGGGCTTGATCGATGACGCTGAATCTTGAATTTGCTTAGGAAGTCATCCATCTTCTTGTTGACGAACGGGGTACCATTATCTGTGATGATAGCATTGGGGATTCCATACCGGCATATGATGTTGTTCTTTATGAATATGATCACCTGAAATGCTGCAATTGTGGTGTAGGAGGCTGCTTCTACCCACTTGGTGAAGTAGTCGACTGCCACAAGTATATACTCATGACCGTTTGATGCTTTGGGACTAATCTTCCCAATAATATCGAGTCCCCACATAGAGAAGGGCCAGGGAGTCGTCAGATTGTACAACTCTGATGAGGGGGCATGAATTTGATTCGCATGCTCCTGACATTTGAAGCATTTTCTAACGTGCTGGCAGCAGTCTGTTTCCATGGTGAGCCAATAGTATCCGAGTCGTAGAATCTTCTTTGCCATCATGTGCCCGTTCATGTGTGGGCCATAGATTCCTTCATGTATTTCTTTCATGATCTTCGCATCTTCTGTCTCATTGACGCATCGAAGGAGGATGTGATTATAGGATCGCTTGTACAGAACTTCGCCACTGATGGTGAACTAGCCGGCCAAACGCTGGATGGTTCAGCGATCTGTTGCTGTTGCTGACTCCGGATACTCCTAGGGTTTCGAGATATTGCTTAATGTTAGCATACCAGGGTTTGTCAGGGATAGCTTCGACTTCTTCTATTTGCAGGCAGAAAGCAGGTTCATCTTGAATTTCGACTGTGAGCTCTCATTCTGAAGCTCCTTTCGAGATCTCGAGCATTGATGCAAGTGTAGCGAGAGCATCTGCAAACTGATTCTTGGCTCTGGGCATGTATGGGAAGGTAACTTCTTTGAATTATTCGATCAGATTTTCAAGATACACATGATATGGTATCAACTTCTCGTCCTTAGTTTTCCATTCACCATTGGTCTGATTGATGATAAGCTGTGAGTCTCCAAATACTTATAGCTTCTTGACGCCCAAGATTATGGCTTCCTTTAAGCCAGCGATGCATGCTTCGTACTCTGCCATGTTGTTGGTGCACTCGAATGCTATGCGCCTTGAGATAGGAATAGGGACCTCATCTAGAGAGTAGAGGATCGCTCCAATACCACTCCCTTTAGAATTTGCTCCGCCGTCGAAGAATAATGTCCACTCATCTTTCTTCTTCTTTCCTTCTCCTTCGATAAGCAAGAGATCTTCATCGGGGAAGAATGTCTTGAGCGGTTTATAATCCAGGAGAGAGTGAGCTGCAAGATGATCGGCGAGGGCCTGCCCCTTGATTGCCTTCTGAGTGACATAGGTGATGTCGAATTCAGATAGGAGAAGCTGCCATTTAGCTATCCTTCCAGTGAGTGCTTGGCTTCTCGAACAGGTACTTGAGCGGATCCATGTGAGCGAGTAGGAGAATAGGGAATGCAATCATGTATTGACGGAGTCGCTGAGTTGCCCAGACTAGGGCAAGGCAAGTCTTCTCGATTGGGGAATACCTAGTCTCGTAGTTGGTGAACTTTCGGCTCAAATAATATATTGCTTGTTCCTTCTTCCCAGTCTTGTCGTGCTGGCCGAGGACACAGCCAATGGCTTCTGCTGCTACCGAGATGTATAACAATAGTGGTCATCCGGGAGTGGGTCACACTAGAACTGGAGGATTCATGAGATATTTCTTGATATGGTTGAAGGCGACTTGGCAATCGTTATTCCATTCTTTTGGAACGTTCTTCCGAAGGAGCTTGAAAATGGGCTCACAAATAGGTGTGAGCTGTGCGATGAAGCGACTGATGTATTGAATTCTGCCGAGGAAGCCACGGATTTCTTTCTCTGTTCTAGGAGGGGGCATCTCGATGATTGCTCTGGTTTTGGTTTCGTTGACCCTGATGCCATCCTCGCTTACCATGAAGCCAAGGAGCTTGCCTCCCATTGCACCGAAGACACATTTCTGAGGGTTGAGGCGAAGCTTGTACTTTTCTAATCTGTTGAATAACTTCTTCAGATCTTCAAAGTGTCATTCAATTGTGCGAGATTTGACGATCATATCAGTCCACATATACTTCAAGTTCTTTGTTCATAATGTCATGGAAGAGTGTTGTCATTGCTCACTGATATGTTGCTCCTGCATTCTTCAGACCGAACAGCATTACCCTTGTAACAGAAAGTTCCCCGGGGAGTGATAAACTGATGTCTTCTCACGATCTTCGACGGCCATCTTGATCTGATTGTAACCTGAGAAGCCATTCATGAATGAGAAGACCTTGTACCCAGCAGTGTTGTCGACCAGAGTGTCGATATGTGGCAAAGGGAAGTCATCTTTAGGACTGGCCTTGTTGAGATCTCAGAATTCGATGCACATTTGAACCTTGCCATCCTTCTTTGGTACTGGTACGATATTGGCGAGCCATTCAGGGTAGTTGGAGACTACCAAGAATCCTGCATTGTACTACTTGATGACTTCATCTCGGACTTTCAGAGCCCATTCTGGCTTCATTCTTCGTAGTTTCTGCTTCACTGGTTTCATATCCGGCTTAGTTGGTAGATGGTGTACAACGAGCTCTTCATCGAGCCCTGGCATGTCTTCATATGAGAACGCAAAGTTGGACAATCTTGAAGCTAAGGAACTCTATCATTCTCTGCTTCATCTCTGGTGGCAACGATTTTCTAATGCGTACTTCCCTAGGGATCTCAGGTGTCCCCAAGTTTATTATCTTGAAATCATCAGCTACAACATTGGCTTTAGATTCGAACTTTTTGAGGAGATCCTCTAGTTTGAGAGCCGGATCATCATCTTCCTCATCCCGAGCTTCGTCCAGACCCATGAGCTCGAAGTCTAATTCGATGTCAAAGTCATATGATTCGACTTCAAACTCATAAGACTCTTTAGACGAACTTGGCACGCTATTGAATGCAGGAAAAGAAATGTTTTTTGGTTTTTGAGAATTTTTTGAAATTGAGATGCTAGATGTTTTTGGCTTTTGAAAGTTTTTTTTTTGGGTTTTTAAAATCACGGGACTTTGAACAAGCGGGCATTGCGGACCATGATTGATCCCAGCTTGTTCCAAAGTTCCGATCGCTGCTCAAACAGGCATTTTTTTTTGGGAAGCTAGAGCCCTCGGACGACTCTCTGGATGATTCAAAAGTTAGAGGAATAGATGACCATTCAGGACCCCACACTCCTTCCCCTGAAGAGGTGGGAGTCGATGATTTGGGTGAGGAATCACAGTCCGGCCCGATGACCATGATTTCTCGCTGGTCGGGTTCGAGATCTGAGTCATACTCAGTCCCTCCCGGATCACTTACCTCGCATTGCAATTCGTTTGGTTCCACAGCGAGACACAAGTTCAGAATCTGGATATCAGACCAATCCAGGGCTGGCCATTTCCCTTTCTTGATCCAATGGATGGGCTGCTTCTACCCTTGGCTAATGGTTGATGATGTTGATTTTGCAGAGATGGGTGAGTCGTGCCCCTTGCTGATTAGTGTTGAGATGGGCAAGTTATGCCCCTGGTTGATTGATGCTGAAGTGGGTAGGTTGTGCCCCTGGTTGATGGTTGATGATGTTGATTTTGCAGAGATGGGTGAGTCGTGCCCCTTGTTGATTGATGTTGAGATGGGCAAGGTGTGCCCCTGGTTAGCTAGAATTGAAGTGGGCAGGTTGTGCCCCTGGTTGACCAGAATTGAAGTGGGCAGGTTGTACCCCTGGTTGGGAGCAGGTGTCAGAATATCCTGGTCCTGAAGCTGTTGTATTTGACTTTCTTCTTCATCTTCATCCTTTCCTTCGTCCGGAGGCTTATACAGTTCGAGAATCTAGTCCCATCGAATGGGGGGCCACGTGGCCCAAGCTAGGCTCATCGGGAGGCCTTTGTGTAGTGCAGTCGGTTGATTCCTTCTTGGATCTTTGTAAGGTTCTCCTGGCTTGATGAATGGAATGGGAGAGTAACAAAACTTCTTCTTTCTTTTGTCCATGAAGATTGCCCTGTACCCGAGCCCCCATTTACGTTGATTATATACCAGCGACATCTTTCTAGATTTGAAATGATTCTTCATCCGATACTTGAGGCTTAGTCGTTCTGCTGGTGAAAAGACACGATCCACCCTTATCGGTTCCAGGTTGGCGATAGCGTTCAGAGTCTCGAACTCGAAACTATGAAACTGGGACGTCCTCTTCGGAGTGCTGGATATCGATGACAGGGATGTCTGGTTCAGTGGCAGTAGCATTGGAAGGAATGATGAACTCCTTCTTTGCATGGATAGAGATCACTTGATTTCCACAGATTGTATTTCACCCGTTGATGCAAGGTTGATGGCACAGCTCTAACCTTGTGCATCCAAGGCCGTCCGAGCAACATGTTGAAAGAGGCTGATATATTTAGGATTTGAAATGTGATAGTGGAGATTTCTGGACCTATCTGTACCTCTATGTCGACTTCTTCTTCCACTGATCGGCGGGTGTTGTCGAACGCTCTGACGCATATGGTGCTAGGTCGAAATGAAGAGGGACTGATTCCTAAACGTTCTGCAGTCTTGAGTGGGCAGATGTTTAAGCTTGAGCCATTATCGATAAGGACCAGCGGGATACAGAGGTCCTTATATCAGTAAGGACTATGTTGAGGGATCGCCCATGATCGTGTCCTTCTGGTGGCAACTCATTGTCAGTGAAGGTGATGGCGCGTGGAGCCAGGAGCTGTCCGATCATCAATGCTATCATTTCTGGTGTCGTATCGGAAGAGACATGGGCATCACTCAGAGTTTTGGTGAACATTTCTCTGTGTATGCGTGATGTGCAGAGTAGCTCCCATACCGAGATTTGAGCAAGGATTGACTTGAGCTAAGTCGCCACATCATATGTGGCTTTGTTTCTAATGCCAAGGCCTGAGAGAGCGCCTTTGGGAACTCCTCTATTCTGAGTATCTCTTCGGATGCAATGCCCATTGGGATTTATGTTTCCTACCTCCGCGCATTCTGGATAGTGCCATGGGACCTTTTTATAATTTTCCTCACCTTTGCCTTCTAGGACCACTGGTTTTTGCAACGGTTCTGGTGTGGGTACCAGATCTTCCTCTTATGGAGCTTTTACCTTGAGGAATACATTGTTACCTGTGCTGAAGGGAAAATATCGAGGCTTGTCTTCATAGATCACATAAGCTTGCGGTCGTGGCTTGACCGTTCCTGGAGCAGGAGGCTCCCATGGAATGAATACTGGTCCTCTTTATATGGCAGAGGGGTCCCTCTGTTCGTCCCAGCTCTCGTAGTGTGATTGACACGCCTCTGGGATTTGCCCCTTGCAATGTGACTGGCTTAATTGGAGGAGCCCCTTCCAGGACGATAGGTTCTTGCTGCGATGAGTATAATCCTTCCATTGCAGATTGGATTGTTCTTGAACTGGAGTTGCCCCTTGCAAAACGACAGGTTCGTATGCTGGCTCGATGTATGACTGTGCTCCTTCCAGGACGACCGGCTCCCAACATGGATGGCTGTGAGATGCCCCTTGCACAACTGGTATATCATATGGAGGTGCTCCTTCGAGTACTAACGGTTCGGGGACTGAAGGAGGAAAGGGGTTTGCCCCTTGCAAGATCGGAGGAAGATTTGCTGGCCCATAAGTGTAGGCATGAATGGACTGGATAGGGGAGAAGAATCGATCGAGGCACTCTCCTTCTTCTATGCTGTTAACTGCAGGGCCACGAGATAAGCTGGGGTCCGTCGGATGTTGAGGCAGAGGATTCTGAAGGATATTGGTAGTAGCTGCTGGAGGAGTTCTGGGGACCGAGATGACGATTTTGCTGTCGTCAATCAGATCTTGTATGGCATTCTTCAAAGTAAAGCATCGATCAGTGGTGTGGCCACGTCCTTGATGGTAGGCACAATACTCATTTTCTCGGTAGGTTAGAGGTAGAGGATTTGGAGGAGGCCTGGGTGCCATTAGAGTGAGCAACTGCTTCTGTACCAACATAGCCATGACTTGACTAAGTGGTTGAGTGAGTGGAGTGAATTTCCTGAGCTCCCTGTAATTCTGCCTATTCTGGTATGAGTATTGGCCGTTCCCTCTAAACTGCTGCTGTTGTCGAGGTAGGTTGTGGCTGTGGTTGAGGATTCGGTTGCGGCTGATACTGCTGAGGTTGGTGCTGAGCCTGATTCTGCTGATACTGTTGACGTCCCTATGGGGGAGCATATTGATTACCCTGAGTAGTGGTGCTGATGTTGTTTACCTCTGTCGGGCGAGGAGGAGAACCGCTGCGGTTTCCGTTCCCATATCCGATGGGTCTTCCCTCCACTCTGTTCGTCCTGACCAGAGTGGCTTGATGAGGCCATGGGGAGATTGTCCCGGCACGGATTCCTACTTCGACTTGCTCTCCAGCACGGATCAACTGTGAGAAATTTGCATATGGATGCGAGATGAGATATCAAGATATGCCAGGATATGTTGAATGAACAATCATAGAGATTTGTTCTTTGTCGCCAATAGGTGTCCGCATTCTGGCTGCCATAGCTCGCCAACGTCCCACATAAGCTGATAGTGTTTCATCACTCTTTTACCTGAGAGCCGCGAGGTCGGCCCTTCTAGGTGCCATGTTGAGATTGTACGCGAATCTGTCAACGAAAGCCTGGGAAAGTTGTTCCCAAGTCTTGATGCAATGGCAGTCCAATGAGGTGTACCAATCTAGGGCATCGCCTTTCAGAGATTTTTGAAACAAACGAATAAGGGCCTCTTCATTTCTTGAGATTGCACTCAAGCTCTCCACAGAAGGCCTTGAGATGTGCTGTGGGACAACCGCTGCTATCGTATCTTTTGAATTTTGGTACTTCAAAGTTTTGAGGTACTTGAGCATCTGGGAAAGGACACAAGTCTCTGAACTTGGTCGAAGGTAGATCGATTCATTGTTGTCGCTGAAGCTGATTTTGCAAGATCTGGAACTGCTCCCGTAACTCGTCCAGTCCTGAGTGATCTATTCGAGTGACTAGTGCCTCCTGGAGTAAGGCACGTTCTTCTTCGGCATAGTGGTCGATGTCTTCGACCCTATGGGCTTGCTGAAAAGCAACCGCAGGTTGCTGAAGTTGATTTGATGATTGAACTGGATTCTGACGAACTTATGCTTGGAAGGATTGTAACTTAACTAGAGATTGTACTGAAGGTTGAACTGGAACTTGCTGGGAATTAATTGGAGATTGTTGAATTGAAGATTGCTAGAAATTAACTGGAGTTTGCTGAATTGAAGATTGCTAGAAATTAACTGGAATCCCATCGGCGGGGATGTGCTGGAATTGAAAAGTGCTCCTGTTTGCAGGAGGCTGAGATGCTGGGAAGTGACCCCCTTGTTGGGTATTCGCCACTGTCCGCTGATTGATGTGGGCTTGACACTGACCCCCATTGTGGGCATTCGCCAGTACTTTCCCTGTTGCTGGAAATTGAATTGAAATCCCATCGGCGGGGATGTGCATCGGCGGGGATGTGCTGAAATTGGAAAGGGGTCCCATCGAAGGGGACATGCTGAGAAAGGAAAGGAGTCCCATCGGCGGAGACATGCTGAAATCTACTGAGACTGTTGTTTGCAAGATTAACTGGAAGCTGACTAGAAGCTGACTGGAAGTCCCTGCGACGGGAGTGTTCTGAGACGGCCTTGTCGTCGTGGGAAGGTATTGAGGAGGATGCCCCATGGCAAAGGGCTAAGATGGCTGTTGTCGGTAGTCTTGGGCAGACTCTGATGGTTGTGCTTGATTTGAACTGGAGGCCGAAGGGACCCGGCATGGCTGCTGAGATTGCTGAACTGGGCCAACCTGACTGTTGGCTGCTGCGGTAGCTTGTGCTTGCATGAATTGCAAGAGCATTTCTTGCATTGCTCTCATTCCTTGTGCCAATTCTTGCATGATTGGAGTATTCTCAATTGGCTGTTGCGATGGAGGTTGCGCTTCGGTCATTTCAAGAGCGAGGAAGAGGTCGGTTTCCTCTTCGTGGTCGGACATGGCTTGCTGAGCCCGGGTGCGGATTATGCTGCGGAAGGGAAGTTGTTTCCGAGCACGTTGAGTCCGAGGAGGCGCAATGGTGAGGACTATACTCTACTCTCTTTTTTTGGGTTTTGGGATTTTTTTTTTTTTGGTTTGGTTTTGGGTAGGATGCTATGCAGATGAGATTGTATGAGGACTAATGACTTTCAAGTATAGGGAGGATTCTATTTTTCAAGTCGGATCACGACTAGTGGGACTAGCAAATCCCCAGTGGAGTTGCCATTCTGTGGACCCTCGCCGTTTCGTGCTCCCACGACAGTTCTCCCTTTCCTTTTTGAAAAAGAAGAAGAGGATGCGTGCGCGCGAATCGTCGTTCGTGCCATTGGCTTGCCTCAGTTCTCGAGGGCTTTGTTTGGGTGTCGTGTTAAGCTAGATGTGTTTAGATGAGTTTATATAAGACCAGAGTCGCCACTAGCCAATTACTTCGAATCTATAGTCGGCTAGACCCCGTAGAAACGTTAGAGAAGGGAATCCGAAGATTTCTTTTTCTAAAATGACTCCTTTTGATCTGCGGCCAGAGATTCGAGGTAAGGGATCACAGTTAGAGGGTGGGAAGAGGTTAAGCACCCCACACACTGCCCGTACCGAAGTACGGTCTCTACTTCACAGAATTAAACTAATACTTGAAAGTCTGTTTTAATCCTCGTATATTCTCATAAATGACATGATGCATGAATGCAGGTCTGAACAGTAAGAGTTTCTGATGGGCAGGTTCCACTAACAGGCAAGCCCAGAGCATACGCTCGAACTGACAGGTGCTTTATGCGGTATGCATCTTGTTTGTTTGAATGATCAGAGTGCTTGTAGTGACTGATGCATGAATGCAGGTCTGAACAGTAAGAATTCTGATGGGCAGGTTCCGCTAACAGGCAAGCCCAGAGCATACGCTCGAACTGACAAGTGCTTTATGCGAGATGCATGCTGTGTGTTTGAATAATCAAAGTGCTTGTAGTGAAGCAGGGGGGTTGGAAGAAAAGTAAATGTTGCACTTATGCTAGATGCGAATGAGATGATGCTGGTAAAGAATAGCTGAATGGATGGAGGTGTCGCAAGGTTTGCTTCGAGTGGCTGGATCAAGACTTGGATGGCTTGGGAGACTTAGACCAGAGTCAGGCTGGGCTGGACCAGGACTAGGCTCTTCTCACTCGAGCTCTTCTTGGTGGAAAAATGGGCTAAAAGAGGGATGGAAGTGGACTCAGAGCGACTGGATTGCACTCGGGCTAAAGGCTTGTTGAAATGAGAAGGGGAGGGGGGTATTTATAGCAGCGGGCAGTGGCAGTTCCCGTAAATAAGTTTGGGCGGCACCCACGGGGCCGCTCGTACGGACGTTCTCGGGATCCCGCGGGCAGTACGGACATGCTCCGGGGCTGCTGCTTGGAACTCGGTGAGTTAACTGGGTTTGGGCGATGGGTTGACACGGTGAGTTGACTCGATGGGTTGACTTGGCGATTTGACTCAGCGAGTTGACTCGGTGAGTTTTGACTTTTTAGGACTTTTTTGACTGGTTTTTCTTATGGGGGTTTTTTTAGGCTGATGTTTAGGGGCAAGTTAACTGGGTTCAGGCTTGAGTTAGGCTATGGATTGGAGCTTATAAGGGTGAGTTTGGCTGAGTTTGGACATGGGATTTGGGGGTATGGTCCTCCATTCATCCAGCTATCTCTACCAACAATGTAGCCGAAAGTGGGGTGTCTACAATTAGCCATCAGTGATATTGAGATGCTTCGTGACATGAATAAGTTTTTATCTCAAAAGTGTGAGATGAAAGATCTTGGTAATGCTTCCTTTGTCATAGGAATCGAGATTCATAAGGATAGATCTTGAGGACTGCTTGTTTTGTCACAGAGACCCTACATTGGTAAGATACTCGAGCGGTTCAGCATGCAAAATTGCTCTTCTGCTCAATCACCTATAGCTAAAGGTGACAAATTCAGAAGTTTTTCATTATCCCAAGAATGATTTGGAAAAGCATTAAATAAAATTTTGTACGCATCAGTATTAGGGAGTACAATGTATGCTCAAGTCTGTATGCGCTTGGATTTTACCTTTGTGGTTGGAATGTTGAGCAGGTACCTCTCTAATCCAAAGATTTAGCACTGGACCGTAGTGAAGAAAGTGAAAGTGTTGCGTTATCTGTAACGGACGATAGACTTTGCACTCACTTACAAGAGAACCGATCATCTGGATTTTGTTGAATGTTCAAACACAAATTAAGCTGATTGTGTCGACACGAGAAAGTCTATGTCCAATTACATTTTCCTCATGAGTGGAGGAGTTATGTCATGAAAAAGTGTAAAGTAATCTACTACAGCATCATCCACCATAGAGGCAGAATTCATTGCATGTCACGAAACCACAAATTAGGCGTTGTGGCTAGAGAATTTTCTCACTGGTGTATGGGTCATGGAGCATATCTCGAAACTAATGAGAATATTTTGTGACAACTAAGCCGCGGTGAGTTTCTCGTACAACAACAAGCACTCATCAAGGTTGAGGCATATCGACATAAAGTATCATGTTGTAAAGGATAGAGTGCGAGATCATCAGGTGTCTATTAAGCTTATTAACACTAAAGCGTTCATAGCTGATCCTCTCACTAAATGGCTTTCTGTGGCGTCATTTCAGGAGCATGTTGTGTCTAGAGGTGGGCAACGATCCGGGCCGAGCTGAGTTAGCCCTAGTTTGGTTTGGATTGTTTTTGTACCACTGTAGTTTGTGGATTGGTTTGGTTTGGGTTTCGGGCCAACCCATACGGGTCGAGTTTGGTTTGTTCCAAAAAAATCTGGTTCAAGCCGGGATCGGTTTGGTTGAAAATTTCAAACCGGGCTGAGCCAAGTTTAAACAGGCAGCGGTTCTTTTTTCCTTATTTATTTAATTAGAAAAGAATTTAAAAAGTTAGAAAAAAAAAGTACAAACATATCTTACTATATGATGTTTAACATCCTCCAAAGGAGTGCAACTTCAAAATAGACATGTAAGAGTATTTTCCAAACAAAAGTACACAAGCATAATTTACAAGTGCAAGGACGCAGTGTGCATTCATGTATGTGTATTATGTATTATCCATGTCATCATGTATATGTATTATGTATTATCCATGTCATCATATATATGTATTATCCATGCTATCCATCTGTTTTACATATCATTTTAGGACATGATCCCAAAATGGAATCATATCCAAAGCTCAAGTGGATCACACCACAGGAAACAGTGTGCTTATAATCTATTAGCCGAATCAAACCGAGCTAAATCAAATCAAGCTTCGAGCTGAGCTGAGCCGAGCCAGTACTGCCCTAGTTTAAGCTTGGTTTGTTTTTTCAAACGAGCTTGACTCGGAGGCTTAGTTTGGTTTGAACTTCCATTCGAACCAATCCAAGCAGAGCTTTCGAGCTGGCTTGGTTTGTGCCCTCCTCTAGTTGTGTCAATGAGAGTCATTGACCTCTTATATACATTTAGTTAGTGAAAGTTTTCATGTTCAGTTTTTTTTTTTATTAGACACTCGTAGAGATCTCAATTACTTTGATGATTCCACCTTTGATTTATATTATTTCTCCTTTCGTATGCACAATGTGTTTTGAGAATAGTAGAATTCCAGTATTGTCTCATTGGAGACATCTTAAGAAAGCTTCTAGGACCTCTTGAAGGTAGACACTTTAGATCACACTTGAGTGTAACCTTTATACCACACGACCATGTTCACATTCTATGTCATTAAGATTGATAATACTAGTGATCGTGATTTGTCTCACTTCGCCTCAATAATGTTATGTAGACTTCCACAATCTGGTGTTAGTAGTCTTGACTGACTAGATTGGAAAAGGCGTTGTCCATAGAATCTGATATATTGGTTGATCACTTAAGTAGAGTTAAGATCTATGACATTAAACAGTATGGCCCAAATGAGAGAATGTAAGTTTTCTATATAGTGGCCCCAGCTTAGGCTTGGCAATGGTTCGTGTCATGTCATGTTCATGTCGTGTTAAAAATTTGCTCATCCAAACCCGACCCATTAGCTAACAGGTCAAAATCTAGAAACCCAAAGCCATTCATTAATTTAACAAGTTACCTGCAACCCGGCCCATTTAACCCGTTAAATGAATGGGTTGTGCCACCATGGGTAGAGCGATGGAGAAGAGGCTCAATTTGACAAATATAATGGGCTATGGCCTTGCGGAGCCGTGGGCAGAAAGATGGATTAAACTCCTTGAGAGAGAGAGAGAGAGAGAGAGAGAGAGAGAGAGAGTCTTATTAGCTATCTTATCTTAGCTTAGGGTTTTTTTCACTACACTAAGGGTAATTACCAAAATGCCCTCATTAACGAGTTAAACGGATTTCACAAGTGAAATACTAAAACAACCCATTATGTTAACGGGTCTTAACAAGCCAACCCATTAGAGACTAGACACGATAAGGCCGGACCCGAACATTGTTTTTTTTGTGCGGGTTAGCGGGTTGTATGGAATTTTGCTAGGCCTAGCCCAACTGAACAATGGCCTAGATCTAATATAGATGTCATAATTCATATGGACTGATCAATGGACCCCACTACAATCGTAATCTCGCAAAGATAAGAGGGGTGGTGCGTCTAAAACTGTCAAGAGACTTTGTTGTAGTTGAACATGGACTCTAAGGAAACCAAATATGTGTGGAGTAGGGGTAACAATGTTTTGATGGGTTTAAAACACTGCAACACCCACCTACCATCCCTATTTAAGGAGTGTTGGGTCCCCAATTCGAAATATATACAGAGAACCAAATTACCATCTCCAGATTCTCAGTAGTTCCAGGTGAGAAAGATTCAGATCCAAAAGCAGAGATGGCCCACCAAACAGGTATGATTTAGATTCCAGTTTATCTGATCTACATACTCGATGCACTGCATGATCCTTCAATTCCGTAATATAGAGATTCTAACAGATGGCATATAAACATTACAAAGGGCACATAAAGGTATCAATGGTTGATGTCCTCAGTGTTACTGTTCCTTTTTTCTTCTTCTTTTTTATTTTCCATTTTTATGGCGTGCACATGTCATGTCGCCTCATCGAGATTATTGTTACAGAAGAGAGTTGCTCAAGCAAATCTCCGTAGTTGCTCGAACAAATCTCTGTAGCAATACTCTTTCAAGGGAAAGTAGTACGTGCACGCAGGTATAGGAGAGAGGAAAGGGGGAAGGCATCGGAGAGTGTAGAAGAAAATGAGATATTAGAGTAAAAGGGCTATCAAAAGGGAGAAGGGTGCTCATGAGTTTAGCCGTTGGCAAACCATCCTACATTTTTTTGTGTAGTGGCTTATTCAAGTTTGAGCTTAACCTCATTTTTGGGATGGTAACTTAGCATGAGCCAAAAAAGAAGTGCAGAATGAATGTCAAACACAGTCATTAACATAGCCATTACAGTAGGCTCATAGAGCCCGTGTGGTATAGGCTCCTTAGTTACATGCCTGGGGAGTCCCCCACAAGGAGGAGAGGCCCTGTTGATAAGTAAATCCAAGCCGACTGTTGATAAGCGCGTGGATTATCATAGTTTCCTAAATACCATTAACATTTATTAGAAATCTCATCTAATCTCATCTTACATTTCATAAGTTACAACTTTTCTAAGATTAATTACCTACTAGCAGAATTGTCCGTTTGCTCCTGCTTTATAGGCTGTAGAAATGTAGAAGGTAGCGCCTACCGTCTTTCTCATAGGCCAAAGCAATTGACATGGCTCCAGCCAAAAGCCGTCGTATTACTGTCGCGACATACATCAGGGGAAGAGGAATAGGTGAGACCCCTTATGTTGGGGTTAGGAGCCTCGCAGCAGAAGTAATCAAAGTAGGCGAGGAACACACTGCAATTGCAATCACACAAGCAAATCAACACACACAAGAGGCAATGCGATTTTTACGTGGAAAAACCCCTTATGGGTAAAAAACCACCGCACAAAGCGACACTAATCCACTATGATATCAGAAGTTACAAGAGATAGAAGAAACACAATCCGAATCACAACCCACATGAGAAATTCCAAGCTAACAAAGCTAATTCTCACATGAGAAGGACAAACCCAACCCTTTCCCTCATCCCAGAGAACTCCTAGCTTTCACATAACTCTTTCTATCACCCTAGAACTCTCTCAATCCCTTGGCCCATTGGCGGCAACCCTAATCTCGAATTACATTCCCTTAAATAGGGGAAAATCGAAATTAGAAACTCCTTGTGCAACAGACTGCGTAACAAACCAAGTCTAACAAGGAGACTACCGGCCGACCGGATGGCCCAAAAAGGTTTCAGCAACTTGTGTTTCAAACTCCACTATGATCGACCGATCAGCCGGTCAGTCGGTGGCCTCCGTCCATGGAGATTAGAGGCATCCAATCCCAACAAACTCCACAACGACTCTAATCTTCATGCAACATCTTGCCACACACCATCTTCAATCTCTACTCCATCATTATCATAGCTCCACCACTTCTCATGCTTCATCAACATCATCCTTGCACCTTCACCACCTGCTCGCCCATGTGGCCCTTGCGCGCATTCCACACACGAGCAACTGTGCATCCCGCTACTGATCCTATAGCTCCACCATGAATAGTGCTCCCGATCAAACCCGATCACAGTCGATAAACCTGATTGAGATATTGGCATACTGATCCACCTTCTTCCACTCTACTTCTTTCATAGATACTGATCGCTTTCCATATTTTTCTTTCACGGAATCCTTATCTACATCGAATCTCATGCTAGAAGACGTCATTGATGCCTCACCTCAAATTTCATCTGCCTCCTTTGCAACTTTAGCTCTGATACCACTGTTGTTGGGGTTAGGAGCCCCACAGCAGAAGTAATCAAAGTAGGCGAGGAACACACTACAATAGCAATCACATAAGTAAATCAACACACACAAGAGGCAATCCGATTTTTACGTGGAAAAACCCCTCACGGGTAAAAAAACCACGGCACAAAGCGACACTGATCCACTATGATATCAGAAGATGCAAGGATAGAGTCGATGAGGCATGAGAAGCGACGGGACTATAGTGATGACGAAGTAGAGGTGGAGATTATGCGTGGCCAGGAGGTGCATGGTGATTTGAGTCGTAATGGAGTTTGTTGAGAACGGACGTCTCAAATCAAAAGTGAACAGAGGCCACCGGCCGGTCGGTGGGGGTGTCCGACCGGCCAGTCACACTGGAAACCAAGGCAGCAAGGCTGCTGTGATGAATTTTGCCCATCCGACCGGTCGGCCGACCAGCCGGTAGGGGTGTTCGACCGGTTGGACGACCGGTCAACAGTGTCCTAGTGCAACATAGATTTTGCGCGGTTTCTTTGCGCAAGAGGTTTCTAAATCTATTTTTTCTTCCTATTTAAAGGGTAATATGGGATTATATGTTTTTAAGGTTGCAAAGGGAATTGAGGGAGCTTCTAGGTGAGAGAAAGAGCTTGAAAAAGAGGGTTTTCTTCTTGGGTAAGCTTGGAATTTCTCTTGTGGGCTTGGGTTTTGGGTCTTGGGTTCCATCTCTTGTAACTTCTGATATTATAGTGGATTGGTGTCTCTTTGTGCCGTGGTTTTTTACCCGTGAGGGGTTTTTCCACGTTAAATTCGGATTGTCTATGTGTGGGTGATTGCATACATTGTGATTGCATTGTGTGGCTTGTTTGATTTAATTTGTTGTTTGCGTACGGCTTTGCTTCCGCTGCCGGCCCTCCTATCCCAACACCTTACTCACCCTAGACGACGCGGCCCTTACCATGGGCCCACCTTGATGTATGTATTCTGTATCCACGCCATCCATCAGTTTTTTAGTATCATTTTAGGGTATTATCCCAAAAATGAAACACATTTAATTATTAGGTCGACCATTCTATAGGAAATAGTGATGATTGACCATTAATGAGCAATAAAAGTTTTGGATCAAGTTGACATTTGTTTTTATCCTTCATGTAGGCTTATGTGACCTTATCAACGGATTGGATGGCAAATAAACACTATGTAAGCATTAATGTGTGCGCTAAGAAGTTTTTAATGGTAAGGTGTTCAATCACCACTGTTTCCCATGGTATGGTCCACCTGATAATTGTAATTGGCCTAAAATAATCTGAAAAAACATATGAAAGGCCTGGATACAGAATACATAAATCAAGGTGGGCTCTATGGTAAGGGCTGCGCTATCTTAGGTGAGTCCCGGGTCTCACCTAATCCACTACTGGAGAGTGAATTAGGTGCAGCCCACCTCCTCACCGACGAGGGTGAGGCCCTTACTGCGGAGCTCACCTTGATATATTTACTCTATATCCACGCTGTCCATCCATTTTACCATATTATTATAGGGCATGAGCTAAAAAATAAAGCAGATTCGATTATAAGGTGGACCTTACCATTGGAAAGATTAGCTGATATTTGTTTTTTAGTTCATCCAGATTTTTGTGACGTCATCGAAAGGTTGGATGGAAAATAATCATGACAGAAACATTACAGTGGGATGTAGGGAGTTTTGAATGGTAAGACATTTAATCACCAATGTTTTTTCTTCAGTTTTGGGCTCGTGCCTTAAAATGATCCGGAAAAAACAGATGAATGATTTGGATATAGAATACATGCATCAAGATGGCCCCCACAGCAAGGGCCGCGCCTTTGGTGAGTCTAGAAGCGCACCTAATCCACTCCCTACATCATCGCTTCGGCAATGAAAAGTGATATTGTGATCCCAGTAAATGGCTTTCCGACAGGGGCCTGCCAAACCCTTTCCCAGGAATAGAGCTGCACACAAGCCGAGCTCGAGCCGAGCTTTACAAAGCTTGAGCTTGGCTTGATCAGTGGCCCACTGAGCTTGAGCTTGGCTTGGCTTGAGCATCGAGCTCAAAACAGCCGCTCGAGCTTGGCTTGCTGGTCGTGCCGATCGAGCTTTGTTCGAGCCAAGCCGATTGAGCTCATCGAGCCAAGCCGAGCTTTGTCTTTTTTTTTTTTTATATATATATGAGCATATAACTACAAACTAAAACAATTACAAATATACTAAAAGTTAGTGACTACCGATTGTATTTAACTACTTGTAGACTACAAAGTCAAAGTACAAACCTTAATATCTTAAAATACTCCATAGGATGAATGCATATGTCCATAATAATCATCCCCTCCATCAGATCCATCCGTGCCCGAGTTGGTATCTTCTCCAAGTTGCTCATTAACCTCACCTGAATCAGAAGGTGGGGAGACTTTTCCATCATGTTCTTGTATAGAGTCAGCTAGTTCTTTCAAACTTTTTTTATGAGCTGATCTATACTTAATACCCAATATCTTATAAAACGAGGCGAGTCTGGATACAAACTTCGATGGCTTCTTGCTTCCTGTGCTCGACCCTGCTTCAGCGTCATGTTGTCGAGAAGAAGTACATCATTGATATCTAGACGCATTTGCCTCTTGTTTACTTAACTTCAAGGCAATTTTTATTTGCTCTGCCTCCATAGCCCTCATTCTAGCTTCCCTTTCCTCTTCCTCTTCCCTACTGATTTTCTTCACTTTCTCTATTTCAGATTCTTCATCGATTACAACAGGCCTGTCATGGTATATCTTATGGCTAGTTGTATTCGGTCTTGGAGATTCGGTAGAAGACATCCTATTGGAGTCTATGAGAGCTTGAAATAATTCTTGCACCTCTCGAGATCTTTAGGACACGGTTTTGCATCTCCCCCCCGACATGATAAGTGTAGTCGAAGCCGATTTGTTTTGTTTACAAATCTGGCCCCACACAAATTGCATTGAATTTTCATTCTTCCAGAGTCTGGGGAGTGGACTTGGAAACTGTAATCCCAGATGTCGGTGGATGGATCATCTGAAGACATTGCTTCACACCTTAATGTTGTAAGAGAAATGTTTTGAATAATAAAAACAGTAAATCTAAAAATAGAATTACACAAATTTAATGACATGGATGAAAACATTATATGAATGCCATATGTTTAGAATTTAGAAGAATAGTAATTCAGTAAATTCAAAAGTCATAATATAATCCATAATATCACCCATGAATCACAATCCACAACCTTTAAACAAAATTGTTCAACATTTTAAAAGATAATATGAAATTTGAAAAGTGAACCTCCTTTAAACAGATGGAGGAATAATCTCTCCTGGACCCTCGACGACGTCCTCCTCTTCATCATCAACGTCAAAACTGCTACCGCCCCAAATCGGACGTAACCAATCTTGTGTACAGATGAGTGCTTCAATTGTTTTTTATGTAAGAGAGCTTCAAAGTTTGCTGACAACCCTACTTCCCGTGCTAAATGCTGATTCTGATGCCACTGTTGTAATCGGAATAGATAAGATATCACGTGCCATCATCGACAAGATAGGGTATTTTTCTTCAAGACTTCTTGCCTTCCACCAATCTAATACATCAAAATCTTGGGTCCCGACCTTCACAATTGATTCACTGAGGTATGAATCTATTTCTGACTTGGTGGTATTCTCAGATAATTTTTCTTCCTCATACGCCGATAAAAATTCATCAAACGGATCAGAACCAACTGCACTTGAGCTACAACCAGCTTGAGGGTGTTTATCTTGATCTGTGTCTTGTCCTTTTGTCATTTTAGCAACATATATGTTGTACAATTTCACAACTGCTTCACGAATACATGCCGTTTCTACTGCTGCTTTTTCAGCCGAAAAAATCTTCTTGAACATGAAACTAAGCATCGCAATCTTACCTCGAGGGTCAAGAAAAGCGGCCATCGCCATTAACAGATGACATTCAGTCCTGTACTTGTCAAACTTTTCCTTCATGCCTTCAGCCATCGCCTGTAGAAAATCCGGACCTGTGATGGCAAATCTATTTAGGCTTTCTTTAATCTTCCAAAGTGATGGAAAAATAGATTTGCTGTAGGGTATTTATTTCCAGAAAAAATCTTTATCGATTCATAAAAAACCTTCAGAAAGTTGTGAACTTGCCCTGCTCGTATCCAATCATTTTCTGTAGGGCACCAGGTGTATGATTTTTCATGCGCCTTGTATTCGGGAAAAGCAATTTTCAACTCCATAGCGGAATCGAACATTTCAAATGTCGAATTCCATCGCGTGCATACATCTAATTTCAATGATTTCTGAGACTTAACATTCAAATAGTGTAGTATCTCCTTCCAGATACAAAATCTAGATGGCAATCCCCTTATAAATTTAATGCTCTCTCTTATATTCTCAATCGTGGAGTCAATTGATTTAAGCCCTTCTTGCACAATTATATTTAGAATATGTGCACAGCATCGAACCTAGAATATTCTTCCATCAAAGAATAACTTCTCAGTCGTCTTGAATTGATTTCGCAAGTGAAAAATGGCACTATCATTTGCGGATGCGTTGTTTAATGTTATGGCAGAAATCTTATCATTGATGCCCCATTCCAAAAGGCAATTATAAATGCGGTCTGAAATTGCCTAGCCATTATGAGGGGGAGGAAGATGACAGAAGTTTATGATTGACTTACACAGCTTTCATTCTGCATCTACATAATGTGCGATCAGTGACATGTACCCCTTCCTCTGATTCGACGTCGTCCACAAATCTGATGTCAAACTTATATGTGATACCGATTTCAACACTTCTTTTAGCTTTACTTTTTCAACTTCATACATCTTCATACATTCTCTCTTCACCGTCATGCGTGACATCTTTTCAACCTTAGGATTAAGGTATGTGCATAATTCATGGAATGACTTGCTCTCGACGAATCTGAAGGGTTTTTCTTCAACAATAACTAACCGAGCAATCAACTCTTTAACCTTTTCTTTCTCAAATTTATGTGTCGTAATACTTGCTTGAGAATCACCTATGGACGGAGAAAATGAGAGCATTTGCTGGCCTCCTTTCGCGCCAACGGTACTTGTAGAGGAGACGTGGCTGACGCACCAACGGTACTTGGTACTTCCTCACTAGTCATCTATAATTAGAAAAATAGAAAACAATGTCATTCTAATTTGCATGTGGACATTTCCTAAAGGCTAAACTTCTAATGTCTCAGGGTCTCTATGAATTTAGTTCCACTTTTTATCCCATTCAGTAATATATCATGTACTGTACTCACACGATTTACATGCGAGTCGAAAATTTGGCAGCATCTCCCCTAATTCTCTAAATATATGCAAATTCTATATTGAGTTGGTGCCATCAACATTATCTGTTATTCGCAGACGAGGCATTCAATCAATATAGAACCATATATTCGAAGAATAAATTAGGAGACGTATCGAATTTTCAAGTATATGTAAAACGTGCAAGCAACTTAAGTACATGATATATTACCGAACTGTCCATTGATTTGGACAATTTAAGAATACATATAGCACAAACATTATTAACCAATAACTATAACGAGAGTTATAGTTCTAGGATAATACAATGTAGTTCTACATGCATTCTTAAACGGGTGGATAAATTTATAAATTAAATAGGCAACTAAGTTTAAATATGTAACAATTCATAACTATTTAAACAATTATAAACAATTCCCAACAAATCATAATCATTTAAACAATAGGAAACAATTTATAACTATTTAAACAAATATACCCAATTGATAAAATTTAAACAATTATGAACAATTCACAAATCAGTAAATCACAACTATTTAAATAATTATAAACAATTTATAAATCAATACCCAACCCAACCCAACCCAACCCAACCCAACCCACTAACCCAACCCTACACTACCCACTCAACCCAACCCACTTGACCCACTGACTCAGCCCAACCCTACCCGACCCAACCCACTCAACCCACTCACTCAGCCCAACCCTACCAGACCCACTCGACTCAACCCACTGACTCAACCCACTCACTCAGCCCAACCCTACTCGACCCATTGACTCAACCCACTCACTCAGCCCAACCCTACCCGACCCACTCGACTCAACCCACTGACTCAGTCCAACCCTACCCGACCCACTGACTCAACCCACTCACTCATCCCAACCCTACTCGACCCATTGACTCAACCCACTCACTCAGCCCAACCCTACTCGACCCACTCGACCCAACCCACTGACTCAGCCCAACCCTACCCGACCCACTCGACCCAACCCACTGACTCAACCCAACCCTACCCGACCCACTCGACCCAACCCACGGACTCAGCCCAACCCTACCCGACCCACTCGACCCAACCCACTGACTCAGCCCAACCCTACCCGACCCACTCAATCCACTGACTCAGCCCAACCCTACCCAACCCACTCGACCCAACCCACTGACTCAGCCCAACCCTACTCGACCCACTCGACCCAACCCACTGACTCAACCCAACCCTACCTGACCCACCGACCTACCCTACCCAAAAAAACCCCAATATCATTCTCCAATCTCCATTTCAAAAAAAAAAAAAAACTTAAATAAGAAAAAAAATTAAAACGAACCTTACCTGGTCGCTCGCTGCCTCGCTGGGGCAAATGTTGGGTAGAGTGTGGTGCGGCCGTACGGGACATGCAAATGCCATGGTCGCTCGGGTGAGGTGCGACCGTGCCGCGTGCGGTCTTCTGACTCGGGTGTTTAGCTGCCCGCTGGAGTGGAGGGTGGAGGAAGAAAGCTTAAGCCAGAGAGGGGTGGAGGAAGGAAGCCGGAGAGAGAGAGAGAGAGAGAGAGAGAGAGAGAGAGAGAGAGAGACGGGTGGACGGCCGAACTCCGGATGGAAAATCGGGCAAGGAGGAGGGAGCGCGGCGAGCTTGGAGGGTTTTGTATTTTGGAGAGAGGGGGAAATGAAAAGAGTGAGTGGGGTCGGGTTGGGTCTTAGGGTTTTTAATTTTAAAATAATTTTATATATATAAATTTATATTATATATATATATATATATATATATATATATATATAAATTATATTAAACAAGCTCAAGCCGAGCCAAGCTTTTCTCAAGCTACAAGCTTTGAGCCAAGCCGAGCCAAGCTCTCTCTTGCTCGAGCTTGGCTCGTTTTCAAACAAGCTTCCAAAATTCAGCTTGAGCTTGGTCGAATTGGCCGACGAGTCAAGCCAAGCCGAGCTTATAAGAGCCAAGCCGAGTGAGCTTTTCGAGCTAGCTCGGCTCGTGTGCAGCTCTAATAAAGAGAGGTCCCTTGTCTTCCAAAATAATCCTAGAAGAGTTCCAGACGTGGTGGAGGTGAAGAGATTCGAAGTGGATCTTCTTCTTTTTCATTTTTTTGGGTTTTTCTAGTTTTAGTTTTAGTTCTTTTATGTCTTTAAGAAGTTTTAGCTCAATCATGTCTTTAATTGGCTAAATTTCTTGGCTAAGGCTAAGAGGTGAAACTTACAGTTGTTCTTAATACTTTAATTCATTTCATTCAAGTACTTTGAGCTTTAATGTTAATTTTTTAAGATTTTCAGTCCAAATAAAGTTGATAGTTTTAAAGAATTCTAAAGATCTCTTGTGTCACGTACATGGGATATTTATGAGTTTCTGAGATTGATAAGAATGGTTTTATGAGATTTGGATGATGAAAACCCTAGATCTATCGTGATTTCCGGATACAGTTGATGCTTCAAAGTTTCGTTAGTTTAAGTTCTCCATGCTGAAGTAGAACTAGTTTCTGAATTTCCAAAATTTGTTTTGTATGAATGTGTTGTAACTGAATTTATCTTCCAATTTGATAGAGACATGACTTCAAGTCCAATTGTGTTATGTGCTTGGTGTGGACCCTCGCCGTTCCGCGCTCTCACGACATTCTCCCATTCCTTTCCGGAAAAGAAGAAGGGGTGCTTGCGCGCGAATCGCCGTTTGTGCCACTGGCTTGCCTCGTTCTCGAGGGCTTTGTTCGGTTGTCATGTTAAGATGGATGTGTTTAGATGAGTTTGTATAATACCAGAGTCGCCACTAGCCAGTTACTTCGAATCTACAGTCGGTTAGACCTCGTAGAAACGTTAGAGAAGGGGATCCGAAAATTCCTTCCTCTAAAATGACTCATTTTGATCTGCGGCCAGAGATTCGAGGTAAGGGATCACGGTTACAGGGTGGGAAGAGGTTAAGCACCCCACACACTGCCCGAACCGAAGTACGGTCTCTACTTCACAGAATCGAACTAATACTTGAAAGTCTGATTTAATCCTCGTACATTCTCATGGATGACATGATGCATGAATGCAGGTCTGAACAGTAAGAGTTTCTGATGGGCAGGTTTCCATTAACAGGCATGCCCAGAGCATACGCTTGAACTGACAGGTGCTTTATGCGGGATGCATGCTGTGTGTTTGAATAATCAAAGTGCTTGTAGTGATATGTACATGAATGCAAGGTCTGAACAGTAAGAGTTTCTGATGGGCAAGTTTCCATTAACAGGCAAGCCCAGAGCATACGCTCGAACTGACAGGTGCTTTATGCAAGATGCATGCTGTGGGTTTGAATGATCAAAATGCTTGTAGTGAAGCAGACGGGTTGGAAGAAAAGTAAATGTTGCACTTATGCTAGATGTGAATGAGATGATGCTGATGATAGAGTAGCTGGATAGACTGAGGTGTCGCAAGGGTTTGCTTCGAGTGGCTGGATCAAGACTTGGATGGCTTGGGAGACTTAGACCAGGGTCAGGCTGGGCTGGACCAGGGCTAGGCTCTTCTCACTCGGGCTCTCCTTGGTGGAAAGACGAGCTAAATGGATGGAGAGGGACTCAGAATGGACGGATTGCACTCTGGATAGATGGCCTCCTCAAATGAAAAGGGGAGGGGGTATTTATAGCAGCGGGGAGTGGCAGTTCCCGTAAATAAGTCTGGGTGGCACCCAGGGGGCCGCCCGTACGGCTTTTCTTGGGATTCAAAGAGCAGTACGGACCTGCTTCAAGGCTTGCGGTTTGGAACTCGGTGAGTTGACTAGGTTTAAGAGATGGGTTAACATGGTGAGTTGACTCGATGGGTTAACTCAGCGGGTTGACTCGGTGATTTGATTTAGCGTGTTGACTCACCGAGTTTGACTTTTTTTTGGGATTTTTTTACTGGTTTTTCTAATGGGGGGTTTTTCAAGCTGATGTTTAGGGTGAGTTAACTGGGTTCAAGCTTGAGTTGGGCTATGGATTGGGGCTTACAAGGGTGAGTTTGGCTGAATTTGGACGTGGGATTTGGGTGTATAGTCCTCCATTCATTCAGCTATCTCTACCAATCTTGTAGCCGAAGGTGGGATGTCTACACTTGGTGAATGAATTAGCATTAAGGATTAACTATAAGTGGATCCTTGGCTCTCTAGTTTTCTTTTATTCTGGATTCTTTTCTTAAAATTGTTCATACTTTCAACACAACTCAATACTTCTTATTCTAGCCTTATTAGTTCTTCGGAGTTGATTCCTTAATCCATGAGGACGATCTTGATCTCACAACCGAATCATTACTATAGCGCAGCTCTGCACTTGGAGTTGCCTACAAGTTTTTAGCACCATTGCCGAGGATTTGAGGAAAGGTTAGTGGTTTTGAAAGTTAGTTCTGACATAGATAGATGGGATTTACTTCTTTTCTAGAATAAGTTTTTCTGAATTCTTATAATGCTAACAGTTTTTGTTTGTTTTGTAGGATTTCATTAATTTAAGTAATCAAATTTGGTACTATCCTTCTAAATTAACCTTTTCAATTTATTTTTTTTTAGATTTTCTGTTTAGTATTTAGTTTTATATTAGATTTTTGTGTGGTTTATGTCCCTTTAGGAAGTGATCACACTCGTCATCTCTTAAGTAAAGGAGGCTTAATTAAAGGACTTCAAATTCAAAAACGAGTTTAAAAATATCTAGAAACTTTTGAGAGTTTAGGAAGTATGGCTGTGAATCAATAAACTCCTTAAAAGAATCCACCTACTCCTAACCCAAATCAAAATCAAGAGAATCAAGGAGAGAATGAGGTTTTTAATGCGCCTCTAGTAAGAACTCTACGTGATTACTTACAACCCCCAAGAGCTACTACACCCTGTTGCATGGTTTTTTCTAATAACGCTGGGAACATTGATTTTAGACCGGGTGTAATTAAACTTTTGCCAAAGTTTCATCGGCTAGACTCTAAGAGCCCATACTTGCACTTATAAGAATTTGAAGAGGTGTTAGGTACTTTGCAATATAATAATGTCTTTGAGGAGGTGATCAAATTGAAGTTATTTCTTTTTTCCTTAAAAGAGAGAGCTAAGTTATGGCTCCACTCCATACAGCCTAGAACCATAGCCACATGAAATGAGATGACCTGAAAATTTATGAAATTTTTTTTCCCGATTCATAAAACAAACACCCTAAGATGAACCATAATGGATTTTTCAATTAAAGAGGGTGAAACATTTTTCCAAGGCTGGGAGAAATTCAAAGACCTCTTACTCTCTTGCCTACATCATGGCTCTGAAACATGACGAATTATCGATTTCTTTTATGATGGATTGAGTTCCAACATGCGCCAGTTTGTGGAAATGATGTGCAATGGCGAGTTCATGAGCAAAGATCCTGAGGATGCATAGAGTTATCTTGATATGTTGGTCGAGAATACCCAATCTGGGGATACCTCAGACAAGACAAGTAACCCCAAGCCTTCTCAAGGAATGGAGAAAGAAGGAATGTACATCCTCAGGAAAGAGGATGATGTTAATGCAAAGATAGCTAGCCTTATAAGAAAAGTCGTGGCTATGGAACTTAAGAAAGTTAAAGCGATAAATTTCAGTGAGACCATGGAAAATGTATGTGGCATATGCGCAGTAAATGTGCACTCTACACAAGATTGCCCCCACAATTCCTACATTCTAAGAGATATTATAGGAGCAAGTTAATGCTACATATGTTTACCAACAACCTTTTAGCACACCTATGGGTAACACATATAATTCTAGCTGGAAGAACCATCCAAAATTTCAGTTGGAGAAACGGTCCTATGACTAATCCTAATAATCTTTGAAGGGGGTCAACAATGCAAAACAACATGGCCCAACCTCAGATGACTATTGAGGATACATTGAAAAATTCATGCAAGGGTAAATGCAAATAAATCAAAAAAATTCAGAGATGTTCTAGGAATTGAAAACATCGATTGAAGAGATTAAGGGTCGCTTGAATGCTAGGGAAGGTACTTTTTCAGCCCAACCTCAGTCAAACCCTAAGCTTCAATGTGAAATAAGCACTCTTAATCCCTCCAACCAACATGTGGAGCAAGTGAAATCCATCACCACTCTTAGAAGTGGGAAAAAAAATAGACAAATCTATTCCGATGAAGGCCAACAAGCCTAATGATCCAGTAATTCTTAAGGAGGATGATGGATCTAGCTCAGCCACACAAGAGAAGGAACATGATTAGAAGCTTGTTGCATCTTTTCCCAAAAGATTGAATGAACCCAAACCTCTCAGTAACACTCATGATATTCTGAAGGTTTTCAAACAAGTAAAGATAAACATTCCCTTACTTGATGACATAAAACAAATTCCTTCTTATGTCACGTTTCTGAAAGAACTTCACACTATTAAACGCAAACATAATGTGTAGCAAAATACCTTTCTAAATGAGCAAGTAAATGTCATTCTAACCCAAAGTACCCCTCCAAAATATAAGGATCTCAGTATTCCCAAAGTTTCATACATCATTGGTGACTACCAGATAGTGCGTGAACTGCTAGACTTGGGGGTAAGTGTAATTCCGATTCCCTACTTGGTATATGAGCAATTGGGACTTGGTGAATTAAAACTCACCAAAACCACATTACAACTTGCTGATCGATCTATCCGAGTACCGAGGGAAATGCTAGAGGATGCGTTGGTCCAAGTTGATAAATTCTACTATCTGGTGGACTTCATCATCTTGGATACACAATTGGTTATAGATGTTAGCACTCAAATACCAGTTGTCTTAGGCCGAACATTCTTGGCTACATCAAACGCCATCACCAATTGTCATAATGGAGTAATGAAATTATCTTTCAGGAACATGACAGTAGAAGTGAATGTGTTCCATATGTGTAAGAAGATGCAAGGGGATAATGATGATGAGCTCCATGAAATTAACATGATTGAATCAATGGTGGTAGATGAGCTCCTTCAATTTAAATCTTCTGAAACTTTAGAGACATTCTTGGCACATTTTAAGGACTCTAAGGATCTCATTATTTTAAATTGTGCAAGCATTGAGTGAAGAGAAATCGGTAGTTAATACTAACTGATGGAGGCATCAATTTAAAAAGATTCCACTAACCATGAAAAATCCTCTACTGTCTAGTATTCAAATGTCGAAGCTTGACCTAAAATCATTACCATCTAAGCTTAAATATGTCTATTTATGTTAAGATAAGACATTCACAATGGTCATTTCCTCTCACTTGGGGGAAGACCAAGAGCTGAAATTGATAGATATGCTCAAAGAATATAAAAGACCAATATGATAGACAATAACTGACCTTAATTGAATAAATCCTTTGGTTTGCACTCATCGCATTCACCTTGACAATAATGTCAAAACCATGAGACAACCACAAAGACGCTTAAATCCAAACATGATGGAAGTGGTTAAAGCCAAGGTGCTCAAGCTTCTAAATGTAGGTATCATCTACCCCATCTTAGATAGCTAATGGGTGAGTCCAACCCATGTTGTTCCCTAGAAGTCTGGTATCACCATTGTGGAATATGCTAACAATGAGCCTGTACCGACTAGAGTCACTATTGGTTGGCATATATTCATTGATTATAGGAAGCTAAACACGGTGATAAGGAAAGACCACTTCCCGCTCCCAGTCATTGATCAAATTCTAAAGAGGTTGGTGGGTCATTTTTACTATTACTTCCTTAATGGCTACTCTGGGTACAACCGTATAGAGATCGCCTCGGAAGATAAAGAGAAGACCACGTTTACATGTCCATTTGATACCTTTTCTTACCGAAGGATGCCATTCAGACTATGTAATGCTCTCGCCACATCATTTCAACGTTGTATGTTGAACATATTTTCGGATATGGTGGGACGATTTCTCGAGGTCTTTATGGATGATTTTTCTGTATTTGGGGGTACGTTCAATGAGTGTCTAGACCATTAATGATTGGTCTTGACTCGATGTGAGGAAAAGAACCTCGTCTTAAATTGGGAAAAATGTTATTTCTTGGTACAAAAGGATAGTCCTTGGACATATTATATCAGTCTAATGGAATTGAAGTAGATAAGGCCAAAATCGATATTAATGTCAATCTACCACCACCCAAAAGCATACGCAATGTACGGTCCTTTCTTAGACACATAGGATTTTATCAGAGATTTATAAAGGACTTTAGCCTCATCTCTCATCCTTTATGCAATCTCCTTCAAAAGGACAACCAATTTGAGTGGATGGTTGAATGTCAAATAGCTTTTAGCTCAAGGACATGTTGACTAGTGCACCCATCATGCAATAACCAGATTGGTCATTTCCTTTTAAATTGATGTGTGACGCGAATGATTATGTTATTGGGGCGGCGCTAGCACAAAGAAAAGACAAGAAGCCCTATGTAATCTATTATGCGAGTAGAACTCTGAATCCTACCCAAGTAAACTATTCGACTATGGAGTGGGAGCTCTTAGCCGTTGTGTTTGCCTTGGACAATTTTAGGTCTTACTTGATGGGATCCAAGGTTATTATTTACACGAACCATTCAGCGCTTAAGTACGTTCTCCAAGAACGATGCTAAGCCCTGATTATTTAGATGGATTCTACTCCTTCAAGAATTCGATTTAAAAATTAAGGATAAGAAGGGATTAGAGATGTGGTGGTGGACCATCTTTCTCGCCTTGTTCTACCGATTCCTTTGAGACGACTCCTATTTAGGACTTATTCACTAATGAACAACTTTTAGTTGTCTCACATCCTCTGTGGTATGCTGATCCACAGGTGTGACGCCTTCACACTGAACTACGAAAGATGAGAAGAAGTTTTTCACGGAAGTGCACAGGTTTTTCTAAGATGATCCTTTATTGTTTAAATATTGTCTAAATCAAATAATAAGGAGATGTGTTGCTGATGATGAGTAACAAAGTGTCATCTCCTTTTGTCATGCTCAAGCATGTGGTGGTCACTTTTTCCGTCAAGAAAACCACCTGCAAAAATTCTGTAGTGTGGTTTTATTGGCCGACCATTTTTAAAGACACCCCACGAGCTTTGTAAAGCATGTGAGCGTTGTCAAATGCTAGGGGGTCCTGTAGAAATAGGATGCCACTCAACCCAATTCAATATATTGAAGTATTTGAATGTTGGGGCATCAATTTCATGAGACCATTTTCCTTATCCTTTGGTTATGTCTACATATTGCTAACTGTAGTCTGTGTGTTCAATTGGGTAGAGGCGATTCCATTTAGGACTAATGATCATCGTACAATCCTATGATTTCTTAAAGAAAATATCTCGTCTATATTTGGAACGCTTAGAGCCATCATAAGTGATGGTGGCTCTCACTTTTGCAATAGGCCATTTGAGAACTTAATAAATAAATATGGGATTACGCACAAAGTGAGTACCCCATACCACCTACAGACAAGTGGGCAAGCTGAGATTTATAATAGGGAAATAAAAAAATCTTAGAAAAGACAGTTAACCTCGACCGATGCATTGTGGGCTTACCATACCGCATATAAAACCCCTATTAGAATGTCCCCCTATAGATTACTAGATTAATCTATGGGAAAGCTTGTCACTTGCCTATGGAGCTTGAACAAAAAACCTATTGGGTAATCAAGACATTAAACTTCAACATTGACAAAGCGAGCTCACTTAGAAAATTGTAATTAAACGAGCTTGATGAGATCTGGAACGATGCATATGAGAGTTTTTGGATTTACAATAGTCAAATGAAGGCCTTCCATTATAAACATATTTTCAGAAATTCATTCGAACTTGGTCAGAAGGGACTCTAGTATAATTCGAGACTTTACTTATTTCTGAGAAAATTAAGATTTCGATGGACCGACCTTTCATTTTTAAAACTGTACATCCTTATGAGGCTGTCAAGCTAGAGAATCCCACAAATGGTAATGGGTTTAAAGTGAATGGTCAGATATTGAAACTGTTTGTTGAGAATTTTTTTTCAAAGAACATGTCCATCCCTCTAGAAAATCCCATCGATCAGGATGAGTGATCTCCTAGTCTGATGGAGATTCTCTTTCTAGATTATGTTTATTTTTGTTTTGTTTTTGCTTTAAATAGAATAGTTTAGGCTAGTTATGTTGTTCTAAGAGCAAGCGATTCTCCTAGTCTAATGGAGAACCATTCTTGAAGAATCGCTTAGATACTCTCTTTTAATCACTCCTCTTTTTTTTCATTGTTCTAATGTTTTGCATATTGCATATCTTTCGTACATTGATGACAATGTAGAATTTAGGTTGGGGGTGATATTCTTGGTGAATCTACTAGTATTTTGTTATTCTTCAACAAAATTTTTTAGAAAATTTTCAAATTTCATATTTTAAACTCTCTTTGAAGTTCGGATTTCTATATATTTAAGAAAAGTGGATAAAAAGTAAAGAGATCTTAGTAATATGAGTTTTTTAAAATCCAAGAGTTTAGTTATTTTAGTGATTCTTAAAATGAGTTCCTTCTATGAGTGATTGATGGAACATTTAAACATCGATAGAGTTTAGAGCTATAATGCAAATTCAATTTATGATTGTTAAGGTAAAACTGAAAGTGTATGGGTGAAATTGATGGTTGTTTAAAGGTGTTAAGAACTAAGCCTGGAGATCCCTGTCTACCTTGAAAAAAGAAAGAAAGCAAATAGAGCATATTCATAGTAATCTGGGGTAAGGATTTTGATCCTTTGCCATTACCATTACAAAGAACTACGTTAATATGAAGTGAGCCTTTTGGAGTCTTTGGTTATTGTTTATTGTTTGAAAAATAAAGAAGAAAAACAGAAATCAGCTAAAAAACAGTTGTATCGAAAATGACTACTTATGACCACCCAAAAAGGGAATGGGATTAGAGTGAAAGCTGCTAATGAAAAATCAAAAGCTGAGAAAAGAAAGAAAGAAGGAACTAAGATCAAAATCAGTGACTTGTGTTGATCTGTTCATCTTGGATAGCTTATCACGTCTAATCCTACAATTAAAGTGGACTCTTAATGAGAGTAGATGGATTTGTATTATGTAACGTGGAAACTTGATATGGAAACTTGATGTTGAATAAATTCTATTGATTCATTGATGGATGGAACTCGGGTCGAGAATTTACTGGGGTTTTTGGGCATCTAGGTTGATAATGGTTGTATTACTTATTCTCTGAAACTGTTAATCAGTTTAACAATCTTAGAAACACAGAACTTGTTTTTCTGGGAGAGAGTGGAAGTTGAAATTTGAGATTAGTTTTCCCATATTTTGCTCGAGAACTAGCAAAATGCTAGTTGGGAGTGTGTTGAGCTCTGAATTAGTGCATATTTAAACCCCAATTCATACCACAATTGCATGGATTATGGACTCAAATTGACTAACTTATGCATGCTTTTATGATTATAGGTAAATGAGAGAAACCACATGATTTAAAGCTAAAAAGGATGATTAGAACTACTTAGAAGATAAAGCAAACATGAGCCAAAGATGAGAAGAACCAAGTTGCACAAGAACTTGAAAAATCAAGAAACCAGAAGAAACTGCAACTTGCGACCAGTCTCTAGGAGTTTGAGACCGCTTGCTAACAATAAGCGATCGATCGCAAGTACCTTGCGACTGACCAAATTTTCTCTGAATCTTGATGTTTTGGAGTTGTGCTTACTAGACTAAAAGAGATTAATTGCGATCGATTAATGGCCTTATGTGATCTGTCGCTTGATGAAGAGAAATTCGAAATTCTATTTTTGGTGGTTGGCCATTTACGCTGCAACCAATCGCTGACTACCTATGTTGAGCTCTGAAGTGTGCATATTCTAACCCCAATTCATCACACATTATGCATGTTTTACATGTCTAAAAGCTAATCTAATACATGCTTTTGTGTTTACAGGAATAAGAGAGGGACTTCACCAAAATGATGCTTAAGGACACTTCTATATAAGCATTGAAGACCAAAGGAAAGAAGCAAGGAGAAGAGGAAAAGAAAAGAAGAAGATTCACCCTGGTTGATTGATTAGTTGGCCTGACCGATTGATCGCCAGGGTGGTCGATTGGTCCACTGGCCAGACCAATTGATCGATCATTGTGCATGAGTTGCTGGACTACAAGATGGACCATCGATTGATCGGTTTCCAAAACTGATTGATCGCTCATTAGGCAAGAATTCCAGAAAGGTTGCTGAACGAAAAATAGCTCCACCGATTTATAGCTCAGCACGGGCGATCAATCGCCCAAACCATCAGAAAATTCAGATTTTTGGAGAAGTTCTGCTGAACTCTTTGGGCACTTTTTGGTCTGGGCGATCAATCGCCCGATCACTAAAGACCATGATCGATCGATCGCTCAGCTCAAGCGATCAATCGCCCGTGCGTCCAGTCTAGAAACTTCTAAATCAAGTCCAATTTTCTCTGCACGAGTGCGTAAGTTTACGCAAATTCTCGAATATTCTGTGATGTTGATGTTTGAAGGGTATAAAAGGACTCCTCTAATTCGATCTAAAGGCATTCTAGAAACGATTCAAATTCGTAGAAGGTGAAGGAAAGCTTCATGGAGCGTCTGTAACTCCGGTTTTTCTACTCTTTATGTTGTTTCTTTAGTTTCTCTGTTAATTCTAGTTGTAGTATGACAATGCTCGACTAGAACCTCTTAGCTAAGGCTAAGAGGTGAAGCTTGTGGATAATTTTATGTTTAATTTATTTTGATTTAAGTACCTTTACTTCAAGTTTGGATTTTGAATGTTCTAGTTTGAATAAAGTTGGTATTTTTAGAAGTTTTATGAGAGTTCATGTACTCCGGACATGAGTTCCTTGCAATTCTCTGAGATTGCCATGTTGGGATTGATTTGATTCAAATTGTGGTAACCCTTGAGCATGCCATAGTCTCTTGGCATGGCTGTTACTCTAAAAGCTACATATTTGAAGTCTATGTGCTCAAATAGGACTAGAACTTGAATTCTTAACTTAAGTGGGATTGTATGTGCTTGAATGTTTTATCTTCCAACTAGATGAGAGATGGAACTTCAAATCTAGTTGTGTATGCTTAGATGAATGAATTAACATGGGATTGCTACAAGTGGATCCTTAAAAGCCTTAGTTTTCTTTCTCAGATTTTCCTTTTATAAGTTACTGATTAGTCTTAATTCTTATAATTGAAATCCTAAAGTGTTCTTAATTGAAGTTGCTGGAATAAATTAGGGTTGTTTACCTAATTCCCTGTGGATCAACCTCGGTCCTATCGAGAATTATTACTACATCGCAACCTTGCACTTGAGGAGAGCGAACAAGTTTTTGGCGCCGCTGCCGGGGAATCTAGGTTAAACGGTTCTAAATTGTTTTAGTTGCTATAGAAGTAGAAGTAGTTAGATTTTACCGTTTTTCTAGGACTAGCTTTTCTGAATTATAGAACTAACAAGGTTTTGTTTTGTTTTGTAAGAAGTTCTTCTAGTTCAAGCAAATCAGGTATTATCCTTCCAACTTGAACTATTTCAATTTTCGTTTTATTTCAGATTTTGTTTTTAGGACTTAAGATTAGTTTAGATTTTGGTTTGTGTGATTTATGTCCCATTGGGAACGTGACCACACTAATCATCTCCAAACCAAAGGTAGTTTAGTTGGACCACTCTCTGTTCATAGACAAGTCAGAAAATACGTAGAACATTATAAAAGTTCAAAAAATATGGATCAAACACTATTAAGGAATCCTCCCTACCCTACTCCAACTACAAACACTAATCATGAGAGAGTAGGAGAGAATGAGGTGCACAATGTTGCTCCAATGAGAGCTTTACGTGATTATTTATAACCGGCCCGTACCACTACACCCTCTTGCATGGTTTTTCCAACCACCGGGGGGAACATTGATATAAAGCCGGGGGTAATCCAACTTTTACCTAAGTTCCATGGGCTGGATTCTAAGAGCCCATATCTACACTTAAAAGAATTCGATGAAGTTGTTACTACCTTGCAATACAAGAATGTGTTAGAGGATGTCATCAACTTAGATTATTTCCCTTCTCATTGAAAGAAAGAGCCAAAGGTTGGCTCCACTCTCTCAGACCACATTCGATTGGAACATGGACTAAGATGACATGGGAATTTTTGAAAAAATTCTTCCCGGCTCATAAAATTAACACCTTCGAAGATCGATAATGAACTTTATGGGAAAAGAGGCTGAGTCGTTCTTTCAAAGTTGGGAAAGGTTTAAAGAACTCTTACTCACTTGCCCACATCATGGATACGAAAGTTAACGAATTATAAACTTCTTCTATAATGGATTGAATTCCAACATGCACCAATTTGTAGAGATGATGTGTAATGGCGAGTTCATGAGCAAAAATCCGGATGAGGCATGGAGTTACTTAGACATGTTGGCCGAGAATACTCAATCATGGGATACCTCGAACAACTCAAGCAACTTCAAGCCTCCTCAGCAAAAAGAGAAAGGAGGGATTTACATCTTTAAGGAGGAAGATGATGTAAATGCAAGGATAGCCAACCTCATAAGAAATGTTGAGGCTATGGAACTTAACAAGAGTAAAGTTTCTAAGCTCACGGAAGCCATTGAGAACGTATGCGGAATTTGTGCCCCTAATGTACACTCTACGCAAGATTGTCCTACAATTCCCACATTTCAAAAGGTGTTACAAGAGCAAGCAAATGCCGCATATGGGTATCAAAAGCCTTTCAATGGACCGGTAGGTAACACGTACAACTCTACTTGGAAGAACCACCCAAATTTCAATTGGAGGAATGGCCCCATGGGCAATCTTACCAACTCTCAAGGAGGGCCGCCCATGTAAAACAGGGCCCCACCTCAATTCTCAATGGAGGATACTTTAAAGGCATTTATGAAAGGGCAAATGCAAATTAATCAATCAAATCAGCAAATGTTCCAAGAGCTTAAATTAAGGGACAATTGAATACTAGGGAAGGGATCTTTTCGGCCCAACCTCAGCCCAATCCTAAACAAGCACATGAAATAAGCGCCCTTAACCTCCCTAACCAACATGTGGAGCAAGAAAAATCCATCACCACTCTTAGAAGTGGTAAGAAAATTGACAAATCTATTCTGGTGAAGGCCGACAAGCCTAACGATTCGGTAAATTTTGAGAATGAGGATGGATCCAACTCAGCACCATAAGAAACGGAACGCGTTTACAAACTTGTAACACCATCCCCTTCGAGATTGGTTGCTCCAAAACCTCTCTCAAACTCTCATGACATTCTAGAGGTTTTCAGACAGGTCAAGATCAACATTCATCTACTTGATGCCATTAAACAAATCCCCTCTTATGTCAAGTTTTTGAAGGACCTATGCACAGCTAAACGCAAATACAATGTACAACAAAAGGCCTTTTTGAATGAGCAAATGAGTGTCATTCTCAGCCAAAAGACCCCCTCAAAATATAAGGATCCCGGTAGTCCCACAATCTCATTTATCATTGGTAACTACCGGATTGAGCGTGCATTGCTAGATTTGGGGGCAAGCGTAAACTTGATCCCTTACTCGGTATATGAGCAATTGGGTCTTGGTGAATTAAACACCAAAACCACATTGCAACTTTCTAATCGATCTATTCGTGTGTCGAGAGGGGTAGTTGAGGATGTATTAGTCCAAGTCAACAAATTCTACTATCCGGTGGATTTTATCATCTTGGACACACAACCGGTTATGGATACTAGCACTCAAATACCGGTAATTTTGGGCCGTCCATTTTTGGCTACATCAAACGCAATTATAAATTTCCAGAATGGGGTAATGCAATTGTCCTTTGGGAGCATGAAATTAGAGGTGACCGTGTTCCATATGGGCAAAAGGCATAGGGATGATGATGATATCCATGAGGTAGACTTCATCGAGTCAATAGTGGAAGAGGAGTTTGTTTTAAATCAGAATCTTAATCCTCTAAATATTGTTTGCTTCGATCCCTTTGAAGATTGGGACGATGATGATGGTCCTCATGAGATAAACATAATAGAATCTACTGAAGAAGGGAAGTTTTTCTAGTCCAATCTACCTAAAAGTTTGGAAATATGTTTGGCACATTCCAAGGATGAATTAAATTTAATTATTAATGAGGCCTTGAAAGAGCCAAATTCCAAAAGATTTCTTGACAATACACAAATTTATGATTTAAATACATTTGTTATGCAGGAATCAGAAGAATTGATGCTTGATTTGCCTACGGAAAGGTCAAATTCTGAAAGTGTAGAGGTTGAGGACCTACTCCAACCTACATAAAAGTTCGAGAAGGAGGAAGGCGTGAAGGGTCTAAATCTGAAAATTTCCTCCCCTGAGGTCTTTTACACTTTAGAGGAGTGTTTGGCTTATTTTGAAGATTGGGATGATCCCATGATTATGGACATAGTGCATGCCTTAAGGGAGACCCCTCCAGTGCCTAAAAAGCTTCCTTCCACAGAGTGCCAAACTGAAAAATCAATTATGGAAGCACCGATGAAAGTTGATTATGTGGACACCATCCCAGCTTGTGTGGATGAAGTGATTGAAGTCTTCACATATCTTTGGTTTGTTTAAACTGAAGAACACCACTACTAGGATGACCCATATTTAACAAATTTTTGCCCAGACATGATGGAAAGGAGACCCATATTCACTGATTTCCAACCAATGCAATTCTCCTTTCCTAATACATGTGACAACATTATTGAGAAACCTGCTGAAATTTTCAACAGGATTTTCAATGGGTTAGAGTGGTTGAGGTCACTAATGTACTTTTCAAAGCTGGATGGTGGATAGTTCTACTGAAAAATTTGTTACACCACTTGATGATCTTGCTCAACTTTGTTCTTTTGGACGTTATAATGAGAATAGATCTCCCAGTATGATGGAGATTCTCTTTCTAAAAGGATAGATTATGTTTTATTCATTACTTTAAGTCGGATTAGGTCTAGTTTGTTTTCTATTTTAAGTTATTGCTTTAATAGATTTAGTTGTCGGAGTTGTTGACTTCCATGATCGACTCTATCAGGCACTCTCGTTCCTACTCCCTTTTATTTTATCATTGCTCTCATGTTGTTGCTCATTGTATATCTTTTACATTAAGGACAATGCAACATGTGGTTTGGGGGGTGAGATTTCTAGATGAATCTAGTACTTTGTGAAATTTCAAGCAAGGTTTGTAGAAATTTTTTAATTTTTTGTAAAATATCAAAACTCTTTTGGAAAACTTTATTTCTATACACTTGAGATGTCATGAGTATGAAAGGATGAAAGATGAACTGATATGATTTTGAAATCTCTAAATTAACTTAAACATAATAGTTTTATATGTGAATCCCCCTATTTGTATTATTGATAGAACATCTAAACACTTTGAGTCTAGTTCACATTACACAATTCTTATGGTTTAAAGAGATTAATAGATTTGTAGATTGGTTAAACTAAAGATTTGAAGTGTTTAGGAACTAAGCCGGGGAACTTTGCCCATCCTTATTCATGTGCTAAAAGAGAAAAGAATGAAAGATATGAATTTCTAAAAATCCTATCTAATGTTATAAAAAAGAATAAATATATGGTATTCATTGAATGTTTGTGAAAAATTCTGAAAATCGCTACCTATTAACCAGCCAGGGGATGGTCTACCCGTAACCAAAGCTGGAAATGGGAAGTAGTGTGAAAGCCGTCGAAGGAACGGTAAGGCAAATTCTTGTCATAGGCAATTGGTTGATTCTGTACGCTTTTAGATCTTTTGTTTAGTTGATTTACGAAGAAGGTAATCCTGAAAAGTCATGAGATGAATATACACAATGCACACTAGACCATACATGTTCGAATTCGTCTATTTATTAATAAATCGGTGGGGATTCTATGTGAACACTTACTATGTTTGGAAAGCTTAGGACTTCAATTTCTCATCATTTGGTGTTTCTGAATTTTACACTCATATGTCTTAGGGGGTGTTTGGCGCATGGGATTAGGTGGTATTAAGAGGAGTGGGATTGTTTTGAAGCAATAATGAAGGGCTGTCAAGGGATTGTCGTGGAATTGGATGGGATTGCTTTTGAAAAAACATTTCATGACATGTTTGGAAGGTAAAAAGATCCCTAGTATAGTGTCTTTTGACAATGCGCGGGTAGCATTGGTTATAAAGCAATTGTGGAACAAGACATCTCGAGATATGTGCCTAAGGTTGTGTGGGGCTCACATAGATATTCCTGGCAAATCCACTCCGTTCTTCTGTTTTAAAGACCATAATAAGATCAAAGGTTAAAAATCAGGCAGATCTAAAAGTTAGGTGGACCATACCACAAAAAGCAGTGGGATTAAACATTTAAGAGGGACAAAAGTTCTGTACTAAGATGATATTTTGTGGATATAGTTTATCTAAGTGGTAATAACCCTATGAATGGTTTGGATGACTTGTAAACATCATGGTCAGCTTTAGAAAGGTTTCAATGGTCTACACTTTCCATTCCCATTGTCTCGTATTATATGGCCCATCTAAGTTTTGGATTTGACTGATTTTTGGACTCTCGTCCTATTATGAAATTTTAAAACAAATGGATTGAGTGGATTTGTCATGAACATTGTTGTGAGCTCCACACAGCCCCGGGCACCAGTGAAAGGCAGTATGCTCCCCATTTTGTTGAATATAAAAGAAAATCTGAAAAATCAAAGTGGGGTTGGACGAATCCTTCTCAATGCAGCAGTTGCATTCGGTGTGGTTTCCAATGCTCGAAACCATTGCGGTTCCAAACAAGAGGTGGATTTGGCAACGTGGGATTAGCAATTCAATCCCTCCTAATCCATTGTCATACCTTGCACCAAACACGCCCTTAAAGTTTATAGAAGCATGGTTTCCAAGAGAGAGTTGAGTTTTCAGAAAGGTGGATTGTTTCACCCTGCTTGTTTTGCTCGGGACTAGCAAAATTCTGGTTGGGGCGTGTGTTGAGCTCTGAATTGTGCATATTCTAACCCCAATGCATCACACATTATGCATGGTTTACACGTTTAAAAGCTAATCTAATACATGTTTTTGTGTTTACAGGAATAAGAGAGGGACTTCACCAAAATGATGCTTAAAGACACTTCTAAATACGCATTGAAGACCAAAGGAAAGAAGCAAGGAGAAGAGGAAAAGAAAAGCAGAAGATTCACCCTGGTCGATTGATCAGTTGGCCTGACCGATTGATCACCAGGGTGGTCAATTGGTCCACTGCCAGATCGATTGATCGATCATTGTGCATGAGCTGCTAGACTACAAGACAAACCATCGATTGATCGCTTTCCAAAACCGATTGATCGCTCATTAGGCAAGAATTCCAGAAAGGTTGCTGGACGAAAAATAGCTCCACCGATTTATCGCTCAGCACGGGCGATCAATCGCCTAAACCATCAGAAAATTCAGATTTTTGGAGAAGTTTTGTTGAACTCTCTGGACACTTCTTGGTTCGGGTGATCAATCGCCTGATCACTAAAGACCACAATCGATTAATCGCTTAGCTCAAGTGATCAATCACCTGTGCGCCCAGTTCAGAAACTTCTAAATCTTGTTCGATTTTCTCTGCGCAAGTGCGTAGGTTTACGCAAATTCGCAAATATTTTGCAATACTGAGGTTTGAAGGGTATAAAAAGACTCATCTAATTCGATCTAAAGGCATCCTAGAAGAGATTGGAAGTCGTAAAAGGCGAAGGAAAGCTTCGTGGAGCGTCTGCAACTGTGATTTTTCTAGTCTTTATGTTTTTCTTTAGTTTCTCTTTTAATTCTAGTTGTAGTATGACAATGCTTGGCTAGAACCTCTTAGCTAACGCTAAGAGGTGAAGCTTGTGGCTAATTTCATGTTTAATTCATTTTGATTCAAGTACCTTTACTTCAAGTTTGGATTTTGAATCTTCTAGTTTGAATAAAGTTGGTGTTTTTAGAAGTTTTATGAGAGTTCATGTACTCCGGACATAAGTTTCTTGCAATTCTCTGAGATTGCCTGTTGGGATTGATTTGATTCGAATTGTGGTAGCCCTGAGCATGCCATAGTCTCTTGGCATGGTTGTTACCTCGAAGGCTACATATTTGAAGTCTATGTGCTCAAATAGGATTAGAACTTGAATTCTTAACTTACGTGGGATTGTCATGTGCTTGAATGCTTTATCTTCCAACTAGATGAGAGATAGAACTTCGAATCTAGTTGTATTTTATGCTTATATGAATGAATTAGCATGGGATTGCTACAAGTGGATCCTTAAAAGCCTTAGTTTTCTTTCTCATATTATTAGATTTTCCTTTTTAAGTTGTTGATTAGTCTTAATTCTTATAATTGAAATCCTAAAGTGTTCTTAATTGAAGTTGTTGGAATAAATTAGGGTTGTTTACCTAATTCCCTGTGGATCGACCTTGGTCTTACCGAGAATTATTACTACATCATAGCCTTGCACTTGAAGTGAGTGAACAACTTGCAATGGTCTTCAACCGACGTAAGTGCAAAAATTGTACACACTTAGAGAGGTGGTGCGCGATTTTTTTCTATATAAAGAGATGTATCTTGTCTTCCAAAATCGTCCTAGAAGAGTCTCAGACGTGGTGGAGGTGGAGAGATTCGAAGTGGAGCTTTTTCTTCTTCAATTTTCGGGTTTTTCTAGTTTTAGTTTTAGTTCTTTTATGTTATTAAAAAGTTCTAATTCAATCATGTCTTTGATTGGCTAAACCTCTTAGCTAGGGTAAAAAGGTGAAACTTGTAGTTGTTTTTTAAGGCTTTAATTCATTTCATTCAAGTACTTTGAGGTTTAATGTTGGAATTTTAAGATTTCTAGTTTAAATAAAGTTGATTATTTTACATAATTCTAAAGATTTCTTGTGCCACGTACATGGGATGCTTGTGAGTTTGTGACATTGATCATAATGGTTTTATGAGATTTGGATGATGGAAACCTTATTTACAATGATTTCTAAATACGGTTGATGCTGCGAAGTTCTGTTAGTTCAAGTTCTCCATGCTAAATAGAACTAGTTTCTGAATTTTTGGAATTTGTTTTGTATGAATGTGCTTTAATTGAATTTATCTTCCAATTGGATAGAGACAGGACTTCGATTCCAACTATGTTGTGTGCTTGGTCAATGGATTGACATTATGAATTAACTATAAGTGGATCCTTGTTGCTTTAGTTTTCTTTTATTTTGGATTCTTTTTTTAAAAGTGTTCATACTTTCAACACAACTCAGTACTTCTTATTCTAGCCTAGTAGTTCTTCGGAATTGATTAACTTTCTTAATGCTTGAGGACGATCTCGGTCTCACAACCAAATTATTATTACAGCGCAGCTTTGCACTTGGAGTTGCCTAATAAGGGCGTATCGAGAGAAAGAAGAAAGAAAAATAAAAGAGGTAAATAGAATAGCCTGTCCTACAACCCCTTTCAAAACTTTGTCTTAATCCTACAATAGGATTGAGGGTGGCTTCGATCCTATCGAAACCACTCGAGACACTTGTGATGCCATCAAGATTCACTCAAAATTGACAAAATGGGACATTTAGTCTCGACACGTCAAAATAATGAATCTCTTATTTGCAATTCTTTACAAAATTGGGATTTCATATCCCCACACATATGCAAAAATAAAAATAAAAAAAGAATATGAGGCCAAAATCCACAAATTTGCCTTTAAGCACAACAAACAGTTAGCAGATATAAATAGCGCACGCACCGATAGACTTTCTAAGATCATCAAATTGATTTGTATTTAACGATTTTGTTAAGATATCAACCAACTGCCTCTCGATTGACACATATTCTAGAACAATAACTTGCTCTTCAATGAGCTCTCTAATAAACTGATGTCGGATATCGATGTGTTTTGCTCAAGAATGCTGGAGGGGATTTTTGAAGATATTGATTACACTCATATTTTCACAGAATAATGTCATAACCACTTACGTAATCCCATAATCTAACAACATTTTCTTCATCCACAATAATTGCGCGTAGCAACTATTGGCTGCGATATATTCAACTTCAACGGTAGATAATGAAATCAAGTCTACTTCTTGCTATGCTATGCTACATGCAATTTTCTCTATAAAAGCAACCACTTCTAGTGGATTTCCTGTCATCAATATTACCAGCCCAATCGGCATCTGAGTACCCTGCTATAGTAGATGATGAATCATATGGGTACCAGAGACCATAATCCGTGGTGAATGCCACATATCTAATAATCCTTTTAACAACAAACAAATGGAATTCTTTCAGGTCAGCCTGGAATCGAGCATAGGCACCCACACTAAATGATATATCTGGTCTGCTAGTTATAAGATAGAGGAGGCTTTCTATCATACTCCTATACAGGTCCTTGTCCACACTTTTTCCTAATACATCTTTAGATAGCTTAAGTGTGGTACTCATAGACGTATCATGTAACCTACCAAAATCAAGACGAAATTGTTTTACCAATTCATTTGCGTATTTGGTTTGGCTCACAAAAATGTCATTCTCGAGCTTCTTAACTTGTAGGCTCAAAAAGAAATTTAGCTCACCCACCACACTCATTTTAAATTTTGATTACATCAATTAGGCAAACTGATGAGCCAACTCCTCACAAGTAGAATTGAATACTATGTTATCCACATAAATATGAGCAATCAGGATCAAATCTTGACATCAATTTGAAGTAATTTAAATTTTACAGAATAAGCTATGGACATCAAGATCCTAATCGATTCAAGACACACAATTGAGGTGAATGTCTCATCAAAATAAATACCCTCTATCTGAGAGTATCCATGTGCGACTAATCTTGCTTTATTGCGAACCACATTCCCAGACTCATCGGACTTATTCTTGAATATCCATTTAGTTCCGATCACGATTTTGTCTTGTGGCCTAGGCACCAAGTACCACACCTAATTTCTTTTGAATTATTGTAGCTCTTCTTACATTGCTTGAATCCAAATTTCATCTTGGAAAGCTTTCACAACATTCTTGGGCTCTAATTTAAAGGTGAAGCACATATGACTATTGATAGCCTTAAGTTGCCTCTCGGTTTTCACACCAATACCCGGATCTCCAATGATTTAATTGAGGGGATAATCCTTAATAATTGGCAAGTCAACCGAAGACTAAGAGGCTTTAGGAGAGGAGTGTTTTTTAGTAGATTTACCTATATGTTCTGAACCCACATCCTCATCCAATTCAACTAAGGACCCAAAGTCATTGTTGGGTTGGTCATCAACAACCACATTTATCGACTCTTGAATAGAGGAGGTCCTCAGATTATAAACTCTACAAGAGCGACTATTCATAGAATATCCTAGAAAGATCCATTCATCACTCTTTAGGTTAAATTTACCTAGTTGTTCTCGGTCTCTAAGAATATAACATTTGCTACCAAAGACCTTGGAGTACTTCACACTGGGTGACTTCCCGTGCCACAATTCATATGCTATTTTGTTAAGGCCTACACTCAAGTATACGCGAATGATTATGCAGCATGTCGTATTTATAACTTCGGCCACAGATTTTAGGCAAGTTTTTACTATTCAGGATAACTGTAACCATGTCTTGTAGTACTCTATTCTTCCTCTCAACAACTCCATTATGCTAAGGAGTTTTATGAGCCAAGAACTCATGTCGAATTCCATATTCTTCACAAAACTTCTAGAACTGATCGTTCTCAATCTTACCACCATGATCACTCCCAATTCTACCAATCATATAGGCTTTTTCATTTTGGAGTCACTCACGATTTTTTTGAATTCATCAAATGTGTCTGATTTCTCTCTTAAGAATGCGACCTAGGTAAACCTAGAGTAATCATCCACAACAACAAGAAAATATCTCTTTTCACCCTGGCTTTGCACTTTGGTGGGACCAACAAGGTTCATATGTAAAAGCTTGAGGACCTTTGATGTAGCCATAGAAGATGTCTTTTTGTGGGCAACCTTAATTTGTTTATCTTTTTGGCACTCCCCACAAACATTCTTGGGCTATTTCCAAATCTTAAGTAGCCCTCTCACCAAATTCTTTGAACTAAGGTGAGACAGATTCCTATAGTGGACATGGCCGAGCGTTTGGTGCCACAACTCCACTTCGTTGTCTCGGGCCATGTCACAAACAGATAGAGAAGTAGAATCTCCACTATTTTAATGACATAAGAATTGTCACTGGTGCGTAGACCTCTGATGATCAATTTACCAGTAGAATTTGAGATCTCGCACATCTCCTTAGAAAACCTCATTGAGTGCTCTCTGTCATAGATTTGGGATATGCTTATGAGGTTATACTTTAATCCCTCCACACAAAGAACATTCTCAATCTTAGGTTATCCTAACCCAGCAATGGTTCGTTGCCGAATAATCCGAGCGGTCCTCCCATCTCCAAAGGTGACTGAACCTCCATCAAAATTAATAAAATGGTAAAACTGGGTCTTGTCACCAGTCATGTGCCTAGAGAAACACTATCTAAATACCATCTAACAATATTACTGGCCTTGAGTGCTGTGTTAATTACCATTTTTTTATCCTTTACGACCCATTTTTTGACAACTTTCTTCGGGCCTGGATTGTTCTTGGGAGAAAGAATTTCTTACCTAGACTCATCTCTTAGTGGTGAGTTCCTTTTTGGAGATTTTCCCTTAGTAGGTGATTGGCTTTTCCTGTCAGACTGTTCATTGCCCTTATTCCTCTCATTCATCAATCTTTTGGTCTTCTCATTAAGAAGGGAAAGATGCTTGAACAGATTTCTCATCTTCCCATGCATCCATCTTCAGAGGATAGGGAAACTTTCTCCTCACATTCTTCTTCTTCACATGTGATTTCTTTGGTGGACTCCACGCTGGTTGCATCATTCTCCCAATCGTAATAAATTTACCTATTCGTCTCGGGACTAAGGTGGATCGTTGGTTTTTTAAAGCTAGACATTCAAATTTTATGTGACCTACGTCACCACATTCGTGACACATCGGCGATGCTTTAGATCTACTCCCATATGCGCTTGAGTCTTTCATAATAATTGGGGGAATAGAGGTTAAACTAGTGATGTGACTATCATAACCCAAGCCTCTATTATCCCCAGCCTCTTGCCCATTCTTAATAGTCTTTCTAACTTCTCTTCCCCTTAGGAAAACTTTGTTAGTGCGCTTGTTGGTGCACCTTATTTGTCAATCACGTATGTCCATATGTCTTAATGTCGGTTGAGCCTTGGCAAGATGAAGAACGAAATTCAAGTGGATAAGAAGTGTCAATGACAAAGAAACAGATAAAAGAGGTGCCTTTGTGATCCTAACCTTAGAACTAAAACAATCCATAACCTATAGATGACTTTGACTTAAATAGAAAAACCTTTAGTCATCATATATTGGCCTTAGGAGTCCCAACAAACCACACATTGTAAGGCCTTAGAGGTTCGTAAGTTATTTTAAATAATCTAACAAAAAATAGTAGATCTCTAGGCAAAGTTCAATCCTGAGCGAACGAGGATGAATGTTAAAAAACGGTCAAGTTCGATAGGACGAAAGACAAGTTGGACTGGTCGAAGGTCAAGTTCGACTGGTCAAAAATGGCTCTCGAGTGAACAGGGATGAATGTTCGAAAATGGTCTCGAGCGACCAGTCAAAAATGGCTCTGGAGCAAATAGGGATGAACGGCGCATCTTGTAGGTTCAACCAACAGGTAGCTGTTATGTAGCCATTTTTTATCCGTTTCTTCGTTATTCTATATATTGGATCTTGGTTCATTTGCAAAGTGATGGCTCTTTGATAGAGCAAGATTCTAGGTGTTTCCCTCTTTTAATCTTCTCTTGTAGACTCTAAATCTCTTGAGATCATGTCACATCTATTGTGATTTACCACTTTGAATGAGCATTCCAAGCTCAACTTAATGATGTGCTTGATCTCTTGCATCCTCTAGTGATTAGACATTGATTTTATAGGAAAATCGTTTGTCTAAAAGCCTAGGATGCCCATTTAGTTGAATCCCCTGTTTGGAAACAACTAACCCTAGCTGTAGGAGATTCATACACCATCCCTTCTCCTTAGACCTTGGCACTTTTACAGGTACATTCATGCAAGGTTGATGATTGTGGGAGCTAAAAAGAATCCGATTTAAGTTTGCAGAAGCAACTCGAGACGTGCTATCAAGGGGCTCATCTAACTAGTAAGAGTTTAATATAAAGTCTAATATGAACTCACTTCTTGTAGAGATTTAGGTTTAGAGTTTGAGATCCAAACTCGAAGAAAGACCTTGTGTAGGCCACCAGCGGTTGTGTAGGTAGTTAGCTCTTGTGTAAGACTAATTGAGAGTTTGAGATCCAAACTCTTGAGTAAGACCATGTGTAGGTGACTGAGGGGTGTGTATGTGTGTGTGTCCTTATGTAGGACTTTGAATTGTAAAGGTCAGTGGTGAACCTTGAAATCATGTAAGATAGTAAAATCCAAAAAACTCGAGTTTGAGTTCGTGTAGACACCCCACCTTCGGCTACACTGTTGGTAGAGATAGCTGGATGAATGGAGGACCATACCCCCAAATCCCAAGTCCAAACTCAGCCAAACTCACCCTTATAAGCCCCAATCTATAGCCCAACTCAAGCCTAAACCCAGTCAACCCGCCCCTAAACATCAGCCTGAAAAACCCCCCATAAGAAAAACCAGTCAAAAAATCCTTAAAAAGTCAAACTCACTGAGTCAACCCGCTGAGTCAACCCACTGAGTTAACCCATTGAGTCAACCCGCTAAGTCAACCCGTCGAGTCAAAACACCGAGTTAACCCGCCGAGTCAAATCACCGAGTCGACCCGCTGAGTCAACTCACCGAGTCAACCCACTGAGTCAAAACAGCAGCCCCGAGACATGTCCATACCATGCGCTGGAAACCGAGGAGTGTCCGTATGGGGGGCCGCCCAAAACTATTTACGCAAACTGTCACTCTCCAACGCTATAAATACCCCTAGCCTCTTCCCATTTCAACAGCCACTTCCCCTCTCTTCAGTCCGAGAGCTTTGAGTCCACCTCTCCATCCTTTAGCCCATTCCTCCACCAAGGAGAGCCCGAGTGAGAAGAGTCTAGCCCTGGTCCAGTCCAGCCTGACCACTGGTCCAAGTCTCCCAAGCCATCCAAGTCTTGATCCAGCCACTCAAAGTCAATCCTTGCGACACCTCCGTCCATCTAGCTGTTCCTTACTAGCATCATTTCATTCGCATCTAGCATAAGTGCAACATTTACTTTTCTTCCAACCCCCCTGCTTCACTGCAAGCACTTTGATTATTCAAACACACAGTATGCATCACGCATAAAGCACCTGTCAGTTCGAGCGTATGCTCTGGGCTTGCCTATTAGTGGAACCTGCCAATCAGAAACTCTTACTGTTCAGACTTGCATTCATGTACATATCACTATAAGTACTTTGATCATTCAAACACACAGCATGCATTCCGCATAAAGCACCTGTCAGTTCGAGCGTATGCTCTGGGCTTGCCTGTTAGTGGAACCTGCCCATCAGAAACTCTTACTGTTCAGACCTGCATTCCTGCATCATGTCATCTATGAGAATGTACGAGGATTAAAATAGACTTTCAAGTGTTAATTCGATTCTGTGAAGTAGAGACCGTACTTCTGTACGGGCAGTGTGTGGGGTGCTTAACCTCTTCCCACCCTGTAACCGTGATCCCTTACCTCGAATCTCTGGCCGCAGATCAAAAGGAGTCATTTTAGAGGAAGGAATCTTCGGATCCCCTTCTCTAACATTTCTACGGGGTCTAGCCGACTGTAGATTCGAAGTAACTAGCTAGTGGCGACTCTGGTCTTATATAAACTCATTTAAACACATCCAGCTTAACACAACAACCAAACAAAGCCCTCGAGAATGAGGCAAGCCAGTGGCACAAACGGCGATTCACACCCACGCATCCTCCTTTTCTTTTCCCGAAAGGAAAGGGACGAGAACGTCATGTGGGAGCGCGGAATGGCGAGGGTCCACAGTTCGTCATTTGGGAGTGGAGTAGAAAGTCGCCAAACGACTATATATTGTGGTGTTTGCAATGGTTCTTTGTGTATCTATTTATGTTTCATCTTAATTCTTATTCTAAATGCATAAATAGAATGTATGCAATGTGTTTGGTTTATTGAATTTACTAGATATTGCTATCTCACATGATAGACTAGTCTATTATTACTCATGTGTAATTTATACTTTGATGGTCTATAATCATGCATACACTACACCATGTCTATGTAGGTTAAATTAATTTGATTGAAATTTTTAAAAACTCCTATTTACCCCTCTCTAAGATTTAGCCATAACTCTAAGCTCTTAACTATGTAGTATTAGTATAATACCTGCAATTTCATCCACACGGAGCATCAATTTTTCAACTCCTTCTAGGACATCGTCCTAAAAATGAAACTAATCCAAATCATATGCGGGCGATATTTAGGAAAAGTGTTAATCGACCGTTAAAATTTTATGGGGGTAACAAAAGTTTCGGATCAAACTGATAAACATCACGGTGGGACCTAGGAAGTTTTCAATGGTGGTCGTTTAATGACAATTATTTCCTGTGGTATGGTCCATTTGAGATTGGATTTGGTTCATTTTTGGGATCATACCTGAAATAAGCTAAAAGATGGATGGACGGCATGGATATACAGAACATACATCAAGGTGGCCCCCACGGTCGGGGAAACACACATCAGCGGGTTACTCGGGTGACACCTAATCAGCTCCCAGGCATCCATAGTAAAAAAAACACACAAAAAAACCCCATGAGAAATTACCGTTTTGCCATTTTAACTGTGGTCCCCACCAGTATAGGCAGACTGGGAGCTGGATCAGCCGCTGCATCCAGCGCCTTCCTGGACTCAACCACTCAAGAGCCATGCAGCCACCCATGAGAACTTCACACACGTGGCTTAGATCAGATCCATTAGTTAGGTGGGCCTCACAGTTAACATGCCAAGGATCCAAAGATCAAGCCAATCGACTCATCAGGTAGGACGCACCATGTATTAGAAATCTTTGACATTAAAAGTTGAGACACAGGTGGTTGTGGCTCATCGGATGCATGGACTGGCCTAACATTAGCATCAGGGATCGTTTATGATTGCCCTACAAGATGACTAACCATGTTCCCAGGTATTACCTGCGCGGATGAGTTAGCATTTTTTGGTGTGGCCCACGGTTTCCATGCCTATATATATTAGTCCATCATCCTACGTTTCATCGTACCTTGAAAAAAATACTAGATTGCAGCCCTAGATCAAGGAGAATGGGAAGCGACCTCGTTCATGTCCTTCTCGTTTCCTTCCTGGCCCAATGCTACATTGATGCTTGAGTCCACAAGGCCTCTGGAAATCCTCAACCAGACTTCCTAGAATCCGCGAGGGAAGTAAAAGAAAACAGAAAAAAAATCTTAAAAAAAAAATCATAATAATAGATTGAATGAGAATTAATATTATTACAATGCTTTAAATAAGAAACTAAATCCTAGGTAGAAGTTTCAAACTTCAACTCAAACTAAAACATATAGAAAATAAGACTTATATAAATGGTAAACCAACTATTTATAGAAGTTTCTTCATCCTACTAGAACTTATGATTTTTTGTCAAAATAAAACAAACGGGCCCAACCACATTGTTCTACTAATTATTCTAAGCTCTTTTCGTGTTGGGCACGACTTCTAAAACCCTACGGATCAAAAGATATGATCGAAACAAAATTTACCATAAATGGTAAAATTGAAATAAAACTATGCTAATGACCATCAATCTAGTCGAATTTCACAATTCTAGGCATAGGAAACCTGACGCAGAAGGTGGTTGGCTAAAGTAGCTTAAGCTACCCCAAAATCATATATTATATGCCACATAACTCATCCTGGATTGTGAGATACAACTATTCTACTGTCTTGACGGCCTGGATCACTTCAGACTCCGACGGGTCTTCTTCTGGTCCATCTTGGCCATGAAATAGTCTGCAACCCACTCTACATCACACATAAAACCCATTGCTCAAGTTAGCAAAGAGGTTAGCATCTAAGGGCCTTTTGGTCACATTTTCTACCACTAAGGCCATTACCCATATGATGCAAAAGGCCACTAACAATATCACAGCCACCAACACCCTAACACCCATAGTCAAGGGCCACCTCAGGTTCGATTTCTTATTCAATGGTTGCGATGTGTACCACACCCAAAAAACGATCTAGATGCATCCACGGACCAGCTCAATTTAGTGGACCCCACATCACTTGCAGATCTCATCGAACGGCAAGCTAGCGAGGGCCGCCGAGTGTCATGTGTCATCAACAATCTTCATAATCCAGCCAAGTTCCCGACCTCTATTGGGATAAAAGGCTGGCAGCGGAAGCAAAGCCAAACACACAACAGCAAATTGAATCAAACAAGCAATACAATGCAATCACAATGCAATCAACCAACCACACAGACAATCCGAATTTAACGTGGAAAAACCCCTCATAGGTAAAAAACCACGGTACAAAGCGACACCAATCCACTGTAATATCAGAAATTACAAGAGATGGAACCCAAAACTGGAGATCACAAGCCCATAAGAGAAATACAAGCTTTCCCAAGAAAGAAAACCCTCATCTCAAGCTCTGTCTCTCACCTACAACCTCTTTCAATCCCCTTTCTCGTCTAGGATGCCTCTAATCCCGTAATACACTTCTTAAATATGAGAAAATCAAGATTAGAAACTCTTTGCGCAAAACTACGCAAGAAACCCGCTAAAAAAAAAAAACCTGCTGACCGTTCGGGGACCCTTGCCGACCGATTGACCGACCAGTTGGTCGGTAATGCCCAAAAACGTCCAGCAACTTGCTCTTTTGATTTCCACCGTGACCGACCGGTCGGACGACCGATCGATGGCCTCTGTTGCACTGAGATTTGAGGCGTTCGTTTCCAACAACCTCATCTGAGCCACACATCAGCGTCCAGTTGCCAGGTATGCCACCGCTGAGGGCCAATGATTTGCCATCTTTCCTACTCCTTTGCACTCCTTATGGATGCTTAACCGAACTACTCTTGGGCCAGTTCAAGAACCTCTCGAAAGCTTCTTGTATGATGGTGGATTCAGTTGACGAGCTTAAGAATTCCATCATTAAGTCCATATCCCTCCTTGTGCCAATCACACCATCGGCCCCCTATTCAAATCAATTGATATCGACAATGATTCCACCTCTGTTCGCAGCAATATGTGGAAAGCTGTAGATTGCCTTGAGTTGTTAGATTCCCACCCACCGGCATCGGTAATCTATGTCTCTTTCGGCAGTGTTGTGGTCCTTGGGGGTGACCAAATGGAAGAGATGGCCTGAGGACTTCGGAATAGCAGAGGTTCATTCCTGTGGGTGATGAGACCAAGGGAGAATTCGACGGACACGGGCCTACCAAATGGGTTCATGAAAGAAATAGAGGGCCGAGGTAAGGTGGTGCAATGGTGTCCTGCAGGATATATATGGTGTTATTGCACCCTTCGATCACTTGCTTTAGGACCTACTACGGTTGGAATTCAACTCTAAAGAGCCTTAATTGTGGCATCCTAATCATCACATTCCCTCAATGGGGTGATCAAATAACAAATGCCAAGTTCATATCTTTATGGAGTAGGCCTGTGTTTGGGCCACCACAAAGGTGGGCGACTAGTCACTATGATATAGGAAAAGAACCCTCTGATGAAGGGTGTAAATCAAGCACATTCCAATCGCACATGGACCAGAAAAAAATCAAGGAAAAGTCAACAAAATCGACAATTTTTGCATAGATGAACCAAAAGAAGGTAGACCGTAAATCGGCCATAACTTTTGATCCGAAGGGAGTTACGGGACCCACAAAAAATGGATTCCGATTAAAATTTTGTTTTGGGGTGAACCAACCAACTAAATTGGGTCACGTCTGTACATTTTACCAAAAAAACGCACGGATATAGCAGAAAAACAGGATTTTAAGAAAAACTTATTATTTTTAGTAATTCTGAATTTTAGTTTATTTAGTTTTTGTTTATCTAGAAGTTTTAGTTGTAATTGGAGTCTAATACTTCTTCTTGGAGTTTAGTTTATTATTTAAAGTATTGTAGAGATGATTTTATAATTAGTCAATCAATCATTATGAATTTTCTAAGAATTATTTTCATTTTATCTTCTCATGATTCAAGAACACATTATAACACCTTATGCATTCGAGGAATTATTTCCTTTTTATTTATTTATTTTAGAACCAGCTGGACCACTCAGCTTCTTGCTCTCGGGACTATTGGAGGACGCTTATAATTAGAAACAGGACTGCATAATATACGGCAGATGCAGCTGGCACTCAGATCCAGCTAATATTCTTCTAGAATTGCCTTTGCCTTGGACGACTCCAAAAATTCTTGCCAACCCAAAATCCAGCTATTTAATACGCTCGTTTACCACCACGCCTGTAAAGAGAAAGATCAGACACTTTTAATAATTCGAAAGAATAAATAAACACATGCTTTATTCCTCGAATCTTTGATTATACTATTGCAGAGGGAAAAATATAGTTGGGTAGATCGCCTGGTACCTACTAGGGTACTTTGACAAACCTGAGAGGAACATTTAATGTGCATAAAATCATGCCATTTATCAAGTAGACCACCTCAGCTGGTTGGCCTTGGTAAAAAAATCAGACTAATTCAACATTTGTGTGGGCCACCAAAAAAAAATTATACCCAAATCCTCTACATTCATGTGGCATGCACACCTTAATTTTGGAATACTATGATTTTTTTTTTTTTTTTTTAAATTCTTTTATCTTGATGAGGCACATCTAATGAATGGATTGGATGGGATATAAAGCGTAGTTGGGTCTTACAGAAAACTAATGGTCAGTGTTCCATCTCAACTGTTTTGTGTAGTGTGGCCTATCAGAGTGTTGGCTGATCCAGGATTCTTGGGTTCAATTGTTACCACGCGGTGGCACGACTGATGAACTAGGTGAATCTCATGAAAAATCCACCCAATTGGCTTTCAGTGGGTGAAAGTAATCCTGGTAGGTACGTAGTACGAGTTATTTCTTGGTTTCAACTCTCTAACACAGGAGGAAATAGAAGAAATAGGAAAGGAATGTATAGAAATATTTTAAAGCGTTTCAGCTGACCTGGTTTACAAATCTATTCCAACTATTAACAAATTCCTAGGATTTAAAGTGGAATGGAGATTATAATTTTGCCTCCTTGAGGTTAAACGACATGTAAGAAGCTCAACAGGAAGAAATTAGAGGAGAAGTTTTATGATATATATATAGTGATCCTTTAAGTATCTAAATTTGTTATTTGTAAACTAGTAAGTGGAGACGTGGGTTACTTAACATCACTCCTTTAATCCATGTTTCAAAAGGGATTACCTGAATTAATGAAAGAACAAAAAATGATTTATGAAAGTTTATTTACTAGATCGCTTCCAATGGAATGTTCCAGATTCATTACGATAATGAAAATCTAATTCTAATCCATATTTCGGTGAGAATTGTATGAAGTTTCACTAAATCTTCACTTACTAAAATAGGACCTGATGGGACACTTATAACTTTCCACTGTCCGACAAATGTCCAAATCCAATGCCTCTCATGATTCCACTAAAACAGGATCTGATAGGATACTTTAAACTTTTCACTGTCCAACAAATGTCTACCAATCCAGTTCTTCCTATGATTAAATAGGAATGACAGCCAGGTGTCAACTCCAATTAATTGGATCATATGTTAACATATACCTACTAGCAAATAACTTTTAACATGTTATGTGCATAAGACATTCGACCCTTTCAATCTGTTGTACCCACAATAAGGATCACCTTATGCAAGAATCAGCCCCATCCACTCATTAGTTGCCCCACACCATAGAAAACAATGTAACTCGTTGATAAATAAAGAAATAAAAGTGGTCCAATTGACGAGTGGATGGAGCTTATATTTTCTCAAGATGATCATCATCATGAGGCCAATCCACTGGACGGATTGGATGTGGCACACACAGGTCAGGAAATATTCAAAACTGAACAGTAACTTAGGATTGAACCAGTTGGACTTGAGAGACAAGGTGATTAAATAAGCATAGCTTATAGTTAATAATACAGTTGGACTTTTGTTCATAATACATTTGAAATGGAACTATAATTTTGCCCACCTACTTCGAATGGTTTGCACGCCTTGTATGCATTTTTTTAAAGGTATCGCAGAGTATCAACTTTAAGTATCAGCTTATCCATGCCGCCGCTTAGGTGGATCCCTGTCTGTGGGGCTCATAGTAATGTATGCGCCTTACATCTACGCTGTTCATCGGTTTTCACAGCTCATTTTAGGGAATGATCAAAAAACTGAAGTAGATCCAATTCTCAGGCGTACCACACCATAAGAAACGGTTGTGATTGAATACCCACCATGAAAAACTTTCTATGACCCACTGGATTTTTTATTTGCCATTCCCCTGTTGGTAAAGTCACAAAGACCTGGATGAAGGGGCTACACAAATCTGCTTGATCCAAAACCTTTCTAGGCCACAAGAAGTATCTAATGGTCAATCACCACTGTTTCCCGTGTTGTGGTCCACCTGAGATTTGGATCTGCTTCATTTTTTGGATCATGCTGTCAAAACAGATGAATGGGGTGGATATAATGCACATAATCATGGTGGACCCCACAGTCAGGGATTCACCAACCCCCTTATCTCCCACCGTTCATTGTTGGAGGGGATCTTAAAATTGGATTTTGAAAGCATAATGTGGCTCCATCCCACCGTCACCGGATGTTTCGTCCTGATCCTTGTTTAGTTTTGCCACGATGGGGCTACCCCCACCAGGACATTAGCATGAGAATGATAGGGCTGTAAATGGGTCAGCGGACCCGATGAGGTACCGAGACCTAAACCATTTAGACCTGACCTAGACCCAACCCATTTGTTAAATGGTACACGTTTGGGTCCAAGACTAGACCCAGTTGCTAAACGGGTCTGGGTCTGGTTTCCTTTATCTTAGGCTTGAACCGGCTCGGCCCGAACCCATTTAGTAAGTAGGCAGGTTTGCTATATGTTTCAAGGGACCTATCCAGCCCAGATCTGATCTTAAGCCTTGTAAAAATGCTTGCATACTGGATCCAGATCCAAACCCATTAGACCCGGCCCATTTATAAATGAGTCTGATACGTTGATTCAGACCCGACCCTACCCAGACCTGCCCATTTAGTAAAAGGGTCTGGGACCCTGACCCATTGTATTCATATGTAAATGGGTCTTTAGCACATGTTCCATGAATAAAGAGAGTAAGTATTAATTTTTAATCCACGGCTGATTACACGAATTTAAAATGTCCAGCTACTTATTTACTGATGCGGATTAGCTACCGACAGATTGAGTAGCTATCTCGCTACTGAAGTTACGTCACCAACTTCTGTGGGCCCACAGTGATGTATGTATTGTATGCACACCATCCATGTTAGCATGTTATTATGGATGCATTTTAGCATGTTATTCCCATACGCTCATCTTCAAGCAGGGATTTCAAAACAGCTGCATGCACTTGCTGATTTGGTGCATGTTTGTGGAATCTGGGACGTTCATCAGACAGTCCCACCTGTATGTGTCTGCTATGGTAGATGTTAGGCTACGCAAATGCATTAGATGAATGTTACATGCTCGTCCAATGTAGACCGTTGGTTATGGTTCTTATAGCATTCAATTTATTCTTACTTGTGTGGCCCACCTGCACTAGTTGGATTTTTGTGTCAATGAATATTCACTTTCCGGATCACCTGATCTAGCAGTGTTTTTCTAGGGCTTGAAGATGGAAATGATATTCTGAGGATCTTTTATAATTGAATACGGATCCGGACTTTATAATTTTGTCCGAAAGCTCATGTTGAGGTCCCACTTTATGCACTGCAAAGGTTCTTGATTATGTGGATCTTTCATAATTTTGTAGAGAGTTCATGTGGTGCGCACTTTATGCACCACTGAGATGTCGTTAACACATGCTATTTCATAGTAATAATTATAACCTCCAAATAAATAAACATATTTGTAAGAGGGAAATAGCCGTAAATAAGAGACTCGGATTAGCTACTGACAGGTTGATGAGTAGCTATCTCTCTACTGAAGTGACGTCACCAACTTATGTGGGCCTCACCGTGATGTATGTGCTATATCCATACCGTCCATCCATTTGAAGAGATCATTTTAAGGTATGGGCTAAAGAATGAGACAAATCCAAAGCTCAAGTGGACCCCACCAAAGAAAACAGTGGAGATTGATCTCCTACCATTAAAACCTTCTTGAGGCCAGAGAAGCTTTTAATCAAGCTGATACTTATGTTTTTCCCTACTTCTATGTCTGTGTGAACTTATGAACAGATTGGATCTCAAATAAATATCATGCATGGTGGGCTATAGGAAGGTTTCAACGGTCGCATCACTGTCCCCACTGTTTTATTTGGCGGGGTCCACTTGAGCTTTGGATCCGTCTCATTCTTTAGATAATTACATAAAATGATCTCTCCAAATGAATGGACGGTGTGGATACAATACATACATCACGGTGGGCCCACAGAAGTTGGTGACGTAACTTCAATAGCGAGATAGCTACTCAATCTGTCAGTAGCTAATCCGCGTCCATCCAACCGTGCTACAATAGGATTCGTGGAGACTTCAACCGTGGGATTCAGATCCTTTTCAATGATCGAGATCGTTTATATGATGGGCCTAATTGTCGATGGGGATACCTAAACAAACTCTCAGGCTGAAAATTTTCAACCCTTTGATTAAAGAAACACGGTGGGGGCCCACTAGATGGATGGTGATTTGGGGAAGAACCCCATGATCGAGGGCGTGGATCACGCACCTTCCTGCGGGAGATGGACAGGAAGAAAAACAAGAGAAAACTAAGGAATTTCATATTTTGGAGTTTCAACTCAAACAGGAAATTGTTATTCCCGTTTTTGAACTTCGGCCCAACTTGTGGGGTCCATCTTGATTATTTATGATGATCCATTCCATCCATTTTGTAGATCTGCTCGACGCCGAGAAAACACAACAAGTTTCACGTCGATCCGAGTTACGGATTGATCGTGGCATCCAAAATGGTACGAACTGTCCAGAAAGTTCCGAATTCCGCCCACTGAAACTGGAGATGGTCCAGGTGGCCCAATACTACTGATATGGAGAATCTAAGCCGACCATCTTGAAGAGTACGTCAATATCAGTAAAACCACAAAGTTTCGTGGTAATTAGATATGTGGATTGCTCGTATCAGCGGAAGGAAGACGGTGCTGGCGTTATACAATTGCGCAGATTTTTCTATTTCTTTTCTAATTATATTAGGATTCTTTTCTTCCTTTGCAAGTTAGTATTAAGTACGAATTTAGGATTTAATTTATTATTTAAAGCAAGTTAATTATGTTTATTTGATTATTCATTCAATTATCAATAAATCAATTATTCGGAATTTATTTCCTTTTTTATCTTTTATTTCTTCCTGTCCATCTCCCGCAGGAAGGTGCGTGATCCACGCCCTCGATCATGGAGTTCTTCCCCTACATCAGATGGCTTGATCTCAAATGCATATGCTACAGTTTCAGAAATGGAAAAAAGAGAATAAAGAGCCATGCATGGACCAGGGTCAAATTTCTTTTGAATCATTCATTCCTATAGAGGTAACGGTCTACTCAGGTAGCCCACGCCCAGCCAATGTGCATGGACCAGGGTCAAATTTCTTTTGAATATTCATCCATTCCTATGGCACAGGAGTAACAGATGGCTCATGTGGGGACGTGGGTTGCCTCTGCCCCGCCTGGACAGAAATCGGTCCAGGCAGGGGCTCTGTGGGCCCACCGTGATGTATGATTTATCTACGCTGTTCATCCACTTTTATAGATTATATTTTTAGGACATGAGCCCAAAACATAAGGGAGAAGATCCAAAGCTCAAGTGGCCTACACCACAAGAAGCAGTGGTGCTAATGACAATGATGCCCAGGTGTTGAAACTTGTCTACGGCCTAGTGTGATGTTTATTTTCCATCCAACCTGTTCATAATGCCGCATAGACCTAGATGAAGGGAAAACACAAATATCGGCTTGATCCAAAACTTTGTAGCACCCAAGAAGTTTGGCATTCAATCCCCAGAATGTGGTCCACTTGAGCGTTGGATCTGCCACATTTTTTGGTTCATACCTTAAAATTGATGTAGGGGAAGAACCCCATGATCGAGGGCGTGGATCACGCACCTTCCTGCGGGAGATGGACAGGAAGAAAAACAAGAGAAAATTAAGGAAACTCAAACAGGAAATTGTTATTCCCATTTTTCTTCCTGTCCATCTCCCGCAGGAAGGTGCGTGATCCATGCCCTCGATCATGGGGTTCTTCCCCTACATAAAAAATCCAGCAAAACGGATGGACAGCAGGGGTGGGCCCCACAGATCCCTGAATAGATTATCATCCACGCAAGGGCAGGAGGCAGTGCACTTCCCTGTGGAGCTAGGAAACATTAATTACTAGTGTAAAAGGAGGCCCCAGCGGAATATCAACGTCAACATAAACTATGATAATTAGAGTTGTACACGAGTCAAGCTCGAAAAACTCGCTTAGCTTGGTTTGAAAATGAAGCGAGTTTGAGCCGAGTCGAGTCATTTTTTGGGTGCTCGAATGAGTTCAAGTTGAGCACCAAGCTGGACTCGGCTCGACTCAAACATTGATTCGTACTCACCTCGAATTGACTAGGCTTGACTTGCTGGGATGACTCAAGAGTATAAATACCTTATTAAAAAAAAAAAAAAAAAAAAAACTGTGTGCTTCTAACTCACATCACATCTGTGACCACCAACACAAAAGATAATACGTCTTCCATCAATTGATATGAACGACTGATGATTATGGGTGCATCGGTATGAATTTTTTGTAAAGGTAAAAAGAATATTGTATATCATATCTTTGCCTATATTTGTTTTTTCAATTGAAAAATCATTAAATGCGTTATATTTGAGCTTATATTCATTTAAAAATTAAATAAAAAAACAAATGTTATTTTTATATTTTCGTGATTTTTCTATAGAGACATTTGGAAGTTCTCTTCCTAATGATACATCTCATAAAAATGCTGACCTCATGTGCCACTCAAGTGCCTCACTTTCAAGCCGCGTCTGGCACTTTACATATGCTCGGATTGACAAGACACTTGACAGAAAAACTAAAGGTTAAAGACATTTGAAGATTTCTTGGACAACGTGCTTGCTTTACTTTACACCCGTGACAAACGGCAAATGTGCATGACATTTCAACACCAGAGAGTGGTCCAGAGACTATAAGCTGACAAAAGGGTCAAAAAAATCACCGGTGAAAAGAAGCTTTTTCTTTAATCACCGGAAAAAGTTGCTGTGACGGGGAAACCGGCAATACATGCAGAGATAACAAAGGCTAGGAAAGAAGAGAAGATCACAGTGGAGAGACACATGGGAACTATGTAGATGGTCCAATAGAGGGACTCATAGGAAAAACAAGGACATAGTCCAGTAGATCAGGAACACATGGGAAGAACAAGGACTTCAACCCTCTCTTACATTCACGCCGAAGCTTAAAAGAACCTCTGAAATTCTTAGTCCAAAAACAAATGCTTAACTGTCACTGCGGTAATTTATTGATTCGCATCAACTAGGGATAAGGAGAGGGTCAACATATCTTATAAATTTGGGATATTTTTTTTTGTATATTTCATTAATGTAGACACCCTAAGCCAGCAGACCGTCGGTTGTTCATCACCCTGCATGTCTAACTTTTGACAGGTGTCCCACCTTCATGAAAATTTTCTGACATGTGTACCGTCAGCCACCCGTTGGCCGACGATTTCACAGCTCATTTAAATGGCATCCACCTGGGCTACCCCGCAGCAGTCATCTCTAATTCTTAGGAGTTTGCCTTAGTCAAAAACAGAAGTTAGCTCTTTCTAGCCATCCAAATCATTGCACGAGTAGAGTTACGATTAAGGGCCAAATATATCATTGCACAAGTAGAGTCAAGATTAAGGGCCAACATTACACGAATAGAGTCAAGATTAAGAACGCTCAACTATCTTTTTTCTTACTTAAAAAATGGTATCTAACTCCCATTTTCTCTTTCTCACACCTCAATCAAGCTTAGAATGCAGTTCATTCCACACATTCCCTTCACAACAATATTGACCTCTTTTTTGTTTCCTTCTTTATTTATGTTTACTACCATTTACAATACTCTTTTGTGTGCCCGAGGGTTCGATCATGTATAGCAAGGCTAGATCTATTTACGTTTCCTGATTTTTATTTTTATTTTTTACTTTATTTTGTTTACCTACCCTTTATTTTCTGACATTGCGTAGCAAGGCTAAGACTGTTTATATCTCTTTATTTTTTTGCCTACCTAGCCCCCTTGTGAGGTTACACGTAGTATGGCTATATAACTAACCCTCTTACAGATATTTGTTCCCCTTGAAAATTGCACACATTTTAAAGTAGAAACCGTACGTAAGTGTGGTGGAGAGAAAGGTGTATTACCCCTTCTTCTCTCGTAACCAAAACCCTTACCTTGATCTCCAGGATCGCAGGACAACCATGGGAGTCATTCACCCCAAAGAATCTACATGATCATTTGGCCTCACCAAGAAAATTATGGCTCTGATCGACCGTAAGCTATTATCTCGCCAAATCACATTACGTGAAAATGACAAATTTGCAATGGATCCATCACAAAAAAAGCTTGGTTTAACGACGGACTTACTCCGTCACATTCGATAAGAATCCGTCAGAGTAAGGCGGAATTTCGCAGCCGTATTTAGCATCGCTAAACTATAATTTGCGACGAATTTAGTCCGTCGTTAGGTAATGACGAACTACCTCCGTCGCAAATTATAATTCAGCCACGCTAAACCCCACCCGAAAAATTCTCTAATCCCCCAGATTAGCACGAACAATTTCAATCGACGACGGACTATATTCTTCATTTTATAAAATTGTAAAATATCATTTCACCTCGGAAAAAATGAGAAGTTCAAAAAAAATTGACATCTAAAAAATTTGAAAGTTTAAAAAACAGATTTTGTAATTTGAAAAAACTTCAGAGGTTTTAAAAGCAAAATTGATAAGTTTAAAATTTCTTTTCAAATTTTTGCAAAATTAAACATTTTGAAAAAGAAAATTGTGAAGTTTAAAAAAACGAGATTTTGAAACAAAAAAAAGTTGAGAGGTTTCAAAATAAATTGATAATGTTTGAGAAAAATTGAAATTTTGAAAAATAATAAAAGTTAAAATACCAAGATTTTGGAAAAAAAAAATAGCCTTATGAAAAAAATTGAGAAGTACGAATAAAATTGCTAAGTTTGTAAAATAATTGAACTTTTTAAAAAGAAATTAAGATTTTGTATTTTAAAAACATTGAGAAGTTTGATGATAAAAAAATTTGAGATTTTGAAAACAAATTGAGAAGCTTGAAAAAATTGACATTTTGAAAAAATGGAGAAGTTTGAAATAAAATTGACATTTTGAAAAAAAAAATATGATTTAACAAATTGAGATTTTGATTAAAAAAAATCAAATTTTGAAACTGAAAAATTGACAAGTTAAAAAAAAATGTGAATTAAAAAAAAAAGTTTGAGAAGTTGGAAAGAAATCAACAATGTTTGAAAAAAATTAAGATTTAAAAAGAATTGGGATTTTGAAAAAACTAACATTTTTAGTCAAAAATGTAATTTAAAAGAAAAATTGAGAAGTTGCTTAAAAAAATTAAATTTTGAAAAGAAATTATACTTTTATAAAATTGATATTTTGAAATAAAAATTTGACATAAAAAAAATTAGTTTTCTGAAAAAAATTAACGTTTTCAAAAAAATTTGACATCTTGAAAAAATTGAGAAGTTTAAATAAAATTTTGATAAGTTTGATTAAAAAAATAAAATTTTGTTAAGTTTGAAAAAGTTCAAAAACAAATTGAGATTTCGAAAAAAAAAAGATTTTGAAAAAGAAATGGAGATTTGAAATTTAAAAAAATTGAGAATTTGTATTTTGAAAAAAAAAAAAGAAAAAAGGATGAGAAGTTTGATAAAAAAAAAAAAAAAAGGAGAGATTTTGAAAAAAAAAATTGAGATTTAAAAAAAGTGACAAATTTGTAATGAGTGGGCCAAATTTATTGGTGGCCATTTATTGGATAGTTAAAAATGAAAAATTACACTCATTCAGTTAGCTGGCTACTTAGATTGGTTTATGCATACACACAAGTTTATTGGTGCAAAAGATGACGGCCCTAGTATAATGATGTTAATTGCAAGGAAAACTTATAATGATAAGATTGATCAAATTCTATGATCAGGCCATCGTAAACTTGATCTGATGGTCAGTTATGTTCAGAACGTGCTAATTATTATGGAGAACAAAATTCAGCCTAATCTAACTTGAAATGAATCAGATCCGTCCAAAAGACTCTTTAAACGTGCATGATCAGTTTGTCTAGATCTAGACAGATTTTGGATAATCTGATTGGTCCAGATTGAAAAGTAAGTGACTTCAAATGATTAGATTAAATTTCACTCAAATCTAACCATTGGGTCACAAGATATGACCCATCATATTGTTGATCAATTTCGTCCATCCAATATCTTTCTCATCTAAAACTTGATTGGGGCAAATGACTAGTCAAATCGAAGCTATTGATGAGCAGAATAGAGTGAGTGGATTAGATTTCCAAATTGGGCATTTTTAGGTCAAAATTGCGCTACAACTTGGTGACCTCATGAAAAACCAAGAATGTACATTCATTGGACCTCGAATTAAACTCTAATCCAGCTGTTGAGAATTGCATCTTCTTAAGGTTTGCTATTGCATCCTAAAATGATATAAAAGAACATATGGATGGGATAGATATACACAAAATACATCAATTTGGGCTCATAAGGTTAGGGTAAAGGATGTGAATTGGCCAGTGACCCCCCCCCCCCCCCCCAGTGATCGGTGGTGTATGTGTTTCATCCACACTATCCATACACTTTCCTAGATCATTTTATGGAATGAGTCCAAATTTGAGGTAGATCCAAATCTCAAGTGGATCACATCACAAGAAACGGTGTTAATTGAACACCCACTATTGAAAACATCTTGGGCCACGGAAGTTTTGGAACAAGCTGATATTTGTTTTTTCCCTGCATCAAGGTCTCTATGAACTAATCAAGAGGTTGGATGTCAAATAATCAATATAGTGGGCCCTAGGAGGTTTTTAATGGTGGACATTCAATCAATACTATTTTTCTGTGGTGTGGTCCACCTGAGATTTAGATTTGGCTCATTTTTGGGATCAAGCACTAAAATGATCTTGAGAAATGGATGGACAGCAGTGGATAAAACACATACGTCATGGTGGGGCCCACAGAGCTCCAACCACTAGCCAAGCGTCCATGGCCAAGCCGCGTCCCCAAATTGAGGGAGGGAAATGAAATGCCCTTTCTCAAAACCTCTTTCACTCCCTCCCATCTCTTTCATTCCCTCTCATTCTCTCCACCGTCCTCACTCCCTCTCTCTCTCTCTCTCTCTCTCAAAAAAAAAAAAAAAAAAAAAAAAAAAAAAAAAAAAAAAAAAAAAAAAAAAAAAAAAAATCCACGCTATCCACCGTCGACCTCCCTCCCTCTCCCATCCCTAGGCCATATCCCTTCAACTGGACCAAGGATGTGGTCATTGCAATAGATCTCTCTCTCTCTCTCTCTCTCTCTCTCTCTCTCTCTCCAACGTTGAATGCTGAAACCCTAATCAGGGTTTTGCAATCCCTAATTAGGGTTTTGCAATTGTGAATCTAATTGGGGAGGAAGAAAGTACCCTTGTTCTTGTTCCTTTCTTCAAGAATTTCCACACGCCCGTACCTAACACTTGTCCATCTCTCCTCTGCAGAGTGAAATCATGTTTGCTGAAAACTGAGGTATGTATGATCAACCTAATAGTTACTGGCTTGATCTTGATTACCTGCTTGAATGCATACATGAGCTTGATCTTTTGCTGAATTTCTACCACTGATGCATGGGGGAAGTACATATTATCTGATTGAGTTTATTTATTTATTTGAAAGGTTGTTGTCTGATTGAGTTGTTAGTGTATGTTAACAAACTCGATGGCTTTGATCATTGTATGTTGATAGGGACATTACATCTGAGATCCATTGCAAAATTTGTTGAAATCATGAACACAATATTACTTGCTGAAAGAAAATGTAGACAGGCCCATTTTGTTGAGATCCTTGGATTGACCAGAATGTGGAATTTAGAAGAAAAAAGAAAATAAAAAATATAGATAAGTCTGCTGTAAAAAGGTTGAGAATGACGCCTGATTTTGGGCCCTAGATATGTTTGTCGTGTGGGCCGCTTGATGAGCAGCCATGTCTCACTCTAGTGCCATGGACATGAAGCAGATTTTCAATCCTCTTCCCATTATTATTCTCGTGCCATGATCTCCACTGTTTCACATCAAGTATGCAACACACAAACCTATGGCCAACATCCTATTTCTGTTGCTCGACGTGATATGGCCCATTAGAGTTGCGGATTTAGGTGATTCTTGATCACGGGATCTAACATCAAGTATGGAACCTGATGGACCGAGTGGATTTTACATTTAAAACGTAGAGGGACCCACACACATTGGTGTTTTAATTGATGTATAAAATAGGTGTTGCCGAGGACTGGGTCCCTCCCTGTGTCTCTTTTTTTCTATCTTCACTAAGAATCTCTCTCCATATGTGTTGCACATGTCATACCCATAGAAATTTATTTTATAGGTCTTTGCTAAGCACAAAGGTGCGTGCAAAAAATAAGCTTGTGTACACGCCACACGTGCTGGCATGATGGCACATACATGAGACATCTAATCCATCCATCAGGTGAGTCCTACCTTGTATATGTTTTCCAAAAAATAAATCTGTTCCAACAGTAATGTCAGTCAAATATTAGAAACAGTTGGATGGGTTAGAAAACTATAGCCAAAATTTTCACGTTTGTTTTTGTAAATTGTACGGCATCTAACCAGAGGATCAATCGTACTCTTGAGATAGGGTATTAACATGTGCAGTGTATACATGAGCTTTATTGCACACGTTTGAGCTTAGAAAAGCTCCATAACATGCATAAATATTCGTATGTGACTTGTAATTTTTATATCGTTGAAATTACCCTGTTTTGTGTTTATTAAGAAAGCATATTTTGCTCCTCTACTGTGTTGGCATCTAAGATATCCTCAATGCGCAAAATATTCTATGAACCTAATAACATCTTTGAATCTCTGCCATAGGATATTGTAAGTATGAACATTTTATTGACCATTTCTTTGACCCATTCACTAATCTCTAACAGATAGACATGACAATGAAAAATGTATATTTACTTAGTAGATTAGACACCGTATTTCAGCTGGCAATCACGTCTCCTAATTTATAGGTCAAAGTGGAATGAAGATGGGACAGACGACACTCCTACTACACCACACATGTACATGTGTCCCTCATCCAAGCAGTGGGAACTGTCATACTTGCTTTGGGCCCAAAATCCGGAAATTCTACTTATCTAGTGTGATGCATGCAACTGTAATGAACAGGTGAAAGGTCTACATTTAGCATACAAATGCCACCACTTACACAGTGGGCCATCCTTATTTTTCACATTGGAATCTTTCACAGTTCTTGTTTTCCTATGAGCTCTCAAATTTTATATGATGCCTTGTTATTTGATAAGGTGTGATTATTGCTATTGGTACTGATGTTGGTGACGATACACGAAAATATGTACCCTTGGATGCTCTGCCTATTGGGTCACCATGGTTAGGGACCAATATGGGTCTCAATTGAATTTTCAGATGGCCTTGATGCATCATGACATAATTGGTAATAATGGAGTAGCATGCATTTTTCTGCGATTTCTTGACCTGAGTAAGTTCAAGACTTTCTTAATGAACTATTTTGCACAATGAATCAACCAGCTTATAAATTATATATTCGATGTCTAGTTAGTTCACTACTGTGCCTTATGACAAAGGTAATAAATGGTGACCATATTGCATATTGATTATTGAGTGATGATTCCTCAATTTAGGAATCCAGCTGTTTGTAGTTTGCGCTATTTTCTGTTTGTGACTATACATTCATAATGAAACCAATATTAATCTTTCAGGGTAAGTTTTGATGTGCAAGTGAACTGGAAGGCAACAATCCAGTTCAATATGAAAGAAATAACCAAATTGGGGGTGGCTCCATTCTAATTCATAGTGATGACTAGACTCTTAATTACAATTTCATCCATTTGAAGTTGGACATTAAATGGGCAAAGTTTCAATTTTGTGCTGGTCTCTTATTATATTGGAGTGAGGCTGGCCCCACTTTGTTCATCTCCACCTTATTTAATTGATTATTTACAATTCAGCTCAATTTAGCTTTTTAATCTTCTGCTTGTATACATGGAACAGATATAAGACAGTTTTTGCCGAGAAAATCTCAGTTTTCAGAATGGCTCGTTGCTCGCTTTTTGGTTAGTAAAGACATAATTGCAAAGAGCAAAGAGGATTGAGTATCCTATCCGCAGCACATGAGTGTGGGATGCATGTTTGAGATGAAGGCAGCTTATCAGCCTAATGATGTTATTTATGCATGCTTTCCAATCTATTTATGCTCAAACTGACGATGAGAAGCTTGAATTTGAATATGAATCAGGGAACACAAATATTTTGGAGATGAACAAAGTGGTCATCTCACCCGTCTGATATTGGTATTACCTGTCTGACCCGTCTCTTTCTTGCCTAGCTTTATCGATGCTATCAATTGAATTGATTTTTTATTTTCTAACTTCAGATCTACAAGGAGATTAATGTAAAAGTTAGTGATGCTGTTATCTCTTTGGTATGTTGACCCAATTCTTTGGTTAGATAAATTAACTACATTTCCTGTTCAAGGTAAATTAACTGAATGTTTGTGCACCAGATTGATCAAGAATGCGAAGGGGAGCAGATTGATCGGGCCTTGAACAAAAATGTCCTAGACATTTTTGTTGAAATTGGGGTGGCAACTCTCAGGCTGAGGAATGCTTAAAACGGGAGAAGGATAGGGTCATTTACCTGCATTCTAGTAGCAAGCAGAAGTTATTGGAGGTTTGTTGCTATTTATTTGAGTCCATTTGGCATATTTGTGTCTCGATTCTTGTTAGCTAGACTTGGGAAAGGAAAGTCATCAAAGAAAAGGAAGATGCTGCAGTACAGTACTGAGTACAAGCATTTATTAATGGGGGGACACGTTTACTCATTTATTTTTTTTTTATAATGTGCTGTTTTTGAGGAAGAAATATAATTATTTTTGAATGGGGGGACATGTTAACTCATTTATGAATAAGTAAAAGCGGTAATGTGCTCGTCTTTAAGGAAGGAATCTAATTTTTTTTCAATTCTTTTGTTATCCATTTTGTTCTTTTGGTAGAAAGTGCAACATGAGTTACTGTTTGTATATGCAAGCGCCAACTGCTTGAAAAAGAACATTCTGGATGTCATGCCTTGCTTAGAGATGACAAGGTATAAGTTGAGATGCATATTGTTTTGTTCACTGCTGGCCAAGTTGCTTCGGTAGCTTGAGGCTTGAGCATTGCTTTGGAATCAAGTCAACAGTGATATTCTTTATTTTCTTTGCTAGGTGGATGACCTCTCAAGGATGTATAGGCTCTTTTGCAGAATACCTCGAGGTCTAGATCCTGTTTCTCAAATATTTAAACAGGTGAGTTTTTTTTTTACTTGGAACTTTCGGTATAGTTTTATGAGTCCGAAGTATTTCCTAGGTTAGGCATCCTGCATTTTACGGTTTCTAAGCATTTTTTGCATGCAGCATGTTACTACCGAAGGTACGGCTCTGGTCAAACAAGCATAAGATGCAGCAAGCAAAAAGAAAGTGAGTTATTTAAGTGCTTCTTTGAACTCACCCATAACTGATTGAATCTATCTCTTCGCAAGTGTATTCTTATTTGGCACTTTGATATGAATTTGTGGGTTTTTAATAAAAAACATTTAGATAGGTTACTGGTCTAAGATTAAGTGTATCTATTAGTAGTACTCGGTATGATAGTCATTCTTAATGCTCCTGCACAATGGAGATTTACGCATGTAGCTCTGAGATGTGCATTATCTGGCATGTGTGGGACATACAAGATTTGTGTTGACCTGGCTTGCAATCATTCTTGTCCAATTGTCAGGCAAGCCACATCAACAAACTTATTCTCGGTCACATGATTTACTCTCTCTCTGTTTTTTTCTTTTTCTTTTTCTTTTTCTTTTTCTTTCTTTCGAGGAAGAAAATTAGAGCCTATAAAGGAAAGAGTAGAAATGAAGGCTCTACGTATGGTCGAGATTGGTCTCAATGAGGATAAAATAAAGCCTAGTTGTTCATTCTATGGAGAATGGTTCACTTAAATGTGTCTATTTGTAACAAATATTAATATTATTTTCCACTAGAAATGATGATATAATGATGATTTGTGAGGGTTTCAGTTTTTTTTTATTTTATTTGGATGGTGATTAGGTGCAACAGATTCAAGAGACATTTTGAGTCTGTTGCAGAAAATTTTCCGACGGGCCAAAACCGTCGTCTAGTATGACGTACCGAATCCGTGGCTAAATCCGTCGCTTCACATAATTTTAGGACGAATGTAATCACTCTAAAGCGACGGACATAATTCGTCGTCCAGAATTTGCCACAGAAGTGCGATGGTCCATACGACGGACTTGTCCAAATTTGTGACGGACTTGATTCGTCGCAAATTACTGTCAGCTAGTGTTGACTTCAGACCTTTCAAACGTACTATTATTGCCTCTTGGGAAGCCATTACACCAAGGCCACCAAGTCAGACCAAACAAATTGAATACATTAGACCGTCATTACCCCATAAGAATCATTCATACAAATTACTAACGAAAGCACCATCTAGTGAAAAGAATTCTTCCGAATCGCACGCAACCCTCAACGTGCGCACGCGCGACATTCGAGGGGAGGGCGTTCACAATTAATAATAGAGAAGCTCTCTTGTAGAGATGTATAAATTAAATTTTAGAATAACTAAATCTAAGATTAGTTATTGTTTGGCTCAAAATTAGGTTGTTTGATATGTGAGTGTTAAGCTTTGAATTGTGCATATTCTAACCCCAATTCATCACACATCATGCATGATTTACATGTTTAAAGACTAATCTAATACATGCTTTTATGTTTGTAGGAATACGAGAGAGACTTCACATATATGATGTTAAAATATTCATTTTGTATGCCTTAAAGATTAAAGGAAGAAAGGACAAGAGGAGGAGATGAGATGCGATGAAGATTGAGGAGAAGAATTGTGAAAATTCACAATTCACAGAGTGTCCGACCGGTCGTCCGGCTGGCCAGCCACTACAGTAGACAAGTTGGCTAAAACCTCCAGAAACCAGAAATTCTCTGGACACTTTTTTACACTGCTCGACCTGTTGTCCGACTGGCCGGCAGGCAGGTCGGTTTGAGACAATTTTTTTGTATGTTGCTGTGCAAGCTCCGATCGGCCGGCCGACCAACATCTAGACTGCATAAGGACTCCTTGATTTTTGGAAGATTCCAAGTCCGTGACAGAATTTTGCTATAAAAGGACACTTCTACATCATTCCTAATGCATCATAAAAGGCTTTGGAAGTCTAGGAAGGTGGAGAGGATCTTCGTCAAGCATTTTTAACTCCTCAAACTAGGGTTTTCATAGTTTTTTTTATGCTTTCAAGTAGTTTTTCTTTTGATTCTAGTTGTAGTATGACAATGCTCGGCTAGAACCTCTTAGGTAAGGCTAAGAGGTGAAGCTTGTAGCTAGTTTCATTGTTTAATTCGTTTATTTCAAGTATTCTTATTTCAAGTTTGGATTTTTAAGTTCCAGTTTGAATAAATTTGGTATTTTAGAAGTTTTATGAGAGTTCATGTACTTCGGACATGAGTTTTTTACAATTCTTTGAGATTACCATATTTGGATTGGTTATAATTGAATTGTAATAACCTTAAAGCATGTTATAATCTCTTGGTATGACTGTTACTTCGGAGGCTGCAAGTTCAAGCTCTATGTGCTTAATTAGAATTAGAATTTGATTTCTTGACTTAAGTGGGATTGTGTGTGATTGAATGCCTTATCTTCCAATTAGATGAGAGATAGAACTTCGAATCTAGCTATGTTTATGCTTGAATGAATAAATTCACATTGGACTACTACAAGTGGATCCTCGATGCCTTAGTTCCATTAATTATCAGATTTTTCTAAAGGTTACTGTTTTACTTAGTTATTAAAATTGAATTCTAAAATTGTTGAGATTGAAGTTACTAGAATGGTTTGAATTGGTTTACCCTAATTCCCTGTGGATCGACCTCGATCTTACCGAGTTATTACTACTATTGCAAGCCTTGCACTTGAGGCGAGCGAACAAATTTTTGGTGCCGCTGTCGGTGAATCTAAGTTAAACGGTTTTAAATTATTTTAGTAGCTATAGAATTAGAATTAGTTAGGTTTTACTGTTTTCTTAAAACTAGTTTCTTATTTTCTAGAACTAATATCAATTGCTTTTTTTTTGTAGGAAATTCTTCTAGTTCAAGTGAATCGGGTAACATCATTCTAACTTAGAACTTTTTCTATATTTGAGTTTTTACAACTTTTTAGTTTTTTCAGATTTTCTTTTTTTTGGATTTAGATTTAGATTTAGATTTGGTTTGTGTGGTTTATGTTTCGTTGGGAACGTGACCACACAGAGCGTCTCCAAACCGAGAGTGGTTTAGTTGGACCACTATCTGTCCAAAGACAAGCTAGAAAATACATAGAACATTATGATCAGGAAGTATGGACTAAACACCGTTAATGGATCCTCCTCCTCCAACTCCCACTACAAACGCAAATCAAGAGGGAGTAGGAGAGAATGAAGTGCACAATACTCCTCTAATTAGAGCTTTGCGTGACTATTTACAACCGACCCATACGAATACACCCTCATGTGTGGTTCTACCAACCACCGAGGGGAACATTGATATAAAGCCGAGGGTGATTCAACTTTTACCTACGTTCCATGGGCTAGATTCTGAGAGCCTATATTTACACTTAAAAGAGTTTGATGAGGTTTGCAATACAACAACGTGACGGAGGATGTCATCAAACTTAAATTGTTTCCCTTCTCACTAAAAGAAAGAGCCAAAGGTTGGCTCCACTCTCTTAAACCACATTCGATAGGGACATAGATTGAGATGACCTGAGAATTCTTGAAAAAGTTCTTCCCAGCTCATGAAACTAACACCCTTCGTAAATCTATCATGAACTTTTGGGGAAAGAGGGTGAGTTATTCTTTCAAAGTTGTGAAAGATTTAAGGACCTCTTACTCACTTGCCCACATCATGGCTACAAAAGTTGGCGAATTATAAATTTCTTTTACGACAGATTGAATTCCAACATGCGCCAATTTATAGAGATGATGTGCAATAGTGAGTTCATAAGCAAAAATTCAGATGAAGCATGGAGTTACTTAGACATGTTGGCCGAGAATGCCCAATCATGGGATACCTCGAACAAGTCTAGTAACCTTAAGCCTCCTCAACAAAAAGAGAAATGAGGGAGAAAGATGGTGTAAATTCAAGGATAACCAACATCACAACAAAAGTCGAGGACATGGAACGAAGTAAAAGTGGGGTTTCTAATTCCATGGAAGCCTATTGAAAACGTGTGCGGAATTTGTGCCGCTAATATACACTCTATGCAAGATTGTCTTACAATTCCTGCGTTTCAAGAGGTGTTACAAGAGCAAGCAAACGGCGTATATGGTTATCAACGGCCTTTTAATGGACCGGTAGGTAACTTGGAAGAATCATCTAAATTTCAGTTGGAGGAATGATCCCACTACCAATCCGACCAACTCTCAAGGAGGGTCACTTATGCAAAACATGACCCCACCTCAATTCTCAATGGAGGACACTCTAAATGCATTTATGCAAGGGCAAACACAAATTAATCAAACAAATCAGCAAATGTTCCAAGAGCTTAAGGTTTCGGTTGATGAGATTAAGAAACGCTTGAATGCTAGGGAAGGGACCTCTCTGGCTCATTCTTAAACAAGCACATGAAATCAGCACCCCTAACCTTCCCAACCAACATGTGGAGCAAGCAAAATCCATCGCCACTCTTAGAAGTAGTAACCAAGTGGACAAATCTATTCTGATGAAGGCCGATAAGTCTAATAATCCGATAATTCCTGAGAATGAGGATGGACCTAGCTTAGCCCCACAAGAAACGGAACGTGTTCACAAGCCCATAGTACAATTCCCTTCGAGATTAGTTGCTCCAAAACCTTTCACAAACTCTCATGATATTTTAGAGGTCTTCAAACAAGTCAAGATCAACATTCCATTGCTTGACGCCATTAAACAAATTTCCTCCTATGCCAAATTTCTAAAGGACCCATGCACAACAAAATGTAAATATAATATGCAACAAAAGGCCTTTTTCAATGAGCAAGTGAGTGTCATTCATACCCAAAAGACTCCCCCAAAATATAAGGATCCCGATAGTCCCACAATTTTATGTATCATTGGTGACTACTGGATCGAGCATGCATTACTAGATTTGGGGGCAAGTGTAAACTTGATCCTGTACTCAGTATACGAGCAATTGGATCTTGGTGAATTAAAACCCACCAAAATCACATTGTAACTCACTGATAGATCCATTCGTATACCGAGAGGGGTAGTTGAGGATGTATTGGTCCAAGTCGACAAATTCTACTATTCGGTGGATTTTATCAGTCTTGGACACACAACCGGTTATGAATACTAGCACTCAAATACTGGTAATTTCACAATGCCAAAACAGTAAAAAAACGACACAAAAACGCTTGGTTTAACGACGAACATGGTCTGTTGTTAAAAAGGGCTTGATTTAACGACGAACTAAATCCGTCGTTAAGGTGAAAACAGTCCGTCGCTAACAACTACCACCTCCCGCTTTGGCGTTTAATCGACAAAATTGTACGACGGACCAGAATCCGTCGATAATTGTAAAGTAACGACGGATATAATCCGTCGTTAATATTACGACGGATCTAATCCGCGTAAAGTAATGTATTCAAGAGGATTTCCTGCGTCGTAAAATTCTGCGTCCGGAGACGGGACGTTGGGATTTATCGACGAACCTTCTTGGATATAACGACGGATATAGTTCGTCGTAAATTGAAAATTATACATTGCAATTCATTTTATATAAAATTGTTTCTTTAATAAGTTCAAAAAAAATGGATTTTTAGAAAAAAAGTTGACAAGTTTAATAAAAATTAACAATATTTAAGAAAAATGGGATTTGGAAAAATTCGAGATTTTAAAAATAATATTCTAAATTTAAAGAAGAACTAGAATTTTGAAAGAAATTGAGACGTTTGAATGAAGTGGATAAGTTTGAAATAATGCAGACTTTGAGAATGATTGAGGTTTTGCATTTTGATAGATATTGACATATTTTGATAAAAAAAAATAGATTTTCAAAAAATTGGCATTTTGAAAACGAACATCGAAAAGTTTAAAAAATTGTGATTTTGAAAAAATGTTGAGTTAATCTTGAATAAAATTTATAAGTTTGAAAAAAAATGTAATAAAATTAATAATGTTTAAGAAAAATTGAAATGTAGAAAAAATAAAAAATTTGAAAATAATTAGGATTAAAAAAGAACAAAAAATCTGAAAGAATTTTGACATAAATTAGGATTTAAAAGGATTTAAAAAAAGTTAGCATTTTGACATAAATCAAGAATTTTGAATAAAATTTATCGGTTTGAAAAAATAGATTTTCAAAAAAAAAAATTGTGATTTTTAAAAAGAAATTTAGATTTTGTATTTTCTAAAAAAAAATTAAGAAATTTGATAGAAAATCATGGTGGGGTCCACAGAGCACTAACCACTAGTCACCTGGCTAGTGGTAATGGGTGCGAATTAGGTGTTACTCATGTAACAGTTTGGTGGGTGTTACCCTTACCGTGGGGCCCACTTAGTTGATTTTCTGTATATCTGCGCTGTCCATCCATTTCTACAGATGATTTTAGGATGAGGTACCAAAGCTAATGCAGATCCAAATCTTAGGTTGGCCACACCACAGGAAACAATGTTAATTGAACGTTCACCACTAAAAACTTGTTAGGGCCAAAGAAGTTTTGGATCAACTTGATATTTGTTTTTTCCCTTCATCCAGGTCCATATGACCTAAACAATTTGGATGTCAAATAAACATTACACTGGGCTTAGGAGGATTTTAATGGTGGACGTTCAATCATTATTGTTTTCCTATAGTGTGGTCCACCTGAGATTTATATCTGCATCATTTATAGGATTCATTTGTAAAATGATCCGGAAAAATGAATGTACGGTGTGGATAAAACACATGCATCATGGTGGGGCACACAGAGCACCGACCACTAGCCACCTGGCTAGTGGCAGCGAGGCGCGGATTTCCTGCTAAAGCCTTGCGCATGAAGTTCCTGCGCTGGGAATCAAGGTGGGGCCCACAGTGATTTTTTTTTATAAATCCACCCCGTCCATCTGTTTTGGGACCTTATTTTAGGACATGAGAACAAAAATGAACCAGATCCACGACTCAAGTGGCCCGAAAATGTGAGGATTGAACGTCCACAGTTGAAATATTTGTGGAGCCACATGAGTTTCGAATCAGGATAATATTTGTGTTTCTAGTTCATCCCAGTAGTAGTGACGTTATGAACGTTATGGATGTCATATAAACATCACTGTGGACCGAGGGAGGTTTCAACGGTAGTAATTTACCTACCCACCTTTTCCTTTAGTGAGGGCCACTTGAGTCTTGGATCCGGTTCATTTTTGTTTTCCTGTACTAAAATGAGCTCCGAAAATAGATGGACGAGGTGGATTTATAAAAAAAAAAAAATCAATGTGGCCCCACCTTGATTCCCAGCGCAAGAACTTGCGCAAGGCTTTCGTAGGAAATCCGTGCCCGTGGCAGCGTGGATGGAGGGAAACCAAAATTCCCAAATCGGCTATCCCGCCCTTAGGGCAAATATCTGGTAATCCCCTCTCTCTCCCTCTATCTCGTTGCGCCCAAGATCCTCTACCTCTGCCCCGATTCCATCACTGACTAGGCGAAGATCGATGATCGATGGCTCATCGATCCCGAGCTCCTCTACCTCCGCCCCAAGATAAGGCGGCCATGCCAAGGTCTACAAGGCCATGTAATCTCTCTCTCTCTCTCTCTCTCTCTCTCTCTCTCTCTCTCTCTCTCTATTCCACTATCTTTTTGGATGAAGGAGTGGAGATAGCACAAAAACCATGGTGGGCCCAAGTGTTTTCAACGGCGGCATCAATCCCCATTGATTCATGCGATGTGGCCCACTTGAGTTTTGGATGTAGTGTATCATGCCAACTCATGTAGAAATTTATGGGAAGTGTGGGAGTGCGAAGGATGCCTCTCACGTGTTTGATAGAATGCCTGTACAACACATGGATTTGACATTTGATGATAAGTGGGTTTGTTATTTATGTGGTGATTTCATTGGAATTTTGCTTTGTTTGGGATCTAGATTTATCTGTTTTGGTGAGAAAGGGGTTTGATTAGATTTATCAGGATCTTTTTTTTTTTTTTTGGCTAAGGATAATTATCTGTTTTGGTGAGAAAGGGGTTTAATTAGATTTTTCTACTTTGTGTTTCTGGTGTAAAAATTAGTGAATTTTGAGATAGGGATCACTCCGCTTTGATCAACGGACCGTGTCAAGGCTCTAGATGGTCAGATAAGACCCACACACAGTTGGTGGACCCCATAGAGATGGGCCCACAAGATCTATTAGAACAGGTTTTCAGTTTTCAGGTTGTGCAGAAATTGGGCGGGTCCATTTTTAGGTCCGATTCACGATCACATGGGGTCCACTTTGGGCAAGAGGATGTGACCTTTTGATAGCCCTATGTATGGGCATCAAAACCCCTAATGTGGGGCCCGCTGAAAGTGTGCATGGAATTTATGGTGCAAGGCCCAATATGGGTACTTGGAATTTCTGCACAGTTTTTGCAACTATTGTTGGCTCCAATTTTGGGCGTTGTTCACCGATCACATGGGATCCACTTTAGGGGTGTAGGAGGTCATTTATACTCTCACTTATTAGAGCTACAAAACCTTAGTGGTGGTTAACCAAATTGGTATTTGTAGGGTCTGCCACAAGGGTCTAAAAATGAAGGTTTGCCCCAAAACACAGGATTTTCAGAACTAGTGTGATTTGTTAAGAGTTTTCATCTGTTTATGCGAAAATGACATGATTTGTCCATCTTAACTTGCCTGGCTATTCTGTCCATCTTGTATTTGAGATTTGGGATATAGCGGGGCAGCAGCAGCTGCTCTTGTTTACGATATAACAAATCTGGTATATGAAAAAACTTACCAATATGTAGTTGGATGTATATGTGGGCTGATTTTGTTTGGGGAGTCATTCACTTGGAAACATGCCATTTGTTACTTTCTGTTTCAGTCACTCTGTTTTTGCTTATTCGATTGTATAAATTTGGAAGGCATTTTATATTCTTAAATGGGTTTGTGCAGTGAAAGCTGATGCTCTTGGTATGTTGGAATTTTGTTTTGGCTCAAGGTAATATACATAATAGGCTGACCAATTGCCTATATACAAACAAAAAAAGATTTAAAAAAAGAAACTCTCTTATTTTGCATCTTGTGGCTATTTTATTTTTATTATTTTTACTTGTAACTTGAGACTTAAATCATTTTTGTACTCGCGACAACCATCAGGGCCTTTGATATTGCCATGGAAAAGAGTAGGCCCCCGCTATGAATATCACCCTCTTCGAAAAACAGGCTGATCCTCTTACTAGGCGGGTCACACCTCTATGTTGAATCGGATTTTCGGTTCTCCAATGAACCCAACGGTGTGTCCGCCCAACTAGAGGAATATCCTGATTTTTGTACCCGATGATGTTCATGGCGCTTTTTTTTTTTACTCACGCACCCACCCCCACACACTCACTCGCTAGCTGGCTATTTCACCACCTATGGGTTTCAAACCCAAGACCTCTTGTTGAAACTCCAAAGAGTCTACCAACGAGGCAAGGACATTCTTTTCTTTTAGTATTGTTTTGCTATATATTGCTCAATTCTCTTGGGTGCTGCAATTCTTGCCTCTGAATTTTCCAAAGACAAGTTTGTAGCTAAAGTGAAGATGGAGATTGTGGTGAGCAAGGATAAGGTATATGCAGACAAGTTTAGCACTTCTCTCTTTTTACATGAATGATATTCATCATGTTAACTAACCTGACTGCTATTATGTCTAGTGAGGTTAGTTAATCTTTTGTCTCAAGCATGTATGACCATGTCCATGCCTAGAACTCTAGTTCTAGTCCAGCAACTAGCCTTACCATAGCACCTTTTTAGCCAAAGAAAGAAAAAATCTAGTAAATCTAGTATTCTAGACTATCTTTGGCTAAGGATGCAAACATTTGAAGAAATTCCAGATTGGAAGATCCTTGCCATCGAATCTTTGGACATTTTTCTAAGATACTGTTGTATTTATGCTTACTATCAATTTGAAGGGTGCCTTTAATCTGGCAAACATTTGAGAAATACCACACGCACAATACAGACCGTAAGATCAATGGTCCATCTGTGAGGTTTATCTGTTTTGGTGAGAAAGGGGTTTGATTAGATTTATCAGGATCTTTTTTCTTTTTTTTTTTTTTGCTGAGGATAATTATCTGTTTTGGTGAGAAAGGGGTTTAATTAGATTTTTCTACTTTGTGTTTCTGGTGTAAAAATTAGTGAATTTTGAGATAGGGATCACTCCGCTTTGATCAACGGACCATGTCAAGGGTCTAGATGGTCAAATAAGACCCACACACAGTTGGTGGACCCCACAGAGATGGGCCCCACAAGATCCATTAGAACAGGTTTTCAGGTTTTCAGGTTGTGCAGAAATTGGTTGGGCCCATTTTTTGGTCCGATTCACGATCACATGGGGTCCACTTTGGGCAAGAGGATGTGACCTTTTGATAACCCTATGTATGGGCATCAAAACCCCTAATGTGGGGCCCAATGAAAGTGTGCATGGAATTTATAGTGCAAGGCCCAATATGGGTACTTGGAATTTCTGCACAGTTTCTGCACAACTATTGCTAGCTCCAATTTTGGGCGTTGTTCACCGATCACATGGGATCCACTTTAGGGGTGTAGGAGGTCATTTATACTCTCACTTATGAGGGCTACAAAACCTCAGTGGTGGTTAACCAAATGGGTATTTTTAGGGTCTTCCACAAGGGTCTAAAAATGAAGGTTTGCCCCAAAACACAGGATTTTCAGAACTAGTGTGATTTGTTATGAGTTTTCATCTGTTTAGCGTAAAATGAAATGATTTGTCCATCTTAACTTGCCTGGCTGTTCTGTCCATCTTGTATTTGAGATTTGGGATACAGCGGGGCAGCAGCAGCTAGTATTGTTTATGATATAACAAATCTGGTATATGAAAAAACTTACCAATATGTAGTTGGATGTATATGTGGGCTGATTTTGTTTGGGGACTCATTCATTTGGAAACATGCCATTTATTACTTTCTGTTTCAGTCACTCTGTTTTTACGTATTCGATTGTATAAATTTGGAAGGCATTTTATATTCTTAAATGGGTTTATGCAGTGAAAGCTGATGCTCTTGGTATGTTGGAATTTTGTTTTGGCTCAAGGTACTATACATAATAGGCTGACCAATGGCCTGTATACAAACAAAAAAGATTAAAAAAAAAACTCTCCTATTTTGCATCTTGTGGCTATTTTATTTTTATACAGGACAAGCTAGTCTGAGTTTGTAGCAAGTGTCAACAAGTATCTTGAAGCTTAGAACCACAAACTCTTTGTTGGTATGAGGTTCAAGATGAGATTTTGAGGGCGAGGAAGCTCTTTAGAGAAATAATATTGTATTGGCTGTGTTTATGGTTTTGATATTATAAGAAATATGTGCGACTTAGAAACAGTTATATAGTTCCATTTTATTGGTTTAGCTTGTGTTGATGTACCGAATTACTTTCTACTGTTTAATTTGTGACTTGGAAATGTTGGATGTGTGACGGATTCTGTTTGTCCAAGCAATCCATTTAGTCGTTTGAAAATGGATAATCACTAACAATGGTCCATAGTTAATGGTTAATTTGCTGAATGGTCAAGAACAAGCTGATTTGGGGTGTGGGTTGGTATCTCTCATGCAATATGTTCACCAACTGATTGAGGTCTGGATCACCAATAGGTGGGCCCCCCATGAATGATATACAGGACCTTACTAATCCAATTATCATTTTTTAGCTAAACTTGAGCAGAAAAAACTATGGTTTTTTTCTTTCCTTGGCCAGTCTTATAATTACAAATCTTTGTGTTATTACTCTTGACCAAACAACACAATTTCATATTCTTGTAGAAAATGTGCTTCTATGCAAGCATTTGTTGCTATTTTACTAATTGTTTGCTTCATGTGCTGAAACTGCAGGATCTGATGCAAGTTCCACTAATTTACATCATTGCTATCATAATACCAGCTGTACAGCCTTTACTTTTTCAATCACAGCATAGCTTCACAGCTGGCTTAATCGCAGGTAGTTCAATATGAAAAACTCGCCTGCTTATCATTATGACATTTTATTTCTTGGGTTCATGGTATATGTCTGGTTTTGAATATCGTCAATTCATTTATGTAAACTCCATCTTTGTCGTTATTTTATCAATAGCTTAATTAGTTCTTTCAAAATCATGATTTCAGGTTCTGCTTTGCGGTTTGTTTGGAATTCTTCATTCCAATGGGGTCGTCCCACAACTTTCCCATGCACACTAAAAGCCTTGCTGTTTTAGAAAGATAGCTTAATTGGAGGGTTTCAAAATATTTTGTTGCTGCATTGTTGATTGAAAGACTAATATTGTTTCTTGCTAATGTGATCGGATATTTAAGATGTCCATAGCTAGTTCGCAAGATGTAAGAAATTCAATATGCAATAAATGATGGATGTGTGAATTAGAAATGGTTAGTTTAGTTTATGTATTGAATTGGTTTCTACTGCTTCGATGATATCAGGTGTAAGAAATTCAAAATGCAATAAATGCATGCCGGTTTTTTTGATTTTTTAAACATTAACGACGGACCAGATCCGTCGACGATGTTATAAGAAAACTGACAGATCCTAGTTTTATCGACTGATTTGGTCCGTCGTTCCTTTTACAACGACGAATAGAATCCGTTGCTGGAACGATGATGGTTTTGGTGACGGTTTTGGAGGTGACAACAGATAGGTCCGTCATTTATTTAACGACGGACTATATCCGTCGTAATTTACAGACGGATTAGGTTCGTCGTTTATGATTAACGACTTGCAAAACACGTGTGACCATGCGACGGACTTGGTCGGTCGTTTTTTTTGCGATATTGGCGTAGTGTTTTAGGTTGCCCATTCTTGGCTATATCAAACACAATTATAAATTTCAGAATTGGGTGATGAAATTGTCCTTTGGAAACATGACATTGGAGGTGAACATGTTCCATATGTACAAAAGGCATAGGGATGATGATGATATCCATGAGGTAGACTTTATCGAGTCCGTTATGGAAGAGGAGTTTGTTTTAAATCAGAATTTTAATCCTCTAGATGTTGTTTACTTCAATCCCTTTGAGGATTGGGATGATGATTATGATTCTCATAAGATAAACATGATAGAATCTATGGAAGATGGAGATTTTTTCCAACCCGATCTACTTGAAAGTTTAGAGACGTGTGACACACTCCAAGGATGAAACCAATTTGATTATTAATGAGGCCTTGGAAGAGTCAATTTCTGAAAATTTCCTTGACAAGTCACCAATTTTTTATCTACACAAATCTATTATGTAGAAATTTAAAGAATTAGTGCTTGACTTGCCTACAGAGAGGCTAATTTCTGAAAGTGTAGAGGTTGAGGACCCACTCCAACCTACACAAAAGTCTGAGAAGGAGGAAGACGTGAAGGGTCTAAATCTGAAAACTTTCTTACTTAAGGTCTCTCACACTCTAGAGGAGTGTTTGGCTTATTTTGAAGATTGGGATGATCCCATGATTAAGGATATAATGCACGCCTTGAGGGAGACCCCTCTAGTGCCTAAACAGCTTTCTTGCATAGAGTGTCAAACTGTAATATCAATTGTGGAAGCACTGATGAAATTAGATTATGTGGAGACCATCCCAAATCAAAGAGCACCACTTCTGGGATGACCCATATTTCACAAATTTTTGCCCAAACAAGATGGAAAGGAGATCCATATTCACTAATTTCCAACCAATGATATTCTCCTTTCCTAGTACATGTGGCAACGTTATTGAGAAACCCACTGAAATTTTTCAACAAGATTTTCAATGGGTTAGAATGATTAATGTCACCAATGTATTTTCCAAAGCAGAATAGTGGATAGTTCTACTAAAAAATCTGTTACACCACTTGATGATCCTGCTCAATTTTGTTCTTTTGGATGTTATAATGATGATTGATCTCCTTGTCTGATGAAGATTCTCTTTCTAAAAGGATAGCTTAGGAGTTGTTTATTGCTTTAAGTAGGATTAGGTCTAGTTTGTTTTCTGTTTTAGTTTTAGTGCTTTAGTAAACTTAATTGTCGGAGGTAGATTTCCATGATCGACTCTCTCAAGTACTCTCGATCTCACCCTCTTTTATTTTTATCATTGCTCTCAAGTTATTACTTATTGCATATCTTTGTACATTAAGGACAATGCAAGATTTGGTTAGGGGTGTGAGATTCCTAGATAAATCTAGTCGAGAGCAATATTTATAGAAAATTTTCAATTTCTCTGAAAATTCAAAACTCTTGTGGAAAACCTTGTTTCTATGTACTTGGGATGCTATAAGTACGAAAGGATGAAAGATAAATTGATATGATTTTGAGATATCTAAATCAGTTTAAATATAATAGTTTTCTATATGAATTCCCCTATTTATATGATCGATAGAAAATTTGAACACTTGTGAATTTAGTTCACATTACACGATTCTCATGGTTTGAAGGGATTATGTAGAATTGTAGACTGGTTACACTTAGATCTAAGGTGTTAAGGAACCAAGCTAGGGAACTTTGCCCATCCTTATTCATGAGAAAGAAGAATGGAAGATATGAAATTTTAAAAATCCTATCTCATGTATATGAAAAGAAAGAAAGTTTGCTTATTATTGAATACTTGTTGAAAATTTTCGAAAAGGGTTACCTATTACCAACCAGGGGATGGTCTACCCATAACCAAAGCTAGAAATGAAAAGTATTGTGAAAGCCGTCAAAGGAACGGTAAGGCAAATTCTTGTCATAGGTCCTTTAGTTTAGTCATACACCTTTAGATCTTTAGTTTGATTGATCTATGAAGAACGTAATCCTAAAAACTAATAAGATGAACATTCACTATGCACACTAGGTTAAACTTGTTCGGATTCTTCTATTTATCAATCAATCAGTGGGGATTCTATATGAACACTTGTTATGTTTAAGGAGTTTAAGATTTCAACTTCTATCATCCAGTTTTTCTGAATATTACACTTGTATGTATTGGAGTTTATAGAAGCATAGTTTCCGAAAGGGTTGGGTTTTGAAAAGTTGGATTTGTTTCACGCATGTTTTACTCGAGACTAGCAAAATGTTGGTTGGGGGGTGTGTTGAGCTCTGAATTGTGCATATTCTAACCCTAATTCATCACACATTATGCATGGTTTACATGTTTAAAGACTAATCTAATACATGTTTTTGAGTTTGTATGAATGCGAGAGAGACTTCACATATATGATGTTAAAATATTCATTTTGTATGCCTTAAAGATCAGAGGAAGAAAGGACAAGAGGTGGAGGTGAGATGCAATGAAGATTGAGGAGAAGAATTGTGAATTCACAGAGTATCCGACGGTCGTCCGGCCGGCCGGCCACTGTAGCAGACAGGTCGGCTAAAATCTCCAGAAACTAGAAATTCTTTAGACACTTTTTTACACTGCCCGACCTGTCGTATGATCGGCTAGCAGCCAGGTCGGTTTGAGATAAAAATTTTGTATGTTGCTATGCAAGCTCCGACCGGCGGGCTGGCCAGCGTCCAGACTGCGTAAGGACTCTTCAATTTCTGAAAGATTCCAAGTCGGTGACATAATTTTGCTATAAAAGGACACATCTACGTCTTTTCTTAGGCATCACAGAAGGCTTGGAAGTCCAGGGAGGTGGAGAGGATCTTCATTAAGCGTTTGTAACTCCAACTAGGGTTTTTATAGTTTTTCTATGCTTTCAAGTAGTTTTTCTTTTGATTCTAGTTGTAGTATGACAATGCTCGGCTAGAACCTCTTAGCTAAGGCTAAGAGGTAAAGCTTGTAGCTAATTTCATTGTTTAATTCATTTATTTCAAGTATTCTTATTTCAAGTTTGGATTTTTAAGTTCTAGTTTTAATAAAGTTGATATTTTTAGAAGTTTTATGAGAGTTCATGCACTTCAAACATGAGTTCCTTACAATTCTCTGAGATTACCATATATGTATTGATTAAAATTTAATTGTAGTAACCCTAGAGCATGCGATGATCTTTTGGTATGGCTGTTACTTCGAAGGTTACGAGTTCAAGTTATATGTACTTAATTAGAACTAGAATCTGATTTCCTGACTTAAGTGGGATTGTGTGTGATTAAATGCCTTATCTTCTAACTAGATGAGAGATAGAACTTCGAATCTATTTGTATTTATGCTTGGATAAATGAATTCACATTGGACTACTACAAGTGGATCCTTGAGGCCTTAGTTTCATTAATTATTAGATTTTTCTAAAAGTTATTGTTTTACTTAGTTATTAAAATTAAATTCTAAAATTGCTGAGAATGAAGTTACTAAAATGGTTTGAATTGGTTTACCCTAATTCCCTGTGGATTGACCTCTGTTTTACCGAGTTATTACTATATCGCAAGCCTTGCACTTGAGGTAAGCGAACAGTGAGCGTGCAAGAGCCTAGTTGTAGCTCATTTCGAACTGATCACTTTTTTACCTCGAGCACCAAAATAGACAAAGAGACTGAGAATGGTCTTCTATGACTAAGAACTTGGTAGTTCGTTGTCTATTCTGCCAGCTATAAAAGTGATTAGGTGATTTGTGAAGGGCAAGGTCCGTCCTTCAAATGGATTCTTTTTCACTTTTCAGACGAAATGATGTCAATATTCACAAAATAATTTTATTTATGATTTACAATACTCACACTTATAATCAGTTAGGATAAGCAAAGGAAATCTTTTTGTCGCTCAACATGAACTAAGCTTCATATGTGAGAAAGTCATTGGGCGCAGGAAGGCTATAAGTTCGTCGCTCAATGCGAGCTAAGCTTTATAGGCAAGACGGTCAGTGAAGAGCAGATCATTGGCAATCTATTTGTCACTCAGCATAAATCGAGCTTCATAGCTGAGAGAGTCAGAGAGGTTGAAAATTTGCTCGTTAATTACTTGGTGGAGACAAGCTTCATAGGTGAGATGGTCAGTGGAGGCGATTATTACTCATTAAGTAGCAAGAAAGCCCCAAGCCTTCCATTAATTTAAAACTGAGCAATCTTCCCTACGATCTGACAGTGTAATCCTAGACAAAGGTGGAGAGAAAATCTAAAGATAAAAACTAGGGCACGTTTTGATGAGCAATGTGGAGCTAAACTAAAATGAAATATAAAATATAAGTATCCATAAGGGACAGAGATAAGTAACTTTGTGTTAGATCTGGTTGTGTTAACAAGAGAGGCCTAGAACTCTTTATTTCTTCTCTCATTTATACACTTCATAAGTGGTTGTTGGAGAGTTGGTTATGTAACCACTTCACCATGTGTCATTATTGTAGCTGGTTATTGGAGAGTTGGTTATGTAACCACTTCGCCACGTGTTATTGTTGTAGATGGTTATTGGAGAGTTAGTTATGTAACCACTTTTCCATGTGTCATTGGTATGGATGGTTATTAGATAGTTGATTATGTAACCACTTCGCCATGTGTTAATGTTACCACTTTCTTTGCACATGTAAGTGGCAATTACTACTAAAATAACCTTTTATGCCATAAAAACCATCATTTCGACAATTTTTTTCAGCCATTTCTTTCATTATTTCAATCGTCATTTATTAACCAAAAATCAACCATTGGCCACAGATTTGGTTGTAAGTTATAAATTTGGCCATTGGCCATAAATTTAACCACAAATTGTATATTCATTGGTCACAAATTTGGTCGTAAGCCAGTCGTAAGTCGTTTAAACTACCAATTTTACATTTTTATAGACAATTTGTCACTTTACCAGCTGTAAAGATTTTAAACAAGATAAAGTTGCCACATGACATCTTTTGAGCCATCTGATATAATTATGTCAAATCGGATGGAAATAATGCCACCCATGTCTCTTTTCATTCGGTCGAAGAATGTGAAGAGACGTTATTTCTTTTAACTGGAAATCTTCTTGGTGGATCAATATGGAATCTTCCCACAACCACTTTACTTTTGGTTCTTGAGTCGTGGGGTTCACCAATGGAGGAACCAAATGTGTAGGAGGTCGGCCCTAATTAGGCTGTTTGATTCCTAAGACAAGTTGCCCCCCTAAAGACTCCATAATTAGGGGCATCTTGGTCATATAAGCTGCAGGGTCAGTCATTTGAACTGATTCTTCCCTTGCCTTCATGAAGTGGCAAGTTATAGTTGAGCTAATCTAATTGGCCAAGTCCCAATTGAGGATTAGTCATTCTTTCTGAACCATCATCCATTGGAGGAATAGTATCTTGTCACGCCTCCAAATCCGAAACTATGGTTAAGGCTAACCCTAGCCTCAGGTTAAGAGATATGATTTAGGTTAAAGTATTAATTTAAATATTCACTATACATTTCACATTCATCCACACAAATAAGAAGAAAACTAAGGAACTTTATTCAAGACTTAATAATAATAAAACGTTAATCATTTAAATATTCACTCAAAGTGTCTTATAAAATAAAAACATAAATTGTTCAAATATCATCTCGTCCAATCCAAATAATGACTAAAGCGAATCATCGATGTTATAGGTATCATCGAGCTAACTTCTAAAGAATTTTGACCTACTCCTTAGTCTACATTTTTTCATCAATAAATGGTATGAATCAAATTGTCCAATTAATATTTCTCAATACAATAATAATTAAGAGTTTTCAAATATAACATTTAAGAAAAATACTTGTAAAATGAAATCAATATGCACAAGTTTTCCACATCTTTAGGTATGGGTTTTAGTATAACACCAGGACCAATTCCTTTATAATTGGTCTAAAATTTCTAATCACTCATCTTCAGTTTAACAAACAATTTCTTAAACTCCTAATAACCCTGAATTCCACAAAGGAGTCACTCTTCTCTCATAAGGATTTCAATCCTGAGGACCCATAGTCCCCTATCATTTTCATTCACTCATCATCACTTATAGTTAAACTTCACCTCCACTGACGTCACTTATAATAAACTTCACCTTCACTCATGTCACTCATATTATAGCCTCACCATCACTCATAGAATCACTCATCATATAGCCTCACAATCACTCATAGTGTAACACCCCTTCTCTTTCAGTGTCCTTCTAAGCGCATGTGTGCAATGTCTAATGAAATACCCGCAACTCGAGCTAACATGAATCGTATACCTCTGGTACCTTCTGTTGGTCATCCAAGAGAACAAAACTCTAAGAACCCGAAACATACGATAATGAGACTGCATCGTTGCTACAAACTAGACGATACCCCTCATGCGTTGATGAATGTACCCGCACTCGGCTGCGAGAAGAACGGTTAACATTTATGTGCATAATGAGCCTTAAAATCCTTAAATAGTGCCCCAATTCCATCATTTTTCTAAAAAATTTCTAAGTTAATGAATCCCCTTAATTAAATCCTAATGGTACCATACTACAACCCTTTAACCTATAATTGTTACCCTTAATAAAGGTAAGGGTTACTTTTCCATAGAAGTCAATGTTTTTTCTTGAAATAAGAGAGAGAGCCACTTCATATCTTCTAGAAAATGGTTAAGTATTACTAAACCATGCTTAAGACCAAAAGTCACTAAAATTCATTAAAATAAAGAGAGTTTGCCAACACCCCATTTTTATATACACTTAGTCTTAATCTAAGTATCAATTAACCTAAAATAAAGGTTAAATTAAGATTAATAAAGTGCATGCACTAAAGTCAAATATTTTTTCCTAAATTTAAGAAGGGCCAAGTATTTTGTCCCCTTACTTTTTCTAGAAAAGCATCTTGTGTATAATTGGGGTGTTAATATGCCCCTTAAAGCTAGATTGGAGGGACAAATTATCCTTGAAATAAGGAGGTGCTTCCATATATGCCTTAATTTTGAACCCTCTCCCTAATTACCCTCTCCTCTATAAGTTTTAGTCATCCATTGCTATATATATAGAGAGAGTGGTAATGGTGGACCTTCCTTCGAGGATATCTAAGTTATCGAATCCCTAGATTGAGGTGAGTACACCTTCCACTTTTCTCTTTATTTTTTTTTATATGGATGATTATGATGATCATATTGTTGATAATGATGATGATATAATATGGAACCCATTGACGGTAGGCACCACCGTGAAGATTGAATGAAATTCAAACCCTTCATAGGGCTACACATACATGGATAAAGGGAATACGCAAAAATTAACCCAATTCAAGACCCATGGATGAAGGGAATATACAAAAATTAGCTTAATTCAAGACCTATGTGGGACCCACTGATCTTGAGCCCCACCATGATGATTGTTAGTCATCCAACTAGTTATAAGTTTGCAAATACCTGGATAAAGTAACCACACAAATATTAACTATTTAAAATGTGGATCCCACCATAGTTCTTATATGCAATCCGGACCAGGTTTGTTGTGTAGTGCAATAGATAGCCCGGATACCCTGATTGGATGGTCTAGATTGTGTGGCATATGGATACCCAATCGGTCCTAAATTTTTTAAGCTGATACTAGACATGATGTATCATATATGTACCAAATTTGGAGCTAATCTGATTAGTCTAACCACTTCATCTGATTGATGCAATCCGGACCAAGTTTGTTGTCTAGTGCAACAGACAACACTGATAATCTGATTGGATGGTCCAGATTGTGGGGCCCATAGATATCCAATTGGTCATAAATTTTGACATATGTTACTAAGCTTGATAAATCATGTATGAACTAAATTTTGGGCTAATCCGACCATTCTAACCTGCTCATCTAATAGATGTAATCTGGACCAGGTTTGTTGTCTATTGCAAAAGACAACACTAATAACCTGCTTGGACAGTCCAAATTATGGGGCCCACGGATATTAAATTAGTCCTAAATTTTTAGATATGTTACTAGACTTGACAAATCACGTGCACACTAAATTTGGGGCCAATCTGACGATTCTAATCCCCTCATCTAATCGATGTAATCTGGACCAAGTTTGTTATCCAATGTAGAAGGCAACACTGATACCCTAATTGGACGGTCCAAATTATGGGGTCTACAGATATTAAAGTGGTCCCAAATTTTGGGATATGTTGCTAGACTTATAAATCACATATGTATCAAATTTAGGCCTAATCCGACCGTTTTAACCCCATCATCTAATCGATGCAATCCGGACTAGGTCTGTTTTCCAGTGCAGTAGACATCATTGATGCCCTTATTGGACGATCCAAATTATGGGGCCCACTATGGACCTTACCCTGATGAATATAGCCTATATCTAATTGTCCATTCAGACTACCATTTTATTTTAAGGTCTTATGTTAAGTGTTAAATATTGTATATTTATTACCATTTTTTGTATTCTTTTCCCTTGCATTCGAATGATAAATTGGTCTAATTAGACATAGTTTCAATGTACAGGAAAGATAAAAGGTATGAGAGAATTCGAGCTAAAGGTGAGGATTTAAAGCCCATAGAAGATCAAAAGTGGAGCGATTGAAGAATTATAACCCAAGATACGATGATCAAAGCATGTTCAAGTTGGAAGATTAAAAGATATTAAGAGGTCGTTAAATTATTCTTGAAGAAGAGAAGAAAAATCAAGTCAGCCAAGTCCGGTCGACCCTAGAATTTTTCTGTTAACCTTGACTCACTGGACATCCGAACCATGCAAAATAGACAGGTCCAGTCGACCTTGACCCCCTGGACAGATTCTGGTTGACTGGACTCTGTTAGGGTCAATCGGATGAGCAATTTTTCTGCTTTGCAATTTTGTGCGAAGTGGCTTGAACTAGAAAGCGTTTTCAAGTCGGTGGGAGCAAAACCTATTTAAGAAAAGCTCATAAACACATTTATTCATTCACTTAGGTTTTGAAGAGAGAGAGAGAGAGAGAGAGAGAGAGAGAGAGAGGGTGGAGCTTTATTGACGTCTCCCTTCTTCGATTTCTTCTCCTAAGTCTAAGTTTTTCATGTTTTTCTTTTGTTTAAGATAGCTATGTTAGGCTAATCTCTTAGCTAAGGTTAAGGGGGTCAACTCTTTTATTAATTTATAATGTTTAATTCTTTTTAATTCAAGGATTATGGTTTTTAATGATGAATTATTATTTGAATTGATTAAATTCCTAGTTTGGTGAAAGTTTTGATCTGTAAAATCTCTTGATCTATTGTTAACTCCGAGGACAACAGTTGCTTTGAGTTTCCTACGGTCAATTACTTAGTTCTTTATGAGAGATTGATTAATTGAGATTCATATACCTTGTTCGGATGTTTTAGAATGGTTTAATTGCTTGATTTTTCAATTGGAAGGAATCATTTTTCAATTCCAATTGAGATAATGATTAAATTAACGAATTAGCATTATAGATTGATTAATTGAGAATCATTGGATCCTTAGTTGTCATTTGTTATTGTTTTTAGTTTCTTTAATTGATTCGCTGGAAACCCTAATTTTAGTTTAAGATTAGTTCTAAAAGTGTTCTTATCCAATTCAGTCCATGTGGATCGACCTCGATCTCACTAAGTATATACTACTTCATAACCCCGCACTTGGTGCAGCACAACATTTGGTTCTAAAAAATGAAACAGATTCAAATTTCAAAATGAGTCGCACAATAGAAAAATGTGTTGTTTGAATGACCATTGTTAGAATATCCTAAGGCTAACATTCAAATGCCACTTGATATAATGGTAGGCCCCGTCCCAATGCGTGCGGGACTGACCTTGATGTATTTGATATATATCCACATTGTTCATTTGTAGACCTCGCCATGATACATATGAAATTGCATCGGTAGTCTAACATGACACCCTATGCTTATATGCGGAACCTTGGCTAAGGTACCTAGTCTAAGCACATAGATTATCAAATGATTTGACTAATCAAACTCCTAATCTAAGTGCAAGGTCTAGACTACAAATGATTAAGCAATTAAACAACTAGTCTAGAAGTGAAACTACAACTTGTGTATGTGAATCTACCTATCAAGTAAATAGCATACATTCCATTCAAGCATTCATAATAAGGAATTAAACATACAATGTTAGAATAAAAATGTGTTAAAAAATATCATAAACGCAACGATGTATAATGGTTCGACTACTTGTCTACTCTATTCTCGGTTGTCGTACTCACCCCTTGATGCACCGAATTTCACTAGAGAGTTTTAAATCAGCTTTACCTCAGAACCTAGGAGTTTTAAATAAAATCCTCCCTACCTTACAATCTCACTCAAGGACTGGCTCCCTCTGGAGACTTGACAATTTAGGATCTACAATCGAGCCAATGTCCTACATACGAACCTAGCCATTTAGGCTCTATACTAGAGCCAAGGTTCTACAATCGAATCTTAATTTAGACTTCACTCATGAGTCAAGGTCCTATAACCAAACCTCAATGATTTTAGGCCCTACAACTAAGCCAAGGTCCTACAATCGAGCCGCTAGAGGCTCCCCACTTGGAGACTTGATTCAACCCTACAACTAGGCCTAGGTCCTACAACCGAACCTATCAAGTATGAAATCAAGCTCCACACTCAATTTCCTACGAGAAGAGAGTGGGTTGACTCAACACAAATTAGCAACCTTATTTGTAAGATTTGAGCCATGTTGATGCGTAGGTTAGGTTTCTTGATCTCCATTCTCTCGTGCTTCAATCAGCTCCCTTGATCATGTTGTCGATGCGTCGTCGATGCCTTAGCTACAATGATCAATCACCTTTCTTGTGATGCTCTTGAGATGCCCAAGGTGATAGGAGGTGGTGTGAATTCTCTACAATTAGTAGGATTAGGTTGCCTAGAGAAATTCCACCTAATTGATCTCTAGAGGGGTTCAGACAAAGGATCTACCTATGGTCAAGGTGCCTAAACATTTAGAGATTAAGAGAGAGCAAGTTCATCTTCAATTGATCTTTTGAATGCTCCATCTTGTGATCAAACACAAGGAAGATGTCTTGGAATGGTTAGGATTAGAGCCTAATTGTATGGGCAATGTAAATGGATTCTAATGCACTAAATCATCTCCCCTGAGTACCAAAAGTGAGCCAAGCTTTTATATAAAGAAAAATTCAACGGATATAAAACAGATGGCAATGATTAGCTATAGACCGACCGATCGGTGGGTCTCCGACTTGTCGGTGTTGAGGGTCGACCGGTTTGAAAATAGGGCTTGGGACTGGTAATGTTGTTGTCCCAAAAATGCCCTCTGCCGACCGATCAGACAGACCAGTCGATCGGTCGAGGGACCAGTCTATAAATGGCCAGGGACCTCGTTTGCTTCATGTCCCATTTTGGCCCTCTAATGACCGGTCGGCCAAGGCCTATGACCAATCGGCATACTATGAGTTCTGCTGTTGTTGGTCTGACTTGTTTACAACAGCTCATGCAACATGTTGACCTCTCTTTGGGTGATCTTTTAGCATACCTAAGGCCATTATAAGATGTCTAAAAGTATGCCTATTGGGTTAAGCTATCTAGAGGTTTGGTTTTGGTTTTGGTTTTGGTTAAGGTTCAAGGCTACTAAGGCATCTCATTTAATTGTTTCTTCTTCCTTGATGCAGCAGGTCCACTTGAGTCTTCAGTCTTCATCTTCTTTAAGCTCAACCAACACCTAGACTCACTGACCTACATAATTAATAAATAAGGTGCACTAGTATGCCACAGAAAAGTTCACCAAGAATCTCTCCATTTATTAATTAAGTAACAAAAACCTAACCTACCAAAACAAAGTACTTGACCAAGATTACATTGATATTCAAAATGAAATACAACTAGAGACATGTACAAACTAAGCAGCTCCTCTTCAGTTGCTCCCCTATAACCTGTCAATCCCTGCAATCTAAAACGTAACAAACTATTTTGGTGGGACTCATCCTTCTCTCCCTTTTTGTTAGCAATTGACAAACCAATCTCTCCCATTTAATAATACACCAATTAAGGAAATGGAGAAGAGATTAGAGTGTCGCAATTTTAACTATAAGCACATGCTAACTAAGGAGAGTAGAGGGTGCATGAACATTAAATCATGGAGCATGCATGGAACATAATCAATAAGAAAATGTAACTATCCAGGCATAGTTGATTATGCATAATTGGTCATTCTCAGATAAACATTAAAGTAAATGAAATGCATAGATTAACATACATTAAGCATAAAATTCAACAAGATTATGTTAATCTAAGCAAGATGATAGTTTAACATTAAAAGTTATCAATCAAAACATATGCTAAACTATCAATGGTGGGCTAATGAGGCTTGAATCCTCTGATTTTGCCATAAGCACACTAAATGAGGATGAAATCCTCAAATTTACCAATAATGTCTGTTTCTAGTTACCCTTACTAATTATTTCTACTTTGTTCATCCCGAGGGTAATTAATTTCCGCAACGTCCTCATAAAATTCAGCAAATGATGAGGGGTTAGGAACTCCTTCTAGAAGGGAAAATGGTCAGGATCCTCTCTTAGATTAGGGGGGAAGAGAGGTAGTGTTGGAGGCTACGAGAATTCTCAATGGTTTTTGCTCTCATCACTAGTGGAGTTACTAAATTCAGATTTTAACTCCTCTATATCACCCCATTTTGCTGATATAGTCTTTTTACCTTTTCTTTTAGGTTTTTCGGAACAATCCATGGTAAGATGACCATACTTATCATAGTTGTAACATTGGACTTTCTTTTTTGGTGAATTTTTCTTTATATTTTTTTACTTTCTTATCCTTCTTGTCTTCCTCATCTCTGTTATCTTCTTCTTCTTCTTCTTCAACTATTTTCTTATGTGGGTGCTATAACAAGATTTTAGGACAGCTTTCTTCTTTTTAGAGGGGGCCTTAAACTGTAATTTATGAGTTTGTAGGGAACCTATAAGTTCTTCTACTTTCTTATTGTCTATTTCTCTAAACTCTTCTAAGGCTATTACCTAGGAGTAAAATCTCTCCGGGAGGGACCAATTATTTTTCTACAAATCCTACCTTCCAGAACCCTTTCTTCCTAAGATAAACACGAAGTTATAAATATCTTACTATTGTATGTAAAACTCCATAAAAGTTTCAGATTCTTCTATTTTAATATTTTTAAATTTTGTGGTTAAGAACTGAAGCTTCAAGCATCTTACTGTGCTAATTCCCTCATGGTATACCTCTAGTATGTCCTACGCTTCTTTTGCAGTTACGCATATGAGAACGCGTTGAAATTCATCCAGGCAAACCGCACAGCAAATCCCATTAAGAGCATTGGCAATTGCCATGTATTAAGTTCTCTCATTACCATTTCACTTTTCATCATCTTTGCGAATGATAATGGTTTTGTCGTCAACCTCAAGTTGTTCTAAGGGTGTGGAATATCCACGTTGTGTGATTACCCAAACAGATCAGCCCAAGGATTGCAAGAAAATCCTCATTCTAGCCTTCTAATAGGTGTAGCTGGACCCATTAAAGTACGGTGGACAGTTAATAACACTCACATATGAAATTACAGCTTTTGGATCAATACACTTTATAAGCGTATGCGTACGGAAGCTTGTAGAGCAACTAGTATTATGGCTAAGTCCTAGGATGGGTGATTATGACCTTTTGAAATTCTTTTCGCCTACTTATGCAATTTAATAATTTAAACTAAGTATTAACACTTCGGCTTCTAGGCAAGTGTTAATAATTTAAACAAGCATCTTACTGTGCTAATTCCCTCATGGTATACCTCTAGTATGTCCTACGCTTCTTTTGCAGTTACGCATATGAGAACGCGTTGAAATTCATCCAGGCAAACCGCACAGCAAATCCCATTAAGAGCATTGGCAATTGCCATGTATTAAGTTCTCTCATTACCATTTCACTTTTCATCATCTTTGGGAATGATAATGGTTTTGTCGTCAACCTCAAGTTGTTCCAAGGGTGTGGAATATCCACGTTGTGTGATTACCCAAACAGATCAGCCCAAGGATTGCAAGAAAATCCTCATTCTAGCCTTCTAATAGGTGTAGTTGGACCCATTAAAGTACGGTAGACAGTTAATAACACTCACATATGAAATTACAGCTTTTGGATCAATACACTTTATAAGCGTATGCGTACAGAAGCTTGTAGAGCAACTAGTATTATGGCTAAGTCCTAGGATGGGTGATTATGACCTTTTGAAATTCTTTTCGCCTACTTATGCAATTTAATAATTTAAACTAAGTATTAACACTTCGGCTTCCAAGCCTAAGTGGGTCCAATTGTTGAGCTCTTAATTGTGCATATTCTAACCCCAATTCATCACTCATTATGCATGTTTTTCATGATTTAAAGACTAATCTAATGTATGGATTTGTGATTGTAGGAATGAGAATGAGACTTCATCAATTCATGGTTAAAAGAGTCACTTTATATGCATTGAAGATCAATATAACTAGTGATAAAAGGTGGAGGAAAGAAAAAGAAAGAAAGAGAAGAAAATATGGAAAAGCTGTCCCAAGACTTGTACCAAGATCGGTCGCGAGACCGGTCGCCAGACAGGTCGAGATGAGTCCAGAGAAACATAGCTTGCTGGACAGTTTTTGAGGTTTTGAAACTGGTCGTGCCACCAGTCGTTCATGAGCTTGTCCGTGAAACTCCAATTTTCTCTGCACAATTGCGTGATTTCCTGCGCAATCTGGAATCTTCCGCTCCAACTTATAAAAGGCCACCTCCACTCTCTGCCTAGGGCATCTAGCAAGGACGAGGGGAGCAAGGAGTTAAAGTCATAGGAGGCTTCCTAGCCTCCTCCAGCTAGTTTTTCTTACTTTTTCTAGTTTTAGTTCTAGTTTGTTTTTATGCTTTTCATTAGCTAACCTCTTAGCTAGAGCTAAGAGGTGAACCTTATAGTTTTCTTAAATTGTTTAATTCGTTTTATTGGTTTCAAAGTTGGATTTATTGAAGAACAATGGTTTTTAGAAGTTTGAATAAAGTTCTAAATAGTTTTTCTTAATCTTATGATGGCTCATGGATGTTTGGAAGAATTGCTTTAGTTCTTAATTATTTTGCATGACACTAGTGTTCACTTTCCCAAGTGTAGGGTTGCGAAGTAGTAATAATTCGGAAAGACCGAGTATCGTTCCCACAGAGATTTATGTATGGGTATCCTCAGAATTTGTCTAAAACTACTAGTAATTAAGATCCTATTAAGAACTAAAACTGGAAAATAGCGATTTGAGTTTAAACAGTGAATGGTTAAGGTAATTTCAATCTAAAAAGGCACTAGAGCGCCAAGGATCCACTTTTGATAAATTTCAATGCATCAACACAACTAGGCCTCTCACAACTCAATCGGAATCGAATTCATATCTCTATCCGATCGGAATATAGAGCGGTTAAATCAACAATTATCCAAAATAAGTGCTTATTCATTGATTTGATTCCCACAACCATGCTCAGGCCTTGGGCACACTCAATTGTATAGGCCAAGCCTCTTTCCAATCTAGTTGAGATTCATAACCATAGCTTTCACCAAATCCTGTCACTAGACCTGATTACAACTCATGATTAGAACTCTAATTAAATCAAAATCAATCAATAAACAACTATTCCAGATTATACAACAAAAGATAAGAACTTTAGTTGAATGAGTTCCCACATGAAAATCAGGCCATTGTACACAAGGCAATCAAAGCGTCTACCATGCCCGGAGTCAATGGTAGATCAATGAACTGCATAAGCATAACAATGCTCAAAGCTAAGATACTAAGCTAGGATCATTAAGAATCACATGAGCCCGGAGTCATCAAAAGATCAAAGTAGAAACCAAAATAGTACTTGATTCAAACTCATATTGAACTAAAATTCATCAATTAAAACATGAAAGGAAACCTAGGTTGCATTAATCCATCAAAAATGAATCAAAAGCTTCACTTCTTAGCCCTAGCTAAGAGGTTTTAGTTAATCTCTAACATCCTTGAACTAGAAGCCTCTAAAAACATAAAAAAAATAACTAAAACAGGAAGAAAACTAGAAATTCGAAGTAGAATCTGTCTCCCAAGCAATCCCCACGTCCTAGCATGCCTTGGTATGAAGGGAAGACGTCCTTTTATAGCTTGGAGGTGTCCTTTACGCAAGAAACTTCCAGATTTCACGTAAACTTACGCACTTGCGCAGAGAAATCCGGCGCCCAAAATAGAAAGATCCTATTTTACACATGGCCGACCGGTCTGGACCGGTCAGACTGGGTTGGCCGACCGGTCTTGACCGGTCGGGCTATGAATCCCTTTAGTCCAGCAGCTATGGCCGACCGGTCTTGACCGGTCTGGCTGCCTTGGCCGAAGCAAATGGGTGGCCGACCGGTCTTGACCGGTCTGGTTGCCTTGGCCGAAGCAAATGGGTGGCCGACCGGTCTTGACCGGTCTGGCTGCCTTGGCCGACTGGTCTTGACCGGTCTAGCCTGCTCTTTCTTCTTTATTTCTTTCTTTCTTTCTTCTTTTCTCTTCTCTCCTTGCTTTGTCTTCTCTTTGATCTTCCTTCAAACTTCATCTAATGAACTTCAATGCTCTTAAAGAGCTTCATTTAGTCTTCAATTTGTGAAATCTCCCTCTTGTTCCTACAATCATAAATCATGTATTAAAGTAGTCCTTTAAACATGTAAACCGTGCATAATGAGTGATGAATTGGGTTAGAATATGCACAATTATGAGCTCAACACACCCCCCAACCAGCCTTTTGCTAGTCCCGAGCAAAACATGCGTGAAACAAGTTTCATTCTCCAAAACCCAACTCTCCTCTAGAAACTATTCTTCTATACATTCCAAGACACATAAGCGTAAAAACCAGAGAAATTTGGTGATAAAGGTTGAAACCTTAACTCTCAGAACATAATAAGTGTTTATATGAAATTCTCGCTGATTGATTGACAAATAGAAGAACTTGAACAAATTTAACCTAGTGTGCATAGTGAAGGTTCATCTCATGAGTTTCCGGGATTATCCTCTTCATAGATCAACCAAACTGTAGATCCCAAGGTGTATAGAGCAACAACAAGCCTATGACAGGAATTTGCCTTACCGTCCTTCCGACGACTTTCACACTACGTCCCATTTCCGGCTTTGGTTACGGGTAGACCATCCCCCGGTTGGTAGTAGGTAGCCCTAATCGAAATTTCCACCATTTTTCCATCATTCCCAATTTCATCCTTCCTTTTCCTTTTTTTTTTTTTTTACATTAGATATGATTTTTAGAAATCCATATCTTTCGTTATTTTCCCATGGACAAGGATGGACAAAGTACCCCGGCTTGGTTTCTCAATACCTCAAATCAAAGTCTAGCTAATCCATAAATCACATGATCCTTTCAAATCATGAACATCGTGTAATGTGAGCTAGGTGCAAAAGGTGTTCAAATTTTCTATCAATCATAAAAATAGGTGAAATCACATATAGAACCATTATATTAAGAGAAATTCAAAGCTTGCAACATCCCTCACTTCATATCTCATCTTCTTATACCCATGCTATCTTGAATGCATAGAATCAAAGTTTTCCAAAAGAGTTTCGAATTTTAGAAAAATCAAAAAATTTCTACATCTTTGCTCGACATGTCACAAAAGCTAGCAGATTCATCATCTAAGGAATCTCACCTCCCAACCAAAACTTCACATTATCCTCAATGTAATAAGATATGTAATATGCATGACATGAGAGCAATGACATAAAACAAATGAGAGTGAGAAGGAGAGATATCACCTGGAGCATATATTTCATGGCAAGATTAGCTTTTAGAGATGGATTACTTCACAACTAAATCAACTATCAAAGCAAATCCTAATGGGAAAGCATTCTAGCAAATCATCCTCCGTCAGACTAGGAGGTTAATCCCAACAACTCATCCAAAAGCATAAAGTCAAGCAGAATCATTAGATGGATCAAAAGGTTTCGCAGTAACGTCATCCAATATCCTGCTTTACAATAAACATGTGTGTGATTAATGGAGATAAGCCACTCTAAATCCCAAAAAGGAATTTCAGCGGGTTCCTTAATGTTTTCACCACATGTATAAGAGGAGACATCATCATATTTATTAGAAAAAATATATCTCCATTCAGATTCTCCTGGGCATTGATATTGCAAGTAAGGATCATCCCAGGGTTGGTGGAGTTCAGTATGCATGATCCACAAAGGTGTGAAAATTGGAATTGATTTCTCAGTGTAAAAAGGTATTGTTTCCACATCCTTCTCTCGGCTAACGTCATATGCCGATACCAACTCGAAAAGTGTGACCATATCCCTTATCATATCATCGTTCTCATCAAGGGAGTGAGTCACTTCTTCATTTAAGTGACCGGAGTAAAAAGGTGAGAGGGACTCATTTTCCACAATAGAATTGATCATATTTATTTTGTGGACCTCCTCATCCTCATCCTCTTGTTGGTTGTCAATATTGAAAGCATTCAATTCAATTGTCATATTACCAAAAGACATTTGGATGACCCCACTCCTACAATTTATGATAGCGTTTGATGTAGCTAGGAATGGGCGGCCAAGTATGACAGGAATTTGGGGGCCAATATTAACCATGGGTCTCGTGTCCAAGACAATAAAGTCTACCGGGTAGTAAACTTTGTCAACTTGGACAAGAATGTCCTCAATCACCCCTCTCGGAATACGAATCGATCAGTCAGCAAGTTGTAATGTGGTTTTGGTGGGTTTTAATTCACCTAAACCCAATTGTTCATAAACCGAAAAGGGAATTAAGTTTACACTTGCCGCTAGATCAAGTAGAGCATGTTTCACCCGGTAGTCTCCAATCACACATGATATTGTTGGACAACCGGGATCTTTGTATTTCTTGGGCATCCCGTGGTTGATGATGGCACTCACATTCTCTGCCAAAAATGCCTTCTTTTGCACATGTATTTTTCTTTTAACCGTGCAAAGGTCTTTTAAAAATTTTGCATATGACGATATTTGTTTAATGGCATCCAACAATGGGATGTTGATTTTGACTTGCTTGAAAACCTCTAAAAATTCCTGATATTTATCTTGAGGTTTGGCTGGAATCAAGCGTTGGGGGAATGGAGCAACGGGCCCCTATATTCTTTCAATAGCTCTTTTTTATTCATGGTGATGCTAGGTCCATCATCTTCTTTGGAAGATACCGGATCATTAGGCGTTGAAACCTTCACCGGATCAGATTTTTCAATGATTTTACCACTTCTAAGAGTGGTGATGGCCTTAGCATGTTCCATATGTTGGTTAGAAGAACTAGGCACACTTATTTCGCATTGTGGTTTTGGATTTGGTATGGGTTGGGCTGGAAGCATCCCTTCCCTTGCGTTTAAGCGAGCCTTGATTTCCTCCACCGAATTTTTAAGCTCAAGCATTATCGTATGGTTGGATTGATTTATTTGAGCTTGTCCTTCCATGAATGCTTTCAAAGTATCCTCTATAGGCATTTGAGATGGAGCCATTTGCATTGGGGGCCCCCTTTGAGGATTATTTTGATTAGCCGTGTTTCCATTCGCCCAATTGAAGTTAGGGTTGTTTCTCCAACTAGAATTGTTCGTGTTTGAATTTGGAGTACTAAAAGGTCGTTGATAACTATTCAAAGCATTTGATTGTTCAAATAAAAGTTCTCGAAACGCATAGATTGTTGGACAATCCGGCGTTTGATGCACATTGGAAGCACAAATACCACAAATAGTTTCAACAGCCCCCCTTTGTTGGGTTGTGTCCACTTTCTTTAGTTCCATCTCCTCGACCTTTCGTATGAGTTTAGCCACTCTAGAACCTAGATCATCTTGCCCATCTAAAACATAAATTTCTCCCTTTTCCTTGGTTTGGGGTTGTTTTGAACTTGTTGGCTTAGATGTATCCCATGCTTGTGTATTTTTAGCTAGCATGTCGAAATAATCCCAAGCTTCCTCCGTTTCCTTGTTCATGAATTCCCCATTACACATCATCTCCACAAATTGGCGCATGGTTGAGTTTAATCCATCATAGAAGAAACTAATCAACCTCCACCGTTCATAGCCATGATGTGGGCATGCGTTTAAAAGCTCATTATACCTTTCCCAACATTGGAAAAAGGTTTCTTCTTCTTTTTGGGCGAAGTTCATTATGGCCCTTCTTAGTGCATTGGTTCGATGAGTAGGAAAGAATTTTTTAAGAAACTCCCTAGTCATCTCAGTCCATGTCCCAATAGACCTCGGCCTTAAGGAATGTAGCCATGATTTGGCCTTCTCTTTCAAGGAAAAAGGGAACAATTTAAGTTTTATTGTATCCCTAGTCACATTGTGATAGTTTATTGTGGCTATAACCTCTTCAAATTCCTTAATATGTAGATATGCGCTCTCAGAGTCGAGTCCATGAAATCTAGGAAGAAGTTGGATCAACCCCGGTTTAAAATCAATATTTCCCACATTGTGAGGGAAAATTATGCAAGAGGGAGTACTCGTCCTAGCTGGTTGTAAATAGTCACGTAAAGTTCTAGGTTGAGGTACATCCCCCACTTCATTCTCATCCAATTCAGTAAAGTTTGGGGCTGGATTTTGATGTTGATTCACCCCTTGATTTGGTTGATTTTCAGCCATCTCTCTAGTAATTTCAGAAAATTTTGATGTTTCCTAGCACGAGGCTCTCTATCAATCCCTTCAACAATTACTCCGTCCCTTACAAGTCGGTTATTATAAGTCCGAGCCCAATGTGGCATGCAAAACCAAAAAGAATGAACAAAAAGGAAAAAGAATTCTTCCTTCCTTCCTTTACTCCTCTCTAGGACTTAAGCACAAGGTGTCTTGCAATGGCTAAGCCAGAAGCAAAGATAGAGACTGATTTCTCCTGGTCAATAGGGGTTCAAAGAACTCCCCACCCACTCTTTGAGTCTTTTGAGAAAAAGTACAGAAAAAGGAAGAAAGAGGAATAGGTTGAGAAGAGAAATCTCTGAGCACAAGGTGATCCAAGACGGCAAAGCCGACCAATAGGAATCCAGGTGGCTCAAGGCCTACCTTTCAGAGATCTAGAAGGAGTCTCCACCCACTCGACAAGAGATGAATATGATAGGAATGAGTAGGAGAAGAAGAAGAGTAAGGTTAGAACGATAAAACCTGATTTGTGACTTGAGATGCCTTCTTCTTCTTCATCTTCCTAAAAATCCCTTGATTAAACCTATGTTAGAATCCTGAAAAAATCAAAACAAAGTAAGTTAGTATTTAGAAGAAAACCTACTCTAGAAAGCAAAACAAATCCTAAACCTATCTTAACACAATCTCAACTAAAAGTTATTTCAGAAAATTCTAAAAATACCGCATAGAAGTTCCCCGGCAGCGGCGCCAAAAACTTGTTCACTTCCCCAAGGGTAGGGTTGCGAAGTAGTAATAATTCGGAAAGACCGAGTATCGTTCCCACAGAGATTTATGTATGGGTATCCTCAGAATTTGTCTAAAACAACTAGTAATTAAGATCCTATTAAGAACTAAAACTGGAAAATAGCGATTTGAGTTTAAACAGTGAATGGTTAAGGTAATTTCAATCTAAAAAGGCACTAGAGCGCCAAGGATCCACTTTTGATAAATTTCAATGCATCAACACAACTAGGCCTCTCACAACTCAATCGGAATTGAATTCATATCTCTATCCGATCGGAATATAGAGCAGTTAAATCAACAATTATCCAAAATATATTCATTGATTTGATTCCCACAACCATGCTCAGGCCTTGGGCACACTCAATTGTATAGGCCAAGCCTCTTTCCAATCTAGTTGAGATTCATAACCATAGCTTTCACCAAATCCTGTCACGAGACCTGATTACAACTCATGATTAGAACTGTAATTAAATCAAAATCAATCAATAAACAACTATTCCAGATTATACAACAAAAGATAAGAACTTTAGTTGAATGAGTTCCCACATGAAAATCAGGCCATGTATACAAGGCAATCAAAGCGTCTACCATGCTCGGAGTCGATGGTAGATCAATGAACTGCATAAGCATAACAATGCTCAAAGCTAAGATACTAAGCTAGGATCACTAAGAATCACATGAGCCCGGAGTCATCAAGAGATCAAAGTAGAAACCAAAATAGTACTTGATTCAAACTCATATTGAACTAAAATTCATCAATTAAAACATGAAAGGAAACCTAGGTTGCATTAATCCATCAAAAACGAATCAAAAGCTTCACCTCTTAGCCCTGGCTAAGAGGTTTTAGTTCATCTCTAACATCCTTGAACTAGAAGCCTCTAAAAACATAAAAAAATAACTAAAACAGGAAGAAAACTAGAAATTCGAAGTAGAATCCGTCTCCCAAGCAATCCTCACGTCCTAGCATGCCTTGGTATGAAGGGAAGACGTCCTTTTATAGCTTGGAGGTGTCCTTTACGCAAGAAACTTCCAGATTTCACGTAAACTTACGCACTTGCGCAGAGAAATCCGGCGCCCGAAATAGAAAGATCATGTTTTACACATGGCCGACCGGTTTGGACCAGGACTGGGTTGGCCGACCGGTCTTGACCGGTCGGGCTATGAATCCCTTTAGTCCAGCAGCTATGGCCAACCGGTCTTAACCGGTCTAGCCTGCTCTTTCTTCTTTCTTTCTTTCTTTCTTTCTTCTTTTCTCTTCTCTCCTTGCTTTGTCTTCTCTTTGATCTTCCTTCAAACTTCATCTAATGAACTTCAATGCTCTTAAAGAGCTCCATTTAGTCTTCAATTTGTGAAATCTCCCTCTTGTTCCTACAATCATAAATCATGTATTAAAGTAGTCCTTTAAACATGTAAACCGTGCATAATGAGTGATGAATTGGGTTAGAATATGCACAATTATGAGCTCAACAACTAGACCTGTATGCTCCGAGGAATCGGATTCAATACACTCTAGACTTGGATTTCCATGTGGCAACTTAAACCAAAGTTCTACCTTTTGTTCTAAATCTGAATATTGTGTTGATTGTTCATATGATTTGAATGAAGTTCAAATCATAGTATAGTCAAGTCTTGTAACAAGGTTTGATGATTATTATGGTTATGATCTTAATCTATTGGAATTAAGATTGACCTATGCAATTAAGTGTGCTCAAGTCCTAACTTGAATTGAGGGAATCATGTTGATGAACAACACATATGACAGATTGATTTGATAATATAACCGCTCTATCATCCGGCTAGATAGGACTTAATTTCGATTCTAGTTGAGAAAGTGAGAAACCATAGCGAATTATGCATCTAAGGAGAGCTATAAGTGGATCCTTGATGCTTTAGTTATCTTTTCATTATCAGATTTTCTATTTTATGTTCAAAACCAATTTCACAAACCTCTTTAGATTCTAGTTATTAGGATAATTTGAATTGTTTACTTCCTTCGCTATGGATCGACCTCGGTCTTACCGAGATTATTACTACATCGCAACCCTACACTTGGGGAAGCGAACACCAATCACAAGACTAGCATATGGTTTAAGCAATAAACAACCTAGTCTAAGCATGCATAGATAATCAAATGATTAAACAAATCAAGCTCCTAATCTATGCAACCTATGTAGACTTATGAGAATGGATCAATGAGCTCAAGTCTATACTACTACTGAAAGAACATCTTGTGTGCGGATGTGCCTATCTAGTGTCTAAAATGCATTCCTATTAAGATTCATAATTAACAATTAAACATACAACGCTAAGATAACAATGTGCTTAATTCAATCACAAACACAAGCATGTATATTGGTTCGACTTTGAGTCTACTTCACTCTTGGTTCAAGTACTCAACCCCATTGAGCACACCGGTATTCACTATCGAAGGTTTTAAATGAGGTTCACCTCTCAACTTTTACACAGAGGCTTTACCAGTTTACCTCTCAAGCATAACCAGAGTTTTGGACAAAGGGCTAATTCTTAATCCAAATGGAGTTTTGGACATAGGCTAACTCTCAACCCAACGCACGTTCACTCCTGTGATGGAGGCTCTCCCATGGAGACTAATTTAGGCTCGACAAACGTGTCAAGGAACGGCAAACGTTTATGACCGAAACATGCCAAGGATTGGCAAACGACCCTAGATCGAGTTTGATAACCAAACTCTACACTCAACTCCCACAAAGAATTGAGTGGAAGGACTCTCAATAAATGATAACCTTACTTGTTAGATGAGCCCCTTGTTCAGCGCCGCTTTGAGTTTCTTAATCTCTCATCTCTCGTGCTTCAATCAGCTTCCTTTGCTCCCCGATCGTGTTGCTGCTGCGTTGCCAATGCCTCAGCTACACTTGATTAATCACCTTGCTTATGATACCTTTGAGATGCCCAATGTGGTAAGAGGGTAGGTTTGAGAACTCTACAACTAATAGGAATGGGTTGTTTAGAGTTGCTCACTTACAACGATCTCATCTTAGAGCTTTGGATAAGGATATGATTATCAAGGAAGATCCAAACTCTAGAGATCAAGAGGGGATGAAGGTCATCTTCTTCATGAGCTTGGAATGCTCCATTCTTGTATAAAACCATAAGGAAGATGCCTTGTAATGGTTAAGAATGAGAGTCAAATGATCTCCAACAATGGTGGCTTCAATCCTCTCAAAATCTCTCTACTTACCCCAAAAATGAGCCAAGCCTTTAAATAAATAAAGCCCCAATGGCTATAAAACGGCTATAAAATAGCTCTCTCTGACCGGTCGACCGACTGGTCGGATGGGGTCCTTGACTGGTTGGGCGACCGGTTGTAATACAGCCAGGACAGTGAAAAGTTAGCTATCTCAAATTAGTCGGTCGATGACAGGTCAGATTATTCCAGAGACACTAATATCATGTTTTAGCACATTGTCCATATTTGACCTTCTGCCCATTGGTCAGGCGGTCGAACGGACGATCGATCAAAGTATGAACTCTGCTGTTTTCTCGGTTATGTTTTACAGCTGATCATGCAACCTCTTGGCCATTCTTTAGGAGATCTTTTAGGACACTTAGGGCTAATCTAAGATGACTAAAAATATCCTAATGGTCACAGTCATCTAGAGGTTAAGGTTTTAAGTAGATTCAAGGTTAAGGTACACTAAGGCATCTCTTTTACCTATTTCTTCTTCCTTGATGCAGCTGGTCCGTCTTGAGTCTTCAGTCTCCGTCTTTGTCTTCATTAAGCTTCATTGACACTAGACTCACTAACCTAAGTGATTGACAAATAAGGTGCACTAGTATGCCACAGAAAAGTGCACTAGCAATCTCCTCCTTTGTCAATTACTTACAAAAGCCTAACTTACAAAAAAAAAATACATGTACACGATATTACGTTGATACGAAAATAAATACAGGACTCTTGACATGCGTAACTAAGTAGCTCCTCTTCAGTTTGCTCCCCCATAACCTGTCAATTCCTGCATCACAAAACATAGCAAACTAGTTTTGGTGGGGCTTGATCTTTCTCTCCATTTTTGTCAGCAATTGACAAACTATTCTCTCCCCCTTAATGATACATCAATTAAGGTTAAGGTAAGAGTAGATAGTATGTCATAGTTAAAGCAATAAGCACATGCTAACAAAGAGACTATAAGGTACATGAACATTAAAACTTGGAGTATTCTATGGAACATGATTAACAAAATGTTACTTTCTAAACATAGTTAATCATGCATAATTGGTCAAAGATATACATTTACAATAAAAGCACAAAAGGCTTATAGCCCAATCAACCAGCCTCCCCTATTGGTATATCATGACCAATCTTAAGCAAAGATTAGCACACAATAAGCATGAAATTTAACATGATTAGCTAATCTAAGCAATGGGATAGTCTAGCAACAAATATATAAAATAAAAGCAAGGCTAAACTATCACATTTTGGGTTAATGAGGCTTAAATTCTCTGATTTGTCCATATATACAAAAATGAGGCAGAAAAATCCTCATATATTCCTACTAGCTACCCTTACTAACTATGTTTAGTTTGATTAGCCTAAGGGAAACTAATTTTCTCAACACCCTCATACAATGTAGCATGAGGTGAGGGGTTGGAAATTCCTTCTACTCCTAGAAGGGATAATGGCCGGGATCCTCTCTTAGATTAAGGGGAAGAAAGGTAGTAGTGAAAGCCATGAGAATTCTCACTAATTTTTTGTTCTCATCATTAGAAGAGTTACTTGATTTGGATTCGGACTCCTCTATGTCATCCCAAGCGGCAGCCATTGCCTTTTTACCTTTCGGTTTAGGCCCTTTCGGACAATCCGGGGCAATATGGCCACAATGACCGCAACCGTAACAATGGATAGATTAGGTTTTGGATGATATCCCTTTATATTTTTCATCCTTCTTATCCTTCTTGTCACGGCTACTCCCTCTATAAAATTTGAGGAAACGTTTAAATTTTTTATTTATTCTATCTTTCTCATCTTCCTCATCATTACTAGCTTCTTCCTCCGACTCACACTTAATTTTCTTATGAGAGTATTTGTGGAAAGTTTTTAAAGCGATGCTGTTTTCTCTAAAGGGGGCCTTAAAGTGTAGTTCATGAGTTTGGAGAGAACCATATAAGTTCTTCTATTTTCATATTGTCTATGTCTCTACACTCTTCTAAGGCTATTACCTTGGTGTTAAATCTCTTCGGGAGGGACCTAAGTATTTTCTACATATACGTCCTTCCAGAACCCATTCCCTCAAGGCAAACATGGAGTTACAAATATTAGACAGTTGTGTATAAAACTCCATAAAAGTTTCAGACTCTTCCATTTTTATGTTTTCAAATTTTGTGGTTAAGAGCTTAAGTTTCGAGCGTCTTACTATGTTACTTCCCTCATTCTTTTGCAGTTACGCATGTGAGAATGCGCTGAAATTCATTCGGAGAAATCGCACAGCAAATAGCATTGAGAGCTTTGGCATTTGTCATGTATTGAGCTCTCTCACTGTCATTCCATTTTTCATCATTTTTTGGAATGGCAATGTATTTCCCATCAACCTCCACTTGTTCGGTGGGCAAGGCATATCCACGTTGTGTGCTTATCCACATGGGATGGTCCATGAATTGTAAGAAAATCCTCATTCTAGCCTTCCAATAGGCGTAGTTGGACCCGTCAAAGAATGGTGGACGGTTGGTGGTACTCCCATCTTAGTTAGACATTATGCTAGTGCTCCGGTATCGGATCTTACTCTAGATGGTAAAGTCCTTTGAAGAGCAACCCGCTCTGATACCAATTAAAATTACGCCTTTTAAATCAACACACTTGTATAGGCGTATGCGTGCGAAAGCTTATAGAGCAACTAGTATTATGGCTCAGTCCTATAGGGGGTGATTAAGACCTTTTTTAAATTATTTTCGCCTACTTATACAATTTAACAATTTAAACTAAGTATTAATACTTCGGCTTCCAAGCCTAAGTGAGTCTAATCACAAGACTATCATATGGTTTAAGCAATAAACAACTTAGTATAAGCATGCATAGATAATCAAATGATTAAACAAATCCAGCTCCTAATTTATGCAACCTATGTAGACTTATGAGAATGGATCAATGAGCTCAAGTCTACACTACTAGTGAAAGAACATCTTGTGTGTGGATGTGCATATCTAGTGCCTAGCATACATTTATATCAAGCATTCATAATTAACAATTAAACATACAATGTTAAGATAACAATGTGCTTAATTCAATCATAAACACAAGCATGTATAGTGGTTCGACTTTGGGTCTACTCCACTTCCGATTTAAGTACTCAACCTCATTGAGCACATCGGCATTCACTATACGGAGGTTTTAAATGAGGTTCACCTCTCAACCTTTACACGGAGGTTTTACTGGTTCACCTCTCAACCATAATCGGAGTTTTGAACAAATGCTTAACTCTCAACCCAAACGGAGTTTTGGACATAGGCTAACTCTTAACCCGACGCACGTTCACTCCCATGTCGGAGGCTTTCCCTTGGAGACTAATTTAAGCTTGGCAAACGTGCTAAGGAACGACAAATGTCCCTGGATGTTTAGGCTCGACAAACGTGCCAATGATAGGCAAACAACCCTAGATCGAGTTTAGCAACCAAACTCTACACTCAACTCCCACAGGGAATTAAGTGGAAGGATTCTCAATAAATGACAACCTTACTTGTCGGATGAACCCCTTCTTCAGCAATACTTTGGGTTGCTTGATCTCCGCTCTCCCGTTCTTCAATCAGCTTCCCTTACTCCCCCGATTGTGTTACCACTACGTCGTTAATGCCTCAACTACACTTGACAATCACCTTGCTTGTGATGCCTTTGAGATGCCCAAGGTGATAGGAGGGTAGGTTTGAGAACTCTACAACTAATAGGAATGGGTTGCCTAGAGTTGCTCACCTACAATGATCTTATCTTAAAGCTTTGGCTAAGGATATGACTATCAAGGAAGATCCAAACTCTAGAGATCAAGAGGGGATGAAGGTCATCTTCTTCATGAGCTTGGAATTCTCCATTCTTGTGTAAAACCACAAGGAAGATGCGTTGCAATGATTAGGAATGAGCCTTAAATGATCTCCAATAATGGTAGGGCTTTAATCCTCTCAAAATCTCTTTACTTACCCCTAAAAATTATCTAAGCTTTTAAATAAACAAAGCCCCAACGGCTATAAAACGGCTCTCTCCGACTAGTCGGATGGGGTCCTCGATCGGTCAGGCGACCGGTCGTAATACAGCTTGGACAGTGAAAAGTTAGTTGTCTCAAATTAGTCAGTCACCGACCGGTCGTATTATCCCAGAGACATTGACATTCTGTTTTAGCACGCTGTTCATATTTGGCCTACTGTCAACCAATCGGAAGATCAGTCAATGCATGAACTCTACTGTTTTCTCAGTTATATTTTGCAGCTGATCATGCAACCTTTTGGCCATTCTTTAGGTGATCGTTTGGGACACCTAGGGCTAATATAAGATGACTAAGGGTATCTTAATGGTCATGGTCATCTAAAGATTAAGGTTTTGGGTAGGTTCAAGGTTAAGGCATACGAAGGCAACTCTTTTACCTGTTTCTTCTTCCTTGATGCAACTGGTCCGTTTTGAGTCTTCAGTCTTCGTCTTCATTAAGCTCAACCGACACTAGACTCACTGACCTAAGTGATTGACAAACAAGGTGCACTAGTATGCCACAGAAAAGTACACTAACAACATCTTGGTTAGACATTATACTAGTGCTCCGGTATTGGATCTCACTCTGATGGTTAAGTTTTTAAAGAGCAACCCACTCTAATACCAATTAAAATTGCGTCGATTGTCTAATACGATACCCTACGCTTATACGAGGAAGCTTGGCGAAGCAACTAGAATTATGGCTAAGTCCTAAAAGAGAAGGATAATGATTTACAGCTAGAATTCTTTTCACCTACTTAAAATGATTTACAATTTATATTAAGTAAGCAAGAGCACTTTTGCTTCCAAGCTTAAGTGGGTCTAATCACAAAGACTAGCATATGAATAAGCAATTAAGTTACCTAGTCTAAGAACATAGATTATTAAATGATTTGACTAATCAAGCTCCTAATCTAAGTGCAAGGTCTAAACTACAAATGATTAAGATATCAAATAACTAGTCTAAAAGTGAAACTACAAGTTGTGTATGTGAATCTACCTATTAAGTACATAGCATATATTCCATTTAAGTATTCATAATAAGAAATTAAACATACAATGCTAGAATAACAATGTGTTAAAAATATCACAAACATAATGATGTATAGTAGTTTGACTAGTTGTTTACTCCACTCCCAGTTGTCGTACTTACCCCTTGAGTACACCGGATTTCACTAGAGGATTTTAAATCAGGTTCACCTTACAACCTAGGAGTTTTAAATAGGTTCATCCCTACCTTACAATCCTACTCAAGGACTGGCTCCCCTTGAGACCTGGCAATTTAGGGTCTACAATTGAGCCAAGGTCTTACAACCGAACCTAGTAATTTAGGCTCTATACTAGAGCCAAGGTCCTACAATCGAATCTCAATTTAGACTCCACTCATGAGTCAAGGTCCTACAACCGAACCCCAATGGTTTTAGGCTCTATAAACGAACCTAGCCTTGGAGACTTGATTCGGCCCTATAACCGAACCTAACCTTGAAGACTTGATTCGTCCCTACAACTGGGCCTAGGTCCTACAACTGATCTTATTATTTTTGCAATCACACTTTGCACTCAATTCCCCACGGGAAGAGAGTGAGTGGACTCAACACAAATTGACAACCTTATCCGATTTGAGCCTCGTTGATATGCCACTTAAGGTTGCTTGATCTCCGCTCTCCCATACTTCTATCAGCTCCCATTTGCTCCCTCGATAATGTTGTTGATGCATCGTCAATTTCTCAGCTCCAACGATCAATAACCTTGCTTGTGATGCTCTTGAGATGCCCAAGGTGATAGGAGATGGTATGAATTCTCTACAACTAATAGGATTGGGCGGCCTAGAGAAATTTCACCTAATTTGATCTTCAGAGGGGTTTAGACAAATTATCTACCTATGCTCAAGGTGCCTAAACATCTAAAGATCAAGAGAGAGCAAGTTCATCTTCAATTGAGCTTTTGAATGCTCCATCTTATAATCAAACACAACAAAGATAGCTTGGAATGGTTAGAATTAGAGTCTAATAGTATGGGTAATGTGGGTAGCTTCTAATACACTAAATCTTCTCCCTTTAGACCCAAAACTGAGCCAAGCCTTTATATAAAGAAAGCTTCAACGGATATAAAATGGCTAGCAACGGCTAGTTGTCGACTGGTTGATCGACTGATCGGTGGAGGTCTTCGACCAGTTGGCATTGAGGGTTGAATGGTCTGAAAATAAGGCATGTGACTGGTAATGGTGATGCCCAAAAAATGCCCTCTGCCGACTAGTCGCACGACCGATCAAACAAACCAGTCGATTGGGCGAGCGATAAATGGCCAGGGAGCTTGTTTGCTTGTTGTCCCATTTTGGCCCTCCGATGACCTGTCAGCAAACTATGAGTTCTGTTGTTTTTTGTTTGACTTGTTTACAACTGCTCATGCAACCTCTTGGTCTCTCTTTAGGTGATATTTTGGGACACTTAAAGTCATTCTAAGATTACTAAAAGTATGCCTATTAGGTCAAGCCATCCAGAGGTTTGGTTTTGATTTAGGTTCAAGGTTTCAAGGCTCATCAAGGCATCTCATTTACATGTTTCTTCTTCATTGATGCAGGTCTACTTGAGTCTTCAGTCTTCATCTTGTTTAAGCTCAACCAACACTTAAATTCACTAACTTACTGTAGATTCCCCACCTTCGGCTACACTGTTGGTAGAGATAGCTGGATGAATGGAGGACCATACCCTCAAATCCCAAGTCCAAACTCAGCCAAACTCACCCTTGTAAGCCCCAATCCATAGCACAACTCAAGCCTGAACCCAGTCAACCCACCCCTAAACATCAGCCTGAAAACCCCCCATAAGGAAAGCCAGTCAAAAAATCCTAAAAAAGTCAACCCGGGGAGTCAACCCGCTGAGTCAACCCGTCGAGTCAAAACACCGAGTCAACCCGCCGAGTCAAATCACCGAGTCGACCCGCTGAGTCAACTCACCGAGTTAACCCACCGAGTCAAAACAGCAGCCCCGAGACATGACCGTACCACGAGCTGGAAACCGAGGAGCGTCTGTATGGGCAGCCCCCTGGGGGCCGCCCAAACATATTTACGAGAACTGCCACTCTCCAACGCTATAAATACCCCTAGCCTCTTCCCATTTCAACAGCCACTTCCCCTCTCTTTACTTCGAGAGCTTTGAGTCCACCCCTCCATCCTTTAACCCATTCCTCCACCAAGGAGAGCCTGCGTGAGAAGAGTCTAACCCTGGTCCAGCCCAACCTGACCATTGGTCCAAGTCTCCCAAGCCATCCAAGTCTTGATCCACCACTCGAAGCCAATCCTTGCGACACCTCCGTCCATCTAGCTGTTCCTCACTAGCATCATCTCATTCGCATCTAGCATAAGTGCAACATTTACTTTTCTCCCAACCCCCCTGCTTCACTATAAGCACTTTGATCATTCAAGCACACGACATGCATCTTGCATAAAGCACCTGTCAGTTCGAGCGTATGCTCTGGGCTTGCCTGTTAGTGGAACCTGCCCATCAGAAACTCTTACTGTTCAGACCTGCATTCATGTATATATCACTACAAGCACTTTGATCATTCAAACACACAGCATGCATTCCGCATAAAGCACCTGTCAGTTCGAGCGTATGCTCTGGGCTTACCTGTTAGTGGAACCTGCCCATCAGAAACTCTTACTGTTCAGACCTGCATTTATGCATCATGTCATCTATGAGAATGTACGAGGATTAAAACAGACTTTCAAGTGTTAGTTCGATTCTGTGAAGTAGAGACCGTACTTCGGTACGGGTAGTGTGTGGGGTGCTTAAGCTCTTCCCACCCTGTAACCGTGATCCCTTACCTCGAATCTCTGGCCGCAGATCAATAGGAGTCATTTTAGAGGAATGAATCTTTGGATCCCCTTCTCTAACGTTTCTACGGGGTCTAGCCGACTGTAGATTCAAAATAACTGGCTAGTGGCGACTCTGGTCTTATATAAACTCATTTAAACACATCCAGCTTAAACACGACTACCAAATAAAGCCCTTGAGAACGAGGCAAGCCAGTGGCACAAATGGCGATTCGCACTCACGCATCCTCTTCTTCTTTTCCCGAAAGGAAGGGAGAACGACGTCGTGTGGGAGCGCGGAACGGCGAAGGTCCACAGAATGGCGACTCTGCTGGGGATGAGCTAGTCCCACTAGTCGTGATCTAACTTGAAAAACAGAATCATTCCTGTACTTGAAAGTGATTAGTCCTCATACAATCTCATCTGCATAGCATTCTACCCAAAACCAAAACAAAAAATATAGAAAATCCCAAAACCCAAAAAGAGTATAGTCTTCACCATTGCGCCTCCTCGGGCTCAACATGTTCGGAAACAACTTCCCTTCCGTAGCATAATCCGCACTCAGGCACAGCAAGCCATGTCTGACCACGAAGAAGAAACTCATCTCTTCCCTGCTCTTGAGATGACCGAAGCGCAACCTCAAGCGCAACAGCTCATTGATAATACGTCAATCATACAAGAATTGGCACAAGGAATGAGAGCAATGCAAGAAATGCTCTTGCAATTCATGCAAGCACAAGCCACCGCAGCAGCCAACAATTAGGTTGGCCCAGTTCAGCAATCTCAGCAGCCATGCCAGGTCCCTCCGGCCTCCAGTTCAAATCAAGCACAACCATTGGAGTCTGCCCAAGACTACCGACAGCAGCCGTCTTAGCCCTTCGCTATGGGGCATCCTTCTCAATACCTCCCCGCAACGACAGGGCCATCTCAGAGCACTCTCGTCGCAGGGAATTCCAGTCAGCTTCCAGTCAATCTTGCAAACAACAGTCTCAGTAGATCTCAGCATGTCCCCACCGAGGGGACCCCTTTTCAATTTCAGCACATCCCCGCCGATGGGATTTCAATTCAATTTCCAGCAATAGGGACAGCACTGGCGAATGCCCACAATGGGGGTCAGTGTCAAGCCCACATCAATCCGCGGACAGTGGCGAATACCCAACAAGGGGGTCACTTCCCAGCATCTCAGCCTCCTGCAAACAGGAGCACTTTTCAATTCCAGCACATCCCCGTCGATGGGATCCCAGTTAATTTTCATCAATCTTCAATTCAGCAAACTCCAGTTAAGTTCCAGCAATTTTCAATTCAGCAATCTCCAGTTAATTTCCAGTAAATTCCAGTTCAGCTACAATCCTTTCAAGCACAAGTTCATCAGAATCCAGTTCAATCATTAAATCAATTTCAGCAACCCGCGATTGCTTTTCAGCAAGCACATAGGGTCGAAGACATCGACCACTATGTCGAAGAAGAACGTGCCTTACTCCAAGAGGCACCAATCGCTCGAACAGATCATTCAAGACTGGACGAGTTGCAGGAGCAGTTCCAGATCTTGCAAAATCAACTTCAGTGACAACAAGGAATCGATCTACCTTCGACCCAGTTCAGAGACTTGTGTCCTTTCCCAGATGCTCAAGTACCTCAAAACTTTGAGGTACCAAAATTCAAAAGATACGATGGCAGTGGTTGTCCCGCAGCACATCTCAAGGCCTTCTGTGGAGAGCTGAGTGCAATCTCAGGAAATGAAGGGGCCCTCATTCGTTTGTTCCAAAAATCTCTGAAGGGCGATGCCCTAGATTGGAACACTTCATTGGACTGCCACCACATCAGGACGTGGGAACAGCTTTCCCAAGCTTTCGTCGACAGATTCGCATACAATCTCAACATGGCACCCAGAAGAGCCGACCTTGCAGCTCTCAGGCAAAGGAGTGATGAAACACTATCCGCCTACGTGGGACGTTGGCGAGTTATGGCAGCCAGAATGCGAACACCTATCGACGACGAAGAACAAATCTCCATGATTGTTCATTCAACATATCCGGGCATATCTGGATATCTCATCTGGCATCCATACGCGAATTTCTCACAGTTGATCCGTGCTGGAGAGCAAGTCGAAGCAGGAATCCGTGCCGGGACAATCTCCCCATGGCCTCATCAAGCCACTCCAGTCAAAAGGAACAGAGTGGAGGGAAGACCCATCGGATATGGGAACGAAACCGCAGCGGTTCTCCTCCCCGCCTGACAGAGGTAAACAACATCAGCACCACTGCTCAGGGTAATCAATACGCTCCCCCACAAGGACATCAACAGCATCAGCAGAATCAGGTTCAACACTAACCTCAGAGGTATCAACCACGACCAAATCCGCAACCACAGCCACAACAACCTCGACAGCAGTAGCAGTTTAGAGGAAACGGTCAATACCCATACCAGAATAGGCAGAATTACAGGGAGCTCAGGAAGTTCACTCCACTTACTCAGCCACTTAGTCAAGTTATGACTATGCTGGTACAAAAGCAGTTACTCACTCTGATGACACCTAGGCCTCCTCCTCATCCTCTGCCTCCAAACTACCGAGAAAATGAGTACTGTGCCTACCATCAAGGGCGTGGCCACACCACTGATCGATGCTTTACTTTGAAGAATGCCATACAAGATCTGATCGATGACCGAAAGATCGTCATTTCGGCCCCTGGAACTCCTGCAGCAGCTCCCACTAACATTCTTCAGAATCCTCTGCCTCAACATCAAACGGACCCCAGTTCGTCTCGAGGCCCCACCGTCAACAGCATAGAATAAGGAGAACGTCTCGATCTCTTCTTCTCCCCCATCCAATCCATTCATGCCTGCACTTATGGGCCGACAAATCCTCCTCCGATCTTGCAAGGGACAAGTCCCTTTCTTCCTTCAGTCTCCAAGCCAGTAGTACTCGAAGGAACACTTCCATATGATGTGCCAGTTGTTCAAGGGGCATCTTATGGCCCTTCATGTTGGGAACCAGTCGTCCTGGAAGGAGCACAGTCATACATCGAGCCCGTATACAAACCTGTCATCTTGCAAGGGGCCACTTCAGTTCAAGAACAATCCAATCCACAATGGAGGGATTATACTCATCAGCAGTAAGAGCCCATTGTCTTGGAAGGAGCTCCTCCAGTTGAGCCAGTCATATTGCAAGGGGCAAATCCTAGAGGTGTGTCAATCACACTATGACAGCTGGGACGAATAGAGAAACCTCCTGCCATATCAAGAGGACCAGTATTCATTCCATGGGAGCCTCCTGCTCCAGGAACGGTCAAGCCAGGACCGCAACCTTATGTGATCTATCAAGACAAGCCTCAATATTACCCCTTCAGCATAGGCAACAATGTAGTTCTTAAGGCAAAAGCTCTATACGAGGAAGATCTGGTACCCACACCAGCACCGTTGCAAGAACTGGTGGTCCTAGAAGGTAAAGGTGAGGAAAATTATAAAGAGGTCCCATGGCACTATCCAGAATGTGCGGAAGTAGGGAATATGAATCCCAATGGACGTTGCATCCGAAGAGATAATCAAAACAAAGGAGATCCCAAAGGCGCTCTTTCAGGCCTCGGCAACAAAAATGAAGCCGCATATGATGTGGTGACTCAGCTCAAGTCAATCCCTACTCAAATCTCAGTATGGGAGCTACTTTGCACATCTCGCATACACCGAGAAATGTTTGCCAAAACCTTGAGCAATGCTCACGTCTCCTCCGATACGGCACCAGAGATGATAGCATTGATGATTGGACAGCTCCTGGCTCCACGCGCCATCACCTTCACCGATAATGAGTTACCACCAGAAGGGCGCGATCATGGGCGATCCCTCAACATAGCCTTACGATACAAGGACCTCTGTGTCCCGCTAGTCCTTATCGATAACGGCTCAAGCTTAAACGTCTACCCGCTCAAGACTGCGGAACGTCTGGGAATCAATCCCTCTTCATTTCGACCAAGCACCATATGCGTCAGAGCATTCGACAACACCCGCCGATCAGTGGAAGGGGAGGTCGACATAGAGGTACAGATAGGTCCGGAAGTCTCCACCATCACATTCCAAATCCTGGATATATCAGCCTCTTTCAACATGTTGCTTGGACGACCTTGGCTGCACAAGGTTGGGGCTGTGCCATCAACCCTGCATCAACGAGTGAAATACAATCTATGGAAATCAAGTGATCTCTATACATGCAGAGAAGGAGCTCATCATTCCTTCCAATGCTGCTGCCACTTGTAGACACCCCACCTTCGGCTACACTGTTGGTAGAGATAGCTGGATGAATGGAGGACCATACCCCCAAATCCCAAGTCCAAACTCAGCCAAACTCACCCTTGTAAGCCCTAGTCCATAGCCCAGCTCAAGCCTAAACCCAGTCAACCCAGTCCTAAACATTAGCCTGAAAAACCGCCCATAAGAAAAGCCAATCAAAAAATCCTAAAAAAGTCAAACTCACTGAGTCAACCCACTGAGTCAACCCGCTGAGTTAACCCGCTGAGTCAACTAGTCAAGTCAAAACACCGAGTCAACCCGTCGAGTCAACCCGCTGAGTCAAGTCACCGAGTCGACCCGCTGAGTCAACTCAGTGAGTTAACCCACCGAGCCAAACAGCAGCCCCGAGGGAGCGACCGTACCTCACTGGAAATCGAGGAGTGGCCGTACGGGTGGCCCACAGCGGGCCGCCCAAAATTATTTACGAGCTCTGCCACTGTCCGCTGCTATAAATACCCCCCTCCCCTTCTCATTTCAACAGAGCAACCCAGCCAGAGGGAGAGCGTCCGTTCGAGTCCCCTTCTCCACCCTCTTAGCCCATTTTCCGACCAAGGGGAGCTCGAGTGAGGAGATCCTAGCCCTGGTCCAGCCCAGCCTGACCACTGGTCCAAGTCTCCCAAGCCATCCAAGTCCTGATCCAGCCACTCGAAGCCAACCCTTGCGACACCTCCGTCCATCCAGCAACTCTTTTTCCAGCATCATCTCATTTGCGTCTAGCATAAGTGCAACATTTACTTTTCTTCCAACCCCCCTGCTTCACTATAAAGCACCTTGATTATTCAAGCACACTGCATACGTCTTATATTAAGCACCTGTCAGTTCGAGCGTATGCTCTGGGCTTGCCCGTTGTTGGAACCTGCCCATCAGAAACTCTTACTGTTCAGACTTGCATTCATGCCTCACCCTAAAGCCCCTTGATTATTCAAGCACACTGCATACGTCTTATATTAAGCACCTGTCAGTTCGAGCGTATGCTCTGGGCTTGCCCGTTGTTGGAACCTGCCCATCAGAAACTCTTACTGTTCAGACCTGCATCCATGCCTCACCCTAAAGCACCTTGATTATTCAAGCACACTGCATACGTCTTATATTAAGCACCTGTCAGTTCGAGCGTATGCTCTGGGCTTGCCCGTTGTTGGAACCTACCCATCAGAAACTCTTACCGTTCATACCTGCATTCATGCATCATGTCATCAATGAGAATGTATGAAGATTAAAATAGACTTTCAAGTATTAGTTCGATTCTGTGAAGTAGAGACCGTACTTCGGTACGAGCAGTGTGTGGGGTGCTTAACCTCTTCCCACCCTGTAACCGTGATCCCTTACCTTGAATCTCTGGCCGCAGATCAAAAGGAGTCATTTTAGAGGAAGGAATCTTCGGATCCCCTTCTCAAACGTTTCTATGGGGTCTAGCCGACTGTAGATTCGAAATAACTGGCTAGTAACGACTCTGGTCTTATATAAACTCATTTAAACACATCCAGCTTAACACGACCTGGTCCAGCCCAACCTAACCACTGGTCCAAGTCTCCCAAGCCATCCAAGTCTTGATCTAGCCACTCGAAGCCAACCCTTGCGACACCTCCGTCCATCCAGCTACTCTTTTTCTAGCATCATCTCATTTGCATCTAGCATAAGTGCAACATTTACTTTTCTTCCAACCCCCCTGCTTCATTATAAAGCACCTTGATTATTCAAGCACACTGCATACGTCTTATATTAAGCACTTGTCAGTTCGAGTGTATGCTCTGGGCTTGCCCGTTGTTGGAACCTGCCCATCAGAAACTCTTACTGTTCAAACTTGCATTCATGCCTCACCCTAAAGCCCCTTGATTATTCAAGCACACTGCATACGTCTTATATTAAGCACCTGTCAGTTCGAGCGTATGCTCTAGGCTTGCCCGTTGTTGGACCTGCCCATCAGAAACTCTTACTGTTCAGACCTGCATTCATGCCTCACCCTAAAGCACCTTGATTATTCAAGCACACTGCATACGTCTTATATTAAGCACCTGTCAGTTCGAGCGTATGCTCTGGGCTTGCCCGTTGTTGGAACCTACCCATCAGAAACTCTTACTGTTCAGACCCGCATTCATGCATCATGTCATCAATGAGAATGTATGAGGATTAAAATAGACTTTCAAGTATTAGTTCGATTCTGTGAAGTAGAGACCGTACTTCGGTACGAGCAGTGTGTGGGGTGCTTAACCTCTTCCCACCCTGTAACCGTGATCCCTTACCTTGAATCTCTGGCCGCAGATCAAAAGGAGTCATTTTAGAGGAAGGAATCTTCGGATCCCCTTCTCAAACATTTCTACGGGGTCTAGCCGACTGTAGATTCGAAATAACTGGCTAGTAGCGACTCTGGTCTTATATAAACTCATTTAAACACATCCAGCTTAACACGACCTGGTCCAGCCCAGCCTAACCACTGGTCTAAGTCTCCCAAGCCATCCAAGTCTTGATCCAGCCACTCGAAGCCAACCCTTGCGACACCTCCGTCCATCCGGCTACTCTTTTTCTAGCATCATCTCATTTGCATCTAGCATAAGTGCAACATTTACTTTTCTTCCAACCCCCCTGCTTCATTATAAAGCACCTTGATTATTCAAGCACACTGCATACGTCTTATATTAAGCACTTGTCAGTTCGAGCGTATGCTCTAGGCTTGCCCGTTGTTGGAACCTGCCCATCAGAAACTCTTACTGTTCAGACTTGCATTCATGCCTCACCCTAAAGCCCCTTGATTATTCAAGCACACTGCATACGTCTTATATTAAGCACCTGTCAGTTCGAGCGTATGCTCTGGGCTTGCCCGTTGTTGGAACCTGCCCATCAGAAACTCTTACTGTTCAGACCTGCATTCATGCCTCACCCTAAAGCACCTTGATTATTCAAGCACACTGCATACGTCTTATATTAAGCACCTGTCAGTTCGAGCGTATGCTCTGGGCTTGCCCGTTGTTGGAACCTACCCATCAGAAACTCTTACTGTTCAGACCCGCATTCATGCATTATGTCATCAATGAGAATGTATGAGGATTAAAATAGACTTTCAAGTATTAGTTCGATTCTGTGAAGTAGAGACCGTACTTCGGTACGAGCAGTGTGTGGGGTGCTTAACCTCTTCCCACCCTGTAACCGTGATCCCTTACCTTGAATCTCTGGCCGCAGATCAAAAGGAGTCATTTTAGAGGAAGGAATCTTCGGATCCCCTTCTCAAACGTTTCTACGGGGTCTAGCCGACTGTAGATTCGAAATAACTGGCTAGTGGTGACTCTGGTCTTATATAAACTCATTTAAACACATCCAACTTAACACGACAACCAAACAAAGCCCTCGAGAATGAGGCAAGCCAGTGGCACAAACAGCGATTCGCACTCACGCACTGCCTCCTCTCCTTCTTTTCCCGAAAGGGGAAGGGACGAGAACATCGTGTGGGAGCGTGGAAACGGCGAGGGTCCACAGAATGGCGACTCTGCTGGGGAGAAGCTAGTCCCACTAGTCGTGATCCGACTTGAAAAACAGAATCCTTCCCGTACTTAAAAGTCACTAATCCTCATATAATCTCATTTGCATAGCATTCTTCCCAAAACAACAAAAAAATAGAAAATTCCAAAACCCAAAAAGAATAGAGTATAGTCCTCACCATTGCGCCTCCTCGGGCTCAACGTGTTCGGAAACAACTTCCCTTCCGCAGCATAATCCGCACTCGGGCACAGCAAGCCATATCCGACCACGAAGAAGAAACTCATCTCTTCCCTGCTCTTGAGATGACAGAAGCGCAACCTCCAGCGCAACAGCCAATTGAGAATACGCCAATCATACAAGAATTGGCACAAGGAATGAGAGCAATGCAAGAAATGCTCTTGCAATTCATGCAAGCACAAGCCACCGCAGCAGCCAACAATCAGGTTGGCCTAGTTCAGCAATCTCAGCAGCCATGCCGGGTCCTTCCGGCCTCCAGTTCAAATCAAGCACAACCATCGGAGTCTACCCAGGACTACCGACAGTAGCCGTCTCAGCCCCTCTCTATGTGGCATCCTCCTCAATACCTTCCCGCGACGACAGGGCCATCTCAGAGTACTCCAGTCGCAGGAACTTCCAGTCAGCTTCCAATCAATCTTGTAAACAACAGTCTCAGTAGATCTCAGCATGTCCCCGCCGATGGGACACCTTTTTAATTTCAGCACATCCCCGCCAATGGGATTTCAATTCAATTTCCAGCAACAGGGACAGCACTGGCGAATGCCCACAATGGGGGTCAGTGTCAAGCCCACACCAATCAGCGGATAGTGGCGAATACCCAACAAGGGGGTCACTTCCCAGCATCTCAGCCTCCTACAAACAGGAGCACTTTTCAATTCCAGCACATCCCTGCCAATGAGATTCCAGTTAATTTCCAGCAATCTTCAATTCAGCAAAATCCAGTTAATTTCCAGCAATCTTCAATTCAGCAATCTCCAGTTAATTTCCAGCAAGTTCCAGTTCAACCTTCAGTACAGTCTCCAGTTCAGCTACAGTCCTTTCAAGCACAAGTTCATCAGAATCCAGTTCAGTCATCAAATCAATTTCAGCAAGCCTATAGGGTCTAAGACATCGACCATTATGCCGAAGAAGAATGTGCCTTACTCCAAGAGGCACCAGTCGCTCGAACAGATCATTCAGGACTGGACGAGTTGTGGGAGTAGTTCCAGATCTTGCAAAATCAGCTTCAGCGACAACAAGGAATCGATCTACCTTCGACCAAGTTCAGAGACTTGTGTCCTTTCCCAGATGCTCAAGTACCTCAAAACTTTGAGGTACCAAAATTCAAAAGATACGATGGCAGCGGTTGTCCCACAGCACATCTCAAGGCCTTCTGTGGAGAACTGAGTGCAATCTCAGGAAATGAAGGGGCCCTCATTCGCTTGTTCCAAAAATCCCTGAAGGGCGATGCCCTAGATTGGTACACCTCATTGGACTGTCATTGCATCAGGACTTGGGAACAACTCTCCCAAGCTTTCGTCGATAGATTCGCATACAATCTCAACATGGCACCCAGAAGAGCCGACTGCGCGGCTCGCAGGCAAAGGAGTGATGAAACACTATCTGCCTACGTGGGACGTTGGCGAGCTATGGCAGCCCGAATGTGAACACCTATCGACGACGAAGAACAAATCTCCATGATTGTTCATTCAACATATCCAGGCATATCTGGATATCACATCTCGCATCCATATGCGAATTTCTCGCAGCTAATCCGCGCTGGAGAGCAAGTCGAAGCAGGAATCCGTGCCGGGACAATCTCCTCATGGCCTCATCAAACCACTCCAGTCAAGAGGAATAGAGTGGAGGGAAGACCCATCGGATATGGGAGCGGAAACCGCAGCGGTTCTCCTCCCTGCCTGACAGAAGTAAACAACATCAGCACCACTGCTCAGGGTAATCAATATGCTCCCCCGCAAGGACATCTACAGCATCAGCAGAATCAAGTTCAGCACCAACCTTAGAGGTATCAACCACGACCAAATCCGCAACCACAGCCACAACCACCTAGACAGCAGCAGGCAGTTCAGAGGAAACGGTCAGTACCCATACCAGAACAGGCAGAATGACAGGGAGCTCAGGAAGTTCACCCCACTTACTCAGCCACTTAGTCAAGTCATGACTATGCTGGTACAAAAGAAGTTACTCGCTCTAATGGCACCTAGGCCTCCACATCATCCTCTTCCTTCAAACTACCGAGAAAATGAGTACTGTGCCTACCATCAAGGACGTGGCCATGCTACTGATCGATGTTTTACTTTGAAGAATGCCATGCAAGATCTGATTGATGACCGCAAGATCGTCATCTCGGTCCCTGGGACTCTTGCAGCAGCTTCCACCAACATCCTTCAGAATCCTCTGCCTCAGCATCAGACGAACCCCAGTTCGTCTCGTGGCCCCACCGTCAACAGCATAGAAGAAGAAGAACGCCTCGATCGCTTCTTATCCCTCATCCATACCATTCATGCCTACACTTATGGGCCGACAAGTCATCCTCCGATCATGCAAGGGGCAAGTCCCTTTCCTCCTCCAGTCCTCGAGCCAGTAGTACTCGAAGGAGCACTTCCATATGATGTACCAGTTGTTCAAGGGGCACCTTACAACCATCCATGCTGGGAACCAGTCGTCCTGGAAAGAGCACAATCATACATCGAGCCCGCATACGAACCTGTCATCTTACAAGGGGCAACTTCAGTTCAAGAACAATCCAATCTGTAATGGAGGGATTATACTCATCAGCAGCAAGAGCCCATTGTCTTGGAAGGAGCTCCTCCAGTTGAGCCAGTCATATTGCAAGGGGCAAATCCCGAAGGCGTGTCAATCACACTATGACAGCTGGGACGAACAAGGAAACCTCCCGCCATATTAAGAGGACCAGTATTCATTCCATGGGAGCCTCTTGCTCCAGGAATGGTCAAGCCAGGTCCGCGACCTTATGTGATCTATGAGGACAAGCCTCGATATTACCCCTTCAGCACAGGCAACAATGTAGGGCAAAAGCTCCGTATGAGGAAGATCTGGTACCCACACCAGCACCGTTGCAAGAACCGGTGGTCATAGAAGGCAAAGGTGAGGAAAATTATAAAGAGGTCCCATGGCACTATCCAGAATGTGTGGAAGTGGGGAAAATGAATCCCAACGGGCGTTGCATCCGAAGAGATAATCAGAACAGAGGAGATCCCAATGGCGCTCTCTCAGGCGTCGGCAATAAAAATGAAGCCGCATACGATGTGGCGACTTAGCTCAAGTCAATCCCTGTTCAAATATCAGTATGGGAGCTACTCTGCACATCTCGCATACACCGAGAAATGTTTGCCAAAACCTTGAACGATGCCCACGTCTCCTCCGATACAGCACCAGAGATGATTGCATTGATGATTGGACAGCTCCTGGCTCCGCGCGCCATCACCTTCACAGATAAGGAGTTGCCACCAAAAGGACGCGATCATGGGCGATCCCTCAACATAGCCTTATGATACAAAGACCTTTGTGTCCCGCTGGTCCCTATCGATAATGGCTCAAGCTTAAACGTCTGTCCGCTCAAGACCGCGGAACGTCTGGGAATCAGTCCTTCTTTATTCCGACCCAGCACCATATGTGTCAGAGAATTCGACAACACCCGCCGATCAGTGGAAGGGGAGGTCGACATAGAGGTACAGATAGGTCCGAAAATCTCCACCATCACATTCCAAATTCTGGATATATCAGCCGCTTTCAACATGCTGCTCGGACGGCCTTGGCTGCACAAGGTTGGAGCTGTGCCGTCAACCCTGCATCAACGGGTGAAATACATCTATGGAAATCAAGTGATCTCTATCCACGCAGAGAAGGAGCTCATCATTCCTTCCAATGCTGCTGCCACTGAACCAGACATCCTGGTCATTGATATCCAGCACTCTGAAGAAGACATCCCGTTTCACAGTTTCGAATTCGAGACTGTGAACTCTATTGCCAATCCCGAACCGATAAGGGTGGACCGTGTCTTTTCGCCGGCAGAATGTCTGAGCCTCAAATACCGAATGAAGAATCATTTCAAGTCTAGAAAGGTACCGATGATATACAACCAACGCAAATGGGGACTCGGATACAAGACAGTCTTCATAGACAAAAGAAGGAAGAAATTTCGGTGCTCACCCATCCAATTCGTCAAGCTAGGAGAACCTTGCAAAGATCCAGGAGGGAATCAACCGACTGCACTACACAAAGGCCTCCCGATGAGCCTAGTTTGGGCCACGTGGCCCCCCATTCGATGGGATCAGATTCTCGAACCATCTAAGCCTCCAGAAGAAGAAGGAAATGATGAAGACGAAGAAGGAAGTCAAATACAGCAGCTTCAGGACCAGGTTACTCTGATACTTGCTCCCAACCAGGGCCACAACCTACCCACCTCAGCATCAATTAGTTAGGGGCACAACTTGCCCATCTCAGCATCAATCAGCAAGGGGCATGACTCGCCCATCTCTGCAGAGTCAACATCATCAATCATCAGCCAGGGGTAGAAGCAGCCCATCCATTGGACCAAGAAAGGGAAGTGGCCAGCCCTAGATTGGTCTGATGTCCAGATTCCAAACTCGTGTCTAGCCGTGGAACCAGACAAACTGCAATGCGAAGTAAGTGATCCGGGAGGGACTGAGTACGACTCAGATCTCGAACCCGACCAGCAAGAAATCATGGTCATTGGGCCAGACCATGATTCTTTGCACGAATCATCAACCCCCACCTCTTCAGGGGAGGAAGTGTGGGGTCCTGAATGGTCATCCATTCCCCTAACTCTTGAATCAGCCAAGGAGTCGTCGAGGGCTCTGGCGTTGATGAGTACCTAATATTGTATAATTAACCCTGGTTGTTAAGGGCATTATCATTGTTTTTCTGATTAATTATCCCTCATTAGGTGAATTTTCTGTCTTCAGGTGTTCAGGAGAGGTTGGATAAGATCCAAGCCAATTAGGGCATTTTCGGACGTAAAAGTGATCAAGATCAAGTGTGCGATAGTCTTGAAGGAAACTAAACCGAAAAGGTCAAATGATGGATCACATGCAACAATGGACCGCACCACATCTGCTCATTTGAAAATCTAGGTTCTGGTGATTAGGCAAGCACGCAAGTTTGAATGATCAAGATTAGATGGCCACATGTGGATCAACTGTACATCAACCGACAAGTGAAGGACATCTCCACAATCCATGTTGCCATGTAAACGTGCAGCCCAACTTCTATCACCTGGACCGCCTTGCACGTCAGCAGACCGTCCAGTGGACCATAGCAACGGACAGCACCTGCACAATCATCCATCAGCCAGATGGGTTGTCCAATGTCCAGCAGTGGACGTCCGTCCATCAATCCATTCAGCCATCCAGTTCTGCTTACACGTGTAACACAAGTGCTGCATCCAGGCCATCCAATCAATGGCCAGCACACCAATCTTCAACCTCCATCAACACGTGCATCCTGCAAGAAGAAAAAGATGATCAGCCGTCCATCTGTCCAGTTCAGTGGACCCCATCTTCACTGTTCATCAGCACAGCCGTCCACCTCTAACAAGCAGTGGAGATTAACTCCATGTCCAGCGGTGGACCACATCATGCAGCAGCAGTGCTACATCCCATCTCACACGTACAGCCAAGGGCTGGAAGTCCCAATCAGGAACGTATGTAGAACATCAGGCCATCATCACCATACATCAGATCAGCTGGACGGTCCAGATCTCCAGCACCGTACACATCCAGCCATCCAGCGGTTCTTTAGCTCCACTTACGTGCATCAATGGCCAGCAGTCCAGCAAGTGGACCGTCCAACAATCAGCAGACCATCCATCAAGCAAGCACGTCTTCCAGTTCACCATCTGCAAGCATCATGCACCGTCCATCCAATCTGCAAACTCACATGTGCTGCAATCAACGTCCAGCAGTGGACGTCCGTCCAGCCATCAGCAGCCGTCCTTCATCTCTATCATCAGCTGGCAAACTTCAGCCGTCCAAGGCTGCACTAAGTCCATCTGGTGGATGTCATCAACGTCATCAGCTCCCCACCTCAACACGAGCGGCCCATCATCCAACGGACAGCCCTGCACGAGCACAACATCAGAGGACTAGCTGAGGGAAAAGCCCAGCCGTCCAGATGTAGCCCACGTTCATCTTAGCACTCATGCTGATCCAACGTCCAGCAAGGTACTTCCCACCTTGCACGTGCAGCAGCAGTGCTGAAATCTCCAACGTCCAAGGACCCCAACAATCAGACGTCCATTCATCAAACGAGTTGCTGAAACGTCAGCATTTTCAGCTGTCCATGGAGTTCTTCTCCTTCATCCAGCATCCATCTGCAGCAGCTTCATCCCAGCCATCCATCAAAGCTCCAATCATCTAGCTGCTGGACATCCAGCTACAGCAGCGTCGTCCTCTAGCTTTCATCCAGGCCACCAGCTCCTTGTCCTCCTTCAACCGTCCATCCAGAATCCACCTTGCACGTCAGCAACAACTCCACCATGGCTGCAAGAGAGAAGCTCTCTCTCTCTCTCTCTCTCTAGCTCTCTCTCTCTCCTTCTCTCATCCCAAGACATGTCCTTCTCTCTCTCTCTCTTGCTCTCATCCCAACACATGAAGTGCCACCTAGGCTAGGGTGCCACCTAGGATTGGGAGGAGGCTTGGAAGCCTCTCAAAAATCTATAAAAGGAGGCCTCTCCTCCTCATTTGAATCATCCCTCAAATCCCATTCTCTACAACTCCTCCCTTCTCTTCTTTAGTTTTCTTTCTTTCTTTTATAGTGTAGAGTAGTTTTCTCCTTTGTAGAGAATTTAGTCTTCCATTGTAGCATGGTTGGCTAAACCTCTAGCTAAGGCTAGGGGTGAAGCCTTTGAAGAAATTTGCAAGCTATGGTTCTTTTGGTTCAACATTGTGTGGTGTAAATGTTGGAGTTCTCTTTGGTTGATTGGTTCGGTTATCCACCTCGGCAGACGCTATTATTGTGCAAGCCCCTTGATCCATCGTCGACTCTGGGCACGTTGGATGCTTGGGATCCCTTGCACACCAATTAGCTAGTTCATGATCGATAAAGTCCCTTGATCCATCGTTGACTCCGGGCACGTTGGATGCTTTGGATTCCCTACAATCATTGAGCTAGTGCAGGTAAAGTCATCGATCTGTAAAATCCCTTGATCCATTGTAGACTCTGGGCACATTGGATGCTTTGGATTCCCTGCGATCGATAGACAAGATCTTAACGAATGGATCGGTCAATCAAAGCCTCCTATCTTGTAAGTATGCATTTGATTGTGTGATTTGTGATCTTATCGGCTGACTTGTTGGCAAAGTTGTTGATCTGTACAATTCTTTGATCCATTGTTGACTCCGGGCACAGTGGATGCTTGGAATTCCCTGTGATCAACTAACGAGTGCTTCATGGTCAAATCAATCGGTTCAGATCACTATCTTTTATGAAATATGCAAATGTTTTAACTGTTTTATCTTCCGGTTGGAATGAATCTCTATTCAATTCCAGTTGAGTTATAGTTGGACCAATGAATCAAATCTTGTGAATGAATCAAAGGTAGATCCCTGATGCCTTAGCCTCTTTTCTATTTTTGTCTTTCACCACACAACTTGCTCCACTCTCGTGGATAAACCAGATTTCATCTCACTCACCTAAACTAATTTCTCTAAGTGTTCTTAACCCCAATCCCTGTGGATCGACCTCGGTCTTACCGAGTATTTTACTACTTCGCTACCTGCACTTGGGTGTGCAATCTTCGGATTGTAGCAGGCGTCCAAAAAAAATGCCTGTTTAAGCAACGACCGGAACTTTGGAACAAGTTGGGCTCAATCATGGTCTGCAATGCCTGCTTGTTCAAAGTCCCGTGAATTTCGAAAAGCCAAAAAAATCAAAAAATTTCAAAAGCCAAAAACATTTAGCATTTCCATTTCAGAAAAATCTCAAAAACCAAAAAACATTTCTTTTCCTGCATTCAATAGTGTGCCAAGTTCGCCTAAAGAGTCGCATGAGTTTGAAGTCGAATCATATGACTTTGACATCGAATTAGACTTCGAGCTCATGGGTCTGGACGAAGCTCGGGACGAGGAAGATGACGACCCGGCTTTCGAACTAGAGGATCTCCTCAAAAAGTTCGAATCTAAAGCCAATGTTGTAGCCAATGATTTCGAGATAGTAAACTTGGGGACGCCTGAGATCCCTAGGGAAGTACGCATCGGAAAATCGTTGCCACTTGAATGAAGCAGAAAATGATAGAGTTCCTAGCTTCAAGATTGTCCAACTTCGCATTCTCATATGAAGACATTCCGAGGCTCGATGAAGAGCTCGTTGTACACCATCTGCCAACCAAGGCAGATATGAAGCCAGTAAAGCAGAAACTTCGAAGAATGAAGCCAGAATGGGCTCTGAAAGTCCGAGATGAAGTCATCAAGCAGTACAATGCGGGATTCTTGGTAGTCTCCAACTACCCTTAATGGCTCGCCAACATCGTACCAGTACCAAAAAAGGACGGCAAGGTTCGAATGTGCATCGACTTCCGAGATCTCAACAAGGCCAGTCCCAAAGATGACTTCCCTTTGCCACATATCGACACTCTGGTCGACAATACTACTGGATACAAGGTCTTCTCATTCATGGACGGGTTCTCAGGTTACAATCAGATCAAGATGGCCGTCGAAGATCGCGAGAAGACATTGTTTATCACTCCCTGGGGAACCTTCCGTTACAGGGTAATGCCGTTCGGTCTGAAGAATGCAGGAGCACCATATCAGCGAGCAATGACAGCATTATGCCATGACATGATGAACAAAGAGCTTGAAGTATATGTGGACTGATATGATCGTCAAATCTCGCACAATTGAAGGGACACTTTGAAGATCTAAAGAAAGTTATTTAATAGATTAGAAAAGTACAAGCTCCGTCTCAATCCCTCAGAAATGTGTCTATCGGTGCAATGGGAGGTAAGCTCCTCGGCTTTATGGTGAGTGAGGATGGCATCAGGGTCGACGAGACCAAAACTAGAGTAATCATCGAGATGCCCCCTCCTAAAACAGAGAAGGAAATCCGTGGCTTCCTCTGTAAAATTCAATACATCAGTCGCTTCATCGCACAGCTCACACCTATTTGTGAGCCCATTTTCAAGCTCCTTCGGAAGAATATTCCAAAAGAATGGAATGATGATTGCCAAGTCGCCTTCGATCGCATCAAGAAATATCTCATGAATCCTCCAGTCCTAGTGCCTCCCACTCCTGGACGTCCACTATTGTTATACATCTCGGTAGCAGCAGAAGCCATCGGCTGTGTCCTCGGCCAGCATGACGAGACCGAGAAGAAGGAACAAGCAATATACTATTTGAGTCGAAAGTTCACCGACTACGAGACTAGGTATTCTCCGATCGAGAAGACTTACATCGCCCTAGTCTGGGCAACTCAGCGACTCCGTCAATACATGATTGCATTCCCTATTCTCCTCCTCGCTCACATGGATCCGCTCAAGTACCTGTTCGAGAAACCGGCACTCACTGGAAGGATAGCTAAATGGCAGCTACTCCTGTCTGAATTCGACATCACCTATGTCACTTAGAAGGCAATCAAGGGGCAGGCCCTCGCCGATCATCTTGCGGCCCACACCCTCCTGGATTATCAACCGCTCAAGACATTCTTCCCTGATGAAGATCTCTTGCTCATTGAAGAGGAAGAAAAGAAGAAAAAAGATGAGTGGACGTTATTCTTTGACGGCGCAGCAAATTCTAAAGGGAGTGGTATTGGAGCGATCCTCTACTCTCCAGATGATGTCCCTATTCCCATCTCAAGGCGCATAGCATTTGAGTGCACCAACAACATGGCAGAGTACGAAGCATGCATCGCTGGCTTAAGGGAAACCATAATCTTGGGCGTCAAGAAGCTACGAGTGTTGGGAGACTCACAACTTATCATCAATCAGACCAATGGCGAATGGAAAACCAAAGACGAGAAGTTGATACCATATCATGTGTATCTTGAAAATTTGATCGAGGAGTTCGAAGAAGTCACCTTCTCATACATGCCCAGATCCAAGAACCAGTTTGCAGATGCTCTCGCCACACTTGCATCAATGCTCGAGATACCAAAAGGAGCTTCAGAATGGGAGCTCACAGTCAAAATTCAAGAAGAACCTGCTTTTTTCCTGCAAATAGAAGAAGCCGAAGCTGTCCTTGACAAACCCTGGTATGCCGACATCAAGCAATATCTCGAAACCCAGGAGTATCCAGAGTCAACAACAGCAACAGATCGCCGAACCATCCAGTGTTTGGCCGGCCAGTTCACCATCAGTGGCGAAGTTCTTTACAAGCGATCCTATAATCACATCCTCCTTCGATGCGTCGATGAAACAGAAGCTGCAAAGATCATGGAAGAAATACACGAAGGAATCTGTGGCCCACACATGAATGGGCACATGATGGCAAAGAAGATTCTACGACTCGGCTACTATTGGCTCACCATGGAGACAGACTGTTGCCGGCACGTCAGAAAATGCTTCAAGTGTCAGGAGCATGCGAATCAAATCCATGCCCCATCATCAGAGTTATACAACCTGACCACCCCCTGGCCCTTCTCCATGTGGGGACTCGACATCATCGGCAAGATCAGTCCCAAAGCATCAAACGGTCATGAGTACATACTTGTGGCAGTCGACTACTTCACCAAGTGGGTAGAGGCAGCCTCCTACACCACGATTGCAGCATCTCAGGTGATCAAATTCATGAAGAACAACATCATATGCCGGTATGGAATCCCCAATGCTATCATCACAGATAATGGGACCCCGTTCGTCAACAAGAAGATGGATGACTTCCTCAGCAAATTAAAGATCCAACGTCATCGATCAAGCCCCTACCGTCCCCAGATGAATGGTGGGGTAGAAGCCGCAAACAAGACAATCGTCAGGATACTCGAAAAGATGGTCGTGACCTATCGAGATTGGTCAGATATGCTCCCAAATGCACTTTGGGCCTATCGAACGTCTGTACGGTCTGCTACAGGCGTTACTCCTTTTGAGCTTACTTATGGAATGGAAGCAATTCTACCAATCGAGGTGAAAATACCATCGCTACGAGTGTTACTCGAAAGCGGAATTGAAGAAGGAGAATGGCAACGGGCCAGATTTAATCAGTTGCAGCTAGCAGATGAAAAGCGCATGCGTGCACTAAGTCATTCACAGTGCTATCAAAAAAGGATCGCTCGGGCTTACAACAAGAGAGTCCGAAAAAGAAGTTTTAAGGTAGGCGACATGGTCATGAAGAAGATTCTACCATCGCACCTTCCGGATCCCAGAGGAAAGTTCAAACCCTCATGGGACAGACTGCTGATCATTAGAGAAGTACTTCCCGGAGGCGCCCTCAGACTCACCAGCATGAGAGGGGTGGATCTTCCTGAGCCAACCAACGCCGACAACGTGAAGATCTTTCACGGGTAAGCCATTCTGACCTTATCAAGAGTTACTTTAATAGAGCTGAAGTTAAGAGGTCAAAGCTGAGACCTCTAAGAAATCATTTCCGTCCACCAACAAGTATTTCAAATAAGGGGATTCAAAAGAGAAAAATACAAAAAAAAGAGAAAAAAAGAATACAAAAGAAAAAAAAGAGAAAAAGGAAAAGGGAAGCCAAAGCAAGGTACCCAAAAAAAAAATCAACCCAAGGAAAAACATAGTCATCCATCCATTCATCTCAGAAGGGTCTCTAGCTAAGACCAACAGCTCTGTCATCGTAACTCAGGATAAGGGCTGAAAGACTGCCATCGGCCGGCAACGATGGATTCCCGACCTCTAACCGCCGCAGTTATCCAAAGATTCAAAGAAAGAAAAAAGAGAAAAAGAAAATGTATACCTAAACAAAGAGGGCGGAGTGAAAACCCGAAAGGGCGCTCCGAGTAAAAACAGTAGGCATACAGCGGACTTAGTGAAAACCCGAAAGGGCACCGAGGGTAAAAACAGCATAGCTGCCAAGGGGCAGGCAAGATCAAACACCCGGGATGTGGTGAAAACCCGAAAGGGAGCCACGGGCAAAAATAACGGCTGTGGTGAAAACCCGAAAGGCCGGCTGTGGTGAAAACTCGAAAGAGCGCTACAGGCAAAAATGGCTCAAATGAAAAAAGAAGAAATAAAATTGCAGGTACCAAGAAATCAGACGGTCCAGATCGGTTCAAGCAGTTACAGTTCAAGAACAAGAAGAAGTGCAATCAGGAGTGAAAAGCTCTACAAACTCTGACAATCTCAAGAAGCAACAGTTTCCATTGCCTACACCTCTAGGGAACCAAAGGATCAAGCAAGTTAATCTCGAGACATCGGTCAAAAGCATTGGCCAAGCCCCAGTTCTGATTCCTATATCCCGACACAAAAATCCAGACACTCACTCAAAAGACAACTCATGGCACAGTAGATTTTCAAACAGTTTTCTTTTTTTTAATTAAATGCATCATATTTCTTTTACACATATCATGTCAGCTTTTTCAAAAAATACAAAAAAAAAATATGCATCATCATCAATCATATATGCAAAAAGAATGTGTAGGTGGCCAACACCATCAACCTCTACCCTCCTCCTCGGCCACATCAGGTAAGTCCTCTGACTCATAATGAAGTAGTCTCGCTCTCAACCTGCTCACCTCCATACGCAGGTAATGTGCCTCACCGCGCTCAAGGGTACGGATCGCTGTCTCCTCGTCAGACAACCTCTGATCGGCAGCCAATCTCCTCGACATCATCTCACAATGATACCGAAGTGCAGAGATCTCAGACAGCAGATGGCCATGAGTGGCCAAAAGGAAGCAAGGATCAATGAATGGGCGCTCCTCAAAAGGTTCATATGAACCAGATGAAGAGCCAGCATCTCCAAGGATATCCTGCTCATCCTCATCAACAGTTTGGTGCCAGCAAGGGATACGTCGATACAAAGACTGCTCAGCAACCCAGTACTGATATGGGGCGGTCGCCATCGGAAAAGTCCGCAGCTCAAAACCCAGCAAATCAGCAGTCAAGTAACTCACCCAAGATCCATCAACCCGGGTCCTAAAGTAGGAGGATCTAGATGGAAATGCTCGACGCCCGATACCCGTGAAAGCAAAAAGAGGAACATCCTGCTCATATCCAAACTGCCGCAGGAACCGAATGGGATGGTAAGAAAAGTAGGATCGAAAGCCTACCAACATCAGAGGAAGGCGGTGTGCATCACAAAGCACTGGAGGAAGTGAAAGCCAAGATGACTCCCAATGAACATTCCAGTCACGAAGTTCAGCGAACATCCTGCGATACAAGGGCTCGCTCATCCTAGCTGTATGCGGAAGGAACTCCATGATATAACGCATGATGTCAGAACTAGGAATGCCAGGAAGGGGTATAGGAACGGTCAAAGAAAGGCGCTCCCATAGCCAGACCTGATCATAAAAAGGAAAAGAAGTTCAGTTAGAGCCAAGCAATTCCTAACAAAGCAAGAAGAAAAAAAAAGGTGTAGAAAAGATACCTGCAGAAAGGCACAGCAGCCGCGAAGGACACGAGTGCGGCCCAGGGCGCAGTCAGTCAGCCCATTAAACAGCTCGGCCAAGATGAGAGAAATGATCCCCTGCCGTCGGATAACTCGGCTCATCACCTTAAAAAGCAGAGGAGTCTGGGACCTACGCCATCCCGAGAACAGCACCTCAGCTATCAAGCAGAACATCAGTGCATTCCGAGCAAAGGTAGAATCGACCACACTCAGAAGACCCGAAAAAAGGTCATACAGTAAATCCAAGGAGAACACTACAGCATCCTGGCCAGCGGATGCAGGCCGAACAAGATAGGGGATCCCGAACCAGTTTTGCGATGTAGCAGTCTTCGGCAACGTCTTCGGCGAGAAATACTGAGTATAATCCCAAGGAAGGCCTGTCAAGCGTGCAAGCTCCTCCAAAGAGGGTCCCATCTCCATATCGTTGAACGCGAATAAGTTCAACAAAGGGACCAAGTCAATCAAGGCAGATCCAAGCATCCTCCAATCAATATCAACTCTAGCCATATGAATCAAACTGTCGAAGCCATAGGACTCCAAATCCCGAATCTCATAAGCTGACAAACTATCAAGCCAAGCAAGCAGCCGTGGCGAGCAACAAGGACGAGGAAGCAGCTGACAAGTCCTCACTGGTACCCCCTCCAGAACAAAAGGCCCAGAAATCAATGACGGCTCATCGAGGATCAGAAGGTCAACGGGCGAAGGAGAAGGAAAAGCTGGAACCTCTGCAGACTCGACAGCCCCTGACCTGCCCTCAGTAACGGCTATGTCTGATATAGTCGCATCACTATCTGAAATTGTCATAACCTCAGCCGCATGAGAAGACTCGCCCACCTCATGAACGGAGTGCGCAAAAGACCGACGATCAGGAGAAGGACGATACTCCCCATCAAAAGGGCTACCAGCGAAGATCACACCACACATTGTGGCATCCTGGCTAATCTGACCATCAAAAAATGCATCTGAACCATCAAAAAGGGTCCCGGCAACCCCCATCGAAGAATCAACGGTCAGATCTGGACCTGCGGCCCTCTCCAACAGGAAATCATGAATCCAATCATCATCCTGGCCGATCAAAGGGATCATCGAGGCATCCACACCATCCATCATCAAGGGGACATCATCAATGATCACATCAAGTCCACCCAAACAAGTATGCCGCACATCTCGGCCCTCATCAAGAGCATCCAAACCGTCAAAGGTATCATCTGAACCATCCATCCCATCCAAGCATGAGATCAGCCCATCTATGTCCATCATGGTCCCATCACCTCCATCAATCACATCATCCATGCGGCCCACATTCAAGGGATGCATAGCCTCACCTATGTCCCATCCTCCCATCTCATCCATGCCATCCATTTCTCCCACAATCAAAGGCCTATCCAAATCTGGAATTACAGCCATTCCACCATTAATAGGGCCATTCAAAGCTCTCCCAACAACCACCCCTAATTCATCATCAATACCCCTATTTAATGCTCCATCTCCACCATCAATCAAAGGCACCTCACCATCTTTAAAGCCTTCATCAATTGCTGCAACATGGGACCCACCAATCTCTCCCACAAGGACCCCCAAGCCATCATCAATGGCTGCCCAAGAAAGGACCAAGTAAGAAAAAGACAAAAAGAGAAGGAAAGGGGAGACAAAAGAGAGATTCATGGCTGCAATCGAACCTGAGAGTACAAAGCAGGTGGGGACAAGGGCAGCAGACAACAGGGAATGTCCGAACCCGAGCCAGCCCAGGCCGCTCAAGAGGCGAGCCTTGGGCGGCCCGCTCCGGGCCGCCCGTACGGACGCGCTCCCTCTCTCTCCGCGGGATTGGCTCCAGGGTTCTTGGTAGGTGAGGCTGATAGTCCACGTCAGTAGATGGCACCCCGAGGGCCGCCCAAGGCTCCAGTCCCTTCCAAATTTTGATTGAGGTTGATCAAGATCACCTATAAGGTACCCCACCGGTCCAATCACAAAGCGCGGCGGCTAAAATTGGTCTGATCAAGACAAAGAGAGGGAAAGGTGATCAAGTGGGGGCCACAAGCAATCCAAGTCATTCAAAGACTAGATCATCATGATCTAAACCATTGAAGAACCTACATGAGCCATCAAACAACAAGATCAAAGGTTTGATCATCAGAATCCAAGATCTAATCATTAAGTGGGCCCACAAAGCCAAGTCAAGCGATCTGAGACGTTCAAGTCATCATCCACACCATGAGAAGCCTTCTTAGCCTCACAAATCATCAAAAGAGGTACCCCAAAGTAAAGCCAAGGTCTCAAGTGGGCCCGCAGGGCTGAATCTATCAATCTGAGCCATTCAAAGACTAGATCAACATGATCTAAACCATGGGAAAGCTCATACAAGTCACGAAATAGCAAGATCAAAGGCTTGATCATCAAGAAAGAAGGCCAGAATCCAAGATCTGATCATTAAGTGGGCCCACAAGGCCAATCAAGCAATCTGAACCGTTCAAGTCATCATCCATGTAGTTAAGAAGGCTCATCCTCCACAAATCATTAAAGACTGAGTCAGAAATCAAAGCATCCAAGGACACATTTTGGACAACAAATGCACTCAAGTACCATGAGATCAACAGAGGATAAGAATCCTACTTCACATGAGAAATCTCTCTTCAAAGTCCACATGTGGCCAAGGATTGGTCCACTTTTTATGCCAAGGCCATGATTCTCACTTAAGATGTTTCCATCTTTTTACACATTGTACATGGACAAGTGGAGAATAGGAGGGAAATGGACCCCCAAGAGCAACCCAAATGCCTCACCTCAATGGATTGAAAGGAGCACATAGCCCACTTAAGAACATGAGGACCCATTCATGGGTTAACCATGGGCACCCCTATGTGCACCATCTTGATGAAAGTGTTGACCATGAAAGTACAACATGGTGGTCTACCCACAAACATATGAATCTAAGAAGCTAATGGTAAAAAATTGATGCACATAGCCCACATCAAGAATCAAGTTGAAAATGCTCATGAAAGGACAAATTTGGGCAACTTATGTGCACCAATTTCTTTACAAGAAAGGGAGACCATTTGAGCACAAGAGGGCATGGCTTGATGAGTCACCCAATTATCATGAAAATGGCTAAGAATGGTATGCATAGCCCACTTGAAGATCAAAATCCAAAGTGCCCCAAAGCATGGGACAAAATTGGGCAACTTATGGGTATCATTCTTTCTCACAAACCGGAAGAAAAATCACTCATATTTGAGAATGATGGTGGATGACCCACCAAGCCCCCAAAGAAAAGTTCAAGGAGCTATGGTTGCATGGATAGCTCACTTGAAGGAGAATCATCCATTTGAGATTGATAACATTAAAGAGAAACTCTTGAGAACCACTTTCCTACCTCATGGAAAACTCATTTGAAACTAGTGAGATTGTTGGAACAACTCACTCATGGGACTTGTAGATGGTCAAGTAACTCAAGTCCTCCATCCATCAAAAGAAAAAGCATCTTACATGAACAAAGTGTAGTGGTGCACACATGGTCCAAAGAAATCCAAATTTCAATGAAGGCCCAAAAGCCCATCCATATGAAAAATCTTAAGGAGCCCACCACACTTTGTACATAAGGATGTACATCATAATCAAGAGATGGTGGAAGATTTGGGCTACTTGTCCATAAAGGCCCAACTAAGAAATCTAGCCCACTTGAGATCCAAATGAAGAATGGGCTAGTCATCTTGGTCCATACATATGTGAAGAAAGATGAGGTCACCCAAAGTGAGCCCCATGAGCCCAAACTTGAGATGGGCCCTACCATGCCCATGGGCCCAAATCTTGAAAATAAGATGGAAAAGAAAGGGAGAGCTTTAAGGAAAAATGACAAGGGCAATAAGGCATGAGGGAGCCCAAAATGAAGCATTGGGCCCATCAAATACACCAAGGGCCATGACTTCATTTTGAGCCCATTTGATACATATGAAGAGAGGCCCAACTCCCATGGAAAAGATAGTAAATTTTTCCATGCACACTTGATGGACATGGCAAAATCACCCTTTACATACACATGAAGGGAGTGTGAAAAGAGGAAAAGAAAAATGAAATGGAAAGCTTGCAATGTTCTCCTCCATGCACCACCTTTGAAATAGATTAGAGATCTGGAAAAAGGTCAAGAACACTTGGGCCCACCTTCACACCTCTTGGAATAGCTACATGGAAAAAGAAAAGAGTCATGAGAAGGGACAATGAAGAAGGAAAAGGACAAGAAAGGAAAAGGAAGTGGTCCATACCTTTACTACTCACCAAAGAGGGACCACATTGCCGTCCCAAAACTTCTCTAAGGCCCACCACTTGAGAGAAGCAAAGAACCACCAAGAGGAGAGAGAAAACTTTGAGAAAGAGAGAGTATGAGAGAGGGAAGAGAGAGATTGCACGTTGGAGGGGGCAAGGGTGCCCCATGTTATATAGAAAAGGGGGGTGCACCCCTTTACCCAACCCACTGAAGAAACCAGGGGTCTGGGGCGGTCTGGGCGGCGCCCAGGGGGCCGTCCTACCCCCTACCTAGTTGAAACGACCTCTCCTCCTCTCTCCTTGGGAAGAACTCCTCCTTGGGAAGGGTGGTTGCAAGTGAATCTTGTACCTCCATGTAAGAGTGAAGTGATTGAAGAGAATGGTGAGAAAAAGGAAGAAATCTCACCAAAATCTCATCTTATGAGAAATGGGTGAGAAATTGGGTTGATGATGTGGAAAAGCTCCATGGAATTTTCAAGGAAAAGAAAGAAAAATTTGACTTGATCAAATAGTGATCTCAACCATCCAAAGGTGTGACCAGATGATCCAAACCATTCCAAGAAGAATCTCAAGAATCTCCGCCCTTGATTACTGTTTACATGTACATTTTTTTGGTCTGAAGACCTTAAACTACGTCGGGATCAAGATCCCGAGGGACTTTTTAAATAAAAACCAATAGCAGTCTGGATCGTTCGAATCAAGATCCACTGATACCGGACATTTTCAAAAAAGAGCAAAAATAGGTTTTCCCTGTTTTGTACTATTTTTTGGTCCGAAAACCTTAAACTACGTCGGGATCAAGATCCGAGGGACTTTTTAAATAAAAACCTGTAGCAGTCTGGATCGCTCGAATCAAGATCTACTGATACCTGGACATTTTCCAAAAAAGAGCAAAAATAGGTTTTCCCTGTTTTGTACCGTTTTTTTGTCCGAAGACCTTAAACTACGTCGGGATCAACATCCCGAGAGGTTTTCAATAAAAACCAGTGTTAATCTTAATAGTTCAAATTGAGATTCAACAGCCTGGATCATTTTAAAAAAATCATAAAAAAGAATGTATTTTCACTTGTACATATTTTTTGTCCAAAGACCTTAAACTACGTCGGGATAATATCCCGAGGGATTTTAATAAAAACAAGCATCGATCCTAGCTGTTCAGGCCAAGATCTGACGACCTGGATCATTTCGAAAAAAGCACATAAAGAATGTATGTTCAGTTTATACATATTTTGGGTCCGAAGACCTTAAACTACGTTGGGATCAACATCTCGAGAGATTTTTAATAAAAACCGGCATCGATCCCAGCCGTTCAGGCCAGGATCTGATGACCTGGATCATTTCCAAAATACCAAAAAGACTTTTTGAATTTTCCATAAAAACCAGTATCATTCTCAAACACCCGAGTTGAAATCTGGAACTTTTTCAAAAATACAAAAAAATAAAAATTTCACCATTAATTTCAACTGCACAAATTTATCTCCAGCAGTCCGAAGACCTAAAACTACACTGGGATTAACTTCTCGGGGGCTTTCTTTCCTAACCTGTTCCAGGCATGGCTGACACTTGATCGTACGGGTGTCTGGAATCTCTTAAACAGGTCAGGGCTGTGGCGGGCAGAGCTCCGCAACCCTGTTCGTGTTGAACGCACCGTGATAGACAACCTTGATTTGGAAGTCGCTGTTGAACCTGACGGATGTTCCCTGTTCCCAAAACTCATGAAGGGGATTAAGGATGTTGGGAGGTGCAGCGCACCCTCACGGAATTTTGAGCAACGTAAGGCCCCAAACTGGATTGACTAAGGGAAATGTGAGGATGTGGCTCATTTTGTGGCCGAAGGAGTCCGTCGGACGATACGTGGTCTATGTGCATTGCACATGAGGAACAGGCAACTTTGTGGGTGTGTTGACTGAAAACCCTCAACAATCTGCTCATCCAAAGATGTAAAACTACGGCACTTAACTGTGTGAAACTCGTCTTGCTCGCTGACGTAAAATGGATCGGATGCCTTACCAGCAGTAGAAGCTGGAAGTGGATGAAAATTCCATACTTTTTCTTGCATTTCGAAAAAATCACAAAATACAAAAACATTGCAAAATCACCTCTTCAAAAATCACAAAAATATTTCCCTTGCTTTCAAATCAAATATTTCAAAAAATCACAAAAATATTTCCCTTGCTTTTAAATCAAATATTTCAAAAAATCACAAAAATATTTCCCTTGCTTTCAAATTAAATATTTGCAAAAATCACAAAAATATTTCCCATGCTTTTAAATCAAATATTTTCAAAAATCACAAAAATATTTCCTTTGTTTTCAATAACCGATCTCTATCCTGACCACTCAGGTAAAGATTCGGACCATAAATTTGCAAAAATCACAAAAATTGCCATTATCCCCAGCACTACACTTCAGGAGTCTTGAACTCCACTCTCTTAACAATTTGGGATGACGGATCCAATCGCCCACAAATTGGAATCTTGACCAAAACTGGCGACCAAGCACCGTCTCAATCGCATTTATGCCCAGAAGAACATCTTGAAGTCGGATAACATCCTCGTACATTCTCATTAGCATAGAAACAGAATCTTGGGATGATAGACCTGATCAACCACGGGTCGGGATCTTGACCAACCCGCTGACCAAACATCCGCATTAAAAAGAAAATCCCCAGAGAGCACAACACTGCAAGCAATAAGCTTAAAATTCTCTGCATCTCCAGTAAAAGCAAAATCATCAAACTGAAAGAGAATGAGCCAAGCCATGCATTCATCATGCATCTCCATGCATGAGCATCCATCGCATCAATCATCATGTTTACCTGCTTTCAAAATAAAGTCGGTTAGCCAAAGATCCCACAGGCATCCCTAGTGGAAGGCACATGCAAACCAGACTTCCATTTCAAAAAGACAAAAAAATATTACTTTTTGCAAATAAAAACCCCACGGAGTATCACTCCCCAGAGTGGGTATCTTTTCAAAAATCCAAAAAATATTTTCTCAGTAGAGCGTTCTGCCTCCAACACACCAGGAGATCTTTCATATCTCTGGGTAGGAGCCGACGCAAAAATCAAATAAGATCCGATGTCTCGCGGCTTCCCCGGAGACCATCGGATCCAATGCACTCAAAGTACGGTCGAACTGAACTCCATTGTCAGTGCGGTCGTACCACATGCCAAGATACAAAAGATGAAAGCCAAAAGGCTCGGTCAAAGAAGCCGCTTGAACAGGTGGAAACGATGAATTGTAACCCAAGTATCAAAATCAGCAGATTGGGTGGAAAGAGTTCACTCGCACATACCTAGGCGTGGATGCCGGAAGTACCTTGACCGAGTCCAAGTTGGCGTAGTAGAATCCTGTAAGACTATCTGACGTAGGGCGTCTAACCACTTTGACAGTCAAGCGAAACAAGTACTCCTGGAGTGATCTGAGAAAACATCAAACATCACGCAATCAGTCTCAGGGTCAGCAACCTCGTAAGACTAGTGACGCAGAGGCTCTGCTGTACCTTTCCGATGTTAGTACCGATCAGGAATGGAAGGGTTGCGATTGGGTACCTAGGTTGCAGCAAACTGTAGGGACAATCGCAATGTTTTCTCCAAACTCCTGCGGTATGTGCGTGTTATCAATTTCTAGACAATCAAATGACTCAGGTACAAAGGACAATAAAGATTCCAGACCACAATCGAGGAAAGAATGAATTACAAACTAAGCATCAAAACCAGCAGATCGGGTGGAAAGAGTCCACCCGCACATACCTAGGCGTGAATGCCTGAAGTACCTTGACTGAGTCCAAGTCGGCGTAGTAGAATCCCGTAAGACTATCTGACGCAGGGCGTCTAACCACTTTGACAGTCAAGCGAAACAAGTACTCCTGGAGTGATCCGGGAAAACATCGAACATACAATCAATCACAGGGTCGGTAACCTCGTAAGACTAGCGACGCAGAGGCTCTGCTGTACCTTTCCGATGTTAGTACCGATCGGGAATGGAAGGGTTGCGATTGGGTACCCAGGTTGCAGCGCATGCAGGGACAATCGCAACATTTTCTCCAAACTCCTACAGTATGTGCGAGTGATCGGTTTCCAAACGATCAACTGGCATAGATGCAAAGGCAAGCAAAGATTTCAAACCATGATCAATGAATGGCCGGGTCAGAAGTGGGGTGTCCACTCGCTTTCGCATTCGGTTGCACGCAACCACTGCCAAAGAGGGGCATCTGTAAACACCCCACCTTTGGCTACACTGTTGGTAGAGATAGCTGGATGAATGGAGGACCATACCCCCAAATCCCAAGTCCAAACTCAGCCAAAGTCACCCTTGTAAGCCCCAGTCCATAGCCCAACTCAAGCCTGAACCCAGTCAACCCAGTCCTAAACATTAGCCTGAAAAACCGCCCATAAGAAAAGCCAGTCAAAAAATCCTAAAAAAGTCAAACTCACTGAGTCAACCCGCTGAGTTAACCAGCTGAGTCAACTCGTCGAGTCAAAACACCGAGTCAACCTGTCGAGTCAACCCGCTGAGTCAAGTCACCGAGTCGACCCGCTGAGTCAACTCACTGAGTCAACCCACTGAGCCAAACAGCAGCCCTGAGGGAGCGACCGTACCTCGCTGGAAATCGAGGAGTGGCCGTACGGGTGGCCCACAGCGGGCTGCCCAAAATTATTTACGAGCTCTGCCACTATCCGCTGCTATAAATACCCCCCTCCCCTTCTCATTTCAACAGAGCAACCCAGCCAGAGAGAGAGCGTCCGTTCGAGTCCCCTTCTCCACCCGTTAGCTCATTTTCCCACCAAGGGGAGCCCGAGTGAGGAGATCCTAGCCCTGGTCCAGCCTAACCTGACCACTGGTCCAAGTCTCCCAAGCCATCCAAGTCTTGATCCAGCCACTCGAAGCCAACCCTTGCGACACCTCCGTCCATCCAGCTACTCTTTTTCCAGCATCATCTCATTTGCATCTAGCATAAGTGCAACATTTACTTTTCTTCCAACCCCCCTGCTTCACTATAAAGCAGCTTGATTATTCAAGCACACTGCATACGTCTTATATTAAGCACCTGTCAGTTCGAGCGTATGCTCTGGGCTTGCCCGTTGGTGGAACCTGCCCATCAGAAACTCTTACTGTTCAGACCTGCATTCATGCCTCACCCTAAAGCACCTTGATTATTCAAGCACACTACATACGTCTTATATTAAGCACTTGTCAGTTCGAGCGTATGCTCTGGGCTTGCCCGTTGTTGGAACCTGCCCATCAGAAACTCTTACTGTTCAGACCTGCATTCATGCCTCACCCTAAAGCACCTTGATTATTCAAGCACACTGCATACGTCTTATATTAAGCACCTGTCAGTTCGAGCGTATGCTCTGGGCTTGCCCATTGTTGGAACCTGCCCATCAGAAACTCTTACTGTTCAGACCTGCATTCATGCCTCACCCTAAAGCACCTTGATTATTCAAGCACACTGCATACGTCTTATATTAAGCACCATGTCAGTTCGAGCGTATGCTCTGGGCTTGCCCGTTGTTGGAACCTACCCATCAGAAACTCTTACTGTTCAGACCCGCATTCATGCATTATGTCATCAATGAGAATGTATGAGGATTAAAATAGACTTTCAAGTATTAGTTCGATTCTGTGAAGTAGAGACCGTACTTCGGTACGGGCAGTGTGTGGGGTGCTTAACCTCTTCCCACCCTGTAACCTGTGATCCCTTACCTTGAATCTCTGGCCGCAGATCAAAAGGAGTCATTTTAGAGGAAGGAATCTTCGGATCCCCTTCTCAAACGTTTCTACGGGGTCTAGCCGACTGTAGATTCGAAATAACTGGCTAGTGGCGACTCTGGTCTTATATAAACTCATTTAAACACATCCAACTTAACACGACAACCAAACAAAGCCCTCGAGAACGAGGCAAGCTAGTGGCACAAACGGTCATTCGCACTCACGCACGCCTCCTCTCCTTTTCCCGAAAGGGGAAGGGACGAGAACGTCGTGTGGGAGGGCGGAAACGGCGAGGGTCCACACCACTGAACCAGACATCCCTGTCATCAATATCCAGCATTCTGAAGAGGATGTCCCGTTTCATAGCTTCGAATTCGAGACTGTGAACTCTATCGCCAATCTGGAACCAGTAAGGGTGGATCGTGTCTTTTCACCAGCAGAATGTCTGAGCCTCAAATACCGAATGAAGAATCATTTCAAGTCCAGAAAGATACCGCTAATATATAACCAATGTAAATAGGGACTCGGATACAGGGCAATCTTCATGGACAAAAGAAGGAAGAAATTTCGGTGCTCACCCATCCAATTCGTCAAGCCAGGAGAACCTTGCAAAGATCCAGGAGGGAATCAACCGACTGCACTACACAAAAGCCTCCCGATGAGCCTAGTTTGGGCCACATGGCCCCCCATTCGATGGGATCAGATTCACGAACCGTCTAAGCCTCCAGAAGAAGAAGGAAATGATGAAGATGAAGAAGAAAGTCAAATACAGCAGCTTCGGGACCAGGTCACTCTGGCACCTGCTCCCAACCAGGGGCACAACCTGCCCGCTTCAATTCCAGCCAGTCAGGGGCACAACTAGCCCATCTCAGTATCAATCAGCAAGGGGCACGACTCGCCCATATCAACATCAACAATCATCAGCCAGGGGCAGAAGCAGCCCATCCATTGGACCAAGAAAGGAAAATGGCCAGCCCTGGATTGGTCCGATGTCCAGATTCCGAACTTGTGTCTCACTACGGAACCAGACGAACTGCAATGCGAGGTAAGTGATCCGGGAAGGACTGAGTACGACTCAGATCTCGAACCCTGACCAGCGAGAAATCATGGTCATTGGGCTAGACCGTGATTCTTCGCCCAAGACATCAACCCCCACCTTTTCAAGGGAGGAAGTGTGGGGTCCTAAATGGTCATCCGTTCCCCTAACTTTTGAATCAGCCAAAGAGCCATCTGAGGGCTCTGGCTTCCAAAAAAAAATGCCTGTTTAAGCAGCGACCGGAACTTTGGAACAAGTTGGGCTCAATCATGGTCTGCAATGCCCACTTGTTCAAAGTCCAGTGAATTTCGAAAATCCAAAAAAATCAAAAACTTTCAAAAGCCAAAAACATCTAGCATTTCCATTTCAGAAAAATCTCAAAAACCAAAAAACATTTCTTTTCCTGCATTCAATAGTGTGTCAAGTTCGTCTAAAGAGTCACATGAGTTTGAACTCGAATCATATGATTTTGACATCGAATTAGACTTCGAGCTCATGGGTCTGGACGAAGCTCGGGATGAGGAAGATGATGATCCGACTCCCGAACTAAAGGATCTCCTCAAAAAGTTCGAATCCAAAGCCAATGTTGTAGTCGATGATTGCGAGATAGTAAACTTGGGGACACCTGAGATCCCTAGGGAAGTACGCATTGGAAAATCGTTGCCATCTGAGATGAAGCAGAGAATGATAGAGATCCTAGCTCTAAGATTGTCCAACTTCGCGTTCTCATATGAAGACATGCCGGGGCTCGATGAAGAGCTCGTTGTACACCATCTGCCAACCAAGGCGGATATGAAGCCAGTGAAACAGAAACTTCGAAGAATGAAGCCAGAATGGGCTCTGAAAGTCCGAGATGAAGTCATTAAGCAGTACAATGCGGGATTCTTGGTAGTCTCCAATTACCCCGAATGGCTCGCCAACATCGTACCAGTACCGAAGAAGGATGGCAAGGGTCGAATGTGCATCGACTTCCGAGATCTCAATAAGGCCAGTCCTAAAGACGACTTCCCTTTGCCACATATCGACACTCTGGTCGACAACACTGCTGGATACAAGATCTTCTCATTTATGGACGGGTTCTCAGGTTACAATCAGATCAAGATGGCCGTCGAAGACCGCGAGAAGACATCGTTTATCACCCCTTGGGGAACCTTCTGTTACAGGGTAATGCCGTTCGGTCTGAAGAACGCAGGAGCAACATATCAGCGAACAATGGCAGCACTATTCCACGACATGATGAACAAAGAGCTTGAAGTATATGTGGACGATATGATCGTCAAATCTCGCACAATTGAAGGGCACTTTGAAGATCTAAAGAAATTATTTAATAGATTAGAAAAGTACAAGCTCCGTCTCAACCCTCAGAAATGTGTCTTCGGTGCAATGGGAGGTAAGCTCCTCGGCTTTATGGTGAGCGAGGATGGCATCAGGGTCGACGAGACCAAAACTAGAGTAATCATCGAGATGCCCCCTCCTAGAACAGAGAAAGAAATCCGTGGCTTCCTCTGCAAAATTCAATACATCAGTCGCTTCATCGCACAGCTCACACCTATTTGTGAGCCCATTTTCAAGCTCCTTCGGAAGAATATTCCAAAAGAATGGAATGATGATTGCCAAGTCGCCTTCGACCGCATCAAGAAATATCTCATGAATCCTCCAGTCCTAGTGCCGCCCACTCCTGGATGACCACTATTGTTATACATCTCGGTAGCAGCAGAAGCCATCGGCTGTGTCCTCGACCAGCATGATGAGACCGAGAAGAAGGAACAAGCAATATATTATTTGAGCCGAAAGTTCACCGACTACGAGACTAGGTATTCTCCGATCGAGAAGACTTGCCTCGCCCTAGTCTGGGCAACTCAGCGACTCCGTCAATACATGATTGCATTCCCTATCTCCTCCTCGCTCATATGGATCCGCTTAAATACCTGTTCGAGAAACTGGCACTCACTGGAAGGATAGCTAAATGGCAGCTACTCCTGTCTGAATTCGACATCACCTATGTCACTCAGAAGGCAATCAAGGGGCAGGCACTCGCCGATCATCTTGCCGCCCACTCCCTCCTGGATTATCAACAGCTCAAGACATTCTTCCTTAATGAAGATCTCTTGCATATTGAAGATGAAGAAAAGAAGAAAAAAGATGAGTGGACATTATTCTTCGACGGCGCAGCAAATTCTAAAGGGAGTGGTATTGGAGCAATCCTCTACTCTCCAGATGATGTCCCTATTCCTATCTCAAGGCGCATAGCATTCGAATGCACTAACAACATGGTAGAGTACAAAGCATGCATCGCTGGCTTAAGGAAGCCATGATCTTGGGCGTCAAGAAGCTACAAGTATTTGGAGACTCACAGCTTATCATCAATTAGACCAATGGCGAATGGAAAACCAAGGATGAGAAGTTGATACCATATCATGTGTAAAATTCAAAGAAATCACCTTCTCATACATGCTCAGAGCCAAGAACCAGTTTGCAGATGCTCTCGCCACACTCGCATCAATGCTCGAGATCCCAAAAGGAGCTTCAGAATGGGAGCTCACAGTCGAAATTCAAGATGAACCTGCTTTCTGCCTACAAATAGAAGAAGCCGAAGCTGTCCTTGACAAACCCTGGTATGCCGACATCAAGCAATATCTTGAAACCCAGGAGTATCCGGAATCAGCAACAGCAACAGATCACCGAACCATCCAGCGTTTGGCCGGCCAGTTCACCATCAGTAGCGAAGTTCTTTACAAGCGATCCTATAATCACATCCTCCTTCGATGCGTCGATGAAACAGAAGCTGCAAAGATCATGGAAGAAATACACGAAGGAATCTGTGGTCCACACATGAACGGGCACATGATGGCAAAGAAGATTCTACGACTCGGCTACTATTGGCTCACCATGGAGACAGACTGCTACCAGCACGTCAGAAAATGCTTCAAATGCCAGGAGCATACGAATCAAATTCATGCCCCCTCATCAGAGTTGTACAACCTGACCACCCCCTGGCCCTTCTCCATGTGGGGACTCGATATCATCGGTAAGATTAGTCCCAAAGCATCAAACGGTCATGAGTACATACTTGTGGCAGTCGACTACTTCACTAAGTGGGTAGAAGCAGTCTCCTACACCACGATTGCAGCATCCCAGGTGATCAAATTCATAAAGAACAACATCATATGCCGATATGGAATCCCCAATGCTATCATCACAGATAATGGGACCCCGTTCGTCAACAAGAAGATGGATGACTTGCTCAGCAAATTCAAAATCCAACGTCATCGACCAAGCCCCTACCGTCCTTAGATGAATGGTGGGGTAGAAGCCGCAAACAAGACAATCATCAGGATACTTGAGAAGATGGTCGTGACCTATCGAGATTGGTCAGATATGCTCCCATATGCACTTTGGGCCTATCGAACGTCTGTACGATCTGCTACGGGCGTTACTCCTTTCGAGCTTACTTATGGAATGGAAGCAGTTCTGCCAGTCGAGGTGGAAATACCATCACTACTGAGTATTACTAGAATGCGGAATTGAAGAAGGAGAATGGCAACGGGCCAGATTCGATCAGTTGCATCTAGCAGATTAAAAGCGTATGCGTGCGCTAAGTCATTCCCAGTGTTACCAAAAAAGGATTGCTCGGGCTTACAACAAGAGAGTCCGAAAAAGGAGTATCAAGGTAGGCGACATGATCATGAAGAAGATTCTACCGTCGCACCTTCCGGATCCCAGTGGAAAGTTCAAACCCTCGTGGGACGGGCCACTGATCATCAGAGAAGTACTTCCCGGAGGCGCCCTCAGACTCACCAGCATGAGAGGGGTGGATCTTCCTAAGCCAATCAACGCCGACAAGGTAAAGATCTGTCACGGGTAAGTCATTCTAACCTTATCAAGAGATACTTTAATAGAGCTGAAGTCAAAAGGTCGAAGCTAAAACCTCTGAGAAATCATTTCCGTCCACTAACAAGTGTTTCAAATAAGGGGATTCAAAAGAAAAAAAAAAGAGAAAAAGAATACAAAAGAAAAGAAAAAGAAAAAAAAGGGGGAGAAAAAGAAAAAGGGAAGCTAAAGCAAGGCACCCGAGAAAAATCAACCCAAGAAGAAACACAGTCATCCATCCACCCATCTCAGAAAGGTCGGTAGTAAAGACCGACAGCTCTATCATCGTAACCTAGGATAAGGGCTGAAGGACTGCCATCGGCCGGCAACGACGGATTCCCGACCTTTAGCCGCCGCAGTTATCCAAAGATCCAGAAAAAAATAAAAAAAAAAAAGAAAAAAAGAAAAAATGTGTGCCTAAACAAAGAGGGCGGAGTGAAAACCCGAAAGGGCGCTCCGAGTAAAAACAGTGGGCATACAGCGGACTTGGTGAAAACCCGAAAGGGCACTGAGGGTAAAAACAGCATAGCTGCCAAGGGGCAGGCAAGATCAAACACCCGGGACGTGGTGAAAACCTGAAAGGGCGCCATAGGCAAAAATGACTGGAAAAAGCCGGCTGTGGTGAAAACTCGAAAGAGCGCTGCAGGAAAAAATGGCTCAAATGGAAAAAGAAAAAATAAAAGTGCAGGTACTAGGAAATCAGATAGTCCAGATCGGTTCGAGCCGTCACAGTTCAAGAACAAGAAGAAGTGCAGTCAGAAACGAAGAGCTCTACAAATTCTGACAATCTCAAGAGGCAACAGTTTCCTTTGCCTACACCTCTAGGGAACCAAAGGATCACACAAGTCAAATCTTGAGACATCGATCAAAGCATTGGCTGAGCCCCAACTCTGATTCCTATATCCCGACACAAAATCCAGACACACTTACAAGACAACTCATGGCACAATAGATTTTCAAAATTTTTCTCCTTTTTCATTAAATGCATCATATTTCTTTTACAAATATCATGTCATCTTTTTCAAAAAAATACAAAAAATGCATCATCATCAATCGCGTACTATGCAAAAATGGAATGTACAGATGGCCAACACAATCAATCTCTACCCTCCTCCTCGTCCACATCAGGTAAGTCCTCTGACTCATAATGAAGTAGTCTCGCTCTCAACTTGTTCACCTCCATACGCAAGTAATGCGCCTCATCACGCTCAAGGGTACGGATTGTAGTCTCCTCATCAGACAACCTCTGATCGGCAGCCAACCTCCTCGACATCATCTCACAATGATACCGAAGTGCAGAGATCTCAGACAAGAAATGGCCATGAGTGGCCAAAAGGAAACCAGGATCAATGAACGGGCGCTCCTCAAAAGGTTCATATGAACCAGATGAAGAGCCGGCATCTCCAAGGATATCCTACTCATCCTCATCAGCAGTCTGGTGCCAGCAAGGGATACGTCGATACAGAGACTGCTCAGCAACCCAGTACTGATATGGGGCGGTCGCCATCGGAAAGGCCCGCAACTCAAAACCAAGCAGATCAGCAGTCAGATAACTCGCCCAAGATCCGTCGACCCAAGTCCTAAAGTCAGAGATCCTAGATGGAAGCGCTCGGCGCCCGATACCCATAAAAGCAAAAAGAGGAACATCTGCTCGTACCCAAACTGCCGCAGGAACCGGGTAGGATGGTAGGAAAAGTAAGATCGAAAGCCTACCGACATCAGAGGAAGGCGGTGTGCATCGGAAAGCACTGGAGGAAGTGAAAGCCGAGATGACTCCCAACGAACATTCCAGTCACGAAGATCAGCAAACATCTTGTGATACAAAGGCTCGCTCATCCTAGCTGTAGGCGGAAGAAACTCTATGATATGTTGCATAAGGTCGAGGCGACGGGTGTCAGGAAACGGTACAGGAAGAGTCAGCGAAAGACACTCCCATAGCCAAACCTGATCATAAGAAGGAAAAGAAGTTCAGCTAGAGCAAAGCAATTCTTAAAAAGCAAGAAAGGAAAGGTACAAAAAAGATACCTGAAGAAATGCACAGCAGCCGCGAAGGACACGAGTACGGCCCAGGGCATAGTCAGTCAGCCCATTAAACAGCTCGGCCAAGATGAGAGAAATGATCCCCTACCGTCGGATAGCTCGGCTCATCACCTCAAAAAGCAAAAGAGTCTGGGACCTACGCTATCCCGAGAACAGCACCTCAGCTATCAGGCAAAACATCAGTGCGTTCTGAGCAAGGGTAGAATCGGCCACACTCCGAGGACCCGAAAAAAGATCATACAGTAAGTCCAAGGAGAACACTACAGCATCCTGGCCGGCAGCTACAGGCCGAACAAGATAGGAGATCCCGAACCAGTTCTGCGGTGTGGCAGTCTTCGGCGATGTCTTCGGCGAGAACTACTGAGTATAATCTCAAGGTAGGTCTGTCAAGCGTGCAAGCTCCTCCAAAGAGGGTCCCATCTCCATATCGTTGAACGCGAACAAGTTCAACGAAGGGACCCAGTCAATCAATGCAGCTCCAAGTATCCTCCAATCAATGTCAACTCTAGCCATATGGATCAGACTGTCGAAGCCATAGGACTCCAAATCCCGAATCTCATAAGCTGACAAACTATCAAGCCAAGCAAGCAGCCGTGGCGAGCAACAAGGACGAGGAAGCTGGAACCCTCTCCAGAACAAAAGGCCCAGAAATTAATGACAGCTCATCAAGGATCGGAAGATCAACGGGCGAAGGAGAAGAAAAAGCTGGAACATCTGCAGACTCGACGGCCCCTGACTTGCCCTCAGTAACGGCTATGTCTGATGTAGTCGCATCACTGTCTTAAACTGTCACAACCTCAGCCGCATGAGAAGACTCGCCCACCTCATGAACAGAGTGCGCAAAAGATCGACGATCAGGAGAAGGACGACACTCTCCATCAAAAGGGCTACCAGCGAAGATCACACCACACATCATGGCATCTTGGCCAATCTGACCATCAAAGAATGCATCTGAACCATCAAGAAGGGTCCCAGCAACCCAGATCGAAGAATCAACGGTCAGATCTAGACCTGCGGCCCTCTCCAACAGGAAATCATGAGTCCAGTGATCATCCTGGCTGATCAAAGGGATCATCGAGGCATCCACACTGTCCATCATCAGGGGGACATCATCAATGATCACATCAAGTCCACCCAAACAAGTATGCCGCATATCTTGGCCCTCATCAAGAGCATCCAAACCATCAAAGGTATCATCTGAACCATCCATACCGTCCAGACATGAGATCAGCCCATCTATGTCCATCATACCCCCATCACCGCCATCAATCACATCATCTAGGTGGCCCACATTCAAGGGATGCATAGCCTCACCAATGTCCCATCTCCTCATCTTATCCATACCATCCAGTTCTCCCATAATCAAAGACCCATTCCAATCTGAAATTTCAGCATGGCTGCCATTAATGGGGCCATTCAAAGCTCCACCAACCACCATCCCTAACCCCTCATCAATACCCCCATTCAATGCACCATCTCCACCATCCATTAAAGAAATCCCTCCATCATTAAAGCCTTCAACACTTTCTGAAGTGTGGGACCCACCATGGACAGCCCCCACAGCCCCTAAATCTCCACCATCCATTGCTTGAGAAAAGACAAACCAAGAAAAAGACAAAAGAAGGAGGGAAGATGAGACAAGGAGAATATTCATGGCTGCAATCGAACCCAGACGTGCAGGGAATGAGGGGACAAAGCCAGTGGACTGTGAAGAATGTCCGAGCACGAGCCAGCCCAGGCCGCACAAGAGGCAAGCCTTGGGCGACCCGCTCTAGGCCGCCCGTACGGATGCGCTCCCTCTCTCTCCGCGGGATTGGCTCCATGGTCGTTGGTAGGTGAGGCTGACAGTCCACATCAACAGATGGCATCCTGAGGGCTGCCCAAGGTCCCAATCCACTCCAGATTTCGATTGAGGTTGATCAGAATCATTTTGAAGGTACCCCACCTATCCAATCACGAAGCACTGCGACCAGAATGGGTCTGATCAAGTCAAAGAGAGGGAAAGATGATCAAGAGGGGGCCACAAGCAATTCGAGTCATTCAAAGACTAGATCGTCATGATCTAAACCATGGAAGAACCTACATGAGCCATCAAATAGCAGGATCAAAGGCCCGATCATCAAGAAAGATGGCCGGAACCCAAGATCTGATCATCAAGTGGGCCCACATGCCAAATCCAGCAATCTGAGCCATTCAAGTCATCATCCACACCATGAGAAGCCTTCTGAGCCTCACAAATCATCAAAAAGAGGTGCTCCAAAGTAAAGCCAAGGTCTCAAGCAGGCCCACAGGGCCGGATCAAGCCATCTAAACCATTCAAGTCATCATCCATGCAATTAAGAAGTCTCCAGTCAAAGCATCCAGACATCATCAAGGAATTTGAGACAAGTCAAAGATCGTATATTCATTCAGAAGATTTTTATACAGAAAAGGGTAAAAGCCAAAAGAAGAAGGTCATACATCAAGTAAGCTGAATACAAAAGCAAGCTACAAGTCGCCAACATAGTCATCATCGTCCCTCCTCTCGTCCCGCTCTCGACGATGAAGATTCATCAAAGGAGCTGTCACCGAGCCTCCAGCATATCTGCGACGGCCCCCAAGAACATAGAGCGGAGGAAGCAGAGGCCCCTGGCCATACAACAAGTACCACTCATCATAATCGCGATCCGGGATCATGAAACGAAACCCGGGCTGGCCCACAAGAGCGTCAGCTATCTCATCAGCTGGGATCTGAGCAGCTAGGAGGAGGTGCGGAACAAGGGACTCTCGCCACTCCGGTAATCTATCGAAGCAGTCTCTCACCCAGATACCACCGAAATGATTCAGCGTCAGAAAGCATGATCTGGAGGCATGAAGCATCATAGGTCTCCACACGCTAAGGAGTGTAGTAGAGTGGAAAGTTGGCGTATGGCATCCGAGCAAGCTACAACAAGGGAGTTCATCACGATCAATTACAATACAGCACGAGGGATAAGGAAAGCAAGATACTTACATCTTCGACGGTCAATCCGTCTATGTCAGCACGCCAGTTTCCCCAGAAACTCGAGAGTTCCACTGATGGTTTTGTTGATGCCAATACATGTGGCGATACAAAGATGGCCCAATGTAGTCCCGCATCCTCGGCGCGAGATGGGGAAAATGGTCATAAAAGCAAGTCTGGGCAAGGGCACACCTGACAATTAGAAAGAGGAAGAGGGTAAATGTCTCCAAGAAAGGAGAAAGAAGAAGTACCTCAACGACAGGCCAAAAACCTGTGTAGGACCGACTATTCCGACTGGTTTTATCCAGACCTTGGAAAATATGAGTCAGGATAGCCCCGTTCCAATTGTAGGGGTGGTGAAGATCCTCAACCAAGCGAAGAAATTTAGGATCGACCCTCTCATTAGCGTGGCAAAGAAGGAAGGACCCGAAGGCATAAGTAATCATGGCCCGTGCTTTGTGGAGGGCCTCTAGCTCGGTAGTGGGGATGACGGAGGCAAAAGTGTTGTAGAACCATCGCATCTTTACTTGATGGCCTTGGAATTCATCTTCAGGCGGGACATCACCAACAAGCCGTAGCCAGTCAATGGAGGTGATGGGAGCAAGAGAGCTGACTTGGGGAACAACTGCCCCATGAAATGGAAAGCTAATTTGCATATAAATATCCAGGGGAGTTATTCCCCATTCACCACAAGGGAGTTGGAAGGTGTGGGTCTCATCTCGCCACCTCTCACAAAGAGCAGCGAGCATCATGCGGTTGGCACTGTTGTTATGAAAGCGTAAGGTAAGGAGGCCAGCAAAAGGAGTGTCAGCCAATACTCGTTCAAGCAAAGACTGTGGATGTTTCACCCAGTTGTCCCAGTGGTCTCTGGTACCTCGACCCTTGATGGCGGGAAGAGGTTGGTGCTCTTGAGCCAAAGAACACATATGGGCCCCTCGGCGAATGATGAAGGCAGGATCATCCTCATCAATCACTCGACGTCCTCTGGTACCGTCCGCCATTGAATCCTACAAGCTTGGCAAGGTAAGTCCCTATCCCTTACCCGTTAAAATCCAAATTATCATCCAGGAAACCCATGGGATTGGACTCACATTCAAATGCAAAATCCAAAGTCCAAATCCATGTGTTACCTAGGGTATGTGTTAGGCCCATTAAAGAAAGTAAGGCCCACCTTAAAGAAGGTTGCATGCCATGCCTTAGGCAAAGAAAGTCCATCATCCAAGGACATACTTTGGACAACAAATACACTCAAGTGTCATGAGATCAACAAGGGATAAGAATCCTACTTCACATGAGAGATCAACAAGGGATAAGAATCCTACTTCACATGAGAAATCCCTCTTCAAAGTCCATATGTGGCCAAGGATTGATCCACTTTTTATGCCAAGGCCATGATTCTCACTTAAGATGTTTCCATCCTTTTACACATGTACATGGACAAGTGGGGAATAGGAAGGAAATGGGCCCCCAAGAGCAACCCAAATGCCTCACCTCAATGGATTGAAAGGAGCACATAGCCCACTTAAAAAAAAAAAAAAAAAAAACCATGAGGACCCATTCATGGGTTAACCATGGGCATCCCTATGTGCACCATTTTGATGAAAGAACAACATGGCGGTCTACCCACAAACATATGAATTAAAGAAGCTAATGGTAAAAATTTTGATGCACATAACCCACATGAAGAATCAAAGTCGGAAAAGTCCATGCAAGGACAAGTTTGGGCAACTTATGTGCACTAATTTCTTTACCAAAAAGGGGGACCATTTGAGCACAAGAGGGCATGGCTTGATGAGTCACCCAACCATCATGAAAATGGCTAAGAATGACATACATAGCCCACTTGAAGATCAAAATCCAAAATGCCCCAAAGCATGGGACAAAATTGGGCAACTTATGGGTGTCATTCTTTCTCACAAATTGAAAGAAAAATCATTCATATTTGAGGATGATGGTGGATGACCCACCAAGCACCCCAAAGGAAGTTCAAGGAGCTATGGTTGCATGGATAGCTCACTTGAAGAGGGATCATCCATTTGAGGTTGATAACATTAAAGGGAAACTCTTGAGAACCACTTTCTTACCACATGGAAAAACCATTTGAACTTAGTAAGATAGTTGGAACAACTCACTCATGAGACTTGTAGATGATCAAGTAACTCAAGTCCTCCATCCATCAAAAGAAAAAACATGAAAGGAAAAAAGCCTACATGGACAAAGTGTAGTGGTGCATACATGGTCCAAAGAAATCCAAGCTTCAATGAAGGCCCAAAAGCCCATCCATATGGAAAAACTCGAAGGAACCCACCACACTTTGTACAAGGATGTACATCATAATCAAGAGATGGTGGAAGATTTGGGCTACTTGCCCATAAAGGCCCAACTAAGAAATCTAGCCCACTTGAGATCCAAGTGAAGAATGGACTAGTCACCTTGGTCCATACACATGTGAGGAAAGATGGGGTCACCTAAAGTGAGCCCCATGAGCCCAAAACTTGAGATGGGCCCTACAATGCCCATGGGCCCAAACCTTGGAAAGAAGATAGAAAAGAAAAAGAAAGCTCCAAAGGAAATGACAAGAAAGAGAAAGTAAGTGGGAGCCCAAAATGAAACATTGGGCCCATCAAATACACCAAGGGCCATGACTTCACTTTGAGCCCATTTGATACACATGAAAAGAGGCCCAACTCCCATAAAGAAAGATAGGATATTTTGCCATGCATATTTGATGGACATAGCAAAATTACCCTTTACATACACATGAAGGGAGTATGAAAAGAAGAAAAGAAAAAATGAAATGGAAAGCTTGCAATGTCCTTCTCCATGCACCACCTTTGAAACAGATTGGGGATCTAGAAAAAGGTCCAGAACACTTGGGCCCACCTTCACTTCTTTTGAAATAGCTACATGAAAAAAAGAAAGGAACCATGAGAAACAATGAAGAAGGAAAAAGACAAAAGAGAAAGGGAGTGGTCCATACCTTTACCACTCACCAAAGAGGGACCGCCTTGCTGTCCCAAAACTTCTCTAAGGCCCACCACTTGAGAGAAGCAAAGAACCACCAAAAGAGAGAGAAAATTTGAAGAAAGAGAGAGTATGAGAGAGAAAAGAGAGAGATTGCATGTTGGAGGGGGCAAGGGTGCCCCATATTATATAGAAAAGGGGGGTGCACCCCTTTACCCGACCCACTGAAGAAACCAGAGGTCAGGGACGGCTTGGGCGGCGCCCAGGGGGCCGTCCTACCTCCCATCCTAGTTGAAACGACTTCTCACCCCCTCTCCTTGGGAAGAACTCCTCCTTGGGAAGGGTGGTTGCAAGTGAATCTTGTACCTCCTTGTAAGAATGAAGTGATGGAAGAGAATGGTGAAAAAAAGTAAGGAATCTCACCAAAATCTCATCTTGTGAGAAATTGGTGAGAAATTGGCCTGATGATGTGGAAAAAGTTCCATGAATTTTCAAGAAAAAGAAAGAGAATTGACTTGGTCAAACAACGATCTCAACCATCCAAAGGCATGACCTGATGATCTGAACCATTCTAAGAAGAATCCCCGGAATCTCTCACCTTGATTGCTACTGTCTTATACATATTTAGGGTCCAAAGACCTTAAACTACGTCGGGATCAATATCCCAAGGGATTTTAATAAAAACCAGCATCGATCGCAACCGTCCAGGCCAAGATCTGATGACCTGGATCATTTCGAAAAATCACAAAAAAGAATGTATGTTCAGCCCGTACAAAAATTCGGACCTTAAACTACGTTGGGATCAATATCCCGAGGGATTTTAATAAAAACCAGCATCGATCCCAACCGTCCAGGCCAAGATCTGATGACCTGGATCATTTCGAAAAATCACAAAAAAGAATGTATGTTCAACCCGTACAAAAATTGGGTCCGAAGACCTTAAACTACGTCAGGATCAATATCCCGAGGGATTTTAATAAAAACCAGCATCGATCCCAACCGTCCAGGCCAAGATCTGATGATCTGGATCATTTCGAAAAATCACAAAAAAGAATGTATGTTCAGCCCGTACAAAAATTGGGTCCGAAGACCTTAAACTACATCGAGATCAAGATCCCGAGGGATTTTTAATAAAAATGGGCATCGATCTCGACCCTCAAAATCAAAATCGATGACTCAGAATATTTTTCAAAAATCACAAAAAGAATATACTTTCAGCATGTATATAAAGTTTTTTTGGTCCGAAGACCTAAAACTACGTCAGGATCAACATCCCGAGAGATTTTTAATAAAAACCAGCATCGATCCCAGCCGTTCGAGCTAGGATCTGATGACCTGGATCATTTTCAAAATACCAAAAAGATTTTTTGAGTTTTCCATAAAAACCAGTATCAATCTCAACCACTTGAGTTGAACTCTGGAACCTTTTCAAAAAAAATAATAAAAAATTTTGCCATCAATTTCAACTGCACAAATTCATCCCCAGCGGTCCGAAGACCTAAAACTACACTGGGATTAACTTCTCGGGGGCTTTCTTCCCCAACCTATTCTGGACATGGCTGGCAGTTGATCGTACGGGTGTCCGGAATCTTTTAAAACAGGTAAAGGCCGAGGCGAGCAGAACTCCGCAACCCTGTTCGTGTTGAACGCACCGTGATAGACAACCTTGATTTGGAAGTCGCTGTTGAATCTGACGGATGTTCCCTGTTCCCAAAACTCATGAAGGGGATTAAGGCTGTTGAGAGGTGGAGCGCACCCTCACGGAATCGTGAGCAACGTAAGGCCCCAAACTGGATTGACAAAGGGAAATGTGAGGATGTGGCTCATTTTGTGGCCGAATGAGTCGGTCGGACGATACGTGGTCTATGTGCATTGCACATGAGGAACAGGCAACTTTGTGGGTGTGTTGACTGAAAACTCTCAAAATCTCCTCATCCGAAGATGTAAAACTACGGCACTTAACTGTGTGAGACTCATCTTACTCGCTGACGTAAAATGGATCAGGTACCTTACCAGCAGTAGAAGCTGAAAATGGATGAAAATTCCATGCCTTTTCCCTGCATTTCAGAAAAATCCAACAAAATACCAAAACATTGCAAAATATTTTCAAAAATCACAAAAAATATTTCCCTTGCTTTCAAATCAAATATTTGCAAAAACCACGAAAAATGTTTCTCTTGCTGTCATAGAAAATATTTCGAAAAACACAAAAATATTTCCTTTGTTTTCAATAACCGATCTTTATCCTGACCACTCAGGTAAAGGTTCGGACCAAATATTTGTAAAAAATCACAAAAATTGTCACTATCCCCTAGCACTACACTTCAGGTGTCTTGAACTCCGCTCACTTCACAATTTGGGATGACAGATCCAATCGCTCGCAAATTGGAATCTTGACCAAACTGGCGACCAAACACCGTCTCAATCGCATTTATGCCCAGAAGAACATCTTGAAGTCGGATAACATCCTCGCACATTCTCATTAGCAAAGAAACAGCATCTTGAGACGATGGACCTGATCGATCACGGGTCGGGATCTTGACCAACCTGCTGACCAAACGCCCGTATAAAAAAAGAAAAACCCCAGGGAAGCACAACCCTGCAAGCAATAAGCTCAAAATTCTCTGCATCTCCAGCAAAAGCAAAATCATCAAACTGAAAGAGAATGAGCCAAGCCATGCATTCATCATGTACTCCATGCATCAGCATCCATCGCATCAATCATCATGTTTACCTGCTTTCAAAATAAAGTCGGTTAGCCAAAGACCCCACAGGCATCCCTAGTGGAGGCGCATGCAAACCAGATTTCCATTTCAAAAAGACAAAAAAAATCTCTATTTACAAATAAAAACCCCACGGAGTATCACTCCCCAGAGTGGGTATCTTTTCAAAAACCTAAAAATATTTTCCCAGTAGAGCGTTCTGCCTCCAAAACACAGGAGATCTTCCATATCTCTGGGTAGAAGCTGACGCAAAAATCAAATAAGATCTGATGTCTCGCGGTTTCCCTGGAGACCATCGGATCAAATGTACTCAAAGTACGGTCAAACTGAACTCCAGTGTCAGTGCGGTCGTACCACATGCCAAGATACGAAAAGATGAAAGCCAAAAGGCTCGGTCAAAGAAACTATTTGAACAGGTGGAAATGATGAATTGTAACCCAAGTATCAAAATCAGCAGATTGGGTGGAAAGAGTTCACCCGCACATACCTAGGCGTGGATGCCTGAAGTACCTTGACTGAGTCCAAGTCGGCGTAGTAGAATCCCGTAAGACTACATGACGCAGGGCATCTAACCACTTTGACAGTCAAGCGAAACAAGTACTCCTGGAGTGATCTGGGAAAACATCAAACATCACATAATCAATCTCAGGGTCAGCAACCTCGTAAGACTAGCGACGCAGAGGCTCTGCTGTACCTTTCTGATGTTAGTACCGATCGGGAACGGAAGGGTTGCGATTGGGTACCCAGGTTGTAGCAAACTGCAGGGACAATTGCAACGTTTTCTCCAAACCTCCCGCGGTATGTGCGAGTTATCAACCTCCAAACAATCAACTGACTTAGATACAAAGGACAACAAAGATTCTAGACCACAATCGAGGAAAGAATGAATTGCAAACCAAGCATCGAAACCAGCAGGTCGGGTGAAAAGAGTCCACCGGCACATACTTAGGCGTGGATGCCTGAAGTACCTTGACTGATTCCAAGTCGGCGGAGTAGAATCCCGTAAGACTATCTGACGCAGGGCATCTAACCACTTTGACAGTCAAGCGAAACAAGTACTCCTGGAGTGATCCGGGAAAACATCGAACATACAATCAATCACAGGGTCAGTAACCTCGTAAGACTAGCGATGCAGAGGCTCTACTGTACCTTTTCGATGTTAGTACCGATCGGGAATGGAAGGGTTGCGATTGGGTACCCAGGATTGCAGCAAACTGCAGGGACAATCGCAACGTTTTCTCCAAATTTTCGCGGTATGTGCGATTGATCGATTTCCAGACGATCAACTGGCACAGATGCAAAGGCAAGCAAAGATTTCAGACCATGATCCATGAATGACCGGGTCAGAAGTGGGGTGTCCACTCGCTTTGGCATTCGGTTGCACGCAACCTCTGCCAAAGAGGAGCATCTATAGACACCCCACCTTCGGCTACACTGTTGGTAGAGATAGATGGATGAATGGAGGACCATACCCCCAAATCCCAAGTCCAAACTCAGTCAAACTCACCCTTGTAAGCCCCAATCCATAGCCCAACTCAAGCCTGAACCCAGTCAACCCACCCCTAAACATCAGCCTGAAAAACCCCCCATAAGGAAAGCCAGTCAAAAAAAATTCTAAAAAAGTCAAACTCACTGAGTCAACCACTGAGTCAACCCGCTGAGTCAACCCGTAGAGTTAAAACACCGAGTCAACCTGCCAAGTCAACCCGTCGAGTCAAATCACCGAGTCGACCCGCTGAGTCAACTCACCGAGTTAACCCATCGAGTCAAAACAGCAGCCCCGAGACATGACCGTACCACGCGCTGGAAACCGAGGAGCGTTCGTACGGGTGGCCCCCTGGGGGCCGCCCAAACATATTTACGAGAACTGCCACTCTCCAACGCTATAAATACCCCTAGCCTCTTCCCATTTCAACAGCCACTTCCCCTCTCTTCAGTCCGAGAGCTTTGAGTCCACCTCTCCATCCTTTAGTCCATTCCTCCACCAAGGAGAGCCTGAGTGAGAAGAGTCTAACCTGGTCCAGCCCAGCCTGACCACTGGTCCAAGTCTCCCAAGCCATCCAAGTCTTGATCCAGCCACTCGAAGCCAATCCTTGCGACACCTCCGTCCATCTAGCTGTTCCTCACTAGCATCATCTCATTCGCATCTAGCATAAGTGCAACATTTACTTTTCTCCCAACCCCCCTGCTTCACTATAAGCACTTTGATCATTCAAGCACACGACATGCATCTTGCATAAAGCACCTGTCAGTTCGAGCGTATGCTCTGGGCTTGCCTGTTAGTGGAACCTGCCCATCAAAAATTCTTACTGTTCAGACCTGCATTCATGTATATATCACTACAAGCACTTTGATCATTCAAACACACAACATGCATTCCGCATAAAGCACCTGTCAGTTAGAGCGTATGCTCTGGGCTTGCCTGTTAGTGGAACCTGCCCATCAGAAACTCTTACTGTTCAGACCTGCATTCATGCATCATGTCATCTATGAGAATGTACGAGGATTAAAACAAACTTTCAAGTGTTAGTTCGATTCTGTGAAGTAGAGACCGTACTTCGGTACGGGCAGTGTGTGGGGTGCTTAACCTCTTCCCACCTTGTAACCGTGATCCCTTACCTCGAATCTCTGGCCGCAGATCAATAGGAGTCATTTTAGAGGAAGGAATCTTTGGATCCCCTTCTCTAACGTTTCTACGGGGTCTAGCCGACTGTAGATTCGAAATAACTGGCTAGTGGCGACTCTGGTCTTATATAAACTCATTTAAACACATCCAGCTTAAACACGACTACCAAATAAAGCCCTCGAGAACGAGGCAAGCCAGTGGCACAAACGGCGATTCGCACTCACGCATCCTCTTCTTCTTTTTCCGAAAGGAAGGGAGAACGATGTCGTGTGGGAGCGCGGAACGGTGAGGGTCCACACTTACGTAATTGAAAAATAAGGTGCACTAGTATGCCACAGAAAAGTGCACTAACAACTAAGGCCACACACAATTCAATTTATGATCAATTTATCGATTGAATCGAATCGAATCGAATCGTTCTCCAAGATCAGTTCAATTCAAATTTTTTTTAAAAATTCAATTTCATTTTCAATTCCGATCGATCGAATTGAATCGAAAATCGAATTGATCTGTATCGAATTGAATCAATTGATCAAATTGAATTTTGTGTGTGTGTGTGTGTGTGTGTGTGTGTGTGTGTGTGTGTGTGTGTGTGTGTGTGTGTATTAATGGACGGTATGGATGAAATATATACATCATAGTGTGTTTTATCTATGTTGTCCATCCATTTTTACATTTGAATTTAAGGAAAAATTCTAAAAGTTAGAAAGATATATATCTCAGATTACCACACCACAGCAAAACAATGGGAATTGAACGTCCACCATTAAATTCTTCCTAGGGCCCATTATAATGTTTATTTGCCATCCAACGTGTTGATAAGGTCACATAGACCATGAGGAAGGGAGAAAATAAATTTTAGCTTGATACCAAACTTCTAAGGCCTCAAAAAGTTTTCAACAATAAGTGTCAATCCCCCACTGTTTTCTTGTGATATGGTCCACTTGAGATTTGGATGTCTCATTTTTGAGATAATGTCTTAGAATCAAATGGAAAATGGATGGAGGGTCTAGACAAAACACATACACCATGGTGGGGCCCATAGAGCTTTGAAACCACCATTTTGCATATTCGCACCCACCCAAGAGTCCAAGACGAATCGTATTGCGTACTTAGTAACTCAATGCGCTTGGCGTACTGAGTAAACTTTATGGGGCCTACGGTGATTTATTCATTTTATCCACTCCATTCATCCACTTTAAAAGATAATTTTATGGCTCAAGCCCAAAATTGAAGTGTATACAAAGCTCAAGTGGCACACACCATAGGAAACAATACAAATTGAACCTCTACCATTGAAAATTTATTGCAGGCCACAAAAGTTTTGAATCAAGTTGATATTTGTGTTTTTCATTCATATATGTCTACTTGATCTTACGAACAGGTTGGATGACAAATAAACAACACTATGGGCCCTAGGAAGGTTTTAACGGTGTAAATCATTATTCCCACTATTTCATGTGGCATGGTACTCCCAAGTTTCGAATATGCTTCAATTTTGGGCTCAACGGCTAAAATGAGCAGGTAAAATGAATGGATGGTGTGATAAACTAAATGCATTCAAAGTAGGCCCAACTAAGTTTAAGCAGTATGACAAAAGCGTACTTAGTACGCAATTTGAAGTTCACGTAAGAGTGAATTAAGTGTTACGTTGGTAACAACTTAGTGGGTACCCTTATCGTGTAGAGCCTACCTTGATGTATTTTTTGTATATCCACTAGTCCATCTAATTTTATGTCTCATTTTAGGATATGATCCAAAATTATAAGAAGACCAAATCTCAAGTGGACCATACCAAGAGAAAGAGTGATAAATTACCATTAAAAACATTTTTCGGGCCTTAAAAGCTTTGGATCAATACGATCTTTCTAATTTCCATATATAAACTAGTTATTATGCATATGTTTTCAGAAGTATTTCTACTAATATTACTATTTGAGGTACTATAAAATCCAAACCTACAAAACCTATAAGTTTTCAAATTGCAATGTGTGAAAAATTGAATCGAATTGAATTGAAAAATTCATCAATTCAATCTCAATTTAATTCCAAAAACATTGGGTCAATTCAAATTCAATTTCAATTTCAATTTCGAAAATTTAATATCAATTCAATTTCAATTTCATGTGCAGCCCTACTAGCAGCATGTGTTTCATCAATGCTATTCTAGTACTTACTAGGTGAAATGGTCCATCTCGGGGCCATAATGGACCCCACCTTGATGAATGTATGTTATAGTCTATCCATCCATTTATTTTGTCAGCCCATGTAGGACCCGAGCCCAAAATTGAAGTAGATCTAAATCTCAGTTGGACCACACCATAGGGAACAGTGGTAGTGGAACGTCCACAGTTAATACTTCCTAGGGCCATTTTGACATTTCTTGCCCTAAACTACTAGCGTGTGGGGCCCGAGGCCCACCTTGATATATTGTATATCCGCTGCGTCCATCTCACAGGGGGCTGAACACCTTGTGCCATCACCCATCAACCGTGGGTGGCCCCCACATGCCCCACCATGCATGGAATTCTAATAAAATTCCACACAAGTGGGCCATCATCACACATCACAATATGAATGGTCAAGATCACACATTGTACATAAGGGGAAATAAATAATTAATTTTCTCAAATATGGAAATGCCATAAAAATTCAAATATTCTAAACTTTTGCAGACTTAAAAAGTCCTAGAATTTTGGGGTAGTTCCAAACTAGAAGGTTGTAAATTCCTCAAGCGAAGGAGAGAGGAAACCAAATCAAGAGAGATTAACAAGGGAATGATGTCATCACCACCTCTCTCCCCTATCATGATTGTACGGGCATACAACTCTACCCATAATGTCATGGCTAACGCCATCAACGGGCCCACATGTCCAACCTCCTCAGTGATTGAGGACACGAACGTGGTCCCGTATAAGATCAGGCTGACCACATGAGACCAAAAAGAAGGCAGATCCAACCGTGAGGTAGACCACACCAAAATACTGAACTTGCTGCATTAAATGCAACAGACCTGAGCGTGGATCTGCTTCATTCTTGATCTCATGCGACAGAGTAGACAAACAGATACATCACAGTGGTTCCTCCACAGCTCAGTTTGTACGCTTTGTGCCCATATAAGTTTGGACGCAATCCACATCCTGAAGACACCAACGCACTCCTTTCTTTGTGCTCGCTGCAATCAACTTCATAGTAGTATGACCGTCAATTTTGCCCATGGGTATTTCGTTAAGACTTGAGATTTGAACAACTAGTTCTATATATAGAGATACATCGCGATCCTGGATAATTTGAGCTGTCCATGACACCAAACATCATCAGATCTACCAAGAAACACAAAAATTCCAACAATACAATTCGAGAACGGCTTTAAAATAATACCCTCATATATACCACATAAATATGAAATTTTAAATTAAAATAAATCTAAGTAATCTATCACACAACAACCTACCATTAACGTAATCAAATATACTAAACACATCCAAATAAGATTAATAGATTAAATCAGCCCCATGTGTCTAAAATGATCATGACTTCGATTTACACTGTTAGTAGAATGATAAAATTGAAACGGATAGATCTACAAATCTGTATGCCCGATCGCACTGAAATTTTAAACGACCGTTCCACACACTGTTAGAACAATTTGACCAATTAGTACAATGAATAGGTGCACCCATTGGCAATATTCGATAACGAAAACTAACGCAAATTGGACAATGGGACCACTCCGATGCCAATTTGATGGTTGGATCTTAAAACGTAATAGAAAATAAAGGGTTTTTCCAGCATTTACAGAGACAGACGAAGATTAAGTTTGGTAATGTGGTTGGTTAACATACAACTGTACAGAAAGTACTATAATTACAGTTTTGTGCAGGGAAAGAAAAAAAAATTTGAGTGGTGTAAAAAAAAAAAAAAGGAGGTGTGTGTCTATATATATATATATATATATAAAAGAAGAAAAGGAGAAAAAAGAAAAATAAGAGAAATATTGGAAAAGAAAAAGAAAAACCAGAGAAAGAAGGGAGAGGGAGGGCCCTTTGTGGGAAAAGGATTTTTCTTCACAAATTTATAGGTCAGCTAAAAAAGTGCATCAAGGGTATAACATGTCTATGACATTCAACCTTTTCAACTGGTACACGTGATTAGTAGAACTAAAAATCATGCAGATCCAATGGCAGGTGGGCCGCTAGTGAAATTAGAGTTTACTGGGTGGTGCGATTCTCCTTCTTCTTCTTTTTCTTTTTCTTTTTTTTTTTCTTTTTTTTTTTTTTTTTTTTTTTTTTGCCCCACCAAATTATTGGATCACCATGATTTTTTATTATCTGATTATTATGGGGGTATACCTGTTGGAAGGGTTGGATGTCATATATACATAAATATGTGCACCCCATAATCCTCAACTCCACAACTCTTCAGAAGAAAACTGACCGAGAACATTTTGGTTATTTCAAACTCTAGAAAGCTCATTCTGTTGCTTTCAGAATCGAGGCATTTGTTTTTGTCAAACCATAATTTCCGAGGGATTAGGTGGTGAGAAACCCTACTTTAATGGTGGGATGAGTTTGGTCATTTTTGTCGGCTGTCTTCCACTAAATGCCTGTTTGTTTTCCGATTTGCACCATAAGTGGAGTCAGAATCAATAATTATTACTTCTAACACCTGATTGGAAGAAAGGAATTTACACTGTTATTTGGTCTCCAAAACCGTGGCATAAAGACCTTGGAATCAAATCGAAATTGTGGCTGTAAAATTTGTGGGGCCCACTATTATGCCTGTGTCTGATCTATGCTTTTTCATCTGTTTTACGTGCACATTTTAGGTTATGAGCCAAAAAACGAGACAGATGCAAAGCTCAAGTGGACCACACAATGGGAAACGGGGAGAATTGATCGCCGACCACCAACCACTGAAAGTTAAAATGAGCCTAAGCCCATAGGAATGTGTACCTATCATTCAACCAGTTTCTCAGGTCGCACATATCTAAATGAAGGGAAAACACAAATATCAGCTTGATCCAAAACTTATGTGGCCCCCAAAGAAGAATTGAACCGTAAGCGTTCAAGTCCTATTTCCTGTGGTGTGGCCCACTTGAGCTTTGGATGTGCCTCATTTTTGGGCTCATGCCCTAAAATGAGTGGAAAATGGAAGGACGACACAAATCGAACACATATGTAATAGTGGGCCCCACAAATTTTAGTGGAAAAAAGTCTTCTTTTTTAGGTTCGGCATAGAAGTTTTACAAACAAGCTTCCTGTCAACATTAAGCAGTTTCTACTCAAATGTAAATACAAGGGTAACCACTTAACACCTTATTTACATTCTAAATTGGAAAACAAACATACTCTAAGATTCAAAGGTTGAAGGAACAACTTGCCTGTAACTGCCCTATATATAACCCTAAGTTCTATGAGGCCCACAATGATGTTTGTGTCAAATTTACTTTGTTTTTGTAATTGAGCCCAAACATGAGGGAGATTTGAAACTTAAGTAGGCCACATTGGAAGTAGTGGAGAAGAAAACTAGATCTAAGACTCAAGTAGCCATTAAGTAGTGGAGATGGAAACTCCCACGGTTGAAATCTTTCAGAAGCCCACAGAGATGTTTATATGCTATCCAGTCGATGCGTAAGTTCATGCCAATGGGATGAAGGGAAAAGACAAATATCAGCCAATCCACAACTTCAGGGGCTCTTAAGAAGGTTTCAAAGTCGGGCGTTCAATGCCCACCGTTTCTTGTATTGGTGCCATTCAAGGGTTAGACCTCCCTCGTGTTTAGGTTCATTAGTAAAACTAATGGACGGTGTGGATATAATATAAGCATCATAGTGGGCCCCACAGAGCTTGGGTTACCGGTTCTGCAACCCAGATTGCAGGCAAGTCACCATCCAAGCTGAATGGAGAAAAATTTTGCTACACCCACGAGTTAGTTATGCTGGCTGGCTACACCGGTTGCAGCAATGACCCCACCATGATGTATGTGTTCTACCCACACCGTCCATCCATTTGGTGAGATCATTTTAGGGCATGACCCAAAAACTGAGGCAGATCCGAAGCTCAAGTGGATCCAGCACAGAAAATAGTGGGGATTGAACGCCAACCAATAAAAAATTCTTGGGGGCCACTTGAGATTCGTATCAGCCTCATTTTTGGTATAATGCCCTAAAATCATATTGCCAAATGGATGTACAGCGTGGGTAAAACACATACATCATGGTAGGGGTCATTGCTACACCCGGTGTGGCTAGCGTAGCTAACTCGTGGGTGTAGCAAATTTTTTCTAAGCTGAATCCTTCACGTAATTATTACTAAAATGTGGGCTAGATTTCAACGTTAGTTCAGCACCGTTTGCGGGAAAAAAAGCAATGTTTGAAGGCGACTTTTAAACCACACATGTAAAATAATAGCCAACTGTGGCTACGACATGATTGAAATTTTATTCGAGAAAGTTGATGTCGACATCCGTTTTTCGTTTGGAATTTGAACAGCTTACTAAATAAATTTTAACCATCCATTGCTAGGCTGTACACAGATGATAAGAATTTCAGGATCAGTATGGTTTTTGAAATCTGCTCCATGCACAATAGGACCTAAAATTTGGATGAGCTGGATAGAAAAGCATAAGTGCAACATTTAAGGGGATGCTCGCCACCATTCTCATCATAATGCTAAGCTAATATAGGAGAGTAAACTGTTGGGAAAGCCGGCAGCGGAAGCAGAACGCCGAACACGTGAAGCAATGCGAAATCAAACAAGAAACAAGATGAAATCAATCACACACAAGCATTCACCACAAGAGACTACGAATTTACGTGAAAAAACCCCAAAACGGGTAAAAATCCACGACACAAACGATCCACTATGAATTAAACAGAAGATTACAGAGATGACAGTCCCACAAGCAAAGAAAACAGAGAAAACCCAAGCTCTCTCTCTCTCACAACTCTCTCCCCTCTTCCTAGTACGAATAGGAAACCTTGGACACCTTAGGATACCTCTCTCAGTCGCATTACAACACCTTAAATAGGAAGAAATTCAAAAATAGAAACACACTGCGCAGTACTGCGGACTGCGCAAGGAATCCGCGAGCACAGCCGACCGAATCGCACATAGCACAGAAAACATCCAGGGAGAACACGCCGTCCCAGCTTCACAGCCGACCGGTCTTACAACCGGTCGCAGTCCCCTCCAGACCAGTCGCACGACCGGTCTGGGGCCACACTGAGACCTGTCTGCCTTGCTGTGCATCTGGGTCACAAAGTCAGACCGGTCGCCCGACCGGTCTGAGCACCCAAACCGAGCACAGTTCGAAGGCTCTCCAACAATCTCCACCGAGGCTTCGAACGTCGAATCAACACATCCTTACAACGTCATCTCATCTTCAATCATAGCTCCACCGCTTCTCGTGCCACTATCGACCCTAACCTTGCAAATTCACTCCCTTTACCGCTCTTCTCATGTGGCCCTTGGGCACTTGCCACATACGAGCAATCGTGGATCTCGATGCCTCTCTCGCAGCTCCACCGTGAATTGTGCTCCCGATCAACATGTAAAGATGGCCACACCTCCAGTGCCTTCATACACACGAGTGCTCTCTTCATCACTTCACAACAACGATCGCGGCCGATAAACACGCACCCTTTCGCCTCGAGTGCACCAAGAGAAATCATCATCCATCTTCATCTTGGGAACGTGCTTCACATCTTCCAAGAGTCGTTCGACCCCATCGAACATCCTGATGCGCACAGTACCAATACCCACAACCTTATGAGCAACTCCATCGCCCACAAACACCAATTCTCCACCATACTCCCTGTATGTCGTGAATGAACTCCGGTCAGGACAAACGTGACATGAAGCCCCTAAATTAAGGATTCACTCACTACCGTGAGATCCCTTGCCAGAAACAATCAAAACTTCACAGCAGATCGCCACCATCCTCTATGGTATTGGCTCCCTCTCCAGAAGAATTTCCAAACTTCTCTTGCATCAACTTGGGATTCTGACAATCCCCTCTCATGTGGCCCTCCTGGCCACAATTCCAGCACTTCATCTTAGACTTACTTTCGCCCTTGGCCCTCGATCCCGATTTCGAATATCCTCCTTACTTAGAACTTCTTCCCCTCATAACCAGTGCCTCTGAGGAATAACGGGAAGCCACGTCACCACTCTTCTTTCTCATCGCCTTCAATTGGAGGGCTGAGATAACGGTCTTGAAGCTTATGCTTTCCCTCCCTGCTGCACACAGAGTCCCTGAACGACTCATATGAATCTAGAAGAGAATTCAACAGGAAGCATGCTTGGTACTCATCCTTCATCGGTTCATCGATCTTCACCAACTTGTAAACCAGCCTATTGAACGTGCTCAGGTGGTCCTCCACCTCAGTTCCCTCAGTCATCTTCAAGGTGAACAACTGCATCAACACGTACATGCGATTCTCTAGAGATTTCTTGGCATAAACCTTCTCTAGCTTCGCCATCGTTTCAGCCGCAGTCTTCTCCTTCATGACATGATAGAGAACATCATCCATAAGGTTTAACAGGATTGAGGTTCTTGCCTTCTTGTCGAGCCTCATCCACTCATCGTCTTTCATAACTTCGGGTCGCTTTCCAAGAGCTCCATCAAGCCCTTGTTGAATCAGGAATGATTCAATCTTCACCTTTCATAGCTCAAAGTTATTTTTCCTAGAGAACTTCTCTATATCGAACCATGCACTCGATCCCATCTTCTCGTCTCATATTCAAATCTATTCCACCCCAACTTTAGCTCTGATACCACTTGTTGGGAAAGCCGGCAGCGGAAGCGGAACGCCGAACGCGTGAAGCAATGCGAAATCAAACAAGAAACAAGATGAAATCAATCACACACAAGCATTCACCACAAGAGACTCCGAATTTAGGTGAAAAAACCCCAAAACGGATAAAAAACCACGGCACAAACGATCCACTATGAATTAAATAGAAGATTACAGAGATGACAACCGACAATCAAAGAAAACAGAGAAAACCCAAGCTCTCTCTCTCTCACAACTCTCTCCCCTCTTCCTAGTACGAATAGGAAACCTTGGACACCTTAGGATACCTCTCTCAGTCGGATTACAACACCTTAAATAGGAAGAAATTCGAAAATAGAAACACCTTGCGCAGTACTGCGGACTGCGCAAGGAATCCGCGCGCACAGCCGACCGGTCGCACATAGCACAGAAAACGTCCAGGGAGAACACGCCGTCTCAGCCTCACAACCGACCGGTCTCACGATCGGTCATAGCCCCCTCCAGACCGGTCGCACGACTGGTCTAAGGCCACACCGAGACCTGTCTGCCTTGCTATGCATCTGGGTCACAACGTCAGACCGGTCGCCCGACCGGTCCGAGCACCCAAACCGAGCACAGTTCGAAGGCTCTCCATCATAAACCTTAAAATGTTAATCTCATATTTATAAAATTTTGGATCTCTTTCTTAAATAGGGGGATATTTCAGACTCTGAATGATGCTTGATATGCAATGTAAAGAAGAAAGACAGTTAGACATGATTATACAAATGGCAAATATTAACTCTAATTTAATTAAATTGGCTAAATTGAGTCCTTACTCATGGGTCGGTGGTAGGCTCACAAGAGTTTCAACATGAGGTCATGGGTTCGAGACTTCAAGTACCCATTGTAGTGAAATCCCACTGTGGTGTGAGTGCGAAAAGTAAAATAAAATAAAATAAAAAAAACACATTTGTTGGAGGATCCTTTCCTCTTATTTAAGGACGCTTGTTTTTTGCAATAAGACTATTGGATAATTTTCTTTTTTATTCAGTTATCCAGTTGTTAGATAACAAAAAGACAGCAATTTTTACCCATAATTTGAACATTAATTTATTTTGTATGTTTACTTATATGCCACATACACACTATTTCAATTATCTCTAACAGCTCTCCCACAGCATCAAAGTATTTCTCTTCTTAAATATAGCTATAATTATAAAATAGAGGTTCGCTCGAATACATCCAAACGTACATAATATAATATAATACATTGTGACTTTAACCTTTTGAGTACAGTAATCCTACAATGATCCGACAATTTGTAAGGCGAGTCTCACCGTGAATTGGTAACTCTTTGGAGTTTCAACAAGAGGTCTTGAATTTGAAACCCATAGGTGTGAAATACTCAGCTAGTGAGTGAGTGTGTGGTGGTATATTATCTCAATTCTTTAATAATTTGGTTCTTTTGCTTTGAACATGAGTAACCAATTGTATTGTTAAAGGGTTTAAAATATTCAACCCAAGAATTCTTAGGAGATAGATACTTATAAAAAAAAATTACAATAAATAAACGGCTTGAATCGTTGAAAAGCAAATTCGGCATATGCTCAAAGAAACCTCAATGTAGAAGTCATCTTCCGGTAATAATAATATTAATAATAAAGCTTTGTTAAACACACAAGCATGTGCAATAAAATAAAGCTCATATACATGCGGCAACCATAGGTGCCAGCATGACACGTTAGGTTTAAGATCCATTTCAAAGATGAAATTAGAAAGGGGATAAGACAAACCGGATATAATCGGCACAAAAAGACTTCATGTGAAAACGTGTGTTGGACATCTCAGCCATTCATCACGTGGCACTAAGAAAAACTAGCTTGTACACTTAGGGCTGTAAATGAGTCAGCAGACCCAATGGGATATTTGGACCCAACCCATTTGAACCTGACCCAGACCCGACCCATTTGTTAAATGGTACGGGTCTAGGTCCAAGAATAGACCCAGTTGCTAAACGGGACTGGGTCTAGGTCTGGGTTTGATTACCTTTATATTAGACCCTGACCCGACGTGGCCTGAACCCATTTAAGTAAGTGGGCGGGTTTGTTCTATGTTTCATCAGACTCGTCCTGCCAAACCCGTCCAGACTCGATTTTAAGCCTTGTAAAATGATTGCATACTTGATCCAGACTTAGACCCATTAGACTCTACCCATCTATAAATGAGTTGGGTGGATCTCCCTCTACCATACCTAAACCCATTTATAAATATGTCTGATGGGTTGACACAGATCCGCTCATCTAGTAAAAGGGTCTAACTCTTAAAATTTAGACCCAGGCCCATTTAGTAAATGGATGGATCTGGTTTTGGCTAAACCCGCCTGAACCCCACCATTTACAGACATGTGTACACTCATTGGCCACACGCAAGCTTGGAATTAACTTGGACTGGTGGCAACTATTCCAAGCCGTTTTACATTCTGGTGCATTTATGACCTACCCGACAAGCATGGCCGCCATGATCGGTGCAAAATTTGATATCTGCATGATGGGGCCCACCTAATACATGGCTACAATGTTCCACCACATATGCCAGATAGGGTGTGGGTGGCTTAGCAGACCTTGATTGACGCCAAGAAGAAATTCACCGTACTAGAAACGAGAAGAATTTTGCTACACCCATGGCTTGCGTACGCTGAGTACGCGGCAATCCCAGCCGTGCGTGGGATCCGAATCTCCAGGGGCATAGAAGGCGGTGAGGGCGAGTCTCTCTCCTCTCCACTCTCGCGCCACGGAGAATCTATCCAGCCTGGCATGAATCGGAAGTCGGCTTCGTGGAGGCTTTTGGGCGCTGGGAAAACAGATAGGTCCCAGAGCTGAAGTTTGTGAGAAATCCACCCCGTCCATCCATTTTGTGAGCTCATTTTAGTATGTGAGACAAAAAATGGGCTCCATCCGTTAACCTAGTGGGCCGCACTAAAAGTAAAGGTAGTTATAGAAATTCCTACTGTTGAAATATCCCTGGGTCCTCTTTGATGTTTATATGCCTTCCATACCGTTCATAATGTCATTCCTACTGGGATTAATTGAAAGCACAAATATTAGCCTGACTCAAAACTTCTACGGCCCCACAAATATTTCAATTATGGACGTTCAATCCTCATGTTTTTGGCCCACTCAAGTCTTGGATCACACTCATTTTTTGTCACGCGTTCTAAAATGAGATCACAAAATAGATAGATGGGGTGGATCTCTCACAAACATCACGGTGAGCCCCACATAAGCTTCCATCGCAACTCTGTACCAAAGGCTTTTGGAGCCCTCCGTAAGCTGTAGCGTTTTTCAGATGGGCCCATCGCAACTTGTTCAAATGGGCCCATTGTTCAGTGATCCAAACCATAGATGAGAAGGGCCTCACCATGGAAGACCCCAAAAAAAAAAAAAAAAAAAAAAAAAAAAAAAAAAAAAAAAAGAAAACCTTGATTAGAATACCGCACAATACAATATTTGAGCTTTTATAGCTTGAAAATGAATGGTTACCTTTTTTTTTTTTTTCCTTAACTATCTATATTGTACTTCCATATTGCTGGACAATTGAGTCAAAAATTGAAACACATGAGAGATCAAGTGTGCTACAACAAATTGTGGGAATAATGATTTCCACCCTTGAAACTTTCCTAAGGCCGGTGTTTATTTGTCATTATACCTGTTCATAGTATCACACATATGGATGAAGGTTAAAAATATATATATATATATATATATATATATATATATATATATATATATATATATATATATATATATATATATATATCAGCTTGATACAAAGCTTTTGTGGCCCTTAAGAATTTTTCAATGATAAATGTTCAATCCACTTTATTTACCGTGGTGTGATCCCCTTGAACTTCAGATATGGTTCATTTTTTATATCAAGCCCTAAAATTATATGGGAAAATGGATGGACGGAGTGGATAAAATACTCACAACACAATCAGTTCCTTCTCTATCCACCTTTACCTTTAGTGCGGCCCACTTGGTTCATCGGATGCATCTCATTTTTTATCTCACCTCCTAAAATGAACTCACAAAATGAATGGACGGGGTGGATTTCTCACAAACATAACTCACTTGGTCCCATAGTCGGCACAAAACCGACTTCCAATCCTTGCCAGGTTGGATAGATTCTTGGAGGAGCGAGTGGGGTGAGGAGAGTGACTCGCCCTCTCCGCCTTATATGCCCCTGGAGATTCGGATCCCACCCACGGCTGGGATGGCAGCGTACGCAAGCCGTGGGTGTAGCAAAATTCTCCTCACTAGAAACAGTACGCGTCCACGTCACGTAGGGGCGGCTGCAGTATCATCTAAACCGGTCCTGACCTTAGTGCCACCATGATATATGTATTACAAATCCACTCCGTCCATCCATTATGCCGGATTCTTTTAGGTCATGAGCCCAAAAATGAAGTACATCCAAATCTCATGTGGACCACACCATAGGAATTAGTGGTGATTGAAAACCCACCATTAAAAATTCCTATGGCCCACCTTAGTGCCCACAGTAATGTTTATTTTCCATCAATAAGGTCACAAAGATCTGCATGAAGAAAAAAAATATATAATCATGACCCAAAACTTGTGTGGCCCACAGGAAATTTTTAATGGTCAATCATCACTGTTTCCTATGGTGTGTTCCACTTAAGATTTGAATATGCTTCTTCTTTTTTTTTTTTTTTTATCATTATCTAAAATAATCTAGAGTAACGTATGGACGGCGTTGATATACAATACTTACATTTAGGTTGCCCCACGGTGAGGACCGCACCGGGTGAGCTCTGGGCCGAACCTAACCCGCTCCCCTAACGTAGTTGTTGTACAAGTTCTGTGCACGGCTTCTTATCTTGTGGGGAGTTGTTTTGATACTGCGGAACTGTGTGACACTCCATACGCCGGCACTTAGAAATGGTAGACGTGGGATAGATTAACTCAAATTAAACCAACTAAATTGTGTAATTTACAGTAGCTAGGTTAAATTCAAAAAATTAGATTGGTTTAACGATCCTAAACTTTGATTCGTGAGCATTTATTTTTTGAAATACGACCGTTGGATATTGTTCAACTTTAACCGTCCAATAAATATCTATCAATATAATTATTAAACTATCGAAAAAATGATTTTTTTTTTTTTTTTTTTTGTTAAAATACATATAAACTGGTACCCATATTTTGAACGGTTTAGTTTGAATTACTTATAAGCCATGCAATTTCAAAAATAATTTCTAAGGCCCTGTCTATCATTTGTCATGATCTGCCGGAGAATCAAAGGACTTTATTTATCGATCGGACAAAAAGAAAATGATACCAGTACGTCTCCTTTCTTCGTATGCATTTGGACTGATCTTTAATACCAAACTAGGGCCGTTGCTTTGTACCGTTTCTTTGGGGCTTTCAATTGTACAATCGTTTGTTTCAGACGGTTGATATGATGAATTTAACCATGCGCTACAAAATAAATAAATAAATAAACAGAGAGAGAGAGAGCCACTTGATCGGAAAATTTCTGACCCTTCAATAGGTAAACAAAAATATTAACGGTTAGTTAAGAACAATGAACCGTTCACATTCATCCAAACGAACGGGTATACATTAGATGGTCAGGATCTTCCAATTTGGTGATTTTGGGCGCTTGTGCCATCCTTGGAAAGGACTGTGTTACAAACACATGGCGCGCGCACCAGCCCCAAACGCAAGTGTACCGACGTTCCTGGGTCAAGATCTTTTCAAGCCCAACCTAACTCTTTAAATATAAAACCAAATCTGATGGGCCACCCTTTTACACTGTTTTGAATCTTGTGTCACACTTGAATTACGAGTAGAGCTGATTTTTGGGCTATGGACAAACCATGGTGTGTAAAACCTGATGGACGGAGTGGATTTTATATCAACACCAAGGTGGAGCCCAACCCAGCCGCCATCCCCTTTTCCATAAAAGACGGTGAAACAGTTCTCTTCCTCGTGACGCCTCTTGAAGGTGAGATGTTGATGGATGTTGATGGGAGATGACTCACCTCAGGACCCATTCTTTATTTTTAAGGGGGCCCACCTTGATAATGTCATATATTCTCATCATCAAAAATAGTAACATACTGACAAGTGAATCCACACCAAGAGAAACAGCTGGGAAAAACTCCACTGTTGACATTTACATGGCCACTGGAATAATTATATAAATCCACTCCAAGCATTAGATACCATACATAAACCTAGGTCTACGACCCAAACATCAGCCTCAACCGTTATTCCAGTGGGACATACGAAGGGAAATAGTTTGGAGAGTGAATATTGCTCGGTACATTATTTCCAATGGTGTGGTCCAATTGAAACATGGATTGGGCTAAGTTTTTGTGCCTGGGTGCAGCATGGGTGACACACCTAGCGGTCAGCATGGATTTCAAATAAACACCATGGTGGGGCCCACAGAGCCCGCAACCCCTTCTCTCCTTCCTATGCATTAACATTAATTAAAGCCTCCCAAGTCCAGCATATTGGAAGGGAGTAGGTGAGGCGGGAGCGGATTAGGTGAGACCCCGGATCCACCGAGGTGGGTGGGACCCCAGGCGGTGCGGCTCACAGTGATGTATGTGTCTTAAATCCACACCATCCAACCATTTTCAAAGATCATTTTAGGGTGTGATACCAAAAACGAAGCTGACTAAAATCTTAGGTGGATCACACCATAAAAACAGTTGTGATTGAATCTCTACCATTGAAAGATTCATGGATTTCACTAGAATGTTTTTTTGCCATTATTTTCCATCCAACCTGTTGATAAGGTCATAAACATCTAGATGAAGAGACCACATAAATATCATCTTGATCAAAAGCTTTCTGTGGCCTCAGGAGGTTTTTAATGGTCAATCAGCATTGTTCCTTGTACTATGGCCCATCTGGGATTTGGAAATGATTCATTTTTTGGATCATGCCCTACAATGAACTCTCAATACGGCATGGATGTAGTCACATACATCACAGTGGCCCTACAGTCAGGGTCCCACCCACCTCGGTGGATCCGGGGTCTCACCTAATCCGCTCCCAGGTGAGGCAGGGTAACAATTAGGGCTTGCAATGGGTCGGATCTGGATCGGATCTACTTGGATCCGGCTCCTAGCCCGTATATCTGTAGATGGATTCGGATCGGATTCGGATCCAACTCGGATCTAAAAGGTGAGATCCATATTCGATCCATTTATAAATTGTTAGATCCATTTCCGATCCAAAATCCATATAACCATCGGATTCAGGCCGGATCTAGGTCCGAATCCACTCCATTACAAATCTTAAAAAATATATGGTATAAAAATATATAATATAATATATTTAATTTAGTAGAAAAATGATGCAAATCCCACCATTTACTATGGCATGGTCAACATAGCCTAAACCAATCTGTAAAACGGATGGCCAGCATGAATATAATATATACAGTAAGGTGACAATGAGCCGGATCTTAATCGAATTCGGATCAAACTCGGATATGTTCCTGTGAATCCATATCCGCTCCATTTAAGTAATCGGACCTATTTTAAGATCCAAATCCGCATTATATGGATTCGGAGCGAATCGGATCTCGGATCTGACCCGCTCCATTGAGAGCCCTAGTAACAATTCCTGGTTGAGGCCGGGCGCGGATCGCCTGCGAAAGCCTTTGCAGGCATCTCCTGCGCAAGGAATCTGGGTGGGGCCCACCGTGAGGTTTGTGAGAAATCTACGCCGTCCAACCGTTTTGTGAGATCATTTTAGGCGTTGCAAACAAAATTGAACGGGATCCAAGTCTTAAATGGGCCTAAAACATGACAATTGAACTTCCACAGTTGAAATATTCGTGGGGCCACAGAGGTTTCGAATCAGGATAATATTTGTGTTTTCAGCTCATCTCAGTAGGAATAACATTATGAACGGTTTGGATGGCATATAAACATCACTGTGGACCCCATACAGGTTTCAACGGTAAGAATTTCCCTACACACCTTTTGCTTTAGTGCGGCCCACTTGAGTTTCGGATTCCGTTCATTTTTAGTCGCAACGCCTAAAATGATCTCAAAAAACGGTTGGACGGCGTAGATTTCTCACAAACCTCACGGTGGGCCCCACCCAGATTCCTTGCGCAGGAGATGCCTGCGAAAGGCTTTCGCAGGTAATCCGCGCCCTGATCATAGGTCCCACCTAGGTGTTGTAACCTATATAGAGACGGACGGGCATGTCCGGATCTCTGTGGGGCCTACCGTGATGTATATGTTTTATCCAGGCCTTTCATCTATTTTGAAATACCATTTTAGGGAATGATCCAAAAAATAAGGTAAATCTAAGTGCAAGTGGACCACACCACAGGAGGCAGTGGGGATTGAAATCCTACCGTTGGAAACGTCTTGGGAGCTACAGAGGTTTTGGATCTGGCTGATATTTATATTTTAGTTTCATACAGGTCTATGAGACCTTATGATTAGGTTAGATGGCAAATAAACATTACGGTGGGCCTCAGGAAGTTTTCAATGGTAGGATCTCAATCCCCACTGCTTCCTGTGGTGCAGTCCACTTGAGACTTAGATCTGCCTTATTTTTTGGCTCATGCCCTAAAATGGTATCTCAAAATAGATGGACGGCCTGGATAAAACATATACATCACGGTGGGCTAGTTAGGTCCTGGTGGGGTAGTACCCAATCCGCGCCATAAAATAGAGTAGATCCAAATCTCAGGTGTCTCACACAGTAGGGCTTAAATTCTCACCATCAAAATCTTCCTTAGGGGCATAAAAGTTTTGGATCAATCTGATATTTAAGTTTTCTCTTCATCCAGGTCTATGTGACCTTGTTGATACAATTTGGAAGGAAAATAAACATTAAAGAGGGCCTAGGAAGTTTTTAAGGGTGGGCGTTAGACGTTCATTCATCACTGTGTTCCTCTAGTGTGGTCCACATGAAATTTGGATTTGCCTTATTTTTGGACCAACCACTAAAATTAGCTAGTGAAACGGTTGGACTGGGTCGATATATACAGATACAATAAGGTAGGCCCCACAGTTCATTTGTAGAGCAGGTTTCTTCCGGTGTGTCATCCACAGGGTTTTTTGGAGCCAGGGGAGTTTGTTTCAGAGTCCCAAAGGAATATTGCGGTATCAGGTGCTGTCAGTTTCGAAGAGTCGGTTACAATTTCACCGCTAGCAGTCAATCGACAGAAATCTGTTACAGAGGGGGCAACAGATGTTCAGGAGTCAGAGATCAGGGCTGTAGGCATTCCGGATCTGAGGCAATTACAAAGCAGAAAGACATACATGGCGCGAGGTATGAACAGAATTAAATTGGTGACGTTGGGAATCGGATTGCGTACGCTCCTATCGTGCGGAGTAAACTCAGTTGGGCCCACCTAAAATGTATGTGCTTTATCTATTTCGTCCATATGTTTTTCCAGCTTATTTTAGTGGTTGAGCCCAAAATTTAAGCATATCCAAATCTCAAGTGGACCATGCCACGGGAACAGTGGGAATAATGATTTCCACCGTTGAAACCTTCCCAGGCCCTACAGTGATGTTTATTTGTCATCCAACCTGTTTATAAGATCACATGGATGTGGATGAAGGGAAAACATAAATATCAGCTTGATCCAAAACTTCCGTATCCTCTGAGAATTTTTCAATGGTAGACATTCAGTTCACACATTTCTTATGGTGTGGTCCACTTTAGATTTTGATATGCTTCATTTTTTGGCACCACACCTAAAATTTTCTGTTAAGATGGATGGACGGAGTAGATAAAATACATAAATAACTGTGGGCCCCACAGAGTTTACTCCGCACGATAGCGTGCGGAGTTACTCAGTACGCAATCCGCTTCCGGGCCTCACCCACCAATCTGTTACCTTGCGGTAAACCCTAAGGAGCCCAGGCCAGGCTGTAGGACTTTTTGGATATTTTAGTCCAAGCCCGGCCTGTTTATAAACGGGCTTGTAATTAAAGATTTAGCAGGCCCTCAGGCTTAATACTCCAGCCCAAGCCCGCTTTAGGCGGGCCAAGCCCGAGGCCCGCAGGCCAACTAGGCCCATTGACAACCCTACTTATCTGTGCAAAAATTAAAGGAGCAAAATTGGTGAGGCCCATGCAGAAATAAGCTTGTCTGTGATTGAACATCCCACCGTTGATAACTTTTAGGGCCCACTATAATGTTTATTTGCCATCTAACCTATTGATAGGGTCGCATAAAACCGGATGAAGGGAAAAAATAAAAATCAGCCTGATCCATAACCTCTAATAGTCAGTCACTCCTATTCCTATGTTACAGTCCACCTGAGATTTGGATCTATTTCATTTTTTGGTTCATTCAAAAAATGGATGTTGTGGATATAGAATATAGACATTAAGATGGGCGGCACCATCCTGGGCGAAGCTGGGGTCACACATGATCCGCTCCGGTTTTGGTAGCCCAAGATAGATTGGCACATTTAAATAAAAATGTACATAATCATATATTCAGACAAGAAAGAATTGTTTAATTTGTTTAGATAACAAAGGTCTATTTGAGAGATCAAATTAGGTGATCCACACTTATGGGGTGAACACCATGGGAACCTTCTTAGAGCTTGCCGTGTTGCTTATATGCCCTCCAACCACTTCATCCGGTTAGCCACACATGGATGAGGAGACATTACAAAAATATCCTCATCAAAAGTGGACGTAGGCCACACCGAGTGATTGTAGTGGTTTCACAAGTGACTTTAATTTTGGGCCATCCATGTTTTGGATGTAGTTATATTGAAAAGGACGTGACGCACTGATGAACTGAGTTGATGTCACACAAGCATCAAAGCCGCCCCAGAGAAGTTCACATGTTCCGCGTGTTTCCAACCATAGGTGTTATACTGCCCTCGCGGGAAGAGCCGTGATTCAATGGGACTAGGATTCGGTAGCGACCCTCGAGTACCGAGTTGGTGGGTGCTGTGGGCCCACCATGATTTATGTGTTTTATCCTCACTGTCTATCGATTTTTCCAGCTCATTGTAGGGCTTTTTGAGGCATATCCAAATCTCAAGTGGACCACAATACAGGAAACAGTGGTGATTGAATGCCCACTATCATGTTTTTAATGGTGGGCGTTTAATCACCACTGGTTTCGTGTAGTGTGGTCCATGTAAGATTTGGTTATGCCTCATTTTTAGGCTCATGCCCTAAGATGATCTTGGAAAAATGAATAGATTACTATAAATAGCCTTTGAGGACTCCTCAACCGAACTTTCTTGAGATCCATTACAGAAAAAATTAAAACAAGAATAATTTCTACAAAATTTGTAAATAATTCATTGATGATAAAAAGAAAAAAAGAAAAAAGAAAATACAATACTTTAAATAAGAAACTAAACCTTAAGACAAAGTTGTAGACTTAAACTCTAACTCCTTACTATAAATGGTAAACTTACTATTTATAAACGACTCATACTCCTACTAAATTTCGTCATTTTTGGCAAAAAATAATAAATTTTCAATCCGGCCCAACTGCCTTATTCTACCAAGGTTTCTAAGCCCTTTTTATGTTGGGCACAACTTCTAAAACTCAATGGATCAAAAGTTATACTCAATCTAAAACTTACTATATTATATGTCCCATAACTCATCTTGGATTGCAAGATGCAACTGTTTTACGGTCCTGACGACCTAAATTACTTCAGTCTTCGATCGGGTTTCCTCTAGTCCATTGTGGCCATGAAAATTTCAGCGGCCCACTCTATATTAGAAAGTTAGGTAGGGCCCATCGTGATGTTTGTGAGAAATCCACCCTAGCCATCTAGTTTACCAGATCATGTTAGGACATGAGTTTGATCTAAAATTCAAGTGGACCACACAACACGAGAAAAAGGAGGTAGGAAAATCCCTAACATTACAACCTTCTTAGGGGGTGTTTGGGACATGGTATTAGATGGGGTTTTGGTGGGATGGAATTGCATTTGGTTCCGTGCAAATTCCATATGATGTTTGGAGAGGATGGGAGGCTTGGGATTAGGTGGGATAGAATTGCGCTGGATCCCATGTGGGATTTCCATGGGATTTCAAAATCCCACACACGTGGGCCCCACATTGATGCATGTGTTTTATCCATGCCGTCCATCCATATAAGTCCTTTATACATGACACTATGGTTATATACATGTTCAAGTGATGGACATCCGTTGTGAATTTGGTCCTTTGATTGCAATTCCATGGTCCGCCAAACGGGAATTTGCTTAATCCAATGGTTTTCCCATAGTAAGTATTTGATCCCAAACATGGGATTGGATATGAAAATACCATGGGATTACCAGACATGTAATCATTGTGCAATAAATGATGTTAATCCCACCTAATACCATCCCATCCCTTCTAATACCATGCACCAAACACGCCCTTAATGTCCACTGTCATGTTTGCATGCTAAACATAAGGTCATTTCTAATGGGATGAAGTTCAAATGCAAAAATATTAGCCTAATAAAAAACTTATGTGGTCTCATGAATGTTTCAATAGTGGACGCTCAATCTTCTTCATTTGCTTTCATGTAGTCCACTTGAATTTTGAAACTTTGTCTTATTTTTGCCCATGTCCTAACATGGTCCCAAAAAAAATGTATAGACTGGGTGAATTTCCTGCAAACATCACAATGGCCCCCACATAGCTTCCCTCACAAGGCTTTAACTAGGTCATATTTGGACCATGCCACTAAATAGCATGGAATTACATCAGATGGAATTAACACCATTATTACATGATGATTGCATGTTTAGAAATATCATAGCATTTTGACTATCCCACCTAATCAAATTCTTCCCTTGGAAAATACATTGCATTAAGTGAAGCCTGCGTGGACTTGGAATTGTAATCAATAGACCACATTTCACAATTGATGCTAGTCACATGTACACATATGCAACTTGAATGTCACGTGTAAAGGGCATATGTAAATGAATGACATGGATAAAATCAAAGCTAAACACGAGCTGAACCAAGTCGAGCATGGCACAAACTTAGCTTTATTTGACCAAAAACCTACCTCAGCTTAAGTTTGACTTGGCTCAATCCTCAGGCCAAGCTCGAGCTTTTAAATCGAGTTCGAGTTCGAGTTCGAGCTTTTGAGCCGATCGAGTTGAGCTCAAGCATTTTCTTTCTAGTCTTTACACATGCCGGCTCTTTTTTATATTATATATAATATTAATTAAGTTATATATATATATATATATATATATATATATATATATATATATATATATATATATATATATATATATAGGCTATAATTTGAGCCGAGTCGAGTTGAGTTAAGGTCAGCTTGAAATTCTTCGGAGCTTAAAAATTAGATCGGCTTGGCTTAAATCTAGCCCTTCAGTAGAGCCAAGTCGAGCTTATTCGAGTTTTGCTGAGTGAGTTAACTGAGCTAGCCCAGTTTGTATCTGACTCTATATAAAACCATATTTACTATTAGCTCTTTGGGTGACAATGATAATATCCAATCCTTTCCATTATTTCCTAATAGGGGATGGAATTTGCTGGACCAAATGTAATTCCATACTACCTAATATTACCTATTATCCTCCCCTAGACATTGCACAACACGTGTGAGAGACGTCACGTCGGTTAAAACAGACATCATAAACTTGATACGAACCAAGCCTTTGTAAGATACGCGTCATCAAAAAGCAACATAAAACATCATGTCATTTGCACAGCTCATTTATAAGAAATGTGGGCCTGTTGGTTTTGAAGTAATTGCATATATTTGTATGGCAAAAACTATAATAATTAGGGGGGGGAGGGGTTTGGGGCATGGTATTAGATGTTATTAAATGAAATTAGGTAGGATGGAATTGCATTTGGTTTGTGCAAATTCCCATGTGGGATTTCAGTGGGATTTCAAAATCCCACACACATGGGCCCACATTAATGCATGTGTTTTATCCATGTCGTCCATCCACATAAGTCCTTTATATATGACATTATGGTTATATATATGTTCTAGTGACAGACATTCATTATGAATTTCGTCCGTTAATAGCAATTCTATAGTCCACTAAATGAGATTTTGCTTAATCTAATAGTTTTCTCACGGTAAGTATTTGATCCCAAACATAGAATTGATATAAAACTATAGAATTATCGGACATGTAATTATTGTGCAATAAATGATGTTAATGTCACATAATTCAATTGCATCCCTTCTAATACGCGCCAAACACACCCTATGTGTCTTCCGGTGAATGTAATTCCACCATCACAACTCATCGTTATTACCTCCAAGTAATTGTGTGGGCTCCACAATGATGCTCATTATTATTCTGGATGATTTTAGCCCACGAGCTTCAAATTGAGACTGAGGGAAAGCTCAAGTAGGCAAAACCGAAGAAAATATTGGTTTCAATGGTGCCATGATTATTCCTATTGTTTCTTATGATGTGGTCCATTTGATCGTTGGATGTGCTCTATTTATCTGGCTCAGGCCTTAAAAGTGATCCAATAAAATGAATGAGCAGATTGGATACAATGTATAATGCCCACATAGTTTGGGTCCCTTTCAAGCTTAAGACGTAAAAGAAAGTAAAGACAAGTGTCCTCTAACTATGTAATTAACAAATATCAAAATATATTAATAAATATCAAAATATATTTTAAATACTTGCAAGGTAAGTAAATGTCAAATCATAACATTGATAAAGTACAATCAGACACCTTGTCATCAGCACAGGTGTCGTGCAAATGTATGGTGGGACATCTTGTCATCAGTGCAACCTATTAATAGTATGGGACAAGTCATCCAGCTTTAATGTACGGACACTTCCAGCTTTAATGTACCGAATAATAACATTAGCCATGTCATGGGGGAGCGGATTAGGTGAGACCATCCACCCCGGATCCACCGAGGTGGTTGGGTCATGGGGAGCGGATTAGGTGAGACCACGGATCCACCGAGGTGGTTGGGACGCTGACCGTGAGGTCAGTGTGATATATGTGACTACGTTCGTACCATTTATCTGTACTGAAATTTCATTTTAGTGCATGATTCAAAAAATGAATCAGTTCCAAATCTCAGATAGGCATAATACAGGAAGCAGTGCTAATTGACCATTTAAAGCTTTCCGTACGCCTACAGAAGCTTTGAATCAAGATGATATTTATGTGGTCTCTTCATCTAGATGTTTGCAACCTTATGGGAAAATAATGGCAAATAAACATTTCGGTGAAATCTATGGAGTTTTCAATTGTAGAGATTCAATCACGACTATTTCTATGGTGTTGTCCACCAAAGATTTGAGTCAGCTTCCTTTTTTGCATCACACACTAAAATGATCTTTCAAATTGGTTGGATGGTGTGGATTTAAGACAAATACATCACTGTAAGCCCCACCGTCAGGGGTCCACCTACATCAGTGGATCCGAGGTCTCACCTAATCCGCTCCCTCGTAGGAGAAAATGGAAGCGGATTAAGTGGGACGCACCTAATCCGGCCCACCGTGATGTTCGTGAGAAATCTACTTTGAGACAAAAAATGAAGTGGATCCCAGACTCAAGTGGGTCGAAAACGTGACGATTGAACTTTCACAGTTGAAATATTCATGGGGCCACAAAAGTTTTGAATCAGGATAATATTTGTGTTTTCAATTCATCTTAAGTAGGAATGACATTATGAACGGTATGGATGGCATATAAACATAGCTGTGGACCCTATAGAGGTTTCAACGGTAGGAAATTCCCTACTCATCTTTTGCTTTAGTGCGGCCCACTTGAGTCTTGGATCCAATTCATATTCAGTCTCAACGCCTAAAATGATCTCACAAAATGGTTGGATTGCGTAAATTTCTCACAAACATCACAGTGGGCCTTACCTAGATTCTGAGTGAAGGAGATGCCTGCAAAGGCTTTCGACAGGGAATCGGACTCCGCACGCTCTTCTCGTGCGGAGTAAACTAAGTTGGGCTCACCTAGAATGTATGTGCTTTATCTATTCCGGCCATATGTTTTTCCAGATCATTTTAGCGGTTGAGCCCAAAATTTAAGCATATCCAAATCTCAAGTGGGCCATGCCACGGAAAACAGTGTGAATAATGATTTCCACCGTTGAAACCTTCCCAGGCCCTACAGTGATGTTTATTTGTCATCCAAACTTTTCATAAGATCACATGGATATGGATGAAGGGAAAAGACAAATATCAGCTTGATCCAAAACTTATGTGTCCTCCCGAATTTTTCAATGCTAGACATTCAGTTCACACATTTCTTGTGGTGTGGTCCACTTTAGATTATGATATGCTTCATTTTTTGCCACCATACCTAAAATTTTCCGTTAAGATGGATGGACGGAGTAGATAAAATACATAAATCACTGTGGGCCCCACACATTTTATTCGGCAGTACGCAATCCGCTACCTTTCGACAGGCAATCCCCGTCGGATGGGCGCGGATCTGCTAGTCCACTGGGACTAGCATGAAGGATGGTTTCAAATTTCTGTGGGACCCACCGTGATGTATATGTTTTATTCACACCGTCCATCCATTTTTTCATCTTATTTTAAGGCATGAGCCCAAAAATGAGACAGATCCAAATCTCAGGTGGACCACACCACAGGAAAACAGTGGGGATTGAACTTCCACTATTAAAATCTTCCTAGGGTACACTGTGATGTTTATTTTCCATCCAACTTCTTGATAAGGCCACATAGATCTAGATGAAGGGAAAAAACAAATAACAGCATGATACCAAACTTCTGTGCCCCCAAAAAGTTTTCAATGTCAATCCCTACTGTTTTCCTGTGGTGTGGTCCACCTTATAATAAGATGGAAAAATGGATAGACGGCATGGATAAAACACATATATCATGGTGGGGCTCCGGAGATTTGAAACCACCCCCTTATGAACTAGCTGATCCGCGCCCGCGTCCGATTTAGTGAGACCCTGAGGGCTGGTGTCAAAGCTTTGTGGGCCCCACCATGATATATATGTTTTACCCATGCTGTCTATCCATTTTTCCACCTCATTTAAGGGCATGAGCCCAAAAATGAGGCAGATCCAAATCTCAGGTGGACCACACCACAGGAAAATAGTGTTGATTGAACATCCACCCTTAAAAACGTCCCAGGGCCCACAGTGATGTTTATTTTCCATCCAACCTGTTGATAAGGTCACACAGACCTGGATGAAGTGAAAACACAAATATCAACTTGATCCAAAACTTATGTGGCCTCCAAGAAGTTTTCAATGGTAAGAATTCAATTCCCACTGTTTCCTGTGGTGTGGTCCACCTGAGATTTGGATCTGCCTCATTTTTGGGCCCATGCCCTAAAATGAGGTGGAAAAATGCATAGACAGCGTGGATAAAACACATACATCATGGTGGGGCCCACACAGCTTTGACATCAGCCCGAGGCCGGTGTTGGGTCACTAGCCAATCGGCGTCCGGACTCAGGAAGCAGATCGCGTACTGAGTAAACGCTTAGCGTACTGAGGAAACTCTGTTGGCAATTTATGTATTTTATCCGCTGCATCTATCCATTTTACCAGATAATTTTAACTCTTTAACAACAAAAAAAAAGAAGCATATTCAAATCTAAAGTAGACCACTTGAATGTCTACCCTAGAAATAATTCTAGGAGCCACAGAAGTTTTAGGTCAAGCTGATATTTGAATTTTCCTTTCATCCATGTCTGTGTGATCTTATAAACAGGTTGGATGACAAATAAACATCACTGCGGTCCATAGGAAGGTTTCAGCTGTAGAAATCATTATTCCCACCGTTTCCTGTGGTATGGTCCACTGGAGGTTTGTATATGGTTCGATTTTTGTCTCAACCCCTTAAATGAGCTGGAAATACGGATGGACGGTGTGGATGAACTGCATACATTCATGGTGGGCCCTACAAAGTTTACTCAGCGCGATAAGAGGGTACTTAGTAACTCAGGACGCAATCCGATTCCCCGGACTCATACAAGACACTGCGGCCCTTACTGTCTTGCCCACCATAACGTATGTATTATGTATCCATGCCGGCCATCATTTTTTAAGATCATTTTACAGAATCATCCCAAAATTGAACTTGATCCAATCATCAGGCTGACCGTACCATAGGGTTTCCTGCGATGATTGAACGCCCTACCATTAAAAACTTCTTAGGGCATACCTTTATCTTTCCGTGGTGTTTATTTACCATCCAATCTATTGATAAGGTCACATGAGCTTCAATGAAAGGAAAAAAAATTATATTTATAATTAATTAACACTATTTTCAATGTTATAGTCCACTTAACAGTTGGATGTACTACATTTCTGAGATTATACCTTAAAATGATATGAAAAATTAACCGACGGAGTGGATACAGAATACATACATCAATGTGGGCCCTGCAGTTAGGGTCATCATCATCTTGGGTAGGGCCGGGGTCTCACCTAATGCAAATCCAACAATTTGTGCTGAACATGCAGGAATGGCTCACTCAATTATCGTGATGTCTTAATTTTGGCATCCGGCTTGCTCCGAGTGTGGCAGCGGATTAGGTGCAGCTGGGGCTTCACCCAAGTTGGTGTGGCCCTTACCATGGGGCCCACCTTGATGTATGTGTTCTATATACACGTCCTTCATCTGTTTTGATGGAGTCCAAAAATGAAGTAGATTTTGAGGTGAACCATACAAAAGAGAAAATGGTGATTGACGATTAATGGGCCACAATTTTTTGGCTAAAGCTGATATTTTATTTTTTCCTTCGTTCAGGTTTGTGCAACCTTACGAACAGGTTGGGTGGCAAATAAACATTACAGTTGGCCTTAGGAAGTTTTTCGTTGGGGATGTCTTCAATCTTGACATTGAGAGGGTTTCGGTCACTCGACAAAATCAGTAAGGCGCCCAAAATTCTTAGATTTTTTCTATGAACTCTCTGGATAGACTTGACCGAGTTAGGGCACTCGATAAGTTTTTATAGGGCGTTTGATGGTAACGAACTTGTTTAGGTCGGTTTGTGCGGTTTTATGCAATTTGTTTCTAATTCTAGTTTTTATGCTATTTAAAGGGGTGTAACGTGGGATTAGGGTTACTCTGTCAAAGGGTCGGGAACATGAGAAGCTCTAGACGTGTTCAAAAGGGTCGAGAGAGTTCTAAGGTGAGAGAAAAGCTTATGGTATCTTGGGTTTCTCTTGTGGGGCTTGGATCCGAGTAAGTTTTCTTCATCTCTTGTAACTTTTGATTCATAATAACTACTTTGCATCGTGATTTTTCCCGTGAGGGTTTTTCCACGTAAAATTTAGATTGCCTTCTCTTGGATGTTGAATATGCTTGGTTGCTTGCCATTGTAGTTTGCCTGTGTTTAATTCTCACTTCCACTGCGGGTGTTCCTCCCAAGAATTGGTATTAGAGCCATAGTTATAATCTGATACCAATAAGTGGTATTAGTGCATATGTTGGGAGGCAGACAAAATCTAAGATGAGGTATCAATACTCTCAAGCATGAAATTCGATATAGAGAAGTATTTTGGAAAAAATAACTTTGAATTATAGAAGGTCAAGATGAAGGGCCTCCTAGTTCGGCAAGGATTGTGTGGACGTTGGATCGCGCTCACGCGTGCGTGCTCCTCTATAATGTCATGAGGGAGAAGATTACGGCTAATACATGTAGGCGAAGTTGGAGAACATCTATGCGAAAAAATCTTTAGAAAACTGCATATATCTAATGCTTCAATTGTTCAACCTGAAGATGGTGGAGGGGACCGATGTTGAGAGTCACATCAGTAACTTCAATAAGCTCGTTTACAAGTTGTTAGATGTAGATGAACAGACAAAGGATGAATATCAAGCATGCATCTTGTTGAATTCTCCCGGATTCATATGATTCATTCAGGGACTCTTTATGCACAGGTAGGGAGACCATCAACATTAAGACTGTTATCTTAGCCCTCCAGTTAAATGTGATGAGAATGAAAAGTGGTGATGTGGGTTCTTCTACGAAAATATTGGTTATGAGGGGAAGGAATTCTGAGCAAGATAAGGGATGTTCGCGATCTAGATCTAAATCTAAAGGAAAAGGGAAGAGTAAGGTGAGGTGCTGGAATTGTAGGGAGACAGGGCACATGAAGAGGGATTATCTGAATCCCAAGACAAAGCAAGAGAAGTCTGAAAATTCGTCTAAGGAGGCTAATACCATGGAAGCCACAGAGAACAGTTGTGATGAAGGCGATGTATTGACTATATCCAAGTCGAGGTTACTCTGTGATGAGTGTCTTTTGGATTCAGATACATCGTATCACATATGTCCTGACCAAAGTTCATTCATGACATATAGCGAGTATGATAGTAGATCGATGTTCTTGGGCAATGACTACGCTTGGAATGTTGTCAGTATTGGTTCAGTGCGCATTAGGATGTTCGATGGGATCAAACGAGTCTTAACAAATGTGAGGCATGTACCTAAGTTAAAAAAGAATTTGATCTCTCTTGGTGTACTCGATGCGATGAAATGCAAGTTTACCAGCTTCAATCAATTTTTTAAAGTGTCAAAGGGGGCACTCATGGTGATGAAAGCACGGGGTGCGACTATTTGTACAATTAATTCTTCATCTGGTGGAGCTACGATGGCTGTAGTGAAATCCATAGTTGCTCGTATGTGACGAGTGCGCAAAGGCCACATGAGTGAGTAGAGCGTGAAGGTGCTGGAGTGAGGTCGATATGGGAACGAGAAGTGGTGGAGCTATGATGAAGATGAAATAGAGATAAGGGATAGAGCTTTGGAGCAGTGAAGCTTGAAGATTGATGTCACGATGAAGATTGTTGGGGATATCTTTAATCTTGACATCGAGAGGGTTTCGGTTGCCCAAAACTACCTTGGATGAGGATTCTGAAATCTTGATGCTACTGGATCTATTTTTAGGTATTGTAGGGTGCCAAACGGAATCTGATAAGGCTCCCAAAACTCCCTAGATTTTTTCTATGAACTCTCTGGATAGACTTGGTCAAGTTAGGGCATCCGACGGGTTTTGATAGGGTGCCCGACAGCCATAAATTGTTTAGGTCGGTTTGTGCAGTTTTACTCTGTTTGTTTATAATTTCGATTTTTGTGCTATTTAAAGGGGTGTAATGCTAGATTAGGGAATTGACAAAGAGGTTGAGACTAACACGAGGAGTCCTAGACGTGTTCAAAGGGGTTGAGAGAGTTCTTGGGTGAGAGAAAAAGCTTATGGTAGCTTGGGTTTCTCTTGTGGGGCTTGGATTCAGTTTAGTTTTCTTCATCTCTTGTAACTTCTTATTCATAATGGATTGCTTTGTGCCGTGGTTTTTCCCATGAGGGTTTTTTCCACCACGTAAAATTCGTATTATTTTCTCTTGAATATTGGATTTACTTAGTTGCTTGCCGTTGTGGTTTGCCCTATTTTGATTCTCGCTTTTGCTAGTTTTCCCGATAGTTTTTAATAGTAGGGAACTCAATCACCACTGTTTCCTACAATATGATCTACTTGAGATTTGGATTTTCTTCATTTTTGGCTCGCACCCTAAAACGATGGGGAAAAATGGATTGATGGCGTAGGTATAGAATACATACATCAGGGTGACCCCACGCACTTGTTGAGAATTTTCATGTGGTTAATATAAATAATTCAAAATTTTTGAAATTCAAAATTCAAAATTTTCACATCCATCCAAAAATCTTTTGAAATTTCATGAAAATATGATTTTCATTAGTCCTTCATTGCTTAGAGATAGGAGCTTTATGAGGTTTATAAACAATGTAGTGGTTAGCTTTCTTACTTGCAAAAAAGGGGAGAGAGAGCTTGGGGTGTTTCAGTGCTCCGCACTGGAACGCATGCCCGCGCTGGCAAGGGCATGGGCAGTGTGGCAATGTGTTTGTGGAGGCACTAGTGATGCGCTTTGTGAAGGCTAGCTTATATAGCTTCTGTTAAACAGTTAGAAACGTTTTTGCAACATTTTGATCGTTGGGTTCACTTGCTCCATCTATATAAACCAAACTCCTCCAGGTCTAGAGCATATCATAAGTTTACATGGTCTAGTGGCCATACCATACTACAAGTTCACAATGTCTAGTAACCACATCAACATCACAAGTTCATGTGACTTCATGGCCACTTACAAATCATAAGTCTACTTGGTCAAGAGGCCGTGCAATGTCACAAGTTTATATATCATGCATCTTATGAGCACATGGTTTAGTAGCTATACACAGGTCACAAATTCACGCAATTAAGCAAATGTATCGTATCATCTCATGCATGGCATAATCTTATGGTTAATGGTCATTCATGCCTTACCATTCCAACGATCAAGTTACCACACTTGTTACATTTTCACATGATTAACTGGCCACACATTCAGCACAATCTCATGATGAGTGGTCATATACATATATTATACCATCACATAGTTAAATGGATATATATACAACTTAAATTTCACATGGTTAAGTGGTCACATGTTCACATGATCTAGTGGGCGCCACACATACACTACAAATTGTACGTGATCAAGCATCCATACTTACCTCATGTACATGATTATTTGGACACACATATATTACAATTGCATACAATAGATGGTCACAAAAAATCACAAATTTACATAGTTAAGTGGACCACATAAGATAGCAATTTCACACGGGTAAGTGGGCCACAAAGAGTCACAATTTCAAACAGTTAGGTGGCCCACACAACATCAAAATTTCACAATGTTAGCTGGGTCACATGCGTCACAAGCTTACACTATTAGGCGAGCCACACAAACATAAGAATATTTCACCTGCTTTAGGCGTCACACATACAAATACAATCACATGATTATGGGCCACATATATCACACAGTGGACCCCGCCCACATCTAGCGGGCCACAACAGATTCAATCATGCTGATTTCTTCGCTTTCAGTTCGTCACAGTGGGAAATAATTAACGTCAGGGATGGTTGGGATGGCATGAAAACATCGCATTGGGGTCCACAGCCGGCCCCACAGCAGCTAGACAACAATTAAACATTACAGTGGGTCCACTTTAGTGTTCCCCTAGAACAAATTGGTTGGTAGTAAACGTCAGAGTAGGCCCTATAAAGGTTTCAATGGTGGCATCATGCCACTACTGATGTAACCAATGTGGCCAATTGTATGAGATTTGAATCTGCCTGCACTTTGGGTGCTGGAGGGACAGTAAGGATAAAAAAAAATAATAATAAATAAAAAAATTCATAGCACTACGTTAAAAAAAGTGGTAAATTCAACAGTCCGTGCATGAGCTTCTAAGACAGTCTAATTATTGTGAATTAAATTCCTTTTCTAGAAACTCGAATTTCCCCAGATGGCGATTACGACTGTTCGATGGTCCGTAGCAGTCGAATTCATTAGTTGTTTTAACCTCTTTTTCACGTAGTGACACCATGGTGAGCCATGGGAGCGTTCCAACAGTGGGCCCCACTTCCAGGCCATGAATAAAGATCAGGGTGATGGTTGTCCCTACAGCATCTGAGTGGTACCAACCATATGAATGGTTTGAATGGCATGGAAACGTCATGGTCAGCTGTTGGAAGTTTTCAATGGTGGACATTTCTGTCCGCACTGTCCATTGGCGTGGCCCACCTGAGATTTGGATCGGCTTGGTTTTTAGAATCTTGTCCTGTTGTGATCTGTCGAGACAGTTTGGATTTTTCATGGACATCTCTGTGGGCCACCACTAGATGGACAGTGGATTTGTCATGGACATCTCTGTGGGCCACCACCAGATGGACAGAGTGGATTTTCTTCCGTACTGGCTCGTGCCCAGCAGGTGGGACCCACTAGTGGACGGATGGGATGTTCTGGTGGTGTACACTTGGTGGCAATTAAACACGGATGGGGTGGATCGAGGGCACGCTCAACACAGTGGACCCTTTCAAGTACAACGGTGGGCATCATTATCCCCACTGTTCCCTGTTGTGGGGTCCATGGATGGACCACTGGAAGGTTTCAACGGTGGCTCATTGTCACCACTGCGCTTCCTGTAGCGGGGCCCACCCCCTGGTGGCCCCACGCACTGGTACTGGATGAAATCAGATTGAGTCCTGAGTTACGCTCTTATCGTAATGAGTAAACTCAGAATGGGCTCATGGGTTGGGCTTTGGGCTTGGGTTGGACTTTAAGCCTACTAAGGGGAGGTGCGGAGAAGCCCACCTCTACTCATATTTAGGGTTCTTCTTGCACATGAATCTTCTCAATTTTGTGCACAATACCTCACGCGTTCGGGGGTGTATGGGGGTGGGATTTGGTCCACAGGATTGAGGGTTGCGCTCGAGCCTACGAGGTATGTCGTGCACTTGCGCAGGGCCGGGAAACATGTGTGCAAGGGAACAAACACACATAAGTGTGCACATACGCTTGAGTCACCAGGGACAACGAGACACTTACACAGACACCCAATAATGGATTCAGGAGGGATTGAGGATATGCACGAGAGTCGGGGGTACATTAGTGAGGATCGTGCGCACACACGGGAAGCCAAGGTGCTTGCTCGAGAGTGTAGTTGCTCAGAAAGCCAAATTGCATGCACGAGAGTACGATCACACACACACGAAAGTTGGGATAGGCTAGAGAAGGTTCTAGGAAAGACGGGGGTATTATAAGAACTGAGACTCTAACAACCAACCGATAGACCCTGTCCTTGGGACAATAGCCACTTCAAAGTGAGAATTGAGAACCTTATAAGGGTAACTGTGAACTACGACCTTAACAAACAATAGAGAATTGAGACCCTACCCTTGAGACAACAACCAACTTGAAAGTGAGGACCAAGACCCTTAAAAGGGCAACTATGAACCGAGACCTTAACTCTATACAACAGATAACTGAGAGCCTATTCTTAGGACAACAGCCACATTCAAAGTGAGAACCAAAACCCTAACAATGGCAACTACGAACCGTAACCCTAACAGATAACGGATAAATGAGACCTTGTCTGTCACGCCCCGCAAATCGAATACAAAGTGTGTACCCTCAGACTCAAGTCATAGACTATGACTTGTACACAATGTGTGCCAAATCAATGCATTCATGTGGTTATTCCAGATACACAATTTAAATGTACTCTAAGTTCACAAACTCAACCACTCATTAAGACATTTAACATTCAATTATTCTAACCATTCACCCCATACTAAGCATTCATACATATTAACCAATTAAATAATTCAAAAATCATTTATCCCATGGATAGTATGTCTTCATAAAGTTCAAATCATCATACTACAGCCCACCCATTTGGGGCTTTATTAAATTGTAGCTAACCCAAAATAAAGTAAAGCATTCTTAACCAATCTTGAATTCCAAAGCATGTACTAGAAAAATAACATTACTTCCATCCCACAAGTTATTGATTCAATGCATTTAGTTCTCTTCTTCAAGATAGGGCCACTGCCCTTGAGGATCATCCCTTTGGTTCAGCCTCTTGTCATGTAAATTGGGTATCCGTTTCATCTTCAACATGATTTGTACGATTTTTCCATCAATATACGTCACTTGGCCAGGCCAAGTGAGTGAACCCATCATGGTTCATGCACATCATAAATAAAATAGGAATGCATGAATGTTATAAGATGTATGGATGTGTGAATGCATCAAGTGGGTTGATCCCTCCACTTGCTTGAGTTGGATTCCATCAACCCGCATCGATCCACCCCTCACTGGGTACGCTTCCACCATCTTGGTAGGCTTCCACATATCGTGGGCATCCAGGGATGGTCCCTCAGGATCTGGTACTATAAGTACTTATAGGTCTTCCAAGGTGTGGCCCTGGGAATCAGCATAGGTGTGCTATGCATGACATGATGTATGAGAATGATTGACGTGTTGTATTAACAGCAATCGCATATATCATCATAGTTCAACAATAACATTTCAACTTAGATAAATTCAGCAAATAATCAATATAAAAGAATACAACAAACAGAGCAATCACTCAACTATTTTAATCATAACGGAGAGAATATATTTGGGATCACTCACATGATGATTTGGTGAGAAATGTTAGGGAGAAATCAGATGGAGAAAATCAAGGAATGCCTAAAATCCACTGATAGTTCGCTACAATAAAAAAACAAATGGATGACAAAAAATCAAGTTCATAAAACCCTTGATTTGTTTTGGTCACCGTGGCTATGGATGGGTGTGATTTTAGGCATAGAGGTATCTACTTAAGGGACCCACCACATGGATGGCTTGGATCTTATACTAGTATTCTATGACATCACATGTTGTAGCTTGTGAATGTGTTGCCCTAGACATGCCAGCGGCTTGGATAAGTTTTACCATACATCCACCTCCCCTTTTATAATACATATGGTGCAGATATATTATATTATATGTACATGATAAGTTTTACCATACATCCACCTCCCCTTTTATAATACATATGGTGCAGAAATATTATATTATATGTATATGTATAACACTTCTTTTTCTTTCTCCAACATGGGTCCTACTACAAGGATCTGAACTGATCATTAAGTCACTACCACTCTAGTGAACCTTGGAAAGAAATTTTGGTCCAATCCGAAATCTATGGGACCCGCAATAATCCCAGAAGTTTATCGTACAACCACCATTGTTTTCTTACGGTATGGACCACACAAATTTTAAATCTGTCGTGAATTTACACCGGTGTAAAAAGGCCTAAAGTGGCCTTCCAAACCAAATCCACGGGGTATATACAACACATATGTCACTGTGGGGTACCTGATCCCATAGCTCAAGATGGTTTCCAGCGCGTTTGGAAGGGCGGTTGGCGCCATTCCAGCATCTGGAAACCCATTTCCAGCTTAAAATCTAGATTCCAGGGAAACCTAAATTGAGTGTAACGGAGATTAGTGGAAACGGTGTGGGCACTGTTTCTGCATAAGGGAAAAGAGGCGGAAGTGAGCGTCACCACCTCCATGTATGCGTTGTACATCTATGTTGTATGTGTTTTATATCTCCATGGTCCATTAGTTTTGAAATCTCCATTAAGGGCATTGGACAAAAAATGAGGTAGATCTAAATCTCAAGTGGGCCACACCACAGGAAAACAATGTTGATTGAATGTCCACCATCAAAAACTTCTTAGGGCCCACTATAATGTTAATTTGCCATCCAACCTGGCCATCTATCTTGCAGGACTACAATAGACCAGGAGTAAGGCTCTCAAGCAGGCTCTCAGTTGGATCTAAAGCCCAAGCCATGCCACAAGCAACGGTTGGAACACAATTTGGATTGCACCGTTTTCAACCAAACAGCAAGTTACAAATGAAACTTTGGGTTCCACTCTAGTTTATGCAATTTTGGATTCCAACAGTGAAATGTAGATTATCTCTAGAATCTGGCTTCTACAACCAAATAGGCCGACATTTGGAAACGTGTTTCTAGCTTAATATCTTGATTCTAGCATAATCCAATTTTAACCTGTGTGTTTGGTGGCAAGTTCCAACTAAATAGAATTCCATCTATAAACCTAAATTGAGGGAACCGGGCTTAGTGGAAACGGTGTTGGCAATTGTTTCTACGTAAAAAAAAAAAAAAAAAAAAAAGAGGTCGCAAGTAAGTAAAAAGAGGCGGAAGCGAGCGTCACCACCTCCATGTATGCATTGTACATCTATGATGTATATGTTTTATATCTACACGGTCCATCAGTTTTGAGAGCTCAATTAAGGGCATTGGACAAAATATGAAGCAGATCTAAATCTCAAGTGGGCCACACCACAGGAAAACAGTGTTGATTGAATGTCCACCATTAAAAACTTCCCAGGGCTCACTACAATGTTTATTTGTCGTCCAACCTGACCATCTGTCCTGCGGAACTACAATAGGCCAGGAGTAAGGTTCTCAGGCAAATCTGAAGCCCAAGTGGGCCATGCCACAAGCAACTGTTGGAACAAAAGCTGGATTGCACTATTTTCAGCCAAACAGCAAGTTCGGGATGAAACCTGGGTTCACTCTAGTTTCAATTTTGGATTCTAACATTAGAATCTAGATTTTCTCTAGAATCTGGAAGGTTTTTTAGCTTTATATTTGTTTTTTTGACAACTCATACATGATGTGTGCATGCTAAATTTATTCCGTTCACTAGTTTAACACCATCGCTTTAAGACATGGGTCCAAAAATGAGCTAGATTAGTGATTCTGGTGGACTGTACCATCACGAATCATGTGGACTGTTCTTCCACCATTAAACCTTCTTATGGCCTCTCTAGGGCCCATTATGGTGTTTGTGTCTTATCCAAACGGTTCAGTGGGCCACACTAACATAGTAAAAGGGATGGTACAAATATCAGCTTGATCTGAAACTCCTGTGGGCCTGAAGAAGTTTTTAATGCTAGATGCTCAATATTCACTGTTTTTTATCGTATGGCCCACCTGACGATCAAATGACATGATTTTTGAGGTCCACCCTATTTTGTCCCCAAGAATCAAGTGAACCGTGTGAATCAACCCCACAAATCACAGCCCCCCGACACCATTTTTTATGCCAAAATAGAAAAGGAAATACTAAAGTTTAGACGATTTGATTGATTTTTGTTTGAGATTTTTCCAACGGCAGACCTCAGTTTTGATCAAAATTCCCAACTAAACCTCTAAAATTTTAGTTTCCATTTCTAAACTTATGGGCTTTTTTGGGATAAAAATGCCCTCCAAAACCCATCTTTTTCTTTATTTTTCTTATCGAAAAAAACCCTTTTTATTTTTCTCTTATAAAAAGCACAGTCTTCTTTGTTTTCTTCCTAAAAAAAACCTATCTTCTTCATTTTTCTTGAAAAAAAACCCATCATCTTCGTTTTTGACGCCTAGTTTTCGGTTTTTTGTTTTGAAAATTCTTTATTATTTATTTTTTAAATTTGCATTACTTTTTGCGAATGGGGACATCCGTGAATCTGGTGACCCTTTGTTGTCCCAAAACATGTGAATTTAAATAGACTTTTCAGATAATTACGAAAATGCCATTAGTTGAGCTTAAGTTAAGATGCTATTTTTAAGTATTATAGTTTCTGACAATCACTTTCACGCAAAACTCTGGATTTAAGCTTATGGGCACATATTAACCATACATGTCAAATTTCAGCCCTTAAATCATAGTAGAAGTGGTCCAATTGTCAAATTAGCCCATTAACCCTTGATTTTCATGTCCATCGAGTGAGGAAAGTAGATGGTTAGTCGTAGTCGAATATTTCTCTTCATATGAGTGACTTGGATCGTCTTTATCATGGACCAATAGTGTGATTTGAGTGCCCCACCTTGATAAGTCTCTTTCTTATGGGCGAAGTTATCCCGTTCTAGAAATTAACGAGTTACCAACTCTTTTTAAATCTGAACCTTTCAATTTACCCACTTCTCACCATCAATCGCTTCTCAAATTTGGACCACTTATTATACTCATATGACTACGAGTTTACACAAAGTTTGGATCCCGATCTATAATCCTACACCGTTGAACCACAAAGCCAGCACCTTCCTCTTCCGCCAAAAATTGAAATTTCAGATCTAGGCATTTCTCACCATCAATCAACTACTAAACTTTGTACAATTGTTTGCCTATCATGACTACATATTTTCTCAAAATTTAGGCCCTGATCATCAAGCGCAGACCGTTAATTGAGATCTAGCCCATTTTAGCACCCGTTAGGCCATTTTCAAGGATCGGCCAATTTAGAATGTGGATCATCAAGAAATTTACGTATTCCGACTCTACTCTTCGAGCTTGATAAGATGAACGGATTGGAATTGATCATAAGTCACCCAAATATTGAGATTTAAGAAACCTACCTCAAGAGGTTGTTACACAAGACCTCGCATGCACATCCCTCTCCATATTTCTACAACGCACCTCCAAGTCCTTCTCCTAACCCTAGCCTCCATGCCGTAGAGAGAGAGAGAGAGAGAGAGAGAGAGAGAGTAAAAGAAGAAGAAGAGAGTTCTTTCTCATATTTTTCCAGCGGCTAGGATCTTCTACAACCCTCTTCTTCTAAGTTCATCCTAAGGTGAGGATTTTCCTTCAAGCCTTTCATTAATAATATTATGATTATCATAAGTTTCTTTTGTGGCATGTGAAGTTGTTTTGTTTTGAATTGCTGATCTATATAACATGAAGTTTAATGTAGGATTTGTAATGAATATCATTATATAATGATGTAATTCATTGTTTAGATTTTTGACTAAGAAGCATGTGTATTTGTATTATTTATTTTTGTGAAATCTATGCCCTTATTTTCTTAGTCCATGTATTACAAGTAACATTGATTTTCATATTGTGATATGGAATATGTGTATAAGATCATCATATGGACATCCCATTATTGTATACTCTTTGTCCCTAAGTTGGTAAAATTATTCGATGTAGAGAGATGGAACCCATTAGAGGTGTCCATGATGGAAGAATATCTCTTGAATTAACTCAGAGAATGAAGTGATTGTTTGTTAATGGATCCTTACATGTACATGATGCTTGATTTGATCCATTTACAGTACATGGGTATTTTAATGAATTTAGTCATGATGTACAACATTGGCTTTTTGGGACATGATGAAATCATAAAACGGGACAATGAGTGTACACTAATGGTATACAAATTCTCATGAGCCGGGGTTGGTACTATGGACACTAATCTCGTGCTGTCGGCCTATGCTGGGTTGCTTGCGACTCCCCATAGTGACCATTGAGTTTTATTTAAATCGGTTGTATGCGAAAACACTTAAATAAAAGTGAAATTAAAGTCATGCATTCACTTGGCTCCATGTGGGTGTACGGAATTGAGAATAGGCTAGAACGTCCTACTTCTCCCGTACACTGTCACGTGTAGATTTGGGCTATGAGCGTCCCATTTCTCACGTGGTCGGGCAAAACTATGGGCTTGTGCGTCCCAGGAACCTCTGGTGACTAGTGGCTAGCATGAAGTCGTAACAGGGAGTCTCCCACTTCATGTATTGTGATTCTAGCCAGGGTGCCTTAGCCAGAGCATGCATTCCATGCATCGCATTAACAAAGATTTTTAGTTGGTTGTTTTGATTTGATTAAATGATAATATACTGCTTGCGTTTACTCTGTACCATTATTATTATTCTTGATTGTCTTGGAGGAAATATTCCCCACTATGATAGCGTTTAACGCTATCCCAAACACAATTTAGATGATGCAGGTGAAGATCCAGGTAATGAACCCGATTTTTAAGGAAAAGAGTTCGATGTTCGTACAATCACATGGCGGATGACGATGTTAGATAAACTTAATTGATGTTATCATTTATTAAATATTTCTTTTGAGTAGTTGATACATTTATGGAATTGTAATAAGTCTTCAAGAGAAGACATGGTTTTGTATTTTAATTAATCAGTATGGATATTGGTTGGTTCCCTTATTTAAACATTGATGATGACGTAGTAAGTTTGATAGAATAAGATGATAATTGTTTCCGCCATTGTGCTTGAATGCTATATTTTATTATTTTATAAATTAATTATTCCATAAATTACTTGGGAATTCGGCCGTCGTGTTATACACGAGAGTCGAAAATCTCGGGTCGTTACATTTTTCTTGAAAAAACCTATATTCTTCGTTTTCTTTCTCCTTGAAAAAAACCCATCTTCTTAAATACAATATGTTATTTGAAATGTGCATGTGAAATTTTTGGGTTGGTTTCAAATTTGGATACAATGTGTTTGTTGAAATGTGAATGTGAAATTTTTGAAAAATTTCAACGAGACCTCGTTGATTTTCAACGAGCACGGTGAAATTCAACGTGCACGGCGATAATTCAACGAGCACAGTGACAATTCAACAAGCACAGTGACAATTTAATGAGATGTCATTGAATATTAAATAAAGGCTACGGATCTCGTTGAAAATTGTCACTATGCTTGTTGAATTCAATAAGATGGGTTTTTTCAAACGTATAGAGAAGATTCAACAAAGAAGAAATGTAGAAAACAAAGAAGATATGTTTTTTCAAGAAGAAAAACGAAGAAGAAGATAGGCTTTTTTAGAAAGGAAAACGAAGAAGATGGGTTTTTTCAACAAAGAAAAGGAAGATAGGTTTTTTCGACAAGAAAAACAAAGAAGAAGATGGGATTTAGAGGGCATTTTCGTCCGAAAAAAACCCGTAAGTTTAGAAATGGAAACTAAACTTTTACAGGTTTAGCTGGGAATTTTGGTCAAAAGTGAGGTTTACAGTCGGAAAAATCTCTTTTTGTTTCTCATGTGTTCCGTGATCCAAAGTGCTCTGTACGTGTATACCCTTACTATTACATACGTTCATGGGTTGACGTATGATAAATCCACATCGTCCATCATGTGGACCTCACGCATGGGTTCTATTATACTAAAAAATAAAAACAAATATTAAAACACTAACCTCTTTCTAACTTCCTATCTCTTAATCTCTCTCTCCCCTCTCCCTCTCTCATTTTTATTCTATGGTTCGGAGAGAACTGCATATCTCTCCTTTTAAGAAGGGAGAAGGCTAGACATAAGGGAGAAGTCACAACTGATTCTCCCTCCCTCCCTTTAAAATTTGATTTCAAATTTTGAATTAAATTTTGAATTGCAAAAATGTTTATAGGAGTGATGGGTATCAATTTATCAACCTATCTTATAACCTAGAGAATCTTTACCAATAAGCTATTTGGCTACTTATTATTTCCTAAAGATGAAAATTTATTTTTAAACCCATTCAATTATTTACGTGGAGGTATATGTGCGTACCAAAATTTGGGGTTGTTACACTATCATTGGGACAACAGCCACCTTCAAAGTGAGAATCGAGACCCTTACAAGGGTAACTACGAACCACAACCCTAACAAACAATAGATAACTGAGACCTTGTTGTACTAAGGACAACAACTGCCTTCAAAATGAGAACTGAGACCCTACTATGTGGTAAGTGCAAACCGCGACCCTACTAATGGGCAAGTGTGAATCCTGACCTTAACAATCAACAAAGAACCGGAATAACTTCTGCAACATAGATATCCAATCCCTCATTCATCCAAAAAATAAAAATACACAATCGAAAATAATGGAATTTACAATTCAATTTTTCCACAATTCTAGTACAAAAAAGAATGGCTAATAAAATATACACATCATGGAACTATATTAACAATACAATAAATAAATAAACATCTATGTTGCGTTCTTTTTTCTCTTCCTCTCATAATTTGCAAGTCTCTGAATCGTTTGCTTCACCAATTGTGGCCACGATTCCTTGACCTCCTCATTTTTCTTTTGCTTAACCTTTCATTTATGTCCTTCTTATCCTTTCTCTTAACCTCCGTTTCTTGTAATTCACCAGTTGCGAACTGCCCCTTACACATCTGGAGACAATCGAAGGCCATGGCCTCTCAGAACTTTGGGACATCTTCCTACAAATTAACATTTTCAAGTAAGATAATTACACAAATGATAATTTAATATTTACAAAATGTACACAACCACATTTATTTTGAAAGTTATCTATTTAAAATCAAGTTCCAAATCACTACACAAGAAGTCTGTAAACTTCAACATGAAAACTCTACAGCCATCCCCGCCTTGTTGTGAGGTATTCTCCAACTGTATGACATTCCATTTAGTCTTCCAAAAAGTATTCCCATTGTCACATATGTGGAAGAGCCACCTAAGCCCTCCGACCAAAGTTTTAACGGTTTTATCATATCTCCCCTTTCAATTGTTACTTGAACTGTTAACCAACAGAACCTCTCTTTTAGAAGGTTTGATGATGGACAAATCTCAATGTTTACATGCAAGTTAGTTGGTATGTACACCTATCAAGCACATATAAATAAGAGGATTATAAATACATTTATTCGTTAAAACTACTACCATATCAAGATACGGGCTTACCCTATAAAACTCTCACATGGGCTTATGTCCATTTGGCACTTCAACCATAGTTAGAAGGTTGTTACTAAGTTTATCAAATTGAAGCTCAATTCTGTTTTCGCGGTCACTAGCAGTATAACGATAGATATGATGTAGATTAGTAGTTAGGAGTTACTATCACTGGAGAATTAATAATAAGAATATTGACTATGATGCACATTTAAGCAAAAAATTGAATCATATGATGGAATTGATTCTTATGAAGAAATAAGTTGTCATGAACAAACATCTTGTGGGTAGGCTCGAGGATGGCAAAGGCAACGTTAAGTCAAACACCCCATGTACAAGTTTATCCCATGTGCAATAGAACAAGTCTATATTAGAACTAATAATATAAAATAAAAAGATAAAGTAACTGATGGTATATTCACTTCATCATCCACCCAGTTACGTTCATAAAACAAGTAAGTCAACCATCTAAGTTCCCCCTGTCATGTAAGCGGTTTCAACTTCCTTGTACTCCTCTCGGGTAAGGCCTCTATATGGATCCACAAATCCAGGAAGAGCAGCGTCCTCAACTTGATCCTCAGTTCAAGGTGTCATGTATGAGGTGAGGAGGTATTTCGAGCACATATACCCCGCTTCGGCCTCCCCTCACTGGCCTCCCCTAACTTGCACATCACTTCACCAGGTGTTACGGGTGATAAGGCTTGATTTACCCTCGCAACATCAATCAACTCGCTAGGTGTTATGTGTAATGAGACCTCCTCTAACCTTGCAACATCCATACTAAAATAATCATTTTTACAAACAAGGAGTGCACTTCACTGCATCCTCATGTTTATCTTTCCCTTGAAGTGATAGAAAAGCTTCTGGCAAATCATTCTTCCCAACTCTTCCCTTTGAAAAATATTTCTCACTAATTCCCTTCCCTTTCCTATTTCTATCTTTCATAGGACTATAATTTCCAAACCTAACTCTCATAATCAACACAAAGTCCATTTCGGTGAAAGATAAAATTGTAAATTGATTTGAGGTCACCAATGTGCCTTTGCATATGACTGTGGATTAGTTGCCTCTCATATTTAAATTTCTTAAAATCAAAATCTAACAAATAGTCAAAGTAGCTATGTCTAAACATATCTCTCTGAACTCTACACCCGTCAAAATCTTCCTCTCCGGATTAGCTCAATAAAAAAGACACCGGTAAAAATCTAAAAGAAAAAAAGAAAAAAAAATCATAGTGTTGTTGCCCACCGGAGTTTTCAATCATCAAAATATTTGGATCCGCAAAGATCTTCATTAACAGGTTGGATTCAATATTTATACATCTATGTGCTCTATGCACAATGCTTGGCATCTCTATCTCCACTTTCTGGTCGTGTGACCCACCCAAGCTATGAATCAGGGTGATATTTGATCCAAACAACATGACATTTCAAATACCTTTTTAAGTAGGTTTCTACGTAGCATTTTAAGCAGATATTAAGAAGATATTATTTCAATCCAAGCAACATAACATTTCAAATACCTTTTCGAATAATGCTTGGATAATTACAGGTGAATAGCAATTCAATGCACGTCCAATAAATGGGTCGTCCATTATGATTATACTAGAAAATGTTTTGATTGTGTGGCACCCACCTTTGGCGTCCCAAGCCTCCCCACTTTTATCAACCTTTTTTAACAATCTGATCAATGACAGGAGAATAGATATTCAATATTGATTACATGGAAAAAAGTATGAACATTGTTATGGACCATCCATCATGCAGGTCCACATTTCATTGACCCACACTCTCAATAATGACTTCATCAAACGACCCTAATCACTAGTCAATTGCCATGAAAATGGACAGTCCAATGAAATGGAAAATGTACAACAATCAACTGGACAATCCATTGTTCTGGAGCCACATTCTATTGGGTGTGCCTCGGTGGTGGATCCGTTTGGGCTTTTGTCAGCTCTTGTTGAATGTCTCCAATAACGACTCTGTTAAAGTACAGGATTTGAAGGGAGAATGTAATCGGGCAGATCTTCGAGACAGATTTGGCAAGTAGAAAATCCACAAACGAAATCAGCAGCCATAGCCGTGGGCAGAAACTGAAATAAACCCACATATGACAGCATCCAAAGCATGGCATAGGGAATTCCCAGTTCTCTGCTACATCCGACACCCAAGAAAGAAGAAGATTGCCCAAGAAAGAAGAAGATTGCCGATGACGTACCAGAGAGGACTAGCTGGAGAAGCAGGGATTTGGGGTTGGTCAAAAGGGTTTCAGCCCAATGCCATTTAGCTGGGAGATCTAGATGTCTATGTCATTGCAATCAGCATTGACCTTTCACCCATGTGGATAGAGAACTGTCAATGGCAGTAGCATATGTAGCTTGTTGCATCATTTTGCCAGCAATATCTATCGCAGAAAAGGCAACAAGGGGACCCTTCAACATCAAATGAGGCCTTGAGAGGTGAAGGTGACTGCCAAAACATGAAGTTTGCATTATTCAGTGGCTGATTGCTGACGGATCCTTGCTTGATCTCTCCTGCGAACAAAGCACAGAGAATAGGTAGTGAGCAAGTCCCAAAATGATGATGCAAATGGAAAATTCATGTGCTCTTTCACATGGAAGGGGATCTCATGCTCTCACTAGAAGATAACTCCCTTCTTGTTTCTTCTTGGGGTTTCAATAGGACACAGGGCCCTACGAAGCAGCTAAAGTTACAGTACACAGTAGGGACCATGCCTTCAGATTGTGTTCCAAGAATGTTGCACGCCCAGCTTGCCATATCGGAATCTCAGTAATGCAATTCTTAATGCATGCAGCACCATTGGATCACAACCTGACAGGCAGAAGCCCACCCATGCACCATAACTAGTCGGGGGTTTGTGCCTTGTGATAATCCGTCTTACATTCATTAATAACAGCTAAAATGAAGAATTTAGGGTCCTGATGCATTACTCATATGTTAGTGTCATGATGTGCCTTGTCTGCAGTCTGCACAATTAGGGCACATGGTTCAGTGACCTAGACCGTTGATAAGATGGACCTAATGATGGATGGGGCATGATTGAAAAAATCTCCCAGATTGGAAGAACCTAGTAATCCAATCTTGGGTCCTTAACCTGCTCTATGTTTTCTTAATCATTTAGCTGTAGGCAATTGATCAAGAGGTCGCGATCTTCCAACCTAGGAGATCTTCCCAGAAAGCCACATCCATTAATAGGGCCCATCAGATAAGCATTCTAGTCGTTGTAGAATGAGCCCCTTGTACACTCTTGGCAAATCGAAACACTAACATCCCAATGCATCAGGATCCTATAACTCATCCAGCTAAAACAAACACTTGCACCTTATGTCCATGCTTTTAGAAGTATCAAATGGCAAAATGAAATTAACCCAGACTTCTCTACACCCGCATATATAAAATCAGATGACATTATGATATGTACAATACATACAGAATTACATATTAAATGCATAGGCTATATATGTCAAGCTTTAAATGAAACAATGATACAGACACAATTACATATCACATGCATAGGCTGTAAAAATGTCAAGCTTTACATGAAGCAATCATTCAATAACTACTAGACATTCCCTGTGATCTAAAGAACTCTATCAAGCTATCATAAACATCATCCTTTGCAATTACGCTCAAGACGAAGTCGATATGACCATATGAGTCGAGGTACAGCAACTTTGGATCGGATTGCAAGTCCTTGATAGTCTGCTTCACATCTGTGACATCTGCTAATGCATCGCTGCCACCATAACCCATCCATAAGGGCAGTGACTTGGGTATGTCTGCGAGATCAAATGTTGGGGGCTTGAAATGGCCATAACGTCTCAGGTTTCCCAACCAACCGTAATCATACTTTGCAAAATTACCCTTCCGGATCACTGCCAAAGTTACAAACCCATGTGTTAGATAAGCAATAAAAAGTAGTATCATATCAGTCCTGATTGTTTGAGATAAGACACGTAGGCGTAGCCCACATGGTTGTTTGAGATAAGACATGTAGGCGTAGCCCACATGGTCCAGCTGACGAGTGGCTTGGATCTCCCATTGCCACGTCCAAGAGGTGAGCAACGAAAAAGTGCACTTCCTGGATTCTCCAAGAAGAGCATTGCCAATAAGAGATGAGACTCCCAATTAGCAGTATTTGTCAAAGGCGCCAAATTACGCAATCATGCAAGAAACTGTTGAAAGATAAAACACCTATAGAGATGCAAGATAACAGTGGACAGATGTACTTCTCATGAAAGAATGCATTTCTACACAGAAGTCGATGAGTTCCACATGACACTACCAGGTTTACATGTTCCTTCTTGATTTGTGGGCTCGTCTTCACAAGGGTTTTTATCAGTCTTAGGTAGGATGTGGGAACCTGGTCTGATAAATTCAAGGGTGCGATGCTAGCAAATTCAGCTATGTACAGGAGGCTATCCCATTCTGGCTTCCTATTCCAACAAGAGGTATTGTACAATGCTCAAGCTGAATGTTTTACAGTGCCTTTTGCATTTTCAGTTCTATAAGCAGGGCCATGGTTCGGTTATTGAAACTGCAAATATTATGGCCCCACTGTGGATGTATGTCACCTGCACCAAATGCCCCCAGATTGGAAGCATCCTAACCATTATAAAGGTGGCTAACATACAGACAGTTGAGAAGGAAATTACAGCAATAGTATTCAACCAAAAGAGAAGGCCAATATCTTAAAAAGAAAAAGAAAAAGAAAAGAAAAAAAAAAAAGTCAAGACTGAAGATACTATACTTGGATCTTCCAATCCGGGGATTTATGGTGCATGGACCATCCATGGTGAGGACCATCATATCAATATTTTGGATCACGGCACCATAGGCACGGTATGCCAAAATGGTTACGTAACAGCCATTACATAATGGTAACGGTTGTAACTGTTACGCATTACGAGAACAAAACGGCTATAACGGCCACTACAGAAGAAATGGCCCATTACGGCCCCATAACCTTTTTTTTTTTTTTTACAGCCTGTAACGTAACAGCAATAGCGGCAGCTGTTATGGTAACCATAGTTGTTATGTAAACAACACCATCGAGTTTTCATATTGAACGAGTGTGACCCAGTGGTCCACACTCGTACAATACAAAAGCTTGATGGTGATGTACAAATTTACAACCCAAGCACTATATGATACTCTTCCAACAAATGGCTATCATTCTGATTGTGTATACATAGACATCATTATTGATTGAGAAAATCATCAGACAACAATTCCCTTTAGAAGTTACTAAGAATTGAAGTTGCAAATAGCCAATTGACAATTCCATAATATGTTGCAGGAAATTACAAAATATGGAGAAAATACATACTTTGAAAAAGATGGTTCAAGTTTTTTGTTGATGACGGATGGGGCTCATATTCTAGATAAAAATCTACTCTCGAGTTGTTGAAGCAACAGTTTTTCCCTGCAAAGATATGAATAGGATATAATCACCAACTATTCGACTGAAATAAACAATATATCTCCAGACATAGACAATGCATTTCAATCACAAGACAGATGTAGATGAGACACGAAAGGTAAAATCGGAAGAAAGAACTACGTGTTACTTGAACAATTGAAGACAAAGCTGAGTGCAATTTGAAAAAGCATGTTTCACAATCTTCAAAATATCAAATAAAAATACACATAAAGCTCAAAAATGTCAAATAAAAATAAAGTAAAATAAGGGGAAAAAAATAGCCTAGGACCTCCATAACGATAAAAAGAGTAAGATTAAAGAAGTGAGAAAGCTATCTTGACTACAACCACAATTAACATAATATTAATAGTCGTCGTCATCATCATCAGAACAATAATAATAATAATAATAATTATTATTATTATTATTATATAATAATAAATGTTTCACAATCTTCAGAATATCAAGAATATTTCAGTAATACCTTCAACTTGGGACCCTTAACCTATGGAAAGTTTAAGCTCAACAAGAACTAACTTATATAAAGGATTAAAAAAGAGAAGAATTCTACAGACCGGTAGTCCAGAAATTCAATAGTGAATGATGAATAAATTTGTTTTGACAGTCAGGCTATGCTAAAAACTGCAAAAAGACATCATCTCATAACAACTTTATCAAAAAAGTCAAACTCCATCTCTGGTCAACTAATGCCTTTTTTCCCTTTTTATTGACTGTTAGAACGTTAAAAAGGGCTGTTTGGAATTTTAATTATGTTAATTGGGTTGTTTGGGCTTTATTGTGTGTGTTTGGGTAGTGTTAGGCCCATTAGAGTAGTATTTGTGTCATTACTTGAGGGAAAACTAGTAATTTCTCCATTTTTTTAAGAGAAACCCTAATAAAATGTGAGGTGAGGGCTCGTGGAGGAGTAGACTCTCCAGCCATCCCGCTCTCCTTTACTCTCTCTTCTTTCTTTCTCTTTTCTTTTCTATGTTTTCTCTAATCTCCATGTTTCACACTAGTCTACATAGTAACAGAGCACACCTAGGTGTGATTCAGGCCCCAAATCTCCTTGTTTCAAATCCCTAATCTCTAGATCAAGTATTGGAGGGCCCCAAAACTCTACTGTAATGATCGGACCTTAAGGAAAGAGTGTCCCTCGTCGTTTTCATGTAGAAAACATGTTCTTTGGGTTTTTCATCAAGTAAATGGAATCACTTGCAAAAGGGAATGTAGGAGCCTCAACATAAAGACAAAGCCTAGCTGATTTTTTCACGTAAAGCTGATGCTTAAGTTGGTTTTCTTTCATTACTTTGTGTTGTAAGCAGCCCTTTTTTTTAGACTTGTCTATACATTGTTAGTACCTATGTTGTCAATAACATGAGTTTGTATGCCATCGAGTCAGTTGAGCCTTATTGGTAGCCGAAGACATCCAAAGACTTGAAGACGTGCGGCAATCAAGGCATGAAGACATAGGTAAATTTAAGTGCCCTGGTATTCCTAGCCCTAGACCTACTTTAAACCAAAACATTAGCCTCTGATGATTCACATTAATAGGAAAACCCTAAATTAGATCATCCAAGCCTTTAGAAATCAAATTGAATATCTTCTGCAAGGCTTACAGAGGATAAGCAGATGTCAGTCCAATCGACCATGGACAGCATCTGGACAGCAACCAGACTGCAAATTCACTGACCTGTCGGTTGGCTATCGGTTCAGGTCAGTCTGACCGATGGCCCCTATCGGTCGAACCAACAGCGTCAATTTCAGTCCAGCAACTATCTGTCTCTGCCTTGCCTCCTATCAGTCAAACCGACAACCTATAGGTCCGTCTGACAATTAGCCGTTTTTTACCCGTTGCTTCACTCCTCTACATATGGGATCACTTAGGGCATTTGCAAGTTGATTGTTCTTTGATAGGGCAAAGAGTCTAGGTGATTCCTTCTTTTAATTTTCTCTTTTAGACTCTAAATCCCCAAAGATCATGTCACATTCATTGTGATTTACCACTTTAAATGAGCATTCCAAGCTCAAATTAAAGATGTGCTTGATCTCTTGCATCCTCTTGGATTTAGACTATAGGAAAATCAATTGTCTAAAAGCCTAGGATGCCTATTTAGATGAATCCCCTATTTGGAAACAACTAACACTAGTTGTAGGAGATTAATACACCATCCCTTCTCCATAGACCTTAGCACTTTTATAGGTACACATGTTGCAAGGTAGATGATCGTAGGAGCTGAAGAGAAGCATCTCAAGTTTGAAGGAGCGTCTCAAGACAAGTGCTATCAAGGGACTCATCCAAACTAGTAAGAATTTATTGTAGAGTTCATTGTGAAACTCTCCTTCTTGTGGAGAATTGGGTTTAGAGTTTGAAACCCAAACTCAAGCTAAGTCCTTGTGTAGGCCACCGGCGAGTGTGTACACGGTTAGTCCTTGTGTAGGCCATAATTCCAAGCTCCCGGCTTTGTGGTATTAGAACAATACCCGCAATTTCATGCATAACATTGTGTGAGATGTATGAATGATGTTCAAGTGGATTCTAACATGATGAAGGCTGAAAATTCTTATGTGATATTATTGAGAGGTGTAGTTGTGCGTGAATCTGATCATAGATCAACGTTTCTCCATAGAAGCTGTAGCAAATTAGTTACAAGGTAGTTGGGGTGCTGAAAGGTGTGGTTATTGGTCCCACATCGTAAGGAGAAGTGTCTAAATCTTCATTTAATGCATCGGTATAACATCCATGAAACTGAACAGGAAGAAGGTATCTTTTCTAAGCTAAAATCTTTTGAAGAGTCTCTTAGCTTAAGAAAAAGATCACTTCGTCACGAAATTTAAACCGGAGAAATCCAATCCTAAATATAAACAATGGATGTATGATGATGACAAAATTAGATCTTGGTTGCAGAATAGTATGGAACCCGAAGTGAGTTCTAATTTGGTGTTCTTGAATACTGCAAAAGATGTTTGGGATACTGTAAAAAAGATGTACTCCTCAGAGTCGAACATCTCTCGAGTATATTAGTTGAACGAGGAGAGTTTCTCATTCCAAAAGGGGAATAAATCCCTTGGTGAGTAGTTTGCCAAGTTGACTGGCATGTGAAAAGATCTCTCAATACATCACCATATTACATCAGATGTTACTCTTATGAAAAAGCATTTGGAATATATGAAAGTTATGAAACTCTTGTCCGGTTTGATAAAAGAATATCAATTGACTAAAGATTAGATTTTGGGTGGCGTATCAATCCCTTTGGTTGGGAAAGTATATGCTAGGCTTAGAGAGTCTCGCTTACAAATGACTTTGACTATCACATTAATTCTTCTAATAAGACTACATTGACTATTTCATCTGTTGCAGTGGCTTACGTGGAGAACGTGGTAGTCGGACAAGTCGTGGAATTTATCATGGTGGCAGGGCTGGTAAGTTGCCAAGGGGACGTAGAAGTGGTTATGGTGGTAGAGATATTGTATATACTCACTGTGCCTTGGCGATATCGATACGTTGGCGATACGTTGTGTAAATTCCAAGCATCACTTGTATTGCCAATGTATCAATATCATCAATGCATCGCCAATATTTTCGACTGTATAAATTCTAGGTGATACTTGTATCACAAGTGTATCAACGATATTTCAATAATATCGCCAATGAAACTTGTAGCGATACCGATACTTCGAACACTGATTCATCAGACCTCTTGTGCTTATAAAACTCAACAAAATGGGGTGGTTGGACACAATAATTGACATCTGGTTGAAGTTAACCTTGCTTTGTTATTAGAAATGAACCTTCCACAATCTTTCCGAGGTGATGCAATTCTTGTTGTGTGTCATTTAATAGATGACACCATTGTCAATTTTAGATGGCAAGATACCGTTCTCATTGTTATTTTCTGATCAGCCAATAATTTTTTTCCGCCTAAAGGGTTTAGTCGTACTTGTTTTGTTCATCTATTTGGGTTTGATTAAGATAAACTTGTGCCTCAATCTGCTAAGTGCATCTTTCTTGGATACTCTTGCATTCAAAAAGGTTATCAATGTTAGTCCTTTACTTAAAAAGCAGTTTTTGACAGCTGATGTTATCTTTCTTTTAAATGTCCATTTTTATGTTAAACTTAAAACTAGACGTGTTGTCAATGCCACACTTGTAGAAGTTCCTTTACCTACTGTTTTTCCTTCAAATTTTGTCATTGATGAGCCACCACCTCAGAAAGATTTCACAACACAGACATATAACAAAAATAATAATAATAATAAAAGCCCAAGTATCACAGACTATTCCCTCTCAATCCACACCATAGGCTAATGCACTTAAGTTCTCACTTCTTCTGAGTCTACAAAGGTTGTCAATTATCTACATATTGTGATTTGTAAAGACAAACTTTCTTGTGTTCCTCATCCAATCTCCAATTTCGTTATCTTTAACTAGTTATCCAAAAATTATCAGAAGATTGCTCTTAACCTTCTATGATGTCTCTATCCTTAAGTCAGTTCAAGATGCATTGTGGATGAAAATTGGAAAAGGGCTATGGACGAGGAGATGAACACCATATATTCCAATGATGCATGGGATGCCAATTGATCTACCATCGGGTAAGACACCAATTAAGTGTAGATGGGTTTACGCTACAAAATTTCTCCCTGATAGATTGATTACTCCATACAAAGTCAGGTTGGTTGCTAAGGGGTACGCTCAAGTTTATGGAGTAGATTATCGAGATGTATTTTCACTAGTGGCCAAGCTCAATTTGGTTCGAGTTGTTTTATCAATAACTACAAATTGTGGTTGGCCCCTTTCAACTAGATGTAATGAATGCATTTCTACATGGAGAATTACACGAAGAGGTTTATATGAAGCAGCTCTAGGGGAGTCTCTAAAATGTGCAAATTAAATAAGCTTAATTAAATAAGCCTATATATGGATTGAAGCAACCACCAAGAGCCTAGTTTGAGAATTTTGGTAGTATGGTGGTATCGTATGGGTTGAAGAGGAATCAAGTAGATCATTCGATTTCACAAAGCCCACTACGTATGGTTATATTATACTTGTGTATGTGGATGACATTATAATGACATGTGCCGACTTGGAGGGTATTGAGAAGCTAAAGACGTATCTTCAATCATAGTTCCTAATTAAAGACCTTTGTCTTCTTCGATATTTTCTAAGCACTGATTTGGCAAGATCTAGAGCTAGAATAAATCTATGTCAAAGGAAACATCTTTCTGACTTATTGGAAGAGACAAGTAAGCTAAGTGTCAAACCTACAAATACAACAATGGACCCTCGTCTCAAACTTGAGCTTAAAGAAAGAGAGTTATTGGCGTATTCTGGCATGTACATAAGACTCATCGACAAGCTCATTTATTTGATTATCACAAGACTTAGCATTGCCTTTTCTATTAATGTGGTAAGTCAGTTTATGCAAAGTCCTAGAGCCCCACATTTAGATGCAGTTGTGAGAATCCTTGAGTACTTAAAGTGAGCACCTCGTTAAGGTATCTTGTACAGGTCTCCTGGTCATCTTCAAATAGTTGGTTATTCAGATGTAGACTATACGGGGTCAAGATATGACAGGCGGTCGACTACAGGTTACTTCACCTTCGGGGTGGTACTGGGAAATGTGAGAAGTAGAACTTGGTTACGGGCTAGTGCTAGAGTGGAATATAGATCAATGGCAAACACTTGTGAACTCCTCTGGCTGAAACCTCTTCTTGAAGAATTGGAGTTCGTAATTCAAATTTCAATGCCTTTCCACTGCAAAAATCAAGCTGCTACACATTGCCAATAATCCAATGTTCCATGAGAGAACAAAGCATACAGAAGTCGACTGCCATTTCATCTTGGATATCTCAAAAAGAAATCTACACTTGTTATATTTCATCCGACAATCAGATTGTAGATTTATTCACTTAAGCACTTGGGAAATTTCAGTTCGAAAGCTTGTCTCCAAGATGGACATGTAGGATAATGATGGACACGTAGGATAACTATGCTCCAGGTTGAAGGGGGGTGATAGGAAATTAAAAAGGGTTGTTTGGAATATTAATTATGTTTATTGGATCATTTAGGCTTTTATTGTATCTATTTGGTGTTTAGGCACATTAGAGTAGTATTTGTGTCATTACTTCAAGAGGCAAACTTGTAATTTCCTCTTTTTTTAAAGAAGCCCTAATAAAATATGAGGTGATGACATGTGGAAGGGTAGAGTCTCCAGCCGTCCCACTCTCCTTTCCTCTCTCTTCTTTCTTTATCTTTTCTTTTCTATATTTCTCTAACCGCCTTGTTTCATGCTAGTCTACATTGATAAGGCCAACTAATAGCTGTTAGGGAAAAAGTAAAAAAGAATGAAAAAAAAACTGCAACATTTCATTGGTAAAGACACCCCACTTGATACAAAAGTGAACATGGGATCCATGTACCAATGAGAATGATTTGGGGGCTTCTCAACTAGTTTTTTTTTTTTTTTTTTTTTTTGTAATGCACCCTCATGGTTAGTCACACGATGCACCCACCCACCGGTGGGGTTAGCGTGTCTCCTTAGCATTTCGAACCTGAGACCTGCTGTTGAAACCCCTAGGTGTCTTCCAGCTGGGCTAGCAGGCGAGACATGCTTCTCAACTAGTTGACCCCTCAAATTTCCTAAAGAATAGGGGATTCTCAGCCCCCATGGATATTGTCCTCTCATAAATAAACGATTAAAAATTATTTTGGGTACAAGTTTCCAGAGAGAGCTAATTACAAACTGAAACCTAATCAACGGCTTGGAAACTAAATGCTTAAGACAGTTATGTCTATTAAAAATCCTCTCACAAAAGAATGACTTTATAACTACTTTAAGAAACAACTTGCTAATGCTAACATAGACTTTGCAAAACTGGATTCTCTCAAAAACTTAATCAAATAATACATGGAACCCTCTTATCAACCGATCGATTATAAGAGCCTCTAACACTACAAGTAAAACCCATACACTATAAGCAGACAAATTAGAAGTAAAAGTAAAAACTCTCCAAACCAAATCGTTAGAGAGCCTATAGAAGCATGACTACTAACTCAACAAATAAAATCCCTTAAAATGACCCAAAATTAGGCATAAGATCACCCCAAAACAAATGTAAAACTATCAAATAAAATAATAAAAACCCACAAAATCAGTTCATATTATGATGCCTAAAACCTATGACACATGTGAGCCCATGGGATGGACTAACAATTCCCTAATGATTGTAAGCCCACTCCAAGCCTAGATTCACAAGTTCAGATCTCTCCCCATGTCCACTGGCCTGGCCTGGCCTGGCCTGCCTTTATAACCTGTCACTATCAACTTCAATAAGATTTGGTTGGCCCATTCATCACCGGACCCCACAACATGCATCCATCCCATGCCAACCAAATAGATCAGGTTGCTGTATAAAGAATTGAAGCAAATGGATGGATGAGATGCCACCAGATCAGGGTACATGGTCCTTGATTGGATGCATCAACGGTTGTGGATAAATGCATTCATCCAAACCCGTTGGTCATGTTTGACTAAGTCTAAGGGTTAGTTGAGTTCTAGTAATATGTGGAACCATCTCATGAATTGGTATCATAAGTCCAGGTGGGGATTTAGAGGCAAATGATACAAAAGTGGCTTACATAATATGCCTTTAAAAAACCCCTGCCAATAGGATGCCATTCATGGAAAATAATCCACCTCAACTATCTTTCATATCACCCCCTTTTTCCCGTATTATCTTGTTTTTGGTATTTTCTTTTGCAGGGCCTTTGGGGTGGGATTGATAGAACTGGATATGCAGAACTAGAATCATTGGAAGTGAATCAGACTGTAGATCTGAAGGGCCACGGTTGTTCCCATGAACAAATATGTTGTTGTCACATCCATCTCAACTTTAAAGATTGGACACTCGTTTCAATCACTGTGGCACAATTGATGTCTCCATGTTAGCATCAGTGTAGACCTAACCAAATCCACATGCATAAACATCAATTCTTCCTCACGCTGGCCATTGATCCATCTTCTAATCTATCTATCCCTCCATTGGTCTGCTTCTAAACCAATCATTGATCCACCAGCAGATCCATCCACCAATTCTTTTGTTCAACCAACCAACCAACCATCCATCTACTGTCCATCAATGGATCCACTGGTTGATCCATCAATGAATTCAAAATTTGAGCCACCAGTGGACACATCCATAGATCCAATGGTGGATTCAACTGTTGATCCCTTTGTAGATCCATTGTTCGATCCATCTATGCATTCATCTTATTTATCATCTTTGACTATGACCACTTTAGACACTTCCACTACCAGATATTCAAAACGCTTTTTTCTCCAAAGGTTGACATTCTTTCTATAGCAATGTATTTGTCTTGTTTCATGGCCTCAACATGAGATCTATCACAACCATGGTTTCTACATTGAAGATTAGTGATTGACTGAAGCCGTTCGTCAGTATATGTCAACAACTGCAATATATCCATCACCACCTCATAGGCACATCATCATCACGACCACAGCCATAGCCTTGTCCTAGCAACTTGTAGCCATTTTTACACAGCCTACTTCACCAAAAATTCCTGACTTGGAATCCCTCTGGACAATCTTGTGTGGACTGTCACCACCAAATATACAACAAGGGCTGTCAAACTTCTAGCAAAGGAGCATCACGCCCTTGAGAAAATCTGTTGCAGGTGTAAACAAACAGTTAATTGAAAATTCATTTCATTAACATATCCATCCGTAAAGCATCTAAAAAGGCATATATGAAGACAGAAAAACCTAACCTAGACTTGATGCAAAACATAATCACAAGATATTAACATGTATCCCTATTGGCTCGTACTTGGAATCCTATTAAGACTATCACTACTATCCAATAAAAACATGGCGTGAGTAGAGATTTGCATCCCAAGACATCCTATTTTATACTTACGACTCAACATGGGGCCCATGCAACCAGTGAGAATGCTTTGAGGGCATTTCAACTAGTCGATCCTCTTAAATTTCCGAAGGGCCTGTTTGGTTAGCTGAAAATGCAAGTAAATGGCGTAAATAAGTAATGACGACTTCATTTTGTATTTCCAGCCACTAAAGGTAGTACAGATTTTGAAAAGAGACTCACGAAAACTCTGTGGGGCCCCACCATGATGTATGTATTTTATCCACAATGTCCATTCATTTTGTTGGATTATTTTAGGCATGAGACCAAAAATGAGGCAGATCCAAAACTTCTTGGGGGCAGCAGTCCCCAAGAAGTTTTCATTGGTAGGGGTTCAATTTCAATCCCCACTGTTTTCTGTGGTGTGGTCCACTTGGGCTTTGGATCTGCCTCGTCTTTCGGCTCATGCCCTAAAATGGTCTGAAAAAATGAATGGACAGCATGGATATAGCATATACATCATGGTGGGGCTCCCAGCTTTTGAGGTGAAATTCCAACTATAAACCAAGCAGCAAGCATTTGTCATAATTACTTATTTACCACCATTTGCGTGCATTTACAGATAACCAAACGGGCCCTTAAGAATAGGGATTTCCAGCCCCATGCATATCCTCCAAATAATATCCTACTAAAGATTCTTTTAGACAACTTTCCTAAGAGTCCTAAACACAAATTGACACCTGAGCAACAACTATGAAACTATCTATTGAAGGACATAAGACTTACTGATGCGGAACAAAAGCATTCAAGGTGTACCAACGAAGAAAGCGCCAACCACAAGTACCATCCTTGTGGATAGGCGACTATTGAGGAGCATTGAAGACCTTACACATGTAGTCCGAGACATTTAAAAAGACCCCACCTTGGGAAGACATGTGTAAGTTGCTTTGAGGAGATGATCAGACCGTTGGATCGTGATGATGATGTGATCGGACCGTTGGTTCATTGTGGCCCACTTTTATAACACCATCATTGGAACGCATTGGACATCTTATATTTGAGTTTATTTTACGCATTTTTTACTTATTTGAGTTTTGGGTTAGTGTGGGTACGTTTTTTTCATGCAAATGTCTTTTTTTTGAAATTTTGTTAGTAGGGGTATTTTGGTAATTATGCTAATTCCGAATTTTATAAGGGTGTTGCCCTAATCCTTTTTTATTAGTTGTTGATTTATGAAAAAGAGCAAACCTTTGGTTGCCTCCTTCCTCTTTCCCTCTCTCATGGTGCTTCTTCTTCTTCCTTGATCTCCTTCTTCTCTATTCTTCTTGTGCCCCTCCAACTTCTTTCAGGTATTTCATCTTCTATTATTATCCTTCTAAACTTCTGTTTTGTTTATTCCCCACGATCTAAACCTTGAGAATCGATCTAAACCCTAAACCCCCAAATTCTCAAATCCCTAATCCGAGAAACTTTCTGATTCTTCGGACTAGTGATCATCATTGATCGATTGGGTATGACCATGCAAGATCGGGAGGTTCCATCCCTCGCCGGATCCAACCTATACGCTACTTGAATCCCATACTCCATGGTTGTGATGATGGCCCGCCCCATTGCATGTTTCCTTTATGATTTTCTTAGTTTATGATGATTGATGCTAGATTTCATTATTATTATTGCTTTTTATTTCCGCTGAATAATTGTGTTCATGAGCATGCATCATATTTAGGGCTGTCCTGCATCAAATTTGGTATCAGAGAATAGGCTTGCATGGTTTTGTCTAGATCGAGTTATCAAAAAAATTAGGGTTTTGATTTTTAGGTTTGTTTTAGGAAATGTCCAGATTTAGAAAGTTTCCTAATTTGGAAAATTTTCAGATTTAGAAACTTTCCAATTTTAGAAAGTTTCCTAATTTGGAAAATTTTTAGATTTAGACAGTTTCCAATTTTAGAAACTTTTCAATTTTAGAAAGTTTCCTAATTTGGAAAAATTCCAGATTTGAGTCGCATCATCTAGAATTAATTAGTGTCAGTTCATTGTAGTTTAAATTCATTGCATTCGTATTATGAGTCATCCAGTCCGTAGTCTCCCCGTAGTGAATGGAGTATAGGCGTTTGAGATCTTCAGGACCATTAAGTGTTGTCGTATGGCCGTCAAGACCCAATGGAAAGCCGAACTCCGATGATTTGGCTAACTTTAATGGTCACATGGACCCACAAACCTTCCTTGATTGGCTTAAGGACTTGGACTATTTTTTTTATTGGTATGATATGTCAAGTTATCGTCGAGTGAGGTTTGTCAAGTGGAAATTGGAGGGCCAAGCCAAGTCGTTTTGGACAGATTTGGAGCGACGACTTGATAAAGTTGGGAGAGCCCCGATATCACAATGGGACGAGATGAAAGAGCGTTTGAAAGAAAAATATCTTCCCATCTCTTATCGTGAAAAGCCCTTGGGTCAGAAGAGAGTTGCCCCACCTTCTCATCCAAACACAGAACCAATATGGTCCCCTCCTTGTAAAGTGGTCCAACCCATCATTAAGGAAATCTCGGCTTATGAACAATTTGAGTGTTTAACACCAATTATATTTCCTTGGAAGCGAGATAATACCTTGGTAAATGGCCAGTTGGAAGAATCCAAACATGATGTTTATGAAGTGGAAGAATACGTGCCTAACGTCAGTAGTGAGGAAATGGAAGAAATTAAGGCATCGCTCATCATCGTTGAGGATGACGAAGTGTGTGCTAGTGATGAAAAGGTTGAAGAGTTTGAGACCACACCACGTCCGAGTGTCATGTGTGATGTAATTGATACAGTCTCCCAATGTATGTCTCTTACCATGGTGAACACAAATGAAATTGAAAAAGAGACTAGTGAGGATATGATGATAGACACCCACATGACTTGTGATATCCCACCAGATGATTTATGGGATAAATTTTCACCCATATGGGACATTCAACACACAATTGATCTTGTCCCTAAGTTGGTCTTGTCAAGCTTTCCTCCATACCAGGGGAACCCCATAAAAAAATATAGAAATGCAGTGTCAATTTGATAAACTTCTTGGGGAAGAATTCAATAAGGAAAGTTTGAGTTGGAGTTTTGTTTTGTGTGTCATGCCTGGTCTTTTTACTTCCAAGAATAATGGCATGTGGCACACAAGTGGGCATATCCTGACCGTCCACAAAGCTTCAGTCAAGTGTCATGCTATCATGCGACGTATTCACGTCATAGTGGATATGAAGACCTCAGTCCTTATTCCGTATCTTGATGACATTTTGGACATAATGGCTGATGCCAAGATCTGCTCAAGACTTGGTATTACTAGTGTTTGTTCTCAAGTGTTGGCATACCTGAAAATCATTCTTGTTTATAATACTTATAATGAGAAATTGTGTGTCACCCGTGGGAAGTGTCCTTTTGTTTCAGTTTTCCAAGTTCTAGGTCATAGGATTGTTTATTTCCATAGGATTGTTTATTCCAAGTTCGTGGATTTTTCAGAGTGTCATTTAGTGTCACCCATGTCTGTCATCCAAAGGTCTTCAGAGTCAACCAATGCATTCGCATGCCATATTCATGATTTGCATACACATATTAGACAGCGGATAAATAAGAGCAATGATGATTCTAAAATCTCAGCTGATTCTCATCGTAGATTGCAAGAATTTCAGAAAGGAGACCATGTAATGGTGAGGATAAGGCCTAAGTGGTTCTCACAAGGTTCCGCTAAGAAATTACAAGCGCGTAGTGCTGGACCATTCAAGATTGTGCAGAAAATTGGGTCTAGCATGTATCGGATCGACCTTCCATCTGAAATGGGCATTAACCCAACTCTTAATGTGGAAGATCTAGTCCGTTCCCACCATCCCATCGTTGATCCATCGTCCCTTTCATGGCCTTGTTCTGATTTTGCTATACAACCCCTTCCACCCCTTCCCCCACCCATTACCCATGAAGAAGAAATTGAGGAGATCTTGGGTGAAGAGATCATTTTTATGAGAGGCGGAGGTTTCCAAAGATACTTGGTCAAATGAAAGAACAAGTCACCGTCAGAATCTACATGGTTGATAGAAGTGGAGTTACAGAGCGTTAATCCAGATTTACTAGAGCGCCACAAGAGTTTTAACTCGCCGGAGTCGAGTTCTTCTCAGACGAGGAGTATGATGCGGAACAAAAGCATTCAAGGTGTACCAACGAAGAAAGCGCCAACCACAAGTACCATCCTTGTGGATAGGCGACTATTGAGGAGCATTGAAGACCTTACACATGTAGTCCGAGACATTTAAAAAGACCCCACCTTGGGAAGACATGTGTAAGTTGCTTTGAGGAGATGATCAGACCGTTGGATCGTGATGATGATGTGATCGGACCGTTGGTTCATTGTGGCCCACTTTTATAACACCATCATTGGAACGCATTGGACATCTTATATTTGAGTTTATTTTACGCATTTTTTACTTATTTGAGTTTTGGGTTAGTGTGGGTACGTTTTTTTCATGCAAATGTCTTTTTTTTGAAATTTTGTTAGTAGGGGTATTTTGGTAATTATGCTAATTCCGAATTTTATAAGGGTGTTGCCCTAATCCTTTTTTATTAGTTGTTGATTTATGAAAAAGAGCAAACCTTTGGTTGCCTCCTTCCTCTTTCCCTCTCTCATGGTGCTTCTTCTTCTTCCTTGATCTCCTTCTTCTCTATTCTTCTTGTGCCCCTCCAACTTCTTCCAGGTATTTCATCTTCTATTATTATCCTTCTAAACTTCTGTTTTGTTTATTCCCCACGATCTAAACCTTGAGAATCGATCTAAACCCTAAACCCCCAAATTCTCAAATCCCTAATCCGAGAAACTTTCTGATTCTTCGGACTAGTGATCATCATTGATCGATTGGGTATGACCATGCAAGATCGGGAGGTTCCATCCCTCGCCGGATCCAACCTATACGCTACTTGAATCCCATACTCCATGGTTGTGATGATGGCCCGCCCCATTGCATGTTTCCTTTATGATTTTCTTAGTTTATGATGATTGATGCTAGATTTCATTATTATTATTACTTTTTATTTCCGCTGAATAATTGTGTTCATGAGCATGCATCATATTTAGGGCTGTCCTGCATCACTTACAATAACAATCCTCTAACCAAAGCATGACATGTAAGACTCAAACTTCAAGACACAACCTGCTAATGATAACCACAACATTCCGAATATGCAATCTATCAAAAACACAATAATATGTGGAACCCTCTACTCAACACTCATGAAACCATAATTTAAAAAGAAAAATTAAAAAAAAAAAAAAAGGCATCCACATGAAGAACCATATAAAAATGGGTGTGTAAGAGAGGAGAGTAACCTGTTATGGAAGATAACAAGTTGTTGCACTCTAGATGGCCATCACATAAAGAATCCAATATCTGGACACCTGTATCACTGGATAGATACAAATTTTAGCATCCTACTTTTGAAAAGACATGGTTAGTGTTTTTCTCTTCCTTTTTTTTATTAATTCTGCTTTGGATAAGTACTAGAGAACATAAGATATGACCGCACAAAGGGGAAAAAGCAGCCAGACCTTCGAAAATTAAGCTGATGAATGCCCAAAGTCATAAGAATCTGCCCCATAGAAGTATAAACAATCACCTTTGTAATCACCAAAAACAATTATTCAATAATCATTTTAAGAATAACCGGAAAAGGATGGTACCTGATCAAGATGCATGCTAACTGCTCTAAGTACAAGACGGGAACTGATGTGGCCCAAATATGATATGGGGCAAAGAAGAGCAGCAGCTTCAACCATTTCCACTATCTCTGGTTGGGTGAAAGCAGCTAGAGCCATTATAGTTCCCTATGAAGAGAAGTAACTGTATAAGATCGTATAAGATCAATTTCTTAGAAGAACCAATGATGGGGAGCTCCTTTTAAGACAGCCAGCAGAACTTGTTGCATAATAAAATGGAAATAAAAGGAGATCTAGCGTCTGATCTGTGCAGGGTAGAATTGGGACCTGAGAGTGCCCTACAAAGAAAACCTTGGAACTTGTTGCTGAATACACATAGTTGATCATATCCACAAGGTCATACTGAGCTAGTTCCTGCCAACTCCAATCCCAAAATTCCTGCAATATAAAACAGAGCCTAGTAATTCTGACGCATAGATGCACACAGCAGACATGCATATACACACATATGCATGCATTTTCTTTATGTGTGTGTGTGGGAGAGAGAGAGAGAGAGAGAGAGAGAGAGAGAGAGAGAGAGAGAGAGAGAGAGAGAGAGAGAGATGTATAACCTCTCTCTCTCTCTCAAAAAGAAGAAAACATGCATACCTTCTCTCTCACAGATAAAGAGACATGTCCATGGCTCCAATGTGTGCCACGTACATTCCCAACCCATACATCGAAACCATGATTTGCAAGGATGAACCCCAATGATTCCTCTTCTGAATTTGCAAACCAAGTATCTCCTCCCTGTCCATGTTTCCAGATTATGCACAAATTCAACTGACAGAAAATGGTGACCAAACAGCCTGTAATTACCCAAATTCCCACAGTTGAAATAACTGAAGGCCAATTCACATTCTGAGCAATGAAGGATCCCAACATGCAGCAAAACAATCCCCCAAATAAAAGCAAAACACAAAAGAGAAACTATAATCCTGATCATCATCATCATCAAGTCTTATCCCAATTAATTGGGGTCAGCTACATGAATCATGTTCCACCAGAAACCATAATTCTGATAAACAGACAATATGAGCTCACAAACAACGCTTAGCTTCTAAAGAAAAGGAAAGGTAAGAAAAAAAAAAATCAGAAGCAAGGTTTTAAATATCAGTATCCAAGGACATCAATTAAAAAAAAAAAGGAATCATGTTTTTACCTCTCACAAAGATTTTCCCCAAACCATTACTCGCCTCTTTGATTTATCAAAAGGGGCTTCAAACGCATTTTTGTTGTTAAAATCTAGTAGAGAATAGTAAAAAAACATACGCTTTCAATACTCTCATGAGTATTGAACCATGCGCATTGATGTCTTACCATATTACCAATGTTTTAAATAGCTACGCTATGTAGCGTGTAGCTTACTCTATGTAGTATAGCATGGCTTAACGCTAAGTAGCTCATGACAATAGCTTAAGTCGCATGTAGCCTACACTACATGATAATTTACATACACTCCATGCTACGTAACTAAGCTACACGCTATGTAGCTCAAATGATGTTTTCAATGATTTGTTACATTTTTCCATTTCCAATAAAAATTACTCAACTTTTTTAATGCTTTTAGTAAAATAATATAAAAACGATAATAAATTGGTTTCATTGCTCTTTCTTTACCTATTATACTTAATCATTTCCCTTTCCTATTACTTCAGGTTCCATTTGGTTGCACCGAAAATCATGAAATTTTGTTGAATTTCACTACTAATCAATCTAATTTGGTACACAATATCATGATATTGGTGCAACCAAGCACCTTGATTAAAAATCTAGTAGTTGCGTGTAGCTTACGCTACACACTATGTAGCTTACGCCTCACGCTTCAAAGGAGTGAACACTATGCTACACGCTATTTGCTATATTAAAACACTGCATATTACTACATATAAAACAAGTAGCTCCCTCCAACCCCCACCCCTCGCACCTCTCTAAGGAAAAAAAAAAAAAAAAAGTGAATTGTGTTTTTACCTCTGACAAAAAATTTCCCCAAATCACTAGCGACTTCGATTTATCAAAAAGGGCTTCAATCGCATTTTTGCTTTAAGAATAGTCAGAAACCCCTCTTCCTTCCACTTGGAGAGAGAAACAAAAACAAAAGAAAAAAAAAAAGCTACTCATGAGTTCTGAACAATGCATGTCAGTGTATTATACCAGCTTCACCTATAAATGATATACATTGGTTGATATTACGAATCTTCTTAGCCTCCAGAGAGTTGGGAGGCACTCTCTCTCCCTCCCTCCCCTGCATAAAATCCATGCCCACTTTTTTATGAGAGTAGCCTACTACTGCACCCTCTCTCTCTCTAGTGATCAGACCATAAGTTGCAAGGTCTTACATAGTATGATAATTATACATGCCTGATAAGATTATCTTAGCATGCTGAAAACTACTATTTTGATGTAAAGTAATCCATGGACTTTTGGCTCATACCAAATATGCAATATATTTCTCCAATTCCTATGCAAAAAAAAAAAAAAGTTGTGCATTCCATCTATGAAAATGTGTGGCGAGAGAGAGAGAGAGAGAGAGAGAGAGAGAGAGAGAACTATAAATAGGGAAGAAGAAGATGATGAAGAAGAAGAAGAAGAGGGGGACAGCTGCACCCACAAGTAATGTAAGCTAAGACTAATCCTATGGGCCTAAACACTATCCAACATGGACAATAAAGCCCAATAACCCAAATAGTCCAATCGTATGACCATTTAACACTCCCCCTCAATCTGGAGCATAGATATCATGCATGTCCAGCTTAGATAAAAGCTTTTTGAATTAAGACTTCCCAAGTGCTTTGGTGAACAAATCTGCAACCTGATTATGGGATGAAATATATAGTGTAGATTTCCTTCCAAGAGATTTATCTTGAATGAAGAGATACAAATGATACAGATGAAAGGAATGGCTAATAAGAAGAAGAGAAATATTTATATGAGACATGGTTACCAATGGAATGATGTATACAAGACTGAGTTCCTTTGTGAAGGACAATTGAGAACTCCTCTTGCTCTATTTCCAACATTGAAAGAGTAGTGATGTTCAGGAAGAGTAGGAATTTTCTTCCTCTGAGAGTAGACCTTGAGTTGGTTGGAGTGTGACTTGGTATATTTTCAATACATGACAAGAAGTGGAAGTGGTGCAAGTGTATGTGTATTGTCTCGTGAGTTAAAATAAAGTAACATTTTCAAAGAATGTGACATCCTTAGAAACGTATCTTTTCCAATTTACAAGACAATAACATTTATACCATTTTTAAGAGTTTGAGTACCTTTAGAACACACATTTTATTGATTATGGTCCAAGTTTGGTGCGAGATGGTCCAAGAATGTGGACAAAGCAAGTGCACCCAAACAAATTTAGAGGTAAGGTAAATTGCAATAACCCTGGTAAATTTTAGGGTTAGAAATTTTTTTCGAAAGATCCAGATCGTTCATCTTTTCATCCAGGCATCCATTAATCCATCCATCCGTTAAGATGGGAAAACCATGCATTTCTACATCAACCTGGCCGTTAAACATGACATCTAACCGTTAAATAAGCAACTGTGCATATATTTAACCATACATCCGTACATCTAAGCATCCAAACATTCATCCATCCACCAATTAGCATGATCATGCATCCATTCACCAAATCTAACCCTTCATTAAGTTATCCATTAAAGTATCGAAGTAGGGTTCGGCCGAGAGCCTAGCCTAGGCTATGAGATAAAGGGATTGATTCACTACGCTCTACTAATTCAAGCTTGTAGAGCAAGTGGTTAATTGTCCCGCATCAACCCTTTGTGGTTTTCAGGAGATGAGCCTGCGACTAATGTTTATTGGCATGGAATTTACAACCAAAACATCATAAGCTAGTTTTCACTTTCCCATTCTTCATTCGTAAGATTGTTAGAATTAGATTGTTTCATATTTCTTGTAATGCATCCTAATCTCTTTCGTGCTCCGATATACATTTGAGCTCCTTAAGACCTCTCTAAATAATGTGTGCCTTCTAGTTTTACCCAATGTTTTAAATAGTGAATAACGTGTAGCGTAGCGTTCACCCCTCTGAAGCGTGAGGCGTAAGCCACATAGCGTGTAGCGTAAGTTACATGCTACTTCTAGATTTTTAATCAAGGTTGCAATTGGTTGTACTAATTCCATGATATTCACCAAATAAGACTAATTAATAATGAAATTTAACAAATTTTTATGATAATTGGTGACACTAAACGCAACTTAAAGTAATAGGAAAGGATAATCATTAAGTATAAAGGTAAAGAAAGAGCAAAAAACTGATTTAGTACTATTACTTATATTATTTTTATTAAAATTATTAAATATTGAAAATAGAAAAATGTAACAAATCATTGAAAATATTATTTGATTTTAATGTTTTAATGAAAAACAACTTGTAATGTGAGGTACGTAGCGTGTAGCGTAGTCCATTTAGCATGTAGCGTATGCAAATTATCATGTAGCGTAGGCTACACACGACTTAAGCTATTTTCATGAGCTACGTAGCGTTAAGGCTAAAGCTACACTACGTAGCGTAAGCTACACGCTACATAGCGTAGCTATTTAAAACGTCAGTTTTACCATAGTAATTGTCAGACTAGGGTTGTCCATTTGTATGGAAGAAATCTGGGTGTGTTTCTTATCTCCCATTTAGAAAATAATTTAAAAAAAAAAAAAAAAAAAACATTTTAGAGATGATAATGGGCAAAGTCAGAGGGTCCTAGGCAGATCGTCCTATCGTCCTAGTGGCAGATCGAGTGCCTGTCGGAGGACCGTACATCAGATTTTCCACCAACAAATGGCCTAAAGGAGAGATTTGACGATAGATGATGGTCTAGGTAGTCCACAAGATAGGTTCAGCAAAAGATGAACTTACACCAGATGCAACAACAATAGGTGGTCATGGACGTGGTCAAGGAGAGATTTGGTGATAGATGATGGTCTATAGAGAATGTACGAATTAAACAGAAGAGGCTTACCAATCATGTGAGATGTGGCTCCCGAGTCAATGACCAAAGACGAAGGGGAAGAGGACCCATGGAGAGCAATACCTGACTAGCCTACAACGACTCCGAAAACCTCAGGATTATCACGAATATGGAATCGCATGAAGGCATCATAGATCTCTCGGGAGACAAGAACGGTATCACCTGAAGGAGACTTCCCTTGAGATTCTCCAAGTGTAGGCTGCGAAGCTGGATCAGTATCAGAAGGTGCACACTAGCCAACGATGCACTCGCCCAGGATGGACAACCCATAAGTTTCCAACACCAACCAACAGAATGGTTTGTCACCCCCACAATGTGTGCAACTACGAGACGTGTCACGGCCACGTCCACGTCCACTTCGACCACGGTAGCCACCACGATCGATAGCACAACCCCGGCTTTAGTTACTATAACCAACATCACGGCCACGCCCTAGATACTCTAGATGCAAGATTGAAAGAAGGCCGGTCACCAACTATGTACACTGAGTTATCAAATGATACCAAAGTTGATGTGGTTGAGGTAGCAACACGCTGAACCATAGCATAAATTGCAGTCAAAGGAGGAAGACGATCCATCACAATAATCTGTTCACGAACACCTTTAAATTTAGAATTAAGGCTGGAAAGGAACTGCATGCTTCGGGTCTCTTCCCGTTGTTAACGAACGAGATCATGATCTTTCTTGCTCTCAGACGGAAGAGGATGATAGAAATCTAACTCATCCCACATGCCCCGAAGAGTAGAAAAGTACTCCTTTAGAGATCGGGTATCATGTTGGAACCTGCCAATGTCTAAAATTAACTTAAAGACCCGTGATAAATTCATTGCTTCTAAATACATGTCATGTAGAGTATCCCATATTTTTTGGCAGACGATAAAAACATAACAGAATTACTGACGGACGAATCCATACTGTTGAGTAACCAAGTCATGAGTCATGACTTGATAGTTCTCCTTGGTCCACATTTTGTAATATTCATCTGTAGGGTCTAGAGCATCATCCAATATGTGAGTGAGTCTATCTCTTCCTCCCAAAAATAATTTCACAGACTGAGCCCATTGCAAATGATTATTACCATCCAACTTAACAGTGGTAATCAACAAGGGGTGTGAATCTAAAAGCCCTGCACCCAATCCGGAAGATATTTTGCCATCCATATGGTCCACAGACACTAATCTGTAGCAAGAGGACAGTCACACGCCAATGCAGGGCAGATTGCCACATAACCGAAGGTCCAAATAACAAGCCATGAGTCCAGAAAGGAAGGAAAAACTCAAAAAATAGCAGAAAGCATCACCAAAAGACTTGCAAGGACACATCCCATAGCCATAGAGTGAAAGAAGAACACAGCAAGCATACACCAGACCTGTGGGGTATGTCTAGGGGCCACAGAGGGCCAACAACGGTGTAGCTGCACCTCTAATAGAGCCAGAAAAACACCAAAGGAACTTCTCAAGATAGAAAAACCTTCCATGGATGTCTTAATTAGGCAAAGCCAACCAGCCCTAGGGAGAAATCCCCAAAAAACTCTTACCGATTTGGGAGGAGATCACAAAAAATTGACGAATCGGGGGTTTTCAACCTAACTTGAAAAATGGCCCAAACACATCTCATATCAGCCCCAAAGAACCTCTAAAAATCACCATTATTCTTCTAAAATCAAGCTCTATCAGATCATGTTCGTCCCGATGCAAAACAGCCTGTACCGTACGTACACTTGTTGACGTCAGCTGTACGGTTGCTGATGTTAGCAAACCCTTGTAGCTTCAATCAACGAAAGGTCCTGAAGCTCTGATACCAAGTAAAGAAGAAAAGATTTGAGGGGAAAGAAGAGAAGGAGAGAGAGAGAGAGAGAGAGAGAGAGAGAGAGAGAGAGAGAGAGAGAGGTTTGGAGAAAAAGCTGGTTCGTGAGGTAAGGTCCTCACACCACACACAACACTTTATATAATATGACTAAAGTTATAACAAGGTACTCCGTAGGAGTACCAAACACTGAATAACAAAATGAACATTCTCTATATAGTCTAGGTAGTCCACAAGACAGGTTTGGCAAAAGATGAAGTAACTTACACCTGATGCAACAATAGTAGGAGGTCATGGAGGCGGTGCCCATCAGATCTGACAGTAATAGGAGGCTCAAAGGGTAGTTCTTGAGTCAGCAGGTGATCTTAGAGACAGCACACACCAAATCCGATAGCAATAAGAAGCCCACAAGGGATTTTCGACGACAGCAGAGATGGCGGAGCTTGATTCCGATGACGTTGAAGGGTTTCCAACTTAGATCCAATGACTCCAACAGCAATAGGAGGCCTAAAGGATATTCCCAACGACATTAAGGGGTTGTGTGGCTTGATTCTGGTGGTTTTAGAGATGCCCTTACACATATCTGGTGACAAAACTAACACCAGAATTGAAATCCGACAGATCTAGAGGGGTTCTAACTTAGACCCAAGGCTGGAAAGCTTGCTGGAACTTATTCTGATATAGATAGAGGCTTCTAGAGGTTTCTCTAGTGGGATTTGCAACCTTGGGATGCCACGCATTTTTCTTCCAGAGGAAACGTTTGGTGGAGGAGACTCTTCCGAATGAATCAATGACGCATTATGGTTGCATCTATAGGATAGTGATGGAGAAAACCTCTCTCTCTTTAACCATCTTACAGAATTAAACAGAAACCCATGGTAGATTGTCAAAATCGAAGTTATAGAAGCAATTTAATGATCTAGAGTAAAGACGAAGGAGGAATAGAGAAGAACCAGGGGGGGAGGTCAGCAGTACTCTAATACCATGTGAAATAAGAAGAGGAGGAGAAGGAAAGAGATATGTAAGAAGAAGAACGTGAGAAGAGAGATCGTGGTCTTCCCCTCACCTTAAAGTTGTATTTATAGAAAAGATTAAGAGAAAATAATTTACAATAGGATTCTGAAGAGATAAAGCTAAAACAATGTATTAGCAGGATCTAATCCTAATCCTAGTCATATATGGTCCTCCACGTGTGTACATAAATCACATTAATTTGTTGTCTACACCACAGGTGTATGTAATCTGTGTACACCAACAGATATTAAAGATCATGAGAGTACAAACATAAGCAAAAGCATTGATTAATGTGATAGACTAAGCTGAGAAACCCAATTCAACATATAAAAATAAAAAAGAAAATAAATGAGGCCTAGATACATGTAGGGCTGTCAACGGGCAGGGGCATGGGCCAGGCTAAGGTCTGTCCAAAGCCAGCCCGCAATGTTACCTCAGCCCATGCCCCTTTCGAGCCAAAACAAATAGGCCCGAGCTCATCACATGATGATCACAGCCCAAGCCCGAGCTTGGCACCCCACTTTTGTGCAAGAACTAAGCTGTTCATTAAGTGTCCCCCAACATGCATGATACATGATATCATGCATGATAAAAATGGCCCTGAAATCCTAAACAGGCTAGACTGAGCTGGGCTTAAGAGCTCTTCAACAAAGCCTGAGCCCAACCAGATTATTAAATGGGCTTAAATTTAAGGCATAGTCAGTAGTCCTGACCCACAGGCCTAGCATTCCCAGCCAAAGCGTGCAAAGCCCAAAAGCTTGATGGGCCAGCCCAGCGCATTGCCATCCCCATACATGCCTCCTTTAACCCATGCAATCCTAAACCCACTTAACGCATTACATAAGAGCACACCAAGAATAAGAATTTTAGTCATCCACTCTCACACGAGGTCTGGAAACTCAAGGCTCATGTCAATTCCAACGCAGACACATGGACAAGTAAAAACTCACTGGAGTTCCCAACTGCTATTCCGAAAAAGAAAAAAAAACCACATCTGAGTTGAGTTTTTGAAGTACCCACATGACTTGGACTGCCAGTACCCAGATCAAGTTTTTTTGGGGTTTAAGAAAACCAAATTACCCATTTAATACAACAAGAGTCCTGATCAGTCCAAGAGAACATAGTAAGGTGTTTGAGTACAATTTTCAACCCCCAACTTCTAAAATGTTGAAACTATGATTCAGTAAATAATATGTCATGGGTTCATTCAAATACTTTCAAAAACAAGGTGTATAAAAATAATTCATGATTCTGTTCTACTAGTTCAATTCATCATCATCACCTGAAAGAGTCCATGCTGAAGGAAAACTGTAGAACGTGATTTGGTCCTTATTTCTCCTTTCCCGTACGGAATACGTTGAACAGCTAAAAGGTAACCATCCCTTGTTTCAACCTATGCCAAAATACATTAGAAACAGAAAATTATCAAAGTAAATCATGCTCTCATGTTTGACGAAACATCTCATGATATTTGTTGGTTGTATGAACTGAAGCTTAATAAGAATTGTAACCTCTTTTGCCATTTCAAATATACAAACAAGCACCACGATGGCAGACGTAGAATAACAAGACACCTGAGTGAAGATAGAAAGAATTTAAACATTAAGTAGCATAGAAAGAATCCAAACATTAAGTAGCATGGGCATGAACCCTAAAGATAAATATCTGATTCAAATCAAATACAATTATCAAATATTAACATTGCTTTTTCTCCCAGTTGACTTACCTTAATCCTCACATTGACTCAAATAGTAGAAGATACAAGATCATGCTTGTTGCTGAGAAATATAAACAAGTAATATAAAGCAAGTATTTGACTAGTGGATCTGTGGTATATGAGTCAATTTCTGAGAAAAAAAGTGTAGAATATAATTTTGCATTGATCATGCTATAAGGATGTTTATATGGATCAGTCTATAGCTTCTTCACTGAGATCATCCTATTAAAAGTAGGCCATAACGGGCAACATGTCCCAGTAAATATCCATATCATACGAATTCTGACAAATTTTTCAATGTTGAACATATGTAACGAACATTGACTAGCAAATGACAGAAAGAAGGGATGTATGAAGGTTGAACTCATATCCGATGAGAATTCTGGTAAATTAGAATCTTGGACACGTTCCACCCAGTCAATTGAGTTTTTCAAGCTTTTGCTGAAGGGATGTCAAAATTTTCACAGCCATTTAAGAGAACTAAAAAACTAAAAATTACATAACGCAATACACACCACATGTAATCTGGCAACCAATGACTGATTATTCTGGAAATTGTAATTTTCAGAGCATAAAACTAATGATGAAGATAATATTAAAAACAACTAAAGACTGCATAAAAACATGCATGTAATTTGTACTGACTAATTATGCTGAATATAATTTGATAGCAGATATCTAATGATAAGATTGAATTGCTAAAAACTAAGAACCAAAATGCATGTATGCCATTTTATGTAGTATATACTGATTCATTATATAAAATAATTTGCGAGAAGAAAAAAAAAAAAAAAAGCCACTGCCATCAATTTGAAAACAGCCAAAAATTTGCATGCTACAGCCTACCACAAATAGCTAGGAGAGGGCCATGATGATGATCAGGGTTTGGGAAGACAGTTGGTGTAGTGAGAGCAGTCAGAGCACCTTCAGTGCAGTTTTTCCTTATCCATACCGAGTGGTGAGTAAGAGACATGTTCCTAATGTATCACAAGGGCAAGGGAGCATTCAGTATGGAATCCTATGTTTAGAAGGGATACTCATGATGAGGAAATTAATGAGTATGTCAGGATGATGGAGTTATTACAACCATGGATATCCTTCTCTCACAAGGGATAGTTGGGTTTGGAATCAAGCAAACTTGGAACCTTCACTCAAGTCCTACTTGGTGCTTCAAGAACCTCACTTGCAACAGGATAAGGATCCAATCAGTCAAATGTGGAGGCACCCAGAATGTAGATGGGTCATTGCGTTTGAATGGCTAGCAGGGAAAAATAAGATTCTTACACTGGACAATAAGTAAAAGGCAGATGATAATCCCCCTAAAAAAACAACAAACCATCAGTTTTCTGCAAGGCTACTATGAAGATAGAATGCCATCCCTAGATTCCGAGTATGAGATGACCCAGTCTCTTTGGCTTAAAATAAACTTCTCGCTGCATATCCTGCTCCTTTCCACAGAGACAGTTACACAAGCATCATTCAGATCGTTCCAAACTCAATGCATCACAAAATAAGGAAGCATATAAATGTCAAAAGCCATTGCATCCAAGAAAAGCCTACAGAAATAGGTCATAAAATTACATCATTGCTCATCTGCCAGTGGTGCACGCTACCAACTTCTTCACTGCAACAATGAACTACGATTGACCTATTGACATATGGGCAACAACCAGTCCCTATTGAGGGGAGTAGGGATAGGGTGTTCATAATTAAACATAATATGACTAACCCAGATCTCAACACAGTCTTGGAAGCAATTCATCAAAAAAAAAAAAACAAGAAAAAAAACAAGAAAAAAAAGAAAAGAAAAAGAACACAGTCAAGGAGGAACACACAGTCAAGGAGGTAATATTCTTCTGCATTTAGCTTTCTCTTAAATTCCATCTGGTAGCAATTACACCTGCCAGTAGCACTTGCACTCATCGGTCCCCAGATTGAATAAAGGAGGGCTGATGTCAGGTGGACAGCTGATCGTCAAATTTTTGCCAAGCTACGATGAGAATGAATGGTGGGAATCGGCCAAAAACAGTTCTAACTTCAATTTCGATCCAAGAATAGCACTGGGAACATATCTTTCATACTTATACCACATTTTAATAAAATGTCGATCCACCTGGGAGCTCACCAGATTTCATCCAATCCACTCAAACATTATAGAAGGGTACAGAGAAAGACAGGAAGGGCGAGATATTGCAGAGCCTCACCACAAACAGAAGGTAAGCTAGAAGAATCTTACACCTAGTTTCTAAAAGAATCTCATCAAGCCCCTTTTCTATTAGCCGGATGGAGGAAATTTTGACTTGAATCAATAAAATAAAAGTGTTCCTTGTTTGATTGCCCCATACATATAACATATATAATCTTAAACAATTAAAGGAAAAGTACTGATCCAACAGAGACTATAAACAAATAAGGAAATACATCTAAATGAAAAGGATAGATAGCAAAAGGAAACCTGTCCTAAAAGATTAGTTAACGGAAAGGAAAACTATCCTTAAAAATAAGGAAGACAAATCTAGTCCAGACATGATGTCCAAGAATTCAAAAGTATAGCATGTTTGGATTCATGGAAAGGAAAGGAAAGGAAATGTCAATTTCCATGAAATTAATTTTCCATTGTTTGTGAAGCCTTTCTTTGTGGGAATTTGTGGGAAACACAATTTCTTACTTTCTTTTTTTGCTGGAAAATCAATAAATTTATTTTCCCACCTCCACCCTAAGAAAGGCACTTTCCCATGATAGAAGGAAAATGAGTTTTCAAGAATTAAACCCAAATATACCACAATCCACCTTCAATAGCCTCACATGTGCCACATGTGCCATTGTCCATCTTCGGTTATGGTCCACATGTGCCACAATGCCACATGTGCCAATGTGCCACATGTAACACCATCCATCTTCACTTACAACCCACATCTGCAAAGCATCCCACATATGCTAGTGTGCCACATGCACCACCATCCATCTTCGCCCGCTGTAACCCCTAACGTGGCCCAACAAAAAAGTGCCACGTGCATGCGTCAAATGCAGGTCCCACAATAAAGAGGGCAACATTGTCATTTCAAATTGTTAGTGCACTTTTATGTGGCATACTAGTATACCTTATTTGTCAATCACATGTGTCCATGCGTTGTAATGTCGGTTGAGCCTTGGCAAGCTAAAAACCGAAGATTCAAGTGGACCAGATGCATCAAGGAAGAAGAACAGGTAAATGAGATACCTTGATAACCCTAACCCTTTGAACCAAAACACCCAAATCCTCTTAGATGACTTGGACCAACTAGGAATACCCTTAGTCATCCTTATTAGCCCTAGATCATATAGAAAAACATGATAATTTAGGTTAATTAAAGAGGTGAAAGCTACTATAAACAAGCAGGCCCAAATAGTAGTTTCTGATGGGTCTACAATCAGTCGGACATTGGTTCCGATGGGACTCTGATCAATCAAACAAAGTTCCGATCAATCGGAATTTGTTCCAGAGAATTTTCAAAACTCTCTGGATAGATTTCCGATCAATCGGATGTGGTCCCTCCGATCAATTGGAATATTCCAGAGAACTTTCAACTCTCTGGATAGATTTCCAATCAATCGGACATTACCTCCGATTAATTGAATGTGGTCCCTCCGATCAATCGGAAAATTTTCGATCAATCAGAGACCAGCGAATCTGCCCGTTTTATAGCCGTGGGAGATTTTTTTTATAAATACGGATGGAGTTGTTTTGGAGCTTAAGAGAGGAATTTTGAGGAGTTTGAAGCCACCATTGTTGAAGACCATTAGAGGCTCAAATCCTAAACCTAACAAGTCATCTTCCTTGTGATTCATCACAAGATTAGAGCATTCCAAGCTCATGTTGAAGATGTACTTGTACCTATTTGATCTCTAGAGTTTGAATTCATCTTAATATTGAAATTCTTATCCAAAGCTCTATGATGAGATCCTTGTAGGTGAGATACTCTAGGCAACCCATTCTCATTAGTTGTAGAGATCTCAAACCTACCCTCCTAGCACCTTGGGCATCTCCGTCGGAACATCATATGCAAGGTGGCTAATCTTAGAACTGGAGCGTTGGCGACGCAACAGCATCAACGATCGGGGGAGCAAAAGGGGAGCTGATTCAAGCACGGGAGAGCAAGAAGAAGCAACCCGAAGCGGCACTACAACCGGGCTCAAATCCAACAAGTAAGGTTGTAAATTTGTGTTGTGTCCATCTACTCTTTTCCCGGTGGGAATTGAGTGTAGAGAGTGTTTGTCAAACTCAATCTAGGGTCGTTTGTCGATCATTGGCTTGTTAGTTGAGCCTAAAAGTCTAGAGACGTTTTCCGTTCCTTGGCACGTTTGTCGGGCCTAAAGTCTAGGAGCGTTTGTCGGTCCTTGCCACATTTATTGAGACTAAACAAGTCTCCAAAGGAAGCCACCAACACGGGTGTAAACGTGTAGGTTGGGAGGAACCTGTAAACTCCCCGATTGGGTGGATCCGAGTTAAAACACGTAGGTTGAGAGGAACCTGATTTAAACTCCCTAGTAAATGTCGGTGTGCTCAAAGGGGTTGAGTACTTGAACCGGGAGTGGAGTAGACCCAAAGTCGAACCACTATACATCGTTGTGTTTGTGATTGTATTTGAGCACATTTCTTGTTATGCATTGTATTTAATTATTTAATTATGAATGCTTAATTAGAATGTATATTAGGCACTTGATAGACAACATACACATAAGATGTATTTTCACTCACTTGAGTAGACTTGAGCTTATATTTAAGTTGCATAGATTAGGTGCTTGATTAGTTTAATCATATGTTGATCTATGCATGCTTAGACTAGGTAGCTTATTGCTTATCCATTTGCTAGTCTTGTGATTAGACCCACTTAGGCTTGGAAGCCGAAGTGTTACCGCTTACTTAGTTTAAATTGTTAAAGCTGATAAGTAGGCGAAAAGATTTTCAAAAGGTCCTAATCCCCCCCCCCCCCCCCCCCTCTAGGACTTAGCCATAATTCTAGTTGCTCTGCTCTATAGGTCCACAAGTGTAATCAAAGTGATGTAATTTTCAATTGGTATCAAAGAGGGTTGTTCTTTAAGGACTTAACCGTTTAGAGTGAGATTTGATACCGGAGCACCAGCATCATGTCTAACCAAGATAGGAGTACCATTAATCGTCCACCATATTTTGACTGGATCCAACTACGCCTATTGGAAGGCTAGGATGAGGATTTTCTTACAATCCTTGGACCGATCTGTGTGGGTAAGTACACAACATGGATATTCCATGCCCACGGAACAAGTAGAGGTTGACGGTAAGATCATTATCATTCCCAAAGATGATGAGAAATGGAATGACAACGAGAGAGCTCAATACGTGACTAATGCCAAAGCTCTCAATGCGATTTGCTGTGCGGTTTCCTCGAAAGAATTTCAGCGCATTCTCACATGCGAAACTGCAAAAGAAGTGTGGGATATACTTGAGGTTACCCACAAGGGAACTAGCAAAGTAAGACGCTCGAAGCTTCAGCTCTTAACCACTAAATTTGAAAACATCAGGATAGAAGAGACTGAAACTTTCATGGAGTTTTATACCCAACTTTCTAATATTTGCAACTCCATGTTTGCCTTGGGGAAAGGGTTCCGGAAGGTAAGATTTGTAGAAAAATACTTAGGCCCTTGCCCAAAAGATTCGGCACCAAAGTAGTGGTGGCCTTAGAAGAGTATAGAGACATAGACAACATGAAAGTAGAAGAACTCATAAGTTCCCTATAAACACATGAACTACACTTTTGGGGCCCCTCTAGGAAGAAGAACGTCGCCTTGAAGACTTCACATAGACACTCACATAAGCAAAAGAAAATTAAGAGTGAGTCTTCGGAAGATAGCGATGATGAGAATGATGAACTTGATAAGAAATTCAAGAGATTCCTCAAGTTAGATAGAGGGAGTAGCCGTGACAAGAAGAACAAGAAGGGTGATAAACATAAAGAGAAATCATCCAAATACTCATCTGTCCGATGTTACGGTTGCAGTCATCGTGACCACATTGCCTCGGATTGTCCAGAATCGCCTAAACCGAAAGGTAAAAAAGCTATAGCAACCACTTGGGATGACAATGAGGAGTCTAAATCTGAATCTAGTGACTCCGCTAGTGATGGGAGCCACAAACCAGTGAAAATTCTCATGGCTTTTACCACTACCTCTATTTCCCCTAATCTAAGAGAGGATCCCGACTGCTTTTCCTTCTAGGAGTAGGAGTTCACAACCCCTCACCTTATGCTACATTCTATGAGGGTGTTGTGGAAATTAGTTACCCTTAAGATAATCAATCTAAACATATTAGAGAGGGTAGCTAGAAATGGAAAGTATAGGAAAATCTGATGATTTTAGCCTCATCTTCTATTAGGGGCATATTCGAGGATTCAAGCCTCATTAGCCCACCAATGATAGCCTAGCCTTTTCTTCGATTGGTATATTTCATGTTAGACTATCACCCTGCTTAGATTAGCTAATCTTGTTGAGTTTTATGCTTAATTGTATGCTAATCCTTGCTTTGGTCATGATGTACAAAATTTTGGGAGGTTCGTTGATTAGGCTATAAACCCTTGAGCTTTCATTGCTTAATGTATGTCTTAAGAATGACCAATTGTACATGATTAACTATGCTTAGATAAGTACATTTTCTTCTTAATCATGTTCCCATTGCATGCTCCATGTTTTAATGTTCATGCACCCTATACTCTCTCTAGTTAGCATGTGCTTATAGTTATAACTGCAACATTATAATCTTCTCTACCCTAAACTTAATTGGTGTACCATTAAGGGGGAGAGATTGGTTTGTCAATTGCTAACAAAAAGGGGGAGAAAGATTAAATCCCACCAAAACAAGTTTTTCTATTTTGTGTTGCAGGATTGACAAGTTATAGGGGAGCAATCAAGAAGAGCATTGCTTAGTTATATGTCTTAGTGTTTTGAATTGTAATATTTATTTCAATTTGACATGTAATGTATTTGTGTTTTGGTAGTGTCATTGGTATGGACCATGACACGGTCTTAGGTTAGGTTTTTGTCACATAATTAACAAAGGGGGAGATTATTAGTGCACTTTCTCTGGCATACTAGTGCACCTTATTTGTCAATCACGTGTGCCCATGTGTTGTAATGTCGGTTGAGCCTTGGCAAGCTAAAGGCCGAAGATTCAAGTGGACCAAATGCATCAAAGAAAAACAACAGGTAAATGAGATGCTTTAGTGACCTTAACCCTTTGAAACAAAACACTCAAATCCTCTTAGATGCCTTGGACCAACTAGAAATACCATTAGTCATCCTTATTAGCCTTAGATCATATAGAAAAACAGGATAATTTAGGTTAATTAAAGAGGTGGAAGATGCTGTAAACAATCATGCCCAAACAGTAATTTCCGATGGGTCTCCGATCAATCGAACATTGGTTCCGATGGGACTCTGATCAATCGGACAAAGTTCCGATCAATCGGAATTTGTTCCAGAGAATTTTCAAAACTCTCTGGACAGATTTTCGATCAATCAGACCATGTTCCGATCAATTGGAATTTGTTCCAGAGAACTTTCAACTCTCTGGACAGATTTTCGATCATTCGAATGTGGTCCCTTTGATCAATCGGAGACCAGCGAATCTGACCCGTTTTATAGCCGTGGGAGATTTTTCTATAAATGCGTGTGGAGTTGTTTTGGGGCTTAAGAAAGGAATTTTGAGGAGTTTGAAGCCACCATTGTTGGAGACCATTAGAGGCTCAAATCCTAACCCTAGTAAGTCATCTTCCTTGTAATTCATCATAAGATTAGAGCATTCCAAGCTCATGTTGAAGATGTACTTGTCCATCTTTGATCTCTAGAGTTTGGATTGATCTTGATAAGTGAAATTCCTATCCAAAACTCTACTGATGAGATCCTTTTAGGTGAGATACTCTAGACAACCCATTCCCATTAGTTGTAGAGATCTCACACCTACCATCCTAGCACCTTGGGCATCTCCGTCGGAGCATCATATGCAAGGTGGCTAATCTTGGAGCTGGAGCATTGGCAACGCAACAGCATCAACAATCGGGGGAGCAAAAGAGGAGCTGATTCAAGCACGGGAGAGTGAGAAGAAGCAACTCGAAGCGGCGCTACAACGGAGCTAAAATCCGACAAGTAAGGTTATCAATTTGTGTTGAGTCCATCCACTCTTTTCCTGGTGGGAATTAAGTGTAGAGTTTGTTTATCAAACTCAATTTAGGGTTGTTTGTCGATCCTTGGCTTGTTAGTTGAGCCTAAAAGTCTAGGGACGTTTGTCGTTCCTTGGCACGTTTGTCGAGCCTAAAGTCTAAGGGCGTTTGTCAGTCCTTGGCACGTTTGTCGAGCCTAAACAAGTCTCCAAGGGAGAGCCACCAACACAGGTGTAAACGTGTAGGTTGGGAGGAACCTGTAAACTCCTCAGTTGAGTGGATCCGAGTTAAAACACCTAGGTTGGGAGGAACCTGATTTAAACTCCCTAGTGAATACCGGTGTGCTCAAAAGGGTTGAGTACTTGAACCGGGAATGGAGTAGACCCAAAGTCAAACCACTATACATCGTTGTGTTTGTGATTGTATTTGAGCACATTTCTTGTTACGCATTGTATTTAATTGTTTAATTATGAATAATTAATTAGAATGTATGCTAGGCACTTGATAGGCACCACACACATAAGATGTATTTTCACCTCACTTGAGTAGACTTGAGCTTATATGATCCATTCTCATATAGTCTACTTAAGTTGCATAGATTAGGTGATTGATTAGTTTAATCATATGTTAATCTATGCAGCTTAGACTAGGTAGCTTATCACTTATCCATTTGCTAGTCTTGTGATTGGACCCACTTAGGCTTGGAAGCCGAAGTGTTATTGCTTACTTAGTTTAAATTGTTAAAACTGATAAGTAGGCGAAAAGATTTTCAAAAGATCCTAATCACCCCCCCTCTAGGACTTAGCCATAATTTAGTTGCTCCGCTCTATAGCTTCCGTATGCATATGCGTCCACAAGTGTAATCACAGTGACGCAATTTTCACACATAGGGGAATCTTTGCTTTTCATTACAAGCCCCATATCTAATGTGCACGCATGGTGCCTTTTCGGCCACATCAGGGGTTGCAGGGGAGGCCAATGTAACGATGGGTGACTGGAAATTCATGTCCCTTACACCCCACATGTGCCAATGTGACACAGTGCCTTTGTCCATCTTCGAGCGCTCCATATATGCCATGTGTGCCACCGTGCACAAGTGCCACCCTCTAACTTTTAAGTGCCCAAATGTCAAATGTGCCAATGTCTCTTGTGCCACACATGCCACCCTATAGCTTCAAGCACCTCACATGTGCCACAATTGAACTTCAAGCACCCCACATATGCGGTGTATGCCACATGTGCACCTGTTCATATTCTAGCATCCCATACGTGCCAAATGTGCTAAAATCTAACATGTGCCAAATAACTAATAGGATTTTTTTTCCAAGAAAATCTTGTTGAAAAACAAACAAGGAAAACCACATTTATTTTCCATGGTTTCCTGGAAATAAGGTTTCCCGAGAAACGCTACTTCCTTTCCCATGCTTTTTATAAATCCAAACAGACCCCTAGAAACCAATCAAACTTTATGGCCCTACGAAGGCTGCAGTTTGTATCTTCCTTGCTGCCAGATGTATGAAACCACATGTAGCACGCACAGAATGATCCAAAACTTAGTTATAGGAGCCTACTATCTAGCTGCCGCTCCCACTTTGAATCCTTGCTTTGGAATCTCGCTCCCGCTCCTGCTTCCTACTTATTTACACTTTTTTACATTTTTAAAGAGACGCTTCCCCGCTCCTGCACCCGAATTTGTTTCCGCTTCGCTTCAGGCTTCGTATAACTATACTTTAACATTGTTTGGGCCATTTGATTGCAAATATGGGACCCAAAGAGTGATCAAAATCATTCCTCACGCAGTCACCTCTAGACAGATTTGATGGCCTTATCCATCAATAATACAAGCAGTTTTGCTCCTTTGTTGTCTTCAGGAGGAGCTGATGATGTAAGACCCATGTGTTTGCTAGAAACTTTCTTCACAAGTTGGCATCATAGAACAACCCACTTCCTCTTGTCTTTGTGTAACTATGTTTCCTATGTCCTCCGTGATAGCTTCCACTTCTGTGGAGTTGCTTGCTTGGAACTTTGGTTGCCACTTGCGGATCTTTCTCTTGCTTGAATTAGCTTCTTGAATCTTATGCAAAGTGAGAGCCATAAAGGATAAACAATGTCAATATGGCTTCTTCCCTTCAGAATTCTTATTTTGGTCATGTACCCCTTAGCTCCACCCCTTCTGATGGTGCAGTTTGTATCTGCAGTTTGTATCTCTATGGGTATAAGAAGCCATCGTGCTACTTCCCCTTTCATCCTTGTGTTGCCCATGTCCTCCATGATGGCTTCCACTTCTTTAGCAGTGGAGTTGCTTGCCTAGAAGTTCGTTTGTCGATAGCTCTCTCTCTCTCTCTCTCCCAGATCGGCTTCCTGAATCTAATGCAAAGTGAGAGAAATAGCAGATAAACAATGCCCTAGCAGCTTCTCTTCAAATCTTCATACCATCCATAGATCCATCCTTTGATTGGTCTCCCATGTCATCATTCTAGTGGCCAGTAACTCCTTACTTGATCCATCAGTAGGATGTATTATGTATATACGGATGCCACCCCTGGATTCATCTCTTGACAATTCCTTCGATATGCCATCGACTTGTGAATCAGAGTTATCTTTCTTCATATCCTCCTCCAAAATAGTTATTCAAAGAAGCTATATCTTCGGCAAGCTTTTTTATTGCTCTCCACACCAAAATCTGTTCAGCTCCTGCCATCTTACTCCCATCTTATCATTCTTATTTGATTCCCCACAGAGTTTTACTATGAATTACCATCTGTTAGTGACTAATATCTGGAGTGGGAGGGGCTGTTAGAGCAACGAGGATAGGCATTGTCGGAATAATCATAGAAGTTTGGTGGGTAATGGAGTGATAAGCATAGTAAGATGGATAGGTATTGTCATAATAAGCATTGGAATAGAGAAAGTAACTGCCACGAGAAATGTAAGAACAATTAATTATTATAAAAAGGGTCCTAAGTGCCCAAGCTTCTTCTTCTTCTTCTTCTTCTTCTTCTTTTTTTGTGAAAATTAACCTATTGTAATCAGTGGAGAATCAACACAAACATCAGAGAAGAGGAACTGAAGTTCCAATACAAAGAAAAAGACCGAAAGCATCCACATTCAGCAGACTATGCCGAATCATCGTCCTATTTCTCTCTCCACGAGTATTTTTATCAATGCCTCTCTCAGGCGACAGCAACACAGCACAGACATCCTTTCATAATCAAACAGGTTCCTTGCAACCCATCTTTCATTGTCTGTGCCTGTTCTAGCTTCAGAAGTCACAGATCCCCTTCAACAGTCTAGGTCACAAGCAACACCATTGAACAAATCCCGAGGAAGATCTGATTCCTTTCATTCTAAACTATTTAAACATTTGAAATGTTGATTTCTAACATGTCTTTAATCAATTCCTTGGACTTGTTTACCTGAAAACTTGATTAAAATGTGACAAATTGTTTTCTATAAATTACTTATTTGGTATCTAATTTTGACTGATTTGCTTTAGGGCACCTATGGGTGTACCAAATATCATGAGATTTCATTATATCTTGGATGAGATTAGACTGACCAATCATGAAATACCATGCAATTTTGTATATTTGATGCAACCAAATGCACCCTTAAGAAAATATTACGTCAACTTATCTCAAGGAATTCAATTAACTAAGTGCTGAAAACCCATCCGATTTAAAGTTTTCTTGATTTTACATCTTCCAAGCTATTCTTATTTCTAGCCATTGGTTTGACATGTGCTACCACCATGTACTCTAGATACTTCATAGTACCAATTGAACTATAAATCGATTCAGTCAGTCACCATCACAAATACATACATACATACATATTGAAAGGTGCACACATGGAACCAGCACCATCGCTATTAGTGGCGGTTCTGAGCTATTGTGGGCCCACATGGTGTGCGTATGACATCCATCCAACAGGTGCTCCCCTCCATCACGTCCACACCCAATACAAAAATTGGGTTGATCCAATCATCATCAGGTAGGCCAAACCAGAGGAAACAACGTAGAACCCCCCTACTGCCTCCAAATTCAAGTAGTGAGGCCCACATGCGCTGTGTACGGCATCCAACCCGAGCGTCCAACACCATCCCAAGCCATGATGATGGGACGACCAAAAATAAGGCTAATCCGTCCATCAGGTGGGCCCCACCCCACCACTTGAATCTGTTGGTTTTTGGGCACTTGTACATTGTTTCCTACGATCTGGCACACCTGGTGGTCGGATCAGCCTGATCTTGGGGGCGTTCGACCATCATAGCAGAGTGCACTTGTTGGACGGGTCAGATGTCATACACACACCCTGCGAACCCCCCGCAATAGCTCAGTACAGTACCACATGAGTGCATCCCTATTCCTGCTAAGAATCCATTTCTTCAGTTTTCAACATAAGCATATGCAAGCTTTAAACTGCATATGATGCTCTTGCTTCCATTTTCTACGTTGTTCACAATGAATTCGAACTCTTCTGTGAAATTGACTCATGCACGTTATCTCATTACTAGATACAGAGTCCTGATGTTATTTGCTTCCTCATGAAAGTCTATTTTCCCCTTTTTTACATTTAAAACAAAAATCACTATTTCGATTCATCCTTAGGACACCCCACCAGTTAGACGGTCCGGATTCATCGACCACACATCCAACAGATCACTCCACGAACTGGAAAGCTTCTCTTTTTCTCTCTACAATTGAAAAAGAATATACCAACAATAGCTACCAACCAATCAAGCGATGAATCGACAAAGCACGACAGCTTATCGATTTAAATAAATAAATAAATAAAAATCAGTTACCTTATCTGTAAATACAAGAAATGGAAAAGGGCAAATATGGAAGTGGCGAAATAAGTGGGAAGAGCATATACCGTGTGTTCGAAGCAAGGATAGCCCAAGGGTCGAATCAGCTGGGCGCACAATCCCTCCGTCCAATGCGATCGACTGCTGAGATTTCTCCACTCGGTCGAGCAGTAGCAGCCCTTCCCATGGAAAAGAACAAAGAGGAAGAGGAATGCAACCACCGCCGTCTCCATTTCCAGAAACAGAGCGAATGAGATTTTCTTTTTATAAAGGATTGGAATGAGTCCATTCTCAAAATTTGAAACGACTTTCGAAAGAACTCTGTTACTCTGGTAGGGTGAGGTGGATGATACGCAAGCACCTCGAAATTAAGGCAAACGTCGAATGCAAGTAATTGAAATTAAATTGTAAGTAGAAATTATGGGCCCATGTTAGGATGTAACATGAACCAAAAAGTTGCGCTTATTTCGGCATCCGACTATTAGATTGGGAGACATTTAATCGGACGGTTAAGGATGAGATGTACAATTTCTAGAAAAGTGTCCGCGAATCAAAGGTTAGGATGAGAAGTGAGATTTTGACTTTGCAATACCGATTTCCACAATTTAATTTGAGCTAATGTATGCCTGGTGTACAATTTTGAGCGCGTGCGTATCAGGCTTGCCATGCAGCCGGAGTATCAAATAAGTGGGAGGGATTAGGTGCGGTCCCGGCCTCACCCAACACGATGCGGTCCTGACCGTGGAGCCCACCTTGATGTTTGTGTTGTGTATCGACGCCGTCCATCCGTTTTCTCATCTCATTTAGGTCATGAGTCCAAAAATTAAGCAGATACAAAATCTCATGTGGACCACACTACAGGAAAGAGTGGTGACTGAACGCTCACCATTAAAAACTTCCTACAGCCCACCGTAATGTTTATTTTCCATCCAACCTATTGATAATGTCACACCGATATGGAAATATCAGATTGATCCAGAACTTTTGTGGCCCATAAAAAGTATTTAATGGTGAATCACCGCTGTTCCTGTAGTATGGTCCACCTGATATTTGGATCTGTATCATTTTTGGTTTCATGCTATAAAATGATTTGGGAAAACGGATGGACAGACTGGATATACTACACATACATCAATGTGGGGCCCATGATAAGGTCCGCACCGTGTTTGCTACAGCCGAGGACGCACCTAATCCGCTCCCCGGATAACTTCCCGAACGATTTCGTATGGCCTGGACTTTTTCGCAAAGTCGAGGAGGAGAGTTGATAGTAGATATCGGGAAATGATACTGGTAGAGTTGGAAGAACCGGAACATGGTACAGCCATCTCTTCAGAGTAAACATGGTAGGGAAGAATTATCAATCTGGTCTGTCCATCTATTGAAACACACGCATAGATGAATATTTAAAAAAAAAAAAAAAAGAATTAATCCTTTTAAAAAATCCTGTTAATTTGGTAAATGTCCCTCAAACAACGGTGGAAAAAAAAACATTTAACGATCAGACGTTCATTCGCATAAATTAAAGAAAAAATGATGGATAAAATTGTCTAATAAATCTTATTCATGGAATTTTAAGTCATTCTATTGTGGGGCCAACTAAATGGACGGACAAGATATATACGTAACCAACACTGCCACGTGTGTTGTTACGGGATGTATCTACCATGCTTGAGTAATTACTGTTTACAGTACCATCTCCCGCTCTGAAACTGGATTCGCATTCGACAGTGGGAAGTGGATTGCGTCCTTAGTAACTAAGGGTACTGAGTAAACCCTAAGGGGTCCATCGTGATTTATGTATTTCATCCACTCCGTTAATCCATTTTAAAAGATAATTTTATGTCTCGAGGAAAACAAATAAGCATTTATAAATCTTAAGTTCACCACACCAAAGGAAACAATGTGAATTGATCCTGTACTATTGAAAAATTCTTGGGGGTTGCGGAAGATTTGGATGAAGCTTATATTTGTTTTTTCCCTTCATCAATGTCGGTGTAATCTTGTGAACAGGTTGGATGACAAATAAACATCACTGCGGCCCTAGAAAGGTTTCAACGGTGGAAATCATTATAACCACTGTTTCTTGTGGTATAGTCTACCTGAGTTTTGGATATGCTTCAATGGTTTCAACCCCCTTAAATGATCTGGAAATTCGGATGGACTGTGTAGATAAACTACATAAATTTGCCGTGGGCGCAACTGAGTTTACTCAGTATGATAAGAGCGTCCTGAGTAACTCAGGACGCAATCCGATTTCTCGACACTGATCCCGCCTCCAGTACCGAGCTCGGTCCTGGTTGGTACAGGAAAAGCTCTGTGGACCCCACTATGATGTTTATGTTTTATCTACGCCTTCCATTCATGTTGAGATCTCATTTCGGGGTTTGAACCCAAAAATGAGAAAGATCTAAAGCTCAAGTGGACCACACCATAGGAAGCAGTGGGTAGAGTGACACTTACCGTTGAAACCTTCCTAAGATCCACGGAGATGTTTATTTGCCATCCAACCTGTTCATAAATTCACATAAACCTGGATGAAAGGAAAACATAAAAATAGAATCATCCCAAACTTCTGTGGCCCACAAGAATTTTTCAACGGTAGGCATTCAACTCCAACTGTTTCATGTGGTGTGGTCCACTTGACCTTTATATCCGTCTTATTTTTGGCATGATGGTATAAAATGAGCTGGAAAACTTGATGGACAGAATGGATAAAAAAAAAAAATACATTAGTGTGGGGCGCAGAGAGCTTGGCATCGGTACCGGAGGGGTCGCTAGGGAATCCGAGTCCGTTCTTTTTCAGCATAAGAAATGTTGAAGCAATTCGCGCGAGGAGACTGAAAAGGTGAATCGCGAGGCAGATGCTAATGAGACTTAACCGTACAACATCCGGACCTTGTAATAGGTGGGGCTTGACGTAAACATCCCCTTTCCTGGATAACATGTTGGTTCGATCATCAGATGGGTCCTGACTTGTATGTTTAATCATAAGGATGGCTAATTATTCCAACGGCTCATCTTCCATCTATAGTTGGCCCACATGATGATTGGAACTTTGAACTATGAAATAATGTATGTTATCGGTGGGACACAGCTAAATAGTGGACCGATTATCTTGCACGTGAGATATGTGGACTCCTGTGCCGCGACTCAATTTTTTAGCCTCCCCTCGAGATCTGAGTGGCGCTAAGAGTAGAGTGGAAGTTCAACCCCCCATTATTAAATAGTGTTGACTCATCCACCGTTTGCGTGGCATGCATGTTTTTTACCCAGACAGCCCCAAAAAGTAGGGCCTACTGCGTGGATGGAGCGTATTCGGAAATTTAGGCGTGTGGTACACCCACCCACCCTATTAGTCACATTACAATGTTAGTCACCCCACAATAGGAATCAATGCCATGACCTCAGTGTAATTCGGAAAAATTAGACTTGTTAAACGATCTGAACCATTGGTGTTGAGATCAGTCATATCATTACTAGCATCGAGTTTACAATAGGACTTTAAACGGAGCAGAGAAATTCTGCTTTGCACCTATTTGATTGATCTAACTCAACACTGCCAAGCTGAGTTGGGCCAATCTAAGAATCGCAAAGCAGGACTTCTCAGCAGAGGATCCAGATTCTAGAATCTATCTACCAAAAGGTTCACAATATCATCATATGTATTGAACGCTGATTGGGGACTACGCCACCCCTACCAAACTTGGCACCAACAAGGGCTCTGAGTGGCCACTGTGGTGTATGGGTTTTATTGACACCGTTCATCCATTTTGTCATATCATTGAGTAAGCCAGAAAAATGAGGCAAATCCAAGGCTTAAGTAGACTAAACGGTGAGGATTAAATGCCCACATTTCAAAACTTCTCAATGGCTATAAAAGTTTTGGATCAACTTGGTTTTTTTTTTTTTTTTTTTTTTTTTTTTTTTTTTACAAATAAACATCATGGTGGGTGTTGATGCCGTAAATTCGTCAACAGATGATGGTGAAGACTTTTTGATATTGATGGATGAATACCGTTGATCTCCTCCTTGAAGAAAGGTTGGATCCTGTAGAGCAAAAAGAAAACTAAGGGGGGTGGCTGGGGTCCAGCCGTTAGCCCTCCGATGCCTAAGTTAGTGAGATCTTGAAAGATTGAACATCTACTTTTTCTCAATCTTTGTTTTCGTCCCTCAATAAAGAAAAAGACGTGTCTATTTATAGACCTAGGTTGCAGAGTTGTATTCCCTTTTGAAGCCATGATCTCAGGGGAGGGATTCTCGGATCTTTGGATTTTCGGAGCTGTCCCGTGATCTTCGAGGATCTTTCGGCGGGTTGGTTAAAGATCTCCCGAATTTTCTTCCCCTTATCACGCACAAACTTAGAGGTTTGCAGAAACAGAATCAGGTCGCAAGGCGGTCGACCTGGTGAGGTCGTTTCCGAAGGCTGCTTCTCTTCCTTAGGTCGGGTCGGTCAGACCCGACGACCCGCAAGAGCTATTCCGTTTGTGATCAGATCGGTTACGAACTGCGTGAGCTGAACTCGATCGATGTTCAGATCAGCTCGTATTCTCTTTCTGATGGTGTAGAGGTCAGCTCGTATTCTTCTCACAACAGAAGTCCCCCCACTCCCGAGTCTAGCTCGTCTGTCTCGGGAGTAGATTGATAAAGAAGATACGTCGATCTGGCTACCCTTAATGTTTCACAGCTGTCGCGCTGCCGCGCCATCATCTCAACGGGCGGGAAAGCGGTATTTAATGCGTCGTTCAAAAAATTGAGGCGTCATCATTCGCTTGTACGGCGTATCAGCGCCCAACAGAATATTATCGAACGGGGTGATGCCACGTGTCTGGGGTGGCGCGTCACTTTTTGTATGCTTCAACCAAGAGCCGCCACGCGGGATCTTCGCATTAAATGCCGAATAATCCTTTGGATATAAAACTCGAGAGTTAGCGGATTTCTGAAAAAATTCTTTTCTTCTCCGATCCTGCTTTCCTCCCTCTTTCTCTTTTCGGGTTCTCCTTCTCCATTCTCTGTCATCTCTCATCCGGCCGGCGTACCAGTCACTTAGGGTACGCTCTTCTCATCTTCTTAGAAGATCTTCTTCCTTTTTGTAATTTTCAGAATGTCGGAGACCTCCTGCTCTGATGCTATTCCGATGGTGAGGTTTGGAGATTCCGAATCGGACCCACCTCCACCAGAGCATCAGGATATCGATCCCAGAGAATCCCATTCCAGGACAGCCGATCCTGTGAATGAAGAGGAATCTGAGGTTCCTGAGCCAGGAGTTGGGGAGACGGCTCAGAGAGATGCCTTCGAGCTGGACGGGGTGGTCTCGCGAATTACCCAGAGAGACCTAGATAACGCGAGAAAGACGTACGGGATCCCGGAATCTGTTGGTCTTAGGATTCCGGACCGGACTGATAGACCGAGCCGACCTCGCCGGGGAGAAACCGTTATCTCCCTGATGCACCTAGAGGCCGGGCTCAGGTTACCCCTGCACCCCTTCGCGCGAGAGGTCCTTAACACCCTAGGCCTCGCACCGAGCCAGCTCCAACCTAATGGCTGGAGGTGTATGGTGGGATGCTACATACTGTGGCAGAGAGTAGGAAATAAAGACCTGACCTCGAACGAGCTGTTCTCCATGTACAGCCTCAAGTCCCTGGGAGGTCATGGTCTTTATTACCTCTCTTCCCACCCGGGCCATGGGGGCTCGATAGTGACCGGCCTGCCATCCTCGACAAGAATCTGGAAGAGGAAATGGTTTTTCGCGTCGGGGGATTGGGAGGCTTCGTCGGACGAGCTTCGCCCTCTGGAGCATCGGGTCCGAGCTGATTTTGCTCTGCCAGGTTGAGCTACACTTAGAAAAAATTTCGAATTTCTAATGCTTCTCACTTACCCCCACTTTCCCTTATTCTGACGCGTATTTCCTTGTCTATGCAGCCTCGGTGGCCATTAGAGTAGCTCTATCTGTAGTCTAAGAGAGGCAGATCCGAGCTGCACGGGAGTATCCGCTTGTCGAAAGGAACTTCCGCAGCCTAATCACTGTAAAATCCGTCCTCGAATCAGGTCGGTAATGTAGATATTCGCGCTTTACTTTATCAATTTTCCAAGTATTGTGTCCTGACACTTTGCCTCGTGTTTTGGACAGGCATGGCTCCGAAGGCGGTTTCTAAGTCCCGCTGAATCCCTGCTCGGCTCCTTGAGCGTGGGGAGAGCTCGGTGGAACCTCCGAGCAAGAGAATGGCCACGGAGGCTCAGGGGCAACAAAGGTTGCCTCGGTCCTTCGTATGCAGGTCTGGTCAGCCTCAGGGTTCATCTCCCGCAGGGGGTGAAACTTTGGCTGCCCAGCCTCCTGCTCCCGGGGTTCCGGTTGTCAACGTGCCGGACACCTCGGATTCCCGAGCCGAGCCGTCGGCTGGTCGCCCAGCGACTCGTGCCAGTTCGTCTGGCACTCCGACAGCATCGACTTCAGTGGGGCCCGCTCGCACCCCTGCTGAGGTCGGGTCGTCGCGACCTCCCCCGGCTCCCCGGGCCTCTCGCCCTGCAGCCGCTCCTGGGGCCGAGCAGCGCGAGGACCAGGTCGACATGCCTCCGGTAACGGAGCATTTTGCGACCTGGAAAGAGGGGGTTAACGCCTATATGGACGTTAACCAGAGCATCCCTCAGGATCTGAACTCTCTCGCGACGTCAGATCCTGATCAGATGGTCGGTGTCGCCATCGAGAGCAGTCTCAGGGTAAGCTGACTGTCTCTTTCTCTTCTTCTTTTCCTTCATTCGCTCCACCATTGTGTTACTAACTGTTGTAGTTCGTTTTTGTAGGACTCGGCCTTGCTGATCATGATTCGCCAGAAGATGGCTGAGCAGACCCACCAGATGCAAAAAGCTCTGGTTGCCGCCTCTTCTTGGAAGAATAAGACTGAGGCGATGAAGACCGAGCTGAAGAAGAAACTTTCTGAGTTGGCAACGGCCCAGACGGAGTTGCAGACGGCCCAAGCTGAACTGCAGACAGCTCAGTCCGAGCTGAAGGTGGCCCAGTCCGAGCTGGAAGTGTCTCAAGTACAAGTCCAGTCTCTGGAGGAGGCGATGAGGGAGACCTCAGCCAAGGCCCAGTCTGAGGGTAACAAGGTCGAGTCGCTGGAGGCCGCTCTCAAGGCAGCTGAGGAGGAGAAGGTGGACCTGGCCCGGCTCTTGAAGGAGGTCCAGATGAAGGCTCTGGCTGATGCAAAGGATGCAGAAGCCAAGTTTGAGAGGCTGAATGCAATTTCTGAGGAGCTGTACAATCATGGCTTCCAGGATTGTAGGCGGCTCGTTCTCAAACACTTCCCCGATCTCGACCTGACTCCTGTTGACAATGATGAAGACGAGGACGAAGTCGCGAGGGAGGGACCTTCAAAGGGAGCTGCAGCCGGGCCATCTAATGCTACCGAAAGCTGAATGTATATTTTTCTTTTTTCTTTTTTTATTTAACAATGTAAAGGAAACTTTTTACTTCAATGCAAGCCCTCCAGAGGCATTTTATTCAAACGGTGTGTACTGCATTTTTTTTTTTTTGCATACACAAGTCTCGAAGTGACTAAGCTCATTGTCATAAACTCGGCCATTATATTGGAACAGTCGCAGGGCTTCGATAGTAGTGCAGAATTCAGCTCGGAACTTTAATACTGCTAGGCCGATCTGTTGTTCACAACACTTAGGAAATTTTGAAGCAATTTTACTGAACCATCAACCATCACCTTGGGACATATATTTCAGACGAGATCCCGCTTGTTCATGGATAGTAGATCTTCAGGTGGTCAGCATTCCAGGGATGGGAAAGGGGCCGGCTGTTCATGTCTTCGAGCCAATAAGTACCAGGACGACGTGAGCCGAGTACCCTATAAGGCCCTTCCCAGTTGGGACTGAAGGCAGCGATTTTGTCTTTAGTACTGACCTTTTTGAGAACCATGTCACCCGCTCGAAACCGCCGCTCCTTTACCCGGGAGTTATAGTATCGTCTAATCCGTTGCTGGTAGGCTGCCAATCGTATTTGGGATGCTTCGCGAACTTCATCGAGTAGGTCCAAGTTTGTCCGTAATTGTTCTTCGTTTTTGTCAGGTCGGTGTTGGCTTATCCTGCTCGTGGGTATCCCGACCTCTACTGGGACAACAGCTTCTGCTCTAAAAGCTAAGGAGAAAGGTGTTTCCCCGGTTGTGGACCGAGCTGTGGTCCGATAGGCCCAAAGTACTTCGGGAAGTTCGTCAGCCCAGGCACCTTTCTTCTCCCCGAGTTTTGTTTTGAGATGATTTTTGATAATCTTGTTAACTGCCTCGACCTGACCGTTGGCTTGCGGGTGGTGGGGAGAGGAATACACGTTCTTGATACCCAGACCTTTACAGAAATTTCGAAACCTCTCGTTGTCAAACTGTCGCCCATTATCAGTGACTATTGTATTCGGAATTCCAAATCGGCACACGATCGATTTCCAAATAAAATCTGTTGTTTTCTTCTCGGTAATGGTCGCCAACGGTTCTGCTTCTGCCCACTTCGTGAAATAATCGACGGCGACGATTGCGTATTTCACCTGTCCCTTCCCTGTCGGAAGAGGGCCAATGATGTCGACTCCCCATTGAGCGAATGGCCATGGTCCAGACATGGGAGTGAGCTCCTCGGGTGGCAAGTGAGGAATTGGGGCAAATCGTTGGCATCCGTCGCATCTTTTAACAACTTCCCGGGCGTCGTGCTGGATGGTAGGCCAATAATATCCTTGCCTGATCACCTTCTGTGCTAGTTCTCGGGCACCAGAATGATTTTCGCAACAACCAAAATGGATTTCACGCAACACGTAATCAGCTTCCTCGGCTCCCAAACAACGCAAACATGGAAAAGAAAATCCTCTCTTGTAGAGGATCCCATCGATCATAGTATACCGAGCCGATCTATAGCAAATGCGCCGGGCTTCTTTCAGGTCGTTGGGCAATTCGCCCGTCTGTAAAAACCGAACGATAGGGTCCCTCCAATCAGGGGTAGCTGTCACTGGAAAAACCTCCGCTGCCTCGTTTGACGATATACTTCGTTGAGGGAGGAACTCGACAGGAACCATCCTACCGAGGTCGTCGTCGTCTGATGAGGCGAGTTTCGCGAGAGAATCCGCGTTCATATTTTTGCTCCTCGGGACCTGAACAATTTCATACTGATCAAATCGTGACAGCAGCTCTTGAGTTTTTGTTAGGTATGCTGACATTTTCCCCCCTTTCGCCTGGTATTCTGCGGTCACTTGTCCGACCACCAACTGAGAGTCACTATGTATTTTTATAGATCGGACCCCTACTTCAGAGGCGAGGCGGAGGCCAGCTAGAAGCGCTTCATACTCAGCTTCGTTGTTCGAGGCTCGAAATCCGAACCGGAGAGCATATTGAATTTGGATCCCATCCGGTGCCGTCAGGACGAGACCGGCCCCGCAGCCTCGTGAATTGGAAGACCCATCAACGTGCAATAACCAGGTTGGAGCGCAGTAGTTACTTTCTTGTGGCGGCTCAGATTTGCTGTTGTCTTCCATTTCGAGAGGTTCAGTTAATTCGACGATGAAATCGGCGATGACCTGGCCTTTGATCGCAGTTCGAGGCCGATACTTGATGTCGAATTCACCGAGCTCGACGGCCCATTTAACGAGACGGCCTGAGATTTCTAGGTTCTGTAATACCTGTCGCAATGGTTGATCAGTCAGCACAGCTATCAGGTGCGCTTGAAAGTACGGTCTCAATTTCCGGGCTGAGGTGATTAGAGCCAAGGCTAGCTTCTCTATTGTCGGGTATCGGGTTTCGAAATCGAGCAGGGCTTTGCTAACGTAGTAAACAGGCCTTTGGGTTCCTTTGTCGTCTCGGACTAATGCTGAGCTGACTGCCGCTGGAGAGACAGCTAAGTACAGGAGCAGTTCTTCTTTATGGGCTGGTTTAGACAATAGTGGCGGAGAGACGAGGTATGCTTTCAATTCGCAGAAAGCTTGCTCGCAGTCTGAGGTCCAAATCATCTCCTTGCACTTACGTAGCTGCTTGAAGAAGGGGAGGCATCGATCTGTAGCCTTTGAGACGAATCTGTTGAGTGCCGCAATTCTTCCTGTGAGCCGCTGGATATCCTTCATTGTGCGAGGCGAGCTCATGCCAAGAAGTGCCTGAATTTTTTCAGGGTTGGCTTCAATTCATCGTTGGTTTACAATGAAGCCAAGGAATTTTCCCGAGCTTACCCCGAAGGCACATTTGCTGGGATTGAGCTTCATTTGATATTTTCGTAATATTCTGAACGCGGTGCAGAGGTCGCAGACATGGTTTTCTGATCGTTTACTCTTCACGAGCATATCATCTACGTACACTTCCATAGTTCCGCCAAGTTGGTCTGCGAACATCTTGTTTACTAGTCGCTGATAGGTTGCTCCGGCATTTTTTAGCCCGAAGGGCATAACCTTATAACAGTAGAGCCCTCGATCCGTAATGAATGCTGTCTTTTGCCTGTCGGGAGCGTGCATTTGGATCTGATTATATCCAGAGTAAGCGTCCATGAAACTGAGGAGCTCGTGCCCGGCGGTTGCGTCGACGAGCTGATCTATTCGTGGCAGAGGGAAGCTGTCTTTAGGACAGGCCTTGTTTAGGTCAGTGTAGTCTACACAGACTCTCCATTTCCCATTGTTCTTTTTGACGAGGACGACGTTTGCGAGCCATTCCGGGTAGCATATTTCTTGGATAAATCCAGCCTTCCGCAATTTCTGTACTTCCTCTTCGATGATCATGTACCTTTCTGTATTGAAAGAGCGCCTTTTCTGACAGACCGGTTTATTAGTTGGGTCGACGTTTAACCGATGGACCATCACTTCTGGGCAAATTCCAGGCATCTCTTCATGGGACCATGCAAAAACGTCCGCATACTCCCTCAGGAAGGTGATTAGGTCCTCTCGCACTTTGCCTTCTAAACATGATCCGATCTTGATAGTTCTGGTCGGGTCGGTATCAGACAACGGAATGTCGACCAGCTCTTCTGCGGGAGACCCGCGCTCCTTCTCTTCCTCCCTCGGATCGAGAGAGGTCGCATGAGAAACGGTTGATACTGTACTTTTATTCTTCCCTCGTAAGGAAAGCTCATAGCAACGACGGGCTTCCTGCTGATCTCCCCTGACCACGCCGATTCCTTCGTCGGTTTCGAACTTCATTGCAAGGTGATAGATGGAGACGGCAGCTTTGAGAGCTCGCAGGATAGGACGGCCGATAATGGCGTTATAAGCAGAGGGGGTATTTACGACAAGGAAGTCGACCATTATTATTTTCTGGTTTGGTTCTTCTCCTGCGGTGACTGGTAGAGTTATCTCTCCTTCGGGCATGATGCTATCCCCCGTGAATCCGGTCAATGCTGTCTTGACCGGTCTCAGTCGAGATCGATCGATCTTCATTTTTTCAAATGCCGATGCGTATAGGATATCAGCCGAACTGCCCGTGTCGACCATCATCCTGTGGAGTTTTTTATTGGCGACCACCAACGCAATGACAAGGGAGTCGTCATGTGGATGTATGACCCCCCGAGCATCCTCTTCGGTGAAGGTTATTGTTTGTGAGGCTACCTTCGCGACCTTAGTAGGTCGGCTGGTGATGTTGACGGAAGACCTCGGTAAGGATGCCCTTCCTTGTCGCACGTAGCTTTTGCGGGAATTTCCAGTATCTCCGGTGGTCGGCCCTCCGAAAATCATGTGGATTTCTTCCACAGGGTTGTTGCTTTGTTCCTCTGTCAAGTCGGTGACCCGACCTTCATCTCTTCGCCCATCCGAACGCTGAGCGATGTAATCCTTCAAGAAGCCTTGCTGGATCAGGGCTTCTATCTGTCGCTTCAAGTCAAAGCAGTCCACGGTGTTGTGACCGTGGTCTTTGTGGTACAAACAGTACCTCGATTTCGACCTCCTATTGGGGTCGGTTTTTATCTTTGCAGGTCGTTCGAAATTGTATTTTCCTTTCTCTGCTAAATACACTTGCTCGATGGTTTTGTTGAGCGGAGTGTACTTTTCGAAACGTGGCGCAGGTGATTTCGTTCGACGAGCGGGTCTGTTCCGGGTCGGCGATCTTTGCTCGGACTTTCGTTCTGACCTGTGTCTTTTTGAGTTGCTGCTATCCGGCCGATCTTATTTTTGGTCATTGGTCGATGAGCATTGACCAGTTCTTCTGCGTTGATGTGTTTTGCCGCCCGATCTAAAAGTTCTGCCATGGACTGAGGTGGCTCTTCCCCAACAGACCAAAGGAATCTTCGGTCCCGCAGTCCTCCGATCATGGTGTGCAACAGTACATCTTGTGAGAGGTTCTCAATTTGCACAGCTTCGGAATTGAAGCGTGCGAGGTAATCTTTCAGGGACTCATCTTCCTTTTGCTTGATCGCAGCGAGATGAGTTGAATGCTTCCTCGGGTCAGTGCTCCCGATGAACTGAGTAGCGAAGGCTCGGCTTAGTTGAGAGAATGAGCTGATCGTGCGGGGTTTTAGGTTGCGAAACCAAGTCCATGCCGAGCTTGTTGAGGACAACGGAAAGGCCTTGCACATGATATGCCCGTTGGCCCCGAGGAGATCCATGCGGACTTTGAAGTTTTCTAAGTGTTCCGCCGGATCTCCAATTCCAGAGTACTGCTTCAACTGGGGAACTTTAAACCCTTTGGGAAGGGGTTCTTCACGAATCTCGTCGGTGAATGGTGACTCAGATGAGTCGACCAGTGCATCTACGGCAATTGGGGCTCGGGCCCGTTGTGCTCTCTGGATATCGCCCATTTGTTCTCGCAGTTCCTTCAGCTCGGCCTCCAGCGGGCCTAAGTTGTCGTCGACCCTGTTACTGGCTTCATGATCAGCTCGTTCGTGTGCGAGACGAGCTGTTCTCCGTTCCTCGAGCCTGTGTCGCAGGTCGGTGGCGGGTAAGCTTGTCGTTGGTCGAGGTCTAGTCTCGGTTGCTCGGCTGGCGACCTCATTCTCTTCTATCGGAGTGGGATGTTGAGAACGCTGCGACGGTCGAGCCTGGTGGGAGTGCAAGGTTTGTTGCGGCTGAGAATGGGTATGCCGAGACCCCTCGCGGTCTCTACCGTTCAACACGGTTGGGTGAGCTAGGCCAGTTAGCAGAGCTTTAATTTCGTCCAGTCGCTGGTCTACATAGCCCAATCGTTCGTCGACTCCCCCTAGTTTTTGGTTTACTCCCCCTACCTGCTCTTCAAGAAGAGACAACCTGACCCCTCGGTTATGGGGTCTCTGTTGTCTCCCCTGTTGGGCAGAAAGAGGAGAGTTCCCATCGAGCTGGATAGCGGGAATTTCGGGAAACGATCCTTCATTTTTCGATATCTGATCGTCTGAAGGTCCATCGATCGCGGGCGCTTTCCCTTTGTACTTTCTTTTTCCAACCATAGTAAAAAAAAAGGAAGGATGAAGTTGAAATCGTCTTCAGTGATTGGGTGAGAACACGGCTTTCCTACTTAAAGGACTCTGCGAAGTTCCCACAGACGGCGCCAATCTGTTGATGCCGTAAATTCGTCAACAGATGATGGTGAAGACTTTTTGATATTGATGGATGAATACCGTTGATCTCCTCCTTGAAGAAAGGTTGGATCCTGTAGAGCAAAAAGAAAACTAAGGGGGGTGGCTGGGGTCCAGCCGTTAGCCCTCCGATGCCTAAGTTAGTGAGATCTTGAAAGATTGAACATCTACTTTTTCTCAATCTTTGTTTTCGTCCCTCGATAAAGAAGAAGACGTGTCTATTTATAGACCTAGGTTGCAGAGTTGTATTCCCTTTTGAAGCCATGATCTCAGGGGAGGGATTCTCGGATCTTTGGGATTTTCGGAGCTGTCCCGTGATCTTCGAGGATCTTTCGGCGGGTTGGTTAAAGATCTCCCGGATTTTCTTCCCCTTATCACGCACAAACTTAGAGGTTTGCGGAAACAGAATCAGGTCGCAAGGCGGTCGACCTGGTGAGGTCGTTTCCGAAGGCTGCTTCTCTTCCTTAGGTCGGGTCGGTCAGACCCGACGACCCGCAAGAGCTATTCCGTTTGTGATCAGATCGGTTACGAACTGCGCGAGCTGAACTCGATCGATGTTCAGATCAGCTTGTATTCTCTTTCTGATGGTGTAGAGGTCAGCTCGTATTCTTCTCACAACAGTGGGCTTAGGAAGGTTTCAACATGGTGCATTATTATCACCACTACTTCTTTTGGTGTGGTCCACTTAAACTTTGGATCTGCCTCATTTTTTAGGCACATACCCTAAAATGATGCGGCATGGTGCGGATAAAACTACAGGCTCATGCCGCGCTCATTGCAGGTAGGAGTACTACCCAATCCGAGTTCAAGGTGATGTACTGAGGTACATCCCACGTCCCAAGTGGAATAGTAACCGTCACTTCGAAGTGGAACCGGCTGTTACTATAGAGTCAGGCTTTGCAGGAAGAAAACTGGCTTTTACTCCGCGACGACAAGTGAAGTAGCTGCTCCAATCCACCGAGCCATAGAAGAAACACGGCAGTGAAGAAATGCTATTTGCAACCGCACATCTGCACATATGACTTAGGGTGCATTTGGTAAAACTTATTTTCAGCACAAATCACTTAAAAAAAGTATTTTTCAGTGATTCTTCCTTATTTAGACTGTTTGGCAAATCACATAAATTAAGTCTTTAACTGAGACTTTCACTGAAAAATCTATTATTTTCTAAATTTCCTTCTCATGGCTTGAAACTTAACACTGAAAGTGGTAAGTGCTTTCCATTAAAAAAAATTGCTCACTCTTAACCAAAATACCCTCAATTTTTTTCCAAATGACAAGGTTACCCTCTTAATAAAGGAACTCCGTCAAAGCTTGGATAGATTTACAGATTAATGAACACTTGGCAAAGTTTTATAAACCCCACTATGATGTATGTGTTATATCCACACTGTCTATCCATTTTCTCGTATCATTTTAGGTCATGAGCACAAAAAATGAGGCATATGCAAGTTGAAGCGGACCATACCACGAAAGGTAGTGGGGACAGTGATGTCCCCCATTGAAACCTTCCTAGGGACCACCATGATGTTTATTTGTCATCCAACTTGCTCATGAGGTCACACACACTTGGATGAAGGGAAAACACTAATATCATTTTAATCCAAAACATATGTGATCCTCAAGAAGTTTCCAATGGTGGGTGTTGAAACCCCATTGTTTTCTATGGTTTGGTCTACTTGAGCTTTGGATTGGTCTCATTTTTTGGCTCATACCCTAAAATGATCTGACCAAATGGATGGATGGTGTGGACATAGCACATATATCATGGTGGGCCACACAAAACTTTGCCACATCAACACGACAGGGTGGGCGTTCTGGATTTGCAAAATCATTTTCCACATTGAGAAGGGGTAGATTAGGTGTTACCCCATAAACACATTAGTGGGTAAGTGGGTGTTATCCGAACTGTATGACTCACCTGGTTGCACGTGTTGTATATCTAAACCGTCCATCAATTTTTCTAGCTCATTTTAGTTTGCCGTCCTAAAATTAATGCATATCCAAATTTCCAGTGGACCACACGGTGGAGATTAAATGTCATCGTTAAAAACTTCTTGAGGGCCACAAAAGTTTTGAATCAAGCTGATATTTGTGTTTTCCCTTCATCCAAGTCTATGTGACCTTATCAACTAAGTTGGATGGAAAATAAATATTAATGTGTGCATAGGAAGTGTTTACTGGTGAACATTCAATGACCATCGTTTCTTGTGATATGGTCCACTTAAGATTTGGATCTACTTATTTTTTGGGACCATGCCTTAAAATGAGTTGGGGAAATTGATGGGCCACATGGACATACAACATATATGAAAGTGGGCCTATGGTCTCAGTAGCACCAACTAAGGTGTTACCTATCTCCACAAACAAAAGACTTAATTTGGTAGTGAACCCTCCAATCGGTATTGAAAAGCTTTGTGGGCCCACCATGGTGCATGGTTTTATCCACATGCCATCCATTTTTTCGATCATTTTAGGTCATGAGTCAAAAAATGAGGCAGATTCAAATCATAGATGGACCACATCATAGGAAACAATAGTGATTAAACACCAACCTACTATTAAAAACTTCTTGGGACACAAAATCTTTGGATCAAGTTGGTATTTGTATTTCTTTTTATTTAGGTCCATGTGACCTTAACAAGTTAGATGTAAAATAAACATTACAATGGGCCCTAGGAAGTTTTTAATGATAGATATTTAATCATCATTGTTTCCTATGACACTAATAAAAAGGTTATGATTATTCTATTAAGAAGAATATATAGTGCATGGTCCATGGTTTGACCACTCTCACCAATATACTTTGATTATATAACTAAAGGCCACACTTAAATTATCACCTACTTGCCTAATTACAAAATCAATTCATGTACTGCAGGTGGCAAACATGAAAAATCCAAGCTATTTATTTACTCAACTTTATCTAGTCGAAAAAATATTAATTTTTAATTGAATTGAGAATAAGTGTTCCAAATTTGGAGACATGGCCATAACAAGTTCCCTCTCATACTCTATAAAAGATAGAAATTAGGACAATATGGGCAAATGTGACAAATTGTCAATTCTCAAACATTTATAACTTGCATTTGCCAAACAAGATTTTGTGAAAAAATTACTTATTTTAAGATATCATGACTATTTTTAGATAAATTACCAAACAAATTTTTCAATACTCATAAATATTAAAATTCAGGACTTTTAAGTTTTTAAGTACTTAAATTAATTTTCAGACCTCATTTTCAGTTTACCAAACAACACCTTAGGCAAACAAGAAGAGTGTCGGCCTATGCCTCGTGCGAGATTTGATCCTGAGAAGGGCAGATTAGGTGAGGTAAGATAATTCCTGATCATTTTAGGGCATGGAACTATGAATGAGGCAAATCCAAAACTTAGGTGGACCACATACCAAGGATTAAATTCCCATTGTTAAAAAGTTATCAAGGGCCACAAAAGTATTAGATCAAGTTGTTATTTGTGTTTCTTTTGATACAGGTCCATTTGACCTTATCAACAGGTTGAATGGCAAATAAACCTTACAGTTGGCCCTAGTAAGTTTATAATGGTGGTCGTTCAATCACCATTGATTTCATATGGTGTAGTCCACCTGATATTTAGATTTGCCTCATTTTTTGGGCCATTCCATAAATTGAGCTAGAAAAAACAGATGGACAGTGTGCATATACAACACATATATCGAGGTGGGCCCATGGTTAAGGCCTCACCCTACTAAGTTGTTACCCCCGCCTCACCTAATATGTGCCCTCCTTATTGATGTAAAATCATTGGACACGGATTGCGTCCTACCCCCTCCCATCTCGAGCTGGGAATGGGCAGGAGCTTTGAGTGGCCACCGTGATTTGTGGGTTTTATCCACACCGACCATCCATTTTGCCTTGCCATTTTATGGAATTGGACCAAAATTTAGGTAAATTCAAGGCTCAAGTGGACCACACTATACGAAGCGATGGTGGTATTGATTCTTGTTTGATTTCCTACAAGTGCAGAGGTTCAATTGTAATATTCCTGTGAGTACAGGGTCGATCCCATGAAGACAGTCTACTGAGAAAGCTTCTTACAGATCAACTAAATAGATAATGAAAATAGATATCAAAGGATTTATCCCAAATAGATTAAGGATTTGGATTGATATGGAAAAATCAAACCAAAGCATCGAAGTTCCACACATGGATTTAACAAACCATCTATCATGACTAATAATGATAACTCAACTAGATCAGAACACTATGGTCTGTCTAGTCGGAATATTTAACAATTAAAGCATGTAAAAAGGAGTAGAAAACTGTCAAGGATTAGAAATCTCAAGTTCTACATCATTAAAACATACTTTTGGGCTCCAGGAATTGTAAGGATTTAAGATCCATGAGATCACAAATCAAACAATGTGGAAGATCAAAAGCATCTCCCATCTAAGAAATTTGTATTAGCTAGATCTAAGCATCCACCATACGATTCTCACATGATGGATCAAAGATTTTCCTAATACATGATAACATGTATCAATCTTAAAATCCCATCATGAAATCATTAAGGAATCATCATGATGGATAATCTATTGAATCCATGTGCTTCCCTTCTAGCTCTGGCTAGGAGAGAATTAGAAGCACATGCTTAAAAATGAAAAGGGACAAGAAAAGAATAAATAAAAGAGGAGAAGAATTGCAATAATAATAAAAAAAACTTGAATTAATCTAAACAACTTACACCTTAATGAACTTGCTTGAATAAAGAATCAAGTAAAAATCTCTCTCTCTCTCTCTCTCTCTCTCTCTCTCTCTCTCTCAGAAAACTCTTAGGAAAGAAATCTAAAAGAAAAGGAAAAATGGGAATATCATTTGTGGAATTGGGCTCTCCTTTTATAGACTTGCACCGTTTCGAAATTCACAACTTAACCGCCCCAGGGCTATTTTTGCACTTTCTGCATATTGCTTTTCCAGCCCTGCAGTCATGGATTTGGACTTTTCAGGACATTTTTTGCATTATTCAAGCATCGTATCACCATGTCTTGGACTTTAAATCACCCGTTTGGCTTGAATTCATCATAATTTACACAATCACTATTAAACATGAAAACACATGTAATTAGATCACTTTAGCCACATAATTCATGTAAATGCAAGATGAACACGTGGGGTTAAACATGCAAAATTTGTCACTCAACACACCCCCCAACCAACATTTTGCTAGTCCTCGAGCAAAATATGTGAAATTTATATTAAAAAATAATTTTTTAAAAAAATGTGTACCAAACCTATCAATCAAATACTATAGAGTTCCAGAATAAGTTACACATAACCTAGGTAGAATAATGAAAATGTATTCCAATTTCTTGATTAATTCCAATAGATTGAGTTACCTAGATTCCTTAAAATTTATAATAATTATGATTTAACACTCACTTGTACATGATGATACTGGAGTACCTAAAGTTAACGGTTGTGTAAGTTAGTCTATCCACTCACCTCCAATCATCCTTATGTTCACAGGGTCACCTCGAACACCAGCTCACCCGCCTAATCTTAACATCACGCATTTGATTTTTTTTTTCTTTTCAATTCTCATAGATATAACATTATTCTCTCACCCTACTTCATTGGACAGTTGAAGAATCCAAAAGGCTTACTTGAGACTGACTAAAACACAGCAATGGTGTAGACACCCCACCTTCGGCTACACTGTTGGTAGAGGTAGCTGGATGAATGGAGGACCATACCCCCAAATCCCAAGTCCAAACTCAGCCAAACTCACCCTTGTAAGCCCCATTCCATAGCCCAGTTCAAGCCTGAACTCAGTCAACCCAGTCCTAAACATCAGCTTGAAAACCCCCCCCCCCCATAAGAAAAGCCAATAAAAAAAAATCCTAAAAAAAGGTCAAACTCACTGAGTCAACCCGCTGAGTCAACTCGTTGAGTCAAAACACCGAGTCAACCCGTCGAGTCAACCCGCTGAGTCAAATCACCGAGTCGACCCGCTGAGTCAACTCACTGAGTCGACCTAGCGAGTCAAACAGCAGCCTCGAGGGAGCGACCGTACCTCGCTGGAAATCGAGGAACGGCCGTACGGGCGGCCCATAGCAGGCCGCCCAAAAATAATTACGCAAAATGCCACTGCCCGCTGCTATAAATACCCCCCTCCCCTTCTCATTTCAGCATCCCTTCAAGTCCATTCAGCCCGAGTGCGGTCTGAGTCCTCCTTCACCCCTTAGCCCATTTTTTCACCAAGGAGAGCCCGAGTGAGGAGAGCCCAGCCCTGGTCCAGCCCAGCCTGACCACTGGTCCAAGCCTCCCAAGCCATCCAAGTCTTGATCTAGCCACTCGAAGCCAACCCTTGCGACACCTCCGTCCATCCAGCTACTCTTTTCCAGTATCATCTCATTTGCATCTAGCATAAGTGCAACATTTACTTTTCTTCCAACCTCCCTGCTTTACTGCAAGCACCTTGATTATTCAAGCACACTACATATGTCTTAAATTAAGCACCTGTTAGTTCGAGCGTATGCTCTGGGCTTGCCCGTTGTTGGAACCTGCCCATCAGAAACTCTTACTGTTCAGACCTGCATTCATGCTTCACTATAAAGCACCTTGATTATTCAAACACACTGCATACGTCTTAAATTAAGCACCTGTCAGTTCGAGCATATGATCTGGGCTTGCCCGTTGTTGGAACCTGCCCATCAGAAACTCTTACTGTTCAGCCCCGCATTCATGCATCATGTCATCTATGAGAATGTACGAGGATTAAAATAAACTTTCAAGTATTAGTTCGATTCTGTGAAGTAGAGACCGTACTTCGGTATGGGCAGTGTGTGGGGTGCTTAACCTCTTCCCACCCTGTAACCGTGATCCCTTACCTCGAATCTCTGGCCGCAGATCAAAAGGAGTCATTTTAGAGGAAAGGATCTTCGGATCCCCTTCTCTAACGTTTCTACGGGGTCTAGCCGACTGTAGATTCGAAGTAACTGGCTAGTGGCGACTCTGGTCTTATACAAACTCATTTAAACACATCCAGCTTAACACAACAACTAAACAAAGCCCTTGAGAACGAGGCAAGCCAGTGGCACAAAAGGCGATTTCGCACTCACGCATCCTCCTCTCCTTCTTTTTCGAAAGGGGAAGGGACGAGAACGTCGTGTGGGAGCATGAAAACGGCGAGGGTCCACAGAATGGCGACTCCGCTGGGGAGTGATTAGTCCCACTAGTCATGATCCGACTTGAAAAACAGAATCCTTCTCGTACTTGAAAGTCACTAATCCTCATACAATCTCATCTGCATAGCATTCTACCCAAAAAAAAAAAAAAACAGAAAATCCCAAAACCAAAAAAATATAGAAAATCCCAAAACTCAAAAAGAGTATAGTCCTCACCATTGCGCCTCCTCGGGCTCAACGTGTTCAGAGACAACTTCCCTTCCGCAGCATAATCTGCACTCGGGCTCAGCAAGCCATGTCTGACCACGAAGAAGAAACGCATCTCTTCCCTGCTCTTGAGATGACCGAAGCGCAACCTCCAGCGCAACAGCCAATTGAGAATACGCCAATCATACAAGAATTGGCACAAGGAATGAGAGCAATGCAAGATTCATGCAAGAGCAAGCCACCGCAGCAGCCAACAATCAAGTTGGCCCAGTTCAGCAATCTCAGCAACCATGCCGGGTCCTTCCGGCCTCCAGTTCAAATCAAGCACAACCATCGGAGTCTGCCCAAGACTACCGACAGCAACCATCTCAGCCCTTCGCTATGGGGCATTCTCCTCAGTACCTTCCTGCAACGACAGGGCCATCTCAGAGGGCCCCCGTCGCAGGGATTTCCAGTCAGCTTCCAGTCAATCTTGCAAACAACAGTCTCAGTAGATCTCAGCATGTCCCCGCCGATGGGACACCTTTTCAATTCCAGCACATCCCTGCCGATGGGATTTCAATTCAATTTCCAGCAACAGGGACAGCACTGGCGAATGCCCACAATGGGGGTCAGTGTCAAGCCCACACCAATCAGCGGATAGTGGCGAATACCCAACAAGGGGGTCACTTCCCAGCATCTCAACCTCCTGCAAACAGGAGCACTTTTCAATTTCAGCACATCCCCGCCGATGGTATTCTAGTTAATTTTCAGCAATCTTCAATTCAGCAAAATCCAGTTAATTTCCAGCAATCTTCGATTCAGCAATCTCTAGTTAATTTCCAGCAAGTTCCAGTTCAACCTTCAGTACAGTCTCCAGTTCAGCTACAGTCATTTCAAGCACAAGTTCATCAGAATCTAGTTCAATCATCAAATCAATTTCAGCAACCCGCGGTCGCTTTTCAGCAAGCACATAGGGTCGAAGACATCGACCACTATGCCGAAGAAGAACGTGCCTTACTCCAAGAAGCACCAATCGCTCGAACGGATCACTCAGGACTGGACGAGTTGCTGGAGCAGTTCCAGATCTTGCAAAATCAGCTTCAGCGACAGCAAGGAATCGACTTACCTTCGACCAAGTTCAAAGACTTGTGTCCTTTCCCAGATACTCAAGTACCTCAAAACTTTGAGGTACCAAAATTCAAAAGATACGATGGCAGCGGGTGTCCCATAGCACATCTCAAGGCCTTCTGTAGAGAGCTGAGTGCAATCTCAGGAAATGAAGGGGCCCTCATTCGCTTGTTCCAAAAATCCCTGAAGGGCGATGCCCTAGATTGGTACACCTCATTGGACTGCCACCGCATCAGGACGTGGGAACAGCTTTCCCAGGCTTTCGTCGACAGATTCGCATACAACCTCAACATGGCACCCAGAAGAGCCGACCTCGCAGCTCTCAGGCAAAAGAGTGATGAGACACTATCAGCTTATGTGGGACGTTGGCGAGCTATGGCAGCCAGAATGCGGACACCTATCGACGACGAAGAACAAATCTCCATGATTGTTCATTCAACATATCCGGGCATATCTGGATATCTCATCTCGCATCCATATGCGAACTTCTCGCAGCTAATCCGCGCTGGAGAACAAGTTGAAGCAGGAATCCGTGCCGGGACAATCTCCCCATGGCCTCATCAAGCCACTCCAGTCAAAAGGAACAGAGTGGAAGGAAGACCCATCAGATATGGGAATGGAAACCGAAGCGGTTCTCCTCCCCGCCCGACAGAGGTAAACAACATCAACACCACTGCTCAAGGAAATCAACATGCTCCCCCACAGGGACGTCAACAGTATCAGCAGAATCCAGTTCAACATCAGCCTCAGCGGTATCAGCTACAACCGAATCCTCAGCCTCAACCACCTCGACAACAGCAACAACCGAGATGGAACTCACAGTTTCCTAATCAAGATTGGGAAGGGGCACCTCTAACAAGTCCAGTTTCAGAACCCCTTATCCTGCAAAGGGCATCTCCAGTCGATCCAGTCTCCGCAATGCAAGGGGCACTTCCTGCCTGTCCAGTTGTCATCAGCCAAGAAGAGCCTCCTCTCTAGTTTATTCGTGCCATCGACTCTAGTTTAGAGTTCGAGCCTATCATCCTGCAAGGGGCAGGCCCTCGCCGACCATCTTGCCGCCCACTCCCTCTTGGATTATCAACCGCTCAAGACCTTCTTCCCTGATGAGGATCTCTTGCTCATTGAAGAGGAAGAAAAGAAGAAAAAAGATGAGTGGACATTATTCTTCGACGGCGCAGCAAATTCTAAAGGAAGTGATATTGGAGCAATCCTCTACTCTCCAGATGATGTCCCTATTCCTATCTCAAGGCGCATAGCATTCGAGTGCACCAACAACATGGCAGAGTACGAAGCATGCATCGCTAGCTTAAGGGAAGCCACAATCCTGGGCGTCAAAAAGCTACGAGTATTTGGAGACTCACAGCTCATCATCAATCAGACCAATGGCGAATGGAAAACCAAAGACGAGAAGTTGATACCATATCATGTGTATCTTGAAAATTTGATCGAGGAGTTCAAAGAAGTCACCTTCTCATACATGCCCAGAGCCAAGAACCAGTTTGCAGATGCTCTCGCCACACTTGCATCAATGCTCGAGATACCAAAAGGAGCTTCAGAATGGGAGCTCACAGTTGAAATTCAAGAAGAACCTGCTTTCTGCCTGCAAATAGAAGAAGCCGAAGCTGTCCCTAACAAACCCTGGTATGCCGACATCAAGCAATATCTCGAAACCCAGGAGTATCCAGAGTCAGCAACAGCAACAGATCGCCGAACCATCCAGCGTTTGGCCGGCCAGTTCACCATCAGTGGCGAAGTTCTTTACAAGCAATCCTATAATTACATCCTCCTTCGATGCGTCGATGAAATAGAAGCTGCAAAGATCATGGGAGAAATACACGAAGGAATCTGTGGCCCACACATGAACGGGCTCATGATGGCAAAGAAGATTCTACGACTCGGCTACTATTGGCTCACCATGGAGACAGACTGTTGCCAGCACGTCAGAAAATGCTTCAAGTGTCAGGAGCATGCGAATCAAATCCATGCCCCATCATCAGAGTTATACAACCTGACCACCCCCTGGCCCTTCTCCATGTGGGGACTCGACATTATCGGCAAGATCAGTCCCAAAGCGTCAAACGGTCATGAGTACATACTTGTAGCAGTCGACTACTTCACCAAATGGGTAGAGGCAGCCTCCTACACTATGATTGCAGCATCTCAAGTGATCAAATTCATGAAGAACAACATCATATGTCGGTATGGAATCCCTAATGTTATCATCACAGATAATGGGACCCCGTTCGTCAACAAGAAGATGGATGACTTCCTCAGCAAATTCAAGATCCAACGTCATCAATCAAGCCCCTACCGTCCCCAGATGAATGGTGGGGTAGAAGCCGCAAACAAGACAATCGTCAGGATACTCGAGAAGATGGTCGTGACCTATCGAGATTGGTCAGATATGCTCCCATATGCACTCTGGGCCTATCGAACGTCTGTACGGTCTGCTACGGGCGTTACTCCTTTCGAGCTTACCTACGGAATGAAAGCAGTCCTACCAGTTGAGGTGGAAATACCATCGCTACGGGTGTTACTAGAAAGCGGAGTTGAAGAAGGAGAATGGCAACGGGCCAGATTCGATCAGTTGCAGCTAGCAGATGAAAAGCGCATGCGTGCACTAAGTCATTCACAGTGCTATCAGAAAAGGATCGCTCGGGCTTACAATAAGAGAGTCCGAAAAAGAAGTTTCAAGGTAGGCGACATGGTCATGAAGAAGATTCTACCGTCGCACCTTCCGGATCCCAGAGGAAAGTTCAAACCCTCGTGGGACGGGCCGCTGATCATCAGAGAAGTACTTCCTGGAGGCACCCTCAGACTCACCAGCATGAGAGGAGTAGATCTTCTTGAGCCAACCAACGCTGACAACGTGAAGATCTTTCACGGGTAAGTTATTCTGACCTTATCAAGAGTTACTTTAATAGAGCTGAAGTCAAGAGGTCGAAGCTAAGACCTCTGAGAAATCATTTCCGTCCACCAACAAGTGTTTCAAATAAAGGGGATTCAAAAGGAAAAGACAAAAAAAAAAGAGAGAAAAAGAATACAAAAGAAAAAGAAAAAAAGAAGAAAAAAAAGGAAAAGAAGCCAAAGCAATGCACCCGAGAAAAAAGAATCAACCCAAGGAAAAACACAGTCATCCATCCATTCATCTCAGAAGGGTCTTTAGCTAAGACCACCAGCTCTGTCATCGTAACTCAGGATAAGGGCTGAAAGACTACCATCGGCTGGCAACGACGGATTCCCGACCTCTAGCCGCCACAGATACCCAAAGATCCAAAAAAGAGAAAGAAAGAAAATGTGTGCCTAAACAAAGAGGGCGGAGTGAAAACCCGAAAGGGCGCTCCGAGTAAAAACAGTGGGCATACAGCGGACTTGGTGAAAACCCGAAAGGGCGCCGAGGGTAAAAACAGCATAGCTGCCAAGGGGCAGGCAAGATCAAACACCCGGGACGTGGTGAAAACCCGAAAGGGCGCCACGGGAAAAAAAGACGGGAAAAGGCCGGCTGTAGTGAAAACTCGAAAGAGCGCTACAGGCAAAAATGGCTCAAATGGAAAAAGAAAAAAAAATAAAAGTACAGGTACCAGGAAATCAGACGGTCCAGATCGGTTCAAGCAGTTACAGTTCAAGAACAAGAAGAAGTGCAGTCAGGAGCGAAGAGCTCTACAAACTCTGACAATCTCAAGAAGCAACAGTTTCCATTGCCTACACCTCTAGGGAACCAAAGGAGCACACAAGTCAAATCTCGAGGCATAGGTCAAAGCATTGACCGAGCCCCAGTTCTGATTCCTATATCCCGACACAAAATCCAGACACACTCACAAGACAACTCATGGCACAATAGATTCCAAAAAAAGTTTTCATCTTTTTCACTAAATGCATCATATTTCTTTTACACGTATCATGTCATCTTTTTCAACAAAAAAATACAAAAAAAAATGCATCATCATCAAACATATATGCAAAAAAAGAATGTGTAGGTGGCCAACACAATCAATCTCTACCCTCCTCCTCGGCCACATCAGGTAAGTCCTCTGACTCATAAAAAGATAGCCTCTCTCTCAACCTGCTCACCTCCATACGCAGGCAACGCGCCTCATCGCGCTCAAGGGTACGGATCGCTGTCTCCTCATCAGACAATCTCTGATCGGCAGCCAATCTCCTCGACATCATCTCACAATGATACCGAAGTGCATAGATCTCAGATAGCAGATAGCCATGAGTGGCCAAAAGGAAGCAAGGATCAATGAATGGGCGCTCCTCAAAAGGTTCATATGAATCAGATGAAGAGCCAGCATCTCCAAGGATATCCTGCTCATCCTCATCAGCAGTCTGGTGCCAGCAAGGGATACGTCGATACAAAGACTGCTCAGCAACCCAGTACTGATATGGGGCGGTCGCCATCGGAAAAGTCCGCAGCTCAAAACCTAACAAATCAGCAGTCAAGTAACTCGCCCAAGAACAATCAATCCGAGTCCTGAAGTCAGAGGATCTAGAGGGAAGTACTCGACGCCCGATACCCGTGAAAGCGAAAAGAGGAATATCCTGCTCATACCCAAACTGCCGGAGGAACCGAATGGGATGATAAGAGAAGTAAGATCGAAAGCCTACCAACATCAGAGGAAGGCGGTGTGCATCGCAAAGCACTGGAGGAAGTGAAAGCCAAGATGACTCCCAACGAACGTTCCAGTCACGAAGTTCAGCAAACATCCTGCGATACACAGGCTCGCTCATCCTAGCTGTATGCGGAAGGAACTCCATGATATAACGCATGATGTCAGAGCTAGGAATGCCAGGAAGGGGTACAGGAACGGTCAAAGAAAGACGCTCCCACAGCTAGACCTGATCACAAAAAGGAAAAGAAGTTCAGCTAGAGCCAAGTAATTCCTAACAAAGCAAGAAGAAAAAGGTGTAGAAAAGATACCTGAAGAAAGGCACAACAGCCGTGAAGGACACGAGTGCGGCCCAAGGCGCAGTCGGTCAGCCCATTAAACAGCTCGGCCAAAATGAGAGAAATGATCCCCTGCCGTCGGATAGCTCGGCTCATCACCTCAAAAAGTAGAGGAGTCTGGGACCTGCGCCATCCCGAGAACAGCACCTCAGCTATCAAGCAGAACATCAGTGCGTTCCGAGCAAAGGTAGAATCGGCCACACTCCGAAGACCCGAAAAAAGGTCATACAGTAAATCCAAGGAGAACACTACAGCATCATGGCCAGCGGCTGCAGGCCGAACAAGATAGGGGATCCCGAACCAGTTCTGCGATGTAGCAGTCTTCGGCGATGTCTTCGGCGAGAAATACTGAGTATAATCCCAGGGCAGGCCTGTCAAGCGTGCAAGCTCCTCCAAAGAAGGCCCCATCTCCATATCGTTGAACGCAAACAAGTTCAACGAAGGGACCCAGTCAATCAAGGCAGCTCCAAGCATCCTCCAATCAATATCAACTCTAGCCATATGGACCAGACTGCCGAAGCCATAGGACTCCAAATCTCGAATCTCATAAACTGACAACCTGTAAAGCCAAGCAAGTAGTCGTGGCGAGCAAGAAGGACGAGGAAGCAGCTGACAAGTCCTCACTGGTGCCCTCTCCAGAACGAAAGGCCCAGAGATCAATGACAACTCATCAAGGATCGGAAGGTCAACAGGCGAAGGAGCAAGAAAAGCTGGAACCTTTGCAGACTCGACAGCCCCTAACCTGTCCCCAGTAACGGCTATTTCTGATATAGTCGCATCACTATCTGAAACTGTCATAACCTCAGCCGCATAAGAAGACTCGCCCACCTCATGAACGGAGTGCGCAAAAGACCGACGATCAGGAGAAGGACGGTACTCCCCATCAAAAGGGCTACCAGTGAAGATCACACCACACATCATGGCATCCTGGCTAATCTGACCGTCGAAAAATGCATCTGAACAATAAAAAAGGGTCCCGGCAATCCCGATCGAAGAATCAATGGTCAAATCTGGACCTGCGGCCCTCTCCAGCAAGAAATCATGAATCCATTCATCATCCTGTCCGATCAAAGGGATCATCGAGGCATCCACACCATCCATCATCAAGGGGACATCATCAATGATCACATCAAGTCCGCCCAAACAAGTATGCCGCACATCTCGGCCCTCATCAAGAGCATCCAAACCGACAAAGGTATCATCCGAACCGTCCATACCATCCAGACATGAGATCAGCCCATCAATGTCCATCATGGTCCCATCACCTCCATCAATCACATCATCCATGTGGCCCACACTCAAGGGATGCATAGCCTCACTTATGTCCCATCTCCCCATCCCATCCATACCATCCATTTCTTCCATAATGAGGGACCCATTCAAATCTGAAATTCCAGCCATCCCACCATTAATGGAGCCATTCAAAGCTCCACCAACCACCATCCCTAACCCCTCATCAATGCCCCCATTCAATGCACCATCTCCACCATCCATTAAAGAAATCCCTCTATCATTAAAGCCTTCAACACTTTCTGAAGCATGGGACCCACCATGGACAGCCCCCACAACCCCTAAATCTCCACCATCCATGCCCCAAGAAGGGACAAAGCAAGATGAGGACAAGATGATGAGGAAAGAGGAGACAAAGGGAAGATTCATTGTTGGAATCAAACCTGGACGTACAGAGCAGGTGGGGACAGCAGCAACAGACATCAGGGAATGTCCGACCACGAGCCAGCCCAGGCCGCTCAAGAGGCGATCCTTGGGCGGCCTGCTCTGGGCCGCCCGTACGGACGCGCTCCCTCTCTCTCCGCGGGATTGGCTTCAAGTCAAAGAGAAGGAAAGGTGATCAAGTGGGGGCCACAAGCAATCCAAGTCATTCAAAGACTAGATCATCATGATCTAAATCATTGAAGAACAAACATGAGCCATCAAACCACAAGATCAAAGGTCTGATCATCAAAAGAAGGGCCAGAATCCAAGATCTAATCATCAAGTGGGCCCACAAAGCCAAGTCAAGCGATCTGAGACGTTCAAGCCATCATCCACACCATGAGAAGCCTTCTTAGCCTCGCAAATCATCAAAAGAGGTGCCCCAAAGTAAAGCCAAGATCTCAAGTGGGCCCACAGGGCCGAAACTATCAATCTGAACCATTCAAGGGCTAGGTCATCAGGATCCAAACCATTGGAAAGCTTACACAAGTCATGGAGCAGCAAGATCAAAGGTTCGATCATCAAAAGAAGGGCTAGAATCCAAGATCTAATCATCAAGTGGGCCCACAAGGCCTAATCAAGCAATCTGAACCGTTCAAGTCATCATCCATGCAGTTAAGAAGTCTCATCTTCCACAAATCATTAAGGAACAAGTCAAAGGTCAAAACATCCAAGCGTCATCAAGTAATCTGAGAAGAATTAAGATTGTATATTCATTCAAAAGATTTTGATACAAAAGTGGGTAAGAGCAAAGAGAAGAAGTCCATCCATCAAGTAAACTGAATACAAAAGCAGGCTACAAGTCGCCAACATAGTCGTCATCGTCCCTCCTCTCGTCCCGCTCCCGACGATAAAGATCCATCAAAGGAGCTGTCACTGATTCTTCAGCGTACCTGCGACGACCCCCTGGAACATAGAGCGAAGGAAGCAGAGGCCCCTGGCCGTACAGCAAATACCACTCATCATAGTCACGATCCGGGATCGTGAAACGAAATCCGGGGTAGCCCACGAAAGCCTCAGCTCTCTCATCAGCTGGGATCCGAGCAGCTGGAGGAGGTGCAGAACAAGGGACCCGAGCCACCCCAGTGACTTGCCGAAGCAACCTCTCACCCAGATACCACTGAAAAGATTCAGCGTCGGAAAGCATGATACGGAGACATGAAGCATCATATGCCTCCACACGCTGGGGGGTATAATAGAGAGGAAAGCTGGCATACGGCATCCGAGCGAGCTGCAGCAAATGAGGTCACCACGATCAGTCACAGTCAAGGTGTCCCGTATCGATTTCGGTGGGCGTAACGGTGCCCACCGTTTCCGATACGGATACGGACCGTATCGGCCGATACGGCCCCTGTAACGGTCAACTTTTTTTTTTTGGCCAAAAAATTTTAAAAAAATATGGATTAAATCCAGAAAATTCCAAACATCCCAAATATGCATTCATTTATAATTTTGAACATGTTTATGGTGGTGAAGCGGTCTACTCTTTGGTGAAAAAGCTGTATCGGGCTGTCTGGTGAATTTATGAAGCTAATAACCTGGAATTAACTGCAGAACTTATAAATTCAAATTTCTAACTGTCTAATACCAATAATATGTATATTAGAATAAATGTAACGTCAAAGTATTTCAATTTTCACATGTACTATTATTTTTTATAATTTACTTTATATTATTTACAGTTTATTTACATACCTGAGGAGTGAGGAGTGAGGACTTGCAAAAAATAATGTATTAAGACTTCTCTTATCTTGAATCTATGACCGACTCTTGTCCTGCCAATTGAACATTCTAAAGTAGGAAAAAAAATTAGTAATACCTGATATACTCCCCTGCAAGCATGTTGATTAAAGATTACTTGACTCGTTGTCACTTGTCAGGGGAGTTATTTTAAACACAAGTTCAACAATGTAAAGTGTGTGTTTTTTTGGTGAATGTATGACCATGTGGGTAATGGAAAAGACTCACCAAATCGGAACTCACCACCAAAATGAAAACCTGCTTTGTTGTGGTTGCTCAACCTCCACGTCATCGTCGTCATCATCATCGGGTTGTTGCGGTCTTGTTGTTGCATATCCATAATATTCAGTGCCAGAGGGAAAGATCAGGTCAACGAAACCTGATGATGACTGATCCTGACCAAGTAAAGATTCTGACCCTGAGTGAGGATATCTACTAGTGCCCGTCGAATAGCCGTGCCCATATGATAAGTACCTAATATTGTATAATTAACCCTAGTTGTTAAGGGCATTATCATTGTTTTTCTGGTTAATTATTCCTCATAGGTGAATTTTCTGTCTTCAGGTGATTAGAAGAGGTTGGACAAGATTCAAGCCAATCAAGGCGCTTTAAGGCCCAAAAGTGATCAAGATCAAGTGTGAAGCGGTCCTGCAAGAAATCGGGCTGTTAAGATTAAAGGTTGGACCACTTTCAACGGTAGAGATGAAGATAGCTTCGAAGACCTCATCAAGGCCACGCTTTGTGAGGTCCGCGTTGGATATGTTTTGATGGATGAGATTGGGCATTCACGGAAGATTGATGGTTAAAACATCCACTTATGGGAGTTACCATGCATCAAGTAGATGGTGGACATGCTCGCCTCCACACATGCAGCAAGTGGAGCCCACCAATCACAGTGCTGATCTATCTCATCTATCATCAGCCGTCCATCAAGAAGACAACATCAATGGAGGGTCAGCAGTGAATGCTTTTAAATTTCAAACGGTTGTCTACCATTCAACACGTGTGATCAGCCCTATGGATAGATCATCCATCCAGCCATCATATGCTTCCAACCTCCATCTCCACCACTGCACGTCCAGCAAAGCAGGTGGACCCACATCAATGTCTAACACAACCGCCCATCCATCAAGCTTCTCACGTGCCAAGCTACAGCAGCGTCCACAACAGCCCCATGTACAGCAGCAATGTGGCCCCCATTCCAACCGTCCATCCAATTCAACCGTTGGGTTGCCACACGTGCTACTTTACATCCACCGTCTAGCAGAAATGGACCCAACCTCAATCAGTGACTGCCATAGCAAAGCGGCCCACTGCATGTGCCTCCAATCTCCACCGTCCTACACCACACGTGTACAACAGTTAGGATGGGCGTCCAAACTTCTATCACCTGGACTGCCTTGCACGTCAGCAGCCACCAGAGGAGGCCATCTACCCGTCCACACAGATGCATCATCAGCCGTCCATCCAGCCAACATTGACCTCATCTCTCATCTGCATGTCCATCCTCCAGAAGATCAACCTCATCCATTTCAGCTCAACCGTCCATTTCACATCCAGATGTGGTGGACCCTAGCTGATCATTATCCATCAGCCGTCCACGTCCAGCTCTTGGACGTTCAAACAGATCACCCATCATCACCATCCAGCAGCTGCTTTATCAGGACCAACCACCACTGCAGGATCGTCCATCTCCAACGTCCACAACATCTGGACTGCCCATCTTCAACACCACAAGCAGCAACAGCTGCTTCTATCTTTAGTTGACGTCCAGTAGTTGGAGATCTCCAGCACCAGCCATCAGCAGCCGTCCTTCATCTCCATCAGCAGTTGCAACACACCAGATCAGCTGGACGGTCCAGATTCCAGCACCAGCGTCCATACCCACCACACGTGCTGGACTCCCCATCTTGTGAAGCGGCATTGCTTCATCTCAGCCGTCCACAAAATCTGGAGATCACATCGAGTTCTGCAGTGAATGGCCAACACTATTCCATCCAGCATGTGCAGACCTATCCTCCACACGTGCCAGCTCAAAGCAGCATTCAAGGGACATTAACATCTCCACTGTCCAGCTGGAGATCAGCTTCATCCCTCCAACCGTCCAAAGCCATCGCACGAGCATCCAGCTGTGGTTCAGTCGTCAATCTCAACCAAACGATAGAGACTCCACCAGCATCCACCATTCAGCATTTGGGATGATTTCGATGGACCACACAACCAGCCTCGTTCACCGTCCAACCAGTTCAACGTCAGAAGGCCTCCAGCGTGCAACTAGTGGACCCCTCTGTTGGCACATACAACATGCTTCAACCGTCCATCCCTCCAGTTCACATGATCACGTCCAGCAAGTGTGGGTTGTCCAACAACCGTCAATCCACTCCATCCATCATAGCAAACTCCATCCGTTCATCCAAGGAGCAGTAACACACCAATGTCCAGCAATGGACGTCTGTCCATTCTCCAGTAACTGGGACACTCATCATCTCCATCATCCACCATCCAAAGTTTAGCTGGACCAAACGTGCAAAAGGTCTGGACGTCCATTCATCCAGATGCTCTCCAGCTCCTTCCAGCCATCCAACCATCTGCCACACCAGCGGCCAGCTCTCCACCATCCAGTGGACCCCTTGATCCTTCTCATCATCTCCACCATGGCAGCAAGAGAGGAGCTCTCTCTCTCTCTCTCTCTCTCTCTCTCTCTCTCTCTCTCTCTCTCTTCCAACACATGTGTAAGGCTTGGAATTGCCACCTCATCATCCAAGCCTCACTCCAAGCCCAAACCTAAAAGAAAAGTTTTCTTTAGGCTTGGAGTGACACCTAGGATTGGAGTACTTTTCTTGCCACATGTCCATCCAAGCCTAACTCCAAGCCCAAACCTAAAAGCAAAGTTTGCTTTGGGCACTCCAAGCCTAACTCCATTCCCAAACCTAAAGAAACTTTTGGTGTGCCACCTAGGCTTGGGAGCTCCTCATGAGGCTATAAAAGAAGCTCCTCTCCCTCTCATTCTCATCAATCCCATTCTCTACAACTCCTCCCTTCTCTTCTTTAGTTTTCTCTTCTTTCTTTTGTAGTGTAGAGTAGTGTAGTTTTTCCTTTGTAGAGAATTTAGTCTTCCATTGTAGCATGGTTGGCTAAACCTCTAGCTAAGGCTAGGGGTGAAGCCTTTGAAGAAATTTGCAAGCTTTGGTTCTTTTAGTTCAACATTGGTGTGTGAATGTTGGAGTTTTCTTTGGTTGATTGGTTGGATTATCCACCTCGGCAGACGCTATTGTTGTGCAAGCCCCTTGATCCATCGTCGACTCCGGGCACGTTGGATGCTTGGGATCCCTTGCACACCAATTAGTTAGTTCATGATCGATAAAGTCCCTTGATCCACCGTCGACTCCGGGCACGTTGGATGCTTTGGATTCCTTACGGTCATCGAGCTAGTGCAGGTAAAGTCATCGATCTGTAAAATCCCTTGATCCATTGTAGACTCCGAGCACATTGGATGCTTTGGATTCCCTGCGATCGATAGACGAGATCTTAACGGTTGGATCGGTCAATCAAAGCCTCCTATCTTGTAAGTATGCATTTGATCGTATGAATTGTGATCTTATCGGTTGACTTGTTGGCAAAGTTGTTGATCTGTACAATTCCTTGATCCAAAATAGCAAAAAGATAGGCAAAATAGCAAAGAGATAGACAACTGGAAAGATTTTTTACAGGAATTCCACACCCCCAACCTAAATGTAACATTGTCCTCAATGTTGAAAAATGAATGCATAGACAACTGCAACATGAGAGCAAAAATGGTAAAGAATAGAGGGTAAAGAGTACCTGAGAGGATGAATGCTTGTAAGCGCTGGAATTTTCTAAGTTGCCAAAACAAAATACAACAAACAAACTAACCTACTAGTATACAAAAGGGGATCTCCGTCAGACTAAGAGATCAATCCTGATAAACAGGATCTTCCAGAGGGGTGGATTCCTCCTCTAGGGCAAATTCATCAAGAAAGGGCTTCAAACGCTGCCCGTTCACTTTGAATACATTTCCATTTTTGGGGTTCTCAATCTCAATAGCCCCATGAGGGTAAACAGTTTTGACTACAAAAGGGCCGGTCCATCGAGATTTCAGCTTTCCTGGAAACAGATGTAGCCTAGAATTGTACAAGAGAACTTTCTGAGATGGTTCGAAAGATCTTCGAAGGATATTCCTGTCATGGAATACCTTCGTTCTTTCCTTGTATATTCTGGCATTATCATAAGCCTCATTCCGGATTTCCTCCAACTCGTTCAGCTGGAGTTTGCGAAGCGAACTGGCCTTGTCAAGATTGAAATTGAATTTCTTTATAGCCCAATAGGCTTTATGCTCCAACTCCACAGGCAGATGGCAAGCTTTCCCATAGACAAGTCTATAGGGAGACATTCCAATCGGGGTTTTGTATGCTGTACGGTAAGCCCACAACGCATCGGTTAGTCTTAGAGACCAATCCTTGCGGTCTGGATTCACAGTTTTTTCCAAGATGTGTTTGATTTCCCTATTGGAAACTTCTACTTGACCACTTGTTTGTGGGTGATAGGGCGTACTCACCTTGTGTGTGATACCATATCTCTTCATTAAAGCCTCGAAAGGTCTGTTACAGAAGTGTGTACCCCCATCACTGATAATGGCTCGAGGCGTCCCAAATCTTGATAGAATATTCTCTTTTAGAAATCGTAGAGAACCATTTTGTGATCATTGGTTCTACACGGGATTGGCTCAACCCATTTGGAGACATAATCGACAGCCAATAGGATATATAGATATCCAAATGAGGAAGGGAATGGTCCCATGAAATCGATGCCCCAACAGTCGAAAACTTCAATGATCAATATCGGATTCAAAGGCATCATATTTCTACGGGAGATTCCTCCCAACTTCTGACAACGGTCACATGCTTTGCAAAAAACATGGGTGTCCTTGAATATTGAAGGCCAGTAGAAACCGCACTGGAGAATCTTGGCAGCGGTTTTCTTAGAAGAGAAATGACCACCACATGCATGAGAATGGCAAAAGGAGACGACACTGGTTTGTTCATTATCTGGAACACACCTCCTTATGATCTGATCTGGGCAGTATTTGAACAAATACGGATCATCCCAGAAAAAGTTGCGTACCTCGGTGAAAAATTTCCTTTTATCTTGTGGGGTCTAATGACTCAGAATTCTTCCTGCAGCAAGATAGTTAACAATGTCAGCAAACCAAGGTTGGCAAGAGACTTCAAACAACTGTTCATCAGGGAAAGTGTCCTTTATCAGTGTCGTCTCTACGGAATCAGAGAGTACTAGGCGAGACAAGTGATCAGCCACTACGTTTTCTACTCCCTTTTTGTCTCGGATCTCAAGGTCGAATTCTTGGAGCAAAAGGATCCACCTGAGCAAGCGAGGCTTAGCATCTTTCTTAGAAAGAAGATACTTGAGAGCCTGCATGATCAGTAAAAATCACAATTTTGGACCCAATCAAGTAGGACCTGAACTTGTCAAGTGCAAAGACTACGGCAAGGAGTTCCTTTTCCGTAGTAGAGTAGTTTACTTGCGCACTGTTCAAGGTTCTACTTGCGTAGTATATAACATAGGGCTTCTTGTCTTTTCTTTGCCCCAAAACTGCCCCAACAGCGTAGTCACTTGCATCACACATGATTTCAAAAGGTATAGTCCAATCAGGTCGTTGCATTATCGGTGCGCTGGTCAACATGCCTTTAAGCTTGGTGAAAGCTTCTTGGCAGTCATTGGTCCACTCGAATGGAGCATCCTTTTGCAGGAGATTGCATAATGGACGAGAGATATGACTGAAGTCCTTTATAAATCTCCTATAGAATCCTGCATGACCCAAGAAAGAACGAATGTTTCGTACACTTATGGGGGCTGGTAGGTTGGCAATTAAGTCGATCTTTGCCTTGTCTACTTCTATTCCGTTGGATGAAATATTATGTCCAAGAACAATTCCCTTTTGAACCATAAAATGACACTTTTCCCAATTCAAAACAAGATTCTTTTCTTCACACCTTGTCAAGACCAATTGTAAATGGTTCAAACATTCATCAAAGGAACAACCAAATACCGAGAAGTCGTCCATGAAGACTTCTAAGAAATGTCCAACCATGTCAGAGAAAATGCTGAGCATGCATCTCTGAAAAGTGGCAGGAGCATTACACAGTCCGAAAGGCATCCTCTTGTATGCAAAGGTGCCAAATGGACAAGTGAATGTGGTTTTCTCTTGATCCTCTAGGGCAATCTCTATTTGGTTGTATCCAGAGTACCCATCTAGGAAACAGTAATAAGAGTGACCAGCTAACCTCTCTAACATTTGATCAATGAATGGTAGAGGAAAGTGGTCCTTCCTAGTACACATTCTCCAACCAGTAGTGACTCTAGTTGGCACCAACTCATTGTCTGCATTTGCAACTATGGTAACTCCAGATTTTTTGGGTACCACTTGGGTTGGACTTACCCATTGGCTATCTGAAATAGGGTAGATGATACCCACATCCAATAGCTTGAGGACCTCGGCTTTAACCACTTCAGTCATGTTTGGGTTCAATCTCCTTTGTGGTTGTCTAGAGGGTTTAGCATTCTCCTCGAGGTGTATCCTATGGGTACAAATCAGGGGATCAATTCCCTTGATATCAGCAATTGTCCAACCTATGGCATCCTTGTGTTCCTTGAGAACATTGATCAATTTGTCCTCTTGGTCTTTATCAAGGTGAGATGAAATAACCACAGGAAAAGTATTGCCTTGACCCAAGTATGTATATTTCAGTTCCAAAGGTAATGGCTTCAGGTCAAGCTTTGGTGCTTCAATTCTTGATGGTAGAGGTCGTGAATCATTTAGAGAGAGTTTTTCAAAATGGGGCCTCCACTGGTTTGTATCATGCACAAGGGTGGATTCTAACAATTCATTCACCACTTCTAAAATTATCTCATCATCAGAATCAGCAAAGTGGGCTAGACATGCTTCTAAGGGTTCGGACAGAGAGGTTAGAAGGAATTCTTCTTCCATAAGGGTATCGATCAGGTTGGCCTCATGGATCTCATCATCATTCCCTTATTGTTTACACATGTGGAAAACATTTAGCTCTAGCTTCATATTGCCAAATGAAAACTTCACGACCCTATTCCTGCAGTTGATCACAGCATTGGAAGTTGCCAGGAATGGTCGGCCAAGAATAACAGGTATCTGGGTGCTAACATTTGCTACAGGTTGGGTATCTAAGACGATGAAGTCTACTGGGAAGTAGAATTTGTCGACTTGTACCAACACATCTTCCACTACTCCTCTCGGTATCCGTACAGATCGATCGGCAAGTTGCAAGGTGGTTCTGGTGGGTTTCAATTCACCGAGTCCCAGTTGTTCGTACACCGAGAAGGGTATAAGATTGACACTCGCCCCTAAGTCAAGAAGTGCTTGTTCGACCCGGAAGTTCCCTATTGTGCAAGTAATAGTAGGACTACCTGGATCTTTGTATTTTGGGGGAGAGTTCTGGTTGATGATAGCACTGACCTGTTCAGTAAAAAAGGCTTTCTTTTGTACATTGAGCTTGCGCTTAATAGTACAAAGATCTTTCAGAAACTTGGCATATGAAGGTATCTGCTTGATTGATCCAACAAGGGTATGTTGATTTTCACTTGTTTAAAAACTTCCAAGACATCTTGAGCTTTAACCATTGCTTTAGATGAGAGTAGGCGTTGGGGAAACGGGACCACTGGCTCGAAAACATGCTCTGTCTCCTTCTCAGGTTGATCATCACTAGATCCGTCATCACTTTTAGATGATTCCTTAGGTTTATCAACTGTCCTAGGAATATCTTTTTCAATCACGTTACCACTTCTTAGGGTGGTGACAGATTTAGCGTGCTCAACATGAGGGTTGGAAGAACCTAAATCATTCACCTCATACTGTCCCTTCGGGTTAGGTTGAGGTTGGGCCGGAAAGGTCCCTTTCTCCTTAACATTCTGTCGTGATTCGATTCTTTCAACGGAAGTTTTGAGCTCTTGGAGGGTTTGCATGATGTGCGTGATGTTCTGATCTTGTCTTTGATTGATTTGAGCTTGTCCCTCCATGAATGTATGCAAAGTATCCTCTAGGGTCTTCCTTGGTGGGGGCACATACGGTGTGCCAGTGGAAGGCACTTGAGGATTATTGCCTACATTGGCAGTTTGTCCATTTCTCCAACTGAAGTTTGGATGGTTCCACCAATTAGGATTATACGTGTTTGACACTGGGGCATTGAAAGGCCTTTGATAAGTATTCATGACATTGGCTTGATCGTGCAATAATTCTTGAAAAGATGTGATTGTAGGACAACCCTTGGTAAAGTGTGCATCGCTCTTACAAATGTCACAATAACTTTCAGTTTCCCTGGTTTTAATAGCGTTGACCTTCCTTAATTCCATGGCTTCTATTTTACGTGTGAGCCCTGCTATCTTTGCATTGACATCGTCATCCTCGGTTAAAAGATAAACATCTCTTTTTTCATTGGGCCCAGGCTTGGTCTTAACGGGTTTGTCAAATGTGTCCCAAGATTGGGAGTTTTCTGCTAAGAAGTCAAAGTATTCCATAGCCTCATCAGAACCTTTGCTCATGAACTCCCCATTACACATCATTTCTACGAATTGGTGCATGACTGGGCTCAGTCCATTATAGAAGAAGCTAATCAAGCGCCATGTTTCGTAGCCATGATGTGGGCAAGCAAGTAAGAGTTCCTTGAAACGTTCCCAATACTGAAAAAAAGTTTCATTCTCCTTTTGAGAAAAATTCATTATATCTCATTTCAGGGTGTTGGTCTATGAATAGGGAAAAACTTTTTAAGAAATTTCTTAGTCATCTCTTGCCATGTCCCTATGGTTCTGGGCCTTAAGGAGTGCAACCAAGACTTGGCTTTCTCCTTCAAAGAAAAAGGAAATAGTTTTAACCTAACCAAGTCATCAGAAACGTTGTCGTAATGCAAAGTAGCGATTACTTCATCAAATTCCCTCAAATGTAAATAGGGACTTTCAGTGTCGAGTCCATGAAATTTAGGAAGTAACTGTATCACTCCAGGTTTAAAATCAATGTTGCCCGCATTCACCGAAAAAACCATACAAGAAGGAGTACTCGTTCTTGCAGGTTGCAAGTAATCACGTAAACTCCTAAATGGTGGCTCATTGTGTACTTCATTCTCATCTTGATCATATTCATTTTCATTCTCGGCCATGTTTATGGTTAATTCACAAGTATCAGGAAGTTTTCTAACACAGTGATTGGATAGACCTTCAACCAAAATTCCGTCGCTTAGAAGACGTCTTGTGTGATCACGAGTCCACTTACGCATAAACACTAAACAAGGAGATAAGGAAAGAGGTTACCCGAAAAGAAGAACACTTGGCTATGAGTGATTCCTAAGAGCAACAAAATAAAATAAGTTAGTAGACTATTGACAAAATATATACATAAACCAATTCCAAAAATATTCTTAAACCGATGCCAATCCCCGGCAGCGGCGCCAAAAACTTGCTACAATCCGAAGATTGCACACCCAAGTGCAGGTAGCGAAGTAGTAAAATACTCGGTAAGACCGAGGTCGATCCACATGGATTGGGGTTAAGAAAACTTAGAGGAATTAGTTTATGTTAGTGAGATGAAATCTGGTTTATCCACGAGAGTGGAGCAAGTTGTGTGTGGTGAAAAACAAAAATAGAAAAGGGGCTAAGGCATCAGGGATCCACCTTTGATTCATTCACAAGATTCGATTCGTTGGTCCAACTATAACTCAACTGGAATTGAATAAAGATTCATTCCAACCGGAAGATGAAACAGTTAAACCATTTGCATATTTCATAAAAGATGGTGATCTGAACCGATTGATTTGACCATGAAGCACTCGTTAGTTGATCGTAGGGAATTCCAAGCATCCACTGTGCCCGGAGTCGACAATGGATCAAGGAATTGTACAGATCAACTAACGAGTGCTTCATGGTCAAATCAATCGGTTCAGATCACCATCTTTTATGAAATATGCAAATGGTTTAACTGTTTCATCTTCCGGTTGGAATGAATCTTTATTCAATTCCAGTTGAGTTATAGTTGGACCAATGAATCAAATCTTGTAAATGAATCAAAGGTGGATCCCTGATGCCTTAGCCCCTTTTCTATTTTTATTTTTCACCACACACAACTTGCTCCACTCTCGTGGATAAACCAGATTTCATCTCACTAACCTAAACTAATTCCTCTAAGTGTTCTTAACCCCAATCCCTATGGATCGACCTCGGTCTGACTGAGTATTTTACTACTTCGCTACCTGCACTTGGGTGTGCAATCTTCGGATTGTAGCACCATACTGATACTCGTATTCAGGGCCAGGCTGTTGAGATTGAGATGAATAACTTGGATTTGGTTCATATGGTAGATGTGGAACAACGTCAGGAGGACTACTCCAACATGAAAGTGGCGGAACAGGTTCCCTATAATCCCATTGGTTGTAAGAATACCCATAATTCCTCGGATCATAGCCATACGCATGCTGATGTTCCAGATCTGTCGGTGTAGATTGCGGTGCAGGTGCAGGACCTGTAGGTGCAGGACCTGCAGGTGCACTACTGGAGCTAGGCTCTTGCTGGCTGTATCGTGACTCAGTACACTCATAAGTTCGACCCCCTCGGCCCCGCCTGCTTCATCGAAGTTCATCAGCCTCGCGATCCGTAGACGGCTGTATGGTATCAGTAGCCCTGGTGGGTTGAGCAATGCCAGAAGTGGGACCAGCATTAGGTGCATCATCATCATCATCATCATCATCATCTGTTTCAGTATCGCTAGAGCTCGCACTCTTCTGCTGAGTTTGCATGAAATCCGCCCCCCTTTCTAGGTCCAACACAAATGCACGACTCTCTTGCTGTGCCCTGCGTATTTCTGGGTCTTCAACTTCTATTTCTTCACTATCATCTTCTATTTCTTTTTCCCTTACTTCCAACCAAGGTAGAAGTGGGTCATCCTCATCATAAATATTGTCCAAGTTTATTGGACAATAATCCCCATCACCGGTACTGGTAGGCCTCCTTGAATGCATGCGCATTCTTAGCCTCATGTTGTAATGCATAAAGACAAGTCTATCTAACGTCATAGTCTGAATTCTATTTCTATTCTTTGTATGAATAAGTGCAAAGCAACTCCAATTTCTTTCGCAACTAGAGTAAGACGTTGTTTGGCTCAAAATCCTTACTGCAATTTTTTGGAGAGCCGGTGTGTCCTCTCCGAAATTTATCCACCAGTCGGCGGGGTGCAACTTAAGTACTGCATGTTGTGCAAGAGTATCTCCAAAGCTACACTGGCGAGTTCCAAATATATCCAATTCATTCAAAGCCTTTATTTGTACATCTAAGTCAGGCTCTAATCTCTTTATCACGTTCTTTAATTCAATACGAATCTCATCATCCATAACAAATGATTGGGCATATCTATACCTAGGATTTAGGTAATAACCTGCTGCATGAATATCGTGGTGGAGCTGATTTGTCCATCTTTTGTTGATCAAATTCCAGTAAGATTGCCAGCTTGAACAATCACGTTGAATTGCCAACTTCGCTTTATCCATGGCGTCGTAGAGGAAGCCCATCGTAGGTGCTTCATCGGTTTCAACAAGACGAAGTACCCTCATCAGTGGTTCCATCACCTTTAAAATTTTCTTAACCCTCTTCCAATATTTGTTGTCTCTTATGGTGTTTACAACATCAACCGGCGTCCCTGATGTCTTCTTTCCATATTTTGTGTTGAGCCATTGTTGGGAAGCAAACATTTCACTCAACTCTCCCCTATGCTGATACAAACTCTCTAAAGCTATAAAGTTTGTTGCAAATCTAGTCGCCGCTGGCCTAAGAAACTCTCGTCCCTTCGTGAACTTCCTCATTATTGCAACTAGGTGATTATGGTTGTAAATAAATGTTGTCACTTCTTTTGCTTTTTCAACCATTTCCTTGACATTCTTTCTCTTTCCAATATCTTCCAATATAAGATCAATACAATGTGCAGCACACGGTGACCAAAATATATGTGTTCTCTTTAGCATCAACATATTTCCTGCAGACTTATATGTTGCTTCATTATCTGTCACAATCTGCACCACATTCTCCTCCCCAATCTCATCCACTACTTTATCCATCAAGCTAAAAATATATTTAGCATTTTTTATTTCATCCGAGGCATTAATTGACTTGTGGTACACTGTTCCCAAGTGGCAATACACCATAAAGTTGATCATGCTGCGTCTTGTTGGGCCAGTCCAACCATCACACATGATCGTGCATCCTCTGGCCTGCCATATGGGTTTAAAGGTATTTACGTATGCCTCTGTATCTGCATACTCTGCGTCTGTCCATTTTCCCCTAATCTCCTTGGCTGTGGAAGCTTTAATTCCTTCACCTGCTTCTGCTGCTGCATCAATTACCACCTGTCAATATGGAGAGTTTGCCGCATTAGGGGGTATGTTGGCATGTATAAATAACTTTGCTGCTGCCCTACCTAGTTTCTCAACAGAAGTTCTACTCCACATTTGTTTTATTTTCTTTTGTTTACTAGATTCTTTCCTAAAGAGGATCGGATCAGCAGAGGGTCTCCTAGGCACATCTTCTTCTTCCACATCTACATCTATAGGATGACGAGCTACATGTGAAGATGTGCCCTTAGTCAACCCGTCTACATGTGAAGATCTCCTAGGCACACCTTAGTCACAGTACAGCACGGGGGGTAAGGAAAGCAAGATACTTATGTCCTCAACAGTCAACCCGTCTATGTCAGCACACCAATTATCCCCAGAAACTCGGAAGTTTCGCTGATGGTTTTGCTGGTGCCAGTACATGTGGCGATACAAAGAGGGTTCAACATCGTCTCGCATCCTCGGCGCGAGATGGAGAAAATGGTCATAAAAGCAGGTCTGGGCAAAAAGCACATCTAATGATCAAAGAGAGAAAGAAGGCGAAAGCCTACAGGAAAGGTGAAAGAAGAGATACCTCAACGACAGGCCAAAAACCCATGAAGGACCGGCTATGCCGACAGGTCTTGTCCAGACCTTGGAAGATACGGGTTAAGATAGCCCCGTTCCAGTTATAGGGATGATGAAGATCCTCGACTAAACGAAGAAACTTAGGATCAACCCTCTCATTCGCATGGCAAAAAAGGAAGGACCCGAAGGCATAAGTGATCATGGCCCGGGCTTTGTGGAGGGCCTCTCGCTCGGTGGTGGGGATGACGGAGGCAAAAGTGTTGTAGAACCATCGCATCTTTACTTGATGGCCTTGGAATTCACCCTCGGGTGGGACATCACCGACGAGCTGTAGCCAGTCAGTGGAAGTGACGGGAGCCAGAGAGCTGACTTGAGGAACAACTGTTCCATGAAACAGAAAGCCTACTTGCATATAAATGTCCAGGGGAGTTATCCCCCATTCACCACAAGGGAGCTGGAAGGTGTGAGTCTCGTCCCGCCACCTCTCGCAAAGGGCCGCGAGCATCATACGGTTAGCATCGTTGTTACGAAAACGTAAGGTGAGGAGGCCAGCAAAAGGAGTACCATCCAGTACTCGTTCAAGCAAGGGCTGTGGATCCTTCACCCAGTTGTCCCAGTGATCCCTGGTACCTCGACCCTTGATAGCAGGAAGAGGTTGATGCTCCATAGCTAAGTGTTAACGTCAGATTTTGTAATAGGATCCTCCGGTTGTTCACCTTCTCTCTAGCAGGGATTTCCTCCGATAGACCTGTAAGAAGACAGAAAGCAACTTAGGGTGGCTGGTGTCCAGCCGTTAGCCCTCTGATGCTTAAGTCAGGCAAAGCAAGAAGGAGAAAAACCAGGCAAAAGCAGGCCAGAGATTGAATGTTGTGTACCTTTCTCTGAAAGGAATCATCCCTTTATATAGATCTGAAGCGATCCAATCTGTTACGTAAGATATTGAGATCCCGCTGATTTCGTGTACGATACGAGATCCTGCTGATTTCGTGGGATAAGATCCTTATCCTTAGAGGCGAGATCTAACCCAATTACTTATTTCGGCAATCACGTTCCTTGATAGCAATCCCTTGAGATTTGGAACCACGAGAAGATAAGCCCAAAATCAACCTATACAGGCTGCTGGTAGGCGTAGTAGTAGCGTTGATTGCTCATGTTGAGCTGAAAGCCGTAGTTGGAGTCATAGCCAGTGAAGAGGAAGGAGACACCGAAGGGGCGGAGACCACCGAACTAGGTGTAACCCTACTTGGTGTCACAGAGGGATTGGACAAGCTGCTCGACGGGAATCGGGTGCTGGTACTGAAGGCTAAGGGATGTCGCCACAGAAAACTGTTCGTATGTTAGAAGATGGTCGCGAGTCCAAGTGCTCGCTCATTCAGATGTAACACTTTTCAATGACTTGTGAGAAGGTCTGCTCGCAGATCGAGAAGGGAATCTCTGCTTTGCCTCATCTGACTATTAGCTATGGGAGCTCGAAGCCTTGCGAATAGGTGCTCCGTATTTATCCATCCTGCGACTCTCGAGCAGATGATCTCGAGAGTCGAATGGGCACTTCCGTATTTACCCGATCTGCGACTCTTGATCAGATGATCTCGAGAGTCGAATGGGCACTTCCGTATTTACCCGATCTGCGACTCTCGATCAGATGATCTCGAGAGTCAAATGGGCGTCCGTGTAAAATCTAAATAGCTGAGTTGATCTCCATTATTTTGCCTATAACACTAAGGAACACATGTGGTCCCCTCGGCGGACGATGAAGGCAGGATCATCCTCATCAATCACTCGACGCCCTCTGGTACCATCCGCCATTGAATCCTACAAGCTTGGCAAGGTAAGTCCCTATCCTTTACCCGTTAAAATCCAAATTACCATCCAGGAAACCCATGGGATTGGACTCACATTCAAATGCAAAATCTAAAGTCCAACTCCATGTGTCACCTAGGATATGTGTTGGGCCCATTGAAAAAAAGCAAGGCCCACCTTAAAGAAGGTTGCATGGCATGCCTTAGGCAAGAAAAGTGCATCATCCAAGGACACATTTTGGACAACAAATGCACTCAAGTGTCACGAGATCAACAAGGGATAAGAATCCTACTTCACATGAGAAATCCCTTTTCAAAGTCTATATGTCGTCAATGATTGGTCCACTTTTATGCCAAGGCCATGATTCTCATTTAAGGTGTTTCCACCTTTTTACACATGTACATGGACAAGTGGAGAATAGGAGGGAAGTGGGCCCCCAAGAGCAACCCAAATGCCTCATCTCAATGGGTTGGAGGGAGCACATAGCCCACTTGAAGAATATGAGGACCCATTCATGGGTTAACCATGGGCAACCCTATGTGCACCATCTTGATGAAAGTTTTGACCATGAGAATACAACATGGCGGTCTACCCACAAACACATGAATCAAAGAAGCTAATGGTAGAAAGTCGATGCACATAGCCCACATGAAGAATCAAAGTTGGAAATGCCCATGTAAGGGCAAGTTTGGGCAACTTATGTGCACCAATTTCTTTACCAAAAAGAGAGACCATTTGAGCATAAAAGGGCATGGCTTGATGGGCCACCCAACCATCATGAAAATGGATAAGAGTGGTATACGTAGCCCACTTGAAGATTAAAATCCAAAATGTCTCAAAGCATGGGACAAAAATGGGCAACTTATGGGTATCATCCTTTCTCACAAATTGAAAAAAAAAATCACTCATATTTGAGAATGATGGTAGATGACCCACCAAGCCCCCAAAGAAAAGTTCAAGGAGCTATGGTTGCATGGATATCTCACTTGAGGATCATCCATTTGAGAGTAATAACATCTAAGGAAACTCTTGAGGACTACTTTCCTCCCACAAGGAAAAACCATTTGAATTTAGTGAGATTGTTGGAACAACTCACTCATGGGACTTGGAGATGGTCAAGTAACTCAAGTCCTCCATCCATAAAAAAAAGCATGAAAAGGAAAAAATCCTACATGCATAAAGTGTAGGGGGGCACACATGGTTCAAAGAAGTGCACAAGTTTCAATGAAGGCCTAAAAGCCCATCCATATGGAAAGACTCCAAGGAGCCCACTGTTAGAACTAGAGAATGAACATTCTCTGGGATGTTGGGTTTTGTTGATCTGGGGTTCTGAATAATAGAAACATTCGTAGACAATCACAAGCTTTCACAAAAGTACACAAGAGAAGAGATATCGCAAGGCGAATTTTATTCCAGAGATTCTGAGATCTTGTACATTCCAGGCCGTGATCTGGCACGAGCCCTTAATTACATCGAATGATCGATGACCCTTGATTAAAAGGCAAAAGATTAGTCAGCGGGGACTATGGTTTCAGAGTTCATAGTCGCGGAGACCTGTGTTTTGGTGGTCGTAGAGACCTGTATTTGTATGGTCGCGGAGACCTGTATTTGTGGTGTTCTGTTATAGACTGAATCGTCTTTGTACGAGTCGGATGTCTGTCCCATGTTTTGACCGGAGATCCGGGCTGAGACTGTCAGGGTTTATGGCCGGGAAGGACGACTCTGGGCCCGCGCCTGTCAATGTAGGGACAGGTGACCTCGAGAAGTCCATTCCACGGTTGTATGTACCTGAGCAGCTCAACCAGCGGATGCCGTTTTGGATGGGTAGGGCATCGACTGTTCTTGAAGTATCAGTCTTTAACAAATTGTGTGTGATAGTTTAGAACTCTCCTGGTATAGTTTATCGTGTTAACCATAGTCCCCTTTGCTTAATCCGGGCCTGAATCCGAGTCATATTATGGTAGTACATGTAATGATGATGCATCAGTATGGCTCTGGGCACTGGTGGCTTCTCTTCGGGAGGATTACTCCATTCGTTTCGTCGGATCGGGTCGGATCCAGAAGGCTCGCGTTCTGCTCATTGGGTGGCCCGGATGGGTCATTTGACCGCTCCATTGCGTCCGGAATGCTCGAAATACCCAAAATAGGCTCAAACGGGGATTGAAAGCGTTATAGAACGAGGATTTAAGGGTGCTGGAATGAACGCTCAAGGTGCTGATTTTTGCGATCCGCTGGCCTGATTTTCTGGATGCGCTGGGGCCAGTGCGTCCAAAAATGTATTTTTCTGATCCGCTGGCCTATTTGGCGATGCGCTAGGAACAGTGCATCCAAAAAATATATTTTTCTAATCCGCTGGCCTATTTTGCGATGCGCTGGGGCCAGTGCGTCCGAAAAATAACTTTGTTTATGATTTATTTGATCCACTGGCCTATTTTGCGATGCGCTGGGGCCAGTGCGTCCGAAAAATAATTTTGTTTACGATTTATTTGATCCGCCGATGGCTTTTTTGATGCGCCGGATCACTTTTATGATGCGCTGGGATCAGCGCGTCGAAAAGGGTGACTTGAGTTATTTCATCTCCAGACCTGTTATGGTCGGAGGTGCGATTTCCGACGAGGGGATCCGGTGATCGGAAAAGGATTTCGGTGATCGAAAAAAGGTTTTTCGGCGACGAGGTTCTCTCTCTCTCTTGCTGAATCGTCCGAATGAGGTGGTGGGAGGGGGTATTTATAGGTAAAGTCGCCCAATAGGCGATCGACACGTGTAGTGCATCAAGAAATTGGGTCGGCGCGTCGATTAAAGTCACTCGGCGCGTCTCAAAATGGCTGAGTTCGGAGGCTGATTTGCAGGACGCGCCAGCTGTCAGTGCGCCCTGAAATTGGTTGATTTTTTTGATGCGCCGGGTGAATTTTTGGATGCGCTGGAAGCAGTGCGTCCTGAAATTCAATCCGTCCGAATTTCTTGACGCGCTGGAGGACTTTTGTGATGCGCTGGGGGCAGTGCGTCCTGAAATTCAATCCGTTCGAATTTCCCGATGCGCTGGAGGACTTTTGTGATGCGCTGGGGGTAGTGCGTCCTGAAATTCATTTTCTGAATGCGCTGGACGTATACGTGTCTCTCGAACTTGGGTTTTGCAAATTGGGGGATTTGTGGGGTCCGCCTCGCGATGAATGCTGATGCACTGCTCCTATCTCTTCATATTTGAGGTAATCCTCCCAAATTTTGACAGTTTTTATCGTGATGACCGGTGGGGTCCACCACTGGCCCAATTCCCTGCTTTTGGTCAAGTCTGGTGTGTGTCGCGATTCGTGCCGCGATTTCCGATGCACTGGCCCTAAATTCGACCGAGTGATGGTTTAGGCATTCAGAATTGTCGTTTCGGGGATCCTCACTTTTGGGACCCCAACACCCACTACACTTTGTACAAAGATGTACAACATAATCAAGAAATGGTGGAAGATTTGGGCTATTTGCCCATAAAGGCCCAGCTAAGAAATCTAGCCCACTTGAGATCCAAGTGAAGAATGGGCTAGTCACCTTGGTCCATACACATGTGAAGAAAGATGGGGTCACCCAAAGTGAGCCCCATGAGCCCAAAACTTGAGATGGGCCCTACCATGCCCATGGGCCCAAATCTTGGAAAGAAGATGGAAAAGAAAAAGAAAGCTCCAAAGGAAATGACAAGGGCAAGAAAGTGAGAGGGAGCCCAAAATGAAGCATTGGGCCCATCAAATACACCAAGGGCCATGACTTCACTTTGAGCCCATTTGATACATATGAAAAGAGGCCCAACTCCCATAAAAAAGATAGAGTATTTTGCCATGCACACTTGATGACATGGCAAAATCACCCTTTACATAAAGGGAGTGTGAAAAGGAGAAAAGGAAGAATGAAATGAGAAGCTAGCAATGTCCCTCTCCATGCACCACCTTTGAAAGAGATTGGAGATCTAGAAAAGGTCAAGAATGCTTGGGCCCTACATAAAGAAAAGAAAACAACCATGAGAAGAGACAATGAAGAAGGAAAAGGACAAGAAAGAGAAAGGAAGTGGTCCATACCTTTACCACTTACCAAGAAGGGACCACCTTGCTGTCCCAAAATTTCTCTAAGGGCCACCACTTGAAAAGGGCAAAGAACCACCAAAAAAGAGAAAGGAAACTTGAAGAAAGAGAGAGTATGAGAGAGAGAAGAGAAAGATTGCACGTTGAAGGGGGCAAGGGTGCCCCATGTTATATAGAAAAGGGAAGGGTACCCTTTTACCCAGCCCACCAAGGAAACCGGGGGTCAGAGACCGTCCGGGCGGCCCATAGGAGGCCGTCCTACCCCCTACCTATGTGAAACGACTTCTCCTCCCCTCTCCTTGGGAAGAACTCCTCCTTGGGAAGGGTGGTTGCAAGTGAATCTTGTACCTCCATGTAAAAATGAAGTAATGGAAGAGAATGGTGAGAAAAAGGAAGAGATCTCACCAAAATCTCATCTTGTGAGAAATTGGAGGGAAATTGGCTTGATGATGTGGAAAAGTTCCATGGAATTTTCAAGGAAAAGAAAGAAAAAGATTGACTTGGTCAAACAGTGATCTCAGCCAGCCAAGGGTATGACCTGATGATCCGAACCATTCAAAGAAAAATTCCCGTAGTCTCCAACCTGGATTGCTGCTCTCTTGTACATATTTTTGGTCCGAAGACCTTAAACTACGTCGGGATCAAGATCCCGAGGGACTTTTTAATAAAAACCGGTAGCAGTCTGGATCGTCGAATCAAGATCCGCTGATACCGGATATTTTCCAAAAAAAGAACAAAAAATAAGTTTTCCCTGTCATGCACAGCATTTTGGTCCGAAGACCTTAAACTACTGTCGGGATCAACGTCCCGAGAGATTTTTAATAAAAACCAGCATCGATCCCAGCCGTTCAGGCCAAGATCTGATGATCTGGATCATTTCGAAAACGAAAAAAATGTGTTTGCCCCCTTTTGTACAGCATTTTGGTCCGAAGACCTTAAACTACGTCGGGATCAATATCCCGAGAGATTTTCAATAAAAACCGGCATCGGTCTTCATTAAGGCCTGATAACTCCGGACACTTTCTAAAAAACAAAAAAAAGTGTGATTTCCAGCATCGCTTGCACAGCATTTTGGTCCAAAGACCTTAAACTACGTCGGGATCAAGATCCCGATGGACTTTTTAATAAAAACCGGTAGCAGTCTGGATCGTCGAATCAAGATCCGCTGATACCGGACATTTTCCAAAAAACAAAAAATATATGCTCTGTTTGTACAGTTTTGGGGTCCGAAGACCTTAAACTACGTTGGGAACAAAATCCCGAGAGATTTCCAATAAAAACCAGTGAAAATCTTGACCGTTCAAAATTGAGATTTTATGACCTGGAACAGTTTTCGAAAAATCACAAAAAAGAATGTACTTTCAGCATGTACATAAAGTTTTTTTTATGGTCCGAAGACCTTAAACTACACTGGGATTAATTTCTCAGGGGACCTTTCTTGCTTTCAACCAAAAACCGGCATCAGCCTTGATCAAGGTTCGATAACCCGGATCATTTCAAAAATACTAAAAATATTTTAAAGCTTTCCACAAAAACCAGCATCAATCTCGATCATTCGAGCTGAAATCTGGAACTTTTTCCAAAAAAAAAAAAAAAAAAAATGATTCACAAAAAATTTCAACTGCACAAATTCATCTCCAGTGGTCCGAAGACCTAAAACTACACTGGGATTAACTTCTCGGGAGCTTTTTTTCCTAACTTGTTCCAGACATGGCTGACACTTGATCATACGGGTGTCTGGAATCTTTTAAACAGGTAAGGGCTGAGGTGGGCAGAACTCCGCAATCCTATTCGTGTTGAACGCACCGTGATAGACAACCTTGATTTGGAAGTCGCTGTTGAATCTAACGGATGTTCCCTGTTCTTAAAACTCATAAAGGGGATTAAGGCTGTTGGGAGGTGGAGCGCACCCTCACGGAATTGTGAGCAACGTAAGGCCCCAAACTGGATTGACTAAGGGAAATGTGAGGATGTGGCTCATTTTGTGGCCGAAGGAGTCCGTCGGACGATACGTGGTCTATGTGCATTGCACATGAGGAACAGGCAGCTTTGTGGGTGTGTTGACTGAAAACCCTCAAAATCTCCTCATCCGAAGATGTAAAACTACGGCACTTAACTGTGTGAGACTCGTCTTGCTCGCTGACGTAAAATGGATCGGGTGCCTTACTAGCAGTAGAATCTGGAAGTGGATGAAAATTCCATACTTTTCCCTGCATTTCATAAAAATCACAAAATACCAAAACATTGCAAAATATTTTCAAAAATCACAAAAAAATATTTCCCTTGCTTTCAATCAAATACTTGCAAAAATCACAAAAAATATGTCCCTTGCTTTCAAATCAAATACTTGCAAGAATCACAAAAAATATGTCCCTTGCTTTCAAATCAAATACTTGCAAAAATCACAAAAAAATATGTCCCTTGCTTTCAAATCAAATACTTGCAAAAATCACAAAAAATATTTTCCTTGCCTCCAAATCAAATATTTGCAAAAATGACAAAAAAAAATTCCTTTGTTTTCAATAACCGATCTCTATCCTGACCACTCAGATAAAGATTCGGATCACATATTCACAAAATCACAAAAATTGGCACTGCCCCCAGCACTACACTTCAGGAGTCTTGAACTCCACTCTCTTCACAATTTAGGATGACGGATCCAATCGCCCGCAAATTGGAATCTTGACCAAAACTGGCGACCAAGCAATCGCATTTATGGCCAGAAGAACATCTTGAAGTCAGATAACATCCTCGTACATTCTCATTAAGCAAAGAAACAGCATCTTGGGACAATGGACCTGATCGACCACGCGTCGGGATCTTGACCAACCCATTGACCAAACATTCGCATTAAAAGGAAAATCCCCAGGGGAGCACAACCCCGCAAGCAATAAGCTCAAAATTCTCTGCATCTCCAGCAAAAGCAAAATCATCAAACTGAAAGAGAATGAGCCAAGCCATGCATTCATCATGCATCTCCATGCATCAGCATCCATCGCATCAATCATCATGTTTACATGCTTTCAAAATAAAAGTCGATTAGCCAAAGACCCCACAGGCATCCCTAGTGGAGGCGCATGCAAACCAGATTTCCATTTCAAAAAGAGAAAAAAATATTCCCATTTGCAAATAAAAACCCCATAGAGTATCACTCCCCAGAGTGGGTATCTTTTTAAAAATCCAAAAAATATTTTCTCAGTAGAGCATTCTGCCTCCAACACACTAGGAGATCTTCCATATCTCTGGGTAGGAGTCGACGCAAAAATCAAATAAGATCTGATATCTCGCGGTTTCCCCGGAGACCATCGGATCCAATGCACTCAAAGTACGGTCGAACTGAACTCCAGTGTCAGTGCGGTCGTACCACATGCCAAGATACAAAAGATGAAAGCCAAAAGGCTCGGTCAAAGAAACCATTTGAACAGGTGGAAACGAAGAATTGTAACCCAAGTATCAAAATCAGCAGATTGGGTGGAAAGAGTTCACCCGCACATACGTAGGCGTGGATGCCTGAAGTACCTTGACTGAGTCCAAGTCGGCGTAGTAGAATCCCGTAAGACTATCTGACGCAGGGCGTCTAACCACTTTGACAGTCAAGCAAAACAAGTACTCCTGGAGTGATCTGGGAGAACATCAAACATCACACAATCAATCACAGGGTCAGTAACCTCGTAAGACTGGCGACGCAGAGGCTCTGCTGTACCTTTCCGATGTTAGTACCGATCGGGAATGGAAGGGTTGCGATTGGGTACCCAGGTTGCAGCAAACTGCAGGGACAATCGCAACGTTTTCTCCAAACTCCCACGGTATGTACGAGTTATCAATTTCCAGACAACCAACTGATTCAGATACAAAGGATAACAAAGATTCCAGACCGCAATCAAGGAAAGAATGAATTGCAAACCAAGCATCGAAACCAGCAGGTCGGGTGGAAAGAGTCCACCCGCACATACCTAGGCATGGATGCCTGAAGTACCTTGACTGAGTCCAAGTCGGCGTAGTAGAATCCCGTAAGACTATCTGACGCAGGGCGTCTAACCACTTTGACAGTCAAGCGAAACAAGTACTCCTGGAGTGATCTGGAAAAACATCAAACATCACACAATCAGTCTCAGGGTCAGTATCCTCGTAAGACTAGCGACGCAGAGGCTTTGCTGTACCTTTCCGATGTTAGTACCGATCGGGAATGGAAGGGTTGCGATTGGGTACCCAGGTTGCAGCAAACTGCAGGGACAATCGCAACGTTTTCTCCAAACTTCCGCGGTATGTGCGAGTGATCGATTTCCAGACGATCAACTGGCACAGATGCAAAGGCAAGCAAAGATTTCAGACCATGATCTATGAATGACCGGGTCAGAAGTGGGGTGTCCACTCGCTTTGGCATTCGGTTGCACGCAACCTCTGCCAAAGAGGGGCATCTGTAGACACCCCACCTTCGGCTACACTGTTGGTAGAGGTAGCTGGATGAATGGAGGACCATACCCCCAAATCCCAAGTCCAAACTCAGCCAAACTCACCCTTGTAAGCCCCATTCCATAGCCCAGTTCAAGCCTGAACCCAGTCAACCCAGTCTTAAACATCAGCCTGAAAAACCCCTTATAAGAAAAGCCAGTAAAAAAAAATCCTAAAAAAAAGTCAAACTCACTGAGTCAACCCGCTGAGTTAACCCGCTGAGTCAACTCGTCGAGTCAAAACACCGAGTCAACCCGTCGAGTCAACCCGCTGAGTTAACCCGCTGAGTCAACTCGTCGAGTCAAAACATCGAGTCAACCCGTCGAGTCAACCCGCTGAGTCAAATCACCGAGTCGACCCGCTGAGTCAACTCACTGAGTCGACCTAGCGAGTCAAACAGCAGCCTCGAGGGAGCGACCGTACCTCGCTGGAAATCGAGGAACGGCCGTATGGGCGGCCCATAGCAGGCCGCCCAAAAATAATTACGCAAAATGCTACTGCCCGCTGCTATAAATACCCCCCTCCCCTTCTCATTTCAGCATCCCTTCAAGTCCATTCAGCCCGAGTGCGGTCTGAGTCCTCCTTCACCCCTTAGCCCATTTTCGCACCAAGGAGACCCCGAGTGAGGAGAGCCCAGCCCTGGTCCAGCCCAGCCTGACCACTGGTCCAAGCCTCCCAAGCCATCCAAGTCTTGATCTAGCCACTCGAAGCCAACCCTTGCGACACCAACGTCCATCCAGCTACTCTTTTCCAGCATCATCTCATTTGCATCTAGCATAAGTGCAACATTTACTTTTCTTCCAACCTCCCTGCTTCACTGCAAGCACCTTGATTATTCAAGCACACTGCATATGTCTTAAATTAAGCACCTGTCAGTTCGAGCGTATGCTCTGGGCTTGCCCGTTGTTGGAACCTACCCATCAGAAACTCTTACTGTTCAGACCTGCATTCATGCTTCACTATAAAGCACCTTGATTATTCAAACACACTGCATACGTCTTAAATTAAGCACATGTCAGTTCGAGCGTATGCTCTGGGCTTGCCCGTTGTTGGAACCTGCCCATCAGAAACTCTTACTGTTCAGCCCCGCATTCATGCATCATGTCATCTATGAGAATGTATGAGGATTAAAACAAACTTTCAAATATTAGTTCGATTCTGTGAAGTAGAGACCGTACTTCGGTACGGGCAGTGTGTGGGGTGCTTAACCTCTTCCCACCCTGTAACCGTGATCCCTTACCTCGAATCTTTGGCCGCAGATCAAAAGGAGTCATTTTAGAGGAAAGGATCTTCGGATCCCCTTCTTTAACGTTTCTACGAGGTCTAGCCGAATGTAGATTCGAAGTAACTGGCTAGTGGCGACTCTGGTCTTATACAAACTCATTTAAACACATCCAGCTTAACACAACAACTAAACAAAGCCCTTGAGAACGAAGCAAGCCAGTGGCACAAACGGCGATTTCGCACTCACGCATCCTCCTCTCCTTCTTTTCTGAAAGGGGAAGGGACGAGAACGTCGTGTGGGAGCACGAAAACGGCGAGGGTCCACAAATGGTAACAACTTAGGATCAAGTCCCAGCCTCAGATTGCCAGTTCTCCTACGACTGACTGATTTTTTTCTCATAATGTTTTTTTTTTCTTCTTCTTCTTCTTTTTTTTTTTTTTTTTGCAACATTTTTTTTTAGGTTTACTGGTCTTAGTTTACCTATAAACTTAAGGCTGTGAAGTTTATGATTCAACTAACTACACTTCCATTAACTTAGGCATCAAGTGTGTTATGTGAAAAATGAGTGTCAAGTTCTGATATATTCTAACTTATTGATTAACCCAGTTAACTTATCAACAAAATTTTTCAATCCTTGAAATCTAAATTCATTAAATGCCTTTGTTAGTTGTAAAGTACATTCTGGAATCCATGTATCCTTTTAACAAGTCATACTATACAATTTCTGAAAAAATATTTGAAACAAAAAAATTTCACACATTTTAGGTATGTATGATGACTTAAACTCACAAAAGTGACAATAAAATGACTCAAAGAAATCTAAAAATTGACTTAATTTATAGATTCATTGGCATACTCCTCACCCCTCATCCTAAAATTTACATTGTCCACAACGTAAATGATAAAGCATATAATGCAAAATAAAGGAACAAAGTAAAAACAAAGTGAAAGGGATGAGTATCACCTGAAAATGAAGAACCATCTGCAAAACACTAGCAAAACAAAAGTAAAAAAAAGAAAAAAAGAATTAAAATGCACCAACGAAAGGAAACTAATCCTAGTCCTAAACTAGCCTAAAATTATTCTTCTATGAAATTGTTTGAGGTCAATCAGAGTATTTTGGCTCATGGAGAGTGATGGACTCCTCTCCCAAATGAAAGTTTTCCACATATGGCTTTAATCTTTGGCCATTCACTTTGTATATGTTGCCATTACGTGGATTTTCAATTTCAATGGCCCCATGAGAATGAACATTTTTCACTATGAATGGGCCTGTCCATCTTGATCTCAACTTACCCGGAAGAAATTGGAGTTTATAATTATAAAGTAGGACCTTTTGCTGAGGTTCAAAGGTCTTCCTTAGAGTATTTTTATCATGAAATGCCTTAGTCCTTTCCTTATAAATTCTAGAGTTTTCATAGGAGTCTCTTCTCAGCTCCTCCAACTCATTTAACTCTAATTTCCTTTGCCCACTTGCTTGGTCCACGTCAAAGTTGAATTTTTTTATTGCCCAATATGCCTTATGCTCTAATTCAACGGGCAAGTGGCATGCCTTTCCATACACTAATCTGTACGGGGGCATTCCAATCGGGGTCTTATAAGCAGTCATATAAGCCCAGAGAGAGTCAGATAGTCTACGAGACCAATCCTTCATATTCAGTCTTATAGTCTTTTCCAAAATGCGCTTAATCTCCCGATTTGAGATTTCGGCCTGTCCACTTGTTTATGGATGGTATAGGGTACTCACTTTGTGCTTTATGGCATATTTCTTCATCAAGGTTTCAAATGACCTATTACAAAAGTGAGACCCGCCATCACTAATGATGGCTTTTGGGGTTCCAAATCTAGAGAATATATTATCTTTAAGGAATCGTAGGACCACTTTGCTATCATTGGTCCTACATGAAACCGCCTCAATCCACTTGGAGACATAATCCACACCGACCAATATGTAATGAAATCCAAAAGAAGGTGGGAATGGTCCCATAAAATCAATGCCCCAATAATCAAATATTTCCAATGGTAATATTAGGGTCAAAGGCATCATGTTGCGCCGGGACACACTCCCCAATCTTTGACAACGGTCACAGGCAATACAAAAAGCATGGGTATCTTTGAACATGGTGGGCAAATAAAAACCACACTGTAGAATTTTTGCAGTGGTTTTCTTAGCAGAAAAGTGGCCACCACATGTTTCTGTGTGACAAAAGAAAATGACACTATGGACCGTATCTTTCGGAAAACACCTGCGAATGATTTGGTCAGCCCCGTACTTATATAAGTATGGGTCATCCCAAAAGAAATTCCTTACCTCGATTTTGAACCTCTTTTTATCTTATGCCTTCCAATGATGTGGCACTCTACCTGTCACAAGATAATTTACTATATCTGCATACCAAGGGAGGTGAGAGACTGCAAATAACTGTTCTTCAGGGAATGTGTCATGGATATGTGTCTCCTCAATGGAATTATCTATGACCAATCGGGAAAGATGATCGGCCACTACGTTCTCTACTTCTTTCTTATCTTTAATTTCTAAATCAAATTCCTGGAGTAGGAGGATCCATCTTAAAATTCTTGGCTTTGCATCTTTTTTAGATAACAAATATTTCAAAGCCGAGTGGTCAGTGAACACGATCACTTTGGATCCTAACAAATATGACCTAAACTTGTCCAAAGCGAAAACTACTGTAAGCAACTCTTTTTCAGTTGTTGAGTAGTTCACTTGGGCCGAGTTTAAGGTTTTACTCACGTAGTGAATAACATAGGGCCCTTTATTTTTCCTTTGGTCTAAAACAACCCCTATTGCAAAATCACTTGCATCACACATCAATTCAAAAGGAAGTGTCCAATCTGGTGGTCGCATAATGGGTGCAGTGGTAAGAGATATTTTTAATTTATCAAATGCACTTACACAATCATTCTTCCACTCAAAGGAGACATCCTTTTGAAGGAGGTTACTTAAGGGTCTAGCAATGGCACTAAAATCCTTAATGAACCTCCTATAGAAGCCAACGTGCCCGAGGAATGATCGCACGTCTCTAACTGATCTAGGGGTAAATAGATTGGCAATGATATCTACTTTTGAATGATTTACCTCAATTCCATTTTCAGAGACAACATGGCCTAAGACAATTCCCTTTTGGACCATAAAATGACATTTCTCTTAATTTAACACAAGGTACTTCTCTTCGCACCTAGACAAACTAGAGACAACTTATTCAAACATTCTTCAAAACCATAAGCAAATACAGAAAAATCGTCCATGAAAACCTCCAAAAAATGCCCAACCATATCAGAGAAAATGCTTATCATACACCATTGGAACGTTGCTGGGGCATTACACAGTCCAAATGGCATTCGTTTGTAGGCAAACGTGCCAAATGGACATGTGAACGTGGTTTTCTCTTAGTCTTCTGGGGCGATTTCTATCTAGTTGTACCCAGAATATCCATTTAGGAAGCAGTAGAAGGAATGACATGCTATCCTCTCTAAGATCTGATCAACAAATGGTAGAGGGAAGTGGTCCTTCTTAGTGACCAAATTAAGCTTCCTGTAGTCAATGCACACACGCCAACCCGTGGTGACACGTGTTGGTATGAGTTCATTGTTGGAGTTTTGCTCAACGGTTATTCCAGATTTCTTCGGAATCACTTAGGTTGGACTCACCCACTGGCTATCGGATATTGGGTAGATGATACCTACATCCAACAGCTTGATCACCTCATTCTTGACAACCTCCATCATATTTGGATTTAATCTTCTTTAAGGTTGTCTAATTGGTTTAGCATCCTCATCCAAGTGAATGTGGTGGGTGCATATAGAAGGGCTTATACCCTTTATATCAGATATAGTCCAACCTATGGCCCCTTTATGGTTCCTTAGAATATTCAACAACTTGATCTCTTGCTCCTTGTCTAGGAGAGAAGAGATCACCACTGGATATGTTTCATTTTGACCTAAATAAGCATGCTTGAGCTCATTGGGCAATGGCTTTAGATCAAGTTTAGGAGCATTGGTCAGTGACAGTAGAGGTCGCAAGTCCTCAGTGGTTTGGACTTCATAACGCGGCCTCCATCTGTATATACCAATGTCTTGAGTAGTGTTTTTATCAATGGTTTCACAAAATTCAGCAACAACATTTTCAAAATCAGATTTTTCTAATTTTCCTACAGCATCATTTAACTCCTCAGATAGGCTAGACTCACATTCCCCTTCATCTAGCAAGCAGTCTACAAAATTCAGCTCATGTATTTCATTTTCACCCACGGGCTGCTTGCATAGATTGAAAATATTCAATTCCAATGTCATGTTGCCAAATGAAAGTTTCATCATTCCATTCCTACAATTAATAATAGCATTTGAGGAGGCTAGGAATGGCCGGCCCAAAATAATGGGAACTTGAGTGCTAGAGTCCACACATGGCTTAGTTTCAAGCACAATAAAGTCCACGGGGAAATAAAACTTTTCAATTTGGACTAACATGTCCTCTACTATTCCCCTCGGTACCTTAATTGAGCGATTGACGAGTTGTAATGTGATTGTGGTTGGTTTTAACTCACCCAACCCCAATTATTGGTAGACCGAAAATGGCACTAAATTGACACTTGCACCCAAATCTAGTAGTGCATGCTCAACGCGAAAATTTCCAATTATGTAAGGGATAGTGGGACTTCCCGGATCCTTGTATTTGGGTATGGCTTTGTGTTGAATTATTGCACTCACTTTCTCAGTGAGGAAGGCCTTCTTATGCACATTTAATTTACGTTTCACAGTGCACATGTCTTTCAAATACTTGGCATACGATGGAATTTGTTTTATCGCTTCCAAAAGAGGAATGTTCACTGTTACCTTTTGGAGAACATTCAAAACATCCTGATACTTCATGGGGATGGTTGGGTTTCGAAGCCTAGATGGAAAGGAAACTGGAGGCTCATATGACTTAGTCTTTTCCTCTTGTTGCGGCGCATGAAGACTAGCCGATTCACTATTATCTTGAGAAGTGGGCTCATAATCTGGTATTTCTACTGGTTGTGGAATATTATTTTCAATGATTTTGTCATTTCTCAAGGTGATAATGGACTTGGCATGTTCATGGTGGGGCTCAGATGAACTTGATTCTCCTATAAAGTGCACGTTTCTAGGATTAGGCACTGGTTGAGAGGGAAGAGTGCCTTTCTCCCTCGCGTTGAGTTGAGTCTCAATTCTAGCCATCGCCGACTTAAGTTCTTGGTTTGCTTGGAACAAAGATTGATTCATTTGAGCCTGTGTATTCATGAATGCGTTCAATGCATCCTCCACAGACGATCTTTTTTGTGGGGGCACGTATGGTGTATTGTTGTGTGCCCCAAAGAAATTGTTTATGGAGGCCCTTGGGGTGCATTGGGCGTATTAATTTGTGGTCCATTTCGCCAGCTAAAGTTAGGGTGATTCCTCCAGTTAGGGTTATATGAATTCCTTAGAGGTGGAGCAGGTGGCCTTTGGTAGTTATTGACTACATTTGCTTGGTCAGTGACCATGTCTTGAAAAGCAGAAATTGTTGGACATCCTTGTGGGTCATGGTCACTTCCACCACAAATGCTGCAAAAGTTACTAGAGGGCCCACTTGATTTAATCATATTCACTCTACCAATTTCCAAAGCCTCGATCTTTCTTAACAAGCTAGCCACCCTAGCTTGCAAATCCTCTTCTGGGTTGATCAAATACATCCCCCCTCTCTCTTTTTGGACGGGTTTTACAATTTCAACTTTTTGGGAAGTACCCCATGATTGGGTACTTTCTACCAATTTATCTAGGAAGTCTCAAGCCTCTTCAGGCTCGGTGCCAAGAAAACGACCTCCGCACATCATTTCTATGAACTAACATGTGTCATAATTGACACCATTATTAAAAAAACTAAGCACTCGCCAGATCTCATAGCCATGGTGTGGGCATGTTACGAGTAATTCTTTGAATCTTTCCCAAGACTCGAAAAATATTTCATTCTCTTTTTGGGAGAATGTCATAATGTTCCGTCTAAGTGTATTCGTTTTGTGCGTGGGAAAGAATTTCTTTAAGAATTCTCAGCTCATGGTCTGCCAAGAATCAATGGTCTTGGGCCTCAATGAATGAAGCCATGCCTTGGCCCGGTCCTTGAGAGAGAACGGAAAAATTTTGAGGCAGATATAATCAACATTAACATTATTAACTTGCAGTGTTGCCACCACCTCCTCAAATTCTTTGAGGTAGAGGTATGGGCTTTCAGATTCAAGCCCATGGAACTTGGGTAGAAGTTGAATAATACCTGGCTTGAAATCTATATTTCCAGCATTAGCTGGAAGTACGATGCATGATGGTGTGGTTGTGCGAGCCGGTTGCAAATAGTCACGCAAGGTCCTATGGCCTGTTAGTCTATTTACAATGTCATTTTCATCCTCAAAAAGAGGATTCTCCCTACTATTTAAATTGGTTGGATTTGGAATTGGATTTTCAATTGGATTGTTCTCTCGATTTTCACCATCCGTCATGTTGTCCAAAATATTTTGTGTTCCTTTTCTAGATAAATGTGAAAGGCCTGTGACTAGTCCACCTGAGGTTGTAAGTCGATTGTATTGGTCTCGAGTCCAATGGGACATAAACTAGTCACACCACTCAATCACTAGGATTAAACAATTACACAAGGTTCAAGTATGCCTATTAACTCAAAATGAAAAATATCCAAAAACTACTCTAATCAATCAATTTACACCACAAGACTTGAGCCAATTTTTTTTTTTTTTTTTTAGGTCGTAGGACACCCGTATCACTTAGATGCACCAAGCAGGGCAACCTTATTCACGATCTTCTGGGGTGTTTTAAAGATTGAAAAATAAATAATAATAATAATAATAATAATAATAATAATAATAATAATAATAATAATAATAATAATGAACTAAATAATCAAACCAAAATTATAAGGCAAAGGCGGCTCAGCCTACCATTTAATGTCCACAACCAAATAATACCAAAAATAAAAGAAATACTCTACTGCAATGATTCTCAACCACTTAAGGGAAACCGGATCTTAGAAGCGGCTCAACCGACCATCGAAAAATCTCTTAAATCACTTAATTGGAAGAGAAAATAATAAATAAATGAAATAAAAAGAATAGATAGAAGAGTTGAGGAAGAAAATTACCCGATTAGCTGACTTGTACAAACTTTCAATACCATCCCCGACAACGATGCCAAAAATTTGTTTAATTTCTTCCAAGTGCAGAGGTTCAATTGTAATATTCCTGTGAGTACAGGGTCGATCCCACGAAGACAGTCTACTGAGAAATCTTCTTACAGATCAACTAAACAGATAATGAAAATAAATATTAAAATATCTGTCCCAAATAGATTAAGGATTTGGATTGATATGGAAAAATCAAACCAAAGCATCGAAGTTCCACACATGGATTTAACAAACCATCTATCATGACTGATAATGATAACTCAACTAGATCAAAACACTATGGTCTGTCTAATCGAAATATTTAACAATTAAAGCATGTAAAAAGGAGTAGAAAACTGTCAAGGATTAGAAATCTCAAGTTCTACATCATTAAAACATACTTTTGGGCTCCAGGGATTGTAAGGATTTGAGATCCATGAGATCACAAATCAAACAATGTGGAAGGTCAAAAGCATCTCCCATCTAAGAAATCTGTATTAGTTAGATCTAAGCATCCACCATACGATTCTCACATGATGGATCAAAGATTTTTCTAATACATGATAACATGTATAAATCTTAAGATCCCATCATGAAATCATTAAGGAATCATCATGATGGATAATCTATTGAATCCATGTGCTTCCCTTCTAGCTTTGGCTAGAAGAGAATTAGAAGCACATGTTTAAAAATGAAAAGGGACAAGAAAAGAATAAATAAAAAAGGAGAAGAATTGCAATAAAAAAAACTTGAATTAATCTAAAGAACTTACACCTTAATGAACTTGTATGAATAAAGAATCAAGTAAATCTCTCTCTCTCTCTCTCTCTCTCTCTCTCTCTCTCTCTCTCTCTCTCTCTTTTTCTCTCTCTGGAAACTCCTAGGAAATAAATCTAAAAGAAAAGGAAAAATGAAAATATCATTTGTGAAATTTGGCTCCCCTTTTATAGACTTGCACCATCTCGAAATTCACAATTTAACAGTCCTAGGGCTATTTCTGCACTTTCTGCATATTGCTTTTCCAGCCCCGCAGTCATGGATTTGGACTATTCAGGACATTTTCAGCATTATTCAAGCATCGTATCACCATCTCTTGGACTTTAAATCACCCTTTTCGCTCGAATTCATCATAATTTACACAATCACTATTAAACATGAAAACACATGTAATTAGATCACTTTAGCCACATAATTCATGTAAATGCAAGATAAACGTGGGGTTAAACATGCACAATTTGTCACTCAACAATTCTCACCGTTGAAACTTTTATAGGGCCCACCATAATGTTTATTTGCCATCCAACCTATTCATAAAGTTGCATAGACCTGGATGAAGGGAAAACACAAATATAAGCTCGATCCAAAACTTTTGTGACCCCCAAGAAGTTTTCAACGGTGAGAATTTAATCCCCTTTGTGTGGTCCACCTGTGTCTTGGATCTGCCTCACTTTTTGTCTTGTATCTAAAATGATACGGTTAAATGAATGGACGATTTGGATAAAAACCCATACATCACAGAGGCCACTCGGAGCTCTTGCCCATTCTTAGCTGAAGATGAGAGGGGTCGGACGTAATCTGCGTTCAAAATCATTATGCTCTGCTCACCAAGTGGGGCCACGCATGTATGTTAAATGTGGCGCACACACTCTTTACACATGTGCCCACTTAATGAGTGACCAGGCTTCCCTTTGAGCTAAATTCGTCCCCTTAACCATCTTCAAATTGAATAATTGCAGCATCAGATACAAACAATTCTTTAGAGATTTCTTCGCATAGATGTTCTTTAGTTTCTTTCATGTATTAACTATCGTCTTCTTCCTCATGACGTTGTACAAGACTTCATCAGTCAGGTACAACTGAATTGAGATCTTAGCCTTTTTATCGAGTTTGTTCTATTCTTCTTTTGTCATATACTTTGGTCACCCTCCAAGGAGCGCTTCTTCGAGCCTTTACTGAACTAGAAGGCTTTCGATCTTCAGCTTCCATAGTTTGACGTACTTCACACTAGATGCCATGACGCTTGTCTCAGATTTGATCTACTATCCCAACGTGAGCTCTAATACCACTTGTTAGGAGCCTCACGGAAGGACAAATGAGAATCAAACGAACAAACCACATGACACATAAGCAATCACAACACAAAGACAATCCAATTTTATGTGGAAAAACTCTTGCGGGAAAAAAACTACAGCACAAAGCGAGCTTTGTTATGATTTTAAGAAGTTATAAGAGATGATCAACTCAAAATAAAACCTCAAGAGAAAACCCAAGCTCTCTCTCTCTCTCTCTCTCTCTCTCTCTCTCTCTCACACACACACACACACACACACACACACACACACCAAAACTCTCTCTCCAAACCCTACTCACATTTAGAAATGTTCACAACCCTGAGTGCAAGGTCACGATGTAGTAATAATTCGGTTAAGATTGATAATCTTCAGGAATTTATACGGATACAGTATTCTTTTCAAAACAATCTAGAACTAGAATTGGATTAAGAACTAAATATTAAATTTAAAATTAATGGAAGTAGTGGTGAAAATAATAATTTTAAAAGAAATAATCGATATCAAAGAAACACTAGAGCACCAAGAATCCACTTGTAGTCATTCTTAATGCTCAATTCATTAAGATTCGATCAGTAACACAACTGGAATCGGAGTCATATCCTATCCAGCCAGATAATTGAGCGATTATATCATAATTCAAACATCTAGAATAGATTAGAACTTCGATTGAACTAGTTCTCCCATTAAGAATCAAGTTATAGATTGCAGGGAATCCAAAGCATTTATCATGCCCGGAGTATATGGTAGATCAATGAATTGTATAGATCAAGCTTTTACAAAACATGTAAGTTAAACTAATCTCAATCTCTCTGAGCATCCAATGAGCTCGGAGTTATTACTAGATCAAAGTAGAACTAAAACTAGAACTTTATTCAAACTATAATCAATCCAAATCAAACATTAAAGCATAAATTCGAATATAAGATAAACTAAGGCATTAAAAACTAACTACAAGCTTCCCCTCTTAGCCCTAATTAAGAGGATTAATTCATCCTAAACATGATTAAACTAAAACTCTTAAAAAAACATGAAAATTAGAAGAAGAACTAGAAAAGAAAGATAAAACTCGAAGTAGGAAGCCTCCTCAAGCAATTCCTTTTGCTCCAGCACAACCTAGCCTGATTTAGAAGGCTTGGAACGTCTCCTTTATATAGAAAAACCGACAATCGACTTTGAATTACGTAAGATTTTTACACACTATTATCAGTTATCGGGTGCCGAACCCTGTCGTCGGTCGCCCAACCACCTTGTCGGGCGCCCGAACATAGCACCCAAACTCACTCAAAATTGTCGAGCAAGCTTTAGTCTAACTCAGTTAGACACCCGAAATCAGCATCGATCGCCTGAACTCCTCTTCAGGCGCCCAAACTCAGCGCCCAAAAATGCCCAAAAGTGTTTAGAGAGTTCAGCATTGGTTTTATTCAAATCTCGGTCGCTCGAACTTAGTGCATTCTCTGTTTTTCTGCGTATTTGGTCTTTAAGCATTGTTCTTCAACTTATTCTTCTTTCCACTATTTAGCTTGCCTTTGGCTTGAGGTTAGTGATGCTCCATTGATCTCCATTCTCCTTAATCTCCTTTATTTATCTACAAACATGAAAACACACTCAAGTTGGCTCATTAAACATATTTTTTCATTTAAACGAAGCATGAAATTGGGGATAAATATACAAAATTCTAGGCTTAAGACACCCCCCAACCAGCATTTTGTTAATCTTGAGCAAAATAAGCGAAAGTAAAATCCAATCTTCAAACCTCAACCCTCTCTCAGAAAGCAATCTTCTATATAACCCAATTTATGTAGATAATGAAACTCAAAGGTGACATGGCTAGATTCTAATGGCTAGTTGAGTAATCAAATCAAGTTCCAAATAATTAATTGACAAATAGAATGTATTCAAACAATTAAGATCTAGTGTGCTTTGTTATTTCCTAACCATCATTAATAAGGGTTAACCTTCCATCATGTGACTAATCAGAATAAAAGTCCAGAAAGTATACAGATCAACACAAGTCTGAACAAAAATTTGCTTACCATTCAATGAGGATTTTTCCCAGCTTTGGATTTTTCATCAACGACTCTCACACTAATCTCATTCTTTTTTTTGTGGTCATAGGTGGCCATTTTCTATACGAATGTTTTTTTAGCTGATTTTCATTCGTATATTATTATCTCTTTTTTTCAATTCATTTCTTCTTTTCTTTTTCTTTCTCTTTTTTTTAATACTTTTTCTTTTTTCTTTTCTCTCTTGAACGTGATGGACAAGCTACTCAGACTTGGTTCCTAACGCTTTAAACCATCATCTAATTAAACCCTCATAGCTTTCAGTCCCGTCCTTAAGAAAGAGAGTTACTCGTGTAATGTTGACTAGATTCCATTGATGTTTAAATTTTCTATTGGTCAAATAATCAAACAGACCCATTTAAAAACTACTAATCAACTAGATTCTAGGCTTTCTACAAATATATAACCTTATACCTCATCATCTTACATCCACAGATTTAAATTCATAGAAATTCAATTTCCTAAAAGAGTTTTAAGTTTCAAAAATTGAAAACAAATAAAAAAAATTGCTCAAAACTGGAAAAATAACTGAAATTCCATCAGAATTTCATTCCGACCTAAAACTTACGTTGTCCTCAATGTAGAACATATACAATGCAACACAAAAGAGAACAACGAAAATAAAATATGAGTGAGAAGGAAAGAATACCTGAGAGAGATGAAATTAGATAGACCAATTTCACTAAGCAAAGAGTTCTTCCAATATTTCTAATTAGTAACACAACTAATAAAATAAATCTAATCTAACTTAATCTTAAGAAAGCAAAGTTAATGGATAGAAGACCTCCATCAGACTCAAAGGTCAATCCTGATAGACAGGATCTTTTAAAGGCATGGACATTGCCTATGAAGCAAAATTCTCGACAAATGGCTTTAAACGTTGACTGTTCACTTTGAATATGTTGTCATTCACTAAATTTTCTATTTGGACGGTCCCATATGGATAAATAATATTGATAATGAAGGGACTGGTCCATCGAGATCTTAGTTTTTCCAAAAATAAATGTCATCTCGAATTGTATAAAAGGACTTTTTGATTTATCGTGAAAGTTTTTTAAAGGATGTTCTTGTTATGGAGCACCTTCATTCTGTCCTTATAAATTAAAAAATTCTCATATGCCTTATTTCGAATCTCTACAAGTTCATTTAACTGAAGCTTGTGTAGCGTGCTAGCTCTGTCAGAATTAAAATTTAGTTTCTTTATAGCCCAATATGCCCTATGTTCCAATTCTATGGGCAAGTGACATGCCTTCCCATAGACAAGTCTATAGGGTGACATACCAAATGAGAGTCTTAAAAGTCGTACGGTAATCCCAAAGTGCATCGGTAAGTCAAAGAGACCAATTCTTACGATCTTGGTTCACCGTTTTGTCGAGAATGTATTTTATTTCCCTATTGAATATCTCAGCTTGACCGCTCATCTGTGGATGAGAGAGGGGTCCCACCTTATGAGTAATGCCATATTTTTTCATTAAAGTTTCAAAAGGCCTATTACAAAAGTGAGACCCTCCATAACTTATAATGGTCCAAGGCGATCTAAATCTAGAGAAGATGTTTTCTTTCAAGAACCGAATGATCCTTTTATGATCATTGTTGCGACACGGAATCACCTTGACTCATTTAGACACATAGTTGACGGTAAATAAAATGTATAAATTTTCAAAGGATGAGGGAATTGTCCTATGAAATCGATGCCCCAATAATCGAATATTTCAACAATTAAGATGGGATTGAATGACACCATATTTTTACAGGATATTCCTCCAATTTCTGACAAGGCTCACAAGCCTTACAAAACTCATATACATCCCTGAGCATTATGGGCCAATAAAAGTCACACTGCAGAATTTTGGTGGTGGTCTTCTTAGCTGAAAAGTAGACACCACATGCCTGAGAGTGACAAAAGAGATGACACTTTGTTGCTCATAATCCGGCACACATCTCCTTATGATTTGATTAGGACAATACTTGAATAAGTATAGATTGTTCTAAAAGAAGTACTTGTGTACTTTAGTAAAGAATTTATTCTTATCTTACTTTGTCCAATGAATAAGAATTGTACCTATAGCAAGATAGTTAGCTATGTCTGCATGCTAAAGTAATTGGGAGACTTTAAAAAGTTGTTCATTAAGGAACATGCCACTAATCAGTGTCGCCTTAGTGGAATCAAATAGGACAAGCCTAGAGAGATGGTTAACCACTACATTTTCTACTCCATTTTTATTTCAATTTCCAAGTCAAATTGTTGGAGTAAAAAGATCCATCTCAATAAATGAGGGTTAGCATCCTTCTTAAAAAGAATGTACTTGAGCGCCGCATGGTCTGTGAAGATGATGATCTTTGATCTGATTAAGTATGACCTAAACTTGTCCAAGGCAAACACTACAACTAAGAGTTCATTTTTCGTAATGGAGTAGTTCACCTGGGCGGGATTTAGAGTTCTACTTGCTTAATAAATAACGTAGGGCTTCTTCTCTTTTCTCTGGCCCAATACCGCCCCAGTCGCATAGTCACTTGCATCGCATATGATTTCAAAAGGAATGCTCCAATCAAGTGGTTGCATTATAGGAGCACTTGTTAACATGCCTTTGAGTTTAATAAAGGCTTTTCAACATTCCCCACTCCACTCGAATGAGGTTTCCTTTTGAAGAAGGTTATACAACGAACGAGAGATGAGACTAAAGTCAAACCTTCTGTAAAATCCGACGTGTCCCAAAAAAGACCGCACATCATGCATGCTCTTAGGTGGTGGAAGGTTAGAGATTAAGTCGATTTTGGCTTTGTCTACCTTGATTCCATTAGACGAGATGAATTGTCCAAGGACTATTCCCTTCTGAACAATGAAGTGACATTTCTCCCAATTAAGTACCATGTTCTTTTCTTCGCACTTTTTAAAACAACTTTTAAGTGATCTAGGCACTCCTCAAATGAACAAAAAAAAATCGAGAAGTCATCCATAGAGACCTTTAAAAATTACCCCACCATAACAGAAAAAAATGCTCAACATACATCGCTGAAAAGTGGTGAGAGCATTACATAGCCTGAACGACATCCTTTAATAAGTGGAAGTACCAAAGGGGTAAGTGAATGTGGTCTTCTCTTGGTCCTTAAGAGCAATTGTTGAGCCTCCAATTTATACATATTTTAACCCCATTTCATTATATTTTATGCATGATTTCTATGATTAAAGGACTAATTTAATGCATGTTTGTGAGTTTAGGAATGAGAAAGATCTATTATGAATTTGATGCTAAAAGGATCCCTTTTAACTACATTGAAGGCTCTGGAAAGAAGCCTCGAAGAATCACTTCAAAGAGACCTGGATTGGCCAGAAGAAAATGAGATTCAGAGAACACAAAAATCATCCACCGGGCGCCTGACCATCAGTATGATCGGTCACCCAAAATTCGAAGGAAAATATGCTGAGCCTGCTGGAGGATTTTGGACCTGACCGGGCGCCTGACGACCGGCGTAAGTACGTAAATTCTTACGCAATCTAAGGCGGTGCGTGATTTTTGCTATAAAATGACACCTTGGTATCCTTCGTAGGGCATCCTAGAAGAGTTCTAAGTTCGCAGGGAGCAAGAGAGAACATTGTGGAACGACCACAACTCCTCAAACTCTGGTTTTTCTAGTTTTCTATGCTTTTGATTAGTTTTTCTTTTGTTTTTAGTTCAAGTATAAAAATGCTTGGCTAAAACCTCTTAGCTAAGGCTAAGAGGTGAAGCTTATAGCTAGTTTTCATATTGAATTTGTTTAATTCAAGTACCTTTACTTAAAGTTTGGATTTTTAAGTTCTAGTTTGAATAAAGTTGGTATTTTTGGATGTTTTATGAGAGTTCATGTGCTTCGGACATGGGTTCCTTGCAATTCTTTAAGATTATCATGTTTGGATTGATTATATTTGAATTGTAGTAACCCTAGAGCATACCATAGTCTCTTGGCATGGTTATTACTTTGAAGGTTACATGGTTGAATTCTATGTGCTTCATTAGATATAGAATCTTATTTCCTGACTTAAGTGGGACTGTTTGTGTTTGAATTCTTAATCTTCCAACTAGATGACAGATAGAATTTCGAATCTAGTTGTGTTTATGCTTGGATAAATGAATTCACATGCATGGAATTACTACAAGTGGATCCTTGAGGTCTTAGTTCCATTAATTAATCGATTTTTACAAAAGTTCCTATTTTTCTTAAGTTTTCAAATTGAATTATGAAATTATTGAAGTTGAAGTTGTTAAAATAGTTTGAATTGGTTTACCCTAATTCCCTATGGATCGACCTCGGTCTTACCGAGATTATTACTACATCACAGCCTTGCACTTAAGGTGAGCGAATAACGATTTCTATTTGGTTGTATCCTGAATAACCATCCAGAAAGTAATAGTAGGAATGACCCACTAACCTTTTAAGAATTTGATCAACAAAGGGTAAAGGGAAGTAGTCTTTCCTTGTGACTGTGTTTAGCTTCCAATAGTCAATGCACATTCTCCAACTGGTAGTGACTCTGATTGAAATGAGTTCATTGTTGGCGTTGGCTACAATGGTAATTTTAGACTTCTTCGGCACCACATGAAGTTGGACTCACCCATGGCTATTAAATATTGGGTAGATGATACCTACATCCAATAGCTTTAACACCTCGGCCTTAACCACCTCCTTCATGTTTGGATTTAATTGGCGTTGTGATTACCCAAGTGTTTTCGCATTCTCTTCTAAGTGTATATGATGAGTACAAATCAGGGGGTCTATGCCTTTAAGGTCTGTAATTGTCCATCCAATGACACTCCTATGTTCTTTGAGATTAGAAATCAAATTATTCTCTTATTCCTCATCCAAGTGGAAAGAAATCACCATTGGATATTGTTAGTTCACTTTTCTGTAGCATACTAGTGCACTTTATTTGTCAATCACGTGTGTCCATGTGTTGTAATGTCAGTTCAGCCTTGACAAGCTGCAGACATGATAAAGGGTCTGGATTGACTTAAATCATTCTAGAATTGTGGTGCACATAGCTTACAATTTGGACCGTTTTCTGATTCGTTAGGTGGAACTTTTCAGAACACTTCGACTTGTTTTCGACGTTGCAACCAATCTACACATCCGATTGACCTGATTCCAGTTTAATTTTGTAAAAAAATTGATTCTCTACCATATGGATGGCTTAGATTCTTTATTTGAGTACTAATGGACCACTAGAATGAATTTCAAAGCTAAGTCAATGCTGAATGGATAGTTTATGTTCATCGGGTCATTGTGATCAATCCAGAAATCCGATCGGCGTGAAACCAGTGCCATTTTTTAGATAATTTGATGATCTTCAAAGTGTAGGAGAGTTTCTCAAATTGCATAAAAAAATTAGTCCAAAAGTGGGATGCACAGTAGAAAGTGTGCACTACCCGTTTAGAATTGAAAACCACATGTAATGCACATCACCTTCAATCCATCGATCCAAGCTGTCTAACCTCAATCCAATCTTATAGGAAGTGTATTTAGCCTTTCTCTCATCATCCTAAATCTTCCTAGATGTAAGTGGCCCACCAACAACCTATAAAACATGAAAAATCACTATGTAAGCATTATTTACAAGTTATAGAACGATCCAGCCATTAAACAAGTTTCCTACAATAAATCTAAGTATTTTGCTTGATTTCTAACCTAGTGATGATCGAAATGGGGCCTAAATATGTAATATTTATGGTCACATCACACCCCCAACCAGCTTTTTGCTAGTCATCGAACAAAATATGCGACGAGACACTAAAAATGGATAAAAAACATGTAATTTGCAAAGTCAAGGCTCAATGTAAACATGTGATTTCCATAACATCCTATTCATTAATTTAAGCCAATTAGTGTGTTAGAATCATTTTCTCCTAATCCATTACACCCATGAGTTTAGAAAGCTAATCAAAGTTTAGAATGAACCTAGTCTCATGTACACACATGCATAATGTGTTGGAGAGTCTTCAAACTTGTGTGAATTTGGGTGCCCATACCGGTTAGGCGACTGGTCTGGCCATATGGCCCAGATGCATGTGAAGAACAGCAACAGTTTTTTGTGGTGCCCTAGACCAGTCTATTGACCGGTCGTTAGGGGGATCCGACTGGTTGGGCGACCAGTCGGTGTTGAGGCAGCAAGTTGGAATTCTCCTTTGGACAGATTTTTGTGTTCGGCGACCGGTCGAGCGCCCACGTGGTTTCTTGCGCATTACACAGTAGTGCGTAAAATGCTTCTATTTTCAGGATTCTTGCTATATATATGGCATGTATCCGGACTTAGATGGTATCTTAAGGTGTCCAAGGTTTCCTAATCGTGTTAGGAAGAGGGGAGAGTGTTTTGAGAGGGAAAGAGCTTGGGTTTTCTCTGTTTTCTTTTCTTGTGGGCTGTCAATCTCTGTAATCTTCTGTTTATTCATAGTGGATCACTTTGTGCAGTGATTTTTTACCCATTGAGGGGTTTTTCCACATAAATTCGGATTCGCTTGTGGTGAATGCTTCTGTGTGGTTTGATTTCATATTGTTTCTTGTTTGATCTCGCATTGCTTCGCTCGTTTCGACTACCACTTTCGCTGCTGTTTTTCCCAACAAGTGGTATCAGAGACATCGTTGGGGTGGAGTAAAATTCAGATCTGAGATGAGAAGATGGGATCGGGCGTAAGGTTCGAAGTAGAGAAGTTCTCTAGAAAAAATAACTTTGAGCTATGGAAGGTGAAGGTTGAATCCTTCCTAATTCAAGAAGGGCTTGATGAAGCTCTTAGAAAGCAACTTGAGGCTGTGAAAGATGATGATTGGACAAGGCTCGAGAAGAAGGCTGGAACCTCAATCTTGTTAAACCTTACGGATGATGTTCTCTATCATGTCATGAAGGAGAAGACTGCGGCTGAAACGATGGCGAAGCTAGAGAAGGTTTATGTCAAGAAGTCTCTAGAGAATTGCATGTACATGTTGATGTAATTGTTCACCTTGAGTATGGCTGAGGGAACGGAAGTGGAGGACCACTTGAACATGTCGAATAGTTGGTTTGCAAGTTGGTGGAGATTGATGAACCGATGAAGGATGAATATCAAGTATGCATCCTGTTGAATTATCTTCCAGATTCATATGAGTCGTTCAGGGACTCTGTGTGTGTAGGGAGGGAAACCATAAACGTTGAGATCATTATCTCAACCCTCTAGTCGAAGGAGATGAGAAAGAAAAGCGGTGATGTGGCTTCCCATTATTCCTTAGAGGCACTAGTTATGAGGAGAAGAAGTTATGAGCATGAAGGATATTCGAAGTCAGGATCTAAGGCCAATGGTAAAGGGAAGGCTAAGGTGAAGTACTGAAATTGTGGTCAAGAGGGCCACATGAGAGGAGATTGTCAGAATCCCAGGTTGATGCAAGAGAGGTATGAAAATTCTTCTGAAGAGGGAGCTAATACCGTAGAGCATGGTGACGATCTTTGTAAAGTTTTGACTGCATCTAGTAAGGGATCTCATGGTAGTGGGTGGATCCTAGATTTAGGGGCTTCATGTCACGTATGTCCTGACCGGAGTTCATTCACGACATACAGGGAGTATAGTGGAGAATCGGTGTTTGTGGGCGATGGCTACACTCACAAGGTTGTGTGTATTGGTATGGTGTGCATCAGGATGTTAGATGGGGTCGAACGAGTCCTGGAAGATGTGAAGCACGTCTCTAAGATGAAGATGAATGTGATTTCTCTCGGTGCACTCGAGGCGAAAGGGTGCTTGTTTATCAGCCGCGATCGTTGTATAAAGTGTTGAAGGGGACACTCGTGTGTATGAAGGTACAAAGGTGTGGCCATCTTTACATGCTGATCGGGAGCACAATTCACAGTGGAGTTGTAGGAAAGGTAGCGAGATCCACTGTTGCTCGTATGTGGCAAGTGCCCAATGACCACATGAGAAGAGCGGATAAGGGCGTGGACGTACAAGGTTAGGGTCGATGGTGGCACGAGAAGCGGTGGAGATATGATTGAAGATGAGATGACATTGCGAGAATATTGTTGATTCGACGTTTGAAGCCTCGGTGGAGATTGTTGGAGAGTCTTTAAACTTGTGGGAATTTTGGTGCCCAGACCGGTCTGGCTGTATGGCCGAGATGCACATGAAGAACAGCAACAGTTTTTTATGGTGCCTCAGACCGGTCGTTAGGGGGCTCCGACTTGTTGGGCGACCAGTTGGTGTTGAGGCAGCAAGGTGTAATTCTCCTCTAGACAGATTTTTGTGTCGGCCGACCGGTCGAGCGCCCACGCGATTTCTTGCGCATTACGCGGTAGTGCGTAAGATGCTTCTATTTTTTAGATTCTTGCTATACATATGGCATGTATCCGGATTTAAATGGTATCCTAAGGTGTCCAAGGTTTCTTAATCATGTTAGGTAGAGGGGAGAGTGTTTTGAGAGGGAGAGAGCTTGAGTTTTCTCTGTTTTCTTTGCTTGTGGGCTATCAATCTCTGTAATCTTTTGTTATTCATAGTGGATCGCGTTGTGCCGTGGTTTTTTTTTACCCATTGAGGGGTTTTTCCACGTAAATTCGGATTCTCTTGTAGTGAATGCTTATGTGTGGTTTGATTTCATAGTGTTTCTCGTTTGATCTCGCATTGCTCCGTGTGTTTCAGTTTCTGCTTCCACTGTCGTTTTTCCCAACATAGTGAACTTAGACTAACCAAACCAATCAACTAAGCTCATCAACGCTCATGAATCAATCCAATCCTCCTATGGCTATGAAATCCCCTAATTTCTCAAGTCACCCCTTCACTTTATTTTCTTTCACTCGCTCACTCATTACTTCCTCACATATTTATCATCACTTTTCTCATTTTTTTTTCATGAACTGCCTTTAGTTGAAGAATCTAAAAGGCTCACTTCTTCTAAGGTATCGATAATGTAATGGTAACTACATGGATACTTAGGTATCCTACCTCGGATTGCTTTCACGATTGTTACGGTTTTATTCAATTAATTTTTTTTCTATTTTTTCTATTTTTTTTTTCAGATGATTCTCTCACAACACTTACATAACCCAGATACTAAGTTGATCATCAATTAAGTCTCAAAACCTAGTGTACCAACTTAGTTAGCCAGTGTGTAAGGTGATCATGTACATTTAACTAATTACACTCTAAGCTAGTGATTAGATAATTAAACTCAAGGTTATAACTTTTCAGATTTAAAAACTCTAAACACTAATAACTTAAACTAAATCTAAGTTTATTATGAAAAACCACATATAAAAATGAATACGAAACTAGAAAAATTACAAAAAAATTGAAATTTTTTCCATATATGTATAAAACTAATGCAATGCATGAAATTACCCATAGTAATGTAACTAGACATGAAACTAGGATGCAATCCTCACCCTCCAACCTAAATGTTACATTGTCCTCAATGTAATGATGTGCATGCAATGCAACGTGAGAAACAGTATAGATTCAAGTAGAGAAGAGAGAATATACCTTGCATATAGAATGAAGATTCAATGAGAGCGATGACACTACAAAAACTAAACCCAGGCAAACAAAAAAAAAATATGCAACTCAAGCAAACTAAACACCATAATCCTAAACTAGCTTAAACCTACATCAATGGTAATCAACCATCATAATGTGGCTCATGAAGAGGGATGGACTCCTCCTCCATATAGAATTTCTCTATGTATGGCTTCAACCTATGACCATTTACTTTAAAAACATTGCCATTACATATACTTTCTATCTCAACGGCCCCATGTGGAAAAAACTTTCTTAATAATGAATGGGCCGGTCCATTTAGTTCTCAATTTACCCGGAAATAAATGGAGTCTAGAGTTGCATAGAAGAACTTTTTTATTGAGCTTAAAGTGCTTTCTAAGGATATGCCCATCATGAAATACTTTAGTCCTTTCCTTGTAAATCGTTGAGTTTTCATATGCATCTCTACATAGTTCCTCTAACTCATTAAGCTCAGGTTTTCTCTTTTCATCTACCTCATCAATGTCAAAGTTGAATTTCTTTACTGCTCAATAGGCCTTATGCTCTAATTCCATAGGCAAGTGGTAAGTCCTTCTAGACATAAGTCGGTAAGGGGACATTCTAATGGGAGATTTATATGCGGTACGGTAGGCCCAAAGTGCATCGAAAAGGCGTAAAGACCAATCTTTGCAATTTGGATTCACCGTCTTTTCTAAGATACGTTTGATCTCACGATTTGAAACCTCGGCTTGCCCACTTGTTTATGGGTGATATGGGGTATTCACTTTATGTTTATATCATATTTCTTCATCAAAGTGTCAAATGATCTATTACAAAAGTGAGACCCACCATCACTAATGATGGCTTTGGATGTTCCAAATTTATTAAAGATGTTTTCTTTCAAAAACTTTATGACCATTTTAGCATCATTGGTCCTACATGGAACCACCTCTATCCACTTCGAGACATAATCCACACCTACAAGGGTGTAGAGAAATCCAAAAGATGGGGGAAAAGGCCCCATGAAGTCAATGCCCCAACAGTCAAAGATCTCAAGTGGTAGAATTGGGGTCAATGGCATCATGTGTTTACGTGATAAGCTCTCCAATCTCTGACATTGGTCACATGCAATACAATAAGCATGGGTGTCTTTAAACATGGTTGGCCAATAAAAACCACATTGAAGAATCTTTGCCGTGGTTTTCTTTACTGAAAAGTATCCATCACAAGCTTCACTATGGCAAAAAGATATCACACTTTCAATTTCATTTTCCGAGACACATCTCCTAATGATTTGGTCAGACCCATACTTATACAAGTACGGGTCATCCCAAAAGAACTTTCTGGTCTCAAGTTCAAGCCTTTTCTTATCTTGTGCCATCCAGTGTTGAGGCACTCTCCCAGATACTAAATAATTTATGATGTTCGCATACCATGGGAGACAGAAAACAGAAAATAAATGCTTGTCCGGAAATGTGTCATTTATATTAGTTTCTTCAATGGAATCCTCTATGACCAATCGGGATAAATGGTCCGCTATGACATTTCTACTCCCTTTTTATCCTTAATCTCTAGGTCAAACTCTTGGAGGAGGAGGATTCAACGTAACAGTCTGGGCTTTATATCTTTCTTGGCTAATAAACATTTTAAAGCCAAGTGGTCTGTAAAGTGACCACTTTGGAACCTAACAAGTAGGACCTAAACTTGTCCAAAGCAAAGACTATTGCGAGCAACTCTTTTTCAATTGTCGAGTAGTTTACCTGAGCAGAATTTAAAGTTCTACTTGCATAGTGAATGACGTAGGGCATTTTATCCTTTCTCTACCTTAGCACAGCCCCTACACTATAGTCACTGGCATCGCACATCAACTCGAAAGGAAGATTCCAATCAGGTGGCCTCATGATGGGTGCAGTGGTTACTGCACTTTTCAACTCTTGAAAAGTAACATCACAATCATTGGTCCACTCGAATGGAATATCTTTCTGTAGAAGATTGGTTAAGGGCCTAGCAATGATGTTAAAATCCTTAATAAACCTCCTGTAGAATCCAGTGTGCCCCAAAAATGATCTGATATAACGCACTGACTTGGGAGTGGGTAGACTAGAGATGAGTTCAATTTTAGAGCGATCTACCTTTATTCTGTTTTCAGAAATAATATAACCCAACACAATTCCTTTTTGAGCCATGAAGTGACATTTTTCCCAGTTTAAATCTAGACATTCCTCTTCACATCTAGCCAAGACCAACTCTAGGTTGTTTAGACATTCTCAAAACCATAACCAAATACTGAGAAGCCATCCATGAAGATCTCAAGAATATGCTCTACCATATGTGAAAAGATACTCATCATGCAACGCTGAAATGTGGCAGGGGCATTGCACAACCCAAATGGCATACGTCTGTAAGCAAATGTACCATACGGGCATGTGAATGTTATTTTCTCCTGATCTTCAGGGGCAACTTCTATTTGTTTATATCCAGAATAACCATCTAAGTAATAATAGTATGAATGCCTGACAACCCTCTCTAAAATTTGATCGAGAAATGGTAGAGGCTTGTGGTCCTTTTTAGTGACCAAATTCAGTTTTTTATAATCAATGCACATGCGCCAACCCGTGGTGACACATGTCGGAATGAGTTCATTGTTTGCATTTGGCACAATGGTTATTCCAGACTTTTTAGGAACCACTTAAGTTAGACTAACCCATGGGCTGTCAGATATAGGGTATATGATCCCCACATCTAGCAACTTTATGACCTCACTCTTGACAACCTCCATCATGTTTGGATTTAAACGTCTCTGAGGTTTCCTAAAGGTTTAGCATTGTCCTCTAGATGTATACGATGTGTGCAAATTGCGGGACTAATACCCTTGAGGTCAGAGATAGTCCAACCAAGTGCTCCTTTGTGGTTTCTCAAAACGTTTGACAACTTGGATTCTTGTTCTAGGCTAAATTGCGCAGAGATCACCACTAGATATGTCTCATTATCCCCTAAATATGCATATTTTAGCTCAGTTGGAAGTGGTTTCAATTCCAACTTGGGGGCACTGGCCAGTGACAGCAGAGGTCGCAAGTCCTCAATGGTAAGAACCTGGGGGCACGGCCTCCATTGGTATATGTAATTGTCCTCAGCTGTACTCTCTTCAATTCTTTCACGAAATTCATCACAAATATTTTCATACTGAACAGTTCCAATCCCTCGATCAATCCAAGTTCATTAAGAAAGTCAGGTTCATGTTCCTCTTCTTAATGCAAACAATCAACAAAGTTCAAGTCATGGATTAATTCCATTGTCATCCATGAGTTGTTTACACAAATTGAAAATATTCAACTCGATTGTCATGTTCTCAAAAGAAAACTTCATCATTCCATTCCTACAATTGATAATAGCATTTGATGTAGCTAGGATTGGTCGGCCTAAGATGATGGAAACTTGAGTGCTATTATTCAAACAAGGCTCAGTGTCTAGCACAATAAAGTCCACAGGGAAATAGAACTTCTCAACTTGGACTAACACATCCTCTACAACTCTCGTAGGTACCTTTATTGAGCGATCTATGAGCTGCAAAGTAATCATGGTTCGCTTAAGCTCTCCTAGCCCCAATTGTTGATACATTGAAAATGGGACTAGATTGACACTGGCACCCAAATCTAGGAGTGCATGCTCAATCCGGAAGTTCCCAATTATACAAGGGATAGTGAGACTTCCTGAATCCTTATATTTTGGGATGATCTTGTTCTGAATAATGACGCTCACCTTCTCAGTAAGAAAGGCCTTCTTGTGCATATTTAGTTTACGTTTGACTGTGCACATGTCCTTCAAATACTTAGCATATGACGAATTTGTTTGATTGCATCCAAAAATGAGATGTTCATCGTCACTTTTTGAAGAACTTCAATAACATCTTGATATTTCAACGGACGTGAGGAAGAACGTAGTCTAGAGGGGAATGGAATTGGAGGCTTATGTGATCTAAACGCTTCCTCATTCTTTTTCTGCACTTGAGGGGGGTCGGGCTCATGATCATATTGAGAAGGTGGCTCATGTTTCGATATTTCTACCGGTTGAGAGATTTGATTATCCACGCTCTTGCCACTTCTCAACGTGATTATGGCCTTGGCCTCCTCATGTTGTGGCTGAGATGCACTCTGCTTTCCAACATAATTTACATTTCTAGGGTTGGGCAACGGTTGGGATGGAAGAGTGCCCTTCTCCCTAGCATTCACTTGGGCTTCCAATCTTGCCAATGATTGGAGAAGCGTTTGGTTCATTTGTGCCTACTGATTAATGAAAGTCATCATAGGATCCTCAGGAGCCCTTTTAGGTGGTGGCACATATGGAACTGGTTGTTGTTGTTATGGTGGTGGTGGTGTCATAAACATATTGCTCTGAGGTTCCTGGGGTATTGTGGGAACATTCATATGCGGTCCATTCCACCAACTAAAGTTTGAATGATTCCACCAATTATTAGTGTAAGTGTTTCCCAAAGGTTGGACCATTGGCCTCTAGTAGTTATTAATAACATTAGCTTAGTCCATGACCATCTCATTGGCATTATGGGCCACTATGATAGGACAATTTTGCAGCTCATGGCCATTAGCCCCACATATGCCACAAGAATTACTTGAGGGCACATTCAACTTCGCTATGTTCACGTTTGCTCTTCCCAATTCCACAGCCTCAAGTCGTCTGACCAATGTAGCTACCTTTGCTTGCAATTCATCTTCCCTAGAGAGTGAATGCATCCCCCTACTCTCTCTCAAAGTGGTCCCAGGTTAGTCAAATTAACGATGGATGTCCCAAGACTGGGTATCCTCTGCCAATTTCTCCAAGTTGTCCCATGCCTCATATCGATCAAAGTCCATAAATTGACCCGCACATATCATTTCTATGAATTGTCCAGTGTCAAAATTCACACCATCATAGAAGAAACTTAGAATTCTAGACTCATTATAGCCATGATGTGGGCATGCTAGCAAGAGTTTCTTGAAATGTTCCCATGCCTAGAAGAATAGTTCACCCTCCTTTTGAGAGAATGAAATAATCGCACGTTTCAATGTATTTGTCTTATGGGAAGGAAAAAAATTCCTAAGGAACTCTTGACTCATGATGTGCTAAGTTGTAATAGTGCCTGGTCTTAAGGAATGTAACCAGCTCTTGGCACGGTCCTTGAGAGAAAAGAAAAATATTTTCAATCTAATAAAATCCACATTGTCATTGTTAATCTGCAAGGTACCAACCGCCTCTTCAAATTCTCTAAGGTGGAGGTATGGATTGTCGCTCTCTAGACCATGGAACTTAGGCAAAAGCTAAATAATTTTGGGCTTAAAATCAATGTTCCCGGTGTTACTCGGGAAAACTATGCAAGATGTGGCGGTAGCCCGGAGTGTTTAAAGTTGGTCTCTTAGTGTTCTCCTAATATGGCCCTGATCAATTCCATTTCTATTTTGATTATTTTGATTTTCCATGTTACTAGTATTCTGTGAAATACTTCTTCTAAGTGTTTCAATCAATCCTGGGACTAAACCACCAGAACTAGTAAGACAGTTGTTATGGTCTCTAATCTAATGGCTCATAAAATAATTTTCACACCCAAAAAAGCAATGAAACCCAATCCAACTATTCCAAATATGCAATTCAAGTTCAAATAAGAAATATTTAGTAGGAAAAAAAATAACTAACAAACAACTAATTAGAACTCAATTAAACTAACTAAAAAAAGTAGATTGAACGACTTCTATAGTAAACCGTAATCGTAAGACACGCTTTCACTTGGGGGTCTAATCCCAAGCAGCTCCACCTTATTCACGATTGGCGTTTGAGAAGTTCAATTCAAGTTACTTTTATCTATGAAAAGTAAACTAGGAATTAAAATGCAATCCTACAGCAAACAAAGGGTTTAAGGAAAGAAGTTACCCAATTTGGAGAGTTAGTCTCTACACCGCAATTGCTCATACATTCCAATTAAGAATTTATAATTAAACAATTAAATAGAATATATAATAAGAAATATGTTAAAATACAATCACAAACATAACAATGTATAGTGGTTCGACTTTTGGTCTACCCCACTCCTGGTTCAAGTACTCACTCCTTGAGCACACTGATGTGACCATAAATATTACACATTTAAGCCCCATTCTGATCATTACTAGGCTATAAATCAAGAAAAATACTTAGATTTATTTTAGGAAACTTGTTCAATGGTTGGATCGCTCTATAGTTAACTTGTAAACGTAAACTATGCTTACATAGTGATTTTTCATATTTTACAGGTTGTTGACGGGCCACTTGTGTCTATGAAGGTTTAAGATGATGAGAGAAAGGCTAAATACACTTCCTATAAGATTAGATTAAGGTTAGATGGCTTGGATTGATGGATTAAAGGTGATGTGCATTACATGTGGTTTTCAATTCCAAACAGGCAGTGCACGCTGTCTACTGTGCGTCCTACTTTTGGACTACTAATTGGATACAATTTGAGAAACTCTCTATAAACTTTGAATATCATTAAATTATCTAACAAATGGAACTAGTTTCACGCGGATTGAAGTTCTGGATTGATCACTGTGACCCGATGAACACAAACTGTCCATTCAGCACCAACTTAGCTTTGGAATTCATTCTAGTGGTCCATCAGTACTCAAATGAAGAATCCAAGCCATCAATATGATAAAGAATCAAATTTTCTACAAAATCAAACTGAAATTAGGTCAATCGGATATGTAGAGTGGTTGCAGCGTTGAAAACAAGTTGAAGGGTTCTGAAAAGTTCCACCTGCACGAATCAGAAAACGGTCCAAATTGCTAGGTATGTGTATCACAATTCTGGAATGATTTAATTCAATCCAACCCTCTATCATGTAAAAGGGATATATTTCTACCAAGGTATCAATTTTGAGACACTTTCGATGTCTGTACACACCGGAGTGAAAGATACAAGAATGACTGGTTCAGAAGGTATTAAAATTATGAATCTGGGAGGTGTCTGTTGATCTGATCATGGGGCCCACTTTAGATATGATATTTACAATCTACTCCATCCATTATGAGTTTCACTTGATGGTGAAGCCCCATATAAAATTTCAAAGCAATCCGATCGCCGGTTTAGTCACACGAAGTGTAGCAAAATCAGTATTGTTACTTGAATCCGAACTTAACTATAAATAGATAGTTGTGAAGAGTTTTAGGGCATCTTTTTTAATCCAATTTTGAAAAGAACAAGCTCTCATCTCTCTCATAGAACCTTTTTACATTTAAGTTAGCTTGGATTCACTTTAAGAACTCGTAAGTTGCTTAGTTTTAAGTTGACTTTTTTTATTTTAATTATGTCTTCTTCTTCTTATTTTGGTTTTTCTTCTTTAATTATGTTTATGTTCTAAACCCTTCTAGCCAAGGCTAGAAGGAAAGCATGTGTAGATTGGTTAGTTGATATGTGTGATGGATTTATGTGCTGAATGATGAGAGCAATTCATTTTGCATAAATTTCATGAAACTAATCCAGGGTTTTTAATTCTCATGTAAATTCTTTGCATGAGTATTGTTTAATCCTAGATTTGATTTATGAAAACCTAAATTGGAGATATTTTTAACCTGTCACATTATTTGATTATTGATCTCAAGTATTTTTAATGCTTATAATCCCTAACACTTAAGAGTATGAACTTAATGATGCATAATGGGATGGATCTCTAATCCATTGATTTCTTACGTGAATTTTTATTTTAATTGCAATATCTTTCGATTAGATGAACCATAGTGATCCATTCTAGTTAAGTAATACTTTATCGTACATATTAATGAAGCATGAGACACGTGGACCTTTGGTGCTTTGGTGCTTTGATTTCTATTGATTAAACCCACTCAAACATTGATCCAATCCAACCCATCATTAGTTCGATTAATCACTTTTTTTAGAATTTTTATTCTCTTTTCTTAATTTGAGAGTGATTCTTACACACTTCTATTTTTGCTCCATGTGGATTCGACCTCGGACTCACCGAGTTTTTTACTTGTAATCGATCTCTTGCACTTGAGAGAATATTCAGCTACATAGTTGGATAATAATCAACTTTGTGGGGCCGTTGCCGGGGCTAGGCACTCGATAGGCACATTCACGCACAAGATATATATTCACTAATTAGAGTAGACTTGAGCTTAATGATCCTTTCTCATATAGTCTACTTAGGTTGTATAGATTAGGTGCTTTACTAAGTTTAATCATATGTTATTCTATGCATGCTTAGACTAGGTAGCTTAATTGCTTACCCATTGCTAGTCTTGTGATTGGACCCGCTTAAGCTTGGAAGTCGAAGTGTTCTTGCTTACTCAATGTTAATTATTAATCATCTTAAGTAGGCAAAAAGAATTTCAAAAAGGTCCTAATCACCCCCTTTAGGACTTAGCCATAATTCTAGTTGCTCCTCTAAGCTTCTGCATGCAAACACGTCCACAAGTGTTATCAAAGCGATGCAATTTCAGATATGTCTCTCATTGACCTAAATATGCATATTTAAGTTCAGCTGGCAAAGGTTTTAGGTCAAGCTTCTGTGCCTTGAGACTAGATGGTAGAGGTTTTGATTCAATCAAAAGTAAATTTTCAAATTGTGGCCTCCATCGGCTAGTTTCAAGTACCGGTACTAAATCTAGTAAGGCATCCGTCTCCCTTATCATGTCATCATCTATATCAAGGGAGTGGGCCAAACACGTTTCTAAGTGATCGGAATGTAAAGTTAGGGGGGACTTGTTTTTCATGAATGAATTTATCAAGTTAATCTCATAGACCTCCTCATCACCATACTCTTGTTGCTTGCACACGTTGAAAACATTTAGATCAAGCATCATGTTTTCAAAGGACATCTTCATAACCCTGTTCATACAATTGGTTACGGCATTTGATGTGGCTAGAAACGGGCAGCCAAGTATTACCAGAATTTGAATGCTAGCACGAGCAATTGGTTGTGTCTCCAAGACAATAAAGTCTACATGATAGTAGAACTTATCAACTTGGACAAGTATATCCTCTATGACTCCTCTCAGTATACGAATTGAATGATCAACAAGTTGAAGTGTGGTTTTGGTGGGTTTTAATTCACTTAAGCCCAATTGTTCATATACCGAATAGGGAACCAAATTTACACTTGCCCCTAAATCAAGCAAAGCTTACTCAATCCGGTAGTCACCAATCACACATGATATGGTTGGGCTACCAGGATCCTTGTATTTTTGGGGCATATTCTATTTTATGATGGCACTCACTTTCTCAGTCAGAAAAATATTCTTTTGTCCATTGTGCCTTTTCTTAACCATTCAAAGGTCCTTTAGAACTTTAACATATGGTGGTATTTGTTTTATGACATCCAACAACCGGATGTTGAACTTTACTTGCTTAAAAACCTGTAAAATATCATGAGTGTTGATTAAAGGTTTGAGTGGAATCAACCATTGAGGGAAATGTGCAACGGGCTTATACTCTTGTTCCTTTTCTTGAGTGACAATGCTAGATTCATCATCTTTCTCAAAATTTACCGGATGCTTAGGCTTGTCGGCCTTCACCAGAATAAATTTGTCAACTTAGCTTACTCTACGTGTTGATTGGAGGAATTAGGGGTGCTTATCTCATATTGTGGCTTTGGATTGGGCTGAGGTTGGATTGGAGATGTCAATTCCCTGGCATTCAAGCAACCCTTAATCTCTTCAACTAACATTTTGATTTCTTGGAACATATCTTGATTTCTTTGATTTGTTTGAGTTTGGCCCTGTATGAATGTATTCAACATATCCTCAATAGTCATTTGAGGTGGGGTCATAACAATTTGCATGGGAGGCCCCTTCTGAGGATTACTAGGATTGGTCGTAGGCTCATTCCTCCAACTGAAGTTTAGATGATTCTTCCAACTAAAATTATATATGTTTGAGTTTGGAGCACTAAATGGACGTTAATAATTACTTATGGCATTTGATTGGTCATGTAATAGCTCTTGAAACGCAGGGATTGTAGGACAATCTCATGTTGGATGCACATTGCTAGCACAAATCCCATTAACATTCTCAACGGTCTGACTTGGTTGAATTGCCTCTACTTTCCTCAATTCCATGACCTCAAACTTTTTAAAAAACTCTCGGGTCATCTTGGCCCATGTCCCAATCGATCTCGACCTTAAGGATTGAAGCCGTGGTTTGGCCTTCTCTTTTAAGGATAAAGGAAACAATTTAAGTCTGAAGGTGTTCTCAGACACATTATTAAAGTGTAAGGTAACTATGATTTCATCAAATTCTTTGATATGTAAATAAGTACTAATTTTAAATTCAAGTCCATGAAATTTAGGAAGGACTTGGATTACTCCTGATTTGAAGTCTATGCTTCCTGTATTTTGAGGAAAGAACATACATAAAGGAGTGCTCGTCTTAGTAGGTTGTAAATAATCATGTAGAGTTCTAGGTTGAGGAACATTACCTACTTCATTCTCTCCAACTTCGGTTTAGGTTCTAGGCTCATTGGTGTTATTAGTTAGCCCCCAAGTTTGGTTGATTCTCAACCATATCTCTTGACAACTCAAGGTAGTTCAAACGTTTTCTAGCATGACGATGGATGGACAATCCATCCAGTCCTCCTTCACTTTACAAGCGGAAAGTGTGATCAAGGACCCATTTGGGCATAAACCACTCAAAACAAACTAAAAGTTAAACCTACTTTGACTTCAAGAAAATAAAAATAAAAATAAAAATTATGAATTAACTAAAGCAAGGTGGTTTAGAGATATAGTACCTAATTGACGACTTAAGTTAGAATGTTGCAAAATCAACACAAAAACAAACAAAGGCGATGTTAATTTCTGAGATTTAAGAAAATTTTATCCTAAAACCACAATAAAATCCTATCTTAAAACGATCTTAAAGCTAAACTATTTCAGAGAAAATATCATAACTAAAATCCTCGGCAACGACGTCAAAAACTTGATAACCTCAAGTGCATGGTCGCGATGTAATAATAATTTGATTAAGACCGAGATCATCCTTATGGACTTATACGGATATGGTATTATTTCCAAAAATATTTAAAAATAGAATTGGATTAAGAACTAAATATTAAATCTAAAATTTAAAATTAATGAAAGTAGTAGTGAAAACAGTAATTTTAAAAGGAATAATCGAAAGGAAAGAAACACTAGAGCACCAAGGATCCACTTGTAGTACTTATTCTCAATGCTTAATTCATTAAGATTCAATTAATAACACAACTGAAATCGGAGTCTTATCCTATTTAACCGAATAATGGAGCAATTATATCATAATTCAAACATCCAAAACATATTAGAACTTTGATTGAACTAGTTCTCTCATTAAGAATCAAGTTCTAAATCGCAGGCAATCCAAGGCATCTACCATGCACAAAGTCTAAGGTAGATCAATGAATTATACAGATCAAGCTTTTGCAAAACATGTAAGTTAAATCAATCTCAGTCTTCCTAAGCATCCAATGAGTCCAGAGTCATCATTAAATCAAAGTAGAACTAAAACTAGAACTTTATTTAAACTATAATTAATTTAAATCCAACATTAAATCATAAATTCGAATATAAGATAAACTAATTAAGGCATAAAAAACTAACTATAAGCTTCCCCTCTTAGGAATAATTCATCCTACACATGATTGATGAACTAAAACTCTTAAAAAACATGAAAACTAGAAAAGAAAGATAAAACTAGAAGTAAGAAGCCTCCTCAAGAAATTCATTTTGCTCCAGCACAACCTAGCATGATTTAGAAGACTTGGAACGTCCCCTTTATATAGAAAAACCAACTACCAACTTTGAATTACGTAAGATTTTCGCACATTGCCATCGGTTATCGGGCGCCCGACCCTGTCATTGGTAGCCTGAAACCTCGTCGGGCCCTTGAACTCACTCGAAATTGTCCAGCAAGCTTTGGTCTAACTTAGTTGAACCGTCAAGCATCGGAACTCAGCATCGATCACTTGAACTCCTCCTCGAGTGCCCAAAAATGCCCAAAAGTGTCCAAAGAGTTCATCGTTGGTTCTATTCAAATCTTGATCGCCTGAACTTGGTGTAGGGCACCCAAACTTCTCTGTTTTTCTGCGTATTTGGTCTTTAAGCATTATTCTTCAACTTCTTCTTCTTTCCACTCTTTAGCTTGCCAGCTTGCCTTTGACTTGAGGTTAATGATCGATGCTCCATTGATCTCCATTCTTCTTGATCTCCCTTATTTATCTACAAACATGAAAACTCCTTAAGTTAGCTCATTAAAGACATTGTTTCATGTAAACAAAGCATGGAATTGGAGATAAATATACATAATTCTAGGCCTAACAAGAAACGTATTAGATACCCTAATTCTCTATTACACCCGCTTATATAACCTATAACCGAAAATAGAAACAAAACATGCAACCGTGCAAAATAAAAAAAACAACAATCGACCCTGTTGGGCATCTAACCCAACCTCGTCAGGTGTTCGAAGTTCGTCAAAACTATCCAAAGAGTTCTGCCAAAAAAAATGAAGAATATTGAGTGCTTGAGCTTCCAAGTTCAGTCTCTAAACCTGCCCAAAATCGTCCAGAGTCCAATCTATAATATATGGATAATTTCAATCATCCGACCAGTATATCGGTCGCTCGAAACCCCTTGACTTTGTCCAGATTGAAGGCTCCATTCGACATAACCGTTTCCATTTAAATATCCTTGAATCTCTCCCATGATTTAATCCTTTAATTTTGTAAAGTTTGTGGCTATATAATAAAGGTCTTGCTACCTCTCTAGGCACTATGTTTGAAACCAAAACAAGTGTGTGAGATTTTAAGTGCACTAGACTGCAATAAAGTAATCTTTGGATGCCAAACTCCTTTACTCACCAAGATGAGGATTCCAAAAATGGTGGAATTGCAACAAACATCCTATACCCTTTCTAATAAAATTTAACAGGCCTAGGCCTCTGATTTTCAGTTGAGATACTAAAATTTTCCAAACGGTTTAAACTTCACATCAATATTAATGCCAAAGGTCTCTTAATATAGCTTGCTTATTGGTTTCTTTGCCATTAAATACTTGGTTATTCCTTCCCTCCATCGTTGCCAAACAAGCGCTGAGATGGCATGCTTCAATATGATTTTGTAAATCTTATCGTTCAAAACCACATCGATAACAGTTGGAAATTAGATAAATTAAATGGGTCTGATGAGGCTTGATGATGCCCAATCTTGCATGTATGGCATTCGATAACTAGCAAGAGAAGTTGTTGACAAAAAAGGGAGGAGGGAGGTTCCAGGAGGAGGGAGATTCCAATTTCCATATGGAATGTCTCTCCATTAGTCTCTTCTCCTATTTGAAGAGGAATGTTCCAATTTGCATTAAAATTAAATTTCATGATCTTGACATTCCATAGCCACTCAATGTCCTTTATGGCTATTTTCCATGAAGGGTGACAAGGATTAATTTATAAATAATCATTTCAACCATCATCAATTTGATGAAAAATGGACTTCTTTTGATGCATGTTGTTGTCTTAGAATCCCTCTCCATCTCAAAGAGATTGCAAAGGTGGGTTTGATTTCTATCATAGTGCTAAAACTCACCAACTCAACTCTAATCTTGGCCAAGTCAACTTGACCCAACAAGGTTTGAGTTGAGTCACTGTGAAACTTGCTCATAAGATTGACTCGATCCTTGGCAACATTTGTCTGGTAAGATCGGTGACTCGGTCGAGTGAGATGCGGCTTGTAGTATTGGGCCAAGTAACTTGCATTGTCAAACTGGTGTAGGACAGTTTTAAACCATGATCCCTGCTTTTTGTGAAAGCAAGCTGTGAATGAATATTTTAGCTATATCATTTTGTGCCCTACAGTAATTATTTTAAATAATAATAATAATAATTTTCTATAGTAAATATGGAATCAGGTAAAGACTTGCCTGAGTCCTCAAGTCGACCTGACTCAGCTAGCTATGGACATTAATTGTAGTAGGGTTTTCGGGTTTTCAGACTGATTTTATGGATCTCCCTTCTCCAGAGTAGGTTGTAACTTTCTAGCAGCATTCCTGAACTACTTCAAGGGACTGGCATAAATCCAATCTCAATGTTGAAACTTGTCTTTTCAATGACGAGCTTCATCATGGTTGAAAATGTGGTAACGATAGGGATCCTAATGGAAATGGGGCACATTAATAAGAAAGCTGCATGTCTATGAAAATATCTGTGAAAATTCCTTTCCAACCAAAGTTATAAAACTCAGTAAGACTCAACAAGAGTTCGAGCTGAGTCATCAAGAAATTCGGCTCTAAACCTAAGTCAGCCTGAACTTGGCAAGACTCGTGGAGTTTTTAAAGGAAAAGGTAATAACTGGGTCTTGAAACCCAGACATCTAAGTAGGAGTGATGCAGAGATGCCCATGACAAATCCACTCTGTCCATCAGTTTATAGACATTATAATAAGACAGGAATCCAGAAATCAGGCAGATCCAAGTCTTAGGTGGGCCACACCACGTGAAACAATGGGTATATATTAAACGTACATCCACCATTGGAAACTTTGTGGGGTTATAGAAGTTTTGCATCAGAATGATATCTTTTCCTAAAATTTATCTAAGTGGTAATAACTATATGAACAGTTTGGATGGCATATATAAACATCATGGTTAGCTCTAGGAAGGTTTGAATAGTGGATTTCTTTTTATCACTGGTTTCATGTGGTGTGGCTCACCTGAGTTTTAGATCTACCTTATTTTTGGATTCCTGTATTATTGTCATGCTTGGGCACAGGCAACTCGTCGTCCATGTAATATGCCTCTATCCAACAAGCCATGCCTTGTACGCTTGCATGTTATTGCACTACTACGATATTTTATAGGTATGAGACTATTTAAAATATTTATAAATAATATTTTTTTAATTATTAAATATCAAGCTGAGTAGAGACACATTCTAACTCTTCAAGTCCATTGGCCCCAACTATACAACAAGGCAACTCAGGTGTTTTTTTTGTGTTTTTGTTTTTGTTTTTGTTTGCCCCGTGGGCTGAGTAATTAAGTGGGATGGAATTACATTTGGCTCCGTGTAAATTTCATAGCATGTTTGGAGACATGTGGAATGAGATTACATGGAACGAAGTCACATTTGGACCCATGTGAGATTTTTGATGGATCTGTGGCCCCACATTGATGCATATGTTTTATCTATGTCGTTCATCCATATGAGAGTGACCATTCATCCATATGTGAGTGACTGACTGACGTCAGCTATGAATCCAGTCGGTTGATTACAAATCCATCATCCACCAAACAAGGCTTTCCTTAATGCTATTGTTTTGCTTGAGGAAGAATCCAATCCTAAGCATAGTATAGTATTCTCAGATTTGCAATCATTGTACAATAATGGTGTTAATCCCATGGGCTAAACTGGCCCTAGCTAAGTTTTTAAACCACATCCCAAACCCATAGTTTTAGGGTTGGGACATGGTCTTGGAAGACTCTTCCACACCAAAGTTGGCACCATGAGAAACTCATATGATTTACCGCTAACCCAGATCCTGGATTGGGGGTGAGTTGGGCGCGGATTTCAGGTGGGGCCCACAGTGATTTTTTTGATGAATCCACCCCGTTCATCCGTTTTGAGAGCTCATTTTGGGACGTGAGAACAAAAATGAACCGGATCCAAGACTCAAGTGAGCCGAAAACGTGAGGATTAAACCTCCACAGTTGAAATATTTGTGTAGCCACTGGAGTTTCGAATCAGGATAATGTTTGTGTTTCCAGTTCATCCCAGTAGTAGTGACGTTATGAACGGTATTGATTTCATATAAACATCACTGTGGACCCCAGGGAGGTTTCAACGGTAGTAATTTACCTAACCACCTTTTCCTTTAGTGAGGCCCACTTGAGTCGTGGATCTGGTTCATTTTTGTTCCCAAGTCCTAAAATGAGCTCCCAAAACGGATGCACGGGGTGGATTCATAAATAAAAAAAAATCACTGTAGGCCCTACCTTGGTTACCAGCGCAGGAACTTCCTGCGCAAGGCTTTCCCGGGAAATCCGCGCCCGGGTGAGTTCGACTCCACACAATAACTAGTCAGACCAACTCACCAATTGTTTATTTATTTTTATTTTTTTTATCTTTTAACACACATTTACTAAATGGTATAGGACGCTTTCATCGTACCAAGTAACCTCTATTGGGAACGCCATGAATGTATATGGTTTATCCACGCCGTACATCTCTTTTTCAAGCTCATTTTAATGGCTGTGCCCAAAATTGAAGTATATCCAAAGCTCAAGTGGACCATGCCACTGGAAACAGTGGGAATAATGATCTCCACGGTTGAAACCTTACTAGTGTCAACAATGATATTTATTTGTCATCCAACCTATTCATAAGATCACATAGACATTGATTAGGGGAAAACAAAAATATCAGCTTGATAAAAAAGTTCTATGGGCCCCAAGAATTTTTCAACGGTAAAGAGTCAATTCACATTGTTTCCTGTGGTGTGGTCCACTTCAGTTTTGGATATGGTTCATTTTTGGGCTTAAGCCCTAAAATTATCTTCTAAAATAGATGGATGGATGTGATCAAATACATAAATCATAGTGGATCCCATAGAGTTTTCTCAATCCGCTTCCCACAATTACGTCTGCCAACACCACAATCGGCACTCAACTCCAGTGTTCAAAGGCTCATTTGGTTGCTTGTATTTGGAATGATTTGGATTCAAAATCCTAAATATATTGGAATCCAATGTATTTGAAACCCTTAATTATGTTTGGCATTCTATAATTGGAATGTACTAAAATCTAAAGTTTTTGTTTGGCGGCATATATTTTGAAAGGATTAAAATCTTATATTATATTTGCGGAAGTTGAATTTGATTAACTAAATAATTTACAATATCTGAAAATAGTGTACATGTATAACGTTGTATATAGTTATTGGAATAAGTCCATCAAGACATACATTTTAGGAAAAACTTGAGATAATTTCAAGCCTTGCATGGGCCACAAACATATAAAAGTTTACTTTTCAATAAGTTCGATAAGCTTTAGGTCAAAAGACAATCATGTAGGGGCCCCAGTGATGTGTACCTAAAATCTATCTACTTCCACCATTAAATGGGCCATCCAAAGTTATACCTAGGGTAAAAAATTCAGGTGGGCCCCACTAAAGAAAGCAGTTGGGAGAGAAATGTCCACTCTTGATTTTTACAATGCTCACCTTAATGTATGTGTTGTATACCCACGCCATCAATCAATTTTTTAAGCTTGTTTTAGGTCATGATACAAAATAAGCAAATTTCAAATCTCAAGTAGACCACATCTTTGGAAATATTAGTGATTGAATAGCCACTATTAAAACTTCCTGGGACCCATTGTGATGATTATAAGGCCTACCGTGATGATTATGTGAAATTCACTCCAATCATTAGATGCTATGCAAAATTTTAAGCATGGGTGCTAAAAATCAAGCTTGTTCGTGATTGAGGTGGGTCATACCAGGGAAAACAGTTGGGAATGTCCCCATTTTACTGTATACTGATTCCAATCATGGTCTACCTAAATCAAGAAAGGGGTTGATTTTTTTGTTGCCAAGACTAACATAGGGTGAAGCACTTGGTGGCCATAGTGGATTGCACATAAACATCATGGTAGGCCCACCTACTAACCCTACTCCCTCTCTTAGTTACCATCATACCAGGCGGCACGGTGGGGAGAGAGGCCTTGTCGTGCGATTTTCCCACCGGTGGGAAAGATGCTCATTGGAGACAATTAGCCTCAAATCTCAGCAATTTACTAGGATTTCAAGTCATGGATTTGGGAAGATTTGGAATGCATTAGATTCCAAATCCTCATCTCCAATTTTGCTGCCAAACATAAAATGGTGCATGTTGTATTTCAAATACTTTCAAATCCACTCAAATAGGGGCTGCCAAGTACTTTTGGGCGCGGGGTTACCCCACCAACAGCTTAGTGGGTGTTACCCTGATCGTGTGGGTCCTTTTTTTTTATGTATGTTTTTATATATCTACACCATTTATCTCTGTCTCTGCATATCATTTTAAGATGTGATCCAAAACCCTAAGAAGATCCAAATCTCACGTGAACCATACCACTAGAAATAGTGATAAATAACTATTAAAAATGTTTTGTGGGCCACAAAAGTTTTGGATCAATCTGATCTTTATATTTTCCATTCGTCAAGACCTTATTGACATTATCAAGAGCTTGGATTGGAAATAAACATTACCAAAACCTTACGATGGGCTCTTTGGAAGGAGCACTCAATCACTCTGTTTCTAGTGGTATGGTCTACTTGAGATTTGGATCTGCATAATTTTTGGCAACACATCCTCAAATAGTAAGTATAAACGGATGGACGGAGTGGATATACAAAATATTATCCAGATGGGCCATACACCAGGGGTAACACCCGCTAAGCTGTTCCCGAGGCAACACCTAATTCGCGCCCAGCCCTTTTCGGGACGCGAATTAGCTTCAGAACTTAGACAGTAGGACACTAGCGGGTCTCGCTACCGAAGTGACACCATATTCTATGGGCCCCACAATGATGTATGTATTATATCTATGCCGTCCATCCATTTGGAGAGATGATTTTATAGGATGATCCAAAAAATGAGGCAGATCTAAAGTTCAAATGGAACCTACAACAGGAAACAGTGCGGACAGTGATGCACACCGTTGAAACCTTCCTAGGGCCCACCATAATGTTTATTTGAGATCCAACCTATTTATTACTTAACACAGACATGAAATGAAATAAGGAAAACATAAATATAAGCTTGATCCAAAACTTCTGGCCCAACGAATTTTTTAATGATAGGCGTCATTGTTCCTACTGTTTTCTGTGGTGGGCTCCACTTAAACTTTGGATCTGCCTCATTCTTTGGATTATGCCATAAAATAATCTCTCCAAATAGATGGACGGCGTAGATACAACACATACATCATGGTGAGTCGCACATAATATGGTGACGTCACTCCAGTATCGAGACTCGCTACTTTCAAGTTCAGTAGCTAATCCGTGTCCTTCCTTTTGGCTGTTCTTTTAACCATTCTCAAAGCCGAGATAGTGGGCATCCATAACTACTCCAGCTGGAAGCGGTTTGTCATTTTCCTTTCTGAGTAGACAGCTTGGAATTTTCCCATCGCTGGTGTTTTGTCTAAAGTGCCCCTGAAGCATTCCACTGATGTTATGAAACTCAGCATCCATGAAACACGTGCGGTGAATTTCACCCACGGAACATGCTAGTTCGCATGAGATAAGGAACTTCAGACCTGGCCCTAGAACAACAATCACAACCGTTAACACCTTAGGTTGGATAGTGTCCATTGATCATGTTGGTCATTTTTTGCTGTCCATTCTTCTCATGCAAATGCCGATTACATCATCTAATTTCAGGTCTACAGTATAATCACAGTGCTCCTCACCTCTTGAACGGCCTAGATCTCGTACAATCATTTCAATTCAGAACGTGTGCCGAAAAGCCCTACTCCATCCCACGCGAGCGTGATTGGAGTAGGCCAACGCACTTGCCAAAAACTAATTATAAACGACACTTGGCTTTTGTCAGTTTCTGTCCAATCTTCGCACCCAAAACAACGCACACGACAATGCTCGTGCGGCCGGCAACCGCACGTTGCCAGAGAAGTTACATGATACTCGGGCTGCTTATGACTCTTGATACGCAGGCAGTGAGAAATTATATGCGTGGCATATATGGTTCTATTTCAACAATCAAGTGTCATTGTATTTTATTTTTTATTTTTCTTCCATTTTTGACTGTGTAAAAAATATTCACTGTTCCCACAGTCCTGTCGGATGATAAAATAACTATAATTTTTGACCAGTTGGAATCATAAATTGGACAGCTTAATTTAACTTGATTATAGTAGACACATAATTTTGCCTAATTTATTAATGCCTCCTAATCATCCATCAAGCTCTACCATAGTACACAGAGATTATCTATTGAAATACAATGAATTCAAATCACATAATAAATAGAATCCATGGGAATTTGAATCCCCAATTTTATTGTAATGCTCGTATTAGAATACATTGGAATCCAAACATTGTGTTTGGATGCCTAAAATAGATGCGGGTTGTGTCCTGCCTGCCTGGATGGATTAGTGTCGAACAGATCTGTGGTAGGGCCCACTGTGATGTATTGGGTTATCCACGCCGTCCATCCCTTTTCTCAAATTATTTTAAGCTATGAATTCAAGAATGAGGCATACAAATGGACCACACCAAATAGTAAGCTTGAGTTGCATTAAATGCAAGAGTCATTTGTGGCGTCAGTCCACTTGACCGTTGGATCTCAATCATAACATATAATGATTTGAAAAATGGGATGGATGGCGTAGATAACCTAATACATCACAATGGGCCCCTCCATAGATATGCTCGGAGACGCGGCTTCTGCCTAAAACTAGAATACATTAGATAAATCTATTTGATACCCTAAATTAATATATGTGCCATTTCACTTGATAATTATAATAACTCAATTGAAATATATATACTTAGGCCAAAACTAAGGAACTTTTTTGCCTTAAGTTCGCCCACTTCAAAAAATTCAATCATTTTTGGCATTTGCATCTAGTTCTCAACCATTTAAGTGAATTCTAATTCATAAGATTTCGTTGCATTTCATATTACATTGATTCCAATTGCTATTATTTACCATCAACCAAACAACCCTTTTGGCATGTGCATCCATTTATCATTGGTTACAACCGTCTATTAACAACCTAACCTAACGGCCTCGAAAGTTTAATATAGTGAAATTGTGGCAAATTATTTATCATACAATGTTACCATCCTAATATTTTTAAAGCTCACTAGTTTTAAATTCATATGATTTAACCATGAAGATATCACAATTTTAACATGAATAAAGTCTAGAAAATTTATTTAAATATAAACAATTAAATATATCTATTTATTTATAATAAATACATTTAAGGGGTTTGCTTAAATACATTCACAGGTGCTACTATATCATATTTCTCGAATTTGGCTTTTAAATCTAGGTCATCTTCCAATGATCCATGGGTGGAACGACAATAAATAAAAGCTATATTTCAATCCTTTTATAATTTCCCTCTTTTGCTTTTAAAAAGAATTTTATTTTTTGTATGATCAAAAGATTGAAAGCCCAATCAAATAAATGGTTTTGATAATTGAGAAAAGCTCAGATCCATCGTCCAAAAGACCCAATGTAAGAACGAGATTCGTCCCTACGAAAAAAAGAAAAATACGACAATGCATATATAAAAGAAAAAAAAACACTTCAGAAATTAAAATACATAGCTTTAATTAATATTGTACAGCAACATTAGGAGAAAAAAGAAAAAGAAAAAAAAAAAAAAAAAGGAAAGGCAAGGACGATTACATATTCATCAGAAAGCCCATACAAAAATAAGAATAAAAAAAAGGGGGGGAATTCCAATTCGGCAAAGATCTCATCTTCCTCTCTTATTTAGATTCATCTTCTCGTAGTAGCGAATGGAGAGAAGAGAGAGCGAGAGATGAACTTCGTCTTTCCCCCAACGGGCAGGCGTCTTTGGTGAAATTACAGGAAAGGACAGAGATGTCGATGATGATGATGGCTGCTGGGGTTTTAGAAGGGGCCTGAGGTAGATGGAGTGGAGGCGACGGAACCCACCAAGGGCGAGGACGACGGATCTCAGCTGTTGAGTTCCGCACCCGGTGTTAGCCCAGTGACGTGTACAGATCATCTCCCACAGCCGCTCATCCTGCGCCGTTTTGTGCCACTGCTTGCTAACGCACGCCGCGGTGGCCAGCGACCTCGCGTCCACGTGCTTCAGCACCTCAAACAGAAGATCCTCATCTAGATGCACGAATCCCGTCTCCTCCGCCATCTCTTCTTCCTCCTTTCTCTTCTTCTTCTTCAGATCCTCCACAGCCGTTGGGTCTTCATCGAGCGGTCGCTTCATCTCTCGATTGGGAACGGACAGGGATCTCTGAAAGGAGGCTTTTCTTTTTCTCCCTCTTCCTCTTCCTCTTCCTCTTCCCTCTTCTGCCTTTTGATCTCCGCAACGAAGTGGGCCCCACGCCAGGGCATTATTCTAGCGGTGGGCTGAAGAAATATGGATGGTAAGTCGACGAAATTACGAGATTGCCATCGTCTTTGGATCGTTTCGATGACGACGGGACAGGAAATGAATGCCCTTCGGTTCTTTCGGAAAATGACGAGAATGCCCAGAATCTTTTTCAGTGCCGATTTAGTAGTCCGCGGGATTTCCATAAAACGGTGCACTCCCCTTGGTCTCTCTCTCTCTCTCTCTCTCTCTCTCTCTCTGTAATAGTGCTGCCTGCTTTGGTACTTCGCTGAGTGTGGTGATTCATACAAATGCATTCAGAAATTATGCACATGCATATTTGTAACTCAAACGAGCCATCCATGTTCGTGGCCCATACTGAAATTGTCTTAACCGACCGATTGGTTGATATGTAATGGATAATTAAGATGGGAAATAGTTAATGGTCTGGATTAGACAGACAGATGTCCAATGATCAGCGGTGAGGATTTTCTAATCAATCCAACATGATGTTAGACTTTATCTACAATGGCTCCCACAATATGGACGCATGTGTTAACCTTGCATGACACAAATAGCCTTTTGGTGCATTAGCTGGGGTGGATAAGGGTGGTATTGATTTTAGATATGGAATATATGCTTTAGAATCTAAGACTGGCTAGAAATTATAAATTCATTCGTGAGTTAAAAAGTAGTAAAATTCTCTTACTCACGTGACTCTTACAGCAAGGGAGTAGATTCTAGATAAAGAGTCTCATTACCCACAATTTTCACTTTATATGATTTTTCGATTTTTAAAATTTAATAGAACTTAAGCAGTATTATATCTATCCCTACTTCACTAGGCTTAAGCTAGCCCCAGGTAGGCGGAAGAAAAATAAATAGAATATAGCCTTCTTTGTAGAGTTTACACCCTATATAGACGAAATAAAATAAAAAATAGCATAAATTAGAAAATGATTGTGAGAATAAATAAAAGTGAATGTGTCATGTTGACGTTCTTTGGGATGTGGAGCGAAATGTGGATAAATTTGAGATGTAAGAAAGAAAAAGGAAAACTAAACATCATTTTTTTTTGTAAAAGAGATATTCAGATGTCTCCGATTCCAATGCTACTCTTCTGACTTCATTAGCTTCTTTTGCTTCAATATTTCACACCTTTCAGTTGGGCAAGGTGACAGTGCCATCAAGATTTTTAGTCTTGAGCTATCACACCCCAAAATTTGGCACTTGGGTTGGTTAAGAACCGATCCCGCATCCCATGACATAACTTATATATAATATAAATTATAAGCTATAAACCATTACATAAATTCATTCCATAAAACATATACTTTCCTAATACAATAATGAAATATCCAATTTTATTACTATTATCTAAAATCTTATTCACTCTCTCATTGCCATTCTTTTTACAAGGATTTAAACTTAGAAAGGAAAGTAAATCTAAACAATCATAAGATAAACTCCTAGAACTTTGTTCCACCCATTCTCAAATAAGATCCTAATCTTAAAATTCAATGTTCAAAGGTTGGGTGAGATAATGCAAACTTGATAAAATCATTTCATTCACAAGTTTGAAAACAAGCTTGATATAAATATATAAAAACATGTAACACAATTTAAGAGTGAAAACAAAGTAAACCATGATTTCTAATGCAATGCAATAAAAGCGATATCACGATTTTAGTACAGATAATTCATAGATCACAAGGCATTAATACACTAATTCGTGATCATGAAATATCACAATAAAATATGAAGTAACTCTGGTTGACAATCCTACCTTTTAATGCAATATATGTATGAGATATGCAACTGTATATTCTACCATATACGAATTTAATTTAATCATTTTTTTCAAAACCTTGTATGGCTCAAACGATAGGAACCTTTTGCAATTTGTACATGCTCACCTATCTAGTCTAGTGAGACAAGTAATCCATACATGCTCTCCGACGAGCAATCCTCGCACATTCAACTATCCATTTTTTTTTCCTTTTTTACAAAATGAGCAATCCTTATATGTTCATCGACGAGCAATCTATATATACCCATTGAACTAATTTAGTGAAACTAACAATCCTTACATGTTCATTGATGAGCAATCCTTACATGCCCACTGAACTAATTTAGCAAAACGAACAATCCTTGCATACACGTTAATGAGCAATCCTTATATGCTTACCTGAACCAATTTCCAATGAAATTTAATTCCACTTATTCTATGAGTTTAAAGTTTCAATTAGGCCATGATATTGATGCAACCAACCAAATCAAATACCATAATCTTTCCATCATCACATCCTTTCATAAAATATATATATATATATATATATATATATATATATATATATATATATATATATACTACACACCAATACAATGCAAGAGCAAATAAACATAAGATTTTAGAGAATTACTTTTTTTATTTCCTTCATAAACTATAGTCCAAATAGAAAATCAAGAAAATGGATCTTTAAATTTAAAATCAAGAACTTAAATCTTGAATTTTTAAGACAATAAAGAAAAAACCAAGAACCTAAAATCTTAATTTTTCAGAAAATAAGGAAAATGGATAAGATTTTAAAAAAAGATGGGAAGAATTAAGAAAGGGTAAACTCAAACCTTAAAAATTAAGAGTTATGTGTGTTAAAGGGAAGACTCCAAACTCAAAAGGAAACAAAAAGAGTTATTCCGAAGGTAAAAAGATTATTCTCAAAAGTAAAAGGCTATTTTTCAAAGCACAGGGCTATACACTTGCAATCTATGTTGGGAAAATCGACAGTGGAAGCAAAGCCGAACACACACAGCAGAATATAAATCAAACGAGCAACACAATGCAACCAATCACACAAGCATTCAACCACACACAGATAATCCGATTTTACATGGAAAAACCCCTCAACGGGTAAAAAACCACAACACAAAGCTATCTACTATGAGTGATCAGAAGCTTACAGAAATAAACAGCCCACAAGCAAGGAAAACCCAAGAGAAAATCCAATCTCTCTCCCTCTCTCTCAAAACACTCTCCCCTCACCCTAATACACTTAGGAAACCTTGGACACCTTAGGATACCATCTAAGTCCGGATTCATGCCATATATATAACAAATAACCCAAAATTAGAAACAACTTACGCAGATCCATATAACTGTGTAAGAAAGTGCATCTACACTTGATCGGTTGGACCCCATGGTCGACCTGGTCGGGTATAGCAAAAAACATTCCATAGAGGAAATTTCCAGATTCGTCATGTCTGCCTCAACAGTCGACCGATCGTGACCCGTGAAACCTGTCCAAAGACTTGCTGTATAAAAAACCCCCACAACTTACCGGTTGGTCATGGCATCTAACCAGTTAGTGGGCCCTATTCATGCACAGTTTGAAGTCTCCACCAACAATCTCCACCGAGGCTTCAAACGATGAATCAAACCTTCCCTGCTTTCTTCATTATCTCAACTTCAACATAGCTCCACCACTTCTCGTGCCTTCATTAACATTATCCTTGCACTTCCATGCCCTTTACCGCTCTTTTCATGTGACCCTTGAGCACTTGCCACATACGAGCAACCATGGGTTTCGCTGCCGATCCCGCAGCTCCACCGTGAAACGTGCTCCTGATCAACTTGTAAAGATGGCCACACCTTCGTGCCTTCATCCACACCAGTGCCCCCTTCATTACTTTACAACAACGATCGCAGTTGATGAACCTGCACCCTTTCGCCTTGAGTGCACCAAGAGATATCACATTGTTCTTCATCTTGGGGACATGCTTCACATCTTCTAGGATTTGTTCGATCTCATCGAACATCTTGATGCGCATCGTATCAATACCCACCACCTTATGAGCGTAGCCATCGCACACAAACACCGATCCACCATCATATGCCATGTATATTATGAATGAACTCCGATTAGGACAAACGTAACATGAAGCACCTAAATCCAAGATCCACTTTCTACCAAGAGATCCCTTACCGGATACAGTTAGTACTTCACAAAGATCACCATTGTATCACCATCATCCTCTACGGTATTATCTCCCTCTCCAGAAGAATTTTCAGACTTCTCTTGCTTTAACTTGGGATTCTGACAATCCCCCTTCATGTGGCCTTCTTGGCCACAATTCCAGCATCGTACCTTGACTTTTCCCTTTTTCCTTGGCCTTAGATCTTGATTTTGAATATCTCTCATCGTGCTCTGAATCTCTTCCCCTCACAACCAATATCTCTTACAACCAATATCTCTGAGGAAGAACGAGAACCTACGTCACCGCTTTTCTTTCTCATTGCCCTCAACTGGGGGGCTTAGATAACGGTCTCAACATTGATCGTCTCCCTCCCTACGCACAAAGAGTCTCTGAATGACCGATACGAATTTGAAAGAGAATTCAACAAGATGCATGCTTAATATTCGCCTTTCATCGGTTAATCCATCTCCGCCAACTTGCAAACCAGCCGGTTAAACGTGCTAATGTGTTCTTCCCCCTCTGCCATCCTCAGGTTAAACAACTGAAGCATAAGATACAGGCGATTCTCCAGAGATTTCTTTGCATAGACCTTCTTTAACTTCGCAATCGTATCAGCCACATTTTTCTCCTTCATAACATTATAGAGGACATCATTCGTCGAGCACAACAGGATCGAGGTTCTGGCCTTCTTGTCGAGCTTCTTCCACCCATCCTCTTTCATAGCATCAAGTCGCTTTCCAAGAGCTTCTTCAAGCCCTTGCTGAACTAGGAGGGATTCGATCTTCACCTTCCATAATTCATAATTGTTTTTGCTGAAAAACTTCTCTACTTCGAATCTCGTGTCTCAGATCCGAATTCTGCTCCACCTCAATGATAGTTCTGATACCACTTGTTGGGAAAATCGACAGCGGAAACAAAGCTGAACACACACAACAGAATATGAATCAAATGAGCAACACAATACAACCAATCACACAAGCATTCAACCACATATAGACAATTCAATTTTACGTGGAAAAACCCCTCAACAGGTAAAAAAAACACGGCAAAAAGCGATCTATTATGAATTAGAAGCTTACAGAGATAAACAACTCATAAGCAAAGAAAACCTAAGCTCTTTCTCTCTCTCAAAACACTCTCCCCTCACCCTAATACACTTAGGAAACCTTGGACACCTTAGGATACTATCTAAGTCCGGATTCATGCCACATATATAGCAAATAACCCAAAATTAGAAACAAGTTACACAGATCCATGTAACTGCATAAGAAAATGCGTATACACTCGACCCGTCGGACCTTATGGCCTATCGATCGGGTATAGCAAAAAACATCCCAGAGAGGAAATTTCCATATTCGTCATGTCAGCCTCAACAGCCGACCGGTCGTGACCCGTGAAACATGTCCAAAGACTTGCTATACAAAAAAACCCCACAACCGACCGGTCGATCATAACATATGACTAGTCGGTGATCCCTGTTCATGCACAGTTTGAAGTCTCCACCAACAATTTGCTTAAGGGCCTATTTGGATTCATGAAAAGCATGAGAAAGTAAATAGTGTTTCTTGGAAAACCTTATTTTCGGAAAAAAAATGTAAGAAAAGAAATATCTTTTCCCTCGTTTGTCTTTCAACAAAATTTCCATAAAAATTTAGAATCTATCATCAAATTTTTTGTTTAGCAAAACAAAATTTTTTCTTGGAAAAAATTGTAGGTAGTCATTAGCATGTGCGAAATTAGCACATGTAGCATGTGTGGGATGCTTATAGATGCATAATGGCACATGTGACATACAGGACATACATGAGTATTTGAAGCTGAATTGTGGCATGCATGGTACATATGAGGTGCTTGAAGTTGTACAGTGGCACATAGCACAAGTCACGCATTGGCACGCTTGACATGTGTGCGCTAAAGCTAAATGACAACTCTTGTGCGCAATGGCACCATTGGCACGAGGCATATTTGGAGGACTGAAGATGGATAATGGCACATGTAGCACATGGGTGCATGTGGGGTGCTTTGCACATGTGGGCCACAAGTAAGATGAATTATGTTACATGTGACACAATAGCAGATGTGGGGCGTAAGAGAAGATGGGTGTTATAGATGTGGCACAGTAGCAAATTGGATGCTCTTTACACATGAGGCATAATTTAAGATGGATGGTGGCACATGTGTGGCATGACCAAAGATGACTGTTGAGCTCTTAATTATGCATATTTTAACCCCAATTCATCACTCATTATGCAAGGTTTTCATGAATTAATGACTGATCTTATACATGATTTTATGATTGCAAGAATGAGAGGGACTTCATCCCATTTGAGACCAAAAAGGATACATTAGGACCCTTTGAAGGAAGGCCCAAGGTGGACCAAAGACCAAAGAAGAAAGAGGGAGAAAAAGAAAAGAAAGAAAAGAAGAAAAAGAAGAAATTGTTCAAGGGCCGACCTGCCGGCTGCCCTCAGAACAATGCTGGACAAGGACCAGTTGGTCCGACTAGTCAAGACCGGTCGGCCAACAGGTCGTCCCCTCTGCTGAACTCCCTGGATTAAACATAAAACAGGGCCGACCGGTCTAGACCGGTCGGCCAGAGGATTTTGTGACTCCAGAAGCTCGCTGGACTGATTCCAAGAGAGGTCCGACCAGTCGTGACCAGTCGGCCAACCCAGTCCAGACCGATCAGCCATGCATTCAAACAGAAGTTTCTGTTTTGGGTGCCGATTTTCTCTGTGCACTGCGTAAGCTTACGCAAATTTTAGATGATTCCGATGTTGCGGAGCCTCCCCACTATAAAAGGACACCTAGGGATCGTTCCTAGGGTATCTTAGAAGGATTTGAGCAAGGTGGGAGGTGGCGGAAGTGGATTTCGGAGTTCCACAACTCCTTCAGTTTGTTTTCTCATTTTTATGTTTTTCTTAGTTGTTTCATGTTTCCTTGGATCATGAACGGCTAAACCTCTTAGCTTGTAGTGAATCTAAGATGTTTTAATTCGTTTAAGTTGGTTTTAAGACTGGATTTCATGTTTAAGAATGATGGTTTGAAGTTTAATTCAAGTTCTAAGTAGTTTTTCTTAGTCTTATGATGACTCATGGATGTTTGGAAGAATTGCTTGAGTTCTTAATTGTTGTGTGTTCATCTAAACCTGTATGATCCGAGGAATTGGAGTACGCTCTAGTACTATGATCTTCATGTGGGAACTTCCTACCAAAGTTCTACTTTTTCTAGAATTATGTTGTATGTGGGACTGTGTATGTGATTTGAATCAAGTTCAAATCATGATCTAGCTTTGTCTTGTGACAGGACTTAATGATGGTTATGATTGTGAACTTAGTCTATTGGAATTGGGACTGACCTATGCAATTGAGTATGCTCGTCCTAGCTTGCATTGAGTGAATCATGTACATTGTTCTTACATATGGCAGATTGTTGGTTTTAACAGCTCTATCATCTGACTAGATAGATCTTAATTTCGATTCTAATTGAGAAAGTAAGAAACCACAGTGAATTGAGCATCAAGGATTGCTACAAGTGGATCCTTGAACCCCTAGTGCTTTTTATTAATTGATTACTTCAGTTTAAGTTCAAAATTGCTATTTACATCAATCTCATCAAATCTGGTTATTAGCTTTTCAATAGAAGCTATTGGAAGTGTTTGTGAATTCCTACATAAGTCCCTGTGAATCGACCTTGGTCTTACCGGTTTTATTACTACATCGCAACCCTACACTTGGGGAAGCGAACAATGACAATGTCTCATTTGGCACGATGTGGCACATGTACCACATGTGAGGTGATTGAACATGGATGGTGGTGTATTTGGGCTTTAACCCTTGAGAAGCCGATTTTCCTTCCACCGTAGGAAAATGCATTTCTCAATGGTGGAGGTTGCAAAATGAATTTATTTATTTTCCAGTAAAAATAGAAAGTGGGAAATAGTGTTTCCCACAATTTTCCACAAACAAAGGCTTGACAAACAATGGAAAGTAAGTTTCATGAGAAACAATATTTCCTTTCTTTTGCTTTCCACAAATCCAAACAAGTCCTAATAGAATAATGCATGAAAGAAAAAACTTACCTTAAATCTTAGTTTTTCTTGGATTTAAAGAATAATAAAATAATTTAAGAATAAGAAAGAAAACTAGAACTAGATAATAAATCGAAAACTAAAGTGAAAACAAAAAACATGTGAAATGATTAATCATATGAATTTTTTGCAATGCATGTTAGATAGAGACAATGGTATAATTTCAAGGTATAAGGTTAAAATACTCCACTGAAAGAAAAATGGTTGTATATAAAAGGCATAAATATTTTATTAAAGAAGAAAATAAAAGAAAAACTACTCAAAAAGGAATTATATAATAGAATTAAAAAAAACCTTATGAGAAGATCACTCACTTGAAAAACAAAATCGAAAATCCTTCCTCCCAACTTTTCCTTTTCCTTCTTTCCTTCTCACTTTCTATCTCTCTACCCCTAGCCTGCATCCTCTCTCTCTCTCTCTCTCTCTCTCTCTCTCACACACACACACACACACACACACACACACAACATGGGGTTAAAGAGAGGGGTTGACTCTATTCATAATACTCTCTCACGTCTCTCCCTTTCCTTTTAGAAAATTCCACGTTGCCAACTCCTATACTCCATAGGACTTACACACTGTTGACCTCTTTCACTCCCCACACATGTGTGATGCATGGTGGGTTAGGTACATAAAGGTTATGGATGGGTGGATGGCTGGACCATGAAGTGGGTGGATGGTTCTTATCAGATAGATGAACGATTGTATTGATGAGTTAGTTAGATGGTTATGAATCGTAGAACATTTAGAAAGATTTAAAGATTTCAGGGTTTCACCAATAAAGGATAGGGCAGATAGTTCTAACCTAATGTAGAGCGGGCTGCAGACATTTTCAAGGCCAAGATGGACCATAGGAAACCCGACCAAAGATGGAAGTAATCCGGGTTGTCAGAACCGTAAAACAATCACATCTTGTAATCCGGGATGAGTTATGAGACGTATAAAATATGATTTTGGAGTAGTTCGAGCTACTTAAGCCACCCAACCCCTCTAAACTAGCTTACCCATGTTGTATTCATGATATTTGACCAAATCGACGGTCATTAGCCTAATTTTATTTTATTTTTACTATAAATAGTAAGTTTTAGATCGAATATACTTACTTTTGATCTTTTGAGTTTTAGAAGTTATGCCCAACATGAAAAGGGCTTAGAAAACTAAGTAGAATAAAGTGGTTGGTACAAATTGGAAACTTACTATTTCTGGCCGAAAACCATGAAGTCTAGTAGAAATAGGTGATGTCTATAAATAGTAAGTTTACTATTTATAGTAAGTACATTTTTTAGGTGTTTGAGTTGGAGTAGGAATCTGCTACTTCGTTCTAGGATTTAGTTTCTTATTTATAACATTGTAATTTCATTTTTTTTTATCATTCCATTAATTATTTACAAATTTCTTTGGAATTATTTCCTGTTTTTATTCTCTTCCCTTGTGAATCTCGAGGAAGTCCGGTTGAGGATTCCTGAAAGCCTTGTGGATTTAAAGTAATTATCTAATGAGGGAGACGGTGATCGACCTTACCATGTCCTCCTTTCGTTATTATTAAAGGATAAGATAAATACTTTCATTTACTTAAATCATTTTTATGTAAATAAAAAGGTACCCTTATTTAAATCTAGTAAAAATTCTTTGATTAAAATCCAATTTCTAACAATTAAAAGTTTAATTTTTTAGATCAATAATAAATCATGACTTTTTGATATTTATTAAAACTTTAAGCTTTTAAACAATAAGTTTTTTTTTCTCAAATCTAAATAGCTTATAATTTTTATTACATCAAAATAATATTAAAGCATTGAAGACTGGTAAAGAATATTTTTAAATTATGATTTTCCTTTTTACCAAAATAAAAAATAAGCATTAATAAACAACTGATGAACGAGTTGCTAAATAAATAGTTAGATAGATAATTAGATGAATGAATGGTTTAGTTTAGTGAATGAATGGTTAAATTTGATGACATGGATGAATGATTAATATTAAGAGATTGGTGAAAGAGTGACCTAGAATTAATGGTAGGATTAAGGAATTTGTATATTTTAATTAAGGGTGAAAATCAATAAGTTAGCTTATCTTCTTAGTTGGATTAAATTGGACGGTTGGGCACATTATTATATGTCTCAAAGGGACTGATCTAAAATATGGGTTTAATAGTTATTAATGATACAAGTCTACAGTAAAAATCATGCTCCAAACAAAGGCAAATTGATTTTAAACTTTGTGTATTTGTTCTAGGTAAGTTTAGCGGAAGATAATTAGATTGTTAATAATGGGCTGATTTGACATATAGTTTGGTAATCTTATTTGGATAGATTTTTTTTATGTAAATAAAAGGCCATAGTAGGGTTGTTTTGGTAAATGGGTCACAGGTCATGATCGGGTAGGTTAAATGCATATTCAATGGTTAAGATTAGGCGAGTTTACAAATGAATAGTCAATTTTGTGTGCATGAATGGTGAGAGTGAAGGTGTGTGTGTGTGTGTGTGTGTGTGTGTGTGTGTGTGTGTGTGTGTAATCATATAATTACAAATTACATTCATCAATAATTAAAACTAAATATATCTATCACACTATTAACTGTCACACCTTACCACAGATTGATGTATGCATAGTCAGTAATGAATAAATGTATGGATGAATGGGTAGCTTTATGACCTATATTTGGATGAATGCGGGTGTATATGATGTGTGTATATGAATGCGCACCAAAATCTTAGGTCATTACATGAGCGGATGTAGCATGTGCAGCAACTTTTTCAGCAATCACACATTGACTCCCGATGGACCTATAATCTCTGGAACCGACATATCAAGCTCATCAAGTACCTCTGCCTTAGCCACTGCCTCCCCAAACAATATGTTACAATGTTGTTTAAATAGATATTCAATCGGTGCTTGACCGATTGTAGACTCATATATTTTCTTTTTATAGCTTCTGACAGGCTTCCTTAGGGAAGCCATCATTATGTTGACCGAGGGGGGATTGAGCGTCATTCGATTAGGTTTGGTGGTTGTCTCTGGTAAGTGGCGATGATCCTTTCGACTCGACTTTCGTAGATTTTTGGTATTTTTAAAGCCTAATAAATGTAACTTGCTTGGAATTGTGCTAATTTGTAATTACTACGCGTTTCGAACAATTTGTCAATATTTAATTTAAACGAGTTGTGGGCCAACCAATCTGACCCATAAATCATCTCTAGGTGGCATTGAGGACCCTTTCTAGCCATCCCAACAAGATTTTTAAGACCCTTTAGGCTAGCCAAAGATGGATTCATCAAATTTATGCGCGTTTCTAGCTTCCAAAGGATCTTTATGGTTTGGTCCACTCTCTTATCTATCGATCTAGTATGTTAGTCATTACCGGGACCTGCCTGAAACGAATCGTGACCAACTTGCATGGTCCCTTAATAGGTTTGAGTCATACAGGGGCTTTTTTTTCAAAACTTTACTGAAGTCGAGGAGTACTTTTCACCTCATTTTTGGGTAAGGTGTCTACAATATGCAATTCCTTTTTTGCTTCTGTATTAATTATTACATTGCCAAAGCATAAATAAAAAATAAAAAAAATCTTTCCATAGCTCATTTTATACCTCAGTTCTGATGCTTTGCTTTGGCTAGGACTATTAGAGGTCGTTTAAATGCTAATAAATGTCATAAAATGAAATTGAGAGTAAATGGGGTTGATTTAAAATCTTGAACAAGATGAGACATTTGAGAGGAATTGTTGTTAAATGTCTTTTGTAGATCCCTTAGAGAGTTGCACTGGTAAATAAAGGTGTCGTTATGCTCCTAATATGCTATATATGTGGCACACTAGTAATACTTCGAAACAATCCAATTATCAATTGTATCACTAAAATCACACCAATAAAATGATTCAAACTATCTAGATGTTGGCCATTTAAATGGATGGTTAAAAAATGTTGGTAAGTTGTTTACTTGTGATCCTTACATTTGTGGCCCACCTGAGGCTTGAAATTTCCTCATTTTTTTTCCAAAGCATATATTTCAATCATCTTATCACAATCATTTTGTCAAATATCACATTTGCACACTAATTAGGGATATTAAATCTGATTTAAGAATATCACATATGTTCCTATGAATAATATATTGAAGAATGTCAATGCATTTCAATTCCTCATATTTACTATATATCATTCAAACAAAATATTTGATTCCCGTCCATTTCATTTACAAGCTATACTAAGGATTTCATTTACACTTGATTTGAGTATAACTCTGAAATGGATTTAATTTACCCGTTGTCATGAGAATTCTTTGACTTGAGTGTATTTTGATACACCATTCTTCTAGCATACTTAACAAATTGCCATATTATGTGCTTATTTTAAGAATGTTAACCAAAACATTATGCTAGAAAAAAGATAGAATTAAGCTATTTTGATAAGAGATGTAACAACATGCTTCACGTAATCTTGAAGTGCACACCATCTATTAGGTGCCTTGCTTGATGTTCACCTTAGAGCACAAAAATCATGTCTATCACGTACATCAGGTGAGCCACAACATGGGAAGCATTCTAGACTGGGATGCCTACCATTAATTGGGGTTCTAAGCCTTGCCTCGTTGGCAGACTGCCGAGTTTCAACAAGGGTCTTGGTTCCGAAACCCATGTGGTGAAAATCCAAGCGGCTGCTGTGCTAAGAGGATGAGGCTAAGGTAGGTTGTTGGAGTATGATGATTGATACACATGCACTAGGAAAATTGTACATATATAATGATTGCAAGACTATCCAAGCCGTCTAATTTGGTACATCAACTATGGAAGGGAGCTCAATAAGATAGTTGCACTTATCTCTGACACACTTGATGATGTAAGAAAGCATTTAATATTAAGTGCTCTGCATTATTCACATGCGGATCACCTCAACTTTAATAATCATGAAATAAGGTCATCCAAACAGCAAAATCTGGCTCCGCCAAATGATTCTGAAGACAAAGAGTTTTTTTTATTCTTTTGGTAGTACAATGCTATAAATGTGGACAACCATTTTATGCATCATATGCATAGCATACATTCACCTCAATCTACACCATCCAAATCCTAATCCATATTAGCCATTGGTTATATACCAAAACCAAAAAGAAAAAAAAGAAAAGAAAAAGGAAAGAAAGAGTGATTCTATCTGGCAGTGGTCATCACACGCATGGTGGAAACAAAAATTTCAATTTACCAATGGCCAGGATTATACACCCAATATGATTTTTGGGTGGGCCCCATCTACAATGCCATTGACTATTTGAACAGTCCAGACTGAGGTACCTATAAGTTATGTGTGCGGTGGAGTGCATGATGATATTACTTTCCACGCGTATATATATTATATTGATTTTTGAAAGCTCTTGAATGCGGGGAAAAAGGAGATGAGATGGATGGTTAAATCCCACCTCAACCACCAATAAAGGAAAATTAGTAGGAAGCATGTGGCCTGGAGCTTTTTGCATTTTGGAAGGTGGTTAGGTTGTCTGAATAAAAGTGGGTCCTTTTCTACTTTTAGGGGCTGTTTGGATGCACCCAAAGTCATGTACCACATGTGCTGTCCTGCTGATGCTGTGCACATCATGCGACACGAAGTTCGTCGGTGTTGTAACCCTGTCTGCATTTGAACATGGAATGGAGGAACATGTAAAGAGCTCAAGATGATATCATGTTGGAGAGCCTTCAAACGGTGCACGGTTTGGGTGCTTAGACCAGTTTACACGTAATGGCCCAAATGCACACAGGTCTCTGGACAATTTTCTTTCACTCTAGACCTGTCCGGTGACAGTTCTGTAGGGGGCTTAGACCGGTCGGGCAACAGGTCTAAAGTAAGGCAGATATGCGATTTTTGTGTAATTATCCTTTGGACTGTTTTGTACAAGCTCCAACCGGTCGGGCGACCGATCAACGGTGCATGTGTTTTCTTACGCTGTTACACGGTTGTGCATAAGAAGTTTCTAATTTTGGTTTGTTGCCTATATAAACGGGTTGTAACTGAGATTAGGAGTAATCTTAAGGTGTCCAAGGTTTCCTAATTGCATTAGGAAGAAGGGAGAGTGTTTTGAGAGGGAGAGAGCTTGGGTTTTCTTTATTTTTCTTTGCTTGTGGGCTGTCAATCTTTGTAATCTTCTGTTTATCATAGTGGATCACTTTAGTGCCATGATTTTTTACCCGTTGAGGGGTTTTTCCACTTAAATTTGTACTCTCTTGTGGTTGAATGCTTGTGTGTGGCTTGATTTTATAGTGTTTCTCGTTTGATCTTGCATTATTCTGCGCGTTCGGCTTCCGCTTCCGCTGCAGGTTTTTCCAACAAGTGGTATCAGAGATAAGGTTGGGGTGGAGTATAATTCAAATCTGAGACGAGGAGATGGAATTAAGCACAAGGTTCGAGGTAGAAAAGTGCTTCGGCAAAAATAACTTCGAATTATAGAAGGTGAATGTTGAATCCGTCCTAGTTCAACAAGGCTTTGATGAAGCTCTTGGAAAGCGACCTAAGGATATGAAAGATAATGAGTGGATGAAGCTCGACAAGAAGGCTAGAACCTCGATCTTGTTAAGCCTTGTGGATGATGTCCTCTATCACGTCACAAATAAAAAGACTGTTGCTGAAACGATGACGAAGCTAGAGAAAGTTTATGCCAAGAAGTCTCTAGAGAATCGCATGTACCTGTTAATGCAGTTGTTCACCTTGAAGACGGCTGAGGGGACGGATGTGGAAGACTACTTAAGCACGTTTAATAGGCTGGTTTGCAAGTTGGTGGAGAGAGATAAACCGATGAAGGATGGATATCAAGCATGCATCCTGTTGAATTTTCTTCTAGATTCATATGAGTCATTCAGAGACTCTGTGTGCGCAGGGAGGGAGACCATCATCGTCGAGAACATTATCTCAGCCCTCCAGTTGAAGACAATAAGAAAGAAAAGCAGTGACATGGGTTCTTGTTCTTCCTCAGAGGCACTGATTATGAGGAAAAGAAATTCTGAGTATGGTGGAGGATATTCGAAATCGGCATCTAAGGCCAAGGGCAAAGGGAAAGCTAAAGTGAAGTGCTGGAGTTGTGGTCGGGAAGGCCACATGAGAGGAGATTGTCAGAATCCTAAGTTGAAGCAAAAGAAGTATGAAAATTCTTCTAGAGATGGAGCCAATACCGTAGAGGACGGTGGCGATCTTTGTGAAGTTCTAACTGTATCTGACAAGGGATCTCACGGTAGTGAGTGTATCCTAGATTCAGGGGCTTCATGTCACGTTTGTCCTGACCGGAGTTCATTCACGACATACAAAGAGTATGGTGGTGAATCAGTGTTTGTGGGCGATAGCTACGCTTATAAGGTTATGGGTATTAGTACGATGCTTATCAGGATGTTCGATAGGACCGAACCAGTCCTGGAAGATGTAAAGCATGTCCCCAAGATTAAGATGCATGTGATTTCTCTTGGTGCACTCGAGGCGAAAGGGTGCATATTCATCGACCGCGATCGTTGTTGTGCAGTGTTGAAGGGGGCACTCATGTGTATGAAGGTACGGAGGTGTGGCCATATTTACAAGTTAATTGGGAGCACAATTCACGGTGGAGCTACAGGGTCGGCAGCAAGATCCATGGTTGCTCGTATGTGGCAAGTGCCCAGCGGCTACATGAGAAGAGCGAAAAAGGGCGTGAAAGTGCAAGGTTAGGGTTGATGGAGGCACGAGAGGCGGTGGAGCTATGATGAAGATGAGATGACGAAGCGAGGATGATTTTGATTCGATGTTTGAAGCATCAATGGAGATTATTGGAAAGCCTTCAAACGGTGTACGATTTGGGTTCTTAGAACGGTGGGCCGACCAGTCTGCACATAATGGCCCAGATGCACAGAGGTCTCTGGATAGTTTTCTCTTACCCTAGACCTATCTGGCGACAGGTCTGCAGGGGGCTTAGACCGGTAGGGCAACAGGTCTAAGGTGAGGCAGATGTGCGATTTTGTGTGATTCTCCTCTAGATTGTTTTGTGCAAGCTCTGATCGGTCGGGCGACTGGTCGACTGTGCACGTGTTTTCTTACGCTGTTACGTGGTTGTGTGTAAGAAGTTTCTAATTTTGGTTTGTTGCTTATATAAATGGGTTGTAACTGAGATTAGGCGTAATCCTAAGGTGTCCAAGGTTTCCTAATTGCATTAGGAAGATGGGAGAGTGTTTTGAGAGGGAGAGAGCTTGGGTTTTTTTATGTTTTTCTTTGCTTGTGGGTTGTCAATTACTGTAATCTTCTGTTTATCATAGTGGATCGCTTTGTGTCATGATTTTTTACCCGTTGAGGGGTTTTTTCACATAAATTCGGATTCTCTTGTGGTTGAATGCTTGTGTGTGGCTTGATTTTATAGTGTTTCTCGTTTGATCTTGCATTACTCTGCGCGTTTGGCTTCCGCTTCCGCTGCTGGTTTTCCCAACATATCACACATAGCTTGGTAGTACGTGCACACAAATTGACATACAATGGCACATGTGGATCATTTAGCACATATAGGGGTGGTTTCAGAGCATTTAATTAGTGTAAAACGGTGGTAATTGGTGCATTTAAGAAAGAGTATTAGATGTAAAACTGGTGGTAATTTGTGCATTTAGTGTAAAATGGTGGTAATAGCTTGGTAATTGGTTGGTGCATTTAGGAGGGTGGAAGCCTAAAGATAAGGTTGATCCAAAGCTCAAGTGGCCCACACCACACGAAACACGTTCATTGTTGAAAAAAAAAAAAAAAAATCTTCCTAGGGCCCACAAGATTGCTTATCTATCATCTAATCTATTTATAAGATCACACGGACATAGAAAAGGGGAAATCACAAATATTAGCTTGATCCAAAACTTCTAAGCCTCCAAAAAGTTTTTAATGGTAGGCATTAAATTTCCACCATTTCCTTTGGCATGGTCCACTTAAGCTTTGGATATGCCTCAATTTTGGGCTCAGGCCATAAAATCATGGATGGACAATGTGGATAAGCTGCATACAATTGACCCCACATGAAACTTACACCTCCCTTGATATTAGTGCTAAAAAAGCAACCGTCATTCCTTAGCCATGAAAATTGCGTTGGAATTATCTATGTAAGTAATTATTACCTATTTACTTGTATTTACCCATGTGAGTTAAAAACCAAAAAGCCTTTTTTTTTTTTTTTTAAATCATAGTAAAATCATATGATTCCATTTCATATGTATACTAATTATTATGATTCGCAAGGCTTAATCTTCTCTCTCTCTCTCTCTCTCTCTCTCTCTCTCTCTCCTCATGCATTCCAAACTTCAGGCCTCCAGCACATTTACATGGATTGTAATGAATTCTAATTATATGTTCTCAAATAAAATTAATGATCCCCGTTTACACAAATTCAATGGCAATTATTCGTGCATATCAAGCACATACACTCCCCCACAAACCCATGATGCATAGTAAAAGGGCATTACATTATATTCCCCCCCCCCCCCCCCCCCCCCCTCTCTCTCTCTCTCTCTCTCTCTCTCTATATATATATATATATATATATATAGTAGGGACAGATTTTCTTTCACTGTAGTATTGATTGTAAGTGCTGTACTCATTTTGCTCTTTTGTGTTGAAGGAGAGTGCTTGACAAACTGCTCACATGCTTTCAATGCACGATAGGACGTGCAATGCTATTTTGCATCAAATGGGGGCCCTTATCTACCATGTGCTCTCTGTCTTTATTTTATCTACAGCTGGATGCTCGCAGGTTGTCACACGATATTTGCAAGGGGGTTCTTCCATCCTCACTTAATTTGCAAAGAGTCTGCTAACCAAAGGTTGAGATCGTGCAATCAGGATGAATTTTTGGAATATGATATACGAAGGAATTATATGGATACGTGTCCCAATACAGTGACTTTTTACGTGTGGGGCCATGGTTCAGAGCCCAACTCCTTATTAGAAAAAACAGATAATGGATGGGTGATGCCTAAAGAACTTCCTACTAGATTAGAAGATTCCAACCCTTGGATGAGGGTCATAAGGGCCCGTTTGGTTGGCATATGGAAACCCATTTCCAGCTTAAAATTTGGATTCCAACAGAATTCGATTTTAACTGATCTGTTTGGTGGCAAGTTCCAGCCAAACAGGATTTAGTTTGGAACCTAAATTGAGTAGAACCGAGATTAGTGGAAATGGTGTGGGCAACCGTTTCTATGGAAGGGAAAAGAGGTGGAAGTGAGCCTCACCACCTCCATGTATGCGTTGTACATCTATGTTGTATATGTTTTATATCTCCACGGTCCATTAGTTTTGAAATCTCAATTAAGGGAATTTGACAAAATATGAGGCAGATCTAAATCTCAAGTGGGCCACACCACAGGAAAACAGTGTTGATTGAACGTCCACCATTAAAAACTTCCTAGGGCCAACTATAATGTTTATTTGCCATCCAACTTGGCCATCTGTCTTGCAGGACTGTAATAGACCAGGGGTAAAGTTCTCAGGCGGATCTGAGGCCCAAGTGGGCCATACCGGAAGCAACGGTTGGAATAGAATCTGGATTGCAGTGTTTTCAACCAAACAACAAGTTACATATGAAACCGTGGGTTCCTTTTTAATTTATGCAATTTTAGATTCCAACAGTGGAATTTAGATTTTCTCTAGAATTTAGGTTCTACAACCAAACAGTTGAATCTAGATTTTCTCTAGAATTTGGTTGCAGAATCTAGATTCCAGAGAAAATCCAAATTTCGATGTTGGAATCTAAAATTGTAAAAACTGAATTGAAAATGTAGATTTCATCTGAACTAGCTGTTTGGTTGAAAACTATGTAATCCAGATTTTGTTTGGTAAAAGCCTATGTAATCCAACTATTGCTTGCAGCATGGCCTACTTGAGCTTCGGATCCACCTAAGAACTTGACCCCTGGCGTATAGTAGTCTTGCACGACAGATGGTTGGGTTGGATGGCAAATAAACATCATAGTGAGCCCTAGGAAGTTTTTAATGGTGGACGTTCAATCAACACTGTTTTCTGTAGTGTGGTCCACTTGAGATTTAGATCGGCCTCACTTTTGGTCTAATGCCCTTAATTGAGCTCTTAAAACGGATGGACAACTTGTATATAAAACGTATACATCATAGATGTACAACACATACATCTCGGTGGACACCACCCACCTAGGGGTATTATCATCAATATTGAATGACGCTTATTTCCACTTCGTTTCCCTTTTCGTTGAATCTAGATTTTAAACTGAAAACAGGTTTCAAATGCCAACCAAACTAACTCTAGGGGCATTAAATTACATGTTTAAAGGAACACTTAAATACTAAAAAAATTATAGCCATGATACTTTCACATTATAATTGAATACTGTGGTAGTGGCTATCCGAACAGGCCTAAACAGTTTTGGAAGTTGGAACCCGAGCCCGGCGGCACGCTTTGCCGGGAACTTTTCATTTGCAGCCGACCATCTTGCTTTTGTCGCAGACAGTCATCATCTGATCAGGGGCTTCAAAGTAAGGTGCGAGTTTTGAGACATAAGCCATCCACCATAGGTCCTCTAGATGGATAGGAGCTATTGATACAGAAACCCCCTGCCAGGTGTCGGATCTACTGCCGGCTTTACGGTATCATCTCCTTTGTGTCCATGCGCTCAATTTATAAGGAGCGGATCCATTCCATCTGGCATTGATTGGACTGTCCTAAACATCTAATAATTTGACCTTTTCTCATTGAATGGGAACGGTTGCTGAGTTTTATCTTCTAGTGTTCATTAGTATGCTGCCAATTAAAGGGCTAGGATTATCCGGACATTGTGATTTTTGGATTATGTTCTATTCACTATTGAACATATAAAATGAACGGTTTTGATCTCTTCCACGTATGACACGTGTGCAGAAAATGACATGGATTCACGAAAATGTGGGGAGCGGCTTCAGTGGATCCCCGGATACACCTAGATGGGTGGGTCCCTGAATGTGGGGCCCACTTTGATGTATGTGTCTTATATCCACGCCATTCATCCGTTTTGAAAACTTATTTTAGGGCATGATCCAAAAAATGAAGCAGATCCGAATCTCAGGTGGACCATAATACAGGAAACAGTAATAATCAACCATTAAAAACTTCTGGTGGGACACAAAAGTTTTGGATCAAGCTGATATTTGTGTGATGTCTTCACCCAGGTCGACCTTATCAACAGGTTGGATGGAAAATAAACATTCCGGTGGCCCCATGACGGTTTTAATGGTGGGGATTCAATTACCACTGCTTCTGTGGTATGATCCACCTGAAATTTGGATCTGCATGATTTTTCGAACCGCGCCCTTAAATAAACTTTCAAAATGGATGAACGGTGTGGATGTAAGGAACATGCACCACACAGTAGGGATTGAATTCCCATCATTAAAAACTGACTGGGGACCACAAAAGTTTTCGGTCAAGCTGCTATTTGTGTTTTCCCTTCATCCATCCAGGTTTGTGGGACCTTATCACCAGGTTGGATGGCAAATAAACATTCCAGTGGCTCCCAGGTAGTTTTTAATGGTAGGTATTCAATCGCTATTGTTTCCTGTGGTGTGGTCCCTGAGATTTGGATCACCTGAGATTTGGATCTGCTTCATTTTTTGGATCATGCCCTAAAATGAGCTGTCAAAACGAATGGACGGCGTGGATGTGAAGAACTCATACATAAATGGAGGTGGGTCCCACGGTCAGGGCCTCACCCACTAAGATCACAGTCATCCAATCTAATACATTTTATTGGTCGTCCCCTGTTAGGTAATCCCCAGCAGTGTGGATCAGTGGTTTATAATCGTCATTCGTACTGATTGGCGAAATCACACACTTAAGAGAGCTAAGATCCATCCCAATGCATCAGGACCCTTAGTTCCTCCGGAGAAACGAGGATCACCGCTACTGGATTGGCACAAGGGCATAAGGGCATTTTTGTCCACAAGAAAGTCAACATCCTCATCTTAAATACATTGAATTGGCATTTTTGTCTTTTCCGATGTGAGATGAAGGTTGTTTGGGTAAATAGATTTGCACCGAAACCAGTCCAACCACCCTCTTGGCTCTTGTGTTAGCAGATTAGGTGTGGCCGTGGGCCCACCTTGATATATTTATTTCATATCCACACCATCCATCAAATTTTAAAGATCACTTTAAAGCATGATCCCATAGATGAATCAGATCCAAAATCTCAAGGGGTCATTGGACGCCTATCATTAAAAAACTTCATGAGCCCCTACATAATTCTTATTTACCATCCAACCTATTGATAAATTTAAAAATAACTGGATGAATGTAAAACATAAATATCATTTACCATCCAAAGCCTTTGTGGCTCACAAGAAGTTTCTAATTGTCATTTATCACTGTTTCTGACGTAGTCTACCTAAGAATTGGATCTTCTTGATGTTTAGGCATAAACTTTAAAAACCGATGGACGGTGTCGAAATAAAAATAATGTGTCAGGGTGGGACCCACGATCAGGGAAACACCTGCTACTGTGTTACCCGGGTAACACCTAATCCGCTCCCTGGCTCTTCTCATGGGGATAATTACAGCTGCACATGAGTTGAGCTGTCACGTTTAGCTCACTTGACCCAACTCGGAACAGCTCGATTCTGCTCAATTTGAATGCGGGCTTCGGACCAAGCTGAGCCTTTTTCCATGTTCGAAATGAGTTTCGAACCTAGCTTGATTTGGTTCAACTTGAAACTCAGCTCATTCATAGCTCAATTCAACTCGCTTAGCTTAGCTTGGTTGACTCAGTTGTAACTCGACTTGACTATGTATGTTGTTTAGTCTCACATTGAAAGAGAGCAAAGAAATGAGAGGTGAAACTCTCTATAAAAGCAAGCGGGGGGTGTCAATGGACTTTGAGCTTCCTTTCGGCCCCCATTTTAAACCGTTTTAAAACTGGGCTTTTGGCCTTTTGGCCTGGTTTTTTGTTTTTTCCAGGCTTGAATTGGGCTCGAACTCGGCTTAAAAGGTTGGTTGAGCCAGCTCAATCATGTCGGTCTAGCTTGAAGGCCGAGCTGAGCCGAACATGAGCCAGGATGTTCATTGAACGAGCCTAGCTCAATCAGGGCAAAGCTCGGTTCATGTACATCTCTAGAGATAATAGTTGAAAAAGCCTCAATTTATGACGTCATTTGTGACATTGACGCCCTTGTTAGACCTATTTATTTACGTAGGCCGCTGGGCATTGTTTGGATTTTCATCAGACCAAAATTACCCTTTGCCACAACCTGCCACACTTCTTCTTGTACTGTAGCAGTTTTTTCCAGAAGTCGTGGGGCCTTTTGAGAATTGGGCGTCGGCCCCATAAAATCGATTGTTGGGATCACCCCTTGGGTGATCTGATTCGTTCACTTTAATCGAACATCTGTGAACCCACAGGAGGGTTATTTAAAAAAAAAAAAATGAAAATTTCTATGGCCCACACCTATGTTAACGTTATAAGTTAATTTCGAAATTTTTCCTCCAGTGTGATCCATTCATGATGAGTTTTTCCCTCAAACTTGGACAGATTGCATGAAATTAAAACCCCTTTCATGTTAATGGTTTTCATATGCTCCAAGACTATCTAGTGGACCCCACATAAGATGTGGGATGGGTTTAACAAATGGGTCCCTTGCGCAGAAAAGGCCATTTGGCATTTTCCTTCTTTTCTTCTTCTTTTTTTTCTAAGAGGAGACCATTTTGACGTTAGGGCCATTGCCACCTTTATGGGACCCATTCCGACAAGCTTCTAGCGTTTATCCGGCATCATTTCCTCAATTCTAACAACTTTCGAGTGTTTTTTTAGAGTTAACTGTCATAACTCCTGCAAGTTGCAAATCCCACGAAAATGGGGTCCACTTTTAGGAAATCAAATGGTGCTCAAATGACGTGATTCCAAATCCATGTGAAAGTTCATCAAATTATCTTTCCAACAAGTACAAGATCACCAAAATCAAACATGTAATGAGGGAGTTAGTATTGACGAATGACTATGACTTTGGGACCACTTTTGGGCAATCAAGTGGGGTTCAAATGCGGTGATTCCAAATCCATTTAAAATTTCATCAAATTACCTTTACAACAAGTACAAGATCACCCAAATCAAATATGTAACGAAGGAATTATGATCATTTTCATCGAATCTGCGAATGACGGAGTATTGACGAACGATAGTGACTTTGGGCCCACTTTTGGGCAATCAAGTGGGGTCCAAATGAGTTGATTTTAAACACATTAAAATTTTATCAAATCACCTTTCCAACAAGTACAAGATCATCTAAATCGGAAATGTAATAAAGGAGTTATGACCATTTTCGTCAGATCTGCGAATGATAAAGTATCAATAAACGGCAATGAATTTGGGCCTACTTTTGGGTAATCAAGTGGTGTTCAAATGAGGTGATTCGAAAGTCATTTGAAATTTCATCAAATTAGCTTTCCAACAAGTACAAGATCACCTAAATCGAACATGTAATGAGGGAGTAATGAATGTTTTCGCCGACATACACTGTTAATCGCCAATACTGCACTGTCAATCGCCGATACTCACTGTCAATCGCCGATACTCACTGACCAATCACTGATATTCACTAACCATCGTCGATACTCAATGATGAATCGCTGATACTCACCATCGCCGATACTTACTGACCAATTGGCAACGGTCAATGTTTATTGATGAAAACAATCATTATTCCCTCATTACATGTCCAATTTTTGTGATATTGTACTTGTTGGAAAGATAATTTGATGAACTTTTAGAAGGCTTTAGAATCACCTCAATTGGACACCACTTGATTTCCCAAAAGTGAGCCTAAAGTTATTGTCATTCGTTGTTACTCCGTCGTTCGCAGATCCGACAAAAATGGTCATAACTCCCTCGTTACATGTCTGATTTGGGTGATCTTATACTTGTTGGAAATTTAATTTCACAAACTTGCAGATGGGTTTGGAATTACATTATTTGGACCCCACTTGATTTCTCAAAAGTGGGACCAAAGTCATTGTTGTTCGCCAATACTTCGTCATTTGCAAATACGTGAAAACGATCATAATTCCCTCATTACATGTCTGATTTGAGTGATCTTGTAGTTGTTGGAAATGTAATTTGATAAATTTTCAAATGGCTTTAGAATCACCTCATTTGAACACTATTTAATTGCTTAAAAGTGGGCCCTTCTTTAATGGGATTTGTAACCTATATGGAGTTATGACAGTTAACTCCAAAAAACACTCGGAAGCTTGTTGAAATGGAGGGAATGATGCCGGATGCACGCTAGAAGCTCGTTGGAGTGGGTCCCACGGAGGTGGTAACAGTGAAATGATCCCTACCTGAAAGAAAAAAGAAGAAAAGAAGGAAAATGCCAAATGACCTTTCATGCGTAAATGGCCCATTTATTGAACCCATTCCACGTCTTATGTGGGGTCCACTGGATAGTCTTAGAACAGATCCAAGCCGTTCACATGAAAAGTGTTTTAATTTCATGCGATTTGTCCAAGTTTGAGGTAAAACTCATTGTGGATGGACCACACTTGAGGAAACAGTTTAGAATTAACTCACGGTGTTGACGTAGGTGTGGGCCACAGAAAGCTCCAATGTTTTTTTTTTTTTAAATGACCCTCCATGAACTCACGAATGTTCGATTAAAGTGAATATATCTGATCTACCAAGGGATGGCCCCAATAGTCAATTTTGTGAGGTCCACACCCAATTTTCAAAAGGCCCTCTCCACTTTTGAAAAAATCTGCTAACGTACGAGAGGAAGTGTGGCTGAGTGTGGCAAATTGGCATTTTGGTCCGTTGAAAATCCAAACAATGGCCACTTGGCTAAATAAATAAATAAGTTTGAAGAGGCGGTTAATGTAATAAATGACTTCATATATAGATGCTTTTTCAACTATTATCCTATTCTCGTGTTCCGACACTGGCGTGGAGCGTTCGGTACCTTACCCTGAGATCCCTCTCTATCCATCGAGCATGAAAAAGACCACCATACACCCCATCTGGACGGTCCACATGGCTGCGTTTTGTCATCCAAGCGAATGGTATGGTAGACCCCACCTTCCAAGGCAGGCCTGAATGATGAATAAGTTTGGACAGTTTCCCATCTATAGGCTATCTTTCTTTACCGTTCATTGTATCGAACAGTTGGAATCGACTCAGAATGTCATGGGAACAAGACTCCCCGTTTCAAAAATCAGTGACTCATCCTCCGTACATGAGAGACGCAAATGTGACTATCCGGACCATCCAAATCGTGGGCCACGTTCTAGATGGAACATAACTTGAATATCAGAATGATCGAGCAATTCTAACGATTAAAAGAAAATTAGTAAGCGGTCCAAATTCAAGTCGGTTGATATAATCTGTTGGTTGAGATTCTTTTTGGGTTATGCTCCACACACAGCTGGCCCAGCCATTTGGACGGTTTGGATTTCCGTACAACTGTGTTACGCTGCGTGGACAACCTACCATTTAAGAACATGCTTGCACTAAAAAAGTTGGGTTATGATCAGCCTAGGTGGGTCCCACTATTTCGCGGTTGGGGTTACGCCACGTGTACGGTGAGGGGAAGCCTTACCTTTCGACTGCCATGCTGATTAAATAATCAGCTTATCCCCTCATCGCATGTACAAATTGACAAGTGTTTCAGACTGCATGTATGCATGTGGCCCACCTGATGGGTAAATCACTTGATGAACTGTCCCGTTTCGGACGCGGATTTCCTGCGAAAGCCTTGCGCGGGAAGTTCCTGCCTGGGAACTTAGGTGGGCCCATAGTAATGTTTTCGGATAAATCCACCCCGTCCATCTGTTGTGGGAGATCATTTTAGGACATAAGAACAAAAATGAACCGGATCCAAGACTCAAATGGGCCTCACTAAAGGAAAAGGTGGGTAGGGAAATTACTACCGTTGAATCCTCCTTGGGGTCTACAGTGATGTTTATATGACATCCATACAGTTAATAACGTCACTACTACTGGGATGAACTGAAAACACAAATATTATCCTGATTCTAAACTCCTGTGGCCCCACAAATATTTCAACTGTGGATGTTCAATACTCACGTTTTCGGCCCACTTGAGTCTTGGATCCAGTTCATTTTTCTTCTCATGTACTAAAACGAGCTCCCAAAACGGATGGACGGGGTGGATTTATCAGAAAACATCACTATGGGCCCCACCTAGGTTCCCAGGCAGGAACTTCCTGCGCAAGGCTTTGCAGGAAATCCGCGTCCGTTTCGCTCTGGTTTCACATATTGTGCCACGTGGCTCGCCGCGAGTGGAGATGTGCGAGTGCGCATTTCTCTGGGTGCGGTTGTTCCGAGTGCAATTCAGCTAGATGCGCTGTCTCTCCATCTCGTATTCGTCCGGAAATCATGAGGCTCCAATGCTGAGAATTCAAGATCCTTGGCCCACCGTGTAGATGCAAATTTTATCCGTAACATATCGTGGATGGTCCACAATAAAATAAATTAAGAAAAAATCTTAAATTATAAGGCTGAGAAATAGATAGTCATTTATATAGAGAAAAGCAACAGTTCTCCATATTTCTTTTAATCTATTTCATTTTATAAAAAATATCAATCCACCGTATTTTAAACCAAATCAACGGACTGGATCATTGAAATATATACTGTATATGTAAAAACTGATAATCCGCGTATAGCGTTTCCCGTAGGGATGAGGTTTCTATAATTTCTTATCTTTCTGATGGACGTGGATCGCTATTTTGTGTGGTATATCTGACCGTTGGATCTTCCTAATTCTTGTGTTAATACGTTAAAATGATCTTAGAGAATGGATGGACGGTGTGGATAAACCCATACATCACAGTGGTACCCTCCACAGATCATCATGGACGCTTTGCGTCCATACTGAGGAAGGACGCAATCCGCGTCCCTGATGGACCGTCTGCCCGACTCTGGCTGGCCCACGTGACACGAGCATCTTTTGTCTCCACTCTATGGTCTACATAGGTTTACTAATTCCACGCGCGCATGAAGCCCTGCTCATCCTCACGCATGTGTACATGCAAATATGGGGAACTTGTGCAAGATCTGATCTTCTCATCTGGTTTAAAATAATGTTAATATTCTCTGCTAAAAATTATAAAGTTTTATATATAAGATGGCCCCGACTTAAACAGTAAACTGATTTTCCAACCGTCTATTTGTTTTTGGTATGCTTTGGCCCACGTGAGGTTTGAAATAACCTGATTTGTACATAGATGATCTAAACAGTGAAACCTAGATGATAGAAAGGTCAGTTCTCACAAAAGTGGAATTATTTGGCACGTGTGACTGGATCCCAAACGCGCGTGTGGAATTTAGAAACCTTCTGTAGAGACCATAGGCGGAATTTCACCGTCTCTTGCGTATCTCTCCCCACAACACGACAACTTTTCTTTCGATTTCTCCCTTGCCTTTTTCTCTTAGCATTTTCCGTCGATTCTCCCGTACAGAATCGTGCCAGTTTTTTATAGGTCGACCACGTGGTTCGTAGATCGCGGCCGTTGATCCGAAAGAGGGAAGAATGGATGGATGTTCCAAAGAAAAAGGCTTCCTCAAATGGCATAGAATTGCATTAGTAGGAATTATGGAAATACTGTAGTATCTTGACCGTCAATCCCAACCCACGATGAGGGGGTACTGGGGAGTTCACCAAAAGCTGTCGGGAAGTATTAGAATATTCTTTTGTCAAATCACATTCAAGCACGTGGATTAAGATCTTTCCGTGGGCTACCCCACATCTCACAAGTCCCACAATGGGATCCATTCCATGTTCAGTGTACATGAGAAAGACCCTATCTTGTGGCTATTTTGTGTCATATAGTCCCTACTTCATGGGCCACCCCACCCAGTGTGGAGATGCACCTGCATCATGTCTTGATCAAATTCTTCTTTCGTGGAGATGCATGATTAAATGGTATGGAATTGCATTACATGGGATTAACACCATTGTTACACCATAGTGGCATGTGTGAAATACTATAGTTTTTTTTTTTTCTTTTCTTTTTCTTTTTTACGGTTAAGTCCCTCATTTGAGATCAAACTCTTTCTTAGGAAAAAAAAAAAATAAAATTTTAAACCGATGCTTGACAGTTGTACGCATATATAACTTGAATGTCAAAGAAGTATATGAATAGATAACTAGGATAAAATACATGCATCAATGTGGGGCCATAGATGTAGTAGATTTCAAAATCCATATCTAATATTGGGATAGGATGATATCATACTCGAATAAATCCAATCCTTTCTGTCATTTTGAAATAGTGGATGAAATTTGCATGGAACCAAATACAATTCTATACCACCTAATCCCACCTAATCCTTCGTCCCCAATAGGCCCTTTGGGAAGAGATTATATTAAGTGAAACCTATGTTTCACGGACCATGGAATTGTAATCAACATGCCAGATTTTACAACTATGGCCAGTCACATATATACATATGTAACTCAATTGTTATGTGTAAAGGGCGCATATGGATGGACAGATGATGCAAGAAAGAGCATAAAAAGGTGATGAGAAAGATAACCATCTTCCTCAAGTGATTTAAACATTGAATCTACAAGGTAATATCTTGAATCCACGAGAAAAAAAAGGAGATAAAACTTAAATAATTTTATTAAATAAATGTGTCTAATGTCTCAATTACACTATTAATAAATAAAAAAAATAAACCAAAATTCGTAATTATAAAAAGTAGCAAAACTCTAACCCTGATAAAAGTCCTAGTTTTAGCAAAACACTTCTAAAGCCTAATTTCTAAAAATAAAAATTTTAGATAAATTTCTGCTAGAAGAGTTTTAGCATGATTATAATTAATTTCTAAAAAAGATGGAATCTAAAACTATAAAAATGAAGAAATGCTATAAAAAGCAAAATGACTAAAAATAGTAAACTTTTCCTAAAATCTTGTTTTTGAGCTAGAAACGTGCATTTTCTCGTGAAATAGACAAACGCGGCTCACATTGTGGGTTGATTGGCCACAGATGACCTATTCCAGTTAAAATTCATATGTCGTGTATCCCATAACGATACCCATATCAAAAGTTATGGCCGATTTAGAATGATAATTTCTTCCCATTCATATTGAATCTCTTCGATCCGGACATGTTTAGGGCCCAATTACATCATGCCTATGTAGGACTGGGCTCAGATTTGACAGACTATGTGCACTTCCATTTAGGCTTCTTTTAGTATAGCCATGCTAAGAGTGCATCTATGCCACATCCTACATCAAACCCATCCACTTGGAAAAAACTCATCCTTGAGTTACTCAATGGACTTGCCCCATGATACTTGAACACTTATGCCGCTGATGTTTATTATCATTTTCCTTGTATTTTGCATTAGTCTCTTGAGTTGGCATAACACAAGTACTCATGCTCTCCTTAACTTGGTTCTCATGGATTAATTCCTTCGCTTGTGTATGCAAGATCTCACATTCTTTCTAATAGAGGTAGCAAACGATCCAGGCCGGGCCGAGTTAGCCCTAGTTTGGGTTTGGCTCATTTTTGTGCCACCTTGGTTTATAGATTAGCCCGGTTTGGGTTTCATACTGACCCATGCAACTCAAATTTGGTTTGCTCCAGAAAAGTCTGGTTCGAGCCAGGATCGATTTGGTCGAAAATTTCAAACCGGACCGGGCCAAGTTCGAACAGGTGGTAACTTTTTTTTTTTTTTTTTTTAAATAGAAAAGAATTAAAAAGTTAGGAATATAACGGTTTAGGTTTTGGGCCCACTGTCATGTATATGTATTATCCATGTCGTCCATCCGTTTTTACATATCATTTTAAGACATGATCTAAAATTGAATCATATCCAAAGCGCAAGTGGACCAAAGCACAGGAAACAGTGTGCATTGATGTAAATGTATTATCCATGCCGTCCATATGTTTTTACATATCATTTTAGGACATGATCCAAAAATTGAATCATATGCAAAGCTCAAGTTGATCACACCACAAGAAATAGTGTGCATACAATTTATGAGCCAAATCAAACCGAGCTTAATCAAGCCGAGCTTCGAGCTGGTACTGCCCTGGTTTGATTTTGATTTGTTTTTTAAATGAACTTGACTCCAAGGCTTGTTTTGGTTTGAACTTCTATTTGAATCAATCCAAGCCGAGCTTTTTCAAACCAATTTGAGCCGAGTTTTTGAGCTAGCTTGGTTTTTGTCTAGCTCTACTTTCTAATAATGTAGGCAATTAGGCAGACTTGCCCCTAGGACAAGATTAATGTGATTTTCTATATCTCGCATGGGAGGTAACTCCTTAGGAAGTTTATTGGGCATGATCGCCTTGAACTCCTACAACACTTGTTTCAAATCCTCTGGGATGTTAATAGGCTCCACAACATTTTCTTTTTCAACTAATGCATTTATCTCTCCTGTCTCCTCAAATTGTTTGATGAAATTATGTTCAGTTACGAGAGACCGCCCATCCACTTTATAAGTCTTAGGTTGATTCTCCATTCCCATAGGGGCGAGGATAATCTTTCTATTATCTTTAACAAAAATAAATATATTATATATCCTGGCCTTTATGCATAGTATCATGATCGTACTACCATGGTGTGGACCCTCGCCATTTCCGCGCTCCCACACGACGTTCTCGTCCCTTCCCCTTTCGGGAAAAGAAGGAGAGGAGGATGCGTGAGTGCGAATCGCCGTTTGTGCCACTGGCTTGCCTCGTTCTCGAGGGCTTTGTTTGGTTGTCGTGTTTAAGCTGGATGTGTTTAGATGAGTTTATATAAGACAAGAGTCGCCACTAGTTAGTTACTTTGAATCTACAGTCGGCTAGACCCCGTAGAAACGTTAGAGAAGGGGATCCGAAGATTCATTCCTCTAAAATGACTCCTTTTTATCTGCGGCCAGAGATTCAAGGTAAGGGATCACGGTTACAGGGTGGGAAGAGGTTAAGCACCCCACACACTGCCCGTACCGAAGTATGGTCTCTACTTCACAGAATCGAACTAATACTTGAAAGTCTGTTTTAATCCTCGTACATTCTCATAGATGACATGATGTATGAATGCGGGTCTGAACAGTAAGAGTTTCTGATGGGCAGGTTCCAACAACGGGCAAGCCCAGAGCATACGCTCGAACTGACAGGTGCTTAATATAAGACGTATGCAGTGTGCTTGAATAATCAAGCTGATTTATAGTGAAGCATGAATGCAGGTCTGAACAGTAAGAGTTTCTGATGGGCAGGTTCCAACAACGGGCAAGCTCAGAGCATACGCTCGAACTGACAGGTGCTTAATTTAAGACGTATGCAGTTGTGGACCCTCGCCGATTTTCCCCGCGCTCCCACACGACGTCGTTCTCCCTTTCCTTTCGGAAGAAGAAGAAGAAGAGGTGCGTGAGTGCGAAATCGCCGTTTGTGCCACTGGCTAGCCTCGTTCTCGAGGGCTTCGTTTGGTTGTCGTATTGAGCTGGATGTGTTTAAGTGAATTTATATAAGACCAGAGTCGCCACTAGCCAGTTACTTCGAATCTACAGTCGGCTAGACCCCGTAGAAACGTTAGAGAAGGGGATCTGAAGATCCTTTTCTCTAAAATGACTCCTGTTGATCTGCGGTCAGAGATTCAAGGTAAGGGATCACGGTTACAGGGTGGGAAGAGGTTAAGCACCCCACACACTGCCCGTACCGAAGTACGGTCTCTACTTCACAGAATCGATCGGATACTTGAAAGTCTAGTTTAATCCTCGTATATTCTCATGTATGATATGATGCATGAATGCGGGTCTGAACAGTAAGAGTTTCTGATGGGCAGGTTCCAACAACGGGCAAGCCCAGAGCGTACGCTCGAACTGACAGGTGCTTAATGTAAGACGTATGCAGTGTGCTTGAATGATCAAGGTGTTTTATGGTGAAGCATGAATGCAGGTCTGAACAGTAAGAGTTTCTGATGGGCAGGTTCCAACAACGGGCAAGCCCAGAGCATACGCTCGAACTGACAGGTGCTTAATATAAAGACATATGCATGTGTACTTGACGGATCAAGGTGCTAGTAGTGAAGCATGAATGCAGGTCTGAACAGTAAGAGTTTCTGATGGGCAGGTTCCAACAACGGGCAAGCCCAGAGCATACGCTCGAACTGACAGGTGCTTAATATAAAGACATATGCATGTGTGCTTGAGTAATCAAGGTGCTTGTAGTGAAGCAGGGGGGTTGGAAGGAAAGTAAATGTTGCACTTATGCTAGATGCAAATGAGATGATGCTGGAAAATGAGTAGCTGGGTGGACGGAGGTGTCGCAAGGGTTGGCTTCGAGTGGCTGGATTAAGACTTAGATGGCTTGAGAGGCTTGGACCGGTGGTCAGGCTGGGCTGGACCAGGGTTAGACTCTCCTCACTCGGGCTCTCCTTGGTGGGAAAATGGGCTAAGGGCACTCGAAAGGATGGACTCTCTCTGGACTCGAAGAGCTTCGAATTGATTGTTGAAATGGGAAGAGGCTAGGGGTATTTATAGCAGCGGGCAGTGGCAGAACCCGTAATTTTGTCCGGGCGGCCTGCCATGGGCCGCCCGTACGGCCGCTCCTCGGTTTCCAGCGAGTACGGCCGTTCCCTCGGGGCTGCTGTTGGACTCGCTGGTCGACTCAGTGAGTTGACTCAACGGGTCGACTCGGTGGTTTGACTCGACGGGTTGACTCGATGGGTTGACTCGGTGTTTTGACTCGACGGGTTGACTCGACGGGTTGACTCAGCGGGTTAACTCAGCGAGTTGACTCAGTGAGTTTGACTTTTTTTGGGATTTTTTACTGGACTTTTTTATGGGGGGTTTTTCAGGGTGGTGTTTAGGACTGGGTTGACTGGGTTCAGGCTTGAACTGGGCTATGGAATGGGGCTTACAAGGGTGAGTTTGGCTGAGTTTGGACTTGGGATTTGGGGGTATGGTCCTCCGTTCAACCAGCTATCTCTACCAACAGTGTAGCCGAAGGTGGGGTGTCTACAGATGCCCCTCTTTGGCAGAGGTTGCATGCAACCGAATGCCAAAGCGAGTGGACACCCCACTTCTGACCCGGTCATTTATAGATCATGGTCTGAAATCTTTGCTTGCTTTTGCATCTGTGCCAGTTGATTGTTTGGAGATCGCTCACTCGCACATACCGCGAGAGTTTGGAGAAAACGTTGCGATTGTCCCTGCAGTTTGCTGCAACCTGGGTACCCAATCGCAACCCTTCCATTCCCGACCGGTACTAACATCGGAAAGGTACAGCAGAGCCTCTGCGTCGACAGTCTTACGAGGATGCTGACCCTGTGATTGATTGTATGTTTGATGTTTTCCCAGATCACTCCAGGAGTACTTGTTTCGCTTGACTGTCAAAGTGGTTAGACGCCCTGCGTCCGATAGTCTTACGGGATTCTACTACGCCGACTTGGACTCAGTCAAGGTACTTCAGGCATCCACGCCTAGGTACGTGCGGGTGGGCTTTTCCACCCGATCTGCTGGTTTCGATGCTTGGTTTGCAATTCATTCTTTCCTTGATTGTGGTCTCGAATCTTTGTTGTCCTTTGTATCTGAGTCAGTTGATTGTCTGGAAATTGATAACTCGCACATACCGCGAGAGTTTGGAGAAAACGTTGCGATTGTCCCTGCAGTTTGCTGCAACCTGGGTACCCAATCGCAACCCTTCCATTCCCGATCGGTACTAACATCGGAAAGGTACAGCAGAGCCTCTGCGTCGACAGTCTTACGAGGTTACTGACCCTGTGATTGATTGTATGTTTGATGTTTTCCCAGATCACTCCAGGAGTACTTGTTTCGCTTGACTGTCAAAGTGGTTAGACGCCCTGCGTCCGATAGTCTTACGGGATTCTACTACGCCGACTTGGACTCAGTCAAGGTACTTCAGGCATCCACGCCTAGGTATGTGCGGGTGAACTTTTTCCACCCAATCTGCTGGTTTTGATACTTGGGTTACAATTCATCGTTTCCACCTGTTCAAATGGTTTCTGTGACCGAGCTTTTTGGCTTTCATCTTTTTTGTATCTTGGCATGTGGCACGACCGCACTGACACTGGAGTTCAGTTCGACCGCACTTTGAGTGCATTGGATCCGATGGTCTCCGGGGAAACCGCGAGACATCAAATCTTATTTGATTTTTGCGTTGGCTCCTACCCAGAGATATGGAAGATCTCCTGGTGTGTTGGAGGCAGAACGCTCTACTGGAAAATATTTTTGGATTTTTGAAAAGGCACCCACTCTGGGGAGTGATACTCCGTGGGGTTTTTATTTGCAAATAGAAATATTTTTTGTCTTTTTGAAATGAAAATCTGGTTTGCATGTGCCTCCACTAGGGATGCCTGTGGGGTCTTTAGCTAACCGACTTTTATTTTGAAAGCAGGTAAACATGATGATTGATGCGATGGATGCTGATGCATGGAGATGCATGATGAATGCATGGCTTGGCTCATTCTCTTCTGGTCTGATGATTTTGCTTTTGCTGGAGATGCAGAGAATTTTGAGCTTATTGCTTACAGGGTTGTACTCCCTTGGGGATTTTTCTTTTTGATACAGAGGTTTGGACAGCGGATTGGTCAAGATCCCGACCCATGGTCGATCAGGTCCATCGTCCCAAGATGCTGTTTCTTTGCTAATGAGAATGTACGAGGATATTATCCGACTTCAAGATGTTCTTCTGGGCATACATGTGATTGAGATGGTGTTTGGTTGCCCGTTTTGGTCAAGATTCCAATTTGCGGGCGATTGGATCCGTCATCCCATACTGTGAAGTGAGCGGAGTTCAAGACTCCTGAATTGTAGTGCTGGGGATGCTAATTTTTGTGATTTTTTGTAGGTATGTGGTTCGAATCTTTACCTGAGCGATCAGGATAGAGATTGGTTATTGAAAACACAGGAAATATTTTTGTGATTTTTGAAATATTTTGATTGAAAGCAAGGGAAATATTTTTGTGATTTTTGACAATATTTTGATTGAAAGCAAGGGAAATATTTTTGTGATTTTTGCAGATATTTTGATTGAAGGCAAGGGAAATATTTTTGTGATTTTTGCAGATATTTGATGGAAAGCAAGGGAAATATTTTTGTGATTTTTGCAGATATTTGATGGAAAGCAAGGGAAATATTTTTGTGATTTTTGAAGAGGTGATTTTGCAATGTTTTTGTATTTTGTGATTTTTCTGAAATGCAGGGAAAAGATATGGAATTTCCATCCACTTCCAGCTTCTACTGCTGGTAAGGCACCCGATCCATTTTACGTCAGCGAGCAAGACGAGTCTCACACAGTTAAGTGCCGTAGTTTTACATCTTCGGATGAGGGGATTTTGAGGGTTTTCAGTCAACACACCCACAAAGTTGCCTGTTCCTCATGTGCAATGCACATAGACCACGTTTCGTCCGACGGACTCCTTCGGCCACAAGATGAGCCACATCCTCACATTTCCCTTAGTCAATCCAGTTTGGGGTCTTACGTTGCTCACAATTCCGTGAGGGTGAGCTTCACCTCCCAACAGCCTTAATCCCCTTCATGAGTTCTAGGAACAGGGAACATCCGTCAGCTTCAACAGCGACTTCCAACTCAAGGTTGTCTATCACGGTGCGTTCAACACGAACAGGATTGCGGAGTTCTGCCCGCCTCAGCCTTTACCTGTTTAGGAGATTCCAGACACCCGTACGATCAAGTGTCAGCCATGTCTGGAACAGGTTAGGAAAGAAAGCCCCCGAGAAGTTAATCCCAGTGTAGTTTTAGGTCTTCGGACCACTGGGGATAAATTGGTGGATCAAAACTGGTGATGAAAACTTTTTGTTTTATATTGTATATATATATATATATATATTTTTTTTTGAAAAGGTTCCAGATTTCAACTCGGGTGATCAAGGTTGATACTGGTTTTTATGGAAAGCTTTAAAATATTTTTGGTATTTTTGAGATGATCCGGGTTATCGAACCATGATCCCAACGGTCGAGGCCGATGCCGGTTTTTAGTTGAAAGTGAGAAAGGTCCCCTGAGAAATTAATCCCAGTGTAGTTTAAGGTCTTCGGACCATGAAACTGTACAAAAGAGGGGCAAACATGTTTTTTTTTTTTTTGAAAAAATGTCCGGTGTTAGCGGATGGACAATCCAGACTGATGCCGGTTTTTATTGAAAATCTCTCGGGATGTCGATCCCGACGTAGTTTAAGGTCTTCGGACCAAAACTTTAAAAGCGGGGCTGGTAATATATTTTTATGATTTTTGAAAATGTCCGGAGTCATTGATCTTGAGCAAACAAGACCGACGCCGGCTTTTATTGAAAATCTCTCGGGATGTCGATCCCGACGTAGTTTAAGGTCTTCGGACCCAGACTTAGTAAAAGGGGGGGCAAACACATTTTTTTGTTTTTCGAAATGATCCAGATCATCAGATCTTGGCCTGAAAGGCTGGGATCGATGCTGGTTTTTATTAAAAATCTCTCGGGACGTTGATCCCGACGTAGTTTAAGGTCTTCGGACCCAAAACTTTAAAAGAGGAAAGACATTTTTTTATTTTCTTTTTTTGAAAAAAATTCTGGGTCATCGATTCTGATTTTGATGGTCGAGATCGATACCCATTTTTATTAAAAATCCCTCGGGATCTTGATCCCGACGTAGTTTAAGGTCTTCGGACCATGAAACTGTACAAGTGATGTATATATTTTTTTGGTTTTCTGAAAATGTCCGGAGCCACCAGATCTTGAAGAAGACTGATGTCGGTTTTATTGACAATCCCTCGGGATCTTGATCCCGACGTAGTTTAAGGTCTTCGGACCACAACTTTAAAAGCGGGGCTAGTAATATATTTTTATGATTTTTGAAAATGTCCGGAGTCATTGATCTTGATGTGAGCAAACAAGACCGACGCCGGCTTTTATTGAAAATCTCTCGGGATGTTGATCCCGACGTAGTTTAAGGTCTTCGGACCCAGACTTTGGGGTTGGGCATACTTACCTTGCTTTTTTTTTGGCTTCTGACGGGGCTGACTGTGATTTGAGTAAGCTTTCCAACGGTTTGGATCCTGATGATCTAGTCCTTGAATGGTTCAAATTGATAGATTCGGCCCTGTGGGCCCACTTGAGACCTTAGCTTTACTTTGGGGCACCTCTTTTGATGATTTGTGAGACTAAGAAGGCTTCTCATGGTGTGGATGATGGCTTGAACGTCTCTGATCGCTTGATTTGGCTTTGTGGGCCCACTTGATGATTAGATCTTGGATTCTGGCCCTTCTTGTGATGATCAAACCTTTGATCTTGTTGTTTCATGGCTCATGTAGGTTCTTCAATGGTTTGGATCATGATGATCTAGTCTTTGAATGGCTTGGATTGCTTGTGGCCCCCACTTGATCACCTTTCCTTCTCTTTGGCTTGATCAGCCCTATTCCGGTCACATTGCTTCATGATTGGACCAGTGGGGCACCTTTTGTATGATCTTGATCATCTTCAGTCGAAATCTGGAGTGGACCGGAGCCTTGGGCGGCCCACGGAGCGCCATCTGCTGAAGTGGACTGTCAGCCTCACCTACCAAAAGCCCTGGGGCCAATCCCGCGGAGAGAGGGGAACCGCGTCCGTACGGGCGGCCCAGGACAGGCCGCCCAGAGCTCGTCTCTTGAGCGGCCTGGGCTGGCTCGTGCTCGGACATTCTCTGGTCCCTGTTGCTGCTGTCCCCACCTGCTGTGTACGTTCAGGTTCGATTCCAACAATGAATCTTCTCTTTGTCTCCTCTTTCATCATCATCTTGTCCTCATCTTGCTTTGTGCTTTCTTGGGCAATGGATGGTGGGGATTTATGGGCTGTGGGGGCTGTTCATGGTGGGTCCCACACTTCAGAGAGTATTGAAGGCTTTAATGATGGAGAGATTTCTTGGATTGATGGTGGAGATGGAGCATTAAATGGGGGCATTGATGAGGGGTTAGGGATGGTGGTTGATGAAGCTTTGAATAGCTCCATTAATGGTGGGATGGCTGGATTTTCAGATTTGAATGGGACCTTCATCATGGGAGGAATGGATGGTATAGATGGGATGATGGGATGGGACATAGGTGAGGCTATGCATCCCTTGAGTGTGGGCCCCATGGATGATGTGATGGACGGTGATGATGGGACTATGAGGGACATAGATGGGCTGATCTCATGTCTGGATGGTATGGATGGCTCAGATGGTACCTTTGACGGTTTGGATGCTCTGGATGAGGGCTAGGATGTGCGGTATACTTCTTTGGGTGGACTTGATGTGATCATTGATGATGTCCCCCTGATGATGGACGGTGTGGATGCCTCGATGATCCCTTTGATCGGTCAGGATGATGATTGGATTCATGATCTCCTACTGGAGAGGGCCGCAGGTCCGGATCTGGCAGTTGATTCTTCGATCGGGGTAACCGAGACCCTTTTGGATGGTTCAGATGTATTCTTTGACGGTCAGATTAGCCAGGATGTCACGATGTGCGGTGTGATCTTCACTGATAGTCCTTTTGATGGAGAGCATTGTCCTTCCTTTGGTCATCGGCCCTTTGCGCACTCTGTTCACGAGGTGGGCGAGTCTTCTCATGCGGCTGAGGTTGTGACAGTTTCCGACAGTGATGCGGCTATATCAGACATAGCCGTTACTGGGGACAGGTCAGGGGCTGTCGAGTCTGCAGAGGTTCCAGCTTTTCCTTCTCCTTCACCTGTTGACCTTCCGATCTTCGATGAGTTGTCCTCGATTTCTGGGCCTTTTGTGCTGGAGGGGATACCGGTGAGGACTTGTCAGCTGCTTCCTCGTTCTTCTTGCTCGCCACGACTGCTTGCTTGGCTTGACAGCTTGTCAGCTTATGAGATTCGAGATTTGGAGTCTTATGGCTTTGGCAGTCTGATTCATATGGCTAGAGTTGACATTGACTGGAGGATGCTCGGAGCTGCCTTGATTGACTGGGTCCCTTCGTTGAACTTGTTTGCGTTCAACGATATGGAGATGGGGCCTTCTTTGGAGGAGCTTGCACGCTTGACAGGCTTACCCTTGGATTATACTCAGTATTTTTCACCGAAGACATCGCCGAAGACTGCTACACCGCAGACCTGGTTTGGGATCCCCTATCTTGTTCGACCTGCAGCTAGTGGCCAGGATGCTGTAGTGTTCTCTTTGGACTTGCTGTATGATCTTTTTTCGGGTCCTCAGGGTACGGCTGGTTCCACCTTTGCTCGGAACGCACTGATGTTCTGTTTGATTGCTGAGGTGCTGTTCTCGGGATGGCGCAGGTCCTAGACTCCTTTGCTTTTTGAGGTGATGAGCCGAGCTGTCCGTCGGCAGGGGATCATTTCTCTCATTTTGGCCGAGCTATTCGATGGGCTGACTGACTGCGCCCTTGGTTGCACTCGTGTTCTTCGCGGCTGCTGTGCCTTCCTGCAGGTATTCTTTCTACGCCCTTTTTTTTTTCTTCTTGTTTTGTTGGGGATTGCTTTGCTTTAGCTGAACTTCTTTTCCTTTCTGTGACCAGGTATGGCTATGGGAGCGTCTTTCTCTGACCGTTCCTGTACCTCTTCCTGGCATCCCTAGCTCTGACATTATGCGTTATATCATCGAGTTCCTTCCGCATACGGCTAGGATGAGCGAGCCCTTGTATCGCAGGATGTTTGCTGAACTTCGTGACTGGAACGTTCGTTGGGAGTCATCTTGGCTTTCACTTCCTCCAGTGCTTTGCGATGCACACCGCCATCCTCTGATGTTGGTAGGCTTTCGATCCTACTTTTCTTACCATCCGATCCGGTTCCTGCGGCAGTTTGGGTATGAGCAGGATGTTCCTCATTTTGCTTTTACGGGTATCGGGCGTCGAGTACTCCCCTCTAGATCTTCTGACTTCAGGACCCGGATTGATTGTTCCTGGGCGAGTTATTTGACAGCTGATTTGTTGGGATTTGAGCTGCGGACTTTTCCGATGGCGACCGCCCCATATCAGTACTGGGCTGCTGAGCAGTCTTTGTATCGACGTATCCCTTGTTGGCACCAGACTGCTGATGAGGATGAGCAGGATATTCTTGGAGATGTTGGCTCTTCATCTGGTTCATATGAACCTTTTGAGGAGCGCCCGTTTATCGATCCTGGCTTCCTCTTGGCCACTCATGGTCATCTGCTGTCTGAGATCTCTGCACTTCGGTATCATTGTGAGATGATGTCGAGGAGATTGGCTGCCGATCAGAGATTGTCTGATGAAGAGACAGCGATCCGTACCCTTGAGCGCGATGAGGCGCATTACCTGCGTATGGAAGTGAGCAGGTTGAGAGCGAGACTATCTTTTTATGAGTCAGAGGACTCACCTGATGTGGCCGAGGAGGAGGGTATAGATTGATTGTGTTGGCCACCTGCACACTGGTTTTTGCATATATGATTGATGATGATGCATTTTTTTTTGTATTTTTGAAAAAGATGATATGTGTAAGAGAAATATAATGCATTTAATTGAAAAGAGAAAAAAACTGTTTGAAAATCTACTGTGCCATGAGTTGTCTTGTGAGTGTGTCTGGATTTTGTGTCGGGATATAGGAATTAGAACTGGGGCTCGGTCAATGATTTGACCGATATCTCGAGATTTGACTTGCTTGATCCTTTGGTTCCCTAGAGATGTAGGCAACGGAAACTCTTGCTTCCTGAGATTGTCAGAGTTTGTAGAGTTCTTTGCTCCTGACTGTACTTCCTCTTGTTCTTGCACTTTCAATGCTTGAACCGATCTGGACTGTCTGCTTTCTTGGTACCTGCACTTTTATTTTTTTTTTCTTTTTTTTTTTTCATTTTGAGCCATTTTTGCCTGTAGTGCTCTTTCGAGTTTTCACCACAGCCGGCTTTTTCCCGTCATTTTTGCCCGTGGCGCCCTTTCAGGTTTTCACCACGTCCCGGGTATTTGGTCTTGCCTGCCCCTTGGCAGCTGTGCTGTTTTTACCCTTGGCGCCCTTTCAGGTTTTCACCAAGTCCGCTGTATGCCCACTGTTTTTACTCGGAGCGCCCTTTCGGGTTTTCACTCCGCCCTCTTTGTTTAGGCACACATTTTCTTTTTTCCTCTTTTTTTTTTCTTTTTCTTTTTTTGGATCTCTGGATAACTGCGGCGGCTAGAGGTCGGGAATCCGTCGTTGCCGGCCGATGGCAGTCCTTCAGCCCTTATCCTGAGTTACGATAATGGAGCTGTCGGTCTTTGCTAAAGACCCCTCTGAGATGGATGGATGGATGACTGTGTTTCTTCTTGGGTTGATTTTTCCTTAGGTGCCTTGCTTTGGCTTCCCTTTTTTTCTTTCTTTTTTTTCTTCTTTTCTTTTCTTTTTCTTTTTCTTTTGCATTCTTTTTCTATCTCTTTTTTTGTCTCTTTTTGAATCCCCCCCCTCTTTTTTTTTGTATTTTTCTCTTTTGGAGTCCCCTTATTTGAAACACTTGTTGGTGGACGGGAATGATTTCTCAGAGATCTTAGCTTTGACTCCTTGACTTCAGCTCTGTTAAAGTAACCTTGATAAGGTCAGAATGACTTACCCGTGAAAGATCTTCACGTTGTCGGCGTTGGTTGGCTCAGGAAGGTCCACCCCTCTCATGCTGGTGAGTCTGAGGGCGCCTCCAGGAAGTACTTCTCTGATGATCAGTGGCCCGTCCCACGAGGGTTTGAACTTTCCTCTGGGATCTGGAAGGTGCGACTGTAGAATCTTCTTCATGACCATGTCGCCTACCTTGAAGCTCCTTTTTCGGACTCTCTTGTTGTAAGCCCGAGCGATCCTTTTCTGATAGCACTGTGAATGACTTAGTGCACGCATGCGTTTTTCATCTGCTAGCTGCAACTGATCGAATCTGGCCCGTTGCCATTCTCCTTCTTCAATTCCGCTTTCTAGTAATACCCGTAACGATGGTATTTCCACCTCGACTGGTAGGACTGCTTCCATTCCGTAAGTAAGCTCGAAAGGAGTAACGCCCGTAGCAGACCGTATAGACGTTCGATAGGCCCAAAGTGCATATGGGAGCATATTTGACCAATCTCGATAGGTCACGACCGTCTTCTCGAGTATTCTGACGATTGTCTTGTTTGCGGCTTCTACCCCACCATTCATCTGGGGACGGTAGGGGCTTGATCGATGACGTTGGATCTTGAACTTGCTGAGGAAGTCATCCATCTTCTTGTTGACGAACGGGGTTCCATTATCTGTGATGATAGCATTGGGGATTCCGTACCGGCATATGATGTTGTTCTTCATGAATTTGATCACTTGAGATGCTGCAATCGTGGTGTATGAGGCTGCCTCTACCCACTTGGTGAAGTAGTCGACTGCCACGAGTATGTACTCGTGACCATTTGATGCTTTGGGACTGATCTTGCCGATGATGTCGAGTCCCCACATGGAGAAGGGCCAGGGGGTGGTCAGGTTGTATAACTCTGATGATGGGGCATGGATTTGATTCGCATGCTCTTGACACTTGAAGCATTTTCTGACGTGCTTGCAACAGTCTGTCTCCATGGTGAGCCAGTAGTAGCCGAGTCGTAGAATCTTCTTTGCCATCATATGCCCATTCATGTGTGGGCCACAGATTCCTTCGTGTATTTCTTTCATGATCTTTGCAGCTTCTGTTTCATCGACGCATCGGAGGAGGATGTGATTATAGGATCGCTTGTAGAGAACTTCGCCACTGATGGTGAACTGGCCGGCCAAACGTTGGATGGTTCGGCGATCTGTTGCTGTTGCTGATTCTGGATACTCCTGGGTTTCGAGATATTGCTTGATGTCGGCATACCAGGGTTTGTCAGGGACAGCTTCGGCTTCTTCTATTTGCAGGCAAAAAGCAGGTTCTTCTTGAATTTCGACTGTGAGCTCCCATTCTGAAGCTCCTTTTGGGATCTCGAGCATTGATGCGAGCGTGGCGAGAGCATCTGCAAACTGGTTCTTGGCTCTGGGCATGTATGAGAAAGTGATTTCCTTGAATTCTTCGATCAGATTGTCAAGATACACATGATATGGTATCAACTTCTCGTTTTTGGTCTTCCATTCGCCATTGGTCTGATTGATGATAAGCTGTGAGTCTCCAAATACTCGTAGCTTCTTGACGCCCAAGATTATGGCTTCCCTTAAGCCAGCGATGCATGCTTCGTACTCTGCCATGTTGTTGGTGCACTCGAATGTGATGCGCCTCGAGATAGGAATAGGGACATCATCTGGAGAGTAGAGGATTGCTCCAATACCACTCCCTTTAGAGTTTGCTGCGCCGTCGAAGAATAATGTCCATTCATCTTTCTTCTTCTTTTCATCCTCTTCAATGAGCAAGAGATCTTCATCAGGAAAGAACGTCTTGAGCGGCTGATAGTCCAGGAGAGAGTGAGCCGCAAGATGATCGGCGAGGGCCTGTCCCTTGATTGCCTTTTGAGTGACATAGGTGATGTCGAACTCAGACAAGAGTAGCTGCCATTTAGCTATCCTTCCAGTGAGTGCCGGCTTCTCGAACAGGTACTTGAGCGGATCCATGTGAGCGAGGAGGAGAATAGGGAATGCAATCATGTATTGACGGAGTCGCTGAGTTGCCCAGACTAGGGCGAGGCAAGTCTTCTCGATCGGGGAATACCTGGTCTCGTAGTCGGTGAACTTTCGACTCAAATAGTATATTGCTTGTTCTTTCTTCCCGGTTTCGTCGTGTTGGCCGAGGACACAGCCAATGGTTTCTGCTGCTACCGAGATGTATAACAATAGCGGTCGTCCAGGAGTGGGAGGCACTAGGACTGGAGGATTCATGAGATATTTCTTGATGCGGTTGAAGGCGACTTGGCAATCGTCATTCCATTCTTTTGGGACGTTCTTCCGAAGGAGCTTGAATATGGGCTCACAGATAGGTGTGAGCTGTGCGATGAAGCGACTGATGTATTGAATTCTGCCGAGGAAGCCACGAATTTCTTTCTCTGTTCTAGGAGGGGGTATCTCGATGATTGCTCTGGTTTTGGTCTCGTCGACCCTGATGCCATCTTCGCTCACCATAAAGCCGAGGAGCTTACCTCCCATTGCACCGAAGACACATTTCTGAGGGTTGAGGCGAAGCTTGTACTTTTCTAATCTGTTGAATAACTTCTTCAGATCTTCAAAGTGTCCTTCAATTGTGCGAGATTTGACGATCATGTCGTCCACATATACTTCGAGCTCTTTGTTCATCATGTCGTGGAATAGTGCTGTCATTGCTCGCTGATATGTTGCTCCTGCGTTCTTCAGACCGAACGGCATTACCCTGTAACAGAAGGTTCCCCAGGGAGTGATGAACGATGTCTTCTCGCGATCTTCGACGGCCATCTTGATCTGATTGTAACCTGAGAACCCGTCCATGAATGAGAAGATCTTGTATCCTGCAGTGTTGTCGACTAGAGTGTCGATATGTGGCAAAGGGAAGTCATCTTTTGGACTGGCTTTGTTGAGATCTCGGAAGTCGATGCACATTCGAACCTTGCCGTCCTTCTTTGGTACTGGCACGATGTTGGCGAGCCATTCAGGGTAGTTGGAGACTACCAAGAATCCCGCGTTGTACTGCTTGATGACTTCATCTCGGACTTTCAGAGCCCATTCTGGCTTCATTCTTCGGAGTTTTTGCTTCACTGGCTTCATATCTGCCTTGGTTGGCAGATGGTGTACAACGAGCTCTTCATCGAGCCCCGGCATGTCTTCATATGAGAACGCGAAGTTGGACAATCTTGGAGCTAAGAACTCTATCATTTTCTGTTTCATCTCAGGTGGCAACGATTTTCCAATGCGTACTTCCCTAGGGATCTCAGGTGTCCCCAAGTTTACTATCTCGAAATCATCGGCTACAACATTGGCTTTAGATTCGAACTTTTTGAGGAGATCCTCTAGTTCGGGAGCTGGATCATCATCTTCCTCATCCCGAGCTTCGTCCAGACCCATGAGTTCGAAGTCTAATTCGATGTCGAAATCATATGATTCGACTTCAAACGCATATGACTCTTTAGACGAACTTGGCTCACTATTGAATGCAGGAAAAGAAATGTTTTTTGGTTTTTGAGATTTTTCTGAAATTGAAATGATAAATGTTTTTGGTTTTTGAAAGTTTTTGATTTTTTTGGATTTTTGAAATTCATGGGACTTTGAACAAGCGGGCATTGCAGACCATGATTGATCCCAACTTGTTTCAAAGTTCCGGTCGCTGCCTAAACAGGCATTTTTTTTGGAAGCCAGAGCCCTCAGATGGCTCTTTGGCTGATTCAAAAGTTAGGGGAACAGATGACCATTCAGGACCCCACACTTCCTCCCCTGGAGAGGTGGGGGTTGATGTTTTGGGCGAAGAATCATGGTCTGGCCCAATGACCATGACTTCTTGCTGGTCAGGTTCGTACTCAGTCCCTCCCGGATCACTTACCTCGCATTGCAGTTCGTCCGGTTCCACAGTGAGACACAAGTTTGGAACCTGGACATCAGACCAATCTAGGGCTGGCCACTTCCCTTTCTTAGTCCAATGGATGGGCTGCTTCTGCCCCTGGCTGATGATTGATGATGTTGACTTTGCAGAGATGGGCAAGTCGTGCCCCTTGCTAATTGGTGATGAGATGGGCGAGTCGTGCCCCTTGCTGATTGAAGTGGGTAGGTTGTGCCCCTGGCTGTTTGAAGTGGGCAGGTTGTGCCCCTGGTTGATTGAAGTGGGCAGGTTGTGCCCCTGGTTGAGAGAAGTGGGCAAGTTGTGCCCCTGGTTGGGAGCAGGTGTCAGAGTAACCTGGTCCTGAAGCTGCTGTATTTGTCTTCCTTCTTCGTCTTCATCATTTCCTCCTTCTTCTGGAGGCTTAGAGGGTTCGAGAATCTGATCCCATCGAATGGGGGGCCACGTGGCCCAAACTAGGCTCATCGGGAGGCCTTTGTGTAGTGCAGTCGGTTGATTCCCTCCTGGATCTTTGCAAGGTTCTCCTGGCTTGACGAATTGGATGGGTGAGCACCGAAATTTCTTCCTTCTCTTGTCCATGAAGGTTGCCTTGTATCCGAGTCCCCATTTGCGTTGGTTATATACCAGCGGTACCTTTCTGGACTTGAAGTGATTCTTCATTCGGTATTTGAGGCTCAGACGCTCTGCCGGTGAAAAGACACGGTCCACCCTTATCGGTTCTGGATTGGCGATAGAGTTCACAGTCTCGAATTCGAAACTGTGAAACGGGATGTCTTCTTCAGAGTGCTGGATATCGATGACCGGGATGTCTGGTTCAGTGGCAGTAGCATTGGAAGGAATGATGAGCTCCTTCTCTGCATGGATAGAGATCACTTGATTTCCACAGATATACTTCACTCGTTGATGCAGGGTTGATGGCACAGCTCCAACCTTGTGCAGCCACGGTCGTCCGAGCAACATGTTGAAAGAGGCTGATATATCCAGGATTTGGAATGTGATGGTAGAAACTTCTGGACCTATCTGTACCTCTATGTCGACTTCCCCTTCCACTGATCGGCGGGTGTTGTCAAATGCTCTGACGCATATGGTGCTGGGTCGGAATGAAGAAGGACTGATTCCCAGGCGTTCCGCGGTCTTGAGTGGGCAGACATTTAAGCTTGAGCCATTATCGATAAGGACTAGCGGGACACAGAGGTCCTTGTATCGTAAGGTTATGTTGAGGGATCGCCCATGATCGCGTCCTTCTGGTGGCAACTCATTGTCTGTGAAGGTGATGGCGCGCGGAGCCAGGAGTTGTCCAATCATCAATGCAATCATCTCTGGTGCCGTATCGGAGGAGACATGAGCATCATTCAAGGTCTTGGCAAACATTTCTCGGTGTATACGAGATGTGCAGAGTAGCTCCCATACTGAGATTTGTGCAGGGATTGACTTGAGCTGAGTTGCCACATCGTATGCGGCTTCATTTTTGCTGCCGAGGCCTGAGAGGACGCCTTTGGGATCTCCTCTGTTTTGATTATCTCTTCGGATGCAACGCCCGTTGGGATTCATGTTTCCCACTTCCGCACATTCTGGATAGTGCCATGGAACCTCTTTGTAGTTTTCCTCCCTTTTGCCTTCTAGGACCACTGGTTCTTGCAACGGTGCTGGTGTGGGTACCAGATCTTCCTCGTATAGAGCTTTTGCCTTGAGAACTACATTGTTGCCTGTGCTGAAGGGGTAGTATCGAAGCTTGTCTTCATAGACCACATAAGGTCGTGGTCCTGGCTTGACTGTTCCTGGGGCAGGAGGCTCCCATGGAATGAATACTGGTCCTCTTGATATGGCAGGAGGTTTCTCTGTTCGTCCGAGCTGCCGTAGCGTGATTGATATGCCTCCGGGACTTGCCCCTTGCAATATGACAGGCTTGGCTGGAAGAGCTCCTTCCAAGACAACGGGCTCTTGCTGCTGATGAGTGTAATCCTTCCATTGCGGATTGGATTGTTCTGGAGCTGCCCCTTGCAAGATGACAGGTTCGTATGTGGGCTCGATGTATGATTGTGCTCCTTCCAGGACGACTGGTTCCCAGCTTGAATGGTTGTAAGGTGCCCCTTGAACAACTGGTATATCGTATGGAGGTGCTCCTTCAAGCACTACTGGCTCGGAGATTGAAGGAAGAAAGGGACTTGCCCCTTGCAAGACTGGAGGAGGATTTGTTGGCTCATAGGTGTAGGTATGAATGGACTGAATAGGGGAGAAGAAGCGATCGATATGGTCCCCTTCTTCTATACTATTGACGGCAGGGCCACGAGACGAACTGGGGTCCGTTGGATGCTGAGGCAGAGGATTCTGAAGGATGTTGGTGGAAGCTGCTGGAGAAGTTCCAGGAACCGAGATGACGATCTTGCGGTCATCAATCAGGTCTTGTATGGCATTTTTCAAAGTATAGCATCGATCAGTGGCGTGGCCACGTCCTTGATGGTAGGCACAGTACTCATTTTCTCGGTAATTTGGAGGCAGAGGATGAGGCGGAGGCCTAGGTGTCATCAGAGTGAGTAACTGCTTTTGTACCAGCGTAGTCATGATTTGACTAAGTGGTTGACTGAGTGGAGTGAACTTCCTGAACTCCCTGTAATTCTGTCTGTTCTGGTATGAGTATTGGCCGTTTCGCTTGAATTGCTGCTGTTGTCGAGGTGGCTGTGGCTGAGGATTCGGTTGTGGCTGATATCGCTGAGGCTGATGCTGAACTTGATTCTGCTGATACTGTTGACGTCCTTGTGGGGGAGCACGTTGATTTCCTTGAGCAGCGGTGTTGATGTTGTTTACCTCTGTTGGGCGGGGAGGAGAACCATTGCGGTTTCCATTCCCGTGCCCGATAGGTCTTCCTTCCACTCTGTTCCTCTTGACTGGAGTGGCTTGATGAGGCCATGGGGAGATTGTCCCGGCCCGGATTCCTGCTTCAACTTGCTCTCCAGCACGGATCAATTGTGAGAAATGCGCATATGGATGCGAGATGAGATACCCAGATATGCCTGGGTATGTTGAATGAACAATCATGGAGATTTGTTCTTCATCGTCGATGGGTGTCCGCATTCTGGCTGCCATAGCTCGCCAACGTCCCACATAAGCTGATAGTGTTTCATCACTCCTTTGCCTGAGTGCTGCGAGGTCGGCTCTTCTGGGTGCCATGTTGAGATTGTATGCGAATCTGTCGACGAAAGCCTGGGAAAGCTGTTCCCATGTCCTGATGCGGTGGCAATCCAATGAAGTGTACCAATCTAGGGCATCGCCCTTCAGAGATTTTTGGAACAATCGAATGAGGGCCCCTTCGTTTCCTGAGATTGCACTCAGCTCTCCACAGAAGGCCTTGAGATGTGCTGTGGGACAACCGCTGCCGTCGTATCTTTTGAACTTTGGAACCTCAAAGTTTTGAGGTACCCGAGCATCTGGGAAAGGACACAAGTCTCTGAACTTGGTCGAAGGTAAGTCGATTCCTTGCTGTCGCTGAAGCTGATTTTGCAAGATCTGGAACTGCTCCCGCAACTCGTCCAGTCCTGAGTGATCTGTTCGAGCGACTGGTGCCTCCTGGAGTAAGGCACGTTCTTCTTCGGCATAGTGGTCGATGTCTTCGACCCTATGGGCTTGCTGAAAAGCAACCGCGGGTTGCTGAACTTGGTTTGATGATTGAACTGGATTCTGATGAACTTGTGCTTGAAATGATGGTAACTGAACTGGAGACTGTACTGAAGGTTGAACTGGAACTTGCTGGAAATTGACTGGATTTTGCTGAATTGAAGATTGCTGAAAATTAACTGAATTTTGCTGAATTGAAGATTGCTGGAAATTAACTGGAATCCCATCGGCGGGGATGTGCTGGAATTGAAAAGTGCTCCTGTTTGCAGGAGGCTGAGATACTGGGAAGTGACCCCCTTGTTGGGTATTCGCCACTGTCCGCTGATTGATGTGGGCTTGGCACTGACCCCCATTGTGGGCATTCGCCAGTGCTGTCCCTGTTGCTGGAAATTGAATTGAAATCCCATCGGCGGGGATGTGCTGGAATTGAAAAGGTGTCCCATCGGCGGGGACATGCTGAGATCTACTGAGATTGTTGTTTGCAAGATTGACTGGAGGTTGACTGGATGTTCCTGCAACGGAAGTGCTCTGAGATGGCCTTGTCGTCGCAGGAAGATATTGAGAAGGATGGCCCATAGCGAAGGGCTGAGATGGCTGCTGTCGGTAGTCTTGGGCAGACTCCGATGGTTGTGCTTGATTTGAACTGGAGGCCGGGAGGACCCGGCATGGTTGCTGAGATTGCTGAACTGGGCCAACTTGATTGTTGGCTGCTGCGGTGGTCTGTGCTTGCATGAATTGCAAGAGCATTTCTTGCATTGCTCTCATTCCTTGTGCCAATTCTTGTATGATTGGCGTATTGTCAACGGGCTGTTGCGCTGGAGGTTGCGCTTCGGCTATTTCGAGAGCAGGGAAGTGATGAGTTTCTTCTTCGTGGTCGGACATGGCTTGCTGAGCCCGAGTGCGGATTATGCTGCGGAAGGGGAGCTGTCTCCGAACACGTTGAGCCCGAGGTGGCGCAATGGTGAGGACTATACTCTTTTTGGGTTTTGGGATTTTCTATTTTTTGTTGGTTTTGGAATTTTCTATTTTTTTTTGTTTTGGATTTTGGGTAGAATGCTATGCAGATGAGATTGTATGAGGATTAATGACTTTCAAGTACGGGAAGGATTCTGTTTTTTTCAAGTCGGATCACGACTAGTGGGACTAGCTTGTCCCCAGTGGAGTCGCCATTCTGTGGACCCTCGCCGATTTTCCCCGCGCTCCCACACGACGTCGTTCTCCCTTTCCTTTCGGAAGAAGAAGAAGAAGAGGTGCGTGAGTGCGAAATCGCCGTTTGTGCCACTGGCTAGCCTCGTTCTCGAGGGCTTCGTTTGGTTGTCGTATTGAGCTGGATGTGTTTAAGTGAATTTATATAAGACCAGAGTCGCCACTAGCCAGTTACTTCGAATCTACAGTCGGCTAGACCCCGTAGAAACGTTAGAGAAGGGGATCTGAAGATCCTTTTCTCTAAAATGACTCCTGTTGATCTGCGGTCAGAGATTCAAGGTAAGGGATCACGGTTACAGGGTGGGAAGAGGTTAAGCACCCCACACATTGCCCGTACCGAAGTACGGTCTCTACTTCACAGAATCGATCGGATACTTGAAAGTCTAGTTTAATCCTCGTATATTCTCATGTATGATATGATGCATGAATGCGGGTCTGAACAGTAAGAGTTTCTGATGGGCAGGTTCCAACAACGGGCAAGCCCAGAGCGTACGCTCGAACTGACAGGTGCTTAATGTAAGACGTATGCAGTGTGCTTGAATGATCAAGGTGTTTTATGGTGAAGCATGAATGCAGGTCTGAACAGTAAGAGTTTCTGATGGGCAGGTTCCAACAACGGGCAAGCCCAGAGCATACGCTCGAACTGACAGGTGCTTAATATAAAGACATATGCATGTGTACTTGACGGATCAAGGTGCTAGTAGTGAAGCATGAATGCAGGTCTGAACAGTAAGAGTTTCTGATGGGCAGGTTCCAACAACGGGCAAGCCCAGAGCATACGCTCGAACTGACAGGTGCTTAATATAAAGACATATGCATGTGTGCTTGAGTAATCAAGGTGCTTGTAGTGAAGCAGGGGGGTTGGAAGGAAAGTAAATGTTGCACTTATGCTAGATGCAAATGAGATGATGCTGGAAAATGAGTAGCTGGGTGGACGGAGGTGTCGCAAGGGTTGGCTTCGAGTGGCTGGATTAAGACTTAGATGGCTTGAGAGGCTTGGACCAGTGGTCAGGTTGGGCTGGACCAGGGTTAGACTCTCCTCACTCGGGCTCTCCTTGGTGGGAAAATGGGCTAAGGGCACTCGAAAGGATGGACTCTCTCTGGACTCGAAGAGCTTCGAATTGATTGTTGAAATGGGAAGAGGCTAGGGGTATTTATAGCAGCGGGCAGTGGCAGAACCCGTAATTTTGTCCGGGCGGCCTGCCATGGGCCGCCCGTACGGCCGCTCCTCGGTTTCCAGCGAGTACGGCCGTTCCCTCGGGGCTGCTGTTGGACTCGCTGGTCGACTCAGTGAGTTGACTCAGCGGGTCGACTCGGTGGTTTGACTCGACGGGTTGACTCGATGGGTTGACTCGGTGTTTTGACTCGACGGGTTGACTCGACGGGTTGACTCAGCGGGTTAACTCAGCGAGTTGACTCAGTGAGTTTGACTTTTTTTGGGATTTTTTGACTGGACTTTTTTATGGGGGGTTTTTCAGGGTGGTGTTTAGGACTGGGTTGACTGGGTTCAGGCTTGAACTGGGCTATGGAATGGGGCTTACAAGGGTGAGTTTGGCTGAGTTTGGACTTGGGATTTGGGGGTATGGTCCTCCGTTCAACCAGCTATCTCTACCAACAGTGTAGCCGAAGGTGGGGTGTCTACAGCAGTGTGCTTGAATAGTCAAGGTGCTTGCAGTGAAGCAGGGGGGTTGGAAGAAAAGTAAATGTTGCACTTATGCTAGATGCAAATGAGATGATGCTGGAAAAAGAGTAGCTGGATGGACGGAGGTGTCGCAAGGGTTGGCTTCGAGTGGCTGGATCAAGACTTGGATGGCTTGGGAGACTTGGGCCAGTGGTCAGGCTGGGCTGGACCAGGGCTAGGGTCTCCTCACTCGGGCTCTCCTTGGTGGGAAAATGGGCTAAGGGGTGGAGAAGGGAACTCGAACGGACGGGCTCTCTCTGGATGGGTTGCTGTGTTGAAATGAGAAGGGGAGGGGGGTATTTATAGCAGCGGGCAGTGGCAGATTGTGTAAATATTTTTGGGCGGCCTGCTGTGGGCCGCCCGTACGGTCACTCCTCGATTTCCAGTGAGGTACGGTCGTTCCCTCGGGGCTGCTGTTTGGCTCGGTGGGTCGACTCGGTGATTTGACTCGGCGGGTTTACTCAACGGGTTGACTCGGTGTTTTGACTTGACGAGTTGACTCAGCGGGTTGACTCAGTGGGTTAACTCAGTGGGTTGACTCAGTGGGTTTGACTTTTTTAGGATTTTTTGACTGGCTTTTCTTATGGGTGGTTTTTCAGGCTGATGTTTAGGACTGGGTTGACTGGGTTCAGGCTTGAGTTGGGCTATGGACTGGGGCTTACAAGGGTAAGTTTGGCTGAGTTTGGACTTGGAATTTGGGGGTATGGTCCTCCATTCATCCAGCTATCTCTACCAACAGTGTAGCCGAAGGTGGGGTGTCTACAGATGCCCCTCTTTGGCAGAGGTTGCGTGCAACCGAATGCCAAAGCGAGTGGACACCCCACTTCTGACCCGGTCATTCATAGATCATGTTCCGAAATCTTTGCTTGCCTTTGCATCTGTGCCAGTTGATCGTTTGGAAACCGACCACTCGCACATACCGCGGGAGTTTGGAGAAAACGTTGCGATTGTCCCTGCATGCGCTGCAACCTGGGTACCCAATCGCAACCCTTCCATTCCCGATCGGTACTAACATCGGAAAGGTACAGCAGAGCCTCTACGTCGCTAGTCTTACGAGGTTACTGACCCTATGATTGATTGTATGTTCGATGTTTTCCCGGATCACTCCAGGAGTACTTGTTTCGCTTGACTGTCAAAGTGGTTAGACGCCCTGCGTCAGATAGTCTTACGGGATTCTACTACGCCGACTTGGACTCAGTCAAGGTACTTCAGGCATCCACGCCTAGGTATGTGCGGGTGGACTCTTTCCACCCGATCTGCTAGTTTTGATGCTTAGTTTGTAATTCATTCTTTCTTTGATTGTGGTCTGGAATCTTTGTTGTCCTTTGTATCTGAGTCAGTTGATTGTCTGGAAATTGATAACTCGCACATACCGCGGGAGTTTGGAGAAAACGTTGCGATTGTCCCTGCATGCGCTGCAACCTGGGTACCCAATCGCAACCCTTCCATTCCCGATCGATACTAACATCGGAAATGTACAGCAGAGCCTCTGCGTCGCTAGTCTTATGAGGTTGCTGACCCTGAGACTGATTGTGTGATGTTTGATGTTTTCCCAGATCACTCTAGGAATACTTGTTTTGCTTGACTGTCAAAGTGGTTAGATGCCCTGTGTCAGATAGTCTTACGGGATTCTACTACGCCGACTTGGACTCAGTCAAGGTACTTCAGGCATCCACGCCTAGGTATGTGCGGGTGGACTCTTTCCACCCAATCTGCTAATTTTGATACTTGGGTTACAATTCATCGTTTCCACCTGTTCAAATGGTTTCTGTGACTGAGCCTTTTGGCTTTCATCTTTTTGTATCTTGGCATGTGGTACGACCGTACTGACACTGGAGTTCAGTTCGACCGTACTTTGAGTGCATTGGATCCGATGGTCCCCGGGGAAACCGCGAGACATTGGATCTTATTTGATTTTTGCGTCGGCTCCTACCCAGAGATATGGAAGATCTCCTGGTGTGTTGGAGGCAGAATGCTCTACTGGGAAAAATATTTTTTTGGATTTTTGAAAAGATACCCACTCTGGGGAGTGATACTCTGTGGGGTTTTTATTTGCAAATAGGAATATTTTTTTGTCTTTTTGAAATGAAAATCTGGTCTGCACGTGCCTCCACTAGGGATGCCTGTGGGGTCTTTGGCTAACCAATCTTTATTTTGAAAGTAGGTAAACATGATGATTGATGCAATGGATGCTGATGCATGGAGATGCATGATGAATGCATGGCTTAGCTCATTCTCTTTCAGTTTGATGATTTTACGTTTGCTGGAGATGTAGAGAATTTTGAGCTTATTGCTTCCAGGGTTGTGCTTCCCTGGGGTTTTTCTTTTTAATGCGGATGTTTGGTCAATGGGTTGGTCAAGATCCCGACCCGTGATCGATCAGGTCCATCGTCCCAAGATGTTATTTCTTTGCTAATGAGAATGTACGAGGATATTATCCGACTTCAAGATGTTCTTCTGGGCATAAATGCGATTGAGACGGTGCTTGGTCGCCAGCTTTGGTCAAGATTCCAATTTGCGGGTGATTGTATCTTTCATCCCAAATTGTGAAGAGAGTGGAGTTCAAGACTCTTGAAGTGTAGTACTGGGGGCTAGTGACAATTTTTGTGATTTTTATAAGTATTTGGTCCGAACCTTAACCTGAGTGGTCAGGATAGAGATCGGTTATTGAAAACAAAGGAAATATTTTTTGTGATTTTTGCAAATATTTGATTTGAAAGCAATGGAAATATTTTTTTTTTATTTTTGCAAGTATTTGATTTGAAAACAAGGGAAATATTTTTTTGATTTTTGAAAAGGTGATTTTGCAATGTTTTTGTATTTTGTGATTTTTCTGAAATGCAAGGAAAAGTATGGAATTTTCATCCACTTCCAGCTTCTACTGCTGGTAAGGCACCCGATCCATTTTACGTCAGCGAGCAAGACGAGTCTCACACAGTTAAGTGCCGTAGTTTTACATCTTCGGATGAGGAGATTATGAGGGTTTTCAGTCAACACACCTACAAAGTTGCCTGTTCCTCATGTGCAATGCACATAGACCACGTATCGTCCGATGGACTCCTTCGACCACAAAATGAGCCACATCCTCACATTTCCCTTAGTCAATCCAATTTGGGGCCTTACGTTGCTCACAATTCCGTGAGGGTGCGCTCCACCTCCCAACAGCCTTAATCCCCTTCATGAGTTTTAGGAACAGGGAACATCCGTCAGATTCAACAGCGACTTCCAAATCAAGGTTGTCTATCACGGTGCGTTCAACACGAACAGGATTGCGGAGTTCTGCCCGCCTCAGCCCTTACCTGTTTAGAAGGCTCCGGACACCCGTACGATCAAGTGTCAGCCATGTCCGGAACAGGCTGGGGAAAGAAAGCCCCCGAGAAGTTAATCCCAGTGTAGTTTTAGGTCTTCGGACCGCTGGGGATAAATTTGTGCAGTTGAAATTGATGGTGAAATTTTTATTATTTTATTTTTTTTATTTGTTTTTTGTTTTTTATTTTTTTTAAAAAGGTTCTAGAGTTCAACTCAAGTGGTTGAGATTGATACTGGTTTTTATGAAAAACTCAAAAAATCTTTTTGGTATTTTGGAAATGATCCAGGTCATCTGATCCTGGCTTGAACGGCTGGGATCGATGCCGGTTTTTATTAAAAATCCCTCGAGATCTTGATCCCGACGTAGTTTAAGGTCTTCGGACAAAAAAACTGTACAAGCTGCACATACATTCTTTTTGTGATTTTTCAAAAAATGTTTCAGGCTGTTAAATCTCAATTTGAACTATCAAGATTAACACTGATTTTTATTGAAAATCTCTCGGGATTTTGTTCCCGGCGTAGTTTAAGGTCTTCAGACCACACTATGTGCAAGCTGAAAATACATTCTTTTTGTGATTTTTTCGAAATGATCCAGGTCATCAGATCTTGGCCTGAACGGTTGGGATCGATGCTGGTTTTTATTAAAAATCTCTTGGGATGTTGATCCCGACGTAGTTTAAGGTCTTCGGACCAAAAAACTGTACAAGCTGCACATACATTCTTTTTGTGATTTTTCGAAAAATATTCCAGGCTGTTAAATCTCAATTTGAACTATCAAGATTAACATTGGTTTTTATTGGAAATCTCTCGGGATTTTGTTCCCGACGTAGTTTAAGGTCTTCGGACCACACTATGTGCAAGCTGAAAATACATTCTTTTTGTGATTTTTTCGAAATGATCCAGGTCATCAGATCTTGGCCTGAACGGCTGGGATCGATGCTGGTTTTTATTAAAAATCTCTCAGGATGTTGATCCCGACGTAGTTTAAGGTCTTCGGACCAAAAACTGTACAAAAGAGTGCTGGAAATGTGTGTGTGTGTGTGTGTGTGTGTGTGTGTGTGTGTGTGTGTGTGTATTGTGATTTTTTTTTGAAAAACGTCCGGTGTTGGCGGATCTTGACTCGAGCAATCAAGACCAATGCCGGTTTTTATTGAAAGTCCCTCGGGATCTTGATCCCAACGTAGTTTAAGGTCTTCGGACCAAACTATGTACATGCAAACAATAATCAAGGGCGGAGATTCTTGGGATTCTTCTTGGAATGGTTTGGATCATTTGGTCATGCCTTTGGGTGGTTGAGATCGCTGTTTGACCAACTCAATTTTTTCTTTCTTTTCCTTGAAAATTCCATGGAGCTTTTCCACATCATCAAGCTAATTTCCCACCAATTTCTCACAAGATGAGATTTTGGTGAGATTTCTTCCTTTTTCTCACCATTCTCTTCCATCACTTCACTCTTACATGGAGGTACAAGATTCACTTACAACCACCCTTCCCAAGGAGGAGTTCTTCCCAATGAGAGAGGGGGAGAGGTCGTTTCAACTAGGTAGGGGGTAGGACGGCCCCCTGGGCGCCGCCCGGACCGCCCCTGACCCCTGGTTTCTTCAGTGGGTTGGGTAAAGGGGTGCACCCCCCTTTTCTATATAACATGGGGCACCCTTGCCCCCTCCAACGTGCAATCTCTCTCTTTTCTCTCTCATACTCTCTCTTTCTCAAAGTTTTCCCTCTCCTCTAGGTGGTTCTTTGCTTCTCTCAAGTGGTGGGCCTTAGAGAAGTTTTGGGACAGCAAATTGGTCCTTCTTTGGTGAGTGGTAAAGGTATGGACCATTCCCTTTCTCTTTCTTGTCCTTTTCCTTCTTCATTGTCTCTTCTCATGGTTCTTTTCTTTTTCCATATAGCTATTCCAAAAGGAGTGAAGGTGGGCCCAAGTGTTCTTGACCTTTTTCTAGATCTCCAATCTATTTCAAAGGTGGTGCATGGAGAAGGACATTGCAAGCTTTTCATTTCATTTTTCCTTTTCTTCTTTTCACTCTCCCTTCATATGTATGTAAAGGGTGATTTTGCCATGTCATCAAGTGTGCATGGCAAAATATTCTATCTTTTTCATGGGAGTTGGGTCTCTTTTCATATGTATCAAATGGGCTCAAAGTGAAGTCATGGCCTTGGTGTATTTGATGGGCCCAATGCTTCATTTTGGGCTCCCTCTTACTTTCTCTTTCTTGTCATTTTCTTTGGAGCTCTCTTTTTCTTTCCCATCTTCTTTCTAAGATTTGGGCCCATGGGCATGGTAGGGCCCATCTCAAGTTTTGGGCTCATGGGGCCCACTTTGGGTGACCCCATCTTTTTTCACACATGTATGGACCAAGGTGACTAGCCCATTCTTCACTTGGATCTCAAGTGGGCTAGATTTCTTAGTTGGGCCTTTATGGACAAGTAGCCCAAGTCTTCCACCATCTCTTGATTATGATGTACATCCTTGTACAAAGTGTGGTGTGTTCCTTGGAGTTTTTCCATATGGATGGGCTTTTGGGCCTTCATTGAGGCTTGGATTTCTTTGGACCATGTGTGCACCACTACACTTTGTCCATGTAGGCTTTTTTCCTTTCATGCTTTTTCTTTTGATGGATGGAGGACTTGGGTTACTTGATCATCTACAAGCCCCATAAGTGAGTTGCTCCAACAATCTTACTAGTTTCCAATGGTTTTCCATGAGGTAGGAAAGTGGTTCTCAAGAGTTTCCCTAGATGTTATCAATCTCAAATGGATGATCCTCCTTCAAGTGAGCTATCCATGCAACCATAGCTCCTTGAACTTCCTTTGGGGGCTTGGTGGGTCATCCACTACGCCAAAATCGCATTTTTGCGACGGATTTTGCGACGGACATTGACCGTCGCAAAAATTGTTTGGTTTAACGACGGACCAGATTCGTCGTATTTTAAAATATTCCGTCGCTTTTGAGAAATTAAGGAGGGATTTCGTCGCGGGATTTACCGACGGACATAGTCCGTCGCAAAATTTTAATTTCCGACGGACTTAGCCCGTCGCTATTTAACGACGGATTTGGTCCGTCGCTAATCCCAGCCCGAAAAGATGCCCCCAAATAAGGTCCGTCGGAAAATAAAATTTAAGAAAAATGAGATATTGAAAAAAACTGATATTTTTAAAAATTAAAAAATTTGATATTTAAAATAACAGATTTAGTAATTTGAAAGAAAATGTTAAGAGATTTTAAAAACAAAATTGAGAAATTTGAATAAAATTAATATGTTTGAAATTTCTTTTCAAATTTTCACAAAATTAAATATTTTGAAAAAGAAAATTGTGAAGTTAAAAAAGAAATTTGTGATTTTCAAACAAAAAAAGTTGAGAGGTTTGAAAATAAATTAAAATTGATAAGATTTAGAAAAATAATAAGATTCAAAAAATTGAGATTTAAAAAAAAAAATGACCATTTGAAAAAAGTTGAGAAGTTCGAATAAAATTGATAAGTTCGTAAAAAAATTGAAATTTTTATAAAGAAATTAAGATTTTGTATTTCGAAAAAATTAAGAAGTTTGATTAAAAAAATGATATTTTCAAAAGAAATAAAAGTTGAAATATTTGATAAAAAAAAAAAAAAAAAATTTACCGGTTTTGAAAAAAAATGTTGGAAAAAAATTGTGGTTTAAATAAAAGCGAGAAATTTGAAATGAGTGGGCCAAATTTATTGGTGGACATTTATTGGATAGTTGAAAATGAAAAATTACACTCATTTAGTTAACTGGTTATCAGATTGGTTTATGCATCATACATGTTCATTGGTGCAAAAAATGAAGGCCCTAATATAATGATGTTAATTAATTGCAAGGAAAATTTATAATGATGAGATTGATGAAATTCTATGATCAAGTCATCCTAAACTTAATCTGAATGGTCAGATATGTTTAGAACGTGGTAATTATTATTGAAAACAAAATTAAGCCCGAATCATATCCGTATAAAAGACTCTTTAAATGTGTACAATCAATTTGTCTAGAGCTAGACAAATTTTGGACAATCTGATTGGTCCAAATTGAAAAGTAAATGACTTTAGATGTTTAGATTAAATTTCACTCAAATCTAATGGTTAGGTTACAAGATATGGCCCATCATTGATCAATTTTATTTATTTAGTATCTTTCTCATCTTAAACTTGATCAGGGCAAGTGACCAGTCAAATCAAAGTTATTGATGAATATAATAGAGTGAATGGATTAGATTTCCAAATTAGGCCAAATTTTTAGGTCCAAATTGCGCTATAACTTGTTGACCTCATGAAAACCTAATAAATGTATAGTCATTGGACCCCAAACTCTAATCTAGTCATTGAGAATTTGATCTTTTCTAATATTTTCTATTGCATCTTAAAATGATATAAAAGAACAGATGGATGGATTAGATATACATAAAATATATCAGATGGATTGGTTAGTGACAGGGTCACCAGTCAATGCCAAGTGATCGGTGCTCTATGGGCCCCACCATGATGAATGTGTTTCATCCACTCTATCCATACATTTTCGTAGATCATTTTATGGTATGAGCCCAAATTTGAGGTAGATCCAAATCTCAAGTGGACCACATCACAAGAAACAATTTTAATTGAACACCCACTGTTAAAACTTATTGAGGGCCACGGAAGTTTTGGAACAAGCTGATATTTGTTTTTTACCTACATGCAGGTCTGTATGACCTAATTAAGAGGTTGGATGTCAAATAATTAATATAGTGGGCCCTACGAGGTTTGTAATGGTGGACATTCAATCAATACTATTTTCCTGTGGTGTGGTCCACCTGAGATTTAGATTTGACTCATTTATTGGATCAAGCACTAAAACAATCTTCAGAAATGGCTTGACAGCGTGGATAAAACACATACATCATGGAGGGGCCCACAAAGCACCGGCCAGTGGCCCCATAGCCAAGGGGTGTGAATTAGGTGTTACCCCAGGAACAGCTTAGTGGGTGTTACCCTAACCGTGTGGGGCCCATCTTGTTGTAGTTTTTATATATCAACACCGTCTATCTCTTTTTTCATATCATTTTAGGATGTGATCCAAAATCCCAAGAAGATCCAAATCTTAGGTGGACCATATCACTAGAAACAGTGATGTATAACCATTAAAAACGTTTTGTAGGCCACAAAAGTTTTATATCAATCTGATCTTTATATTTTCCCTTCATCAAGACTTTATTGACATTATCAAGAGCTTGGATTGCGAATAAACATTACAAAAACCTTACGATGGGCTCTTTGGAATTTTTAATGGTGGGGCACTCAATCACACTATTTCTAGTGTTATGGTCCACTTGAAATTTGGATCTACATAATTTTATAATTTTTGGAAAGTCGTCCTAAAATGGGCTGTAGAAACAGATGGACGGCATGGATATACAAAATATCATCCATGTGGGCCATACGGTGGGGGTAACACCCACTCAGCTGTTTTCGGGTAACACCTAATTCACGCCTCTGGCGCAGTACGCCTCTGGCGCAGATTGCGTCAGTACTCAAGCACGTGCGGAGTAGACTCTGTGGGGCCCACCGTGATTTATGTATTTTATCTACTCTGTTCATCCATCTTAACAGATAATTTTAGGTATGGTGCCAAAAAACGAAGCATATCAAAATCTAAAGTGGGCCACACCACAGGGAAAGTGTGAACTGAATGTATACCATTGAAAAATTATAGGGGGACACAGAAATTTTGGATCAAGCTGATATTTGTGTTTTTCCCTTCATCCATGTTCATGTGATCTTATGAACAGGTTGGATGACAAATAAACATCAATGTGGGGCCTGGAAAGGTTTCAACGGTGGAAATCATTATTCCCACTGTTTCCCGTGGCATGGTCCACTTGAGATTTGGATATGCTTAAATTTTGGGATCAACCACTAAAATGAGCTGAAAAAATATATGGACGGAATAGATAAAGCACATACATTCTAGGTGGGCCCAACTGAGTTTACTCCGCACGATAAGAGCGTGCGGCGTGCGGATCGATTCCCTCAATTGGTTCCCGAAAACAAAAGGCGCCAAATCCCTTTCCCCAAATTACCTCGTGCCCAAATCCCTCTCCCTCTGTCATCTCTCCCCAACCTAATCCCCCTCTCCCTCTCTCTCTCTCTCTCTCTCTCTCTCTCTCTCTCTCCTCATCAATCGATTCCCACCATCTATCCCGCCGCTGAAATTGTAGCTCAAGGAGTCAAGGAGGTCAGCTCTCTCTCTCTCTCTCTCTCTCTCTCTCTCTCTCTCTCTCTCTCTCTCTCCTTCTTCGTCTTCCAATTTGTCAGGAAGAAGGGTGTTGTTGCAAATCTGGCAATTGGGTTGGGTGTTTTGGGAGCTTTGCTGGTTGTTTCGATAGCTGTAATCCTTGATTTTCACGATATTTTCCTAGAATTGAATATTGCAGATCTGTCGGAGTGGATTTTTCAAAATCTATTCTAGTTTCCTATCATTTAGATTTGAAGGTATCGGATCCTAATTCGTATTGCTATTGGTAGTTTCTTTTTTCGATGCCTTTTGTTGTAATGGATACTTGCATATATGCATGGATGAAACACCCCTGTTTTACTGAGCTATGGGCTACATTGATGCTCGTCTACGTCTCATGTCATCATGGTTTTTTTTTTTTTTTTTGCTGGTCTTTATTGATGAAGGTACGTTGGCTTGTGCTTGATCCTATCAAAACAGGGTCAAAACACTCAAATTGTATCATAATATTCAGCTAGAGATGGTAACAACTCCGCCTACAAACCATTTGACAAAAGTCTTCTTCCAGCTAAGTTCTAACATTCAACAGTGAAAAAAGATCAAAGAAAGAAGAAAAAGCTTAGCCCAATGACAGTAATCCAGAAAATCAGGTGGGCATTCAGATTCCAGTAGATCCAAACCCTCCGACTCCTCTCACAATAAAATTTTACAGCCGTACTTTGATTTGTGTGCTAGCACTCTTGCATTCGCCACCCTCTTGCCAAGAGGTGTAGGATAAAAGTAGTCAGGTGGGGCTGATGTAGCTTGCCATTCATGAATCATGATTTCCTATTAGGGGTTGGCATTGGGATTTGGCACTTGAGGGTGGTGTGTTTGGATGATCAATTGAACTGAATTGCACAAGAGTATAATTCAGTATAGAAGAAATGACCAAAGCCTAGCCCTGCCCATTTTGTGTCACTCTGTTTTGTGTTTGGCTGTTAATGCTCTTGACAGATTCATTTGGCATGAAAAAAAAAAAAAAAAACCACAAGACTCATGAGATGGTTAGGGGCCACATGGTTGCATGTTTTGGTGATTTGAATGGTCCATCTGATCGGCATCATCCTTCATGAATCACGGCTGAAGTTCATGAGATTGGACATTTCAGGAATAGTAGGACCCAACCGTTGAGAGCCGGTCAAGGCAAAACCCAGTCTGGGAATAGTAGGACCCAACCGTTGAGAGCTACAGTTTCGTTCGGGATCAAACAGGGCCATAGAAAGGATTGATCCAACCCTAATCCAATTCATTTACAAAGAGCCCTGATCCTCTGTATCCTCTGTTTTCTGCAAAAAGGGAAATTACTGTTTGCAACTTTTTGACTGGTCCATGTTATCACATGGCCAGCAAACAGAGGATCCAGACTCATTTATAAAATGAATCTGGACTGTCTGCTAATCTTTAACAGGAATTTGGTACAGCTCAACTCACGTCAGCACTCACTACATTAAATGCAGCAGTGCTGACAAAATCAAAGTTGAGGTGGACCAATTAGTCATAGGCAAACAGAAAAATCCTACTAAAGACAAACAGACGATCCATCCAGATGCTGCTCAATATTCACCGAGTTTGATATGAAAGATCTTGGTTCCTTTAGATATTTTCTTGAATGAGGTTAACACAAGCAGTGATCACTACAAAGGTAACCTCTCTGATCATTTTATACCACCATGACATATGCATTTTATCAAATACCATTCATCCATTTTGTGAGATCATTTTACGGCTTGAGCCAAAAAATGAAGCAGATGTAAACCTCAAGTGGACCACACCATAGAAAGTGACAATCAAACAGGGCATTAGACTGTTCAAAATAGGGCTTAAAGTGACAATCATGGCCTATTTATGTGGTGCTGATTTCAGATATGAAATTAGCTTTAATCTGGATTGTTGGAAACCGTATACCACATTGAACAATTAAAGCCTGCCTGATCTATGATTCACATCAATTCTATTAACTGATCTTTGTTCTGCATGGCTTATCTTGTAGCCTACCTTCACATTTTTAAGAATTATATCCATCAGTTTGTCATGTTCATTAAATTGGTGGAATGCAATTCTTCTTATTGTTTGTGTTGTTGATGAAGACATGGATACCTTCTATGCAGGTGGTTTGCTGGATAGAGTGGACAGCTATATGTTCAAGGGTGCACTTGCATATGCTCATGTCAAAAGCATGTTACGACTTTCTAGAGTTTGAATTACAAAGTTGGGTAGACACTGACGGAAAATACAAAGTAAACTTTCTGCTTTTCCCTTTTCTGGTATCAGAGGCGAAGGATGGCTCTACAAACACCCACACAAGAACTTGGTATTTTTGTATTTAGAGTAAGGAAGTTGCCCTCAAATGGCAGTCGCATTCCTTTCAAGTCCAACTTCAAAGTGACGTGATTGTGGTTTTGAAGCCTAGTCCTTCAATATGAATGCTATATTATGATCATTTCATCTAGTTATTACAGTTGGACTCAACAGTTTCATCCAAATGCAAATTGATATTCAAGAATCTAAATTATTTACTTTGTTTGCAGGAAGGCATGTTAACGATTCCGCACATCCATCCTTCCATTACTCTGTTGTGAGCATGTACTTCTGTTTTTTTTCTTTCCGATTTGAGTGATTGAATCAGTTTGAAAAACTGACATTTTTCTATTGATCGTTCCATAATTGTGTGATATTGGTTATTCTTGAAACTCTTCATGAAGTGATGGATCAAGATTCTACTTGCAGATCATGCATCTGCTTAAAATTTTGTAAGTAACTTCCTTTTTACTCACCCATTTCTTTGTCATTGTTTGTGTGTTCTCACTCGGAGTGGAAGGAATTTGATTGAGTCTGCATGAGCTGGTTTTCATGCCTTGTGGGGCTACAACTAAAATCAAAGTGTTATTATTTCCACTCCATGCTGGAGATATTTTTTCACATTGGAAAGGAGTTATTGGTTATGCTGGGCTGTTTAAATGCACATCTACAAGCATGTATGAAGCACTTTGCAACCACGCCAGAAGTTCAAGGACTAGTCATGCATCTATTGGATTTCTCCACATTGTTTGTGTTAAATGGGAGCATATAGTTTTTCTGTACGTACCATGCAAATGCTCTTTTTTTCTTTGCCTAATAGCCTCTTTAGAAATGTGTGAAATGAATTTTGTAAAATTCCGGCTGAACAAGTGAATTATGTTTATTAGTCAAATTAGAAAATTTGAAAATTTTGAGATGCCACAGTTGCAAAAGTTTGGATAAATGAAGATCATGTGTTTGCCACAGTTGCAAAAGTTTGGATAAATGAAGATCATGTGTTTCAAACTTGTATTATTAGGCGCCAGTTGGAAAATGTGGCAAATGGCAATTGTGTGACACCCACTTTAAATTGGAAATTGCACTTCGTTTAGAAAGTGCAAAACCCCATTCTGAATCGCATTGAATGGGGAAATGTCTGTCAATCTGGCTCAAAATGGTGAGCGAGTTGAAAGTATAACCTATTTCTGGGGGAATGTCTGTGTTATTTAACATTGTATGGCCTAAACGGCTTCTCTACAGTTTTTCAGTAGGTTTGGACATGGGAATGATCTCATAATTGTAGAAATGAACAGGACAAGAAAATCATAATTCATGTATGAAACCATGAGGTCTGCTAAGTCCACACACATGTGCAGCCCTGTCCATTCACACACAGCTACACATGCCCTTCATGTCCTAATGTTGATGAGTGCAAGGAGGTTCAAGCATCTTGAGTCAATTTACCGATATCCCCTGCTCATCTCTGTTGCATTTGTTGCTTTGTTCTCATTTACTTGCTCTAATTGAGGACTTTACATGGGATGGTGACTTGATTGAATACAAGCCAATATACAGTTATGTTTAAATCTGTGTTTATTTTAGATCAATCTGATCTTTATATTTTCATGTATGAAACACCAGAAACAGGTCGAAACATCTCCTCTCTCTCTCTCTCTCTCTCTCTCTCTCTCTCTCTCAAACACACACATCCATCCTCCTACAATCTCAATCTCATTCATCTGATCTCTTCTTCTTTTTAATTCTGAAAATCCAGCAGCAACAAGGTGTCAGAGGCCGTCTCTTTTCACTGCTTTCGAGCCGAGGCACGTTCCGTCCTTCGATCCTATCTCAATTCTGTGTGTGTGTGTGTGTGTGTGTGTGTGTGTGTGTGTGTGTGTGTGTGTGTGTGTGTGTGTGATTCTAGGCTACTGATGTGTTTATTACACTGAAGGTATTAGCCAACTCAAGGAGAAATGGAGCGGGAACAAACGGCCAAGATCGTTGAAGAAATGGGCCTCACTGTTTATCTCTCCTCGGGGCGAATATGTTGCCGTCGCCGCTGGAAATCGGATTACAATATTGCATAAGGATGACAATTACATGGCCCCATGTGGCATTTTTATTGGTGAGGCTTTGTTGTCACAATTTTTTGGAGGAATATGTGATGAGGGATTGATCTCGATGCACATTTTTCCACCTTGGGAATTGGTTTGGTTCCCAAAAATGAAAAATGGGTGTTTGCAAATCAATCAGTGTCGGCGAGGATCTTACGATATGAGTTTTTTGTGGGGATCTGATATGTTATTCGCGTCTTGTCGTTGCTTTGGACTTGTCGAGGAATGTAGAATATTTTGTTATTTAGTGTGTTTGGATGCTCAATTCAACTAGATTACAATTTTCAGTTTGGTCTATAGGAAATGACTGAAAGTGGGGTAGCACCATTTTGATTCGTAGTGACAAGCAGACCCCTAATTGCAATCCTGTGTGTTTCAAGTTCGAGTTGAATCGAGAATAATTCAAATTTGGGGCTCAGCTTGTCATTATGGATGTTCTGGGTTTAGCCCAACTAAGGCCATTTTTCTCTTATCTGAATTGAATTGTTTCAGTCCAGTTTGTTTGAACATCCAAATGCAGCCTTAACCAGTAACAGAAATGTAGAAATGCTGACTACTAAATCCTCAATCTGATATTGGGACCAAGGGTATTGAGTTGAAATCTTTCATATTGGTGTGCTCCTATCACAGCTGAGTTTGGGTGCCAACTGCTCGTTGGTTACTCATTAGCTTCTGGAAGTAGCCTTTGCCTTCATCGACTCCTGGGGCAGGCCACACAGCATGGCCCGTTTCCTTTTCGCGACTTTAAGAATGTTCTGTCCAGCCTAATCCACGATAGATTGCATTTTTTAGTCTCATGACTCTCACCCTATTATTTCAGATTTGGATCGCAATGATAATTGATATGCAATACGGATGGTGTGGGATTTGAGAGATTCTTTTGTGCTTGTAGTATTGGATAATGATACATGAGTTGCCTTAGTTTGCTTCATTCATGAATTGTGATCTCTGGAATTTATTGTCAAACCTGTCTAAGATGCAATTTGATTTCATCAGGTAATGACAGGCTGACTATTTTTATGTTTTCTTGGTCAATGCATGAGTGGTGCCAATAAAAAAAAGAATGTGAATGGCATCAGCTGTGCACATATGCATGATTGAATGTCTGAGATCTGATCTTGAAGTCATTTACCATTGATTGAAACTTGTGGTCTATCAACTTCTATATAAACATGTTTCTCTTTTCATCTAGCCTGCCATTTTGTTTGTCAATTTATATGCTGCTTTTAGTTTGTTTCTATGGCTGAAGCTGGAATCCAATAAAAGATAAAGTTACAAGGTTGGGAGCCTGATGTTTGAGAATATTGTACAAATCCATCTTTCTTCCCAAATTTGCACCAATTTATCAACCACTGTCTACTCATCATTATGTGAATGATCTTTGGTTCTTTGGTCAGATTCAAATTAGCATAGGTGTACTGGATTGAAGAAAAAAAATTTGCCACTCTCAGTCCATCTCTTTGTATAAGGTCCATTACTCTGAATTTCACATGGACTTTTGTTCGAAATTGATTGCAAGTCAAATGCTACTCTCATCCCATCTCTTTGTATGCTTAGGTCACCCACAGCTGAGATATACTTCTGGTCTGAGGCAGAACAGAAGTTGAAAAGAAGCACTTCTAGCATGAAGTACTGGTTTTCCATAGCTGTTTTGGTGGAGAGGCCTACATGAAAAACAACATGAAGGACTAGTTTTCCATGGCTGTTTTAGTAGAGGCCTGTTTGGAGAAGTTGGATTGGTTTTTTTTTTTTTATTGAATAAATAACAATGATATTTTCGGCCATTTTGCTGGAAACTTGCCTATTCAACTACCCACCTGCTCATATTTGCTCTGTAGCAATGAACTGGTTTTTACTCATGCTATACACTTCGTAGTCCACCTTGCCTATTCAACTATCCAGCTGCTCATATGACCTTTTCTTTTTATTAATGGCCTATCATGAATGCCATGGGAATCCCTACATTGAATCTGTAAGATCACTTGAAATGTCTACACAATTCAATATTGTTGTACTGCCATTCGCCATCTTTTTCAAGTAGTCTATTTAAACTTTCTATAAACTAAAACCAGATAGAGTTCCCAAACAGAAAGATGCATAGGATGGTAGATTCACATTGGTTAGGATGGTAGCTGTTTGGATGTTAGCATCTGATTTTTTATTTAATGAAAAGATTGCTACTCAAACCATAGCAGAAAATGCTATTTGTACCGTCGTGGATCAGGGTATGCAAAGAGCTAGCAAAAGTTACGGTAAAGGGTCCTGCTCTTGAAAGAGACGTAGCATTTCGAGCTATTCATAGAAGCCGTATACTATTAAGTTTCAGTTATAATTAATGATTTAATACAACTGAAGGCTTTAACCATCTACTTTCCTAGCAATTAGTCAGATGGCTAGGATCAATAGTTATAATGTCATGGGCCAAAATTTAGGCAGGCCCATACTTCAAGCGTTTCACTTAGTGAATGGCTCAGATCTCTCGAGTATGATTGCCTCTTATCTGGTAGAGGTATCTTCAGTGAAAAAAAAAAAAAAAAGGAAACAAGATCAGCCCCGTTCAGTGGATGCCTATTATTAAGTTCATCTTATTTTAGTTAATAATAATCTTCTCTGGTATATAATTAGCGTTAACATGATCTAAGATTTCTAATTCAAAATTGTTGTTAACCTTTTTTTTTAATTATTATTTGTTAACTTGTTAATGGTTTTCATGGGAAATAAAATGCTAGGAACAAAATTCCAAGCAACCATAGAGAGAGGAATGTGTGGTTCAACTTTGGCAATCTGATGATCAAGGAAAAACTCCATTTGATTGTTGTCTACACCATCGGATTTGTGGATTTCAATTAATTCCTTCTAGAGAAGTGAACACCTATTGCCAGCTGCATTCTAACCTGTCATGTCATCTACTCTTTCCCATCGGGCTCTTCAGCAGAAGCATAACAAAATATGTCAGTTTAAAATTTTTAAGAATGAAATTTCTTCAAATGCAAATTTATGATTATCTTTTTCACTACACGGAGATCAAGGAAAGCCCGATTAAGATTTTGATTCTTAATCACATATGTGAAGAAAACATTATGTATGTTTCATATAACTTTTATTCTTACATTATAATACTGATACTCTTTATGTTTTATATTCTGGATTTTGCAGGTGGACCAGTTGATGGATTTGCTAACGTATGAGGTGGAAGTAGCTACAAAGGAAAGATTAGAAATGAAGGCTAGCTTCACGTATGGTCAAGAGATTGGTTTCAATATTGGGAACAAAATAAAGCCTAGTTGCTCATTCTATGGAGAATGGTTCACTTCAATGTGTAGATTTGTAACAAATATTAATATTATTTTTCACTAGAAATGTAAGGACTTTAAGTTTCATATATGATATAATTATGATTTGTTAGGTTTAAAATTTTTTTTTTGTTTTAAATAATTTGGATGACTATCAGGTGCAATAGATTCAAAAATAAATTCAAATGTAATAGGTGTGGGTTCAGAAAATTTAGCGACGGACCAAACCCGTCGCTAAAATTCCTAAATAAATGTCGCCCATAAATTTAACGACGGACCAATTTACGTGGCAACAATTTTGTACGACGGACCGCTGTCCGTCGCTAAGTCCGTCGCTTTACATAATTTAGCGACGGACTTAATCCGTCGTTTAAAAGCGACGGACATAATCCGTCGTTTAAAATTTGCCACATAGTAAACTGCGACGGCCCATGCGACGGACCATATCCGTCGCTAATACAGATTTGCGACGGACTTGGTCCGTCGCAAAAATGCGATTTTGGCGTAGTGATCCACCATCATTCTCAAAGATGAGTGATTTTTCTTTCAATTTGTGAGAAAGAATGATACCCATAAGTTGCCCAATTTTGTCCCAAGCTTTGGGGCACTTTGGATTTTGATCTTCAAGTGGGCTATGCATACCATTCTTAGCCATTTTTATGATGATTGGGTGACCCATCAAGCCATGCCTTCTTGTGCTCAAATGGTCTCCCTTCCTTGTAAAGAAATTGGTGCTCATAAGTTGCCCAAATTTGTCCTTGCTTGGACATTTCCACCTTTAGTTCTTTATGTGGGCTATGTGCATCAATTTTTTTACCCTTGGCTCCTTTAACTCATATATTTATGGGTAGACCGCCATGTTGTACTCTCATGGTCAAAACTTTCATCAAGATGGTGCACATAGGGGTGCCCATGGTTAACTCATAAATGGGTCCTCATGTTCTTCAAGTGGGCTATGTGCTCCTTTCAATCCATTGAGGTGAGGCATTTGGGTTGCTCTTGGGGGCCCATTTCCCTCCTATTCTCCACTTGTCCATATACATGTGTAAAAAGATGGAAACATCTTAAGTGAGAATCATGGCCTTGGCATAAAAAAGTGGATCAATCCTTGGCCACATATGGACTTTGAAGAGGAGCTTCTTATGTGAAGTAGGATTCTTATCCTTTGTTGATCTCATGGCACTTGAGTGCATTTGTTGTCCAAAATGTGTCCTTGGATGATGGACTTTCTTGCCTAAGGCATGCCATGCAACCTTTTTTAAAGTGGGTCTTTCTTTCTTCAATGGGCCCAACACTTGTCCTAGGTAACACATGGAGTTGGACTTTAGATCTTGCATTTGAATGTGAGTCCAATCCCATGGGTTTTCTAGATGATAATTTGGATTTTAACTGGTAAGGGATAGGGACTTACCTTGCCAAGCTTGTAGGATTCAATGGCGGATGGTACCAGAGGTCGCCGAGTGATTGATGAGGATGATCCTGCCTTCATCATCCACCGAGGGGACCACATGTGTTCCTTAGCTATGGAGCACCAACCTCTTCCCGCTATCAAGGGTCGAGGTACCAGGGATCACTGGGACAACTGGGTGAAGGATCCACAGCCTTTGCTTGAACGAGTATTGGCTGGTACTCCTTTTGCTGGCCTCCTCACCTTACGTTTTCATAACAACAGTGCCAACCGCATGATGCTCGCGGCCCTTTGCGAGAGATGGCGGGACGAGACCCACACCTTCCAGCTCCCTTGTGGTGAATGGGGAATAACTCCCCTGGACATTTATATGCAAATAGGCTTTCCGTTTCATGGGACAGTTGTTCCCTAAGTCACCTCTCTGGCTTCCATCACTTCCACTGACTGGCTAAGGCTTGTCGGTGATGTCCCACCCAAGGATGAATTCCAAGGCCATCAAGTAAAGATGCGATGGTTCTACAACACTTTTGCCTCCGTCATCCCTATTACCGAGCGAGAGGCCCTCCATAAAGCACAGGCCATGATCACTTACGCCTTCGGGTCTTTCCTTCTCTGCCACGCCAATGAGAGGGTCGACCCTAAATTTCTTCGCTTGGTTGAGGATCTACACCACCCCTACAATTGGAACGGGGCTATCCTGACTCATATTTTCCAGGGTCTGGATAAGACCTGTCGGAACAGCCGGTCCTACACCTGTTTCTAGCCTGTCATCGAGGTATTTCTTCATCCACCTTTCTTGGAAACATTTACCACTACGCCAAAACAGCGAAAAAAAGACCGCTGAAAACCGTCTCAAATTGTTATTCTAGACGGTTTTCGACCGACGCAGGGGCCGTCTTATTTTACTGCGTCGTAAAACTTACCCAACGGTCTGAAACCGTCGTTCATGAACGACGGTTGTGGGCCGTCTCACAATACGATGGTCCATAACTGTCGTTGCAGTACACTACCACCTACATGATGTAGAATTTAGAGGCAGTGAGAGACCGTCGGTAATTTTCAGTTTATAAAAAAGAGACGGCCTGAAGCGGTCGAAACATATCTTGCATTAAAAAAATTGCAGTAATTCTTTTTATGCTTCTTTCACCGGATAGATAATATTCAAGCAATACAAAACATGAACATAAATAAATCCTAATAGTAGAATTAAGATCCATCCATAGTTTAGACACTGAGACTTTTTTTGTCATTGCAGTACTTACCGGCATTTGCAGGTGACAGAGAAGGCCATTGTATCAAACTTCTGCTACACAAATCGAAAAATGGATGAAGTTAAACATAATCCCTGAATTTAAACATAAAGGCTAGTCATTGTAAATGGATGACATTACTAATCTTAAGGATGATGTCATCCATGTAACAAATTCTTATTTTTACTTGATCCTATAAAAGAATTCTTAGTTTGTCGCACCTCTTGTAGAGTAATGCTGACACATGCTTTGGCAAATAAGAACAATTCTCTCAGTTCTTATTTCTATTTTTTAAAAGTAGCATTACTGCAAGTTTAACTGCAATTCACAAAAGGCCTTCATACTCACCAGCTTCATATGGCCATCGAATTAGTGAGAACTGTGTGACATAAATGTTGAGGTTAATTAATTAATTATCCAATTTCAACTCTTGATTAATGAGGATGGAAGAATTTTGAGAGGCATTTTTAATTATGATAGATTTTGGAAAGGGGCAGAGAAATACATTTGTTTCATGACAAGCACAAAGTTGTTACTCTTGAATTTTCCAAGTATGAGAGTATTATTTCAGAAATTTCAAGTAGCTTATTTTAGATTTATCTGTATTAAGAAATGGTTCATAGAATTTAAAAAATAAACATTTATGAGTACAACTCATATACTTCAAAGTAATGGCCAATCAAAATTCACCATTCTACTTTACATAACTCCAAAATCCAATGCAATTTAGATATGATAGGACCCTCTAAATCAAAATCACAAAAACCCATACTACAGTATGAAAAACCAAACATCTGAACTTATATTCCAAATCACCAAAAGAAACAGAAAATCCAATTGTAGCAAAGAATGGACTAAGCAAAACTGCCATTTCCAACTTTCTTAGCATTTCTTGTAGTTCTTCACTTACTATCAAAATATAAACCGCGTTTGACCAACCCAAGATACGACAAATTAAAGAATAAGAGTGTCTAGAGTAAAGTGAGTCTTTTTTCACCTTAAAGTGTTTGTTCACGAACAAATGGATCATGGCTTTTCTAATGCTTCAACAAGTTCTGTAAGCTACAACTGGAAACATTTGGAAAAAAAAGTATATCATAACAATGCTGAAAATGATATAATTTAAGGAATCAATAAAAAAATCCTCATCGGTTAAGAATTAGGTAACATTTAAATAAAGGTATCAATAAAAAAAATTAACATATGAAAAAACATGATGAGAGGGTACGAGCAACATACGTTTAAGCCAATAAAATGACAGTTACCTGTTTCACTCCAAGAATCAAAGGAATAAGGCACTCTAGGTTTGTTGCCTGTGTAGACTCATCGATAAGAATGTGGAGAAACACAAGAATGAGTTTGCATGAATCTAGATGGGAAGAAGGATTTGGAGATTTACCGTCGTTCAACTTTGAGAACTAGTTGCGCTTATTACCTAGTGAAACCTAAAATTTGCCAATCTAGGATCTCCAGCACCAACACATGCAATAAATGACATCAGCACTCTGAGATATCTTGCTCTCAGTTACCTGTGTCAATGCAATTTACATTAGAGCAGTAGTCAAACCATGGATCCACTTGTTAGAACTGAAAACCCAATTATATCATTTTCAACAAGGAGATTGCAATATTAGCTTATTAAGAAAATTCACAACAATTACAGACTGCAATCTTTTTCCATTCTAATTATAAATTCAAATGTGAAAGGAAAATGATTTCATTCCTTGCCTTGTAGTACAACAAGCTGATAGAAATCAACTAACAGGGATGATCACACACAACATAGCATGGTAAACTTATCACACTTCACGGTTTTCCCACTAACACGTCGCATGTGCAAGACATCCAAGCTGTGTAACAGGTGGTCCACATAATCTGAATTAATGGATGGCCAACAATTGCAGGCCATTTGATGAGTGGATCAACCTCAGAATTCCTAAAGCTTGTGACATGTTGACAAAAAAAAGGTATCGCATGTTAAGCTTATCAAGCTATAGTTGTATGTGATTATTAATCCTCCTCATCTAATACCAGTATAAAAATACTACAAAGAAAAAAAAATGGAAAGAAAGATCGAACCTTGGTACATTCCTCTGGGATTTGCATATTGATGTAGGGATTCAAGAGGCCTTACAAGACCCCATAACGTATTGAACTTTGCATTCCAAAAGGTAGACTTTACAGGACCCCATACAGTTCTGTCTTCTTTTCTCTTCTTCTTCTTTTTTCTTTTCCTTTTTTCTAAAACAGAGCAATTTACCCCCGCATCATATAACAGAGTTGGCCAATGGTTACAATAGGCAATTTATCCCCACAACATCTAACATGGATGCTATGATTGCCAACGAACCACTCCTTATTGAGGCATAAACTTTGGCAGCAAAAAGGACCATATTTGCATTATTTGATAATCTGATGGATAAAAAATAATGAACTTATCCACTGAGAGAAACTTAAGCATTTACACCCATCCCACAACAATTTTATTGGATAAAAAAGCAATCTTAGCACAAAAGACGAAAACATAAGAAATGAGTAATTCCATTAGTAAGTTCTATTTCTTGAAGGCAAATAGTAGGAAAAGCAATATCATCCATCAATGGTGATGGAACAAAGTCTTTATAAAGATATCCTCAGAAAAGGCATCTTTATTGCAACAAAATTAATGTCTTTCATGAGAACACTCAAAGTACCTTCTTAAAACAGTGCATCATTTCAGAGTTGTAGCCAATTGACTAAAGAGGTGCTTCAGCCACACATGTACACTAAATCATGCTCCAATGCTAGAGATGATTAAATGAGCCAGTTGCATTAAAAATATAGGCAAGCGTAAAATTAGAGCATACGTACCACTGTGATGGTGGCAATCTCCTCCAATGGCTACAAAATTGATAATCTCTTCACTTGCAATAGCAAATAGAATAGAAGAAAGGAAAAAGGATAAGCATGCAGTCTCAACAAAGATATGAACCAACGGTCTCACCAATGGTTCTCTAGAAGAGTCTCTTATTGGGTCTAGTACCATCTCAACAAATGAGAAAATAATACTTCCACTCATTCAAAAACCCAATGACATCTCCATTCCATCTCTATAATTATACATATATAAAGACTTTTACAAAGCCAATTTGCCCAAATAATAAACTTCTCAAAATTGTCACAACTTGCAAATTGAAGAAAGAGAACTGAGAAGGAAGTTAAATACATAGTTCTACTTCTACTAAAGAAGATGCACACAACCATATGACTTGGGAGGGCTTTGTATGACCATGTATCCTTTGAGGAAATAAGCAATATTAGACCGTCAGTGATAAATCCAGCAGTGCATTACTGGAAGCATCCATGAAATCCAGTATTGCATAAGATTTACAGACTGAGAATATGGCCGTAAGCATCTATGTCTATTGGCAATACCGTTAAGCAAATATTGCAGAACATGAACGAAGAGGGCTTTTCTTTAGAATTCCCTTATCCCTTGAAATCAATACTTGCAGTTATGACAAACAAAATGAGAGATGTGAACCAAACAGATTGCAATCAAATTCGAAAAAAGCAAGAGCAACTCCCATCCCATCTATTTACATTGAAAAAACAAATCATATCAATTAGTAAAATAAATTTTATATAGTCAGCAAGCCAACCAAACAGTATATATTGTCATCTTTGAAACAGTGAACTTAAAATTAAAAGCTAACCAAACAATGTGGCAGTCTGCTGCATATTTCGGAGAGAGGGATGGTAGTGGCAGTGGCGACAGCGATGGAGGGATGGCGGGGGCAGTGATAGTGTCGAGAAATCGAGAGAGGCCAGAGAGGGAACGAGAGCTCAAGAGATTGGGGGTTAGGGGAAAGAGAGGGAATGAGACCTCGAGATATGTGGATTAGGGTGTTAGATTTGTACGTTCGTGAAGGAAGGCTATATGCTAAAATCACATGGATTGGATGATTTTAACCAACCTATTAATCAAGTGCTTTTGATGGTAAGAAAAAAGTTTCCCGTGATGCTATTAACCTTCCCAAGTAATGCAACTAATTTCAAAGTCAGGATCGTCCAAGCAATGTGACTTTTTGGGTTATGGCCCATCGATTGAATGGATCAACAATGAAGTAACATGTGAATTGTAAAGGAGTCTATCTCATAGTTATACAACTCACTGACTCGACTAGAAACTTGACCAAGTCAACTCGTGATCAATTTCTTTATGTTTGATCATGAAGTAGAAACAGCTCTATCTATTCCAAAATAACTTCCTTCAATTCCACAGATGAAATGAGTAAATTGTGCAAAAAAAACTTCAATTCCGCAGATGAAATGAGTTCCGATTTGGATTTGCTAATTACTTGTTTTATGGTTACAATTTGAGTTGCAGATCTTACTCTTGAGACAAAAATACTCACATCAGAGCAGGACAGCTTCCAACATTGAAAGATTGACAAATAAGATTTCTGTCCATCCACAACCAAAATGACACAAGTAGGAATCATCAAAACAGAAAAAAAAAGAAAAAAAAAAGGAGAAGAAGGAGAAAAAAAGAAAAAAAGAAAAAGAAATGGCACAAGTAAGAATGCATCCAGAAAAGTCCTAACATTTGAGTCTTAACCATCAACAAACTAGTTTATAAAAATAATAATAATAATAATAATAAAATAAAAAAATAAAAAAATAAAAGAAAACCCCTTGAGAAAAGCTTTGCAACATGGTTCTAGGGGATCTTCATAATGGAAACAACCTTTTGAACGAATTAGGTTATGCAACCAAAGAAAAAAACTTTGCAAAATGTATCAGCCAGAAGTTTACGTTAGGGGATCTTCATGATGGAGCCAACCTTTTACAAGGATTGCATGTACAAATTGAAATAACGGTGGCAATGGGCTGGGAGTTTGGGTACAAGCCCAAAAAAATTGGTTGGGCCCAAGTTCAACCCAACCTAGCCTGAAATTGATCATATCCCTACTTCTCGCACTGAATGTTCTTAATCCTGTTGATCAAATGAGCTACACACACGAAAAAAAAAAGGGAAATGAAACCAACAGCCTAGGTGCAAGATGCATATGCTGCCTAACCAAGGGTTGAAACTGCATATTTGTAGGATAAAACACGTGCAAATGAGGTAGGGCCGGCCCAAATAGGGTAAGTGTAAAATGACTCACGCCCAAGCCCTGCCCACAGGACAAGTTAATAGATCCAAGACCCCGCCCTTAGCCAGGCAGCACGGGCCCCCTTGTCGATCACCACCCCTACATCCAGTATCAAGTGGCAGGCATGGAAAGGTATTGCAGCTGAAAACTATGCTAATCAGAACACCAGGTGTTCTTGTATATGTGGTTTCAAAATCCCTGCAGTTTTCACTCCAAATTAAAACCTGAAACTCCACCTATAGTTTAGGACAACAAAGCAGAAAACAACAAAAGATGATAACACAACTATGGCTATGTACATTATGAATAGACAGAATCGAACATTAGGAATCGGAATGGTAGTAATGAATGGACTACCAAAATCTTAAGTGCTTGTGGAGGCTGTTTTCCCTTTTTCTTCCCACCAAAATCAAAAGTGAAATAAGAATGCTAAGATCCATTCTCTTTTCCTATTTTCCACTAGCATATCCCATTCACTGCATTTTGCACGTAACTTCCATGATCAAGATAGACAATGAGACGATCTGTTTTAGGCAAACTAAACTTTATCACATATCATTCTCTATTGTAATGGAAACAAAATTAGTGCATTCCAGTAAGAACCCTTGGAATGTCTATCCCTTCCATTCATTTGTTAAGAACCTGGCTTGGAATAACTAGTTAAGATCAATGCAGCAAAGAGCATCTTTGCATCACAGCCTTTTGTCATCAAAATCTCCTAATTTGCATTCAGGAATGTTGTTGTAACGTCTGCACAAGTACATTGCATAGCATGCTACAAGCTGCCTGAATTTCAACTTCCCATTGTATATACATAAATAATAAGAAATTGACAAATAGTGTCCAAAACTTTTGTATGATATTTTGTCCAATTAAAGGTAAATTGATTGGTTGCTTGGTGCTTACAAGCATTGTTTTCCATATCTGTATTGACAGATGTATTGCACTCTTGGGATACAAAAACACATCAGTAATCACTTGGGAAATCCATCTTTAGCATATGCATTGATCAGAGCGGTCGCCACATAGACATTTCAGTCACAATAGTTTTTGGTGGCATAATAGTGAATTTGTTTACTACTATTAACATTAAAAAACAATGAAAAGGTGGGAAGAACACTTGCCAGCGTAACAGAATTCAGTCTATAACCAGTGGCAAGCATTTCAGAGACAACTTCTAGAACATCAGTGGCGGTTGTTCTGAGCCAAACCCAAAATTATAGCATTCCATGTGCTCAAAGTCCGGTTCTCCATTCGTCGAAAGAGATCCATCGCTTGGTCAACGAACCCATAAGTCATGTATCCAAAAATCATTGCACCATAACTAACCACATCTCTTTCTATAATTTCAACAAACAATGCACGAGCATAATCCAAAACATTTTAAAATAGGTCCCACAGAATGCATGTGGGAAATCTAGTCCAACCATCATGCGTGCCCTTTCTTGTTTGACCACGGGTCCAAAAACCAGGTCAAAGGAACCTCAAGTGGGCCACACGAGCAAAAACAGTTGACAGGGGAACACCCACCATTAGTTTGCACTGGATCATTCGGCATCCACACATCTGGGGCAGATGTCTCGAATGAATGGATTGGATTGCACAAACACAGCACCGTGGCCTGTCCATAAACCCAAGGGTTACCATCACCTCTCAACGGTTCCCTGAAGCATAATAGCCCACATGATTTTCCACTCAGCCTAATTGTTGGGGCCATGGCCAAACAAGCCAGCGCATGCACAATGGTCAGAATGGATGTCCCACAAGCATTGTGTGGGGCCCATTTCACCGTAATTAAGTGAAAATGTTTGCATTGACTCGTTTCCCATGGTTATAGAACTTTAAAAATTGAATCATTTCCCATGAGTGGAAAGGATGGTTCTGTCTAACAATCAGAGGGGGTTGTGAATATAAACTTCTATTAGTTGCAGATTCATAGCAAACAACCAAACCCTAAAATCAAAGACGAAACACCCAAAAAGGAAGAGAAAATGCATGTGATTTTAATGAAATGGAAAAGAAAGGATGGAAGACGGAGAATTTACCTTCTGAACCAGTTGAGAAGGGCATCCCAGAGATCCATTGCTGATCGACACTGGAGATGAAACCCCGATTTCCATATGGGAGGGGAAATGGCGAGAGAAGTTCCAAAAACCCTAGTTCTGGTTTGGGGGTGGAATAGAGATTGGGGATTTGAAGAAGGAAACAGGTGAAGGAGGCACGCAGTGTAGATGTGCCATGCGTTTCTCAACTGTCAACCTGGATGATGAAAATCTGGGTCGTACGTGAGATTGGCCTCGACTTCAACGTTGTTTGTTGTGAAGATCAAACTCGTGCAGTCAGTAGGAAGTTCACACTTGGAACATTGAATCTGGACCGTGAGCTACATTTCCTTTCGAGGGTTTTGCGAGAGTGGGAGGGGGAGAGATGGAAGGAGATTTGAGAGAGGAAATAGAGAGGGAAAATGGATTGAGAGGACGGAGAGGGAAAAAGGATTGAGAGAGAGATGGAGAGGGAGATTTCGAGAGAGATGGAGAGGGAGAGACGTGAGAGGGAAAGATGAATTGAGTGGGAGGGGGACAGATGGAAAGATGGATTGAGAGAGGATGGAGAAGGAAAAAGGATTTCGAGAGGGAGAGCATGAGCGAGGGAAATGAAATTTGGGTGCAAGAGGGAGAGCATGTGTGGGAAATGAAACTAGGGCTCGAGCGTGTGGGGCATAAGTGAAAATTACAGGCGGTAGAGGATCGTCTGTAATATCCATGGTTTGTGACCATCTGTAATGACCCTGAATAAGATGGCTAACGACCGTTTCTAATGCCAAACGGTATAGACCCGTCTTTTATCTGCAATTAATGACGAATTCTGACCGTCTCAAATGGTCAGTGCACTGCCGACGTTTGTAGGAGGATTTTCCTTCTATTAAGGACGGTCAAGATCTATCAAAAAATTTACAGACACTTTATAACCGTCTTTAAACCAAAGGATTTTGTAGATGGTCCTCAACTGTCTCAAAATGCATCCTTTTTTCCCCATTTTGACGTAGTGTACCCCTCCTCCTCTTTCTAATTGTTAGGTGTGCCTTTGCCCAGACTTGCTTTTATGACCATTTTTCCCATCTTGCGCCGATGATGCGGGATGATATTGAGCCCTCTTTGTATCGTCACATGTACTGGCACCAACAAAACCGTCAGCGGAACTCCCGAGTTTCTGGGGACAATTGGCTCGCTGACATAGACGGGTTGACCGTTGATGACGTAAGTATCTTGCTTTCCTTATCCCTTGTGCTGCACTGTAACTGATCGCGGTGACCTTGTTTGCTGTAGCTCGCTCGGATACCGTATGCTAGCTTCCCTCTCTATTACACCCCTCAGCGCGTGGAGGCATATGATGCTTCATGTCTCCGTATCATGCTTTCCGACGCTGAATCTTTTCAGTGGTATCTGGGAGAGAGGTTGCTTCGGCAAGTTACCGGGGTGGCTCGGGTCTCCTGTTCTGCACCTCCTCCAGCTGCTCAGATCCCGGCTGATGAGAGAGCTGAGGCTCTCGTGGGCCAGCTTGGATTTCGTTTCACGATCCCGGATCGTGACTATGATGAGTGGTATTTGCTATACGGCTAGGGGCCTCTGTTTCCTTCGCTCTACGTTCCAGGGGGCCGTCGTAGATATGCTGGAGGCTCGGTGACTGCTCCTTTGATTGATCTTTACCGTCGGGAGCGGGACGAGAGGAGGGACGATGACGACTATGTTGGCGACTTGTAGCCTGCTTTTGTATTCAGCTTTACTTGATGGATGGCCTTCTCCTTTTGGCTTGTACCTTCTTCTATAGAAAATTTTCTGAATGAATATACAGTCTTTGACTTGTCTCAAATCCCTTGATGATGTCTGGATGTTTTGGCTTTTGATTCATTCCTTAATGATTTGTGGAAGATGAGACTTCTTGACTGCATGGATGATGAATTGAACGGTTCAGATTGCTTGATTGGCCTTGTGGGCCCCTTCTAGACCTCTGCTTTGCCTTGGAGCACCTCTTTTTAATGATTTGTGAGGCCAAGAAGGCTTCTCATGGTGTGGATGATGACTTGAATGGTTCAGATCACTTGATTGGCCTTGTGGGCCCACTTGATGATCCGATCCCCTTCTTTTGATGATCAAACCTTTGGTCTTGCTATTTGATGACCCATGCGAGCTCTTCCATGGTTCAGATCATGATGATCTAGTCTTTGAATGACTTAGATTGCTTGTGGCCCCCACTTGATCACCTTTCCCTCTCTTTGACTTGATCAGACCAATTCTAGCCACTGTGTTTCGTGATTGGACCGGTGGGGTACCTTCCAGGTGATCTCGATCAACCTCAATCGAAATCCGGAGTGGACTGGAGCCTTGGGCGGCCCTCGGGGTGCCATCTGCTGACGTGGACTGTCAGCCTCACCTACCAAGAACCCTGGAGCCAATCCCGCGGAGAGAGAGGGAGCGCGTCCGTACGGGCGGCCCAGAGCAGGCCGCCCAAGGCTCGCCTCTTGAGCGGCCTGGGCTGGCTCGGGTTCAGACATTCTCTGCTGTCCCCTGCTCTTGTCCCCACATTCTCTGTACTGGACCATTCGATTCCAGCCATGAATCTTCTTTTCTCCTTGTCTTTTCTCTTCATTTTGTCCTCATCTTGCTTTGTCCTTTCTTGGGCAATGGATGGTGGAGATTTAGGGGCTATGGGGGCTGTCCATGGTGGGTCCCACACTTCAGAAAATGTTGAAGGCTTTAATGATGGAGGGCTTTCTTTAGTAGATGGTGGAGATGGAGCATTGATTGGGGGCATTGATGAGGGGTTAGGGATGGTGGTTGGTGGAGCTTTGAATGGCCCCATTAATGGCAGCCATGATGAAATTCCAGATTTGAATGGGGCTTTGATTGTGGGAGAAATGGATGGCATGGATGAGAAGGGAGGATGGGACATAGGTGAGGCTATGCATCCCTTGAATATGGGCCGCATGGATGATGTGATTGATGGGGGTGATGGGACCATGATGGACATAGATGGGCTGATCTCCTGTCTGGATGGGATGGATGGTTCAGATGGTACCTTTGACGGTTTGGATGCTCTTGATGAGGGCCGAGATGTGCGGCATACTTGTTTGGGTGGACTTGATGTGATCATTGATGATGTCCCCTTGATGATGGATGGTGTGGATGCCTCGATGATCCTTTTGATCGACCAGGATGATGACTGGATTCATGATTTCCTGTTGGAGAGGGCCGCAGGTCCAGATCTGACAGTTGATTCTTCGATCGGGGTTGCCAGGACCCTTTTTGATGGTTTGGATGCATTTTTTGATGGTCAGATTAGCCAGGATGCCACGATGTGTGGTGTGATCTTCGCTGGTAGCCCTTTTGATGGTGAGTATCGTCCTTCTCCTGATCGTCGGTCTTTTGCGCACTCCGTTCATGAGGTGGGCGAGTCTTCTCATGCGGCTGAGGTTATGACAGTTTCAGATAGTGATGCGACTATATCAGACATAGCCGTTACTGAGGGCAGGTCAGGGGCTGTCGAGTCTGCAGAGGTTCCAGCTTTTCCTTCTCCTTCGCCCGTTGACCTTCCGATCCTCGATGAGCTGTCATTGATTTCTGGGCCTTTTGTTCTGAAGGGGGTGCTAGTGAGGACTTGTCAGCTGCTTTCTCGTCCTTCTTGCTCGCCATGGCTGCTTGCTTGGCTTGATGGTTTGTCAGCTTATGAGATTCGGGATTTGGAGTCCTATGGCTTCAGCAGTCTGATCCATATGGCTAGAGTTGACATTGATTGGAGGATGCTCGGAGCTGCCTTGATTGACTGAGTCCCTTCGTTGAACTTGTTCGCGTTCAATGATATCGAGATGGGACCCTCTTTGGAGGAGCTTACCAGCTTGACAGGCCTACCCTGGGATTATACTCAGTATTTCTCGCCGAAGACGTCGCCGAAGACTGCTACACCGCAGAACTGGTTCGGGATCCCCTATCTTGTTCGGCCTGCAGCCACTGGCCAGGATGCTGTAGTGTTCTCCTTGGATTTACTGTATGACCTTTTTTCGGGTCTTCGGAACGTGGCCGATTCTACCTTTGCTCGGAACGCACTGATGTTCTGCTTGATAGCTGAGGTGTTGTTCTCGGGATGGCGCAGGTCTCAGACTCCTCTACTTTTTGAGGTGATGAGCCAAGCTATCTGACGGCAGGGGATCATTTCTCTCATCTTGGCCGAGCTGTTTAATGGGCTGACCGACTGCGCCTTGGGCCGCACTCGTGTCCTTCGCGGCTGTTGTGCCTTTCTTCAGGTATCTTTTCTACACCTTTTTCTTCTTGCTTTGTTAGGAATTACTTTGCTCTAGCTGAACTTCTTTTCCTTTTTGTGATCGGGTCTGGCTATGGGAGCGTCTTTCTTTGACCGTTCCTGTACCCCTTCCTGGTATTCCTAGCTCTGACGTCATGCGCTATATCATGGAGTTTCTTCCTCATACAGCTAGGATGAGCGAGCCCTTGTATCGCAGGATGTTCACTGAACTTCGTGACTGGAATGTTCGTTGGGAGTCATCTTGGCTTTCACTTCCTCCAGTGCTTTGCGATGCACACCGCCTTCCTCTGATGTTGGTAGGCTTTCGATCTTACTTTTCTTACCATCCCATTTGGTTCCTGCGGCAGTTTGGGTATGAGCAGGATGTTCCTCTTTTTGCTTTCACGGGTATCGGGCGTCGAGTGCTTCCATCTAGATCCTCCGACTTTAGGACTCGGGTCGATGGATCTTGGGCGAGTTACTTGACTGCTGATTTGCTGGGTTTTGAGCTGCGGACTTTTCCGATGACGACTGCCCCATATCAGTATTGGGTTGCTGAGCAGTCTTTGTATCGACGTATCCCTTGCTGGCACCAGACTGTTGACGAGGATGAGCAGGATATCCTTGGAGATGCTGGCTCTTCATCTGGTTCATATGAACCCTTTGAGGAGCGCCCATTCATTGATCCTTGCTTTCTTTTGGCCACTCATGGCCATTTGCTGTCTGAGATTTATGCACTTCAGTATCATTGTGAGATGATTTCGAGGAGATTGGCTGCCGATCAGAGATTGTCTGATGAGGAGACAGCGATCCGTACCCTTGAGCGCGATGAGGTGCATTACCTGCGTATGGAGGTGAGTAGGTTGAGAGCGAGGCTATCTTTTTATGAGTCAGAAGACTTACCTGATGTGGCCGAGGAGGAGGGTAGAGATTGATGGTGTTGACCACCTGCACATTCTTTTTGCATATATGAGTGATGACGATGCATTTTTTTTTGTATTTTTTTTTTTGAAAGAGATGACATGATATGTGTAAAAGAAATATGATGCTTTTAATGAAAAAAAAGAAGAAAACTTGTTGAGAATCTATTGTGCCATGAGTTGTCTTGTGAGTGTGTCTGGATTTTGTGTCAGGATATAGGAATCAGAACTAGGGCTCGGCCAATGCTTTGACCGATGTCTTGAGATTGACTTGCTTGATCCTTTGGTTCCCTAGAGGTGTAGGCAATGGAAACTGTTGCTTCTTGAGATTGTCAGAGTTTTGCAGAGCTCTTCGCTCTTGACTGCACTTCTTCTTGTTCTTGAACTGCAACTGCTTGAACCGATCTCGACCGTCTGATTTCTTGGTACCTGCACTTTTCATTTTTTTTTCTTTTTTCATTTGAGTCATTTTTGCTTGTAGCGCTCTTTCGAGTTTTCACTACAGCCGGCCTTTTCCCGTCATTTTTGCCCGTGGCGCCCTTTCGGGTTTTCACCACGTCCCGGGTGTTTGATCTTGCCTGCCCCTTGGCAGCTATGCTGTTTTTACCCTCGGCGCCCTTTCGAATTTTCACCAAGTCCGCTGTATGCCCACTGTTTTTACTCGGAGCGCCCTTTCGGGTTTTCACTCCGCCCTCTTTGTTTAGGCACACATTTTCTTTTTCTCTTTTTTCTTTCTTTGAATCTTTGGATAACTGCGGCGGCTAGAGGTCGGGAATCCGTCGTTGCCGGCCGATGGCAGCCTTTCAGCCCTTATCCTGAGTTACGATGACAGAGCTGTTGGTCTTAGCTAGAGACCCTTCTGAGATGAATGGATGGATGACTGTGTTTTTCCTTGGGTTGATTTTTTTCTTGGGTACCTTGCTTTGGCTTCCCTTTTCCTTTTTCTCTTTTTTTTTTCTTTTGTATTCTTCTTTTTTTTTCTTTTTTTTTGTATTTTTCTCTTTTGAATCCCCTTATTTGAAACACTTGTTGGTGGACGGAAATGATTTCTCAGAGGTCTCGGCTTTGACCTCTTGACTTCAGCTCTATTAAAGTAACTCTTGATAAGGTCAGAATGGCTTACCCGTGAAAGATCTTCATGTTGTCGGCGTTAGTTGGCTCAGGAAGATCCACCCCTCTCATGCTGGTGAGTCTGAGGGCGCCTCCGGGAAGTACTTCTCTAATGATCAGCGGTCCGTCCCACGAGGGTTTGAACTTTCCTCTGGGATCCGGAAGGTGCGATGGTAGAATCTTCTTCATGACCATGTCGCCTACCTTAAAACTTCTTTTTCAGACTCTCTTGTTGTAAGCCCGAGCGATCCTTTTCTGATAGCACTGTGAATGACTTAGTGCAGGCATGCGCTTTTCATCTGCTAGCTGCAACTGATCAAATCTGGCCCGTTGCCATTCTCCTTCTTCAATTCCGCTTTCTAGTAACACTCGTAGTGATGGTATTTCCACCTAGACTGGCAAAACTGCCTCCATTCCATAAGTAAGCTTGAAAGGAGTAATGCCCGTAGCGGACCGTACAGACGTTCGATAAGCCTAAAGTGCATACGGGAGCATATCTGACCAATCCCGATAGGTCACGACCATCTTCTCGAGTATCCTGACGATTGTCTTGTTTGCGGCTTCTACCCCACCATTCATCTGGGGACGGTAGGGGCTTGATCGATGACGTTGGGTCTTGAATTTGCTGAGGAAGTCACCCATCTTCTTGTTGACGAACGGGGTCCCATTATCTGTGATGATAGCATCAGGGATTCCATACTGGCATATGATGTTGTTCTTCATGAATTTGACCACCTGAGATGCTGCAATCGTGGTGTAGGAGGCTGCCTCTACCCACTTGGTGAAGTAATCGACTTCCACAAGTATGTACTCATGACCATTTGATGCTTTGGGACTAATTTTGCCGATGATGTCGAGTCCCCACATGGAGAAGGGCCAGGGGGTGGTCAGGTTGTATAACTCTGATGATGGGGCATGGATTTGATTCGCATGCTCCTGACACTTGAAGCATTTTCTGACGTGCTGGCAGCAGTCTGTCTCCATGGTGAGCCAATAGTAGCCGAGTCGTAGAATCTTCTTTGCCATCATGTGCCCGTTCATGTGTGGGCCACAGATTCCTTCGTGTATTTCTCCCATGATCTTTGCAGCTTCCGTTTCATTGACGCATCAAAGGAGGATGTGATTATAGGATCGCTTGTAAAGAACTTCGCCACTGATGGTGAACTGGCCGGCCAAACGTTGGATGGTTCGGCGGTCTGTTGTTGTTGCTGACTCTGGATACTCCTGGGTTTCGAGATATTGCTTGATGTCGGCATACAAGGGTTTGTCAGGGACAGCTTCGGCTTCTTCTATTTGCAGGCAAAAAGCAGGTTCTTCTTGAATTTTGACTGTGAGCTCCCATTCTGAAGCTCCTTTTGGTATCTCGAGCATAGATGCAAGTGTGGCGAGAGCATCTGCAAACTGGTTCTTGGCTCTAGGCATGTATGAGAAGGTGACTTCTTCGAACTCCTCGATCAAATTTTCAAGATACACATGATATGGTATCAACTTCTCGTCTTTGGTTTTTCATTCGCCATTGGTCTGATTGATGATAAGCTGTGAGTCTCCAAATACTCGTAGCTTCTTGACGCCCAAGATTATGGCTTCCCTTAGGCCAACGATGCATGCTTCGTACTCTGCCATGTTGTTGGTGCATTCGAATGCTATGTGCCTTGAGATAGGAATAGGGACATCATCTGGAGAGTAGAGGATTGCTCCAATACCACTTCCTTTAGAATTTGCTGCGTCGTCGAAGAATAACGTCCACTCATCTTTCTTCTTTTCTTCTTCTTCAATAAGCAAGAGATCTTCATCAGGGAAGAACGTCTTGAGCGGTTGATAATCCAGGAGGGAGTGAGCGGCAAGATGATCGACGAGGGCCTGTCCCTTGATTGCCTTCTGAGTGACATAGGTGATGTCGAACTCAGACAGGAGTAGCTGCCATTTGGCTATCCTTCCAGTGAGTGCCGGTTTCTCGAACAGGTACTTGAGCGGATCCATGTGAGCGAGGAGGAGAATAGGGAATGCAATCATGTATTGACGGAGTCGCTGAGTTGCCCAGACTAGGACGAGGCAAGTCTTCTCGATCGGGGAATACCTGGTCTCGTAGTTAGTGAACTTTCGGCTCAAATAATATATTGCTTGTTCCTTGTTCCCGGTCTCGTCGTGCTGGCCGAGGATACAGCCAATGGCTTCTGCTGCTACTGAGATGTATAACAATAGTGGACGTCCAGGAGTGGGTGACACTAGGACCGGAGGATTCATGAGATATCTCTTGATGCGATCGAAGGCGACTTGGCAATCATCATTCCATTCTTTTGGAACGTCCTTCCGAAGGAGCTTGAAAATGGGCTCACAAATAGGGGTGAGCTGTGCGATGAAGCGACTGATGTATTGAATTCTGCCAAGGAAGCCACGAATTTCTTTCTCTGTTCTAGGAGGGGGCATCTCGATGATTGCTCTGGTTTTGGTCTCGTCGACCCTGATGCCATCCTCGCTCACCATAAAGCCGAGGAGTCTGCCTCCCATTGCACCGAAGACGCATTTCTGAGGGTTGAGGCGGAGCTTGTACTTTTCTAATCTGTTGAATAACTTCTTCAGATCTTCAAAGTGTCCTTCAATTGTGCGAGATTTGATGATCATATCGTTCACATATACTTCAAGCTCTTTGTTCATCATGTCATGAAATAATGCTGTCATTGCTCGCTGATATGTTGCTCCTGCGTTCTTCAGACCGAACGGCATCACCCTGTAACAGAAAGTCCCCAGGGAGTGATAAACGATGTCTTCTCACGATCTTCTATTGCCATCTTGATCTGATTGTAACCTGAGAACCCGTCCATGAATGAGAAGACCTTGTATCTAGTAGTATTGTTGACCAGAGTGTCGATTTGTGGCAAAGGGAAGTCGTCTTTAGGACTGGCTTTGTTAAGATCTCGGAAGTCGATGCACATTCAAACCTTGCCGTCCTTCTTTGGTACTGGTACGATGTTGGCGAGCCATTCAGGGTAGTTGGAGACTACCAAGAATCCCGCGTTGTACTGTTTGATGACTTCATCTCGGACTTTCAGAGCCCATTCTAGCTTCATTCTTCGAAGTTTCTGCTTCACTGGCTTCATATCTGCCTTGGTTGGCAGATGGTGTACAACGAGCTCTTCATCGAGCCCCGGCATGTCTTCATATGAGAACGCGAAGTTGGACAATCTTGGAGCTAGAACTCTATCATTTTCTGTTTTATCTTAGGTGGCAACGATTTTCCGATGCGTACTTCCCTAGGGATCTCAGGTGTCCCCAAGTTTACTATCTCGAAATCATCGGCTACAACATTGGCTTTAGATTCAAACTTTTTGAGGAGATCCTCTAGTTCGGGAGCCGGATCATCATCTTCCTCATCCCGAGCTTCGTCCAGACCCATGAGCTCGAAGTCTAATTTGATGTCAAAATCATATGATTCGACTTCAAACTCATGTGACTCTTTAGACGAACTTGGCACACTATTGAATGCAGGAAAAGAAATATTTTTTGGTTTTTGAGATTTTTCTGAAATGGAAATGCTAGATGTTTTTGGCTTTTGAAAGTTTTTGATTTTTTTGGATTTTCGAAATTCACGGGACTTTGAACAAGTGGGCATTACAGACCATGATTGAGGCCAACTTGTTCCAAAGTTCCGGTCGCTGCTTAAACAGGCATTTTTTTGGAAGCTAGAGCCCTCAGATGGCTCTTTGGCTGATTCAAAAGTTAGGGAAACGGATGACCATTCAGGACCCCACACTTCCTCCCCTGAAGAGGTGGGGGTTGATGATTCGGGCAAAGAATCACAGCCTGGCCCAATGACCATGATTTCTTGCTGGTCGGGTTCGAGATCTGAGTCGTACTCGGTCCCTCCCGGATCACTTACTTCGCATTGCAGTTTGTCTGGTTTCACGGCTAGACACAAGTTTGGAATCTGGACATCAGACCAATCTAGGGCTGGCCACTTCCCCTTCTTGGTCCAATGGATGGGCTGCTTCTGCCCCTGGCTGATGATTGATGATGTTGATTCTGCAGAGATGGGCAAGTCGTGCCCCTTGCTGATTGATGCTGAGATGGGCAAGTTGTGCCCCTGGCTGGCTGGAATTGAAGCGCGCAGGTTGTGCCCCTGATTGATTGATGCTGAGATGGGCAAGTTGTGCCCCTGGTTGGGAGCAGGTGTCAGAGCAACCTGATCCTGAAGCTGCTGTATTTGACTTCCTTCTTCATCTTCATCATTTCCTTATTCTTCTGGAGACTTAGACGGTTCGAGAATCTGATCCCATCGAATGGGGGGCCACGTGGCCCAAGCTAGGCTCATCGGGAGGCCTTTGTGTAGTGCAGTCGGTTGATTCCCTCCTGGATCTTTGCAAGGTTCTCCTGGCTTGACGAATTGGATGGGTGAGCACCGAAATTTCTTCCTTCTTTTGTCCATAAGATTGCCCTGTATCCGAGTCCCCATTTGCGTTGGTTATATACCAGCGGTACTTTTCTAGACTTGAAATGATTCTTCATTCGGTATTTGAGGCTCAGACGCTCTGCCGATGAAAAGACATGGTCCACCTTTATCGGTTCTGGATTGGCGATAGAGTTCACAGTCTCGAATTCGAAACTGTGAAACGGGATGTCTTCTTCAGAGTGCTGGATATCGATGACCGAGATGTCTGGTTCGGTGGCAGCAGCATTGGAAGGAATGATGAGCTCCTTCTCAGCATGGATAGAGATCACTTGATTTCCACAGATGTATTTCACCCGTTGATGCAGGGTTGACGGCACAGCTCCAACCTTGTGCAGCCAAGGTCGTCCGAGCAACATGTTGAAAGAGGCTGATATATCCAGAATTTGGAATGTGATGGTAGAGAATTCTGGACCTATCTGTACCTCTATGTTGACCTCCCCTTCCACTGATCGGCGGGTGTTGTCGAATGCTCTGACGCATATGGTGTTGGGTCGAAATGAAGAGGAATTCATTCTCAAACGTTCCGCAGTCTTGAGTGGGCAGACATTTAAGCTTGAGCCATTATCGATAAGGACCAGCGGGACACAGAGGTCTTTGTATCGTAAGGCTATGTTGAGGGATCGCCCATGATCGCGTCCTTCTGGTGGCAACTCATTATCTGTGAAGGTGATGGCGCGTGGAGCCAGGAGTTGTCCAATCATCAATGCTATCATCTCTGGTGCCGTATCGGAGGAGATGTGAGCATCGTTCAAGGTTTTGGCAAACATTTCTCGGTGTATGCGAGATGTGCAGGGTAGCTCCCATACTGAGATTTGTGCAGGGATTGACTTGAGCTGAGTCGCCACATCGTATGCGGCTTCATTTTTGTTGCCAAGGCCTGAGAGAGCGCCTTTGGGATCTCCTCTGTTCTGATTATCTCTTCGGATGCAGCGCACATTGGGATTCATATTTCCTACTTCCGCACATTCTGGATAGTGCCATGGGACCTCTTTATAATTTTCCTCCCCTTTGCCTTTTAAGACCACCGGTTCTTGCAACGGTGCTGGTGTGGGTACCAGATCTTCCTCGTATGGAGCTTTTGCCTTGAGAACTACATTGTTGCCTGTAGTAAAGGGGTAATATCGAGGCTGGTCTTCATAGATCACATAAGGTTGCGGTCCTGGCTTGATCGTTCCTGGAGCAGGAGGCTCCCATGGAATGAATACTGGTCCTCTTAATATGGCAGGAGGTTTCTCTGTTCGTCCCAGCTGCCGTAGTGTGATTGACACGCCTCCGAGATTTGCCCCTTGCAATATGACTGGCTCGACTGGAGGAGCTCCTTCCAAAACGATGGGTTCTTGCTGCTGATGAGTATAATCCCTCCATTGCGGATTGGATTATTTTTGAACTGGAGTTGCCCCTTGCAAGACGACAGGTTCGTATGTAGACTCGATGTATGATTGTGCTCCTTCCAGGATGACTGGTTCCCAGCATGAATGGTTGTAGAGTGCCCCTTGAACAACTGGTACATCATATGGAAGTGCTCCTTCGAGTACTACTGGCTCGAGGACTGGAGGAGAAAAGGGACTTGCCCCTTGCATGATTGGAGAAGGATTTGTTGGCCCATAAGTGTAGGCATGAATGGATTGGATGGGGGAGAAGAAGTGATCGAGGCGTTCTCCTTCCTCTATGCTGTTGACGGTGGGGCCACGAGACGAACTGGGGTCCGTCTGATGTTGAGGCAGAGGATTCTGAAGGATGTTGGTGGAAGCTACTGCAGGAGTCCCAGGGACCGAGATGACGATCTTGCGGTCATCAATCAGATCTTGTATGGCATTCTTCAGAGTAAAACATCGATCAGTAGCATGGCCACGTCCTTGATGGTAGGCACAGTACTCATTTTCTCGGTAGTTTGGAGGCAAAGGATGAGGAGGAGGCCTAGGTGCCGTCAGAGTGAGTAACTGCTTTTGTACCAGCATGGTCATGACTTGACTAAGTGGCTGAGTAAGTGGGGTGAACTTCCTGAGCTCCCTGTAATTCTGCCTATTCTGGTATGAGTATTGACCATTTGCTCTGAACTGCTGCTGTTGTCGAGGTGGTTGTGGTTGTGGTTGAGGATTCGGTCGTGGTTGATAGCTCTGAGGTTGGTGCTGAACCTGATTCTGCTGATGCTGTTGATGTCCCCGTGGGGAATGTAAGACCCGTACCCTGAATTGCCCTCCGTACGTTTAGTTTTCGGTACCGGTACGTCCCGGACGGACCAGATTAGCGAGCCTTGATCGCGACCCTGATTTAGTACCGCAACGATCCAAGACCTATACCCCGGCGATCGCGTAGGCGCTGCGATTCCAACGCCGTGCGGCATGCCTCATTGCGATACCCGGTGTGTTAGATGCATACGTTTGTGCAATTCGAGGTGGGCCACGCAACGCGTGTGTGGCGTGGGCCCCACTTGCACAATTCCCAACAACATGTCAACTCAATCACTATCACCCTCACCCATACCCCTATCATTATCTAGCCATCATCACCATACCCACCCCATCCTCTCTCACCAAAAGTCAACCACAACCCATACCTCTCATGCTCTCTCCCATCATCATCATCATCATCATGACATCATGCACCCCCCTCTTCCCATACAAGAGCCATACGTGGGGGGGGGGGGGGTGGCCTTCTCAATTGCAAGATTTGAGAGAGAGAGAGAGGGAGAGAGAGAGAGAAGAGAGAGAAGAGAGAGAAGTAGAGAGATTTGGAGGGAGATCAAGAGAGAGAAAGAGAGAGTTAGAGAGATTGAAGGAGGAGATCAAGCTTGGAGGACCTCGATCATCATCCGAACCGTCCGATCGGCAATCCAACCGTCCAACCATCATAGTGAGTGCAATCTTCCCCCCCTTTTTCTCGTTTATTTCATTTTCTTCCCTTGGGCCCACCTTGTGATGGGCAATGAGATGGATGGGCTGGATCGTCCATAAATGGGTCCCACCTTTGATGGTGTGGATCCCACTTGGGGACCCACTTTATGTCATAATTAGTGTGGCCAACGGCCCACCATGATGTATGTAGTTCACCCACGCTGTCCACCCTGTGGACCCACTATGCGATGGTCCAGCTGATGGATGGAGTGGATCTGCACGTGTGGACCCCACTAGTAAAAAAAAAGAATAATAATAAAAAAAAATATACATGAAGGGGGCCACTAGACAGTCAGCGTCCAGAGGACGCTGCTGCCCAGCAGCGCCCGGGCTGAAAGCCCCTTGGGCATGACCGTGGGTCCCCACTTGTGAGACCCAGCTTGATGCACGTTGTTGATCCACGCCGTCCATCCGTTTCTCCCGCCCATTTTAGGGTTGGACGCCAAAAATGAAGTAAATCCAGATCTCAGGTGGACCACACCATAGAAAACAGCGTAGTTAATGATGCCTATTGTTTAAAACTTTTTTGGGCCACCTTGATGTTTCTGGGCTTTGTAAGATACCCAATATTGGGTTCATTGGGTCCCCCATGAGATGGGGAACCTGATAGATGGAGTGGATCTTTCCTAAGTGGGCCCCACCTGAAATAAACTAGAGAAAAGAAAAAGAGAGAAAAAAAAAACAAAAACATGGATGCTGGACGTCCCACCGTCAGAGACGTTGGAAACGTCCAGCATACGCTGGAGGGGTTAGTAGGGTCCCCACTCGTGGGACCCACCTTGATGTTTGTATTCCATCCACACCGTCTATCTGTTTTCCGATATCATTTTAGGGCTACGCCCCAAAGATGAAGCCGATCCGAATTTTAAGTGGACCACACCGCGTAAAACAGTGGAAATTATGATTTCTACTGTCAGAAATCCTTCAGCCCACTTTTAAGTTTCTAGCTGGAATCATATATCCAATATTGGGCTTGTTGGGTCCCCCATGAGATGGGGAACCTGATGAACGGAGTGGATCAGTCCCAGGTGGGCCCCACATGGTATGAGTGCAAAAAAGAAAAAAAAGGGAAAGAAAAGGAGAAGAGGCAGCGTCGCTGACGCTGGTAGTACCAGCGTCCAGGACGCTGGCTCGTGCCAGCTGGTGGCCCATTCGTGGGTCCCACCATGATGTATGTGCTGTATCCACACCGTCCATCCATTTGGGGAGATCATTTTAGGACATGAACCCAAGAATGAGTCAGATCCAAGTCTCAAGGGGGCCCCACAACAGAAAACTGTAGGGACAGTGGCCCTACCATTGAAACCTTCCAATGGCCCACCATGATGTTTATTTGAGATCCCACCTGTTCATAAGTTCACACATGCATGTAAAAGACTGGAAAACAAAAATATCAGCTTGATCGAAAACTTCTATGGGCCCCACTTGATAAAAAAAAATAATAATAATAAAAAAACAAAAAAAAAGAAAAAGAAAAAGAAAAAAAAAAGGGCGCTGGCCGTGGGCTGGTTGGGCTGTCCAGCGGCTGGCCCACTCGTGGGACCCACCTAGAATGTATGTGCCTTTCCTATCCCGTCCATATGTTTTTCCAGCTCATTTTAGTGGCTGAGCCCAAAAGTTAAGCATATCCAAACCTCAAGTGGGCCATGCCACAGGAAATAGTGGGAATAATGATTTCCACCGTTGAGACCTTCCCAGGCCCTACAGTGGTGTTTATTTGTCATTCAACCTGTTTATAAGATCACATGTATATGGATGAATGGGAAAATAAAAATATTAGTTTGATTCAAAATTCTTGGGGCCCATTTGGGTGCTACGCTCTATGGGTCCCACCACGATGTATCTGTTTTATGTATGCCACCCATCTGTTTTTCCATATTATTTTAGGGCCGTGGGCCCTCATAATGAGGTAAATACAAACCTCAAGTGGACCACATTGTAGGAAACAGTGGTCATTGATGCCCACCTTTGAAACCTTCCTTGGGGCCATTGTAATGTTTATTTTTCCATCCAACTAAAGGTGATGGGGCCCAACTTTGGGTCCCACCTTGATAAATGTTGGGTATACCTTGTCGTTCTTCTTGGCAGGGGTGTGGGCCCAGTTTTGGGTGGGCCACACGTAGAAAATAAGGGTGATTGAATGCCTACCATCGAAAACTTTACAGGACCCATTTGTTATGTTTATTTGCCATTCTCCTTGTTCTTAAATTACTCAACCATGGGTAGGGTTCCACACATGTGGTGTGCGGGCCCCACCATGGTGTTTGATTGCCATCTCACTTGATTAGTGGGAAAGCACAAATATCGGGTTGATCCCAAACTGTTGTGACCCATTGATGTATGTGGCTTCCCCACTCCTTTGTACGGTTATACCCAACCACGGGTCCACCTTGTTATGCATGTGTTCTATCCACGTCAGCCATTGGCCACTATGGTGCGATATGTATGTTGCCCATCGATTAGGACCGCCTTAAATTTGTACTTGAACCAAACCATCCGAATGACTGGACCCTAGCATGTTATGTACAGGATGGCCCTTGGGGCCACCTTAGTGTGCATGTTCGAATGACCGCTTTGTCCATCCCGTGGATCCACCTTGATGATTAGTTGTGTAAACCCTTATTGAAAGGTCATCCTTAGAGTTTGCTTGATCCAAGTCACAGGGCTACCTTCTTAAACTCACCCTGTTGAACCGTCTTGTCAATTCACCTTGTTAACTCACCATGTTGACCCGCCTCGTCAACCTACCTTATTGACTCACCTTGTTGACTCACCATGTTGATTGATCTTGGTAACTCAGCTTGTATACTCATATGACTCACCCCTCCTACCCTTGTACTCAACTATTAAAGACTACCATATTGTGTATATCTCATCCACACCGTCCATTTACCTATAGGACGAGTATGGGGCTCATCCTCGATGTTCGTATGTCATCTAGGCCATCCATTTTATGGAGCCTATCTTGTAGTATGAGGTTAGACCTGTCGTCCCTTTTTGGACCTCATTGTATTGACCATCTATCGCAGTTTACCCTACCATTTATAATCCTCTGTCATGACATGTCTATCTTGCAAACCCTTCTATGACATTCCTTTTACAGACCATTATTGTGTTTATTTCAACTGTACTACAGGATTATGGGTCTCGGCATGATTTTGAGTATTCCACTCTTGCCACTCAAGTAGGTTCTACCTTTGATATGTCGGGAGTGTTTCAATCATTTTCTTTCCATTTGGGTTATCTGAATGTTGAAGGTTAATCCACACCGTTCAGTTGTTGGACCATCTGTGTTGTTGTATACCATCCATTTAGAGTCTTATCTCTTTATGTTTGCTTGTATTATAAATGAATTATCTTTTTATGCTATTTTTAGTATGTTTGTTGCCACACGTAGTGTTATTTGGAATACTCTTATGCGATCTATATAGTATATTATGCTTTGACGACCACCATGCATGTGTAATGAGTATGCATCCCGAATCACCATTGTTAGTTGGGGACCACTAGGGCATAAACGCATTCATAAAGCATTCGAGATGTAGTCGCGCAAATGTAATTCACGTGCTCTCTATCGCAAACCTCTCCAATAGGTATGGGACTATTCGAGGACAGGAATCTATCATCCTGACTTACACTGTATGGTAGGAATAGCTTAGCATACCTTGTAGCCCTTGGTGCGAGATTCCCTGGTTAGCGACATCCCGCACTATGACTCGATCATTCATATGTGTCCCCTCATCTTAATCATATCTTAAATAGGTTGGACTAGATTGATTTATTGCCATCGTGGTAGATGGGCTACTTGTTGGCACTCATACTGTATACTTGACTCATGCATCATGAATGCTTGGCTCATCTGATTGTCTTGTATCAAAAGGCCATATCGGTCGTGATTGTCGTGCAATTCATTACCAGCTGACGGTGACATTGTGTTTGAGACCTTATAGTTTTATGGTGCTCTTTAGAGACTTGCACGGGCATGTCGTCCCACGTTTGTATGCATGGTTGCATTTCGCACCGTCTGCTTGTGCCGCATATAGCATGGTTACTACGTTGCAACCACAGCTCCATCGTGGTTTGCAGGAACACCGGAAATATGTGATCTTTAAACAGGATGCCATAGATGTCCCTGGGTGAAAGTCCCTGAACCCGTTGGTACCAAGGTGGGTGCTCCATTCAAGGACCGGGTGGTTTAATCATACACCAGTATGCCGAATACCAAACGGTGGTGTTTTCCACTGCACGTGGTCAGTTTGGAAGGAGGTCTGACCTAACCTGCCGGAAGAGTGTTGGCAAAGGGGGTTGAGTTTGACCAGCTGTGAGTAGGTCCGCTATTGCACCAGATAGGCTTTGGCATTCTACTGGTGAGTAGTGAGGTCTGTGAGACCCCGGTGATGTTCCGTTTCAGAGATGGTATTGGTATCAGTGATGTGACTGATGTTCTGTATGGTGTGGGACGGTCCTGATGTGGGCGGGTGTGATGTGGGCGGGGCTGTAAGCCTGGGCGAGCTACCACACTGGGCGAGCTACCAGTTCCGAGTCCTGCATTACTTACGTGATTGCGTTATGACTGTTCGTATCTGGACCACTGTACTGAGAGGTGGTGATTTGCATACATGCATTGGATCATTGTATGTGACATTAGGCCCTGTAGGCCATTGCATAGTATGAGTTTATAGCCTTAGTAGGCTGGTTACCTGTATTGCACGCTTGCATAGCCATGGTAGGCTAGTTATATGTATTGCATGCTTGCATAGCCGTGGTAGGCTGGTTATTCATATCATATGATCGTGTAGTTTAAAGTTCTCATCATGCTTTACTGCTTACTCTGATATTTATCATGTTTGTCGTACGCATTGTGCACGCACACACGCACTCACAAAGCTTCGTTCGAAACTTATGCGCGTTTGTTACGCTGCAGGTTATACCAGAGTGTATCAGCAACGTTGAGTTGGAGTTGGGAGTGCAGTAGCAGGAGGTGCCGGATTGTGCACAGTTTTTATATTTACGCATTGTGTATTTACTTTTCAGTACTGTATATAAACGAAAAGATTTAGTGGAAATATTGTGTTTTAGCTTTGATGGTACTCATATGGTGATGCTCATGTTAAAAAAAAAATTCAGACCCTAAAATCCTCCTTGTGGTATCCCAGGATCGGAACCTGGCGTGTGGGGTTAGGATCCGAGATCGGGGTACTATGGAGGCTGCCACCTCTGAATTCGGGTTATAGCGAATGGACGTCGAGAACCGAATTTGGGGCGTGACAGGGGAGCATTTTGATTACCCTGAACAGTGGTGTTGATGTTGTTTACCTCTGTTGGGCGGGGAGGAGAACCGCTGCGGTTTCGGTTCCCATATCCGATGGGTCTTCCCTCCACTCTGTTTCTCTTGACTGGAGTGGCTTGATGAGGCCATGGGGAGATTGTCCCGGCACGGATTCCTGCTTCGACTTGCTCTCCAGCACGGATCAACTGTGAGAAATTCGCGTATGGATGCGAGATGAGATATCCAGATATGCCGGGATATGTTGAATGAACAATCATGGAGATTTGTTCTTCGTCGTCGATAGGTGTTCGCATTCGGGCTGCCATAGCTCGCCAACGTCCTACGTAGGCAGATAGTGTTTCATCACTCCTTTGCCTGAGAGCTGCGAGGTCGGCTCTTCTGGGTGCCATGTTGAGATTGTATGCGAACCTGTCGACGAAAGCCTGGGAAAGCTGTTCCCACGTCCTGATGCGGTGGCAGTCCAATGAGGTGTACCAATCTAGGGCATCGCCCTTCAGAGATTTTTGGAACAAACGAATGAGGGCCCCTTCATTTCCTGAGATTGCACTCAGTTCTCCACAGAAGGCCTTGAGATGTGCTGTGGGACAACCGCTGCCATCATATCTTTTGAATTTTGGTACCTCAAAGTTTTGAGGTACTTGAGCATCTGGGAAAGGACACAAGTCTCTGAACTTGGTCGAAGGTAAATCGATTCCTTGTTGTCGCTGAAGCTGATTTTGCAAGATCTGGAACTGCTCCCGCAACTCGTCCAGTCCTGAATGATCTGTTCGAGCGACTGGGGCCTCTTGGAGTAAGGCACGCTCTTCTTCGGCATAGTGGTCGACGTCTTCGACCCTATGTGCTTGCTGAAAAGCATCCGTGGGTTGCTGAAATTAATTTGATGATTGAATTGGATTCTGATGAACTTGTGCTTGAGAGGATTGTAATTAAATTGGAGACTGTACTGAAGGTTGAACTGGAACCTGCTGGAAATTAACTGGAGTTTGCTGAATTGAAGATTGCTGAAAATAAACTGGGATCCCATCGGTGGGGATGTGCTGGAATTGAAAAGTGCTCCTGTTTGCAGGAGGCTGAGATGCTGGGAAATGACCCCCTTGTTGGGTATTCGTCACTATCCGCTGATTGATGTGGGCTTGACACTGACCCCCATTGTGGGCATTCGCCAGTGCTGTCCCTGTTGCTGGAAATTGAATTGAAATCCCATCGGCGGGGATGTGCTGAAATTGAAAAGGTGTCCCATCGGAGGGGACATGCTGAGATCTACTGAGACTGTTGTTTGTAAGATTGACTGGAAGCTGACTGGAAGTCCCTGCGACGGGAGCGCTCTGAGATGGCCCTGTCGTTGCAGGAAGGTACTGAGGAGGATGCCCCATAGCGAAGGGCTGAGATGGCTGCTGTCGGTAGTCTTGGGCAGACTCCGATGGTTGTGCTTGATTTGAACTGGAGGCCGGAAGGACCCGGCATGGTTGCTGAGATTGCTGAACTGGGCCAACCTGATTGTTGGCTGCTGCGGTGGCTTGTGCTTGCATGAATTGCGAGATCATTTCTTGCATTGCTCTCATTCCTTGTGCCAATTCTTGTATGATTGACGTATTATCAATGGGCTGTTGCGCTTGAGGTTGCGCTTCGGTCATCTCAAGAGCAGGGAAGAGATGAGTTTCTTCTTCGTGGTCGGACATGGCTTGCTGTGGCCGAGTGCGGATTATGCTGCGGAAGGGAAGTTGCTTTCGAACACATTGAGCCCGAGGAGGCGCAATGGTGAGGACTATACTCTTTTTGGGTTTTGGGATTTTTTATTTTTTTTTCTGGTTTTGGGATTTTCTATTTTTTTTTTGTTTGTTTTGGGTAGAATGCTATGCAGATAAGATTGTATGAGGATTAGTGACTTTCAAGTATAGGAATGATTCTATTTTTCAAGTCGGATCACGACTAGTGGGACTAGCTCCTCCCTAGTGGAGTCGCCATTCTGTGGACCCTCACCGTTTCCGCGCTCCCGCACGACGTTCTCGTCCCTTCCCCTTTCGGAAAAGAAGGAGAGGAGGATGCGTGAGTGCGAATCACCGTTTGTGCCACTGGCTTGCCTCGTTCTCGAGGGCTTTGTTTGGTTGTCGTGTTTAAGCTGGATGTGTTTAAATGAGTTTATATAAGACCAGAGTCGCCACTAGCCAGTTACTTCGAATCTACAGTCGGCTAGACCCCGTAGAAACGTTAGAGAAGGGGATCCGAAGATTCCTTCCTCTAAAATGACTCCTTTTGATCCGCGGCCAGAGATTTAAGGTAAGGGATCACGGTTACAGGGTGGGAAGAGGTTAAGCACCCCACACACTGCCCGTACCGAAGTACGGTCTCTACTTCACAGAATCGAACTAATACTTGAAAGTCTGTTTTAATCCTCGTACATTCTCATAGATGACATGATGCATGAATGCGGGTCTGAACAGTAAGAGTTTCTGATGGGCAGGTTCCAACAACGGGCAAGCCCAGAGCATACGCTCGAACTGACAGGTGCTTAATATAAGACGTATACAGTGTGCTTGAATAATCAAGGTGCTTTATAGTGAAGCATGAATGCAGGTCTGAACAGTAAGAGTTTCTGATGGGCAGGTTCCAACAACGGGCAAGCCCAGAGCATACGCTCGAACTGACAGGTGCTTAATTTAAGACGTATGCAGTGTGCTTGAATAGTCAAGGTACTTGCAGTGAAGCAGGGGGGTTGGAAGAAAAGTAAATGTTGCACTTATGCTAGATGCAAATGAGATGTTGCTGGAAAAAGAGTAGCGGGATGGACGGAGGTGTCGCAAGGGTTGGCTTCGAGTGGCTGGATCAAGACTTGGATGGCTTGGAAGACTTGGGCCAGTGGTCAGGCTGGGCTGGACCAGGGCTAGGCTCTTCTCACTCGGGCTCTCCTTGATGGGAAAATGGGCTAAGGGGTGGAGAAGGGAACTCGAACGGACGGGCTCTCTCTGGATGGGTTGCTGTGTTGAAATGAGAAGGGGAGGGGAGTATTTATAGTAGCGGGCAGTGGCAGATTGTGTAAATATTTTTGGGCGGCCCACAGCGTACGGTCACTCCTCGATTTCCAGCGAGGTACGGTCGTTCCCTCGGGGCTGCTGTTTGGCTCGGTGGGTCGACTCAGTGAGTTGACTCAGCGGGTCGACTCGGTGATTTGACTCGGCGGGTTGACTCAACGGGTTGACTCGGTGTTTTGACTCGACGAGTTGACTCAGCGGGTTGACTCAGTAGGTTGACTCAGTGGGTTTGACTTTTTTAGGATTTTTTGACTGGCTTTTCTTATGGGGGGTTTTTCAGGCTGATGTTTAGGACTGGGTTGACTAGGGTTCAGGCTTGAGTTGGGCTATGGACTGGGGCTTATAAGGATAAGTTTGGCTGAGTTTGGACTTGGGATTTGGGGGTATGGTCCTCCATTCATCCAGCTATCTCTACCAACAGTGTAGCCGAAGGTGGGGTGTCTACACATGGTTAACCAAGTAACATATGACAAGCTTTCATATAAACCATGTCACACCATTGAGACATGAAAATGAAGAAAATAAGGAAAGGATAAAGAATGGAAAAGATCATAGCAAAGCAAGTGGAACAGAAAGAAGAAACAGTGCAGGAAATATCCTATTTACGTGACCCGCGTAAACAGGATTGCTTTTGTACAGGTCACATAAAATGATTGTCAGAAGACCAGTGCTTTACGCGAGATCTACCCCAAAATCTATAAATATCCCCCTTGGGGTCCTCATTTGGCACTTGCTTCCAAAGTCTTGAGTTCTAGAGCTCCTTCTAAAGACCACAGAGGTACGAAGAGGGCCTTGTGCATCTCCTTCTTCACGAGTTGAACGCATAAAGTGCAGACCTCGAGCATCGAAGAAGAATGACGAGGAAACTCTGTCGAAATGAAGAAATTGAAGATCGAAGTTTACGATTTGCAAAAAGAGGTGATTACGCGACCAGTTGCTTTTATGTGGGTTGTGTAAAAGCCTCCTAAAGGCTATTTTCTGCCATGTTTTCTGACCTTTTATTAAAGATGTTGAGGGTGTTTTCACTCTCGATCCCTTTTCAAAAGTGAAGAGCATTGAAGATCAAGACCATGTTAAAGATGAAGGACATAAGAATAAGAATAAGGGCTCGAAGGCTTGTTTCTCTGTGAGAATAGGACCCATCTTTTCTCCTTCTGGGTCGAGTGCACTTGGTGCAATCCTTAGCAGTGGTAAGAATGATGGATGGTGCTAGCGTTTTGGAGAATCAAGAAGTTCAGTGAAGAGTCAAGAGGGTTTTAATGCCTTATAAGGCCCGTGTAATGATTTTAAGTTCGTTACGTGGCCGCATAATAAGCCTAGCCTTTGTCTGCGTGCTTTACTTAAAGCTACAAAGGAGCGAAGCCTAGCTAGATTGGCTTGTCTTGTCTATAAGGAGGAGAACAACTTCAGCTTAGAAGCCTATCTCTTTGTCTTTAGACGAAATGAAAGAAGCATAGAGTGAAGCTTTGCCAAAACTCTCTTATGAACATATTACATTTTGTATAATGTACACTCTATTCTAGAATCAATGGATGATGTATCAATAGAATGTCTGAAGAACTCAATAAACTTAATAAAATAAAGCGATGAATGTTTTTTTTTTCTCTTTCTCATCTAATATTAGAATATTATTCTTGTTTCCCCTATATACACACAGGCAATTTTTTTGTGTAAACACACACATTACTTCGTTTTTATAATATTTACCAATGGAGAATAGAATACGACATTGTTCAGTTACCTTTGTTTTGCTAACTTCCTTGATCCATCCAATTGTGTATGGAGAGGGGTACTTTTCTGTCTTCAGTTGTAGCTTTTCTACCATAGTCTTTGACACGAGATTCTCGCTGCTCTTACCATCTATGATCACATCATAGACCCTTTGGCTCATGGTTCATCTTGTTCGAAAAATGTTGTGCTGCTGTAAATTTGTCTCCTCATTTGTCGTGTACAACGACTTTTCTATAATTGGAGTGGTGGCCTACGATTCACCATTATTAGGTGGTGGCCTACAATTTAACATTGGTGCCGCACCATGAACATGATGATCGTGAGTTCCATCGCTGATCTAATGTTGCTCATCATTACGATCACATGTCCGTTCTAAGACTTTTGTCAAACGATCGATCACCGCCTGCAGTCCTTGCATTGCTCACAAATTCTCCTGTTGGAAAGCTACAAACGTCACTACTGTCACAGGAGTGTCCCTTGGAGCACCATCCTTGGGGTGGTTGCTCAAACCATTGTTAGAAGCCATTGAATTAAGGAAAAGCCCCACTCTAATACTAATTAATGCAGAGAGGAACGTGGAAAAGCGATGGGAAAGATCACCATCTTCCTCAAGTGATCAAAACCTTAATTTCATGAATTCACAAGAAAAAAGAGATAAAGTCCAACTAATTTTATGAATAATTGTGTTTATTGTCTCAATTACACCATGAATATATAAAAAATAAACCAAAATTCATAATTATCAAAAATAGCAAATTCTAATCACAATAAAAGTCTTAATTCTAGCAAAACACGTCTAAAGCCTAAGTTCTAAAAATAAAAATTATAGATAGACTTTTCCTGGAAGAGTCCTAGCATGATTACAAGTAATTTCTAAAAAAGATGGAATTTAAAACTCTAAAAATGAGGAAATACTACAAAAAAATAAGAATTATTAAAAATAGTAAAAATTTCCTAAAATCATATTTTTGAGCTGGAAGCATGCGTTTTCTCTGTAAAACGGATAGACACAGCCTTGGTTGGCCTCGGATGGCCTATTCTAGTAAAAATTCATATGCCATGTGTCTGTAATGATACTCGATCAAAAGTTATAGCCAATTTACGGCTAGCACTTCAAATGACAATTTCTTTCTATCCAAATTGAATCTCTTTGATCTTGACATGCTTGGGGCCCAATTACATCATTCCTTTTGTAGGACTAGGCCTAGATTTGACAGACTATGTGCGCTTCCATTTAGACTTCTTTTGGTATAGTTGTGCTAAGAGTGTATTTGTGCCACATCCTACATAAACGGCGTAAACAAAACACATGCATCAACATTGGTCCATAGACGTAGTGAATTTCGAAATTCATAAGAGATATCCAATCCTTCCCTTTGTTTCCAAACATTGGATAGAATTTGTATTGAACCAAATGCAATTCCATACCATCTAATCCCACTTACCAAACTGGATGAATACGATTCTAAGGCTTGGATCATTATCCTAAAAACAAATGGTCACGAAAGAAACATAGTTGGAAATAACAGTTGTAGAGCGATTATGAAATTTATGGGTCACAATCCATCGACGGTGGGATAGAGCTAATCGTATCGTGGTATGATCTCTGAACAATGGGTCCCACTTATGCATAGTGGATCTGTCGGTATATATACTCTGCCTGTGTGGATGCATTATAATGAAATGCTCCAATGTTCTTTGATCACTGCTCCTACTTGCATTGGGTCATTTGTAATTGTTAAAAACCAGTGGGTCCCTTACTTTTTACCCTTAATTCCATGTCTGATGTGGACCACCTGTATCTAAATTGTTTGAGAACCAAAGGATGGAAGGATGGTTATGACTATGCTAACCATGAAATTGCAATGAAAGGTTTATGATGTGATTTTACTCAAAAGGGAATAACAAGGTTGACTAGGATCGCATTAAGCTTATTTGGCATTTATGTGTCCTGACAAATTAAAGAAGATGGCACTTTTGGCGTGACATGAGTCACAATATCTAGCTGCGATCTCAGTGAAAGGAATGCCATGTAGAGGCCATCAAAAAGGCTTTCAACATATGAGATAGTGCATATCCTATCGTGTTTTGTATTTTATCGGGAATCTAAAACTCATTAGCTGGACTAAAACCGAGTCATTTTGAAACTCACTGATGAGAGAGACTCGACTTACTTGGCAAGGCTGGCCGAATTGGCTCGAATACTCAGTTAACTCAACGTGATTCAAACCGAGTCACTCAGTTATGTTATAAATAGCAATTCATCTATCATTGCAACAGAAACAATGTCCTGTCATGTAGGATATGCATCAGGGCGTGTTTAGTGCAGCGACTTCAATGGGATTAGGTGGGATGGAATTGGCTAAAATGTAATCATTACACCTATTAGTGTTTGTATTTTAATCCGAGGGATATAGAAGCCAACCACCATCTATTTGGATGGGGAGACATAGTATAGGATTTGGGAGTAAATCCCACCATGCCACGTTTGGATCAAGTGGACTAAGTTAGGTAATACATGATCACCAATCCCATCGTGTTTGGATGGGTCATAACAATCATGGAATTTGTAGGAGAATTCCAACCAATCCGGCATTACATGTTTGGTATTCACACGGAAGGCTGTCCATGTACCGCTTGCAAGTCAGGATCTAGAACATCCTTATCGTCCTTCCATTTTTACCCACTATGAACATGGCTGATAACAATCAAACATCACCGTGGGCTATGGGAAAGTATCAACGGTGAGCGTCAATCTCCTCAATCTCTCCAGAGGCCAATAAATCTGAAGAGAGTTCAACAATAAAAAGAGATTCGAGGAAATATTTGAACATATCTAAACGGGGAGATCTTCAATTCGGCAAAAATCTCTTCCAGGTGCAAACTTGCCGAATGAGGGTTGATGAATATAATGAGATTTGGAAGGCGAAAAAATAGAAAATTCAAAAAATCATGTGGTCACTACCATTTCCCTGGCGAGAAGTGAAGATGGTGGATGGTGTTGTCGTCTCAAAGCTTCCGTACAGGAGATTTGCAAGGATAGCTAGAGAATTTGGTATTCAGGACGCGGATTGTCTGCGAAAGCCTTTCGCAGGCATCTCTTGAGCTCGAAATCTAGGTGGGGCCCACCGTCACATTTGTGAGAAATCTACATCGTTCAACCATTTTGTGAGATCATTTTAGGCGTTGCGACAAAACATTAACGGGATCCACGACTCAAGTGGGCCACACTAAAGCAAAAGGTCGGTAGGGAAATTCCTACCGTTGAAACCTCTATGGGGTCCACAGTGATGTTTATATGCCATCCATACCGTTCTTAATGTCATTCCTACTGAGACGAACTGAAAACATAAATATTATCTTGATTAGAAACTTCTATGGCCCCACGAATATTTCAACTGTGGAAGTTCAATCGTCACATTTTCGGCCCACTTGAGTCTTGGATCCCATTTAGTTTTGGTCGCAATGCTTAAAATGATCTCATAAAACGGTTGGACGGTGTAGATTTCTCACAAACATGACGGTGGGCCCCACCTAGATTCCAAGAGCAAGAGATGCATGCGAAAGGCTTTCGCAGGCAATCTGCGTCCTGGTATTCACTCGCAAACCCCTCTCTAAAATTCTGGGATGGGCTCGAGAAGCTACGAAGTCGGGCCTGCTACATGACGGTGGGATTCAGTGAATCCCTGTACCAGGTGTGAGACTATAAGATGATTGATAGTTGGATTCTTTTAAGCCATCCAAACACGGCACTGCGGGATGAACGGTGGATGTTACTCCCATCCCACCTAATCCCATTGAAGTCGCTACGCTAAACACGCCCTCAATAATCATCATTTATATTTGTTTGTATGGTCCATACATTACCATAGAAGGGAGCCCACCCGGACGCTACCCATATGCCAAAGTGACACATACAAATGGAATTGAAACCATCATCAAATAACCATGATAAGAAATCACATCCATCCAATTGCCAGTTGAGCTACAATTTATGAAACAAAAAAAAAAACAACTGAAAAAGAAAAATAAATTTCTTACATCATGGGGAGGGGCTGCAACTTGGGGTTTGGGTCAATCCAAATCTGACTGACCCAACCTAAGTTTAGGTATGGTTTTCAAGGTCCTTGGTAGGGTTTAGGTTGGTAGATTGCAACCAGATTTGAATTCGGGTTAGGTTTGGATTGAGCAACTTTGGGTCTGGGTTGGTAATAACTGCATGTACTTGATTAGGTTTGAAGTAGGTTTGGATGGAGCAACTTTGGGTTGGTATAGGCCGGGTTGGGAATAATCGCATGTACTTGGGTAGGCCTTGGGTAGGTTTGGATTCAGCAGCTTTGGGCAGGTATAGTTGGGTCAGGTATAGAGGACTTCAGGTTCGGTCCAGGTTAGGAACCTTAATTGGGTTCGGAGCCTTGCCTCGTTGGTAGACTCTGCGGAGTTTCAACAGGGGGTCTTGGTTTCGAAACCCATCAGTGGTGAAAATCCACACTGCTAACAGCAAGGTTAGGAACCTTAATTTGGCTGGAATTTGGGTTGGGTTAGCTTATGGGTTGGTTCGTCTTGAGGTCGCTTTGGGCTTAGCTCGTCTCTCAAGCCAACCCAACTTGCCCACAAAATCATGGCTTGGTTAAGGGGCTGGTCTAGTTTTTTACGGGGACTTACACCATATCAACTCAACCCAATATTGAGCCAGGTCAGGTCTACTGAAAGACTGCCAAATCTTTTCTTGATTCAATTACTTGATAACTGGGACAAAAAAAACTTCTAAATAATTTTCACAGCATAAATAACATGAACTGGTTTAGTGACCTGGCCAGAGTCCATGCCAGTCAACCTGGTTCTTGTTCTGGCTTGACGAGTCTTTCTGAGTTGGGACTGAGTCAATTTTAGAAACAAGTCTCATGATGACTTGGGTCGAATCTCAGTGGGCTGAGTTTACTTGAACGAGTTTTGAATCGAGTCAGCGGACCTTCATCCACATGACAGGCCTTGCCTAGTTTATGAACTGGATTTCCCACACACATACCAACATATATATTAACATGAGATCAGCTAAACTCCACGTCATAGCTCGAACATGTCACCAGAAATTGTGTGATGTGATGGTTGAAATGGCATTTTCATCCTATCGTATATTGTGGGAATAATAGTAATTAGTGAGTTGGCTTGCGGTAAAAATATGGTATGGCAAGAGCTCAAGTTTCATTCCATGTAGACACTGAGAAGTACGCTTAAACTTCAACAATGTATTTGACTGTAATATGATTCTACTTGAAAATTTTGGGACAAAAAAATATAATTTATTGTTAAAATGCATTTTTTTTTAATCAAGTATGGAAATACACAATTGATAGGGTGGAATGGTAGACGAGGATTCATGTCGCTAAGTTCAGTTAATTAGGATAAAGCTTAGATGATGATGATAATAATGTATCAAAAATAACATTTTCTAAAATACAATGCATTTTTTTTAGTCAAGTATTTGAAATACACAATTGATAGGGTGGAATGGTAGACTAGGATTCATGTACCTAACATCAGTTAATTAGGATAAAGCTTAGATGATGATGATAATAATTTATCAAAAATAACATTTTCTAAAATAAAATTATGTATATGCGTACTATTCAAGAATTTGGTAACCTTAGGTTGAATGTAGTTACAAAATTCTCCAACTTCTTATTGTAAGATTGAGAAGAAGAATGTTTGAATAATTATGAACTATTCACTTATTAATTTTTTAAAAAATAATTATGTTTTTAAAAAAAAATTCAAAGAGTTTTGCTCGAATACACAAGACTCATAAGAACTTTAGCCCTTAAATATGCTCATCTTCCAATGTTCCAAACCATTTGTATGCCAAGCTAAGTCTTACTTTGTATTGTGGAAAGGTTGTCGAGAGAGATTCCTTCTTGATCACACGCACAACAATATCAAAATAAAAAGAAAGTAGAAAAAAGAATGCACACTACAAAATAGAGATTTATGTGGTTCCCTTTTATTAAAATCATATATTTACACAAATCCACTATTTTCAAAGGTAAAAAAGAGCAACTTTTTATACAATGCCGGCTCTCTCTTATGACAGAATATATATATATATATATATATATATATATATATATATATATATATATATATATATATATATATATATACTATATATATATATATAAACCTTAAATCTCCATGTGAAATTACGAAATTGCCCTTTGAACTGGGGCACACTACCCCAAATAAGGGGCGTTGTCCCCTGCAACCCCCAGCGAGCTTAATGCAGAGCTTAACCTGCGAAAATGCTGGCTAGATGAATAGTACGCCTCTAATGAGGAGGCTCCATAGATCTTAACAAATGTGATAAACAAAAGCTCTCAATTAGATCAGTATAACCTTTGATAATTTAGCTCTTTTACTTTGAACGTGAACAATTACCATATAACATTTTTCTAAGTAATGCATTAAGATATTCACTTTCTATGGATGTATCTTATTATGATGCATCGGGATGCATTCAAGAAAACCTCTTTTTCTAATATTCCAATTTTTTTTTTTTGAAATTGTATAGAAATTTTGATATATTGAGCAAAAGCCTCACTTGGCTGCCAATGACCTTCAGCTTTAATGGCTAAAGCCCTAGTTGATGGGCTTTAAATATTTTCCATGATCCAATTCTCATTACTAAAACGTATTATGATGGATGATAACATGGACCATACCAGCAGAAAGACTCCACAACACACCAAAATGTACACTTCCAGCCTAGATCCAATCTTCGATGATGAGCTTGAATGATTATATGAGCAGCTCATCTTAATCAGTCGGACCATTCCAACCATTTAGCTCCTAGGTTGAAAATGAATTGTTTTAATAATTCTTTTAACTATTTGTTTGGAAGCAATTAATCAATTTGGATCACCTAACTTGTGTGATGTTATATCTTAACCCATAGAGAGGGCGAAAGAAGCTTATTGGCTTTCAAGTTTAGTACGTATGCTTTTGGATTTTCCAACTATTCTATTTAAGTGCCTTCTAGGGCATGCGCCAAGTGTCTTGCAAAGTAGAAGATTCTAGGGGCCACACGACCTTCTGCTTGAAGGCAATCTTCTTTCACTGCCATATCACTAGATGCCACTATCCTATATTACTTCGGGTAATTCTCTACTTTTGGTTTGTTGTAGAGTTATATAGTCTCCAAAAATCAAATTTCGTCACCTTTATTTACTATATATGGCGATCCCATTATACGCTTGCGTGGTACCCATGCCAACGCAAGCTAGTGTGGCACAAGATAAAATTGAGGCCCATGGAATGCATTTGTGACATCCAGCCCTTTCATCATATCTGTGTAGGACCTCGAGCTACATACTGGTATCCAAAAATCAGTCCAGTTTGACTCTCAAATTCAATAGTGTTTATAGTACATGATCTGATACTGTTAGATCGAATGATACAGATGATGCCATGTGGCGACAATATCTTATAATAAGACAAAAAGAAAATTCTTTGGTTGTTTTGATGGCTGAAATCGATTGAAACATCAAGAGTCATGGGTAGCCTGGAAAAGGCCAAGTCCATCTAGTCAATTATAGGACACGTGTTACACGATCAAGGTACATAGAAGAATATAAAATTTCACAATAGGCTAACTGCCTTAGCAGTCACACAGCCGGTCAAAATGGGATCAAGCCAGTGATAAATTCGGTCAGTGCACTATAACAACGCATAAGAGAGGATTTTATAGTCGAAACACTCGACAAAAAAGAGTTGTGGGAGTAATACAATGGCAAAGCCAGGTTAGTTGATTTAGGTGTTGCATGCCCCACGTTTGAGTGGGAGAAATGATAGCTACCATCTCATGTGGTGGAGAAAGGAAGGATTCCAACCCACGTAATGGCTTGAAGATATGTAAATGACAAATGACTAATCGACAATAACTATATGCTACAATTGGTAGAATGTGATAGGCCATGACTACTTAATGGCCTAAATGGTTATTCACACATCAACAGATGTGGGAAAGTGGCTACGAATATGATTTCTCTAGCAACCACCTAAAAATTCTATAAATAAGAAAAAGATTGAAGAGCTCTAGGCCTTCGTCAATCCAACAAAAAACAACTTTACAATGCAACGCTGCATATCTCTGTCCCTAGGGTCTTTTACTTTTAATTTAGTTCTCCATCCATCACTTATATATTAGTGTCACGTTGCTCTTAAAATAGATATTAGCTTTTAGTTTAGTTTAATTCTCTTCATCCACACCACGTTGTCGGATTGTACATAAGAGTAGTTATAGTTGTTTAGTTTAGTTCTCCACCATTCATCAGCACTGTTGCTCTAAGAGTGGATTAGTTTAGATTCCTTCATCTATGCCACAATCACTAAACCATAGGGAGCATTAGCTGTAGTTAATCTCATTCGTAACCTCATTGTTGTTGGGTGATAATTTATTAAGTTAATTGTAACTTTATTCTTGATAAACATTATTAATGCAATTCCATTTTTCTTATCTTTTAAACTTTTTATCTTTATTGCATTACTGTTGAATGACCATCACTATCATGTTTATAAAAAGTCCTTTTAATAAGAAGCAAAAAGAACTCATAGAAGGACAAACCTTCCCCTTTGCAAATCGTCTAATCTCAATCGACAGGTGGATGAATAGACAGTCAATCTTCGAGGTACTTAATCTCACAATCTATCTTGGCATTAGGTTTAAAGACATTTAGTTCGAATCGAGTCGCATCCGAGTCTAACATGCCTAGCACAACTAGCACGTATGACTAAATTTGAGCCAAATATCATTTCCGGCATGCTTGGTGGGACCCATATGCATATTTTAATTCAATAGTATAACAACATGAATAGAAGGTCTGCTAGGCTTGGAGGAAATCCTGAGGGCCTAGAAATACCTCACACTCAAGAAGATGTACCCTTGGAGGCCTAACCTCAAGTACCTGTGCTTGCTGAGGATGGATCCCCGTCAAATAGTAATATATTAGCAAGTGTGATAGAAGCCTTGTATAATGTACAAGGTAACTTGCAACAAATATTCGAGCAAGGGAAGATTTAGACCAAGCAAGCAAGGACCCAGGTTGGAAACTTTAATAGACTAATGGAGATTCTCGTAGAAAGGTTACTAGATAACCAACCATTCAACATATATGTTAATTCCCCCAATCAATCTCGGATATGATCAACCAGTAAATCCTTAGGTAAGCATTGACCATTTAAATCAAAATCAATTTGGTCGAAATTTGCCTGTGCCATCACAGGTTGGTAATAAAATGAACTGACTAAAATAGTCGACCCAATGACCAATATGACTAAGGGGTCTCTTATAATGTAGGCCTTGGGCGGCAATTTGTCTTCGGAGTTGAGGTCCTTGGTGAGCAAGTTCCTATACCCTCGGTTCCTCCGATGGCTAATCTGCAACCCAAGAGCAATGAGTGTTTGCTCAACCATATCAAGTAGGGTCGTGAAGACCTGATTAATCTTATTAAAGAAATTATTAGCCAGCATCATGGTCGATGGATTAGCTAACTAGCTTACAGAAAACCCTATCCTAATTAGATTGATCTACAATTTGAACTGTCGAGAGGATACAAAACTCTTGAATTTACCCTTTTCTCAAGGAGAAAATGATCAATCAACCATTGAACATATTGATTAGTTTCCCATGCAATGTGGCAAATCACTAACTAAATATTTTTTAAAGTTAAGACTATTAGAAAATTCTCTGATTGGAACGGTCTTTACGTGGTTGTTTATGCTTGATTTAACCACATCAGATCTGACAACACAGATGATGAAATCTCAAGAAGAGATAAAAGAATGATATTTTCAGTTGCACTAACGGAATGTGATCAGAATCTGAAAAGTTATGAGTAGCATAAAATGATAAGTACAGTTGGCTACTAGTCATGAGGACGTGTGTCACATATTTCACTCACGTGATAGGGTCAACTACTTACCTTAGCATCCTCATGGCCAATCAAAGAACAACCGAAATACAGTCATGGTAATGATGGATTCGACACTATAACATGATGTAGAAGAGACTCTTATAGTTGAAATTGCTCAAGGAGTTATGAGGGGATGTAACAACAACGCCTAGTTGGTTGATTTTTATGGCACACAATACACGTTCAAGTAAAAGAAAGGATACCGACTATTTACACATGACATCCTACAAAGAACTCTCTCCCACATAGTGAACTAAGGAAGTGAGTTACAACCAATGACCAACCCACGACAAACAACTAATACACATGGCATTGCATGATAAGCCATGATTGTTATGGGCCCATGCCATATTCCATGTCATCAAGTGCAAATGGTTATGAAGATCTCTCTCTAGCAACCGACTAGAAATTCTATAAATAAGAGGAAGATTAATAGCTTCGGGCCCTTACCAACCCAACAGAATACAATTCTACTATGCAACGCTGCTTATCTAGTTTAATTCTAAGCTTAGCCTAGCCTAACTCTTAGTATAATCCAGTCTATTTACACTGCTACGCTAGACTGGTTTTAACTTAGGAGTAGTGTAATCTAATTTATCTACATTGCTATCTTGGATCAGCCTTAGTTTAGCTTGTAGTGTAATTCCCCCGTCTACGCCCAAGTTGTTGGACTAAGGATGACCTTCGCTTTATGATCTCTACATTTACACCATAGTTGTTGGATCACCGGGGATTTTTTCCTTTATTTGTGATTGTTTATCTTTGATAATTAAAATCTCCTTTATTTTTATTTCTTTTATTTATCATGTTATATTAATTAATCAATTTCCGCTATCATGGTGAGAAAAAAGTCATTTCAGCTGAAAGACAAAAATAACTCATTAGAAGGATAGACCCTCCCCTTCATAAATCACTTAGTCTTTACAAGTGGCAAAATAGACAGCTAAATTGCTAAATTCTCGGTCTCTTGCCTATCTCGACACTTGGAGTCAAAGGCATTTAGTTTGGATCGAGTTGTATAAGGCACATGTCTCAATAACTGAATTTTGAGCCAAAAATCTTATTTGGCATGCCCGGTGTGGGACCCATGTGCAATTGTTGATCCAATTCTACGAAAGCATGAGTAGAAGGTCTACTAGGCATTCTAAGAATATAAAGGACCAGGAGATGCTTCATGTGTAAAAGGAGTTGCCTGTAATGGTTGAGCCTCAACTTTCCAATCCCTTAGATCCTGTTTACCTTGAAAGTAGAATTATCGTCCTTGATTAACACCTTTGAAAACATTTCGGGCTTTTTGTACAATGTATAAGCTATTTTGCAATAGCTATCCGAGCTGGGAAGGATCTAGACTAAATAAACACGGCTTCAAGCCATGCAAGGAAGGATACAAGTTGAGAATCTCAATAGGCTTATGGGCCTTTTGTTTGAAAGAATTTTCAAAAACTGGCCAAGTAATATGGAACTCTTTCCCTTGATCAATCTTCCACAAGATTTGATACCTCCATAGTTGATGTCTAATTGATTAGAGCAGAACCAATTTAGTTGAAACTTGCCACCCCTGGTCGACAATAGAAGAATCGGCCGTGATAGCCGACCTTATGGCCAATATGGATAAGAGTCCTCTAATTATGGAGCACTTGAAGAGTAGTTTGTCTTAGCAACCAAACAACTTAGGGGGCAACCTCTTGTGCTTCTGGTTCCTCTAATGGTTAAGCCAATTCACTCGATAGTCAACCCAGCTGCTTAGGAACATCGAGCCCCTCAAGTGCCTCAAATTTGTCGAGAAAACTTGATTAACTTAATCTAACAGGTTGCCTGCCATTGACAAGGCTAGTGTATGAACTGATTTACACACAAGAAACCCTATCTAGAATATCGACACTATGAAATGTTAAAGGGTTGTAAACTTCCTGAGTATACCTTGTTCTCGAGAGAGTGTGGTTAGTCTACCATTGAACATATGGATCGATTCATCACATGACGTGGTGAGGTTTCGACCCGTGACTTTCTGAAACTAAGGATCGTTGGGAACTCCTCGATTCGCATAGCCTTCATGTGATATATTAACCTACCACATAATTTCTCTCATTTATCGTGAGAATTTTATATTCATCTTTTTTATCTCCTCAATTTTATCTTGGAGTCTTGCCTCTTCCTCAATCCCAAGGCATATGATAAAAAGTTCTTTGGTTTTTTGTTGAAGGAAATTTTTGAAGTCATTTTAAGACGGTGATAATTTTTCAATTACTATTGTCACTTGGAAAAGCTCATTCAATTTTATTCCCTCAAATGAAATCATGGGCTATGAGATTAAACCAATTGGCTTGGTATGCTGATAATTTATCATTTAGCATATGGAATTTGATGTACCTATTGACAGCATGCTTTTTTATGCTTGCCTCTTTGGTTTTATATTTCTTCTCTAGGGCACTCTGAATCTTACCAAACAGTCTCATAATCAAAATAAATATCATATAACTAGTTCGACATAGTACTCAAGATAGAGTTCTTGCATAAGTAATCATCCTCAATCCATTTTTTGTTGCACTAAAGATAACTCTTGTTCATAAAGATCTGTCCATTTAGGATGATTGATCACATACACCACCTAAAATGTGGTAAAATAAAAGAACAATGTCTGTTTCCACCTCTTGAGGTGTTGTTCGTTGAATTATTTCCCGAAGCCATAGTGCAAATATCATTCTCAAGTGAATAAATTTATTCTGAAGCCATAGCTAGAGCAGATATTTCAAAATTGTTACTAGCGGAACTAGTGCTATGGAAAAAAAATAAAAAAATTTGGCAAAGGCAATTATATGCATGACAATGATTTAGATTTCTTGCGAGGTTGAAGTATGGAATTGGTCACTCTCTTTGAGATAGTTCGCGTCAGTTAGGGGGATTGACCCGCTCAAGCTTAGTAGAGCCAAGAGATACATCACTCTGCACACATGGGTAGAGTATAATGTAAGTAATTTTCAAAAGACTTGGAGTGGAAAGCTTTGTAAACACTCTACAGACCTTCTCTTTATCCGATATGGGACAAACATTTATACTTAATAATAGTACTGGTGCACTAGAGCGCACCTCTTATTTGAAATACTTCAACATACATCACGGGGGCTCACACCTTCCTAGGACAACCATAAGCTTACAGAAGTACTGGTGCACCCCTCTTATTTGAAAAACTTCAAGATACATCATGTGGGCCCAACACCTTCCTAGTAAGACCGTAAGCTTACAGCTGGAGTGCACCTCTTATTTACCATGAACCTCAATCCCTTTTGCATCATATTACCCCATAACGGTTATATTACCCCAATTCCTGTACTTCCCACGAAACACCTTTTTTCAGCTAAAGCTTAATTTTCGTTTCCAAACTCAAAACGCCAGATGCCTAGAAAGCTCTGATTTCTCTTATCTCCCTCAACCTTCCTTTTTCTTTTCTTTTTTTTTTGTCAGAATCCATTTCATGAGGTGAAATTTCCTCTTTTCATTGTTCATCTCCCATGGAGTCGTTCTGAATCTTCTCAATTTTCTTCCCCATTAAAGTTGGAATCTTAAATAGGTAATGGAAATACTGGCATATTGGCTTTGGTTCCTTCCATGAACTTCGTGTGTCTTCCAACTCTTCCACATGGCAGGTTTCTTTTCAAAATTTCTGACCATTGGATCCCATTGACCCCCAATGGAGGGGCAAGGTATGTAAATGGCAAGAGCTGAATCTTGCATCCAACATTTCCTACCAAGCCGTCCAACTCCTCCAGCTCAATACTCACCATTACGCTTTTATGAACTTCTACTCTTAGTAGCCTCAACACTGCCACAGAACACCTGAGAAGACCTTTGAGATTAGCAACTTGGTCTGAGGAGGCTTCACACATATACAAACCTGTGATGTTTAGAAGTGCTAAATGCTCCTGTGGGAAAATTTTTCCACAGATGGGAACATGGGCTCAGGTCCCACCAGCTTTTGATGGACATTCCAATAGTCCCAAAGTGTCTTCTTCCAGCTTCCTGCAAGTGGTCTACCTAGTTCAGATGTGGCAGTCAACCATGCTCGATCCAGGCTGTTTCCCGACTCCTCTCTCTCTCAGCTTGTTTCTTATCATAGAAGCATCAGCCCATTGTCCTGACTCTGAGTACATGTTTGCCAGCAGCACATGGTATCCACAGTGAAAAGGGTCCAATTCAAACACCTTCTCAGCTGCTACCAACCCTGCTCCAATGTTCCGTTGTACTCGACAAGCGCCAAGCAGAGTGCCCCACGTGCATGTATGCGGCACGACCGGCATTTTCTCTATGAACTCAAATGCCTCTTGTACGAGTCCATTGCGGCTTAGTAGATCCACCACACTGGAAAAATGCTCTATTCTCGGTGACATTGAATACTCTCTGGTCATGAGATCAAAATACCAACGACCCTTCTGTACATTCCCAGCATGGCTGCAACCTGATATAAGGCCGAGAAAAGTAACAATGTCAGGACCTAGTCCCAACAGCTGCATTGCCAAGAAAAGCTTTGTCAGCTTCCTCTGCATTTCCGTGCATTCCATAACCCCAAATCATGGAATTCCATGAAACTGTGGTTTTAACACTCATCCTATCAAAAATCAGACGAGCCATCTTTATGTCACCGCATTTTGCATACATGTTTATCAGTGCAGTTCCGACAAAAACATCGGATTCATACCCAGTTTTACAAACGATGGAATGAATCCACATACCGCAGCTTAAGGATGCTAAATGTGCACATGCAGGTAGGATAGAAAGTAGGGTGATTGAATCAGGAGCCACACTTTCAATCTTCATTTGGTGAAAAACTGCTATTGCATTGTCCAGCAAGCCATGACGAGAATACTCAGGAGATCATGGTGTTCCATGTAACTGTGCTGAGTTTATTAATTCCACCAAATACCAAATTTGCCCGGTCGAAATCACCAAACCCTGCATACATTGCTATCAGTGAGTTCACAACAAACTCATCTTTATCTAACTTCAAGTGAATTGCATAGTCATGTATGTATTTTCCTTCATTCCCAAATCCTCTCCGAGAAATGGCTTCAATAATTCCCACCATGGTGGTCGCATCTGGTGCTATGCCATCCTGTTGGAGCATGTGATGAAAGAGATTCAAAGATGTCCCTGGAAATCCATTTTGGCAACATCCAAATATCATCGTGTTCCATGACACTACGTTCCTTCGATGCATCTTAGAGAATAATAAGCATGCCACATTTAGCAACTTGCATCTAATATACAATTCCAATAGTGCAGTGGTAACAACGACGTTTGGCTCAAACTGGTTCCTGATTATATAAGCATGAATTGTCTTCCCCTGTTTCAAATCTGATTGTTGTGTACATACAAGCAGTGCATTGATGAAAGTGACTGGCATCACATTCGCATGCCTCAAACTGCATTGTTCGGAAGAGTTCCATTGCTTGATTGCAGCATCTGTTATGGGCATACACAGAAAGCATCGTATTCCAGCTCACCCTATTAGTATTATTTCTCCTATAAGCAGAATCATTGAAGCAACTACGAGCAGTCTCAACATTCCCGCCTTCCCCATACGAAGCAATAAGGGAACTAATAACAAAGGCATTTGAATCAAGTACCTGTCACTATAACTAGACAATGGATACACATTATATGTTCTTCTGGATGTCCTCTCAACAGCTTAAGAGCTTGGAGAGCACTCACAAGCAAATCAGAGCTGACAGTCCTCTCAACCATGCGGGTGCACTTGAACAAGAATAAAGCCTTTTGGGGCTGCCCATTCTGAACATACCCATCAATCAGAATGTTCCAAGAGACAAGATTTCTAACACGCATTCCATCAAACAGATGATCTGCAGAATCCATGTCTCTGCATTTGCAGTACATAAGAAGAAGTGAATTCTCAACGTAAATGTTCAGAGAGAATCCACACTCAACCATAAACTTGTGGATTGATTTACCATCCTCGATCGCATCTCCTGCCTGAGCACAAGCCTGAAGTGCCGTCTCCAGTGTGACAAGATCAGGGCAGAATCCTTCCGCTTGCATACGATGAAATGTCCTCAACGCCTCGTGAGCATACCCATTTCTGCTATACCCTGACATCATCGCATTCCAAGACACCACATCTCTCCTGGACATTCTCTCGAACAAACGCTTAGCGAATTCAATGTTCCTGCTCTTGTTGTAGAAAACCAGAAGAGAATTATACAAGAACACGTCATTAACATCTCCAACTCCTCCGTTTGCCTGCCGCCGAAAAACATAACCATGAACACACCTTCCAAGGCGCCTCCAATCTCCATTGTCGGAAGAAGAAGACGAAGATGTTTGAAGCAAAATGGAGAGAGTCAATGAATTGGGCCCCACGCCACAGGATTGCATCCGAGCAAACCCGGACAAAACTTCATCCATGTGACCATTTCGATAGTAGCCAGACAACATCGCATTCCACGCAGCTACGTCTTTCACAGTCATTCCATCGAATACCATGCGTGCGCTACCGACGTCAGAGCATTTGGAGAGTGCATCGACAAGGGCGGTTGCAACAACGATATCTGCTCCGAAGCCGAATTTGAAGATTTGCGTTTGAAGGGCGGTTGAGAGAGGGAGAGAGGATAGAGAGATGGAAGATTTGAGAAGGAAGGGGAAGGTGTGCCGGTTTGGTTTGATGCCTTGCCTTGACATTTGGAGATATAAGATAAGGATGTGATGGAGAGATGCTCCTGCCCTGCAACAGGCCCTCATCTGGAAATTCCATTGGGACGTTTGAGAGGGTATTGTGAATGTGATGGATCTTTTCAGGTTCTGGACTCCTAATTTGAGAGATGGCCCACCATGATGAGCGGCTGGGGAATAGCCTCCCATCAGGAGAGCACACCTTGTTTCTCAAAGCTCCAGCTGCATGGCTAGTGGAGATTCTCTCTTTAGTTCCAAACCAAATTAAATAAATAAATAAAAAAAAAAAGGGTTTTGGTAGAAGGTGGGGCTTCACATTGAAGGTTTCCAATAGGTGTAAAATGTTCACAACCGATACGAAATGGGCATGTATCACTACCACCCGGCCTAGGCCGGGCAAAGTTTCACACACAACCCGCCAACCCAAACGAAAAAAAATCATTGTTTCGATCCAGTCTCATTGTGTTGGGTCACTAATGGGTTGGCTCATCAAGACCCGTTAAGATAATGGGTGGGATTAGTGTTTCACCTCCAAACCTTATTTAACGTGTTCGTTAGTGAGAATATTTTGGTAATTATTTTTAGTCGGTGTGAAATCCCTTAGACGCTGAGAATATAGCAATAAGACTCTCTCTCTCTCTCTCTCTCTCTCACACACACACACTTGGGAGTTTTCTCTATCTTTTTTTGCCCACACCCCATATGGCCATGGTCCAAAATCTCTGTTGAACCAAGCCCCTTTTGCCCACGAAAGCATGATCCATTTATTTAACGGGTTAAATGGGTTGGGTTGCGGGTTACCCGTTAAATTAACGAATGGGTTTGGGTTTCTAAATTTTGGCTTGTTAGTTAATGGGTCAGATTTGGATGAGGGCATTTTTGACACGACAGTAACACGGTTCAACATGAACAGTCACCAGGCCTAACCCCAACCCATATGATACTATATTGCCCCTTTCCCCTGCTGCATGGGGTTGTTACATAAGGATACAGTCGTTCATGGGGATACAGATTCGTGTCGGAGCAGGAGAATGGCTGTCATGGACTCAGTCCTGGCAGGGGCTGTGGGGATGTATGGGTTTTATCGACGCCCCCCATCTATTTTAGCCTATCATTTTAGGGTATAAGCTTAAAAATGAGGCAGATCTAACCTATCTAGAGAAGGGGATCTGTGGAACCCCAGTATGATGTGTGTTTTATACATGCTGACCGCACCATAAGACACTGGTGGGGATTGAACAGATTGGATGGCAAATAAAGATCATGGTGCGCCCTAGGAAGGTTTCAATGGTAGGCATCATTGTAACCTTTGCTTTTTGTGGTGTGGTCTACTCAAGCCTTCCATCTGTCTCCTTTTGGGCTCATGCCCTAAAATGATCTATCAAAATGGATGGACCGCATGGATAAAACACATACATCACGGTGGGCTCCACACAGAGCCCCCGCCATTTCGGTCAGTCTCTAGCTAGGTCTTGGTGGGGGTAGTACCCAATTAGCATTCATGTTTATCCTTCATCCAGGGCTATGTGATCTTATGAACAAGGTGGGTGGAAAATAAACATCATTGTAGGCCCTATGAATGTTTAATGGTGAGTGCCATTTCACTGTTGCTTATTGTAGTGGGGTCTACTTGAGCCTTGAATCTGCCTCATTTTTTAGCGCATGACTTAAAATGATCTGAAAAAAATATAGATGGATCGAGTGGATAAATCCCATACATCACTGTGGGACCCACAGAGCCCGTGTCTGGACTGAGACGGTCCGGGCCGGGGCAGGACGCAATCCACTTCCTAGTATTTTTGGTTCACTTATATTCATAGTTCACACTACGTGATGAATGGTCGTGATCTCTGACTTGCGTGCCATCCATGACTGAGGCCCAACAATGTAGCCGTGATGCAGAACTCAGGGGCTTACTTAGAATTTCAATGGAGAATAGTCGAGCTAGTGCGATTTACTCTAGGAGTGTTTAAACCGGCAATTCACGCAGCATGTGGCAACATTGTAAATAGGTGCATGATCTGGCTCATCCATCAGGTGAGCCTCACTGTGACCATGTCCCACTCCTCTCATCAGGTGGACGGGCCTGATTTGGTGTTGGAAGAAAGATAATGGTCATTGGTCTGTGTTCAATGTTCACGGGTGGTCCACTTCATGCATGAAAATTGTTGATTTTTGGAAGAGGTCATCACGGTGGGACTATAGTTAAGAAGCTTAGGGCTCGTTTGGTTGCAGAATTCAGGTTCTAAATAAAAATGAGATTCCACTGCTGGGATCCAAAGTTGCAGAAACTAGAAAGGAAACCATGTTCGCTATGGAACTTGCTGTTGGGTTGAAAATTGTGTAATCTAGATTATGTTCCAACCGTTGCTTGTGCCATGGTCCACTTGGGCTTTGGATCTGCCAGAGAACCTGACCCCTCGCCTGTTGTAGTCCCACAAGATAGATGGCTGGGTTGGATGGCAAATAAACATTATACTGGGCCCTAGGAAGTTTTTAATGGTGGACGTTCAATCAACATTAGTTTTCCTGTGGTGTGGTCCACTTGAGATTTAGATCTGCCCCATCTTTTGTCTAATGCCCTTAATTGAGCTTTCAAAATGGATGGACCGTGTGGATATAAAACACATATATCATAGACTGCGCAACGCATATATAAAGGTGGGTGGCACTAACTTCATCCTCTTTTCCCTTCCGAATTCATAGTCCATACAATGAATGGTCAAGCTCATTTCTAGAAATAGGTCTCATCAAGAACTCTTGCCGTAGATTTGTTCAAGCCCATCATGGATTGAGCACGTTTAGAAAAAAGAATCACTTTTATCAGAAAATCCTACCCATCCTAGGCATGGCTCAAAAAATAAATGGCTCCAAAACAAAAGTCCAATTTGTAGATGGACCACCTCATCCATTCAGTGTGATTTTAACAATAAATCCAAAGAAATGTATGCTGAATCTAGAGGTGGCAATGGGCAGGACTGCCAAAAAGGGCTAGCCCAATCAAGGAAAAAGTGAAATGATTAAAGGCTTAAGATAGTCCTAATCTAAGAATTTTATGGAGGTATTCCTTCCATCACACGACAAGTCCCAACGACTAAATAGTTTTGATCATTGATAAGGTAGTGGGGCATGGAACGGGAGAAGAGATCACGATCATCTTCTCAAGCATACCCCTTGAGTCCACAAGAAAATATAGGAAATCTCTAAAAAGAGAAATAAAATTAATATTATTGATGAAAGTTTGTTACTTGCAATATATCTTATACTCATATAAGAAAATAAAATCCTATACTCTACTTTGACTCGAAATATAACACTTTTTTTTTTCTTAATGAAATAGTAAAATGTAATAATAAAAAGAAAGATGTCTAATTCTACTAGAACTTATAAACAACCTTTAGATGGTTAAAATAAGGGCTTTGGACCACAATCAGACTCTTAAAACCTTGAAAATGAAAAAAAAAAAACAAAAAAGAAGAGAAACTTATTAAAATAAATTATAATTTAACTCCTAAAACAATTGAATTTTGCAAAATTGCTTTTGAGCCAAGTGACTTTTGAGTAGTCGGCCAGGGTGTAGAACTCATCGATAACTTTTCAGTGGTATATTGTCATAGACGCTCACCTAACATAGGGTGACCAACAAGGCAACAACAATGGAACTAGACCAAAATTGAAGGCTCAAACCCAAGTTCTCCTAGAATTTGAACCCTAGGAACCTTAGAGCTCCAAATCCCCTAAAACCGGAACCTTAAGAGCCCTAGAGCCCAAAATTCCTGAAAACCTGAACCCAAGGAACCCTAAAGCTTAAATTCTTGAAAACTTGAAGCTTTAAGCACTAGGAAGCCTTAAAACCTGAAACCTTAAACCTCCAAGAATCGCAATTCCCAAAAACCCACCAGAAACTCCTCAAATCGATCCAAGCTGTCCTAATACCTGCCTTTCTTACTACTCAATCTTCTTAAGGTGGTGTGACAGACTGAAGTATCTCTGAATAAGGTGATGTATAGCTCATTGAAAGCTCATCAACTTTTCAACAAGTCAAACATCACTCAAATCTGACAAGTATTGAAAGAGATCCAAGCAATTTACTGAAGCTGACTCTGCAAGAAACGTGGGTCACACCATAAAACTTTTAGCCCTACTTCTCAAGAGTCAAATGACCTCCAAACAAGGTGATTCCAATCTTATTGGAAAGCTTACATAATTATCTTTCAATGAGCCTAAGATAAAAAAAAAAAAAAAAAAAAAAAGAAAAAAAAAAGACATGTAACAGGAGAGATACAAGCATTTTGCTAAGGTTGCGTGCTGAAGAACACATCTGCGGGAATGAAATTCATGCCAATGCTGAAAAGAGTACTTATCATTGCCAGATTGCTCCTATCACATGAAAATACCTCAAAGGACATGAAACTATCATGGGCGAGAATTGGATTCCTACCGATTATGGCTATTTAAATAGACAATCTCATTTGAAAGGAAGAGGCCAGAGATTTGAGAGAAGTCTAGGAGCGATAGAGAGTGAGAGGAAGGCCAAAGAGGTTCGAGAGAGGTTTGAGAAGTGATAGAGAGCGAGATGGAGGCTAGAGAGATCCGGGAGAGGGCTAGAGACACCAAAGGGGAGAGAGAAAAGAGAGAGAATAGGGGAGAGAGAGAGAGAGAGAGAGGTTAACCTAGCCACCCATCATAAGCACACATTCAAGCCATCCAAACCTAGTCTCCAGAGAGAGAGAGAGAGAGAGAGAGAGGGATTAAACTAGCCACCCATCATAAGCATACATTCAAGCGATCCAAACCTAGTCTCCTGTCAATTCAAGTCTCTTCAACGGTCTATATTCGCTCGAGTAGGGAGTGGATTTGAGATATTTGACCATCCCTTCCACAAAAAATGCCAAGTCTCTCTTTTCCTTTTTCACATCTCCATAGCTCACGGTCACCTTGCGTAGTTCTAATTACACCATGGTCAAGGCCAACGTGAGCACCTCATCTCTACGGTCATGATTGTTGGTATCACTTTAGTCCTTTTTCTTTTATTTGTTATTCTTAAAAAATTGGGCGGACGTTGAGCACATCTACTCCACAGCCACAGACTTGATGTAAATATATTATAGAACTTAGTCACATCTTTGAAATATTCTAAAATCTTGTGAAGTATAGACCACACATTGTAAGGGTGAAAAAGGATGCCCAACCCTTTCCTTTTCCGTCAGTGAGGACTTCACTTAGAATCTTTGGCTATTTGGAATCTTCGGCTATACACCGATTACAGGAGTCACTTGAGTTGGAACAATGTGTGAAGATATCCCTGACTTTGAAAGAGAGAATAATTGGTAGCACCCTTGTGCTTCGTTTTTCTCATACCACTATTCAGACGTGGCTCTCTGTTGTCCACTTGTCAATCACGCCCTTCACCGTCCTATTCTTGTTATTTGTTGAAGAAACAAGGGTCGGGCCATGGTATGCTCCATTGGATCTGTCTTGATTGTTGAGTGGACATGCCGATTGATCATCTTTTAGTCGGCATGATCGGCCCAGTCCAAGCTTCAATGAGAAGGTGATGATGTCCTCATCCACATGCTACACCATTTCAATGTTAAGTTTAAAACATCCGAGCCGTGCAAAAGGTTGGACAAATCATGAACAGAAACTGAGAGAAAAACAGGTTGGCTTCCACATTGGGTGGGTCAAACCTGTATGTTGGGTCAGATCATAATTCATCATTTAATACTTGATGATGTGATCTGCCTGATGGGTGGACCCAACTAATTTCCCCAACAAGGGATCTTCATGGAGGGTTCCACCCATTAGAATCATCAAACAAACTGATGCTTTGACATCACAAGCAATCCAAGGAGAGGCCTATCGAATAGAAGTTTCAAATTGAAGACTAGACCTATTTTGATCTCCAGCTAGGTCCTGACTGTTAAGTAGTTTCAAATTGAAGACTAGACCTATTTTGATCTCCAGCTAGCTCTTGACTGTTAAGTTCATCTTTTATGCCATTGATTAAATGGTTAGACAGCATGATTTTTGCACCATAGCTTGCTTCTAATTGTGCAAATGCATGAACGGTCCAAGTCAATGATCCTCTGTCCCAGAAACCCTTGGGTGCATTAGCATTCCCCACTGGAGAATTCATACATTGTACTCCCAAGAAGTAAAATATAGAGAAGGAATTCACAATACAGAGAATATTACTCCGAGTGCCTTCTTTAGCTAAAGAGATGGCTTCTAATTCAGCATCAAACAGAATATTTACAAGGCTGCTGACAGTGAAGCTATAAGTGGAAAGTTTACAATGTTGACGAAAGCTCGCAGTTCCTTTACCCTTTATGGTATTCCACGTCTTTGAGCTCATGAGAGATTATACCTGAATTCCTTTGTTTTTGGGATTTTGGTTCGCAGAACATCTTCGCATTCTATCACCTCACTTTGACAGTGATTCTTTAACTACATCCAATTGCTTTTTTCAACAGTCCCATTCTACTTAGGATATTGATATACTTCTAAACAATTGCTGGGAACTGCTGCACCCATTTCACAAAACAACTGCTCCACATGTTATCCGGGAAGGTAATGCAACAACAGGCTTGATTGCAGAGGGATGAGTAACAGAGCATTCATATTAGATTATTCGCCTGCCTCACTTCTGAGTATCTTTGCTATATTAGAAACAATACATTGTACAGAATCACTTTAGTAATTAGTTTATAGCAATCTTACTCTTCCACCATTTTTCTTCCTCTTCTTCTTTACTGAACTGATTGGCGTTTCTCACGTCTTAGCTGCTACATCTATTGCTTGCTCATCTTTCTTTTCACCTTATAAAACTTGCCTCATTTATCAATAATCTCCGCACGAACATGTCCCACCTATGAAAAGATGGAAACGGCATGAATCTCTTAGTACAATCTCTCGCCCTTCTACTTGTGAGACAAATTTCATCCAATTATGACAATCCCCACACACTCGAAGGTTCTTAATCACCCTGATGATACCCTTTCCTGGTCCACTCTGCAATAGACCGAACGAAACAGCCAGCTTCTCACTATGAGAAGCAATGATCGCTTCCTTCTGCAAATCATCAACATCATGAAGAACATACTCCGTCATGGGGAAATAGCCCATGCCTCTACATTCTCCATCCAATGACTCCAGCTTCTCATAAATCTCCTTCCAATGTGGATGAAAAACATCTCCCGCCACAAAAACATGCCGTCTGTTCCCGACCTCGATCCAGCTGCTCCCAACTTCCTGTTTCTTCAGCCCTTTATCTTTCAACCACCTCCTCACTCTCACTGCATCACTCCACATGCCAAAGGCAGCATAGAGATTCGAGAGAAGTATGTGGGTAGTCTCATCTTCAGGTTCTAAGTCTAGAATTTTCATCGCGGCATGCACACCAAGATCAAGTTGCTTATGTGCATGGCATGCTCCAAGCAACACTTTCCACAGAATCAAGCAAGCACCTTGCTTGAGTTCGAGGCAAGAAATGCCGGCGTCAACCCATGTTTTAGCGATTCCAAACTGACCCAAACGACCGAATAGATCAACCATGCAAGCGTAGTGCTCAACGCTAGGATTTACATGGTGGTTCTTGCTCATGGAATTGAAATAATGAGTCCCTTCATTGACAAGACCAGCATGAGCACAAGCTGTAAGTACCCCCAGAAATGTTACAGAGTTAGGCTTGATACCCTCTGCTATCATCCTCTCAAAGAGTTGGAGAGATTCAGTAACCCATGCCATGATGTGCGCACCCAGTGATCATGGCGGTCCACTGAAAACACATCCCTTCTGGCCATCCTTACAAAGATGCTCGATGCATCACTGATGCTACCACATTTCGAGTACATGGACACCAATGCATTATTGATTGACAATGAAGAAGTTTGAAGACTACAATGGTGATACCGGTGTTTTATGACAAAAGCATGTAACTGCTTGCCCAGCTGTATTGAAGCTGATCTACCACACGCAGTGAGAAGAATCGAGAAAGACAAATGATCATATTGCAAGCTCTGCTCAAGCATATCTAGAAAGAGCAAAATCACATCATTGTAATGACCATTGATGGAATACCCATCCATCATCGCATTACAAGAGTAGGAATCTTGCTTGTTGATGCCCTTGAAGATCTTCTCGGCATCTGCCAGCTTATTACACTTAGCATACATTGTAAGGATGGAGTTATATGTTGAAGTGCCCACCACTGCATGGGCAGACCGCCTTATTACATGGCCATGGATCTCCCTACCCCATCTCCAACATTTTGACATGGATGGATGTGATGACACTGCGCCAAGAACAATTGTAAAGCTATGATCATCCGGTTCATATCCTGACAATGGCATTCTTGTAAATAGCTCAAAACAGTTTTCTAACTGCTCATTCTGCACAAAACTTGCAAGCATTGAATTCCAACTCACAATGTCCTTGCATGGTAGTCTCTCAAAAACCCTTCTCGCTTTCGCTGCTTCCCCGCACTTAGAATACATTGTAATGAGTGAATTGGCAATGCTTGTATTGTCTTCAAGTCCTGATCGGATCATTTGAGCATGAATTTCTCTTCCATGCTTTAAACCCGAAACAGAAGACACAGCACTGAGCACACTGAGAAATGTTATGCGGTTTGGTTTCGCACTAGATTCTAACCTGAGCAGTCTACGAAACAAATCGATGGCGCTTTTTTCATCGTCATTCTGTTCATGTGCAGCCACAATAGCATTCCAAGAAACTATGTTTTTCCAAGAGATTGTTTTGAACATTTTGTTTGCATCGTCCAAAGTCCCGCACTTGGCATAGAACGTAATGAGAGAATTCCCCATCGTCGTCATGTTGACCAATTCATCTTTGACAATCTTTCCATGTATCGTCTTCCCATGATCAAGTGCCCTGACGGAACCACAAGCATTGATCATACTGGCATAAGTGTGCTCTGTTGGGGCCACTAGTCCCATTGAGAGCATATCCGAAAACAGTTGAAAACAGTCAGTCCAATGCCTATTGAAAACATATGCAGCTATCATTGAATTCCACGTCGGGACATCATCTAGAGAAGAAAGTGGGATTTCGCGGAACACCCACACAGCATCGTCCAAGAAACCACAGTTCGAGTACATGGTTATGAGGGAGGTCCGCACACCAGCATCTGAGACAAACCCGGTCCGTAAGCACCATCCGTGAAGCTGCCTACCGATGCAGACATCTCTCAGACCAGCGCTTGCCTTGAGAAGGCTCCCCAATGCAAATTCATTGGGGCATGCGCCAGCCTCCATCATTTCACCAAACAGGTGGAATGCTTGCAGGAAATTCCCAGATCGAGTGTTGGCCGCAATAATAGAAGACCACGAAATGGCGTTTCGCTCAGGCATTTTATCGAACACTCGGTGTGCGTCATCCAATCTCCCTTGCTTTATGCAGGAGATTAAAACGTTGTTGTAGGCGAACGTGTCGAATCCAGACAGAGAGTGTTTGTTCTCTATCACGTTTAACAGATCCGAAGCATCTCGGGTTCGTTCTTGCGAGCAGAGGCTTCTGAGATCAGCCACTTGTTGGGTTAATTCGGAAGCGGAGACATTGATCGATGCTGCGTCTTCAGAAATGGAAACGAAGCATGGATTGTAGGTGAGGCGCTGAGATGCAGGTAGGTGTTTGTGAAAATGTCTGGGTGGAATGGGCTTAAGAAAGAGAAGGTGGGCATTGGCGTTGGAGCGTTGGTTGAGGTACTGAGGAAGTACTCCGGCCGCTGCTGAAACAGCTGCCATTTTTTTTTTTGCTAGATTTGTACAGACAATGCAGACTGGGGCATCGTTTCAGAAGTGTGTAGTGAAAACGGATACTGGGACACTAGATTGGACTCAGATGGACAGGGAATCGGATTGCGTCCTGAGTTACTCAGGACGCTCTTATCGTACTGAGTAAACTCAGTTGGGCCCACTGTAAATGTATGTAGTTTAGCTACACCGTCCATCCACTTTTACAGTTCATTTAAGGGGTTGAAACCAAAATTGAAGCATATCCAAAAGTTAGGTGGACCATACCACAAGAAACAGTGGGTATAATGATTTCCACCGTTGAAACCTTTATGGGGCCCACAGTGTTGTTTATTTGTCATCCAACCTGTTCACAAGATCACACAGACATTGATTAAGGGAAAAAACAAATATCAGCTTGATCCAAAACTTCCACGGCCCCCAAGAATTTTTCAACGGTACAGATTCAATTCATATTGTTTCCTGTGGTGTGGTCCACTTAAGCTTTTTATTTGCTTCATTTTCTGTTTCCAGTCATAAAATTATCTGTTAAAGTGGATGAACGGAGTGGATAAAATAGATAAATGATGGTGGACCCCACTTTACTCAGTACGCTAACTGAGTTACTCAGTACGCAATCCGCTTCCGATGGACAGTCGATTTGGTGGGACGTATTTCGGATGGGCCATGTTTTCGGACTACACCCCTGGAAGATCCTAACCATCTGATCGGTGGAGTTCTGATAGACGGCTATCAACAGATACGTTCAGGCTTCATGGTGTTGGGGTAAAAGTCCGTTTATGAGGTACATATGTGAATCAAGGGTAATTTATATTAGAGCTCACTAGATGGACGGTTTGGATGATCCAACCATTTAGCCACATCTACCTGGTCAAGAGTGTTTGATATATGAATTCTACATTAGCAATGGGATGGAAAAGCAATGGACCAACAGTACCGAAGGTTCTCCATCCTAAGCTGTAGTGGTTTTCCATCCTAGGCAGGAGCTCTGAGGGCCACCGTGATGTATGGGTTTTATCCACACCGTTCATCCACTTTGGTATATCATTTTAGGGTGTAAGCCCAGAAATAGGCAGATCCAAGGCTCAAGTGGACCACACCACAGGAAGCAGCGGTGATGATGACACCCGCCTTTGAAACCTTCCTAGGGCCCACTGTGATGGTTAATTGCCATCCAAACTGTACGTTCATAGATCACATAGACCTGGTTGAAGTAAAAATACAAATATCACCTTGATCCAAAACTTCTGTGGCCCTCAAGAAGTTTTCAACAGAAGGTGTTTAATCCCCACAGTGTGGTCCACTTGATCCTTGGAACTGCATCATTTTTTGAGCTTATACCTAAAATGATATGACAAAATGGATGGACAGTGTGGATAAAACCCATCATCACGGTGGCCACTCTGAGCCCCTCTCCCTTCCTAGATAGGGACGGGTGGGGTAGTACCCAATCCCCATCCTTCAGCTTGCCGAATAGGTAGGGGTGTAAACGAATGTAAATGAGCGAACCATACCAAACCGAATACCACAGTGTTTGGTCTAAGTTTGATAACCAAAACTCAAGTTTGAGTTTGGGTTTGGTTTGTTTACTAATCAAACGAACTCAAACGAGTTTTAATCAAACCGATCTCAAACCGTTCATGAATAGCTTGGTTCATTAACCACCCTTATATGCAACATTTTAAATGCCTATATAAATGAGATGTAGCACCTTCAGAATTCATTGTAGGTTGGATGGCGTGGTATGGTCCACTTGAGCTTTGGATAGGCTTATTGTGGGGCCCACCTTGCAACATATATTCCATATTCAAAAAAGTCAAGACGGTGAGGTTCTTACTGTGGGGCCCACCTTGATGCATATATTCCATATCCACTCTGTTCATACATTTCATCAAATCATTTCGTGGCAGGAGCTAAAAAATGAAGCAGATCCAAATCTCATGTGGACCATATCATAGGAAACAATGCTTTTTAGTTAAAAACAAACTCTATCGGGCCTAACCGAACCGAACTCATGCATGTTTGAGTTTGGTTTGATTACTAATCGAACCTAAAAACAAGGTTTGAGTTTGGTTTGTTTACTAATAAAACGAACTTAAACGAGCTTTAATCAAACTGAACTCAAACCGTTCATGAATAGTTTGGCTCATTAACCACTCCTACTAATAGGGGATCTCGTACATGTGCCTGGGACGTGCATACACATATACACGTAAATTAGGGCTGGCAATGGCCAGGTGGCTCACCCGCCCATAAAACCTGGCTTTGTGCTTATTAGCGAGCTTTGCCCTAGGCTTGGCAAAATTCCACACGACCTGCCAACCCGTATGGAACGCGCACAAAAAAATCAGTGTTTGGGTCCGGCCTTATCGTGTCGGGTCACTAATGGGTTGGCCCATCAAGACCCGTTAAGATAAATGTGTCGGGTCAGTGTTTCACTCGCGAAACCCGTTTAATCCATTAGTGAGGATATTTTGGTAATTATTTTTAGTGTGGTAAGAAATCCCTAAGAAACTAAGATAGAAAAAAGACTCTTTCGCCCACCACCCCACATGGCCACGCTCCAAAATCTCTGTCGAATTAAGCCCCTTTTCCATTTCTATGCCCACGAAAGCACGACCTGTTTATTTAACGGGTTAAACGAGTCAAGTTGCGGGTTACTTGTTAAATTAATGAATGAGTTTGAGTTTCTAGATTTTGACCTGTAAGTTAATAGCTCGGGTTTGGGTGAGGGCATTTTTGACACGACACGAATTCAACACGACATGAACGCGGTTCGACACAACCCCAGGCCTACTTGGTCCATGGATTGGGCTCGGACCTTTTTTTTTTGTTCCATCAATTTCTAGGCAGGTTAGGCCAGGGCCAATCAATTTTTCGAGCTTGGGTTGAGCTTGTTACACTAGGCCCGGCCATGCCTGGCATGGATCTAGCTCCAGCCTTAAGTTCAGTATTGGGTTGAGCCTGGCCTTGCATTGCCCAATCCAAATTTGGCCTATTACATAAGCATTGTAAAATCAAACGGCTGAAGTCCCAACTTATCTTATTACAACACCCCGGGACTGTATTCTAGCGAACTTAATGCAGGGAGGACGTGGTAGGTCAATTACCGTCTTCCTCACCGGTTGGTTCTCGTTTTCACGAGAGAAAACAAGAGATAAAAAAGGAAATAATTTTGAAATATTATTAAATAATTGATTGAATGCTTAAAACAGAATTACAATGCATATAAATAGGAAACTAAACCCTAAGTATCAGACTCCTACTCAAACAAAAACTGTTAGATAAAGAAAAACTAAACAAACTAAAATTTGGAATTACTAAAAATAGTAGATTTTTCCTTAAATCCTATTTTTTTTTGTTACAACCACACGTTTTCTAGAAAAACGGACAGACAAGTGGGTTAGTTCACCCCAAAACAAAAATTTCAATTAGAATCCATATGTTGTGCGTCTCGTAACTCCTCGTAGATAAAAAGTTATGGCCGATTTACGGTCCACCTTCTTTTGGTCCATCCATATGAAAATTGTCAATTTTTATCGACTTTTCCTTTATCTTTGTCCGGTCCATGTGCAATAGGAATGCGCTTGATCCACACCCTTCATCAGGGGGTTCTTGTCCTACATCATTCTCCCCCACTTGAAAAAAACTCATCCTCGAGTTTCGCTTCAGGTTAGGGCCATGATTAGTGTTCAACTTCATCCACGACTTTGGCTTATGATTCATGCTCATATTTTTAAACGGGCTTGGTTGGCGATACACATCCTTGGCCATTCCTTGGCATACTATAACAAACTTTGCCATCTTCTTTGTTATGTTAACATGGAAAATCGCAACATTCATTGTCATATCATCCGTATTGCTTAAGATAATCTCACCCTCATGCAGGTTAATCTTTTGCATGGTGCATAGGTCACCGGGAATTTCAACAAGTACAATCGCCTCGAATTCCTGCATTGTTAGCGTGACATCTCTTGGGATGTTCATAGATTCCATCAAACCTGATTCCACAATACTTAAAATAATTTCATACTCTTCTTCATTATCCTCCATAACTAAGGTATTGATTTCCTCCACCAACTCAAAATTATGAACAATCTCTGGGATGGCGGTGGGTTGTATTTCACGTTCTGTTCGGTCCACACGATCGTCTCCATGCGCAGACTGTTGTACGATGATGTCTTCGACCTCTTTATCGCTAGGTTCTGAATCGTCTGGTGTAGCCCTGCGGTTATCTACCTGGGGCACTTTACGAAATAGAGGGTTGTTCCGTACAGTGATCATAGGTGGTTAATAGTCGCCTTGGGCTTGGGGCAAATTTAATGCCGCTGCGATGCGGTTGAGGGTTGCCTGTATACCTTACAGGATCAATCGATTCTCCCGATGCGATGCATTGAAAGTTGCCGCCATGATATAATCCCTTGGAGCACCGTCCTTAGGATGAAGATCTAACCCTTCATTAGAGGTCATCATCCTGAGGAATAAACCTCTCTCTGATACCACTGACGTAGGGAGGACGTGGTAGGTCGATCACCGTCTTCCTCGCCGGTTGGTTCCCGTTTTCGCGAGAGAAAAGAAGAGAAAAAAAGGAAATAATTTTGAAATATTATTGAATAATTAATTGAATGCTTAAAATGGAATTACAATGCATATAAATAGGAAACTAAACCCTAGGTAAAGTATCAGACTCCTACTCAAACAAAAACTCTTAGATAAAGAAAAAACTAAACAAACTAAAATTCGGAATTACTAAAAATAGCAGGTTTTTCCTTACATCCCGTTTTTCTGCTGCAGCCGCACTTTTTCTAGAAAAACGGATAGACAAGTGGGTCGGTTCACCCCAAAATGAAATTTCCATTTGAATCCATATGCTGCGCGTCCTGTAACTCCTCTCATATCAAAAGTTATGGCCGATTTACGGTCCACCTTCTTTTGGTCCATCCATACGAAATTGTCGATTTTTATTGACTTTTCCTTGATCTTTGTCCGGTCCATGTGTGATAGGGATGTGCTTGATCCACGCCCTTCATCAGGGGGTTCTTGTCCTACATCATGAGCAATCTCATCTGTTGACAATTTTTCAGCAACAACAGATTGGCGCTGTCTGTGGAAAACGGCAAAGCTGTGTTCTCACTGTTTTTGAACTCGGCACATGATTCTAGCTCTTCCTCTCCCTACCTAATGGTGAAGAAGAAAAAGAAGGCCCCTGCTAAAGCTAAGCCCTCCCACCAGACTTTGTTTAGGGAGGAGCAAGCTCTTCAGTCGCCTTCTCTGCCCAACCAGTTCTTGCTGACCACAAGCCAACAGAGGTCACAAAGCAAGAAAGCTCGAATAGTTTCCGTTAAGAAGCAGCTCGACGCTTTAACTCAACACGTGGCTCATCTCACGACTATGGTAGAAGCACGAGGTTGGATTGACATACGCCACATGATTACAAGCCTTTGGCCGAAACCACCGAGTAGAAGTGGAGCAAGGCCAAGCTGAGCTATCAGAACACAGAGGCCGACGAGGCTCCATAAGCCGAAGTGGCCCCATATATCGACTAGGCCTTGGAGTTCTATTCATACTAGATCTCCCACCAATAATCTGTTCATAGCAGATCGTGACCATCTTTATGTTGTAGAGGCCATCTAAGACCATCCACGGTCAACAATCAATAGAGTCATCCATCAGATGAGTCATGGTTAGCATCCTACCCTTAGTTGTTCATCACATTGAGAACACAACAGGTGAATGTCCATTCTCCATTAGATGCAACTGGCCCTTTACACGTGACAATTCTCTGTGGGACCCAATCATTTCAAAGTTGTGTAGAGAAGTTGATTGTTAGCTTAGATTGGATTGGGTGGGTTAATTTGTAAGCTGAGAACTCTTTTTCCCCAAACTTCAAATTTCTTTTCATATTAGAACCGACATGAATCCTTTGAGTGATGCTTATAGGTGAGGTTTTCACCCTTCAAGTTTTCCAATTCATTTCATTACTAGTGTGTTTCTCTAATATCATTATTTGCATGATACTTATGTTAATTTTAATTATGAACTAAATCGCATATGATAACTCACGTTGAGTATTTCTTCACATTTAATTCGATAATTGGTTGTTAACTTGACATAAATCTACATGCTATTGATTTAACGTGCTTTAACATATTTTATTTGGAATGGGTTGTATTGAGTTGAATTTTGAATGGAATAATTTACTTTTAATTTGATGATGATTTGAAGAATGGACTTTATATGTGGCTTGGTTGAAGTGTTGGAGGTTGATTTGCTTGCCTTATGGAGATTTGGATTGGAAGTATTGGTTGATGTGTTTTGGAGGTTGATTTGGTTGTGAAATGGTGGTGTTTGGAGGTTGGATGCATTGCCTTTTGGAAATTGTGAATTGAATTGTTAAATCTGAGTTGATTGTATTTTTTATGGTGATATGGTGCAATGAAAAATAATATTTATACTCCAACTACTGGCCATGTAGGAATTATTTTATATAAGTTTTTGACGTAGGCTTACCATCATTTGGAGCAGTTGTGCCTACATGGTGTTTGGGGTTAAACCCATTTTCTTTGGTTTGTCCATGAAGGGACGTTTTGCCCAATATGACTTTCATGGTATCTTTCTGTAAAAATTTTTGATGGTATATTCTACTTTTTGAATCTCAATGGGCCACTAGTTTTTGAGGTTTGAAATTTTATTATATTTCAGATACTACTATTAAATTGGTGGTTTGTAAACTAGACTAATAAATGTTGGCTAATCATGCATTCATCACATTCAGGTGATCAGGTGGCTAATATGGATGTTGTGGTACCACATATATTTGTGTATACTTTCGCTGGTTCCCAGACCACTGTCAATTGATCCATTTGGATGAGCTAGTCATTTTGAGCACGGACCTATGGGTACTTTCGTTGGTGACTAGTCTTTGTTTCTTTTGCATTGTAGGTTTCCTCCACATTTGCCAGCTGGATATGCATCACCAGGCTGAAGAACATGTGCATGCATACATTCATTTAAACAAGACTAAATTGGGAATTGAATGTTTTAGTTTGGTTTTATTTATGATGAGTAAATTGGTGTTATATTTGAATCATACTTGGAATATTCTAGTTGTCTGTTTTATGTGAAATGAAATATTGTGTGTTCTTGAACTTTATGATTATGCCAATTACATTCTGTGTTATTTGATAATCTATGCTTTTCTATTATGATGTTCAGTAAACCTTGGAGGGTTTTACCTCACTATGATAACGATTGGAGTTGTCAAATCATACCAGTTGATGTAGGTGACTTGGATGAGAGCTGGATAGTGATGCAACTCAACTCTATCATTGTTTTAGTTTTCTTCAATATCATTTTTCATTTGTACATTTTATTTGGAATGAAGACATTTAGTTTGTATAAGCCCTATGGGCGACATTGGGACACTTTGAACTTATATTGGATGTGCTTTTATTCATGTCTTGGTTTGCTTCCGTTACAATATTCTTTAAAAAAAATACTTGTGAAATGTGGGTTATCTTCTTAATTAAGGTTAATACTCGGATTTTCAGAACACGGGTTTAAAAATCAAGTTACGAAAACTGAGATATTACACTAGGTTCTACATAAGAACTTATCGAGTTTGGCAATTTGAACTCTCATACTCAATTCTACAAAAGGAAAGAGCATGAACATGACTATTACAATTGACAACTTACTTGTCAGATTGAGCCCCGTTTGTAGCGCCTTCTAGAGTTGCTTTTTCTAGCTCTTCCGTGCATGCATGAATCTGCTCCTCAAGCTCCTTCGATCTTTGATGTAGAATGCTTTAGCTCCCTTGATCGGCTACCTTGCATATAATCCGCCTTTGAGGTAACCAATTAGTTGAATTCTTTACAACTAGTAGGAAGCTAATTTCCTAGAGGAATTCACCAAATGGGTCTCTCTAAGGAGTTTAGATAATGATGTGCCTATAAACTTTGTGTCTAACTCCCTAGAGAATGAGAGAGATTAAATTCATCTCCATTTGAGTGTTTGAATGCTCTAACTTGTAATGAATCACAAGGGATATGATTTGAATCTCCTAGGATTAGAGCCTAATGGTATTTGCAATAGTGGTGGCCTCTAATACACTAAAAACTCATCATCGTGCCCAAGAATCAAGTCTCTTTTAAATAGCCAAAAAGCTCCAATGGCTATAAAACGGCTCCGTCAATTAGATTAAAGCACCCTTCGATGAGATCAAACATCCCTTCGATTCGACTCTCGATGAGATCGAAGAACTGTCCAGAGAATTTTATCAAGTTGCTGAACAGACTGTTCAATGGCATCAAACATGTCTTCGATGAGATCGAAGTGCCCTTCAATAGAATCGAAGAAGTGTTCAGTGAGTTCAGATTTGTGCTGGACATAATGTTCAATGGCATCGACCAGGCCTTCGATGAGATTGAAGTCCTATCGTCGGGGACTTCGATAGGATCGAAGTGTACTCGAAGACTGTTGTTAGGGCTGTTTGGTTTACGACAGCTTTAACCTCTTATTAGTGTAACTTATCATGTTTTTTTAAGAGTTCTAAGGCTATGAATGATGACTAAAGGTTTTCTTAGTAAGATTAAGTCATCCAGCGGCTAAGGTTGTTTTGGTTCTAATGGTTAGGGTCACCAAAGTACCTTATTTACATGTTTCTTCTTTCTTATTGCTTCTTGTCCACTTGAATCTTTGGCCTTCAGCTTTTAAAGGCTCAACTGACTTCTAGACTCATGGACACACGTGATTGACAAACGAAGTGCACAAATCAGTGTACTAACAATCTCCTCCCTTATCAATTACGTGACAAAAACCTAACCTAGACTTTGTCATGGTCTATACTAATGAAAATACTAAAATAATCAAATAAATTACATGTCAAAGATAAAAAAAAAAATTTACAACTCGAATTACAAGCTAAGACATGTAACCCCTATCAATGCTCTTCTTCAATTGCTCCCCCATAATCCATCAATCCCTTGCAACAAATAGATCCTGCAAAACATAATACAACTTGTTTTGGTGGGACTTGATCTTTCTCATCGTTTTTGTTAGCAATTGACAAACTAGTTTCTTCACCTTAGTGATACATCAATTAAGTTTAGGGAAGGAGAAGTTAGAATGTCTACAGTTTAACTATAAACACATGCTGACAAGAAGAGAAATAAGGGTGTATGAACATTAATATATGGAGAATGCAAAGACAAGATCAATGACAGATATTCTTATCTAAACATAGGTGATCATGCATAATATGATCATTTCAAGATATTCATGAAAGCATAACTGACCAAGGCATAGATTAGTAAGCATGAAGTACATAATTCATAAGGCTTCAAAGGCTAAGGAAGATGACTAAAGGTCTACCTATAAAGTCTAAGTCATCTAGAGGCTAAGCTGTTTTGGTTCTAACGTTAGGGTCACTAAGGCACCTTTGATTTATCTATTTCTTCACTCTTTCATGCTTCTTTCCTTCATGCTTCTTTTCTTCATATGTCTTTGGTCTTCAGCTTCCAACAGATCAACCGACTTACTAACACACAAACTTACATGATTGACAAACAGGTGCACAATTAAGTGCACTAACAGACTCCTATCAGGCCCTTTAGGAGGGTGAGCCATTGCATGCGACGTTGTTACGATTAACATGCTCATTAAATAAGAGACGTGCTTGTAACGATTATAGAAGACTTATCGGGTGAGCGTATCCCATCTCACAACCAGATATGATCTCATCTGCGAAGCCGTCTCTTACAGTCCTTAAAAAATGGGAGATTTCCCCAGAGTGTTTGGCGAGTCAATAGTGATTCAAAAGATTCCGGATACTAAAAGGTCGAGTTGTTATACAAGCCAACCTGGATTCGATCCCGAGCCAGAATTGTAGAGGGATGGCTGAACCTACATCGGGTCCCATTCTACACAACGATTGGAATAAAAAGAATGGGAGATCTGATCTATATGAACGATAAATCAGTGTTAAGGGTCAAATCCCTACAACACTTCAAGCTATCACCATTCAAGCTGGTCAAATGGAGGTGGTTTGATCCGGATCATCCAACACTTGGAAGTTGATAAGGTGGGCCATCAAGAGGTGTTAGATGACCACGTTTGATAGAGATCATCCCTTGAGTTTCTTGAACTCTAGTCTAATTGCCTCTATTAGAGGAATTCTAGAGGCACCGGGCCAGATCTTTGGTGGGCCATAAGATCTCTGCAGATGATCAACTACGGAAAGAAGATCTGAGAAGCCGGTGAACCCATAGCTCTTTCTTTTCAAACCAAACCCCAATTTTTCAAGGAAAAGGTTACATACTCGGAAAGCCCGCATAAATAATTCTGAAGGATTTAGAAGCCCAGCGAGAGGCTTCCACTACTTCAAGAAAGCTATAAAAGGAACATCTGAAGAAGTGCTCGAAGCCCCACACCAAACAGATATATCTACATATGTACTTTACTTTTATGTCTATTTTACTTTTCCTAGCCTAGTTCATTATTGCCCATCGGCTCCTGCTGCATTACGTTTATCTTAGGAGTAGATTAAATATCTACAACCCTAAGTTGTCAGATCTCGATGTCCATCTGAGTTTCAATTTAATTGTTTACACCCTGGTCATATCCTGTTGACCACCCGCCTCGATCGTCTGTTTTGATAGGTGCATCATGTATTTATCTTTTTTTTTTCACTTTAATATTAAGAGTGCAAAGCACGATGGTTATAACAAGGCCAATACATTAATAAAGATTGATCGTGTTTATGCTAGTTTTTACCTTATTATGTGTGAATCTTTTACTCTAATTGAGGAATACCATGTTAAAACACCGGTGAAATAGAAAGTCCTTAAACCGGCTGATTCCATAATCGCCGGTACAAGACAATAAAGAACCCATTCATAAGGGTTAACCCCTTCTCTTGCTCAAATCGCCTGAGTACAACACACACTTACAAAATAATGGGTGATCGAGGAGACTTTGGGTTCCGATTCAGTCTCCAATTTGTCTGTCTCGACCCAGGGGTACTAACCAATTCAGTCAATGTCCTAAGTCTAGTAGACTTTGGTACGCCTGCAAAATCATACACACACATATATTTCCAATCCAGGTCCTCGATCACACAAGTGGCTTTGATCGGCTAAATTGAGAGCAACACCTTCTATAACTTAGAGCCCACGGCATGGATGCACAAGTCACGATATATATATATATATATATATATATATATATATATATATATATATATATATATATATATATATATATATATATATATATATATATATATAGGGAAATGGTACTATGAGGTCGACCTCATGGGAAGTTCCCATGAGGTCGAGTTGTGTGGGCCCCACAGTGATGTGGATAGGACATTTGCCCCATCAGTTAGATGCACCATTACATGGTGGACCAAGGGCTTAAAAATTAGATCAATCCATGAATTAGGTGAGCTACACCATATACAACATGTGAGAGGGGTTATTCACCCATTAAAACATTTATGATAGATTATTGGGCCCACTGAGATGTGGTTGACAAATCTAGCCCATCCATTGTGTGCGTCCCAATTGGATGAGGGGTTAGACCATGTTTCAGCCGCATCCAAAACTCAGGTGGGCCCCACCAAGTGTTTTAGATGTTTTAGGCATATCTTCGCATGGTTTTAGATGGAATGGCCCACCTAATTTTCATATACGGCTCATTTTTGGGATATCCCATCACCTAAAGGGGACTCATCAAATGCACGATGTTGATGCCCAGCCCACATCTCAGTGGGACCCACATAGCTTGACCTCATGGGAACTTCCCATGAGGTTGACCTCATAGTACCATTTCCCATATATATATATATATATATATATATATATATATAGAGAGAGAGAGAGAGAGAGAGAGAGAGAGAGAGAGAGGAATGCTCACCTACGAACCATCTCTCAAGAGAAGTCGTGAGAGATTTCTTAGGGCTCATCACACGTGATGTGTCCCTAAAATCTGAGCCGTCCATGTGATGCAACACCCCAAAAAACCTCTAGGGCCCAACTTTCAACTTGATCCAGAACTTTGGTAGGCCATAAAAAAGAAAGAGAGGCAAATCAAGGGAGGAAACTGTTTCCATTTGTCATGGCCCATCAGATTTGTGAACCAGGTTGAAATTTGGGCCTCGGGGGTTTTTCGGGGTGCTGCATCACATGGACGGCTCAGATTTTAGGGACACACCACATGTGATGAGCCCTAAGAAATCTCTCACAAGTTCTCGTAAGAGATGGTTGTAGGTGAGCATTCCTCTCTCTCTCTCTCTCTCTCTCTCTCTCTCTCTCTCTATATATATATATATATATATATATATATATATATATATATATATATATATATATATATATATATATTAGTCAGTCCTAACTCATATGTACAACATACTCTAAGGTGGTGGTGAGTTACGTAAGGTTGTCCAAGGCCTCAATCCAATCTCAACTTGTCTTGGTGGAGGTTGAAGATTTTTAGCCACAGCACAACCTAAGCTCATTCCTGTCCGAGTTGGACCAGTTTTGTTGGATCGATTCCAACCCAAGTTGTCTGATCGACCTTTTCACTGGCGCACTGGAAACTTGTGTTTTGGTGCAATGCTTTTGTATTTCTCATATGAGGCCAGTTCCCTTAAATGTCTTTGTAAAATAAGCAATGTTTTATGATTTATTCACCCACGTGTTATATGAGGCTTGGATCCAAGCAAATCCTTGTGTAAATACAAGCAAATGGGTAATTATTACTTATCATTTAATTTCTATACTTTTTATAACGACAATTTTGTTTTTTTTTCACTAAAATAGAGGAGGGTACAAATTTTTTGTGGGGCCCACTATGATACATGTGGCTTATCCACACCGTCCATCCATTTTGCAAGGTGATTTTAGGGCATGGACCCAAAATTGAGTCAAATCCCGAGCTTAAATGGACCACGCCACATGAAATAGTGGTTTGAATATATATCATAAAAATTGTTTATGACTATGACTTCCTATGGTGTGGGTTACTTGATCTTTGGATATACCTCTTTTTGGGCTCATCTTCTAAAATGTTTTGGTAAAATAGATGGACGGCATGAATATGTCGCATAGATCACAATGGGCACCACAAATGTATGGCTATCCTTTTTTGAACTTATTTACAGGGAATAAATACTCTGCCTATCAAAGACTGGGAAAGGTAATAATTACCTACTTGCATCCATTTACCCCTTATGCACAATTAATTACCTCTGTGGGCTAGATCACCATATTGAATGTATAAAATCTAATCCTGTCATTAATTGAGCTCAACCATAATGACCAGATTCCCTCAAAACAAGGCTATACAATTATTAGGTGGGCAACACCATAGACAACAATCCAGGAATCTCAAAATTCAGATGTCCCATACAATTATACCTGAATTCCTTTGTTTTTGGGATTTTGGTTCGCAGAACATCTTCGCATTCTATCACCTCACTTTGACAGTGATTCTTTAACTACATCCAATTGCTTTTTTCAACAGTCCCATTCTACTTAGGATATTGATATACTTCTAAACAATTGCTGGGAACTGCTGCACCCATTTCACAAAACAACTGCTCCACATGTTATCCGGGAAGGTAATGCAACAACAGGCTTGATTGCAGAGGGATGAGTAACAGAGCATTCATATTAGATTATTCGCCTGCCTCACTTCTGAGTATCTTTGCTATATTAGAAACAATACATTGTACAGAATCACTTTAGTAATTAGTTTATAGCAATCTTACTCTTCCACCATTTTTCTTCCTCTTCTTCTTTACTGAACTGATTGGCGTTTCTCACGTCTTAGCTGCTACATCTATTGCTTGCTCATCTTTCTTTTCACCTTATAAAACTTGCCTCATTTACCAATAATCTCCGCACGAACATGTCCCACCTATGAAAAGATGGAAACGGCATGAATCTCTTAGTACAATCTCTCGCCCTTCTACTTGTGAGACAAATTTCATCCAATTATGACAATCCCCACACACTCGAAGGTTCTTAATCACCCTGATGATACCCTTTCCTGGTCCACTCTGCAATAGACCGAACGAAACAGCCAGCTTCTCACTATGAGAAGCAATGATCGCTTCCTTCTGCAAATCATCAACATCATGAAGAACATACTCCGTCATGGGGAAATAGCCCATGCCTCTACATTCTCCATCCAATGACTCCAGCTTCTCATAAATCTCCTTCCAAAGTGGATGAAAAACATCTCCCGCCACAAAAACATGCCGTCTGTTCCCGACCTCGATCCAGCTGCTCCCAACTTCCTGTTTCTTCAGCCCTTTATCTTTCAACCACCTCCTCACTCTCACTGCATCACTCCACATGCCAAAGGCAGCATAGAGATTCGAGAGAAGTATGTGGGTAGTCTCATCTTCAGGTTCTAAGTCTAGAATTTTCATCGCGGCATGCACACCAAGATCAAGTTGCTTATGTGCATGGCATGCTCCAAGCAACACTTTCCACAGAATCAAGCAAGCACCTTGCTTGAGTTCGAGGCAAGAAATGCCGGCGTCAACCCATGTTTTAGCGATTCCAAACTGACCCAAACGACCGAATAGATCAACCATGCAAGCGTAGTGCTCAACGCTAGGATTTACATGGTGGTTCTTGCTCATGGAATTGAAATAATGAGTCCCTTCATTGACAAGACCAGCATGAGCACAAGCTGTAAGTACCCCCAGAAATGTTACAGAGTTAGGCTTGATACCCTCTGCTATCATCCTCTCAAAGAGTTGGAGAGATTCGTAACCCATGCCATGATGTGCGCACCCAGTGATCATGGCGGTCCACGAAAACACATCCCTTCTGGCCATCCTTACAAAGATGCTCGATGCATCACTGATGCTACCACATTTCGAGTACATGGACACCAATGCGTTATTGATCGACAATGAAGAAGTTTGAAGACTACAATGGTGATACCGGTGTTTTATGACAAAAGCATGTAACTGCTTGCCCAGCTGTATTGAAGCTGATCTACCACACGCAGTGAGAAGAATCGAGAAAGACAAATGATCATATTGCAAGCTCTGCTCAAGCATATCTAGAAAGAGCAAAATCACATCATTGTAATGACCATTGATGGAATACCCATCCATCATCGCATTACAAGAGTAGGAATCTTGCTTGTTGATGCCCTTGAAGATCTTCTCGGCATCTGCCAGCTTATTACACTTAGCATACATTGTAAGGATGGAGTTATACGTTGAAGTGCCCACCACTGCATGGGCAGACCGCCTTATCACATGGCCATGGATCTCCCTACCCCATCTCCAACATTTTGACATGGATGGATGTGATGACACTGCGCCAAGAACAATTGTAAAGCTATGATCATCCGGTTCATATCCTGACAATGGCATTCTTGTAAATAGCTCAAAACAGTTTTCTAACTGCTCATTCTGCACAAAACTTGCAAGCATTGAATTCCAACTCACAATGTCCTTGCATGGTAGTCTCTCAAAAACCCTTCTCGCTTTCGCTGCTTCCCCGCACTTAGAATACATTGTAATGAGTGAATTGGCAATGCTTGTATTGTCTTCAAGTCCTGATCGGATCATTTGAGCATGAATTTCTCTTCCATGCTTTAAACCCGAAACAGAAGACACAGCACTGAGCACACTGAGAAATGTTATGCGGTTTGGTTTCGCACTAGATTCTAACCTGAGCAGTCTATGAAACAAATCGATGGCGCTTTTTTCATCGTCATTCTGTTCATGTGCAGCCACAATCGCATTCCAAGAAACTATGTTTTTACAAGAGATTGTTTCGAACATTTTGTTTGCATCGTCCAAAGTCCCGCACTTGGCATAGAACGTAATGAGAGAATTCTCCATCGTCGTCATGTTGACCAATTCATCTTTGACAATCTTTCCATGTATCGTCTTCCCATGATCAAGTGCCCTGACGGAACCACAAGCATTGATCATACTGGCATAAGTGTGCTCTGTTGGGGCCACTAGTCCCATTGAGAACATATCCGAAAACAGTTGAAAACAGTCAGTCCAATGCCTATTGAAAACATATGCAGCTATCATTGAATTCCACGTTGGGACATCATCTAGAGAAGAAAGTGGGATTTCGCTGAACACCCACACAGCATCGTCCAAGAAACCACAGTTCGAGTACATGGTTATGAGGGAGGTCCGCACACCAGCATCTGAGACAAACCCGGTCCGTAAGCACCATCCGTGAAGCTGCCTACCGATGCAGACATCTCTCAGACCAGCACTTGCCTTGAGAAGGCTCCCCAATGCAAATTCATTGGGGCATGCGCCAGCCTCTATCATTTCAGCAAACAGGTGGAATGCTTGCAGGAAATTCCCAGATCGAGTGTTGGCTGCAATAATAGAAGACCACGAAATGGCGTTTCGCTCAGGCATTTTATCGAACACTCGGTGTGCGTCATCCAATCTCCCTTGCTTTATGCAGGAGATTAAAACGTTGTTGTAGGCGAACGTGTCGAATCCAGACAGAGAGTGTTTGTTCTCTATCACGTTTAACAGATCCGAAGCATCTCGGGTTCGTTCTTGCGAGCAGAGGCTTCTGAGATCAGCCACTTGCTGGGTTAATTCGGAAGCGGAGACATTGATCGATGCTGCGTCTTCAGAAATGGAAACGAAGCATGGATTGTAGGTGAGGCGCTGAGATGCAGGTAGGTGTTTGTGAAAATGTCTGGGTGGAATGGGCTTAAGAAAGAGAAGGTGGGCATTGGAGTTGGAGCGTTGGTTGAGGTACTGAGGAAGTACTCCGGCCGCTGCTGAAACAGCTGCCATTTTTTTTGCTAGATTTGTACAGACAACGCAGACTGGGGCATCGTTTCAGAAGTGTGCAGTGAAAACGGATACCGGGATACTAGATTGGACTCAGATGGACAGGGAATCGGATTGCGTCCTGAGTTACTCAGGACGCTCTTATCGTTCTGAGTAAACTCAGTTGGGCCCACTGTAAATGTATGTAGTTTATCTACACCGTCCATCCACTTTTCCAGTTCATTTAAGGGGTTGAAACAAAATTGAAGCATATCCAAAACTTAGGTGGACCATACCACAAGAAACAGTGGGTATAATGATTTCCACCGTTGAAACCTTTCTGGGGCCCACAGTGATGTTTATTTGTCATCCAACCTGTTCACAAGATCACACAGACATTGATTAAGGGAAAAAACAAATATCAGCTTGATCCAAAACTTCCACGGCCCCCAAGAATTTCTCAACGGTACAGATTCAATTCATATTGTTTCCTGTGGTGTGGTCCACTTAAGCTTTTTATTTGCTTCATTTTCTGTTTCCAGTCATAAAATTATCTGTTAAAGTGGATGAACGGAGTGGATAAAATACATAAATCATGGTGGACCCCACAGAGTTTACTCAGTACGCTAACTGAGTTACTCAGTACGCAATCCGCTTCCGATGGACAGTCGATTTGGTGGGACGTATTTCGGATGGGCCATGTTTTCGGACTACACCCCTGGAAGATCCTAACCATCTGATCGGTGGAGTTCTGATAGACGGCTATCAACAGATACGTTCAGGATTCATGGTGTTGGGGTAAAAGTCCGTTTATGAGGTACATATGTGAATCAAGGGTAATTTATATTAGAGCTCACTAGATGGACGGTTTGGATGATCCAACCATTTAGCCACATCTACCTGGTCAAGAGTGTTTGATATATGAATTCTACATTAGCAATGGGATGGAAAAGCAATGGACCAACAGTACCGAAGGTTCTCCATCCTAAGCTGTAGTGGTTTTCCATCCTAGGCAGGAGCTCTGAGGGGCCACCGTGATGTTTGGGTTTTATCCACACCGTCCATCCACTTTGGTATATCATTTTAGGGTGTAAGCCCAGAAATAGGCAGATCCAAGGCTCAAGTGGACCACACCACAGGAAGCAGCGGTGATGATGACACCCGACTTTGAAACCTTCCTAGGGCCCACTGTGATGGTTAATTGCCATCCAAACTGTACGTTCATAGATCACATAGACCTGGTTGAAGTAAAAATACAAATATCACCTTGATCCAAAACTTCCGTGGCCCTCAAGAAGTTTTCAACAGAAGGTGTTTAATCCCCACAGTGTGGTCCACTTGATCCTTGGAACTGCATCATTTTTTGAGCTTATACCTAAAATGATATGACAAAATGGATGGACAGTGTGGATAAAACCCATCATCACGGTGGCAACTCAGAGGCCCTCTCCCTTCCTAGATAGGGACGGGTGGGGGTAGTACCCAATGCCCATCCTTCAGCTTGCCCAATAGGTAGGGGTGAGCGAACCATACCAAACTGAATACCACAGTGTTTGGTCTAAGTTTGATAACCAAAACTCAAGTTTGAGTTTGGGTTTGGTTTGTTTACTAATCAAATCAACTCAAATGAGTTATAATTGAACTGAACTCAAACCGTTCACAAATAACTTGGTTCATTAACCACCCTTATATGCAATATTTTAAATGCCTATATAAATGAGATGTAGCACCTTCAGAATTCATTGTAGGTTGGATGGCGTGGTATTGTCCACTTGAGCTTTGGATAGGCTTATTGTGGGGCCCACCTTGCAACATATATTTCATATTCGAAAAAGTCAAGACGGTGAGGCTCTTACTGTGGGGCCCACCTTGATGCATATATTCCATATCCACTCTGTTCATACATTTCATCAAATCATTTCATGGCAGGAGCTAAAAAATGAAGCAGATCCAAATCTCATGTGGACCATATCATAGGAAACAATGCTTTTTAGTTAAAAACGAACTCTATCGGGCCTAACCGAACCGAACTCATGCATGTTTGAGTTTGGTTTGATTATTAATCGAACCTAAAAACAAGGTTTGAGTTTAGTTTGTTTACTAATCAAACGAACTCAAACGAGCTTTAATCAAACTGAACTCAAACCGTTCATGAATAGTTTGGCTCATTAACCACTCCTACCAATAGGGGATCTTGTACATATGCCTGGGATGTGCATACACATATACACGTAAATTAGGGCTGGCAATGGCCAGGCGGCTCACCCACCCATAAAACCTGGCTTTGTGCTTGTTAGCGAGCTTTGCCCTAGGCTTGGCAAAATTCCACACGACCTGCCAACCCGTACGGAACCCGCACAAAAAAAATCAGTGTTCGGGTCCGGCCTTATCGTGTCGGGTCACTGACGGGTTGGCCCATCAAGACCCGTTAAGATAAATGGGTCGGGTTAGTGTTTCACCCGCGAAACCCGTTTAATCCATTAGTGAGGATATTTTGGTAATTATTTTTAGTGTGGTAAGAAATCCCTAAGAAACTAAGACAGAAAAAAGACTCTTTCGCCCACCACCCCACATGGCCATGCTCCAAAATCTCTGTCAAATTAAGCCCCTTTTCCATTTCTATGCCCACGAAAGCACGACCTGTTTATTTAACAGGTTAAACGAGTCAGGTTGCGGGTTACTTGTTAAATTAATGAATGAGTTTGAGTTTCTAGATTTTAACTTGTAAGTTAATAGCTCGGGTTTAGGTGAGGGCATTTTTGACATGACACGAATTCAAAACGACATGAACGCGGTTCGACACAACCCCAGGCCTACTTGGTCTATGGATGGGGCTCGGACCTTTTTTTTTTTTTTTTTTGTTCCATCAATTTCTAGGCAGGTTAGGCCAGGGCCAATCAATTTTTCGAGCTTGGGCTAAGCCTATTACACTAGGCCTGACCATGCCTGCCATGGATCTGGCTCTAGCCTTAAGTTCAGTGTTGGGTTGAGCCTGGCCTTGCATTGCCCAATCCAAATTTGGCCTATTATATAAGCATTGTAAAATCAAACGGCTGAAGTCCCGACTTATCTTATTACAACACCCCGAGACTGTATTTTAGCGAACCTAACGCAGGGAGGACGTGGTAGGTCAATTACCGTCTTCCTCACCGGTTGGTTCTCGTTTTCACGAGAGAAAACAAGAGAAAAAAAGAAAATAATTTCAAAATATTATTAAATAATTGATTGAACGCTTAAAACAGAATTACAATGCATATAAATAGGAAACTAAACCCTAGGCAAAGTATCAGACTCCTACTCAAACAAAAACTATTAGATAAAGAAAAACTAAACAAACTAAAATTTGGAATTACTAAAAATAGTAGATTTTTCCTTAAATCCTATTTTTTTGTTGCAACCACACGTTTTCTAGAAAAACAGATAGACAAGTGGGTTAGTTCACCCCAAAACAAAAATTTCAATTAGAATCCATATGATATGCGTCTCGTAACTCCTCGTAGATAAAAAGTTATGGCCGATTTACGGTCCACCTTCTTTTGGTCCATCCATATGAAAATTGTCAATTTTTATCGACTTTTCCTTTATCTTTGTCCGGTCCATGTGCAATAGGAATGCGCTTGATCCACACCCTTCATCAGGGGGTTCTTGTCCTACATCATTCTCCCCCACTTGAAAAAAACTCATCCTCGAGTTTCGCTTCAGGTTAGGGCCATGATTAGTGTTCAACTTCATCCACGACTTTGGCTTATGATTCATGCTCATATTTTTAAACGGGCTTGGTTGGCGATACACATCCTTGGCCATTCCTTGGCATACTATAACAAACTTTGCCATCTTCTTTGTTATGTTAACATGGAAAATCGCAACATTCATTGTCATATCATCCGTATTGCTTAAGATAATCTCACCCTCATGCAGGTTAATCTTTTGCATGGTGCATAGGTCACCGGGAATTTCAACAAGTACAATCGCCTCGAATTCCTGCATTGTTAGCGTGACATCTCTTGGGATGTTCATAGATTCCATCAAACCTGATTCCACAATACTTAAAATAATTTCATACTCTTCTTCATTATCCTCCATAACTAAGGTATTGATTTCCTCCACCAACTCAAAATTATGAACAATCTCTGGGATGGCGGTGGGTTGTATTTCACGTTCTGTTCGGTCCACACGATCGTCTCCATGCGCAGACTGTTGTACGATGATGTCTTCGACCTCTTTATCGCTAGGTTCTGAATCGTCTGGTGTAGCCCTGCGGTTATCTACCTGGGGCACTTTACGAAATAGAGGGTTGTTCCGTACAGTGATCATAGGTGGTTAATAGTCGCCTTGGGCTTGGGGCAAATTTAATGCCGCTGCGATGCGGTTGAGGGTTGCCTGTATACCTTACAGGATCAATCGATTCTCCCGATGCGATGCATTGAAAGTTGCCGCCATGATATAATCCCTTGGAGCACCGTCCTTAGGATGAAGATCTAACCCTTCATTAGAGGTCATCATCCTGAGGAATAAACCTCTCTCTGATACCACTGACGTAGGGAGGACGTGGTAGGTCGATCACCGTCTTCCTCGCCGGTTGGTTCCCGTTTTCGCGAGAGAAAAGAAGAGAAAAAAAGGAAATAATTTTGAAATATTATTGAATAATTAATTGAATGCTTAAAATGGAATTACAATGCATATAAATAGGAAACTAAACCCTAGGTAAAGTATCAGACTCCTACTCAAACAAAAACTCTTAGATAAAGAAAAAACTAAACAAACTAAAATTCGGAATTACTAAAAATAGCAGGTTTTTCCTTACATCCCGTTTTTCTGCTGCAGCCGCACTTTTTCTAGAAAAACGGATAGACAAGTGGGTCGGTTCACCCCAAAATGAAATTTCCATTTGAATCCATATGCTGCGCGTCCTGTAACTCCTCTCATATCAAAAGTTATGGCCGATTTACGGTCCACCTTCTTTTGGTCCATCCATACGAAATTGTCGATTTTTATTGACTTTTCCTTGATCTTTGTCCGGTCCATGTGTGATAGGGATGTGCTTGATCCACGCCCTTCATCAGGGGGTTCTTGTCCTACATCATGAGCAATCTCATCTGTTGACAATTTTTCAGCAACAACAGATTGGCGCTGTCTGTGGAAAACGGCAAAGCTGTGTTCTCACTGTTTTTGAACTCGGCACATGATTCTAGCTCTTCCTCTCCCTACCTAATGGTGAAGAAGAAAAAGAAGGCCCCTGCTAAAGCTAAGCCCTCCCACCAGACTTTGTTTAGGGAGGAGCAAGCTCTTCAGTCGCCTTCTCTGCCCAACCAGTTCTTGCTGACCACAAGCCAACAGAGGTCACAAAGCAAGAAAGCTCGAATAGTTTCCGTTAAGAAGCAGCTTGACGCTTTAACTCAACACGTGGCTCATCTCACGACTATGGTAGAAGCACGAGGTTGGATTGACATACGCCACATGATTACAAGCCTTTGGCCGAAACCACCGAGTAGAAGTGGAGCAAGGCCAAGCTGAGCTATCAGAACACAGAGGCCGACGAGGCTCCATAAGCCGAAGTGGCCCCATATATCGACTAGGCCTCGGAGTTCTATTCATACTAGATCTCCCACCAATAATCTGTTCATAGCAGATCGTGACCATCTTTATGTTGTAGAGGCCATCTAAGACCATCCACGGTCAACAATCAATAGAGTCATCCATCAGATGAGTCATGGTTAGCATCCTACCCTTAGTTGTTCATCACATTGAGAACACAACAGGTGAATGTCCATTCTCCATTAGATGCAACTGGCCCTTTACACGTGACAATTCTCTGTGGGACCCAATCATTTCAAAGTTGTGTAGAGAAGTTGATTGTTAGCTTAGATTGGATTGGGTGGGTTAATTTGTAAGCTGAGAACTCTTTTTCCCCAAACTTCAAATTTCTTTTCATATTAGAACCGACATGAATCCTTTGAGTGATGCTTATAGGTGAGGTTTTCACCCTTCAAGTTTTCCAATTCATTTCATTACTAGTGTGTTTCTCTAATATCATTATTTGCATGATACTTATGTTAATTTTAATTATGAACTAAATCGCATATGATAACTCACGTTGAGTATTTCTTCACATTTAATTCGATAATTGGTTGTTAACTTGACATAAATCTACATGCTATTGATTTAACGTGCTTTAACATATTTTATTTGGAATGGGTTGTATTGAGTTGAATTTTGAATGGAATAATTTACTTTTAATTTGATGATGATTTGAAGAATGGACTTTATATGTGGCTTGGTTGAAGTGTTGGAGGTTGATTTGCTTGCCTTATGGAGATTTGGATTGGAAGTATTGGTTGATGTGTTTTGGAGGTTGATTTGGTTGTGAAATGGTGGTGTTTGGAGGTTGGATGCATTGCCTTTTGGAAATTGTGAATTGAATTGTTAAATCTGAGTTGATTGTATTTTTTATGGTGATATGGTGCAATGAAAAATAATATTTATACTCCAACTACTGGCCATGTAGGAATTATTTTATATAAGTTTTTGACGTAGGCTTACCATCATTTGGAGCAGTTGTGCCTACATGGTGTTTGGGGTTAAACCCATTTTCTTTGGTTTGTCCATGAAGGGACGTTTTGCCCAATATGACTTTCATGGTATCTTTCTGTAAAAATTTTTGATGGTATATTCTACTTTTTGAATCTCAATGGGCCACTAGTTTTTGAGGTTTGAAATTTTATTATATTTCAGATACTACTATTAAATTGGTGGTTTGTAAACTAGACTAATAAATGTTGGCTAATCATGCATTCATCACATTCAGGTGATCAGGTGGCTAATATGGATGTTGTGGTACCACATATATTTGTGTATACTTTCGCTGGTTCCCAGACCACTGTCAATTGATCCATTTGGATGAGCTAGTCATTTTGAGCACGGACCTATGGGTACTTTCGTTGGTGACTAGTCTTTGTTTCTTTTGCATTGTAGGTTTCCTCCACATTTGCCAGCTGGATATGCATCACCAGGCTGAAGAACATGTGCATGCATACATTCATTTAAACAAGACTAAATTGGGAATTGAATGTTTTAGTTTGGTTTTATTTATGATGAGTAAATTGGTGTTATATTTGAATCATACTTGGAATATTCTAGTTGTCTGTTTTATGTGAAATGAAATATTGTGTGTTCTTGAACTTTATGATTATGCCAATTACATTCTGTGTTATTTGATAATCTATGCTTTTCTATTATGATGTTCAGTAAACCTTGGAGGGTTTTACCTCACTATGATAACGATTGGAGTTGTCAAATCATACCAGTTGATGTAGGTGACTTGGATGAGAGCTGGATAGTGATGCAACTCAACTCTATCATTGTTTTAGTTTTCTTCAATATCATTTTTCATTTGTACATTTTATTTGGAATGAAGACATTTAGTTTGTATAAGCCCTATGGGCGACATTGGGACACTTTGAACTTATATTGGATGTGCTTTTATTCATGTCTTGGTTTGCTTCCGTTACAATATTCTTTAAAAAAAATACTTGTGAAATGTGGGTTATCTTCTTAATTAAGGTTAATACTCGGATTTTCAGAACACGGGTTTAAAAATCAAGTTACGAAAACTGAGATATTACACTAGGTTCTACATAAGAACTTATCGAGTTTGGCAATTTGAACTCTCATACTCAATTCTACAAAAGGAAAGAGCATGAACATGACTATTACAATTGACAACTTACTTGTCAGATTGAGCCCCGTTTGTAGCGCCTTCTAGAGTTGCTTTTTCTAGCTCTTCCGTGCATGCATGAATCTGCTCCTCAAGCTCCTTCGATCTTTGATGTAGAATGCTTTAGCTCCCTTGATCGGCTACCTTGCATATAATCCGCCTTTGAGGTAACCAATTAGTTGAATTCTTTACAACTAGTAGGAAGCTAATTTCCTAGAGGAATTCACCAAATGGGTCTCTCTAAGGAGTTTAGATAATGATGTGCCTATAAACTTTGTGTCTAACTCCCTAGAGAATGAGAGAGATTAAATTCATCTCCATTTGAGTGTTTGAATGCTCTAACTTGTAATGAATCACAAGGGATATGATTTGAATCTCCTAGGATTAGAGCCTAATGGTATTTGCAATAGTGGTGGCCTCTAATACACTAAAAACTCATCATCGTGCCCAAGAATCAAGTCTCTTTTAAATAGCCAAAAAGCTCCAATGGCTATAAAACGGCTCCGTCAATTAGATTAAAGCACCCTTCGATGAGATCAAACATCCCTTCGATTCGACTCTCGATGAGATCGAAGAACTGTCCAGAGAATTTTATCAAGTTGCTGAACAGACTGTTCAATGGCATCAAACATGTCTTCGATGAGATCGAAGTGCCCTTCAATAGAATCGAAGAAGTGTTCAGTGAGTTCAGATTTGTGCTGGACATAATGTTCAATGGCATCGACCAGGCCTTCGATGAGATTGAAGTCCTATCGTCGGGGACTTCGATAGGATCGAAGTGTACTCGAAGACTGTTGTTAGGGCTGTTTGGTTTACGACAGCTTTAACCTCTTATTAGTGTAACTTATCATGTTTTTTTAAGAGTTCTAAGGCTATGAATGATGACTAAAGGTTTTCTTAGTAAGATTAAGTCATCCAGCGGCTAAGGTTGTTTTGGTTCTAATGGTTAGGGTCACCAAAGTACCTTATTTACATGTTTCTTCTTTCTTATTGCTTCTTGTCCACTTGAATCTTTGGCCTTCAGCTTTTAAAGGCTCAACTGACTTCTAGACTCATGGACACACGTGATTGACAAATGAAGTGCACAAATCAGTGTACTAACAATCTCCTCCCTTATCAATTACGTGACAAAAACCTAACCTAGACTTTGTCATGGTCTATACTAATGAAAATACTAAAATAATCAAATAAATTACATGTCAAAGATAAAAAAAAAAATTTACAACTCGAATTACAAGCTAAGACATGTAACCCCTATCAATGCTCCTCTTCAATTGCTCCCCCATAATCCATCAATCCCTTGCAACAAATAGATCCTGCAAAACATAATACAACTTGTTTTGGTGGGACTTGATCTTTCTCATCGTTTTTGTTAGCAATTGACAAACTAGTTTCTTCACCTTAGTGATACATCAATTAAGTTTAGGGAAGGAGAAGTTAGAATGTCTACAGTTTAACTATAAACACATGCTGACAAGAAGAGAAATAAGGGTGTATGAACATTAATATATGGAGAATGCAAAGACAAGATCAATGACAGATATTCTTATCTAAACATAGGTGATCATGCATAATATGATCATTTCAAGATATTCATGAAAGCATAACTGACCAAGGCATAGATTAGTAAGCATGAAGTACATAATTCATAAGGCTTCAAAGGCTAAGGAAGATGACTAAAGGTCTACCTATAAAGTCTAAGTCATCTAGAGGCTAAGCTGTTTTGGTTCTAACGTTAGGGTCACTAAGGCACCTTTGATTTATCTATTTCTTCACTCTTTCATGCTTCTTTCCTTCATGCTTCTTTTCTTCATATGTCTTTGGTCTTCAGCTTCCAACAGATCAACCGACTTACTAACACACAAACTTACATGATTGACAAACAGGTGCACAATTAAGTGCACTAACAGACTCCTATCAGGCCCTTTAGGAGGGTGAGCCATTGCATGCGACGTTGTTACGATTAACATGCTCATTAAATAAGAGACGTGCTTGTAACGATTATAGAAGACTTATCGGGTGAGCGTATCCCATCTCACAACCAGATATGATCTCATCTGCGAAGCCGTCTCTTACAGTCCTTAAAAAATGGGAGATTTCCCCAGAGTGTTTGGCGAGTCAATAGTGATTCAAAAGATTCCGGATACTAAAAGGTCGAGTTGTTATACAAGCCAACCTGGATTCGATCCCGAGCCAGAATTGTAGAGGGATGGCTGAACCTACATCGGGTCCCATTCTACACAACGATTGGAATAAAAAGAATGGGAGATCTGATCTATATGAACGATAAATCAGTGTTAAGGGTCAAATCCCTACAACACTTCAAGCTATCACCATTCAAGCTGGTCAAATGGAGGTGGTTTGATCCGGATCATCCAACACTTGGAAGTTGATAAGGTGGGCCATCAAGAGGTGTTAGATGACCACGTTTGATAGAGATCATCCCTTGAGTTTCTTGAACTCTAGTCTAATTGCCTCTATTAGAGGAATTCTAGAGGCACCGGGCCAGATCTTTGGTGGGCCATAAGATCTCTGCAGATGATCAACTACGGAAAGAAGATCTGAGAAGCCGGTGAACCCATAGCTCTTTCTTTTCAAACCAAACCCCAATTTTTCAAGGAAAAGGTTACATACTCGGAAAGCCCGCATAAATAATTCTGAAGGATTTAGAAGCCCAGCGAGAGGCTTCCACTGCTTCAAGAAAGCTATAAAAGGAACATCTGAAGAAGTGCTCGAAGCCCCACACCAAACAGATATATCTACATATGTACTTTACTTTTATGTCTATTTTACTTTTCCTAGCCTAGTTCATTATTGCCCATCGGCTCCTGCTGCATTACGTTTATCTTAGGAGTAGATTAAATATCTACAACCCTAAGTTGTCAGATCTCGATGTCCATCTGAGTTTCAATTTAATTGTTTACACCCTGGTCATATCCTGTTGACCACCCGCCTCGATCGTCTGTTTTGATAGGTGCATCATGTATTTATCTTTTTTTTTTTTCACTTTAATATTAAGAGTGCAAAGCACGATGGTTATAACAAGGCCAATACATTAATAAAGATTGATCGTGTTTATGCTAGTTTTTACCTTATTATGTGTGAATCTTTTACTCTAATTGAGGAATACCATGTTAAAACACCGGTGAAATAGAAAGTCCTTAAACTGGCTGATTCCATAATCGCCGGTACAAGACAATAAAGAACCCATTCATAAGGGTTAACCCCTTCTCTTGCTCAAATCGCCTGAGTACAACACACACTTACAAAATAATGGGTGATCGAGGAGACTTTGGGTTCCGATTCAGTCTCCAATTTGTCTGTCTCGACCCAGGGGTACTAACCAATTCAGTCAATGTCCTAAGTCTAGTAGACTTTGGTACGCCTGCAAAATCATACACACACATATATTTCCAATCCAGGTCCTCGATCACACAAGTGGCTTTGATCGGCTAAATTGAGAGCAACACCTTCTATAACTTAGAGCCCACGGCATGGATGCACAAGTCACGATATATATATATATATATATATATATATATATATATATATATATATATATATATATATATATATATATATATATATATATATATATAGGGAAATGGTACTATGAGGTCGACCTCATGGGAAGTTCCCATGAGGTCGAGTTGTGTGGGCCCCACAGTGATGTGGATAGGACATTTGCCCCATCAGTTAGATGCACCATTACATGGTGGACCAAGGGCTTAAAAATTAGATCAATCCATGAATTAGGTGAGCTACACCATATACAACATGTGAGAGGGGTTATTCACCCATTAAAACATTTATGATAGATTATTGGGCCCACTGAGATGTGGTTGACAAATCTAGCCCATCCATTGTGTGCGTCCCAATTGGATGAGGGGTTAGACCACGTTTCAGCCGCATCCAAAACTCAGGTGGGCCCCACCAAGTGTTTTAGATGTTTTAGGCATATCTTCGCATGGTTTTAGATGGAATGGCCCACCTAATTTTCATATACGGCTCATTTTTGGGATATCCCATCACCTAAAGGGGACTCATCAAATGCACGATGTTGATGCCCAGCCCACATCTCAGTGGGACCCACATAGCTTGACCTCATGGGAACTTCCCATGAGGTTGACCTCATAGTACCATTTCCCATATATATATATATATATATATATATATATATATATATATATATATATATAGAGAGAGAGAGAGAGAGAGGAGAGAGAGAGAGAGAGAGAGAGAGAGAGAGAGAGGAATGCTCAGGATGCTTGGTAGAGAGTTCTCTTCAGCACTCTCTAAAGAATCCCGAGTAGTGTGCACTACACAGGGATTTTAGACTCGGCAGGTACACTACGTTGTGGGGTTTTTTGGAGATCCCGGGTTGAAAGTTGAACTAGGTCTTGAAACCATCCGGTATTTTTTCTTTCTCTCCGTTTAGTTCCCTCCTTGACAAAGGTAAACAGTACCGGGTAGTCTAAACACTTGGTCCAACTTTAAACCCGGAGCCCCCAAAAAGCCCCACGACGTAGTGTACCTGCCGAGTCTAAAATCCCTGTGTGGTGTACACTACTCGGGATTCTTTAGAGGTGTTCAAGAGCATTCTCTACCAACATCCACTCGTAAGGAGAGAGAGAGAGAGAGAGAGAGAGAGAGAGAGATATATATATATATAATATATATAATATATATAATATATATATAGATATATATATATATAAACAGTCAGGATTGAGTATACATGTTGTATGAGATTCCACCACCAGAGTTACGTAAGGTTGTCCAAGGCCTCAATCCAATCTCAACTTGTCTTGGTGGAGGTTGAAGATTTTTAGCCACAGCACAACCTAAGCTCATTCCTGTCCGAGTTGGACCAGTTTTGTTGGATCGATTCCAACCCAAGTTGTCTGATCGACCTTTTCACTGGCGCACTGGAAACTTGTGTTTTGGTGCAATGCTTTTTTATTTCTCATATGAGGCCAGTTCCCTTAAATGTCTTTGTAAAATAAGCAATGTTTTATGATTTATTCACCCACGTGTTATATGAGGCTTGGATCCAAGCAAATCCTTGTGTAAATACAAGCAAATGGGTAATTATTACTTATCATTTAATTTCTATACTTTCTATAACGACAATTTTGTTTTTTTTTTCACTAAAATAGAGGAGGGTACAAATTTTTTGTGGGGCCCACTATGATACATGTGGCTTATCCACACCGTCCATCCATTTTGCAAGGTGATTTTAGGCATGGGCCCAAAATTGAGTCAAATCCCGAGCTTAAATGGATCACGCTACTTGATCTTTGGATATACCTCATTTTTGGGCTCATCTTCTAAAATGTTTTGGTAAAATAGATGGACGGCATGAACATGTCGCATAGATCACAATGGGCACCACAAATGTATGGCTATCCTTTTTTGAACATATTTACAGGGAATAAATACTCTCCCTATCAAAGACAAGGAAAGGTAATAATTACCTACTTGCATCCATTTACCCCCTTATGCACAATTAATTACCTCTGTGGGCTAGATCACCGTATTGAATGTATAAAATCTAATCCTGTCATTAATTGAGCTCAACCATAATGACCAGATTCCCTCAAAACAAGGCTATACAATTATTAGGTGGGCAACAACATAGACAACAATCCAGGAATCTCAAAATTCAGATGTCCCATACAACGGTCAGATTGGTCATTAAAAACCGCAGGTTGAAATTACCAAGTCTGCTGGGACAAAAGATGCACACACACACACACACACACACACACACACTTATATATACGTATAAGTGTAATCTACTCTTCTTAAAAAGATGTGGGTGCCTAACGCATGCGGCGTATGCGCCATTAGGGTCGACACCCACAGAAGGCTTAGATCTCCTCACATCTAAAGCATTTCTCGCTCAGAGGGAGGAGAGGTGAGGGAGAAGGGGCTCTTAGAGAGGATTGACCTCTCTCTAAACTCGAACCTCTACGCGTTTAGGAAGGCGGCGACCCTTGAATCCGCCCAGGGTGCCAACTACTGAAACTATTTAGGTGGGGCAGGTTGGCAAAACACCCGAGTATAATCCTCCACTCTGCTTTTTACTCGGAGTAGGTTATTCGTTCACCCGGCGTGATTACCATTTCCACCCATCCCTTTGAGGATGGCAATTTTGTAAAGATCCAGGTACCACTACAGATGTACGGTATGTGTCCGTTCATAATGTCATTCCTATTTGGATGAATTGAAAACAAGTGTAATCTCTTTTTCAGCTTTACTTTTAGCATATCCAACCGTTGGTGGAAATTAAAAAATCAAAGTCGGAGAGATGAGAAAGGATATAAGCAACTTCCATACCATCTGTTCTTTGGTTTACTTTATCAATCTTCCTAATGCAAGTTTTCTAATTTTGATGGATGGACCATAAAATGCCAAACCTGAGGAGATGTATTTTAGGGTGTGTTTGGATGCAAATCTGCGGATTGGGTACTACCCCTACTCTTCCTTGGATAAGAACGGGCAGGGGATCTGATGGGCCACTGTGTTAATGACACCCACCTTTCAAACCCAATTATGGCCCACTGCGATGGTTAATTGCCATCCAACTTCCTCATAAGGTCACATAGACCTGGATAAAGGAAAAATAGTCAAAATACAAATATTAGCTTGATCCACAACTACTGTGGCCCCCAATAACTTTACATTGGTGGGCGTTTGATCCTCACTATGTGGTCCACTTGAGCCTTGGATCTTTCTGATTTTTGGGATTGTATCATTTGATATGGGAAAATGTTTGTGATTGTATCATTTGATATGGAAAAATGGATGGAGAATCTGGATAAAACCCATGCATCACAGTAGCCCCTAGAGCCCGCAGGACAATACCTCGGTCTATGTTGACCATCCATTTTAAAGCTGACCATCCATTTCAGTTCATCCAAATAGGAATGACATTATGAACGGTATGGATGGCATATAGACATCACCATGGACCTAGAAATGTTTTAACGGTAGGAGTTTCCCTACCCACCTTTACCATTAGTGCGGCCCACTTGCTTATTGGATGAGGCTCATTTTTCGTCTCACCTCCTAATATGAGCCCACAAAACGGTTGGACGGGGTGGATTTATCAAAGTCATCAACCGTGGGACCCGCCTAAGTTCTAAGCGGCGGAAAGGTTTGCGCATCTCCAAGCTCAAATCTCTCTCCAGTTAGGAGAGATCTGGGAGAGGGAGGAGAGGAGGGAACTCGCTACGAATCTCACTCTCCATATTGGAAACACCCACGCGGGATTACACTGCGGCGTACCAAAAAAACATAGAAAACAAAAAAAAAAAAGAAGAAAAAAAAGAGAAAAAAAAGCTTGTTCCACAAATGACTTGAAGAGGAACCTGCTTCATCTTATATTCATTTTTTTTTATTTGATTATAGATCTTCTAATAAGACGCAGATATATATTATATATATATCTAGAAATATAGAGTATTATATATAATTATTAATATATATATATATAACTATCCTGCACCACACCTGTACATGAGTATGTACACGTGCACACATGTTCCTATAGATCAATCCATCTAGCCATAAGTAGACCAGCTGAAGTTTAACCTAAATCTTCAATGTACTAGGGCTTGGCCATATTGCCGAAGGATCATCAAGGCACTGTCAACATGATACATATGTCAAGGGAAGGTCACATGGAAAATTTTGATATATAAGAAGGATTTTATCAATGAACTGGAATGAATTACAGTTACTCAAATTGAAGTTTAAAACAAAATACATAAATACCTCCATCACACTGCCTCAGTTACATCTCAAATTTATCCAAGCTCTTGAAGCCATCATCCAATGTTCAAATACTGCAAGAATCATAAACCTTGAAAGAAAAATTTACAATATCATGATATGCCATGGCCCAGTACTGAAGTGGGCTGATCAATGAGCTCAAAGAAAAACATCAGAACTATCACAAAGAGTAAGGAGATGAATGTGGTTGTCCACATTTCTGGTCCATAGATCAATGGCTTACTCCTTGACAACTTGGACTGGATGAATAAGAAGAAGAAGAAGAAGAAGAAGAAGGATTGTTCTCATATCAATGGCCCGCTCCTCCATGATTCGGACCAGAGTATGCTCGTCTTATGGATAAATCTCCAACCGATAGTCGAATAGGGGGGTCGTTGAGTGGCCGCGATCCCTCCACAATCAACAAATAAGACAGGAGAACGAAGAAGGTGAAGATGAAAATGGCATTGCACGCCAAGCAACCATAACGAGTCTTCATTGTTGTGGAAGGGAGTATGCTAAGGTGAGGGGGTGAGCGTAGTATAAATGGCGAGACGAGTTAGAGATGGCGGGAGAGGAACGGTTCTACTATCATAGTTTGAACGTGAAATACACGGTTTGAATTCCACAGGAGATGGAAGAGTCAACAAGTCGGTTAAACGAGTTGGTACGTTCTTGTTAGGCTTTGTACCCTAATACATGAGATGTGGCAGGTAAGAGGTGGATCCGATCCATTCGTCAAGTGGGTCATGCCTGTAGATGGACCTTGGTAGAAAATCATCCTATCCTATCCACCACTTTCACCTATTTCATCCATTTTCATCTCCACCGTTCATTTGGAGGCTACTGTTCACATGGACAAACTGTCGATGCTGTTGAAAGGGCCTACGAGATGAACAACCGGGATCGACGACAACACCTGGCACGTGTCGGTGACCGTGTGGGAAAACATGCTCGTTGTTTGGCTAGCGTTGAATTCCTGCTCATAGGGGTTAGGTGCAGCTCAAAAAGCTCACTCATACCTGTATTTTGTATTCATTCTCCTCTTTTGGCTTTCCACCTAACACAAAAAAAAAATTGTAGGTTTGATCCTACAGAGTCAATGCCGAATGAGTTTGTTTAACAAGCTTTGGAAGCCGATTGCGTGGTGTGCCACGCACCACGGACCTCGGTGGTTTGTTGACATGGGAAAGTTACCGTGGGCCTGAAGACGATTTATTTGTTATATCCATACATTTTGCAATATTATTTTGTGCATGAGCCTAAAAATAGGTAGCTCCAAAACTCCCAGGGGACCACAGCACAGTAAGTAATGGAACGATAACGCCCACCATTGAAACCTTCCTAGTGTTGTGTCAATTCAATCAAACACAGCCTCATGTGTGAACATGAGCCTGTAGTTGGATTTTGTGTGTAATTATGATGCATGGGCTTGTCAGAGTCTACTCGACTCAATGTTTAATTGAACTGTTGGTGTACCCTATATATGTTAAATTAGATTGATTAGATACTTGACGCATGATCCAACTATTCTCTCAACTATCGGTTGTGATCAGCGATCGGGCTATTGGTGAAAGGGTATGGGTTAGCCTTTTTGAATAGATTCTTTTTACCTTGTGTCAATGAATTTAAAGACTTGTTTTTTTAGTAGTACTTTAGCTTGATATCTTTCAAAGGAATAGAGATGAACATATAAACAAAAAAATAAATGAACAATGCCGATTTTATTAATATTTGCATGTATAGCCCATTATAATCGACAAAGTATTAAACAACTAAAGAAATAAATAAACGAGAGAAAAATATCTGATTTGTTTATTTGAAAAGACGATGAAGGCAAATGGTCAGCAGGATGTGACCAGATAAGTGTGATCACCTAAGTTAAAATTCAGTTGGTCATGATCCAATAATTTAAGGCTGCATATATTTAATCTATTCCAATGATACTGTAGCGGAAGTAGGTAGGAAATAACTATTTATGATAGAATTAGGCTAAGCTATGCTAGGATAAAAGTAAGATAAATAAAAGATGAATTGAAAAGTAAATAGATTTGTTTGGGGTAGGGTCTTGAGCTCTTCTTCGTGTGCACCTTTTTCTAAATTGTTAAGGTGGTAAAACCCTCGCTAAGTTTCCTTGTTGATTCTAGATCCTCCGCGTTTATAGTATGTATTGCGAATAAACAAATCTTATGGACAGATCGGAAACTTTCGGCTTCTAAGATCTTCTTCTTGTAGTTGATCCCTTCACAGATATCTTCGTTGTTCACTAATCAAATTTGAGATCTATATATCCGGAGAACCTAAATGGCTGATCTGAGACCTCAAATCGATTTTGGCCAGTCAATTGGTGGTCCAATCAAACCACCTTCTATATTTAACCTTGGGTCTTGTTCCTTGATGGTTTTGAGTCCTGGAGAAGATAGATAAATAGGATCCACCTTATACCGATTTGTTCTCGGATCTAGTTCTCTTGATCCCAATCAAAGCATGGCCACAGGATCGGATCATCCAATAGGGTATCTGGATGGTCTCTATGTCTCTTCTGGTCGAGGTGTTTGGACGATTCAGATCCAACTAATACCAATTTGTTATCGAATGGGATAAATCGTTCATTGAGTTCTCCTATTCTTTTTGTACCAACCAATGTACGGCTTATGACCTAATCAAGCCGTTGTCAATTTTCTCCTGATTTGAGTTTGAACCATAGTCGAGTTTATTTGGATATTGATTTGATCTTCTAATATTCGGAACCTTCTCGAAGGCTACAAACTCTCCGAACATCTTTGGGAAGATCTCCCATTTTGAAAGGACTGAAAGATGACATCACCGAATATATCATAACCAGATATGTGATAAGATCTGATCTCTTGGATGGGTGTTTTATAGACATGCTGAGTATGCTACCTTATTAATCGACAAGTTTAATCGTGGCCATGTGACACCCGCTGATTTGTTCCTCTAAAGGCACCCATAAGGCTTTATGCCTCCACATTAATAACAGAATGTGTATCGCCAAAGGAAGATCAAGCGATGATATTTTGGAGTGTGAGTGGGATTTCTACCAATACTAACCCCTGTAGTGTCAACACATGGCGGCCTCCCATTGGTCCACATCAGGGTGCTGAAAATTATCATAAACACGTTGGGCCCACCATGGTGTTTATTTTTCATTCAACCTCTTCATAAGGTCACATACCTAAATGGAGGGAGAACACACACACACACACACACACACACACACACACACACACACACACACAAATCTTTTGTGGACCCATGTTAAGTTTTCAGTGGTAGTTGTTTAATCCACACTACTTTGCTTTCTTTGGTGTGATCCACTTAAGGTTTGGATCTGCCTCATTTCTGGGCACGTGCCCTAAAATAATCTCACAAAATGGATGGACGGTAGTGGATATAAAACATACATCATGGGAGGTCACGCAATCCGCTTCCATTTCACAACTGTTGCTCATGGGCCCGTTTTACTGGAGAGTGTTAAGCATTCAACTTAAGGATCTCAATGGAGCGGCTCAAATCCGAGATCCAATTCGCTCCAAACCCATATAATGTGGAGTTGGATCTTAAAATAGGTCTGATTAATTAAATAGACCAGATTCGAGTTCACGAAAATAAATTTGAATCATATTCGGGTCGGATCCGAATCTAGTGGTAAGATCTGATCAGATCCCCACTATTAACTCTGTATGCTTGTTTAACTTATTTAAATTGAAAATATTAAATGCTTGGGTGAACTCCGTATCTCGAGAAGAGATTTTAATGCGGATGGAGGGAGCTCCTCTTCTCTCTCTCTCTCTCTCTCTCTCTCTCTCTCTCTGGAATTTCTTTAAGAATCTGTCCCAAAATATTAGCTGTATATATCCACCCCATCCATATATTTTTCCATCTCATTTTAGGACGTGATACCAAACCCTAAGAAAATCCAAATCTCAAGTTTACCATACCACCAGAAACAATGATAAACAACCATTAAAGACTTTTCGTGGGCCACAAAAGCTTTTTATCAAGCTGATATTTATATTTTCCCTTCATCCAAATCTTCTTGACATTATCAAGAGGTTGGATTGCAAATAAACATTATTAAACCCTTACAATGGGCTCTTTGGAATTTTTAATGGTTGGGCACTCAATAATCATTTCTAGTGGTATGGTCCACCTAAGATTTGGATCTGCATAATTTTTAAAACCCCTTCTAAAATGGGCTAGAGAAACGGATGGACGGTGTGGATATACAAAATCTCACTATGTGGGCCACACGGTAGCGGCAACACCTACTAAGATGTTCGCATGTTCTACGCTACAACATACACGGATTTCTTTTGAAGGAGAGAGAGAAAGTTCCGGCTATGAACTTAGGTGGGGCTCACCATGATGTTTGTGAGAAATCCACCCCGACCATCCATTTTGTGAGCTCATTTTAGGATGTGGGACAAAAAATGAGCCGGATCCAAGACTTAAGTAGGCCGAAAATGTGAGGATTGAATGGCCGTAGTTGAAATATTCGTGGGGCCACACAAGTTTTGAATAAAGCTAATATTTGTGTTTTCAATTCATCCCCGTAGGAATGACATTATGAACGGTTTGGATGGAATATAAACATCACTGTGGGCCCAGGGATGTTTCAACGGTAGGAATTTTCATACCCACCTTTTCCTTTAGTGCGGCCCACTTGAGCCTTAGATCTGGCTCATTTTTTTTTCTCATATCCTAAAATGAGTTGACAAAACGGATGGACGGGGTGGATTTCTCATAAACATCACGGTGGGCCCTACCTAGGTTCCCAGTGAAGGAACATCTCTCTCTCCCTCTCTCTCTCTAGAGGAAATCCGGGGAGGCCGAGCAGATTAGTAACACTGGGTAAAACCTTAGTGGGAGTTACCCTAACCGTATGGGGCACACCTTGATGTATTTTTTTTTATATCCACACCGTCCATCTATTTTCTCATCTTATTTTATATAATTTCTAGATTTGTGATATGGTGGATTCAAATCTAGATCTAACCCAAATCCGATGTCTACATGTATTTTTGGATCGAAAATGGATCTAGCTATTTATAAGTTGATCAGATATAGATACCACCTTTTGGATCCGAGTTGAATCTGAATCCAGATCCAAATATGGCTATAGATATTCGGACTTGGAGCCGGATCCAGTTGGATCCAATCCAAATCCGACCCATTGAGAGCCCTAATTCAGCTTGTCTAAAAGTGTTTCCCTGTTATAAAAGCTGGATGCTAAAAAAATTAGGCCCACTCAACCATCACATATGCCATCATGCGAATTTGGAGATTATTAAATGGTTGTGTTTTGTTTTCTATAGTAGGGACATCTAATGATTATATAGTACTGACTTTTGGGCCATTTCATCGTCATGGTTAGGCTCATGTAATACATGTTTGTGATTTTAAATACATAATACTGCGGACTCCGCAGGGAAAACAATGGACAGTCATCCAAAAACCACCAAGTTCACATGGTGTCTACATGATCATTGGATTGGGCCTAGTTTTAGGTTGTCCAACTTTCGAGATGGGGCTATCCCAATGTACATGTTGGATCCCATACGCAGACGTGGATGGGGCTACAAGGAACCAGCCTCGAGTAACCAGTTTCATCATCCATGTATGATAAGTGAGGCCTGGTTCCCTGATCCAGATCATTGATCTGATGCATACGGATATCGATGGGGATGCACCGAAAATACTTCCATAGTGTGGCCCCGGGTTTTGTTAAAGGAAATACTTTATAAACGTTTGACAATCAGCAAATCAATGACGTGGATAATAATGGGGCATTTGTCGAGAATAGGACATTGTAATTCCTCCCACAAAAGAATGGTCAAACCCTCTCTAAGCATGCTATAGCGTACTGGGTAAACTCTGTGGGGCCCACCTTGATGTATGTGTTTTATCCATGCCGTCCATCCATTTTACCAGCTCATTTTGGGGCATGAGCCCAAAATTGAAGCATATCTAAAGCTCAAGTAGACCACACTGTAGGAAACAGTGGGGATAATGACGTCCACCACCATTGAAACCTTACTAAAGCCCACAGTGATGTTTATTTGCCATCCAACCTGTTCATATGTTCACACATACATGGATGAAGGGAAAACACACATATCAGCTTGATCCAAAACTTATGTGGGTCCCATGAAGTTTTCAACAGTAGTAATCCAATTCCCACTGTTTCCTCCGGTGTGGTTCACTTGAGTTTTGGGATCGTACCATAAAATGAACTGGAAAAACGGATGGACGGCATGGATAAGACACATACATCATGGTGGGCCTCACACAGTTTGCTCAGTACGCTATAACGTAGGTACTGATGAGTATGCATATATTATTTAAAGGTGGAAATCTTACCTTCAAAAGCTCAACCTTTGAAAAATGGTGTGGAAAATCCAAAGTACATGTCAAAAGGGTGATGATGCTAAACTTTGAAATTGCTGCAACGAATACTAAAATCCTACTTTCTACAAGTTGGGCACATGGTCTAAAGTTATCCAACCGCTCGGATCGTTTGGATGGACCCCACATCTAACTTTCCTCAAACTGCATGATCCCATCCGTTTAATCCTTACCCTTTCTACCATTGAATGTGGATCATTTAGTGCTTCACTTCTTAATTGCCTTCTTGATGGTCCACCCATGGTGGAACTCATCAGATCAACGGTCTGCTCCGTTGACAGTGGACCACACCTGTTCAGGCTGACGGCACCGGTGAGATGAATGACAAGGCACTCCGTTCACCATACACGTCGTTGAAAATCAAAGTCAAACGAATCGTTGTTTGCTTTTTTCCGGTTGTGGGAAAAGAGAGAGCTACCCGACCGAGTCCTCCTTCAATGCTAGGTGTCGTCAGAGGAAGCGGATTTCGTACGGTTCCTGCCTCCACCTGATGTGGGCTCTGTGGGGCCCACCATAATGTATGGGTTTTATCCACGCCTTTCATCCATTTTTTCATATTATTTTATGTTATAAGCCTAAAAAAAATGAGACAGATCTAAAGTTCAAGTGGACAACATCACAAGAAGCAGCGGTGATAATTACACCCACCGTTGAAATCTTATTAGGGGGCACCGTGATGTTTATTTTCCATCCAAGCTGTTTATATGGTCATATAGACATGGATAGAGGGAAATCACAATTATCAGCTTGATCCAAAAATTCTGCAGCTCCCGAGAATTTTTTAACGGTGGGCGTTCAATACCTAGTGTGTTGGTCCAGCCTTGAATCTGCCTATTTTTGGGCTCATACATTAAAATGATATGGAGAAATGTATGGACGGCGTGGATAAAACTCATGTATCACAGTAGACCAACAGAGCCTCTGCATGGACGCACTATTGTCCAGGCGAGCGCAGGACGCAATCCGCTTCCGTCCGGCGACCGTCTTTAACACCTGTTTTAGCCGCCTCAAACACCCAAGCTCTGTGGGGTCTACCATGTTTTACACGTAAAATCCACTCCGTTTATCAGCGGAGAACCAATATTTATAGCCTACCTAGAGAAGATAATCCTCATTAAAAACTGTTTTGAGCCCAACTAATGGAAAAAAAAAATGTAAAATTGCTCCCAAAACCACTTAGTTCACAAGGTAGATACCACAAAGTGATCCATCAGTTTTTTCCATTTCTTTTTAGGGCATGGTCCCAAAAAAGAGCTAGTTCCAAATTTCAGGTGGACCAAACAGTAGGGATTGAATTTCCACCACAAAAGACTTAGGAAGGGCCACAAAAGTTTTGGATCAAGCTGCTATTTGTGTTTTCCCTTCATTCAGGCTGGTGTGACGTCATCAACAGGTTGGATGGCAAATAAACATTAGAGTGGGCCACAAGAAGTTTTTAATGGTGGGCATTCAATCACCACTGTTTTCTTGTGGTGTAGTCCACCTGAGATTTGGATCTGCCTCATTTTTCGGGCCATGTCGGATGGACTGCGGCATGGTCATATAACATATACATTGAAGTGGTCCCATGGTCAGGGTCTCACTCACTAGGCTGTTACCCCTGCCTCACCAAATCGGCCCGGTTGTAGAGAATTTTAGTCCCAGTTCCGTGTCGGGAGGCACGACTTTGCTACTTCGAACTCGTTTAGTCATGTGTAGCTCGACTGGGGCCCACATGCAGATATTGTCTTATCATCCTAACAGTCCATTTTCTGGGTGCGGCTTTATGCAAGCTACAGTGAATAGGAGAATTAAAGCTAGCGGATAAGTGTTACACATAGTTGTTTGTGACTGGATGTGGAACATTGAAGAGAAAATTTTGAGTGGCTCACATCCAACTCAGTAAATCAATGGTCAGGATCACTCGTTTCCGTGGTTATTGGACAACAGCTCACTTGCACTAACACCCAGGTGATGGATGGCTCCTATCAATCATCCGCCTATCTTCACATGTGAGCCTCGCCGAATAGGTGTTGAAATTTGAATATGTAAATATGTAATTATGAAAATTTGAAATAATGAAAATTAAAATAAAATAAAATAGAATAGAAATGAAAATTTGAATAAGAAGAAATTAGAAATAATTTATTGGATATGAGGCATGATAAAAATTACTTGGCTTTAAGTTGATCTGCTCTCATTTAGATGGTGTCCATAGTGCTACGGAAATACTTAACAATCCATCATACCCACAAATGTTGTCCTATCACACCGGCGCACTTGATGTACAAAGATTTGAACATTACTATTCGTTTAACCTAAAGACAACACAAAACAAATCAGATGAGAGAACACTTTGTAGTTGCAGAAATTCAAGTTGAATGCATGTATAAAAAAATGAACCAAAGAAGTCCCTTTATAAACTTCAATGATTACCTTGAATGGGTAAAGAAGCACCCCTACCAATAGCTGCTATTAAGTTTGAAAGAAGATGACTTGTTGGTTCAAAATTTGAAAACAAATAACTATTTTGGTCAATAGTTGCTGCTAACCTCACCTCACCACACCACTTCCACGGCCCGCGCATGTGGTTCATAGCATAGCTTCTCCAACAACTACATTCACATGCCCCCAGAAAAGGGCTTATAAGTACTATCCAAAATCTTCTTCTTATAGTTAAAATATTTTCTTCTTGAGACTGTACTCACATTAATATAAGATAAAATACTTCATTGCTTTTTAAAACTTTTGAAAGGAAGTTCAAACATTTTTAAAATAATGGCTTTTTAATTTGGAAATACCATAATACAACAATGGGCACGTCCAATCATCTATGAGCTTCATTGTTATCTAGAACGTATTCCTCTCCTTTTGTGTGGTACAACTGGTTACCTGACGGGTTTGATTTTCGAGCCACTGCAAATGCAAAGGTGGGGCAACCAGTGGGACACTGGGAGAGTTGTACTCAGTGCGAGAAGTCTCAATGCTAGCATCGGCAAACAATGCGGTGACTTAGAAAATGTCAAATAATCTAATCCAAGATAAAAGTCGACGTTTGAAAGGACCGCAACCCACCGTATTGAATATGTGAAATCTTCTCTGTCCATCAGGTTCAATCCTAGATTCAAGGAAAGAGCTGAAAATCAGCCAGATCCACTACTCAGGTAGGCCACACCACAAGGAGCAACGGGGATGGTATACTAATCATAGGCTTGTGTATGGGGCCACGATGGTCTGCATCTTTCATTGAACCTGTTTATCATGTGAGACTAGTCGGCATGAAAAGGAAATACAAAAATCAGCCTGATTCAGAGCTCAGGCAGGCCACACCGCGCGAATTACCTGGAGGCTTTAGGCGCACTTTTACTTTTTCCAAGTTGATGCGGTCTACTTGAGATTTTTATCCGGCTGCTTTTTTTTTTTGTCGTTTTCTTTTTTACAATCCGTGAACATGTCGACTGAGTGAATCACATATACAATATGGTGGACCCCACAGATTTGAATGCTTTAAGCGCTGTGTAAATTGGTGTTGTCAACGTTTATGGTCCGTTCATCTGGTGGGGCTTACTATATAAACAATCCCTGGCACAAAAATCAGGCCTGTAGAATTGTCAGGTGGGTGACTCAGAGATATACTGGTTGTTACTATCTGTTACATCATGATCATGTTGAGTAATCCAAACCATTTATATGATGGGACTCATCGTGGAACATGGAGGGTAGTGGAAAAAGATCTCCAATATTGGAATATTTTGAGCTTTGACCATGCCATTCTTTTTTTCTTTTTTGAATATAGATCTGACTTTAACCACCTAAATCTATCATTTTACACCACAATCATCTTAGATGTGAGACTTGTGTTCCACTAGAACTTTACGTATGTTTGCTTCCGACGTTGGAGTCGATAGATTGTTAACTACCGATCGCAGCCCGTGATTTGTGTCAGTTTGACCCAAGAACTTTACCGTAGATACCGTGTTGGCATTGTGATTGTAATGCCTACACGACCCGTCCCGTTTGTGATACCAAAATTGAAAGATACTAACCTGCACATGATATGAGGCGAGCACACATCTCAATGCATGCACACTTAGGCATGGATCTCACTTGCTAGAATCCAATAGAATCCCAATGGCATTAAGAGAATATTCCCTTCTCTTACTAAAAGACCTTATGCCTTTGCCACCATTTCCCAAACCCCTTACCCCCGTAAATACACTACTCTTCGAAAAGACTTAAACACCCGTAATTTTAACCCCTACACCCCTCCCTATGTGACAAAAATGCCCCTACTAAATTCTCATTTCCCATGTTGAAGTACACAAACTCAATCAAGCTCATCCTCATTCCCCTTTTTTCCCTACCACTATTTCCCTCTCCCATGCAACCCTCTTCCCCCTACCATTTTTCTTCCTGAAACACCCTTTTCTCTCTCCCTCATTTCCCTTATACATTTTAAATGCTAAAAAGGCTCCAAGCCCCCATACGTATGAGTTTCCTATTATGGGTAAATCCAAGCTGTCCTCAATTTGATCAAAGAACCGATGATAACACTCGATCCCAAGTACGGGCATCTTCGGTTTACATTCCTCTCGATCGATACCCTTTACCGACCCCGCGGCATTGCCCCTAGACTTTAGTACTTGGGAATGTCCAGCTTTGGATAGGCGCTCGGTTACCTATTAAGGACGGATGCATTTTTCCGAATATGTGTTCGGTCTTTACCAACAACTTAACGACCATCGGCGAATGACATCCAACTTTTACTCGGGTTTTACCAAGTTCTTATCAAATCTGTGCGTTCATCTACATCGAGCGCCATATCCCGGATGATCAGGATTCGCGTAATGTCCTTCGCAATTTACAGGATTTAATTTTTGCAAGCTACCAAACGAGATATCTGCTATACGCAGAGAATCTAGCAAACCGCCTTAAAAGCATTCATAGTATCCCACCACGATTATGGCCCACTTACATAAGAGATTGTATCTCTGTACAATTAGAATCCTAGCTCAATACGACAATGATGTACACTATAAGAAGCCCTCCATACTACGAGCTAAGGTACACACAATCCATTCCTATACAAAACTTCAATAAATCCATAATCCCATCAATTATTGACTTAAGAGTCGGAGGGCCATCAGCCGAAACCCCCGGTGGCCATCCTAACCCTTAGTGGCCCCAGATGCATACGGGGTTGTGGAACACCAAAAATGTGAAAATAATTAGGGAGGGAAAGGGGTCCACGGGTTGAAAGTCTTAAAACTTCAATGTTACTTAGGGATGCCTCACTGTCGGGCTGAGTGGATAACATAGGTTATGGTGAGTTTAACTCCTATTGACGAGGTCGAGTGAGAAGAGGTGTGTCCAACCTGCTTAAAAGCTGAGGTGTGGACAAGGACTGATTTGACCCACATGTGAAGTGAGGTGCGAATGGGGTGGTTCACCACTATCGTGTTAGGTGGGTGTTTCATGGCCTTACTAACATGGTGGGTATGCGAGGTCTTACTTATAACATTGGATGCGTGGTACAGCTTCGGTGAATTCTAATGATGACTTGATATAGACTTAGGCATTGAATGTCGTGTGAATGTGACTATGGTTGTGGATTCCCATGTGATTGGTTGTTGGCTTTAACATGGGATGTCGACTGGTGCTGGTAGTAATGGTTATATGAATTGGAGCATGATTATGATACACTTGCATGGCATTGCATTATATTGGTATCGGCATCATATCTTATATATGTATCTTATCTTGCATGTAGGATACACAGCGCACACAGATGTACTCACTGGGCTTTTAAGCTTATACCTTCATTTTATAATTTTTTAGGATAGTGCTAGAACCAGGAGTAATAGATAGGACTTCCTACAAATTTTGGTTACTCCATCTTTTGATACATTTTGTTGATTATGTACTCTGGTGGAACAGTTGTATTGTAAATATATGGCATAGTAAAAACTAGTATTTTGCTCATGTTGGAATGCCAATTTATGCTTGATATCTATGATTAAAGAAATAATTGACTCCAAAATTTATAGATTGTATGCTGAACTCGGGACTCCACTTGCGTAGTGTGGTCCACATATGCTTTGGATTTGCCTTATTTTTTAACTCGTGCCTAATTGCGAATGATGAAATAAACAAGGCGCTTAACTTCGCTCTTACCTTTTTTGCATTCTTCCCTTCACAATGAGCAAACAAGCTGTTGGAAACAATTGTTTCTACAACTAGTGTGACAAATGCGTCTGAGATTTTAAAATCTCATGATATTTTCATGAACTAGTAACCTCTACTAGCCAATATCGTTAAGGTTTCAAATCTCATAATTTTGTTTTCAAAATTTTATGATTTTTTTGCAAAACTATAGCAATCTTAACACAAAATTATAAAAATTATTTTATACTTCAATATTTTAAAATTTACAATTATGTATTAATTAAAAATTTTTAGTGTTTTATGCAACAAGAATCTCTACACAAAGTGATGCAAGGAAGGACATGATGAGGTTGATCACCGTCTTCCTCAGAGATAGCTACTTTGAATTCACGAATCAAACCTGAATCCACGATCAGTTTCTCAAATCCACTGAGAGAAGAAAACGACGAAAGTTGGTTTGATATTGATAATAATGAAGTTAAAAAAACATTAAATGAGCTTTAATAACCTTAAATACATAAAAGAAAATCTTAAAACCAATATTGAAAAGTCCTAATCAAAACAAGAAAGAAAGCAGAAAATCACAGCAAATTCGCCAAGTCTGTCGGTCATAGTTGGGTGACCGACCTGTGTCTTTGGGCGGTAAGTTGGGTGACTGATAGGCCCGAAAGGGTTTAAAATCATCTAGAGACCAACTGAGGATTTTGGGGCAATTTTGAGCAACCGACGGGACCTTGTCAAGCAATCGAACTTGAGGTCGGGAAATCGATGAGGCCCGATCGAGTGACCGAACATGATAAAAGTGTCCAACAAGCTTCTGGACTTTCTGGATCAATTTCTAGCGGTTGATGCGCTCAGTCGGGTGACCGAAGTAAGGTGATTTATGGGGTCTTCTCTTGGGTTCCTTCTCTAGTCCATCGGAGCCATGAACGTGTCTGTAACCCGTTCTACATCAGTCCCCTCCACTTCAAAAGAACTGATCCTCGAGTTATCTTTTAGATTCGGCTTATGATACTCGATTAAGTCTACAACGTTGAACGTACATGAAATCTCCATGTCGTCTGGAAGATTAATGACATAAGCATTATCATTGATCTTACGGAGGATAGGCATCAGTCTGATATTCATATTCTTCATCGTATTATATGTTTCGGTCGAAAATCTCTCCTTTCGTAGATGGACCATGACATTATCACCCACTTTAAACATCTTCAACCGTCAATGTTTGTCAGCTTGTTTCTTATATTGATCATTGGAAGCTTGTAGCTTGGCCTGAACTTCAGCGTGAATACTCATGATTCTGTTCGCCATATGCCCCGCTGCAATACTAATGCCGAGAAGCTTAGGCAAGGGACTAGATCTAATGTGTGGCGAGGCACTCGATCATAAATAATCTGAAATGGGAACTTCTCTGTCAAGTAGTTCAACATATTATTAAATGTAAACTCCGCTTGAGCTAAGGTTAAGTCCCACTGCTTCAGCTTGTCACTAGAGATACACCGAATTAGATTCTCAAGCGTGCAGTTTACCACTTCAGTTTGCCCATCTATTTGCGAATGGTAGGCATTGCTGAACTAAAGCTAGGTGTCAAATCATTTCCAAAGAGTTCTCTAGAGATAGCTGAGAAAGTTTGTGCCATGGCCAGAGGTAATGAACTCAGGAATACCATGCAACCATACGACCTCTCGAAAGAATAAATTTGTAAAATGTGTCATGTCGAGAGTCTTTTTGTAACGGATGAAATATACCATCTTCGAAAATTGATATACCTTCACGAACATCGAATTCACACCACGTTGTGTCCGTGGGAGACCAAGCACGAAGTCCATTGACAAGTCCTCTACAGGGTCATCCAGTACAGGCAACTGGAGTGAAGAGGCCCGTGTTTTGTGACTGTGGCATGTGTGGCACCATCGTATTGCTTTTCTCAACTGTGACCAGTAGTACCACTCTTCCACAAGAGCTTTCATCTTGTCTCATTCTAGGTGACCACTAAGGCCACCTCCATGCAGTTCTTGTATAATTTGTTCACGCAAGGAGCTCCGTGGGATGCACAACTAGTTTTCCTTGAAGAGAAAACCATCCTGGACATGAAATCCATTAACCAGACCTTCCAAGCAACGGGACCACACATCTTTAAAGTCTTCATCCTCAGCATATAACTCCTTGAGGCAATCAAACCTGACAACCCCATTGCTCATGGTGGTCAGCATTGAAGCACACGTCTAGGTGATCGGTCACCTTATTTTGTTGCCCTGACTTGTATTTTAGTACAAATATGAATTCTTGCAAAAATGCAATCCATCTAGCATGCACATGGTTCACGTTAGTCTAACTATTAATAAACTTTAGGGCTTGATGATCAGTAAAGAGAACAAACTCCTACTGAATTAGATAATGTCGCCAATGGCGTAATGCTTGAACCACGATATACAATTCGAGCTCATATGTGGACCATTTCTTATGGGCTTCGTTGAGCTTTTCAATTGTAAAAGGCCACCAGTCTGCGTTGCTAGGATCATACTCTGCCAATTCTGACATAGTATGTCTCGCATTCGACTTTAAATAATTTGTTGAAGCTGGGAAGCACCAACACTAGAGTAGTGGACAACTTATGCTTGATTTCAACTGAAGCTTCTATCAACTTCGTCAGTTCACTTGAATGGCTCATTCTTCATGTAATCAGTAATCAGAGCTACGATTGTTCTGAAATTCCGCACGAATCGACGATAAAATGTCGCTAACCCATGAAAACTCCACACCTCATGTATGTTAGAAGGTGTGGGCCAGTCCTTGATGGAACAGACTTTCTCCTCATCCACAGAAATACTTGTGGAAGTCACAACAAATCCTAGGAATGAGGGGCTCTCAGTTAAGAATGTTCACTACTTCAAATTCAAATATAGTTTATTTTCTGCCAGGACCCACAAAACCTGCTTGAGATGGTCCATGTGGTCTGCCTCATTCTAACTGTAGATCAATATATCATCGAAGTAAACCACCATGAACCACCCAATGAATGGCTTTAGAACTTGGTTCATTAACTGCATGAAAGTGTTTGACACGTTTGAAAGACCGAAGGGAATAACCACTACAAGAAAATTGGCCTTTTACAACGGGCTAAAACCGTTGTTAAAGGGTTTTTGCAACGGTCATGTGACCGTTGTATCAGCCGCTGTTGCAAAAAAAGTGTTATTATTTACAACGGTCATAACTTGTGGTAAATAAGTTAATGACAGTTGTAAATAGCGATTTACAACAATGATACGTGGTTTTTTACAACAGTTGGAGCCCGTTGTGACTATATTGTTTACAACAAGTATTGCCCGTGGTAAAAGGCCATAATTTACAACATGTTCTACCCCTTATGAAAAGTTAAATTGTTTACAACTGGTATGGTCCGTTGCAAAATGAAGTATTAACAATAGTTGTGACCATTGTAATTATTTATTTAGATGTTTAATTACAACGGCTCAGGCCCGTTGTAAATAGGTTTTTTTTTTTTTTTTCATTTTTTGGTTCCCTGTGTTTATTAGTCACATAAAAATCACAAAATCATCAAAACATGACATTTAACACATTCACTTTGGTCATTCCTCTTGAAGAAATCTCATCATTACAAAATATATAAATCCAAAGAAGCATATAAATCTAAACCATACTTTATAAAATATTCAAATCATTACAAATTAAAACTCAGTTTTTGAATTCCATAATATTCTTAAAAAACAATAATATTTCATAAAGATCTAACTAACAAATGGACAACTAAGGGAGCTATGCTTCTTTCATTCTTCTTTGTTCTTTTCCTCTCCTCTTTCTTTTTTCTATTTCTTTGGTCCTGCATCAGTGTCATGTGTAAGATGGATTATTTGAACCAATAAACATAGCCCCTGCTTGCCAAAAAAAAAAAAAAAATTGTAAGAGAATGACAAGAGAAATGAAAAAGCAAACTACATAGTGATGTTCAAAACAACTAAAGATACTTCTCATTACCTCAAGTGTTTTCCTATGCTCCAGTAAGTTTTATACAGTTGGTAAGCCATGCAACTATACTTCCTTCAGCATCTTTCAAGTAGAACATCGAAGGGGTGGCCCTGTACAATGGTATATCAAGGTTGTACACTTGATTAGCCCAAACTTTCTAGCATCCAGGACCAATAGGCAATTGTTGATCTATTGTCGCAGTAGGATCAATAGAGTCAACCTCTCCAATGGCTACAACTACCTCTCCTGTCCCAGACCAGTGTAAAAGCTTGCATTTTTGATCTTCCACATCTTGAGGAGGTTGCATATCGGGGGATGAACTAATTGACGAAGCCTTTGTAGAAAATTGAGACTAACATAAAAAATCAAGACATTGTTAGTGTAAAACAACACATAAAAGAAACGTATAATTTGAATAAGCTTCCAAATTGAGCTTTACCACTAAGGATCTCAACTGATCCATTTCAGTCTGGAATAAATTCAGTCGTTGATCCATTTCTTTCATTCGTGACTCATGTCTCTTTTCTCATTCACGTTGAGATCCTTGAGAATCCACCTTCGAAAGGGTTACCCCAAAACCAAGGCCTCTAACCCGCCCTCGATGTTCTAGACCAAGTACTTTTGTCACTGCATCATCTCGTATACTTGTTGTATGTTGCGATTCTTGTGTGCACTCTCATATTTTTTGCTGAAATTAAATACATAAAACATACCTTTATTAAACAAATACAGTCCATTCCTTAAAAGAGAGTTTAATATTTATTCTTTATATATGCATAATATAAAGTAAATATAATTCATTTCTTACCACTGCTTCTCCAATTACGTTGTTTAGCGGTGTGTTATCCTTCCTCATATGGCCCTTAATCCAAACATCAACTCTTGAAATTGAATCTGGTGTGTCACTTTGTAACATCTACATAAAGATTTACATAACATGGATACTTAACCAAACTGATAAAACAAATATATATCGTCTTTCATATGAAACCTCTGTAACATTACTGCTTTCGTCATCAAAATACACATCCCTAAACATCCTATATGTATCAGGCAATTGTACATCATCGTCACTTTCATCTTCTACATATGTCGTCAAACGTTCCCCATAAAAGACCCACATCGTATGTAGGATCCATTCCATTCATCACTAAGTGACCATACACCGTATCGAAATGTTGGTGACATCCATTGCAGCAAACCTTACAAGGGCATAAAATTTTATCTAGATTCCCTGCATTAGCTTGAGCGTTATCGGCAAATTTCCGAGCTCCAGATAAATATTCGCTTGAAACTCTATAAATGATAACACAAAGTGTTATTTATACTATCAAATATGTTCATAATATAATACTTATTATATATCTATTGCTCCAATCTAAATAACCTGTTAGGATTGTGCACCCAGTCTTTATCCATCGCTCTTTGTTGAATTGTTCAGTTGTAACCTGTTGATGGCCGGTGATTTATTCTTTATTTGAGTTGTATTCTTACAATTTTACTTGACAAATGATGTATGTGTTTAACAAAACATGAGATTACCTGCTGAAGAAAATTTGGTAGTTTTTTCACTTCTTCTTCTTCTTGAAGTAGTTATTCTTTCCTAGTTAGTTAACGCACTGTTAAAGCTTTCACCTACGTAAAGCAAGTAATCTTGACATTATAAGTACACATTAATTGATAAAATTAAGACAAAGTGAAAAAAAGTAACATATATCATCTCACTATTCATTAGGGATTGAAAAGATAAGAGTACAAGAGGCTATCTTTCTTGTTTGGCAGATAGCAAAATTTATTTAGAAAAAAAAAAAAAAAACAAGTTGCTACTCATGAAAATAATGGGGTAGCGTTTTGGGAGCACTTTTACATCATTTTCATTTTTATGGTTCTACCAAATATGGTCTTTCTTTACCACGGTGGGTGGGTGATATTAAGAATGGATATGATATTGATCTAAAAGAGATGGATCTTCCATGGCATGGATCTTGATTAAAGTCTCTACAATTAGATCTTGGCTCTATAGAGATTGACCTAGCTCTCATCGCAACCATGAAACATTCATCCAATCATCATAACTTTTCCTTCCCATCAATGCCATATAAAACCAGTGGATTAGATTAAATAAGGCTCAATGACGAATGATCAGCAAGTATAATCTAATGGGATGTGGTCCATTTGGAATAACATAGTTATCAAGGAACAAATTTCATCAGATAACCATAACCATCTTACCAATTACTTAGCAAATCAATGGTTGTTAAAAGAAAGGCCAATGCTTGAAAGGTTAGCATCCTTTAATAACGATGAACAATCTGAATGGCTTGGATTACATTTAGGCTGCACAATATGCTCCCTATTCAAATCAACAATAGGCATCCACTCTCAACTTCTATAGAATAATGACACAACCATTATATAATGTAGGGTGAAAAAGAAAGAATCCAAAATCTAGAAAAACAAGTTCACGAACCTCAGTGGAAGCCTTAAAACGGCAGTGGTGGAGAAACTGTCGGCAGTGGTGGAGAAACCGTTCTGAGAGAGACCGACGGTGGAGAAACCGTTCCGAGAGAGAGAGAGAGAGAGAGAGAGAGAGAGAGAGAGAGAGAGAGAGATGAGGGTTTTTTGGCGGGGGTGGAAATTTTGTGCGGGAGTAAAATTTTAGCAGGGAAACCCAACGACCCATGACCGTATTACTAAGAGATGGACGGTTATATCAGGCGCTTTGTGGAGCCCACGGTGATGTATATGTTTTATCCACACCATCCAACCATTTTGAAAGCTCATTATAGAGCATGATCCAAAAAATTAAGCTGACTCAAATCTTAGGTGGACCACACCACATAAATCAGTCGTGATTGAAGTCTCGCGATTAAAAGCTTCATGAATTCCATTGGGGACAAAGATGTTTTGGACCAAGCTGATTTTTGTGTTTTTACTTCATCCATGTCCATGTAATCTTATGAACAGGTTTGGATGGAAAATAAACATCAATATGGGGCCTAGGAAGGTTTCAACGGTGGAAATCATTATTCCCACTATTTCCTGTGGCATGGTCCACATGATCTTTGGATATGCTTCAAATTTAAGCTCAACCCCTAAAATGATCTAGAAAAACGGATGGAAGGTGTGGATAAACCACATATATTTCCAATGGGCCCAACAGAGTCTACTCGGTATGATGAGAGACAGGACACTAGACACGTACAAGAGACATGTCGGGCGCGGATTTTCGGCGAAAGCCTTGGGCAGGAAGTTCCAGCGCTGGGAACCAAGGTGGGGCCCAAAGTGATTTTTTTGATACATCCACCCTATCCATCCATTTTGGGAGCTCATTTTAGAGCTTGAGAATAAAAATGAACCGGATCCATGACTCTGGTGGGCCGAAAATGTGAGGATTGAACGTCCACAGTTGAAATATTTGTGGAGCCACAGGAGTTTCAAATCAGGATAATATTTGTGTTTCCAGTTCATCCCAGTAGTAGTGACATTATGAACGGTATGGATGTCATATAAACATCACTGTGAACCCCATTGAGGTTTCAACGGTGGTAATTTACCTACCTTCCTTTTCCTTTAGTGAGGCCCACCTGGAGAGTGGATCCGGTTCATTTTTGTTCTCATGTCCTTAAAATGAGCTCCCAAAACGGATGGACAGGGTGGATTTATCAAAAAAAAAAAAAACATCACTGTGGGCCCACCTTGGTTCCCAGCACAAGACGTTGCGCAAGGCTTTTGGAGGAAATCCGCACCCAGACATATATGCCTATATTGAGAAAACCTTTGCTACACACACGTGTTAGCTACGCTAGCTACACCAGGTGTAGAAATGACCCCACCATGATATATTTTTTGTATCCATGCCGTCCATCCACTTGGAGAGATCATTTTAGGTCATGATACCAAAACTGAGGCAGATCTGAAGCTCTGGTGAACCCCAAAAATTTGTTAATGGTTGGCGTTCAATTCCAACTATTTTCTGTGCTAGGTCTACTAAAGCTTTGTATCTGTCTTAGTTTTGGTGTTATGCCCTAAAATGATCTCACTAAATGGATGGACGGTGTGGATACAACAAATACATCATGGTGGGGTAATTGCTACACTGGCGTAGATAACGTGTGGGTGTAGCAAAAATTTTCCCAACATGGCAGGTAATCCAATTCGATTGGAATGGCCATATCTGGTGGAGTGAATTTGGTGTTACACGAGTAACAGCTTAGAGGGTGTTACCCCTACCGTGTGACCCACTTTGATGATTTTAGATATATCCACTCCGTCCATCTGTTTCTACAGACAATTTTAGGATGGTATTCAAAATTTTATAAGATCTAAATCTCAGGTAGACCACACTACACAAAACAATATTGATTGAGTGCCTCACCATTAAAAATTCCAAAGGGCCTATCTTAACATTTTATTAATGTTTATTCGCAATCCAACCTGTTGATAATTTCAATAAGATCTTTTTTAATCGTAAGTAGTAATATAAGATTGATCCAAAATTTGTGTGGCCCACAAAAAGTTTTTAATGGTGATTAATCATTGTTTCTATTCGTATGGTCCACCTGAGATTTGGATATTTTTATCATTTGGTTTACCATCATAAAATGATATTTAAAAATAAATCGACAGTTTGGATATACATAAAATGCATCAAGGTGGGCCCCACACGGTAGGGGTAACACCTATTAAGCACTTACCCGTTTAAGAGCTAATTGGCTCCCATACATGCCGCGTAATCGGGAGCAGATTTGGTGAGACCCCGGATTTACCGAGGTGGGTGGCACCGTGACAGCGGGACTCACATGTTACATAAATCCAAACCGTCCAATCATTTTGAAAGCGCATTTTAGAACATGATCCAAAAAATGAAGATGACTCAAATCTTGGATGGACCACACCATAGGAAATAGTCTTGTTTGAATCCCCACCATTAAAAACTTAATTGAGCGAACCAGAATGTTCATTTTCCATCAAATCTGTTGATAAGGTCACCAAGACCTATATGAAGCGATCACACAAATATCATCTTGATCCAAAGCTTGTTTGGCCCAGGTTGTGTTAACTTATGAACAAGTTGGATCTCAAATAAACATCATGGTGGGCGCTAAGAAGGCTTCAACGATCGCCGTCACTATCCCCATTGTTTTCGATGGTTGGTCCACTTGAGCATTGGATCTGCCTCTCATTCTTTGGCTCATGCCCTAAAATGATCTCTCTAAATGGATGGACGGTATGAATATAACACACACATCATGGTGGAGCCCACAAAACTTGCTGAGGCTCATTTACTATATAGGCATCATTAGTCTCATTCACAACAGGCTAGAATTGTTGTGGTAAGACTTCATTGTCAAATATTACAACGGAGGGAGACAATTGTAATAACTCCATATTTACAACGTGCACAAAACGTTGTAACTATTACAATAACAACGTTTTTTGGAGCCCATCGTAAAAAGGCAGTTTTTACAACCGGCCAGCACCCGACAGTTGTAAAAGTGATGTTTTTACAACAGGCATGATATGACCGTTGTAAAATGTAGTCTTTTACAACGGTAATGGCTAGCCCGTTGTAAAAATCCTGTTGTAAAAAGCCAATTTTCTTGTAGTGAACTAACCACTCATATAGCCCTTCTTTGGTTTTAAATATCATTTTCCACTCATCATCCGGGTGTATTTAAATTTGGTAGTGGCCGCTTTGCAAGTCTAACTTAGAGAACAACTTCACACCTTGCAACATATTGAGCATGTCATCCAGCCATGGAATGGAGAACCAGTATTTAATAGTTATTTTATTGATCGCCTGGCTGTCGACACACATACGCCAACTCTCATCTTTCTTAGGAGTTAAAAGGGTTGGAACTGTGCATGGACTCATGTTCTCCTTAACAACACCCTTACGGATAAGTTCCTCTAATTGTCCTTAGAGAATCTCGCACTCCTTTGGACTCATCCGATAGTGCGGTTGATTGGGCAAGCTAGCCCCTTCAACAAGGTCTATGTTGTGCTGGATTTCTCACATAGGGGGCAATCCATCAGGTAAATCTTCAAGCCAGATTTCTTTAAATTTGTTCAATAATGGTTTCAATGTTACCGGTATATTCATGGATTTGATGCTTTTACCTTTCACAACTAAGGCATACACCTCTCTTGTTTCCTTTGATTCTTTCATGAAATCCCGAATGGCCAAGAGAGAACACCCATCCACTTTAGAAGCTTTAAGTTGTTCTTCGGGTCCCATAGTGGTGAAAATCATCTTGTGGTCGTCTTTGACTTTTGTATACACATTATCTCTGAAATTGCATCGGGTAGTCTAACACGACATCCCACGCATATGCGTGCGGAAGCTTAAGGAGCAACTAGAATTCTGGCTGAACCTATAGGAGGGGGGTATAAGGACCTTTTTAAAATCTTTTCGCCTACTTAACAAATTTAACAAATTGAACTACGTAAGCGATAACACTTTGGCTTCCAAGCCTAAGTGGGTCCAATCAAAAGACTAGCATATGATAAAAGCTATTAACAACCTAGTCTAATCAACTCATGTGGACTAGAGAGGATGGATCAAGAAATGCTCAAGTCAACATGAGGAAGTGAAAGTACATCTTGTGAGTGTGGATGTGCCTATCAAGTGCCTAGCATACATTCCTAACTAAGCATTCATAATTAATCAATTAAACATAATACATAAAGAGAAATGTGCTCAAGAACAATCACAAACACAACGATGTATAGTGGTTCGATTACTTGTCTACTCCACTTCCGGTTCAAGTACTCAACCCCTTTGAGCACACCGGCATTCACTGGGGAGTTTAAATCTGGTTCCTCCCAACCAAGGTGTTTTAACTCGGATCCACCCAACTGGGGAGTTTACAGGTTCCTCCCAACCTACACGTTTGCACCCGTGTTGGTGGCTCCCCCTTGGAGACTTTGTTTTAGGCCCGACTAACGTGCCAAGGAACGGCTGACGTCCCTAGATTTTAGGCCCAACTAATAGGCCAAGGATCGGCTGACGACCCTAGGTCGAGTTTGTCAAACAAACTCTACACTCAACTCCCACAGGGAATTGAGTGGATGGACTCTTAACAAGACAACCTTACTTGTCGGATTGAGCCCCTTTGTAGCGTCGTCTTGGGTTGTTTCTTCTCACTCTCTCGTGCTTGAATCAGCTCCCCTTGTGCTCCCCCGATCGTTGACGCCGTTGCTTTGCCAAGGCATCAGCTCTAAGATCAGCTACCTTGCATGTGATGCTCCATTGGAGATGCCCAAGGTGCTAGGGAATGGTGAAACCTCTACAAATGGTAGGAAATTGGTTTCCTAGAGGAATGCACCTAAATGGACTCCTAGGTAGTGTTTAGACAAAGGATTTAACTATCATCAAGGTGTCTAAACCCTAGGAATCAAGAGGGAACAAGTCCATTCTCAAGATGCCATTGAATGGCCCAAGCTTGTGATGAAAACACAAGGAGAATGACTTGCTTTAGGTTTGGGATAGAGCCTCTAATGATCTCTAGCAATGGTGGCTTCTATCTCCTCAAAATTCCCTCTATTTGCTCAAAAAATGAATCCCCCTTTTAAATAGATTTTCTTCCAACGGTAAAAAAATGGGCAGATCCCAGCATTTCCGATTGATCGAAAAAAAGTGTTCGATTGATCGGAGCCCATTTCGATTGATCGGAGACAAGTCCGATTGATCGGAAATCTATCCAGAGAAGTCTCTGGAAGAAATTCCGATTGATTGGAACACTGTCCGATTGATCGGACGGCCCCTTCCGATGGATCGGAAGACTGTCCGATTGATCGAAAATATGTCCAGTGAGTTTTCAATTTTTTCTAGGACAATTTTCGATTGATCGGAATTTCTGTCTGATCGATCGGAGTCCTATCGGAGCACCTGTACGATTGATCAGAGTCCTATCGGAAACTGTTGTTTGAGCCTTTTTTATTGCAGCAGCTTCCACCTCTTTAATTAGTCTAATTTATCATGTTTTTCATGGAGTTCTAAGACTAATGATGATGACTAAAGGTATACCTAGTTGGTCCAAGTCATCTAAGAGGTTATGGGTTAGGTTTTGGTCAAGGCAAGGCACACCAAGGCATCACATTTACCTGTTTCTTCTTTCTTGATGCAGCCGGGCCACTTGAGTCTTCGGTCTTTGTCTTCATTAAGCTCAACCGACACTAGACCTACTGACCTAAGTAATTGACAAACAAGGTGCACTAGTATACCATAGAAAAGTGCACTAACAATCTCGTCCTCTGTGGATTGTATTACGGTTTAACTACCATGGCTGCCTAAGTAACAAGTGGCACACCTCCATATCAACGACATCATAACCTACTTGGTCATTATAATTAGAGCTGAACACGAGCCAAGCTATCTTAGTTAGCTCGCTCGACTCGGCACGAACCAACTTGATTCGGCTCGGTTCAGAGCCTGGGTTTGGACCAAGTCGAGCCATTTTTCCATGCTCGAAAGGATTTTCGAGCCGAGCTTAAGCTGACCCAAGCTCAGTTCGGCTCAATTCAAAGTTTGACTCGATCGCAGCTTGATTCAACTCGACTTGGCTCGACTCGGTTAAATATACATATATATTATATTTAATATATATATAAATATATAATATAAGTTTGTGAAAACAATACATTTTTTCCAAGCTCAACCCTAAGCTCGAATTAAGCTAAAAAAACTCAAGATTGAACTCGGCTCGAACTTATCTCGAACTCGGCTCAAAAGCTTGACCGAACCAAGCCGAGCTTACCAATCCAGATCAAAGGCCGAGCCGACCTGAGCTTGAGCTAGGGTTGCTTGCTGGTCGAGCCGAGCCGAGCTTGACCCAGCTCGATTCGATTAAGCTCGGAGTACAACTCTAATTGTAATCCTTGCCAATTGAAAATGAGACTGTGCACTGTTCAGGTACCATATTTTCGTTCACTTTCTTGATCCAGTCGATGAAGTAGGGTGATGGATGTCACTCCGTCATGAGCTGTAATTTTTCGACCATTACTCACGAGACGATGTTTTCATTACTACTGTTGTCTATGATCACATCACAGACCTTACGATTTATCATGCACCGTGTTTAGAAGATATTATGCCATTGTGTGTGTACCTCATTCTTTGGGGTGTATGATAATCTCCGCAGCATGAGAGACTCGTCATTATCCTGCACCATCTAATCTTCTTCCGGCTCGATGTTAGCCTCAAGCATATCTTCACCCACTTCCGAGTCCTCCTCAGTGTCCTCCAAACCCCCATCATTGATTACTAGGTTTGCAGCTAACCATTGAGGGTATGCATTCGATAGGTGACTGGGTAGCCACATTTGTAACAATGTAAAGGCCTCCACCTACCACATGAATTCAGAATCTAACTTGGGCCTGGGGTAGTCGTTGTCGCACCTTGAGGCCTACAAGGGCCGCTTCTCTCTTGCCGGCTCTTTCCCCTTGGCCATCGATGTGTTTTGAGATGGGCCTACATTAGACGCCCTAGCTACGGGGTAGGGGCGAGTGTTGGTCTGCTCAAGCTGAGATTGTTCTTGGTTAACAAGTTTCACCACCTCATCCATGGTCCAGATAGGGTGCATCTAAACTTGGTCCTGGGTTGCTAATCGTAGGCCGTCAATAAATCACGTGATCTATTACGACTCGTTTTCCTCCAAGTCATTACGTTCTGCCAAGTGTTGGAACTCTTCGGTGTACTCGCGCACCAGTCGACTCCCTTGCTGACAATTTTGGTATTGTTGAAATAATATCTGGCAGTTATTTGAGAGGAATCATGCGTGTAGTAAAAATGCTTCATCTGTGGCCATGAACAAATATGCGCCTTCCCTTTTTGTGTCCGCACAAGTTGTAATTGATCCCACCATGCCAACGCGCTGCTCTTTAGCTAATAAGCAACCAACTTCACATTCTTCTCTTCTGGAACCTAAAGAAGTGCTCCACTTACGATAGTCAATCGAGAAATTGCTCGATGTTGAGTTGGTCATTAAAACCTGGGAGGACCGCCTTAACTCTGAAAGTCCCGATCATTGCGATCTACCCGATCATCTCCATGATTCTGCTGATGGAGAACAATATTGTCGCCTTCTTCATCGTTGGAACTAGTATCACCAAGCATGAATCTGCGATTTATGGTTGACAATGCTCCGTATACCGCACGATCGCGCTGTCCAGCGATCAATGGTGGTGGATTGTCACCATGAACACACTAAGGCGCTAAAACCTCTGCGATACGGTCGAGGGTAGCCTGCAGCCCTTGCATGTCTAATCGATTTTTCCGATGTGTCGCCTCGAAAGCCAGCACTATTATATAATCCCTTAGAGCACCGTCCGTAGGATGATTATCTGACCCGTCGTTAGAGGCCATTGACCCAAGAAAAAGTTTTCGCTCTGATACCACTTAACGTAGGAAAGAATGTGATGAGGTCGATTAGTGTCTTTCTCAGAGATAACTATTTTGAATCCCCGAAGCAAACCTAATCTAAGGGCAGAGTCTCGAATCCACGAGAGAAGAAAACGACGAAAATCGGTTTGGTATTGATAATAATGAAGTTAAAAAATATTAAAAAAATATTAAAGTCGATTTTAGCAACTCACTACAAGAAATTCCATTTTTACCGACGAATGATTTCGTCGGTAATCAGTAAAATTTCGTTGAGAAATCTTTTTCCCGACGAAATAATTCACGGCTAACATCGTCGCAGAAAGCTCGTCGGTAAAGGTTTTTACCGACGAAATAATTTTTCGTAGGTAATAATTACACCATTATCGACGAAAATATTCATCGGCCAAACATATGAATTTTTGTCGGGAATGAAAATGATACGTCGGTGAAAAAACTTTTACCGACGAAATAATTCGTAGGTAAAAACATGTTAAAAATTTTACCGACGAAATAATTCGTCGGTAAAAGTTTTTCTTGTCTCGGTTTCATTTGTTTTCAAAATTCAGAAAAATTCCTGATATACACCTGTAAAAAAACCTATACATTTTTCTCCTATTCACATCCACAAACATACAAATAAACAAAAACTATATCATCCATACAGAAATAATCCATTCCACATCCACAAACAAACAATATTTATCCACACACAAATACATACAAGTTAAAAGTCGTATATTAAAAAAAATAATCAGGAAGATGAAGGCGGAGGTGGCGGGGCATCGACGCCAAGGCGTGGAGCGAGAGCCTGAAACATCTCCTGCATCCGTCGCTCATGCTCCTGCCGCTCCTTCCGCAACTCCTCGATCCTCCTCTCCTGCTCCTCCCGTCACCTCTACTCCTCCTCCCTCTGCCTCTCCAGCTGCTCTCGAATCCCATCGACGATGACCCATAGCTGCTGAACCTCTCTCTCTGCGATGTCAGCTCGGCATTGAGCGCTCTCACCAGCTACGGATTGGCTGGAGCCAGCTCTAGTTTGTGCCATGAGCTTAGCACCATGGCCAAGCCCACGCACATATCCAGAACGGGTGCCAAGCACCTCGCTCAGGATTTCTGGCTCACTCCGCTGACTACCATCGGGAGTGGGTTGACTGCGTATGGTGTCCATCGCCGCCTGTAATGAAAAGATATGAAATTTCATAAAAAATGACATGAATGACATTATTATCAATCAATGCGCAATTAAATTTAACAAAGTAAAGATTTTTACCCAATGCTCACTGGCTCTAGGATGAACCCAAGATCCCGTCGCCTGCCGACAGTGAGTCCCTCTGTAGAGGTCTACTGGTCCAGGCTCCTGGCCGATGACGGAATCCCGCTGCGCAATCGAAAGGAAAAAAGACTTATAATAAATGCCAATCAAAATAATATATTAACTTAATAATCATCAATAATTTCTTACCATGTCGTAACGATGTCGTACAAATGACTTTGAACCAGCTACGTGGTTCACTTGTAACTTTTCCCTGTTCGCAGAATTTATTCTACTCCTCTTCTGAACACATTATACAAAATACATTTCTATTAATTGCGAAATTAATTACGAATTTAATTGTTACCGTAAGATATCGTATATGTAAATATTACCTGAAAAGCCTCCGACGAAAATCTCCCGCAGAGTATCCGCCAGTCGTCTGTAGTAAAGTGTGGCGGTGCGGACAGTACGGCCTCATCGTGTGTCCTGCACCGCTTGTACCGCTGGTGCAACTCTCCGCGGTACTCCTTGAACCGCTCTCTAATCATGTCGTCGACGGCATGAGAAATGTAGGGAACATTCAAATCGAATTCAAATTTATCCTGCAGTTTCGTAAATAATAAATTAAGGCAATAAACTTATTAACAATAGGACTTAACCGTAAATGAACTTTCACAAAAGAAAATTTTATTTTACTAAACTTTACCTGAAGGCGCTGACGGATGAGCTGTCGCACATCATCTGTCACGTCAGTCCAACGGGGGGTGGTGGCGGGGATCAGAGATCGACATAGGACACCGACCTCAGACGTAAACAATCTGGCACTGTCCCCAACAGGTCTAAGGCAGTCCTGTGGGAACTCTACAGCCACCCTACCCTCACGTGTAAGTCGCTCTAAAACTAACCCACGCGTGGGTCCACGTCCTCGTCGGCTGGTAGAAGATGCTGCTGCGAAAAGATATATGCAAGTAACAATATAAACAGAAATCACTAAATAAATGTCTAGACTTACATGCAGTGCCCGGTGTATGCTGAACCGAAGGATCAGATGACTGTGATGCACCATGCGACGTCGATGCTGTCTGCGTCGCATCACGGGTGGAAGGGGTAGATCCAGTGCGCGAACGACCTAATCTCCCACCTGGTGCCATGACTGAATATATCTGAAATACAAACTTATAAATTTAAACAATGTCAATGCAAGTTTATGAACGTCATTGCAGAGTAAATTTGTGCTTATGCTTAGAGAAATGATAAAAATATGATTAGATCATTACACTATAATGCAAGCAAAATATAATAAAACCGTAAACAGAATATAATAAAACCGTAAACAGAATATAAAATTTGAAAAATCCATTACACATTGTCATTCTATATTAAATACATATATCTCATTGTAATACAAATCAACTTCGGATCAACTATCCGAAATACTCCCTGCGTAAGTTATCGTACGCTGCAGATGTATATGTCAAGCTGTATGAAGCACTCGACATTGTTACAGCCAACATGCCAGTCACAATAGGAGAAATCTGATCTCTCGGGACTCCATTCAGATGTGCAAGTGATAATGTCGCATCTTCCATACGAAGTTTTCCACGGTTATATTCCTCAATCAGGTCCGAAATTTCTTTGAGATTGTATAATCTTTCATCTGAGTCATCGTCTTCCTCCCTACATTTCTCGACCAGACCGGGTATCTCTCTGGCCCTACCAGAAGAATATAGGGCCGGAAAGTCCATCCGCAACAGCTGATGAAGTATGCTGCGTGCTTCCGCTACGCTCCATTTTGTGGAGGACATGATCAGAAAGTGACTTAACTGTAAATGTAGATTATAAACAAGTCAATTCAGGAAAAAAATCATGACTTGTAAAACATATATACATGTAATAATCAAATTAATCGAATTGAAAATTACATGTAAATCTTGTATACATTTAATAATCGTTGTCTGAATCATTATCGCTTAGGACTCTTTCTTCTTCACCATCACTATTGCTGATCAGAATTTTCTCTTCATTGTCTGCAACGTTCTCATCGATGAAAGCGCTATCATCTCTAACAATGTCATTTATGATTGAGGCATCAACATGATCAGGTGACACATCATCTCTATTCAATTGCACCACATCAATATTAACATTTGGATCATTCCATCTATCCCAAGATGGCATGTCTTCTTGGTATGCTTGTTCAACTGACGACGTTCTATTACTCCCTTCATCGTTATCTTCAACGTCTACTTCGGGAACGTCAAATATGTTCTTGGGCTTTATTTTCTGCACCACGTGCTAAGAGCCGCCTAACTTGGTGTCAGCGAGGTAGAATACTTGTTCGGCTTAGCCGGCTATGATAAATGGGTCATCTTTAAACCACTTCCGAGATAAATTTACGCTCGTGAAGTAATTATCAGTCTGTATTCCCAACTTTTTATTTCCAATGTCCCACCAATCGCATTTAAATAAGTACACCCGCTTTCTCATACAATAACTCAGCTCAATAATATCCGTCAAAACGCCATAAAAATCAATTTCGACCTCCTCATGTGTTCCCTTCACAACCACACCACTATTTTGTGTGGTCCTATATTTCTCGCGCTTCTCAGTGTGGAACCGAATCCCGTTTACAATACAACCTGTATATCTAGATACATGTCTATCAGGGCCACACGCCAGTGAGTAGAGCGCATCAGACGCATCCGCAGAGTTGCTAGCGCGCAACATCTTCATCTATCATCACGTACAGAATATAAATGTACGTTTAGGCATTTAAAATTACGTGTAAATATTGTGCAATACAACAATATTGTAAGTGTGGTGAGATAGAAGGTAATTTAATCTTACACGTTTTGTAAACCATTCTGGAAACAAATCCTGATGCATTCGATCATAATTTGTAGGGTATTGGGACTTCATCTCCTCGATGTGTTCGCTATACACAATTGGTATGTTGTAAGCAAGAAATTTTGAGATTAAAACTGTCTGTAGATATACAATAACTATGTGCGAAGACTTACTCCAAGTACGACTCTATTTTTTCAATGTTATGTAACACATACCACCGCGCCTTCACTTGATCCCGAGGGTCCATATCCTGGAACGTCGGCGATCCTAAAGGACGGACGTTATGTGCGAATACAGATATGAGTCCTTGTTCATGCTCCTGCCCTACATCGACATTACGATCTTCTCGGTTGAATCTAGTCTCTATGCCACGAAGATACATGGAGTAAAATGTCAGGCACTCATTATCAATGTACGCCTCAGCAATGGATTCCTCTGGACGTGCCTTATTCCTCACATATTGTTTTAATGTGTGAAGGTATCTGTACACAAAATCAATATGTTTAGGACATGAAAACATGGATATACGTAGTTTATGGAATGAATAAAAATTTATGATCATTGTTCTATCACCTTTCGATCGGATACATCCAACGATATTGTACTGGGCCTGCAAGCTTCGCTTCGTGCGGTAAGTGAATCGCTAGGTGTACCATGACATCGAAAAACGCAGGTGGAAAAATTCTTTCAAGTTTGCAAAGGATTACGACAATATCCTTCTCCAGTCGTTTAATAACCTTTACATTCAAAGATTTCGAACACAAATCCTTAAAGAATATCCCCAACTCAATCAGCGTAGCACTGACATCCTTGTTAAGGAATCCACAAATCGCAATTGGTAGTAGGCATTGCAGAAGGACGTGACAGTCATGACTTTTCATTCCTGTTACCTTACAGTCCGTAATGTTTACGCGCCGAGAGATATTCGATGAATACCCGTCGGGAAATTTCACCTTGTTCAACCATTCACATACACTTTTTTTCTCTAGTTTTGTCAATGTGTAGCAGGCTGCTGGTATAGTATATGAATTTCCATGTGGTTGCAAGTGCAACTCTTTCCTTAAACCCATTGCTTGTAGATCCAATCGAGCCTTAAAACTGTCTTTTGTTTTCTTCTCTATGTTCATCAATGTTTCAAAGACATTATCACATATATTCTTCTCAATATGCATGACATCCAAGTTGTGTCGTAATTTCAGATGACTCTAATAAGGCAACTCAAAAAAAATGCTCTTCTTCCTCTAGTTGTACTCCAATACTGTACGTTTTCTCTTCTTCAAGTGCGGTGCCTTACCAAATCTAACTTCTTCAATGTTACTCAGCTGTTGTAACACATCTTCTGCAGATAGTTCTTTCGGTGGTGGCCTATGATCTTGTTTGCCATCAAAGATTACCGTCTTCCTGCGCCAACTATGATCCCTCGGAAGGAAGCGACGATGGCCCATATAACACGTTTTCTTACCATGCTTCAATGACAATGAACAAGTCTCAGTACTACATGTAGGACAAGCCAACTTTTCCTTTGTGCTCCACCCAGAAAAATTTTCATATGCAGGGAAGTCATTTATTGTCCACAAGACCGCTGCATGCAATCGAAACGTCTGTTCTGTAAAAGTTTCATACGTCTGGACACCTTGACTCTACAACTCGTTTAACTCATCTACTAACGGTCGAAAATACACATCAATGTCATTCCCCGGTGACTTGGGTCCAGGAATAAGCAACGACATCATAAAAAATGATTCCTTCATACACAACCAAGGAGGTAAATTGTAGGGCATAAGTATCACTGGCTACATACTGTACGAGCTACTCATATTACCAAATGGATTAAAACCATTACTTGCAAGACATAGCCGAACATTGCGAGAATCCTCTGCAAACCAGTCATATTGCTTATCAAAATGTTGCCAGGCTTTAGAGTCAGCGGGATGCCTCAATGTATTATCATCATGAAGGCGTTTCTCCTTATGCCACCTCATATCTTCAGCCGTCTTGCTCGACGTAAACAATCTTTGTAATCTGGGTTTCAATGGAAAGTACCTTAACACCTTTTGTGGAATTTTCTTACGCTTAGCTTCGTCATATTTTCACCTAGACTCTCCACATTGTGGACACTCCTCAACATTTTCATGTTCTTTCCAATACAATACATAATCATTTATACATGCATGTATGAGGATGTAACCAAGGCCCAAGTCTCGCATTAACGATTTTGCCTCGTAATGAGACTTAGGCAATGTCTCACCTTCAGGTAATACTTCTTTCAACAAGCCAAGTAACATGTCGAACGATTTGTTACTCCAACAATTTATTGTCTTTAAATGAAGTAACCTTGTAAGAAAATTCAACTTGGAAAAGTTCCGACACCCCGGATAGACCTACTAAACTTTTCTGATTCGGCATCACCCCTTAGGAGGAATATCCTGGCTAGTACTTGTCGCTGCAAAATCAATATCCGCAATTGTTCCCCTTAACACATCCCCAATGATATCTTGCATATCGTCAACATCTTCATCCTCGTCATTACGCACAATTGGGTCAGCAAGGACTTCAGTGGCCTCAACTCTTTGGTGGAAGTCTTCACCATGATGAATCCACCAAGTGTAACCCTGGTCAATCCCAACTATGAACAAATCATCTTCCACTTTGTCCAATGTCTTGTGAATCATGTTCTTGCATTTTCGGCATGGACACCTAATTCTATTACCTGAATCTGCCCGATCTCTCGCAAATTCCATGAACTCCTTAACACCTTCTTTATACTCTGGGCCAAACCGATTCTTAGCTTGCATCCAACTCTTATCCATATCTACAATGCAAAGATTAGACTCAGGTTTAGTTTAGGTGACATGAGTTTAGGATTAGGTGTAGTCATAGGTTGAGATTTTCGAGTTCGAGATCGGGTTTAGGGTTAGGTTGCCGAGTTTGGGTCTAAGTTTAGGCTAGGTGAATGGATTTAGGAATAGGTGTAGGTTTAGTTTAGATGACATGAGTTTAGGATTAGGTTTAGGGCATAGGTTTGGATTTGCGGGTTCGGGATCGGGTTTCGGGTTTGGTTCTCGTGTTTGGGTCAAGTTTTAGGTTAGGTGAATGGATTTAGGAATAGGTGTAGGTTTAGGTTAGATGACATGAGTTTAGGATTAGGTTTAGGGCATAGGTTTGGATTTGCGGGTTCGGGATCGAGTTTCGGGTTTGGTTCTCGTGTTTGGGTCAAGGTTTAGGTTAGGTGAATGGATTTAGGAATAGGTGTAGGTTTAGGTTAGATGACATGAGTTTAGGATTAGGTTTAGGGCATAGGTTTGGATTTTTGGGTACGGGATCGGGTTTCGGGTTTGGTTCTCGTGTTTGGGTCAAGGTTTAGGTTAGGTGAATGGATTTAGGAATAGGTGTAGGTTTAGGTTAGATGACATGAGTTTAGGATTAGGTTTAGGGCATAGGTTTGGATTTGCGGGTTCGGGATCGAGTTTCGGGTTTGGTTCTCGTGTTTGGGTCAAGGTTTAGGTTAGGTGAATGGATTTAGGAATAGGTGTAGGTTTAGGTTAGATGACATGAGTTTAGGATTAGGTTTAGGGCATAGGTTTGGATTTGCGGGTACGGGATCGGGTTTAGGGTCGTATTTTCGTGTTTGGGTCAAGGTTTAGGTTAGGTGAATGGATTTAGGAATAGGTGTAGGTTTAAGTTAGATGACATGAGTTTAGGATTAGGTTTAGGGCATAGGTTTGGATTTGCGAGTTCGGGATCGGGTTTCGGGTTTGGTTCTCGTGTTTGGGTCAAGGTTTAGGTTAGGTGAATGGATTTAGGAATAGGTGTAAGTTTAGGTTAGATGACATGAGTTTAGGATTAGGTTTAGGGCATAGGTTTGGATTTGTGGGTTCGGGATCGAGTTTCGGGTTTGGTTCTCGTGTTTGGGTCAAGGTTTAGGTTAGGTGAATGGATTTAGGAATAGGTGTAGGTTTAGGTTAGATGACATGAGTTTAGGATTAGGTTTAGGGCATAGGTTTGGATTTGCGGGTTCGGGATCGGGTTTCGGGTTTGGTTCTCGTGTTTGGGTCTAGGTTTAGGTTAGGTGAATGGATTTAGGAATAGGTGTAGGTTTAGGTTAGGTGACATGAGATTAGGTTTAGGGCATAGGTTTGGATTTGCGAGTTTAGGGTCGCATTTTCGTAGCTTATAGGGTCTAGGTTTAGAGTTAGATGAATTGAGTTTAGGTTTCGGTTTAGCCATAGTTTATAGGTTTTAGTTTTAGGTTTATGGTTTCGGGTTTAGGGTGTACGTCTTGGAGACTCAAGCAATTTAAGGATAGCTCCGACGCACATCCGGGTCTGCTCCACACAAAGCGGGCCTGTCCAAATGGCCAGGCCACCCATATTGCTGTCCATAGGAAATGGACAGCTTCATCATGCTCATAACAGCGGTTCCCACCTTCTAGGGACCCCCGTTCAACAACCGGATAGCTCCGATGCACATCCGGGTCTGCTCCATTAATTTCGAGCTAAAACATAAACACGGGCCTGTCCAAATGGCCAGGCCACCCATATTGCTGTCCATAGGAAATGGATAGCTTCATCATCATGGTCATAACAGTGGTTCCCACCTTCCAAGGACCCCCGCTCAACACCGGATAGCTCCGACGCACATCCAAATCTGCTCCATTAATTTCGAGCTAATACATAAACACGGGCCTGTCCAAATGGTCAGGCCACCCATATTGCTGTCCATAGGAAATGGACAGCTTCATCATCATGGTCATAACAGCGGTTCCCACCTTCCAGGGACCCCCGCTCAACAACCGGATAGCTCCGACGCACATCCGGGTCTGCTCCATTAATTTCGAGCTAATACATAAACACGGGCCTGTCCAAATGGTCAGGCCACCCATATTGCTGTCCATAGGAAATGGACAGCTTCATCATCATGGTCATAACAGCGGTTCCCACCTTCCAGGGATCCCCGCTCAACAACCGGATAGCTTCGACGCACATCCGGGTCTGCTCCATTAATTTCGAACTAATACATAAACACGGGCCTGTCCAAATGGCCAGGCCACCCATATTACTGTCCGTAGGAATAGGACAGCTTCATCATCATGGTCTAAACCGCGGTTCCCACCTTCCAGGGACCCCCGCTCAACACCCGGATAGCTCTGACGCACATCTGGGTTTGCTCCATTAATTTCGAGCTAATACATAAACAGGGGCCTGTCCAAATAGCCAGGCCACCCATATTGCTGTCCATAGAAAATGGACAGTTTCACCATCATGGTCATAACAGCGGTTCCCACCTTCCAGGGACCCCCGCTCAACAACCGGATAGCTCCGACGCACATCCGGGTCTGCTCCATTAATTTCGAGCTAATACATAAACACGGGCCTGTCCAAATGGCCAGGCCACCCATATTACTGTCCGTAGGAACAGGACAGCTTCATCATCATGGTCTAAACCGCGGTTCCCACCTTCCAGGGACCCCCTCTCAACACCCGGATAGCTCCGACGCACATCCGGGTCTGCTCCATTAATTTCGAGCTAATACATAAACACGGGCTTGTCCAAATGGCCAGGCCACCCATATTGTTGTCCATAGAAAATGGACAACTTCATCATCATGGTCATAACAGCGGTTCCCACCTTACAGGGACCTCCGCTCAACAACCGGATAGCTCCGACGCACATCCGGGTCTGCTCCATTAATTTCGAGCTAATACATAAACACGGGCCTGTCCAAATGGCCAGGCCACCCATATTACTGTCCGTAGGAACAGGACAACTTCATCATCATGGTCTAAACCGCGGTTCCCACCTTCCAGGGACCCCCGCTCAACATCAACATCAATCAACTACTCTTAATCACAAGTATCATGTTCGTCATCTAATTTGTCACTAAATGATAATATAATAAAATCAGTCGCCCATCCAAGGATGGATAGATTGAAATGCTATCATTATTTCCATTTAAATGCCCAAGCCTAAATTTCGACAGCATCTCCCCCTATCTCTCCAGATATATTTATCTTACATTTAATTTCCACGTCAACTATCCACACATTGTGTGGATTAAATTGACAATGGAATTAAACATAAGAAACATATCCAGAGAGAATAGGAGAGTTACCGCACGAAACTAATGACAGAGCATGTAAATGACAAACAACGATAACATTCCAATCTATCCAACCTTGGACTGTCGAACAGGACAATTTGGCAGATTCTATACCTCCAAAACACACTTTATCTATGCTCGGCAATATAGAAATCTCCAAATGGGCTAACTGATTCTATTATACTACCATTTGTGGACAAAAAATAACTATTAATAATAAGCCAAATACATCCACAACATACATCCACATAAATCAACCACGGGTAGCTCCGACGCACATCTCGGGCTTGCTCCATCAATTCCAGATACACAAGCACATGAAAATGACAGAATCATCAACACCATGAATCAAGTCTAATCAAATACCTAATAACTGCTACTTTCTCAACAAATAAGTATGTATGGGGCCCACCATGGGAATCGGATTGCGTGCGGAGTAACTCTGCACGCTCTTATCATGTAGAGTAACTTCAGTTGGGCCCACCTAGAATGTATGTGATTTATCTATTCCGTCCTTATGTTTTTTCAGCTCATTTTAGTGGTTGAGCCCAAAATTTAAGCATATCCAAATCTCAAGTGGACCATGCCATGGGAAACCGTGGGAATAATGATTTCCACCATTCCCAGGACCTACAGTGATCATTATTTGTCATCCAACCTGTTCATAAGATCACATGGATATGGATGAAGGGAAAACACAAATATCAGCTTGATCCAAAACTTCTGTGTCCTCTAAGAATTTTTCAATGATAGACATTCAGTTCACACTTGTGCTGTGGTCCACTTTAGATTTTGATATGCTTCATTTTTGGGCACCAGCGGTTCCCATCTTCGGGGGCCCCACAGGCAGTGGACAGCGACGGTGGGCCCCACAGCCAGTGGACAGCAACGGTGGGCCCCACAATTACGTATTTCATTTTTTTTAATTTGTAAAACAAAATTTTGGATTTAAAATTTTAAAATCCCTAATTAGGGATTTTAATATTGAAATCCCTAATTAGGGGATTTTAATTTCGAAATCCCTAATTAGGGATTTAATAAATCATTGGGCCCCACCAAATTGTAGACAGCTAAGGTGGACTCACATGCAATGAACGATGGAAACCGACGGTGGGACTCACATGCAATGGACGATAGAAAGCGACGGTGGGACCCACCAACATGCATTGGACAGCGATGGTGGGACCCACATGCATTGGATTTTGGGAGTGGGCCCCACAATCAACAACGAGGAGAGAGGGAGAGAGGGGAAATGGAGCAAGAAGGAAGGGGGAGAGGGTTACCGGAGGAGGCGGCGGCGTACGGAGGTCGGTGGAGGCGAGTGGCGATCGGCGACAGTGGTCGGCTGGGGGGGGTGGTCGGCTGAGGCGGTGGGCCGCCGGTGACGTTGATGGCCGGCGGTCGGAGCTGAGGGAGAGCCGAGATGGGTGGGCCGGCAGCGCGCGCGCGCGCGAGAGAGAGAGAGAGAGACAGAGCGAGAGTGAGAGAGATGGAGAGAAATGAGGGAGGCCCGATCGGGTAAGTGAAATAAAAGACTTTTACCGACGAAAATTTTCGTCGGTAAAAGCAACATTTTTCGTCGGTAAAAGTCCTCTTTTTCACTTGGGCGGGAATCAAATATTATTACCGACAGGCAATAATCGTCGGGGAAAATGACTTTTGCTGACGAAAGTTTTCGTCGGTAAAAGTCCTCTTCCTTATGCCACACATTATTACCGACAGACAATAATCGTCGCCAAAAAAAGACTTTTACCGATGAAAATATTCGTCGGTAAAAGCCAAATTTCTTACTTTATTTTTTTAGCGACGGGTAGTTTCGTCGGTAATAAACTTTTTACTGACGAAATCATGATTTCGTCGGTAAAAGTGTGTACTGGAATGTATTTTACCGACGATTACTTCATTTCGTCGGGGAAATGGCTTTTTACCGACGAAAATAATTTCGTCGGTAATACTTTCGTCGGTAAAACATCGTTTTCTTGTAGTGACTTAAATACATAAAAGAAAACTCTAAAATCAATATTGGAAAGTCTTAATCAAAACGGGAAAGAAAGCAGAAAAGCTGTGCAAATTCTCACAAGTCCATTGGTCACGGTTGGGTGACCGACCTGAGTCTTTGGGTGGTAGGTCGAACGACCAACAAGTATAGTCGACGATTGAAAGGGTTCAAAATCATCCAAAGACCAACTGGTGATTCCGCGGCAATTTTGGGCGACTGATGGGACCTTCTCCGGTGATCGGACTGGACGTCGGGCAGCTGACGGGGTCCGATTAGACAACCCAATTGGACAAAAAGTGTCTAGGAAGCTTCTACACTTTCTGGATCAATTTCGGGCGGCCAACGAGCCCAGTGAGGAAGCTGATTTCTGAGGTCATCTCTTAGGGTCCTTCCTCCGGTCCATTCCATTCATGAACGTGTCCGCAGCCCGGTCTACATCATAAACAGTGAGAAGAACTCAAAATCTGAAAATCTCACAGAACGGCCAGAACTTGTTTTGTGACATCATTACACCATCACTCGGAGAGCTAACCAGTATCTGCTCCATATGGATTCTTACCGACGGAATACGTGTCTACATTAAGTTCCGGGATATGTAAACATTACGTAAAGAACTGAGTCCCACAGTGTAGATGATCTGATTCAAAAGTCATGCTGTTTGGTTAGTTGGGCAGGCCGCATCCGCAGTCGAATGTGGACCTTGAGTTTATTGATTTTCCAGACATTCATCTCATTTTCATCACCACGGGGCCCAACGGTCAGCAAACCATCCTCATTTTGCTTCCGAGGCATGTGGATTGTCCTGGGATTGTCCGACCAGGAAGCGGATTGCCTGCGGAAGCCATTTGCAGGAACTTTCTACAATAGGAAGTTAGGTGGGGCCCACCGTGATGTTTGTGAGAAATACACACTGTCCATCCGTTTTGCCAGATCAATCACATTAGGACATCGCCAGAAAAGAAGCAGTTCAAAACTCAAGTGAGCCGCACCATGAGAAACACTGAAGATTGAACGTCCAACTTTGAATCATTTGTGGGTCATATAACTTTTAAATCAGGTTAATATTTCTATATTTTCAATTCATCCAGGTAGGAATGACCTTCTGAACGGTATGGATGGCATTAAACATCACGGTGGACCCAGGGACGTTTCAATGATAGGCATTTCGCTACTCACAATTTCCTGTGATGCGGTTCACTTGAGTTCTGAATTTGCCTTATTTTTTAAACCCATTTCGTAATATGATCCGGCAAAACAGTAGACGGGTTGGATTTCTCACAAACATAATAGTGGCCCCACTTAGCTCCTGTCGCATGCTGGAATCTCCTGCGAAGGGCTTTCCAGGCAGTCGGTGTCCGACCAAATCCTCATGCATGGCTCAGGAGACCGGATCCTCTGTTGAAACCGAGCAGAAATTAAAATTTCTGCTCGTGGCTTCTTTGATTGGTACAGGTCAGCCTGACTGTGTCAGGGATGAGCTGGACAAATTAGAGCAGCAGCAGAATTTCTCTGCTCGATCCAACAGGGGATCCGGATTCATGGCTCAGATGTCCTACGCTTGCCACCTGTAAAGACCCATGCGGAGGGCGACTCCCCTAGAGGAGTTATCTGATGTGCGGCACACGGATTTCGGACGCGGATTGCCAGCGAAAGCCTTTGTCTGGGAATATAGGTGGGGCTCACCATGATGTTTGTAAGAAATCTATGCTGTCCAACCGTTTTGTAAGATCAGTTTAGGTGTTGCAATCAAAATTGAACGGGATCCAAGACTCAAGTGGGCCGAAAACGTAACAATTGAACTTCAACAGTTGAAATATTCGTGGGGCCACTGAAGTTTCGAATCAGGATAATATTTGTGTTTTCAGTTCATCTCAATAGGAATGACATTATGAACAGTATGGATGGCATATAAACAATACTGTGGACCCCATAGAAGTTTTAACTGTAGGAATTTCCCTACCGAACTTTTTCTTTATTTCGGCCCACGTGAGTCTTGGATCCGGTTGAATTTTGTTCACAACGCCTAAAATGATCTCAAAAAACGGTTGGACAGCGTAGATTTTTCACAAACATCACGGTGGGCCCCACCTAGATTCCGAGCGCAGGAGATGCATGCCAATCCGCGACCACGGATTTCCCAGTATATACACGTTGTCAACACATGTGGAGGGCGACTCGCCTGAGAGGAATGATCTGATGTACGACACACGGATTTCCCAGTACCTACGCGTTGTCAATTGGAATCCACGTGCGTGATTGTGTCGGTGGCCCACTAAGCGTGCCTACTTCTTTTTTGAGTTGAACGAACGGCTTCACCTGCATGAGATCGATCCCGTCCGTCACTCACAACACTCCTTTTTTATTCTTGATCCCCAAAATTAGTCTGATTGAACACTTACCTGGGCCACCCCATAAGGAACCATTCCTTAAAGCTCTAAATTCGCTTGTTATGGCCCACCTGAGTTTTGGAATAGCTTGATTTTTAGCGAATGCTTTCATCCTCATGAGGCATGCTAGATGAATGGATTGGATGAAATATAAACACCAACATGCGCCCTAAGCAAAACCAATGATGTGAGTTCCATCCCCACCGTTTCCTACGGTGTGGCTTACCTAAGTTTTGGATCGTCATGATTCTGGATTCCTGTGAGAACGAGAGGCAGCATAACTGACGAACGGTAACGGGTTGGATCTGATGGACGGTCCACAATGGCAGGTGCCGATATCGTACAAGAAGCAGAAACGCCGACACATCCGAAGCAGGTTATAACGTATTTTTTTTACCGTTGAGGAGCATTGACATTCCGGCCGGGTTTGACTATATACGCGTTTGCAGTGCAAACAGCCAGTTATGGCATACCGGTGCATCAAATCAAACCGTCCATTTTGTGGGACCCACTTTTGTTTAGACATATGACCAAAATCAGATTGATTGCATCATCCTAACCTCAGATGAATGCAGACGTTCTTTTGTTGAATTCAGACCTTCATCTTAACCGTTCATTTGATAGACCACATTTGGACAGCTAGGGTCATCCGTTCCAGTTATGAAATGAGATACATGCAGGCTATGTATCCACCAGGAATGTGCACTGTGCATGGATGATCATGGTCTGGCAGGATATCCAATAACACCTTTCTAACTATCGAGTGCAGTTTATGACGCAGAGAGGACGTGGTAGGTCGATTACCGTCTCCCTAACCAATAGTTTCTCGAATCCACGAGAAGAAATAAAAGATAAAAAGAAGAATTTGATTTCAAATAAGTGATTTATTGAAGATTGAATGAATAAAAAACGAAATTACAATGAATATAAATAGGAAACTAACCCTAGGTAAAGTATCAGAATCCAACTCCAACTTAAACTCCTAGAAAACGTAACTAACTATAAATAGTAAACTTACTACTTATAGAAGTCGTTCAATCCTACTATAACTCTTGGTTTTCGGCCAAAAAATAGAAAGTTATCAAACGGCCTCAACCACGTTGTTCTACTAAATATTCTGAGCCCTTTTCATGTTGGACACTAACTCTAAAGCCTTAGAGATACAAAGTTATGATTGAATTAAAACTTACTATAAATAGTAAAATTGAAAATAAACTGGCCTAATGACCATCTATACGGTCGAAATCGCGATTCCGGCCTGGGCAACCTGGCGTAGTGGGGTTGGTTGGCTAAAGTAGCTCTAGCTACCCCAAATTGACATATTATACGTCCCATAACTCATTCCAGATTGTGAGATATAGGGCTGTAAATGGGTCAGTGGACCCGATAGGGTACCCAAACCCAACCCATTTAGACCCGACCCAGACCCGACCCATTTGTTAAATGGTACGGGTCTGGGTCCAAGAATAGACCCATTTGTTAAACGGGTTTGGGTCTGGTTTCCTTTATATTAGGCCCGACCCGACCCGACCCAAACCCATTTAGTAAGTGGGCGGGTTTGGTCTATGTTACAAGGGACCCGTCCAGCCCAGACCCATCCAGACCCGGTTTTAAACCTTGTAAAATGCTTGCATACTTGATCCAGACCCGGACCCATTAGACCCGGGCCCATTTATAAATGGGTCTGGGTGGATCTCCCTCTACCAGACCCGGACCCATTTATAAATGGGTCTGATGGGTTGACTCAGACCCGACCCGGACCCGCCCATTTAGTAAAAGGGTCTGGGTCTAAAATTTGGACCCAGACCCGTTTAGTAAATGGGCGGGTCTGGTTTTGGCTAAACCCGCCCCGAACCCGACCATTTACAGCCCTAGTGAGATACGGCCGATTTACGGTCCTGATGGTCCGGATCACTTTCGACCCCGACCGATCTTCTTTTGCTCCATCTGCGCCATGAAATAATCAGCGACCCATTCTACATCAGTTTATAAGCCTCAATCATGTAAACTAGAGCCACGCGTGTGACATTGGAGCCGTTCATTAGAGGATTTCAACTATATGATGCTAACTGTTAAAAATGAGGCCAAAGAGATGTTCAGGTGGGCACACACGGGTGCAAAACAAATGAATGGTTCGGAGAAGCTTATATAGTCAAACTCTGTATTTCTGGCTTACATGATTATCAGATGGTCTTGACTTTTGGGACACGGCATCTGCACAATGGGAATGGCCTTGTCAATGGATGGCAACCAATCAGGCGGTCCCACACACAGTTTAGAAAGTTTTAACGGTGGGTGTCCCTAGGTTAGTTCCCAATGGTGTGGCTAAACACTATTTCCTATGGTGTGGTCCACCTGAAATTTGGATCTGCTTCATTTTTGGGCTCATGTCCTAAAATGCTCTCTCAAAGCGGATGGATGGGTGGATATAAAACACATACATTGGGTGGATATAAAACACATACATCACAGGGTGCGGGAAGTTCCTGAACCAAGGTGGGGCCCATAGTGATTTTTTTTTGATAAATCCACCCCGTCCATCCGTTTTGGGAGTTCATTTTAGGACATGAGAACAAAAATGAACCTGATCCAAGACTCAAGTGAGCCAAAAACGTGACGATTGAACGTCCACAGTTGAAATATTTGTGGAGCCACAGGAGTTTCGAATCAGGATAATATTTGTGTTTCAAGTTCATCCTAGTTTTAGTGACGCTATGAACGGTATGGATGTCATATAAACATCACTGTGGACCCCAGGGAGGTTTCAATGGTAGTAATTTACCTACACACCTTTTCCTTTAGTGAGGCTCACTTGAGCCTTGGATCCAGTTAATTTTCATTCTCATATCATAAAATGAGCTCCCAAAACAAATGGACCGGGTGGATGTATCAAAAAAATTACTTTGGGCCCTACCTTAGTTCACAGTGCAGGAAATCCGCGCCCAAAGTTGTCAACCGATCCCATACCCTGATGATGCCTAGAGGCTGTGTTAAATTTATGGATTCAACAAAAGCATGCAGAAAGAGGATGGTCAGATGCACATGCTTTCTTTTTATCATCATCTTCCATGTGATAGTGCCTTACCCAGTCTATAGTCTATATTGAATTACCTCACGTGGCATGACTCGCGACCCACACCGATGCAAGCACGTTTACTACGGTGGTCCCCTTCTCAGTGTCGAGTCGGGTCCTGTGGATTCTGTATACTGTCGGCAAGCTACAGGACCGATTCGGGTTGAACTTGGACAACCCATTTGGACCCGTCTGATTAGTGATAGAAATAAGAATCAGGAATCGGGTCCAAATTAGAATAATTGCGTTTGTACATGGTTTTCAAATCGGGTCCATTTGGGTATTGGGGGGTCCAGGTGATCAGCCCCTCCAATTCGTGGACCCCAACCCAAATCATTTATTAATCAAGGCCCCAATTTTGGTACAAGATCCGATTAAAGCTGGTTTAGATAGCATGCTTCTACAAGTTTGGATAAGCATGTTTAAATAACCTGAATCATGCATTGATAGGGGTGGGAATGGGCCTGGTGATCCGGCCCTGTAGGGCTAGGGTTTGGACCTCGGAATTTGGCCTAGCCTATTTCTCAAATCCAATAATTAAGTGAGCCACCATTATATGGCTTACACACATGTTATTGGTTATCCCATATATATATATATGTGTGTGTGTGTGTGTGAGGCTGGTTTGCAGGAGCAGGGCCAAGATCTTTTCAACCTTGTTTGAGCCATGGTCGAACTAGGGCAAGGGTTAGGGCCAGGTTAGAGCCAACCACAAACCATGATATAAAGCCGGCTGCAGGTGTATTCTTAGTACAGCTGGACCCAAAGAAGCATGAAAGGATGTGGAAGTAGTTTGTCAAAATCGGGATCAATCCTATGTAGGGCATAGCGTAACTAAGCTCCAAACATGTCTGATTTGAAAATTTTCCAAATAGGATGATATTGTTGTTGAAGTGTTTACCCTAAATTGGCCATCAAGTTTTTATCTAAGCATTGTCACAAAAAGTATGACCTATCGATCTTTATGTAATGATGCTTCGAGGTCAACCAGCCTGCTATATGTTAGTCAAATTCATTCATTTCACAAGAATTAGACGCCTACAATTCAACTTATGATTTTATGAAAAGTTTACTATTTTAAAATTTATGTTTTCCTCGTAATTTCGTATTCTTGTAGTTATAATTTCAGACTTATTAAAAAAAAATTGCTTATAATAATTTCAAGAATGCTCCAGTAAAGTTTATCAGAATGTATTCTTTCTTTTCTTTTTGACAAGTTAAACTTTAGAAGAGATTTTGTTATTTCGAATAAGTTCTAAATAAATTAGGTTTTTTCTTTCTTTGTAAGTGATCGATGCGTGTAATTGAGAAGTCTTAGGATCATCTCTACGTACCATTTTGAATTTTTGTTTTTTTGTTTTGTGAATTCAATAACTATCTTGTGGATTTAAGGTTTTTCCTACTTGAGGAAGGTGAGATCTTCTTCTCATTGTTTCACACCCTTCCCTGCGTCCGACCAACCCTAGCCGATGGTCCAAAATCTTAAACATAAATGATCTTGGACGTCTGAAACATGGCATCCAAATGATCGACAAGAAAGCAAACCTAGTGAAGGGTCCACATTCGACTTGCAAAACACTGGACCAAGATGTCCCATTGTTGTGATTTTAGGACCAAATCAGATTCACGGTGGTTCCTACCCGATGGCTACTCGGGTCGTGTAAACATGATCCATGTGGACCCGAACCCGCAAGGCATGGTGGATGATGTGAAAATGACCGGCCTCCTTTCAACCTAGCTTCTTTGAAACCGAAACAAAAAACAAAAGCAAAGTCAAAACAATACACGCCTCATTACCGTCCAGCATGTCTATATAAGTAATGCATAAGGCATAGGTGTACCTCATAACGTTGTAGAGGGAAGGAAAAGAAGCAAATAGAGATCAGAGATGGCAACCAGGAAGACCTCAAATTCAATCCAACGGTTGTCATTGGTTGTAGTGCTTATGATCTTGGTGGCCACAACTCAGCTGCATTCGGCCGATTCGAGAGCCCTTCGATCGATGGGGTCCACTATGAGTGATCGCAGAAGTACTGTTGTCGACACTGGGGATTCCGTCGATCTTACTCCAAATCTGAAATCCAACAATGATCGGAGAGGCCGGATTTTTGAAGGTTTGGGATATCAGTTAACTTCTGGACCCAGCCATAAAGGTCCTGGACACTAGTGGAAGATTGCATTATACCTGTATTAGTTAGAATGGCTGCAAATGATTTTTGTGTAGACCATGATTTTGTTAGAAGCATGTTCTGTAAATGAACTCTCAAACATTATTGATTACTTCTTTCATTTCTTTCGTTTCTATGAAATTTTTGGACGGTTCTGATCATCCAACCCTCTTTCATGTGGGGCCCAGTGGTGAATTGGGATTGGCAGCATGTGTCACCCCATGGGTTCCACGTGCAAAGATGGTTGCATGATCAGATGCATTCATCCTCCAGACACTATTTTGAATTGCCTGTGACAATAATGTAGCTGAAAAATGATCGTGTCCATTGATTTTTATTCGGGTGAATGAGAACCATCGAAAATTTTCGTTTCAATGGTCAACATCCACCCACCCAACACACATCAGTGCTAAAGATAATCCATATGCTCATCTGTATCCCGTCTGTGGTAAGCATCCAAAAAATGGACGGTTCTGATCGTCTAACCAACTTATCGTGTAGTCAAATGGGGTACACGTGGGTGGACTTGAGCGGGAAGGCCCGGTTAGAGGAACCCTCCGCAGCTCTCTCAGTCTGCTTGCTGTTCTGTCTCATCAACTGATTATCCAAACCGTTCATCTAAGAGTTTCTACTGTAGGTTTAGGTATTATCCATGTGCAATGGAGATCTTATTGTCCACGGAAGGTAGAGTTTCAACAGTAGCCCAAGCACTAACTCCCTTTCGTGTATTCATGAGGATATCAATGTCATACTTCTGCCGTACATCGAGAGAGGGGTCCTGAGGCTTACCCAATACAAGTGTGATGTCTGCCATTGACGCAGCTAGCGGAGCTAGCTGGGGATTATGTGGAAAGTGGAAACCGATAATTTTCCTCCTTACACTCCAGTATTGCAATGGAAAGAAATAACCTCAACGATAAGTGAAGTCAGAGGTGGAGGATCGGTTTTATAACCCTCTAAGGTCGTCGGTAGAAATCCTACTCATCATTAGACCTTGTCGTTAATATTTGTTTCCTCCACACTTACGAGAGAGAGAAGAAACCAGCTTCGCTTAATACTCTTTCAAGTATGGTACTTTGTGGGGTAGGCTTGAACTGTACACACCACAAAATGGTGGGCCCCACCTGAAACTTTTTCTGATGATCTAAATCATCAATTCATGTTGCTCCGACAACCAATGTCATAAGTGGGCCATAAATTCCAACATTCTCCCACTTGGTCTACTAATGGCATTAGCTTATATAGTGCAATGAATTTATGTATCTAATCCATCCTTACGAGCTCGAAACCTTACCAGATATTTATCGTGGATCAAGAGTAATAGTCCAAATAATCTGGTCCACCAAGACTATTGCTATGAAAATGACAGTCGTTACTGCATTTATCGCATGTGGGACTAGGCACAATTACACACAACAACATTTTCAGCGACATGGATTCTAGAAGCTAGGGAGTATGGTATGAAAATCTTATGTATAGTATGATCTTCCGTGCAAATTTTCATATGGTTCTAATGCCTCGAAAACTTTAAATTATTCTGTTTACTTATTTAACCATGCACATGAAAATCTTACTTTATGAAATAAAAACCATAATCACATAAAACTAAGTATCTATTGATACCGATCCAACACACAAGAAATGGAAAATAGGCACAAGCAAGAAATGGAGAGAGGAAAAAAAGAGAGGAAGATTGATTGCTTTTATTGGAATTGAAGATGACAATACACTATCTATAGCTTGAGGATTCACTCACCCAATTACAAGATGACTCACTCACTCTCCAAATATTAAGAGATCTCACAAGGAAAAGAAGAAATACACTATTGCCTTTTCTCAAATCACAAGACAAGATCCCATTGTCGTGGGTGGTCACTTGTCAAGCATTGAAGTAAATCACCAAGAAATCGATTAACAACTTCAATTTGATTGTCAGTTTGTGGATGATATAGACACTTGAAAATTGAAGTTGAGTACCCATATATTTCAACAAAGTTTGCAAAAAGTGGCTGACGAACCGTGTGTCACGATCGAATGTGATAATTTTTGGAACACCATGGAGTCGAATGACTTCTTTAAAGAAAATGTGAGTAATGTGAGAGGTATAGGTAACATTCCTGCGTTGAATAAAATTGGACATTTTAAAAAAGCGATCAACTATCACGAAGATAGAATCATAACCTTGTGTTCTTGGCAACTCAAGCACAAAGTCCATACTAATATCTTCGCATGGATGAGATGGAATAAGCGAGGGTTGGTATAATCCACAATTTTGTTACCTACCCTTAGCTCTTTGGCATATCATATATCTACAAACGAACCATTTTACATCTCGTATCATCTTTAGCCAAAAGTAATACTCACGGACCGTAGCAATTCTCTTATCTCAACTAAAGTGACCTCCCAAGTCACCACCATGTAACTTGGCTATGACTTGGTGTCGTAGAGATTTTTCGGGAAGGCATAATTGGTTACCCTTAAAAAGGTACCCATCTACAATGGTATATTTTTCATTTTGCCCATTTTTACACTCTTCCCAAACATTTTCAAAATATGGGTCGGTTTTGTAATTTTTCAATAATAGATCAAATTCATCTCAAAAGACAAAGTCTTAAGGAGATAAGATTTTCGACTAGGTACATCCGTAACTTTGTTTATGGTATCGACCTTATGATGAATCATAAAGGTATACTCTTGTAAATAAGAGATCCATTTAGTATGCCTAGAATTAAGTTTCCTTTGGGCATTGAGAAAACGAAGAGCCTCATAATCTGAGTACAACACAAACTCCTTGTGAATTAAGTAGTGATGCCAAAATCACAAGGCTTGCACAATGGACATAGAACTCAACATCATAGGAGAATAATGCTTCTTAGCATCATTGAGTTTTTCACTAAACTAGGCAATTAGGTGTCCATTTTGACTTAAGACGGTCCCAATACATATGTGGGATGCATCACATTCTACCTTAAACACCTCGCTAAAGTTTGGTAAGGCAAGAATGGGTGCTTTGGTTAGTTTTTCCTTAATTGAGTTGAAGCTCTCTTGGGCTTCTTGAGTCCAAGTAAAGTCTTTGGCCCTTATGTAATTGGTTACGAGGGGCAATAATACTACTAGAGTTCTTAATTAACTGTTGGTAGAATGTGGCTAGGCCATGGAAACTTTGCACTTCGGTAACCGATTTTGGAGTTGACCTATTCTACAATTGCTTTGATCTTCCCCCCGTCTACTTTGACACGTTAAGATGAGAAAACGTAGCCTAAAAACTACATCATCGATCATGAATGCACACTTTTTGAGGTTAATATAAAGCTTTTCCCTTCGCAAAACTTACAACACTTGACGCACATGGTTAGTATGTTCATTATTAAAAGAACTAAATATAAGAATAACGTCAAAATAAACAACAACAAATTTTCCAATAAAAGACTGTAATACTTTATTCACGAGTCTCATTAAAGTGCTAGGTGCATCTGATAATCCAAATGGCATGATTAATCGATTCATAAAGGCCTTCTCGAATTTTAAAAGCGGTTTTCCATTCATCACCAGATTGGACATGAGTTTGATGTTACCCAATTTTAAGGTCAAATTTTTAAAACACTTGGGCACCATGTAACATGTCTAACATGTCATCAAGTCTAGGAATTGGAAAATGGTATTTTGTTATTATCTTGTTGATAGCTTGACTATCGATATACATCCTCCAAGCTCCATCTTTCTTTGGAGTGAGGAGGACGGGTACCAGCACATGGACTTAGGCTTTCTTGGATAAGTCATTTCTTTAATAGTCGATCTACTTGCCTTTGGAGCTCGGCATGCTCCGTAGGGTCGATAATGTGGCACCCGAGATCAAATCAATTCGGTGCTGGATATCATGCATAGGTGGCAACCCATCTAGAAGCTCTCCAGGTGTCACATCAAAAAACTCTTCCAAGAGTTATACCATACATTTTGGTACTTCTCTCACTTCTTCCTTAAAGATGTCTTTAGCCACAAGGGCATAAACATGGGGTCATTTTCTTACAAGTCTCTTCAAAATATTTTATAGAAAAAAGATTAACTTGACGCTCTTTAGGGACATGAGAAGGAATTTCTTTAAAGGAGTTAATAAATACTTTATCCCATTGAGAGAAGGAGAATAAACATTTTTTCTTCTATCATGATGCACATCCCCGATCATATTGCCATGGCTACCCAAGTAAAATGTGTTAAGAATTCATAAGTAGGACATCTAACCAAAGTTTATTACAATACTTACCAATGAAAAATTTCACCAGACACCTTTCATTGATAGGGACTTCACCTCCCTTTTTGAACCAACAAATTTTGTAAGGGTTAAGATGCTTTTCACAATGCAATTATAACTTATCAACCATTTCTTTGGCAACCATATTTTCACAACTACCTGAATCAATCAAAACCAAACATTTTTAGCCATAAACGGTGCAAAAAATATAAAAAATATTACCATGTAGCCAATAGTCATTTTCTTAACTTTTTGGAGTGGCTAAAACTCGTTTTATAACAAGACTTTCGGCACCACTATTAGGGGTCACATACTGTCGACACTGGATTTGCGCGAGGGTCGAATTGTGGTTTTCTGCATGGCTCAACCTCTTTCAAGGGCTTGTGTACTTATGATGGGTTTGAATGAGTTTAGATAAGACTGGATGTAAGACCCGTACCCTTATTTGCCCTCCGTACGCTTAATTTTCGGTGCCGGTATGTCCCGGATGGACCAGATTAGCGAGCCTTGATCGCGACCCTATTTTAGTACCGCATCGACCCGAGACCTATACCCCGGCGACCGCGCAGGCGCTGCGATTCCAACGCCGTGTGGCACGCCCCATTGCGATACCCGGTGTGAAAGTTATGATCAATCACGTAATCCGAGGTGGGCCGCGCAACGTGCGTGTGTCGTGGGCGCCACTTGCACAAATTCCAAGAGAATGTCAAATCAATCAAACCCATACCCCTACTCTACACACCCCATACCCCCCCCCCCCCCCCCCCCTCTCTCCCATACAAGAGCCATACGTATGGGGAGAGGAGGCCTCACTTCCCATATTTGCAAAAGAGATTTAAGAGAGAGAGGAGAGAGAAAGAGAGAAAGAGATTTGAGAAAGGAGAGAGAAAGAGAAAGATTTGAGAGAAGAGGGAGATTTGAGTGATCAAGAGAGAGATTAGAGAAATTGAGGGTGGAGATCCAAGCTTGGAGGGCCTCAACCATCATCCGGACCGTCCGGATCATCCGATCGTCAACCCGATTCAATCCAACCGTCCATCCATCGAGATGAGTGCAAGGGGTACATAAATCCCCCATTTTCGTCCTTCCTTTCATTTTCCTTTTCTTTTGGGCCCACCTGGTGGTGGAGAACCTGATGGATGGATTGGATCATCCATGAATGGGCCCCACCTTGTAATAATAATAATAATAATAATAATAATAATAATAATAAAACAAAGGGAGAGGTGCCGCTGGACAGACAGCGTCCAGAGGGCGCTGCTGCCCAGCAGCACGTGGGCTAAAAGCCCTTTGGGCGTTGGGCAGGGTCCCCACATGTGGGACCCACCTTGATGTATGCACCTAATCCACACCGTCCAGCTGTTTCTCCACCCCATTTTATGGCTGGACGCCAAAAATGAAGAAGATCCAGATCTCAGGTGGACCACACCATTGAAAACAGTGGGGCTGATGAAGCCTACTGTCGAAGCTTCTTGGGCCCACCGTGATGTTTGTGGACCACATCACCTACCCAATATTGGGCTTGTTAGGTCCCCAATGAGCTGAGGAACATGATGAATGGGGTGGATTGTCCCTAAGTGGGCCCCACTTGAAATGACCACAAATAAAAAAAAACAAAACAAAACAAAACAACAAAAAAAAGGGCACTGGACGTCCAGCGTCTGGACGTTCTGACACTGGAACGTCCAGCGTCACCTTGGACGCTGTAAGGGGTCCCCACTCGTGGGACCCACCTTGATGTTTGTGTTCCATCCACACCGTCCATCCAGTTGGGGAGATCATTTTAGGGCATGACCCCAAGAATGAGTCAGATCCAAGTCCCGAGGGGGCCCCACCACAGAAAACAGTAGGGACAGTGGCCCTACCGTTGAAACCTTCTTATGGGCCACCGTGATGTTTATTTGAGATCCAACCTGTTCATAAGTTCACACATACATGGAGGAAGGAAAAACAAAAATATCAACTTGATCGGGAACTCCTGTGGGCCCCACTTATTAAGAGTAATAATAATAATAATAATAATAATAATATATATATATATATATATATATATATATATATATATATATATATATATATATATATATATATATATATATATGCTGACTACTGGACAGACAGCGTCTAGGGGACGCTGCTGCCCAGCAGCGTAGCTCTTGTGGGCGTCTCCATGGGCCCCACTCGTTGGGCCCACCTAGAATGTATGTGCCTTACTTATCCCGTCCATATGTTTTTCCCAGCTCATTTTAGTGGGTGAGCCCAAATTTAAGCACATCCAAATGGCAAGTGGGCCATGCCACGGAACAACAGTGGAAATAATGATCTCCACCATTGAAACCTTCCCAGATCTACAATGATGTTTATTTGTCACCCAACCTATTCATAAGTGGCTGGGCCCAAAATTTAAGCATATCTTAATGTCAAGTGGACCATGCCACAGTGGGGATAATGATTTCCAACGTTAAAAGCTTTCCAGGTTCTACAGTGATGTTTATTTTGCCATCCAATCTGTTCATAAGATCACATGGATATGGATGAAGGAGAAAACACAAATATCTGCTTGATTCAAAACTCATTGGGACCAGATGGGTACCACGCTGCCAGCAGGTGGCCCACCCTATGGGTCCCAACGTGATGTATTGGTTAGCTCCACCATGATGTATATGTCTTATCCATGCCGTACACGTATTTTGACGGCCTATCTTGTATGTGTAGGCCCAAGTATGGGGCCGATGTGGTCTCAAGTGGGCTATGCCACGAAGACCTTTACATTTCCAATGGGACCCACGTATATATTGGGCCTTTTAAGGCCAATGTTACATGATATGTTTAGTGGCATGCTAGTATGATTAGCTTGATATGTCACACTGATAACATGCTTAGTGTAATGAATACCATGCTCATTCATATGCCCATACGCATCATTTTTATGCCTATTATGAATCATGATTAACCATAGCATATGCTAGTTGGCTTGTTATACTTAGGGGACCCGTGCGAGACAGGGTCGCCCCACATGATTGCGCAGTATGTGTAAGTTTGGTGCATGACTTGGATTATATGACTCATGCATTTCGCATTATGTATGTCACGATCGCTTTCACACCCTAGCAGTATCAGGGTGGTGGCCACCATAGTCACATCGTGGTTGGTAGTATTGGACACCGAAAACTTGTTCTAGTACGTGGGCGCTATGGATGTCCTTGGGTGAAAGTCCCTAAACCCTGTGGTACCAGTAAGATGCTCCAGCGTCGAGACCGAGTGGATAATATGAGCGCCCGTGTGCCAAATACCAGTAGGCCGCGTCTCCCACTGTGTCGAGGTCGGTTGGAAAGGGGTGTGACCTTATCCGCCCGGGTGAAGTGGGATGTAAGCTAGGTCGAGTCTGACCAGCTCATGGAATGGGTCCACTATCGGCGAGCCGGGTGGGCATTGGCATACCACTGACGAGGCGGATAGTGAGGTCTTTTCTACTCGCTTGGTTATGCGCGCGATGTGCGGTGGCCAATATTAGAGTATACTAGACCCCGGTGATGTCCCAGATGAGAACTATTTTGATATGTGGATCAGTTGAGGATTGGCATGTTTGCATTGCATTTCTAGTATGTAACACTCGGCCATGTAGGCCCTTGCATTGCATAGCCTTGGGATGGCTGATAGCATTCATAAACTTAGTAACTTAGCCCTCTACTACTTTCGCTTACTCTGATATCTGTATACTTGTCATATGCATCACACGCGCACACACGCACTCTACTGGGCTTCGTAGGAAGCTCATGCGCGTTTGTTTACACTGCAGGTACTAGAGCCTATCAGCAGCGTTGAGCGCGGTTCATGTACCTGATATTTTGGACTTCTGATTCATGTTGTATTTCCCTTTCCAGCACTGTACTCAACAAACTTATTAGTGGATATTTGATGATGTTTTATGGTTTTGATTATGCTCCTGTACAAAAAAAAAAAATTTACCCTGAAAATCCTCCTGGTAGGATCCCAGCATCGGAACCTGGCACTTGAGAGCTAGGAGCCAAGAATGGGGTACTACGGAGGCTGTTGGCACCAAGGTCGGCGATCGGGAATTTAGTGAGCCCGGTCCCCGGGTTTGGGGAGTGACACTGGAGTCACCACTAGCCAATTACCTCGAGTCTACAGTTAGTTAGACCATGCATATAGAAACATTTAAGAGCAGGAATCTGAAGATTCCTAATCCTAAGAATGATTCTTTGATCAGCATTCAGAGATTCAGTGTAAGTACCGCGGTTACAGAGTAAGAAGGTGTTAGGCATCCATTCTACCCGTATAGAAGTATAGTCTCTACTTTACAATATTAAACAAATTCCGAGGATTAGTTTTGGTTCTTGCGTTATCATGATATATGGTGTGTGGGGGATGATAGTGTGTTTTAATGCATCATCACTTCCCAATATTAATATCTCGGGATGAGATGAATCAGTCTCTGGCTCATGTATTGGGTTAGCGGTTCTTGGAGTATGATTATATGATGTGCGTGGAGATGATGTGTTAAATGTATCCTCGCCTCCCAACAGTGTCTCGGGACAAGACAAATCAGTCCCTGACTCACGTACCGAGTTAGCGGATCAACCATTCAACTCGAGTTTTTGATGGGCATGATCCGAGTTACTCTGCAAGCCTCAGATCATACACTTAAACAGACTGGGTAAGAGGTTATGCATGAATGCTATGCATACCAACCATGATTTCTGATGAGCAAGATCCGATTAGATCAGAAGGCTATAGAGCATACTTTCCTAAATTGGTATGAATGTGAGATGATATGAACATGAATGAATGAGATAAGAAGGGGGTTGAGAAGGGAATAGATGTTGCACAAAAACTAATGCAAGGTTGAACAAAGCTGGCTAAAGATTGGACGGCTGAATGGACAAAGGTGTCACAAGGATTGGGTTTGAGTGGTTTGGATGGAACTGGATGGCTCAAGAGACTAGGGCTAGGGCTGGATCAGATCAGACCCTCCTTGGTGGAGGGGTAGTTAGGCTGAGGCTAAGAGGCTTTCTCTCTCACTTGGAGGGATGGAAGATGGGTTGTGAATGTGAAGACTTGGTTGGGTCTTATTGTCTTCTTGGGTCTCTCTTAGGTGTGTGTTGAAATGAAAAGGGGAAGGGGTTATTTATAGCCTCCATCCCTGGTATTGCTGTAATTCCAAGTAAGGTTGAGGTCAAAATAGGTTGTAAAGGCTAGGATTTGAGATCACCATGTGGCAGCATCACATTGATTGGATTGGTTGGCAAATAAATGATAAATAGTACGAAGGGGGAATGGTATCATCAAATGTAACCCACCTCACACGTTCCAAGGAGGTAGAAGAGAAGGGAAACGAGGCTCACACGAGTCTGTCCTGGACAGTAAGATAGTGCCACGTGGTTGACGCCCACCAAGTAGGCGCCACCCCTCCAACTGCCTCGTGGATTTGGCAGGGAGTTCCCTCACACGTGAGGAGGGCCCCTGCCTTGGTTTCTGTCAAATGTTTTCTCCCCTTATCCACTTTTAGGCTTAGTTTTAGGCTTGGTTTTTTATTTTTGGTGTGGGTTTAATTAGGTGAGTTAACAAAGTTATGAGGATCGGGTTGGCTGACCGGGTGAGTTGACTTAGAGGGTTGACTTAAAGATTTGACTCGAAAAACTGATTTAAAGAGCTAACTCAAAGAGTTAACTCGGAGAGTTGACTCGTACGTGGTCCCATTTTACAAGTTCTAAGCTTTTGGGGCTGAATCGACTAATCCTAATTGGGCTTAGTTTTGTTGAGTTGGGTTCTAGGATTATAGTTGTAGGCTGGGTTGAGGTCCAGATTAGAGTTTGGGACTAAGTTAAGGTTTGGATTAGGGTTTAGGGGTATGGGTTGCCATCCTTCATAGCCGTCCAATCTTATTCAGCTTGTCGGCCTGGGGTGGGATGTCTATAGATGCAACTCTTTGGCAGAGGTTGCGTATAACCGAATGACAAAGCGAGTGGACAACCCACCTTTGCTGGTCAGTTGTAGGTCGTGATCTGGATTCATTGCATGCCTTTGTGTCTATGTCAGCTGATTGCTTGAAAATAGATTACTTACACATACTGTGGGGACTGGGGAAAACTTCGTGATTGTCCCTGCACTGCTGAAATATGCATGACCATCGCAACCTTTTCACTCCTAATTGGAACTAACATTGGAGAGGTATAATAGAGCCCCTTCGCTAGAGCGACCCTAAGAGGATATTACCTTGGAAATGGATTGTTTGTTGCTTCCTAGATCACCCTAGGAATACTTGTTTTGCTTGATCGTCAGAAGTATTTAGCTAGTCTAATACTTTGTTTCATGGCCTTATGGGGTCACTATGCCAACTTGGACTCGATCAAGGTCTACAAGTATCCACGACTAGGTATTTGCAGGTCACCTCTTTTCATGCGATCTTCTGGTTTTGACACTTAGGCTACAATTCATCTTTTCCACCATTTTGATGGTTTCTTTGGACGAGCCTGGCCTATTGTTCTTCTTTGCATTAACATTTAATATGACTAATCTGACATTGGAGTTCAGACTAACATTTTTTTGGTGTGCATTCAGATCTTATTTGTTTTTGCATTGGTTTCCACCCAGAGATATGGAAGATCTCTTAGTAATGAATGATTAATGATAACCTTCTTATTGAATTTTTTTTTTTAAATAAAGGTTATTAGCTTTCTTTTTATTTTGTATGAATCGAATGTGGGAGCGAATTTATGTGAAAGATGATGGATGAGTAAGTATTTCCTTAATTGTAGTCATGTCCCTTAGCTTGAGTCTAGGGTTAGCGTTACCAATAGTTCCAAAATTGGGGGTGTGACACTTATCTTTATGCCATTAACTATCAACCTCATGCAAAGATAATTCCCTCGACGATTCTAGAGGCAGCGAAACAACAAAGGAGCCTAACCTTAGTGTTGATGATGCCAACAAAAGTGATTGGCCAATGGACGTCTAAGTCACCTGGGGGAAGGAAACACAAGGAATGGGCACTCTAATAGCAGTTGGCAAGTTCTAAGCTGCAAAGGTATTTGCTAGAGATATCATTACAATACAAGGCCCCAAAACAATGATACTCACCTCCTTAAGAATACTCCTAAGGAAAATCTCTTTTGGAAAGGTGGAATTAAATTGGCAATTATTCCATTCCTTTTGAATATGCTAGGCAAGGGTTGAATAACAGAGCTTGCTTAGTAAGGTAGAAATAGGGTCAAAGCATTGCGCCACAAGGCTATTGACTACAAGTGTGATTGAGGGAGAGTGGTTATAAGGAAGAGAGAATTATTTTAAGGACTCCTTACCAAATCTAGCAGATGTAAGGGCAAGTAAGAAACATGTGGTCAATGGATTCCAAATGACAAGAGCAGAAGAGGCAACGACCCTCATTTACAATTTTATAAGCAATTAATATGTCTTTCATTTTAAGCCTCCCCAGAAAGACCACAGTAATATAGTGCCTAGAAATATTTCGTTCAAACTATACTACATCTATCGAATCAACAATATCTTATAAGTCTTGATAGGCAAGGACTGTTGGATTAAAAGAAATTTAGCCTTTTGGGGAAATGGTCCTGACAACCTCATCGTTAGCTTACTGTAGACACCCCACCTTCGGCTACACTGTTGGTAGAGATAGCTGGATGAATAGAGGACCATACCCCCAAATTCCAAGTCCAAACTCAGCCAAACTCACCCTTATAAGCCCCATTCCATAGCCCAGTTCAAGCCTGAACCCAGTCAACCTAGTCCTAAACATTAGCCTGAAAAACCCCCCATAAGAAAAGCCAGTCAAAAAATCCTAAAAAAGTCAAACTCACTGAGTCAACCCACTGAGTCAACCCGCTGAGTCAACCCGCTGAGTCAACTCGTCGAGTCAAAACACCGAGTCAATCCGCTGAGTCAAATCACCGAGTCGACCCGTTGAGTCAACTCACTGAGTCAACCCACCGAGCCAAACACCAACCCCGAGGGAGCGACCGTACCTCGCTGGAAATCGAGGAACGGCCGTACGGGCGGCCCACAGCGGGTCGCCCAAAAATATTTAAGCGAAATGCCACTGCCCGCTGCTATAAATACCCCCCTCCCCTTCTCATTTCAACATCCCTTTAAGTCCATTTAGTCCGAGAGCTCTGAGTCCACCTCTCCACCCTTTTAGCCCATTTTCCCACCAAGGAGAGCCCGAGTGAGGAGAACCTAACCCTGGTCCAGCCCAGCCTGACCGCTGGTCCAAGTCTCCCAAGCCATCCAAGTCTTGATCCAGCCACTCGAAGCCAACCCTTGCAACACCTCCGTCCATCCAGCTACTCTTTTTCCAGCAGCATCTCATTTGCATCTAGCATAAATGCAACATTTACTTTTCTTCCAACCCCCCCCCCCCCCCCCCCCCCCCCCCCCCCCCCCGCTTCACTGCAAGCACTTTGATTCTTCAAATACACTGCATATGTCTTAAATTAAGCACCTGTCAGTTCGAGCGTATGCTCTAGGCTTGCCCGTTGTTGGAACCTGCCCATCAGAAACTCTTACTGTTCAGACCCGCATTCATGCATCATGTCATCTATGAGAATGTACAAGGATTAAAACAGACTTTCAAGTATTAGTTCGATTCTGTGAAGTAGAGACCGTACTTCGGTACGGGCAGTGTGTGGGGTGCTTAACCTCTTCCCACCCTGTAACCGTGATCCCTTACCTCGAATCTCTGGCTGCAGATCAAAAGGAGTCATTTTAGAGGAAGAAATCTTCGGATCCCCTTCTCTAACGTTTCTACGGGGTCTAGCCGACTGTAGATTCGAAGTAATTGGCTAGTGGCGACTCTGGTCTTATATAAACTCATTTAAACACATTCAGCTTAACACGACAACCAGATAAAGCCCTCGAGAACGAGGCAAGCCAGTGGCACAAACAGCGATTTGCACTCACGCATCCTCCTCTCCTTCTTTTCCCGAAAGGGGAAGGGACGAGAAGAACATCGTGTGGGAGCACGGAAATGGCGAGGGTCCACAAAATGGCGACTCCACTGGGGAAAAGCTAGTCCCACTAGTTGTGATCCGACTTAAAAACAGGATCCTCCCTATACTTGAAAGTCATTAGTCCTCATACAATCTCATCTGCATAGCATTTTACCCAAAACCCCAAAAAAAAAAAAAAAAGAAAATCCCAAAACCCAAAAAAAAAGTAGTGCATGCTTCCCACCATTACTCCTCCAAACCAAATCACCCTGTCACATCCAATATAGAATCGACATGGCTCTCCCATTCCCTGCCCTTAAAATATCTGAGGCTTTCTCTCCACAGTTAAACCCGAGAGAATCCATGTCAATTCCTGGCATCCAAGAGCTACAACAAAGCATGAAGGCCATGCAGGAAATGCTTCTCCGATTCACACAAGCCCAGGTTTCAGCAGCCAGCAATCAAGCTGGTCCAGTTCAACAACCTCAACAACCATCGAAGGCACTCCCGGCCTCCAGTTCATTCCAACCATAACCGCCAGGGATCACTCAGGACTTTCGATACCCTCCTAACAGGGGCCTTCAATCAGAACAACCCTTAACCTCAGGGTATTTCTTCCAGTATCCTCTTGTAAATGAGAGCCATTTTCAGTCACATCCCACAATCAGAACTCCGAGCCAATTCCAACATCCTCTTCCTAATGGGAGTTCCAACCAATTTCAATATTCTCCTGTGACTGGGATTTCTTTGCAGTCTCCCTTCTCAGCTCCAATCCAACAAAGTCCCTATAATGGGAGTAATTACCAGGCCCAACCTTCTTCAAGCAGGAATTTTAGGAGCATCAATGACACCAATTATTATGAAAGGGGGCCATCTCAGTCCTGGCAAGGGGCAAGATCTCCTTCATCTGGTCCCTCCGAAATAGAGCAACTCTGAGAGCAAATGTGAGAGATGAAGAGAAAGTTGCAGAAGCAGCAAGGGGTGGATCTTCCATCCACTAAGTTCAGGGAACTTTGTCCATTTCCCGATGCAATGGTACCTCAAGGCTTTCAAGTACCAAAATTTAGAAGGTATGATGGGACAGGGTGTCCTATAGACCACTTAAGATCATTTTGTGGGGAGCTAGATGCTGTGGCAAGCAATGACGGAGCGTTGATCCGTCTGTTTCAAAAGTCTCTGAAAGATGATGCCTTAAACTGGTACACATCATTGGACTGTCATCGCATCAGGACTTGGGAGCAGCTCTCCCAGGCTTTCGTCGACAGGTTCGCATACAATCTTAACATGGCACCCAGGAGAACGGACCTCGCAGCTCTCAGGCAAAGAAATGACAAAACATTATCAGCTTACGTTGGACGGTGGCGGGCCATGGCCGCTAGAATGAAGACTCCCATCGACGACGAAGAGTAAATCTCCATGATCGTCCACTCGGCAAATCCAAGTATCTCTGGATACCTTGTCTCACATCCATATGCGAACTTCAGCCAACTCATCTGCGCCGGGGAACAAGTCGAAGCCGGAATAAGGGCCGGGATGATCTCCCCTTGGTGGCCTCAGCAGGCCTCTCCAGTACAACCGATAGTAGAAGGTGAGCCTACCGGATATGAGAGCGATAATGGTAGTGTTCCCATCTCCCATTCAATGGAAGAGGATGATCTTGTCGCCTCTACCGAAGGTGCACTATTCCTCCCTCAGCATGGACAATCGCAGCAACAACAACAGTCAAGATGGAACTCACAGTTCCCTAATCAAGGTTGGCAAGGGGCACCCCTAACTAGTCCAGTTTTAGAACCCCTCATCCTGCAAGGGGCATCTCCAGTCGATCCAGTCTCCGCAATGCAAGGGGCACCTCCTGCCTATCCAGCTTTCATCAGCCAAGAAGAGCCTCCTCTCCAGTTTATTCGTGCCATCGACTCTAGTTTAGAGTTCGAGCCTCTCATCCTGCAAGGGGCACCCTCGGTTATTTCAATCCCAGAGACCATCATTATGCAAGGGGCACCCTCGGTTATTTCAATCCCAGAGCCCATCATTATGCAAGGGGCACCTTCAGTCGGTTCATTCTCTGCGCCCATTCCTAAGCATGGGTACAATCAGCCCATCTCAGTTAACCAAGGAGACAATCGCCGTAGCGCAGCATCAGCAAACCAGGGGCATGGTATGCTCAGTTTGAGCCAGGGACAAATCCTACCCATCTCAGCATCAATCAACCAGGGGCACAACCTGCCTATCTCAGCAATAGTCAGTCAGGGGCACAGCTTGTCCACTCCAGCTTACCAGGGGCAAAGCCTACCCATCTCTCCATCAAGCAATCAGGGGCACAACTTACCCTTCGCACCTGCCTATTCGGCTTCTACTTCAGCCATCATCCTCCAAGAAGAAGACCCTTCCTTGGACAGCATGCCACATGCCCTAGCAGAATTGGGGCCCAGCTTCAATTATGTGGCCACTATCGAGGAGGTCGAAGGGGAGATTGATGTCCAGGTTCTGATCGATCCAAAAACATCAACCATCACTCTTCAGGTCTTGGACATCTCAGCTTCATTCCATCTCCTTTCCGATCGGACCTGGTTTCATAGAATCGGTGCCATCTCTTCAAATCTTCACCAAAGGGTCAAGCACATCTTCGAAAATAGGGCGATCACCATCATTACCGATCCCAGACAATTTCCCATGGTAAAAGCATCCAACCTCCGAGAGCCTACCATCCCAGCCATGGACGTACAACGCTCTAATGGGGAGGTCTCATACCATCACAATGCAAATTACTTCCCTCTCACATGTCCCATCGGATCGAACTACGCCTTCCTTCCTGTCGAGCGTCAAACCTTCTACTATCAGCTCGAATATCATGACTCGACCCGAATCATGGGAGTTCAAGAGAATGTGGATAGAGAAAGATTGCGATATCGGCCTACTCGGATTAGGCACAGAAGTATCAGAAGAAGACGGGGTCATCAAGAAGAAGGGAACCTCTGCATCGTCACACCAATCCAGTTTATCAATGCAGGGATTATCTATCCTGATCATGGGCTGGATTCCACCTTTGATGATCAAGCGATCAGATTGAGTCTGATAGAGTTGCCCAAAGAAGACTCAAGCAAGGGGCAGAAATTTCCCCCGATCGACTGGACTGTCGTCCTAGTCCCACCTCAGCCGGATGAACCTGAAGAGCTGCAATTCATCGGGGACGAACCAGGAAAAATCGCATCTGACACTGACTCGGAGCCCAATTTCAAATCTACCATGACGTTTGGGCACAACAATAAGGGTAGGCCTACTGATCCCTCTGGCCCTGCCTCCTGAGGGGAAGGAGTGCAGGGCAGTAACAGGTTTGTAGTCCCCATGACGGCCAATAAAAGTCGACAGTGCTCGGCTCCCTGAGCCGAATCAGGCAACACCTGATTCACATCGCCGTCTTGCTTGGGTCCTTTATACAAAATTTCAAAAAATTTTAAAAAAAAATCAGAAGATTCAAAAACCCAAAACACCAAATATTTCAAATATTTCAAAAATAAAAAAAATTTAAATTTCAGAAAGTCCAAAAAGTTCAAAAAAATCCAGATATTCACAAAATTCCAAAAAACCAGAAAATCTTTGAAAGAAAAAAAAAAATCTTTTTCAATAAAGTGTCAAGTCTGTCTGTCAAAGCACTTGAGTATGAAGTTGACTCATAAGATTTCGATCTAGAGTTGGACTTCAAACTCAGGGGTCTGGATAGAGCCAATGATGAGGAAAATGATGAGCTGACTCCTAAACTAAGAGGGTCTCCTTGAAAGTTCGAACCAAAAGCCAATGTCATCTCAAAAAATTTCAAAATTATAAACTTAGGATCTCTTGAGACCCATAAGGAAGTGTGCATTAAGAATCCTTGTCCCCGAAAAATAAGCAGAGAATGATCGAATTTTTGAAGTCATGACTTCCCAATCTTGCGTCCTATGAAGACTTATCCAGACTCGATCAAAAACTCATCAAGCCTATCAAGAAGATGCTGCCAAGACAATGTTTGCATTCCATTCTGGAGTGTGTGACTTGACGAATGATTGAAGAAGCCTCATGGTTCGATGAAGGCAGATTGTTGTCAACATGTCAGAAAGCACTTCAAGTGTCAGCAACATGTACATCGGATCCATGTGTGTGCTTCAAAACTCTACAACCTGATAACGCTCCAGCTATTCCCTGTACGAGGTATCTACATCAGCAGAAAGATCAACTTGGCATCATCTAGCAGTCATACACATATACTTGTGGCAGTCGATTACAGCACAAAGTGGATGGAGGTAATATTCTGATCTCGCACGATAATTCTCATGAAGAATGACATTATCAATTGTTAAGGGTTCCCACATGCTATCAACATTGGCAATGGGATGTCCTTCGAAATCTAAGGATGGAGGAGTTCCTCAAGAAGCTTAAAATCAGAAGACAGACCCATGAGTTCGAGTCAAAATCATGTCACCGTGAGCGCTGATGAAGAATGAAGCCAAAGAAAGAAAAGTCATATCGGGTTTACAACAAGCACTGCTGCATTTATCAGACTCAAGGGGCAAGCCCCGATAATCAGTGAATTTCTTCTGGGAGGCACCGTTCGACTCACCAACCTGAGGAGTAAGGATCTTCCAGAGCCAATCAACGCTGACAACGTGAAAATCTCTCACAGGTAAGCCAATCCAACCTTATCAAGAGATACATTAGTAGAGCTGAAGTCAAGAGGTCAAGTCTTAGACTTCTGAGAATCCCTTCCCGTCCACCAATAAGTGTTCCAAATAAAGGGTTCAAAAGCCAAAAAAAAAAGAAGAGAAAAAAAAAAAGAATGTTGCAAAAAAAAGGGGGGGTTAAAAAAAGGAGGGGGGGGGGGGGGGGGGGGGGGGGGGGGGGAGCACACAACCCACAAAAAAAGGAGAAGAAGAAGAAGAAAGAAAGAAAGAAAAAATCGACCCAAAAGACACATTTATCCATCCATTCACCTCAGAAGGGTCTATAGCTAAGGCCGACATCTCTGCCATTGTAACTTAAGATAAGGGCCGAAAAGTTACTATCGGCCGGCAACGACGGATTCTTGACCTCTAGGCGCCGCAGTTATCCAAAAAAAAAAAGAGAGAGATAAGTGCCTAAACAAAGAGGGCGGAGTGAAAACCCGGAAGGGCGCTCTGAGTAAAAACAGTGGGCACACAGCGGACTTAGTGAAAACCCGAAAGGGCGCTGAGGGTAAAAACAGCATAGCTGCCAAGGGGCAGGCAAGATCAAATACCCGGGACGTGGTGAAAACCCGTAAGGGCACAACGGGCAAAAATGACGGGCAAGCCAGACGGAGCAAAAACCCGAAAGGGCGTTGCGGGTAATAATGGCTAAGAAAAGAAAACAAAAAGAAAAAAAAAGAAAAAAAAGCAGGTACATGAGAGATCCAAGCGACATGAAGATTCAATGGAAGCAAGGATGGCGGCTATGAGTTGAGAATTCTTTCAAGATCTGCCCAAATTCTAGGGGTAGGATACCATTGCGCACTATCTTAAGGGGACCAGGACCCTTGGTGAATAATTAAGAATATCAAGTATGACATCAGGCTGAGTCAAATATTCTGATTCCTACATCTAAAAGCACAAGTTCAAATCATGCACAGACGGATAAGCACTTGACACAAATTTTTACTTCATGATTTACATATATTTTCCAAAAAAGGAAAAAAAATCATTTTTCCTTATTCGCATATATGCAAAAACAAAAAAAAAAAATAAAAAAAAAACTTATAGGGCTTTCAAAATAAACATCCCCCAGCCAACTTATGGAGTGCCTCGTACAAGCGTCTTTCTCCCGATCATTCCTCCCAAAAGGTAAGTATCTCTCTTCCTGCTTTGATGCTTCAATCCTTTTACTAAAGTATTTTCTCTCCTCACAGGTACCAGAAGGCAATCTAAGATTAGCCCATCGATGTGCATCATGACCCTATCATCACCATCGATCACATCATCCAGGTAGCCCACATTCAAGGGATGCATAGCCTCACCTATGTCCCATCTTCCCATCTCATCCATACCATCCGTTTCTCCCATGATGAAGGCCCTATTCAAATCAGAAATTTCAGCATGGTTGCCATTAATTGGGCCATTTAAAGCTCCACCAACCACCATCCCTAGCCCCTCATCAATGCCCCCATTCAATGCACCATCTCTACCATCCATTAAAGAGATTCCACCATCATTAAAGCCTGCACCACCTCCTGAAGTGTGGGACCCACCATGGGCAGCCCCCACAGCCCCTAAATCTCCGCCATCCATTGCCCAAGAAAGGACAAAACAAGAAGAAGACAAAAGAAGGAGGGAAGATGAGACAAAGAGAATATTCATGGCTGTAGTCAAATCGAGACGTGCAGGGAACATGGGACAAGAGCAAAGGACTGTGAAGAATGTCCGAGCACGAGCCAGTCCAGGCCGCACAAGAGGCGAGCCTTGGGCGGCCCGCTCTGGGCCGCCCGTTCGGACGCGCTCCCTCTCTCTCCACGGGATTGGCTCCACGGTCGTTGGTAGGTGAGGCTGACAGTCCACATCAGCAGATGGCACCCTGAGGGCCGCCCAAGGCTCCAATCAACTCCGGATTTCATTTGAGGATGATCAGAATCATCTAGAAGGTACCCCACCTGTCCAATCATGAAGTATTACAGTCAACATGGGCCTGATCAAGTTAAAGAGAAGGAAAATTGATCAAGAGGGGCCCACAAGCAATTTGAGTCATTCAAAGACCAGATCATCATGATCTAAACCATGAAAAAGCTCGCATGGGTCATCAAATAGCAAGATCAAGGGTTTGATCATCAAAAGGAGGGCCAGAATCCAAGATCTGATCATTGAGTGGGCCCACATGGCTGAAAAGAGCAGTCTGAGCCGTTCAAGTCATCATCTACACCATGGAAAGCCTTCTTAGCCTCACAAAACATCAAGGATAGGTGCTCCAAAGCAAAGCTAAAGTCTGGAAAGGACCCACAGGGCCAATTCAAGCAATTCGGACCACGCAAATTACAATCAGTCCCGTCAGAAGCCAAACAAAGTAAGGTAAGTATGCCCAACCATAAAAGCTTCGGTCCGAAGACCTTAAACTACGTCGGGAACAAAATTCTGAGAGATTTCCAATAAAAACCAGCATCGATCCTAGCCGTTCATGCCAAGATCTGATGACCTGGATCATTTCGAAAAAATCACAAAAAAGAATGTACTTTCAACATGTACATAAAGTTTTTTTTGGGTCCGAAGACCTTAAACTACGTCGGGATCAATATCCCGAAGGATTTTAATAAAAACCGGCATCGATCCCAGCCGTTCAAGCCAGGATCTGATGACCTGGATCATTTCCAAAATACCAAAAATATTTTTTTGAGTTTTTCATAAAAACCAGTATCAATCTCAACCACTTGAGTTGAACTCTGAAACCTTTTCAAAAAAATAAAAAATAAAAAAATATTTACGATCAATTTCAACTGCACAAATTCATCCCCAGCGGTCCGAAGACCTAATACTACACTGGGATTAACTTCTCGAGGGCTTTATTTCCTAACCTGTTCTAGGCATGGCTGACACTTGATCGTACGGGTGTCTGGAATCTTTTAAACAGGTAAAGGCTGAGGCAGGCAGAACTCTGCAATCCTGTTCGTGTTGAACGCACCGTGATAGACAACCTTGATTTGGAAGTCGCTGTTGAATCTGACGGATGTTCCCTGTTCCTAAAACTCATGAAAGGGATTAAGGCTGTTGGGAGGTGGAGCGCACCCTCACGGAATTGTGAGCAACGTAAGGCCCCAAACTGGATTGACTAAGGGAAATGTGAGGATGTGGCTCATTTTGTGGCCGAAGGAGTCCGTCGGACAATACGTGGTCTATGTGCATTGCACATGAGGAACGGGCAACTTTGTGGGTGTGTTGACTGAAAACCCTCAAAATCCCCTCATCCGAAGATGTAAAACTACGGCACTTAACTGTGTGAGACTCGTCTTGCTCACTGACGTAAAATGGATCGGGTGCCTTACCAGCAGTAGAAGCTGGAAGTGGATGAAAATTCCATACTTTTCCCTGCATTTCAGAAAAATCACAAAATACAAAAACATTGCAAAATCACCTCTTCAAAAATCACAAAAATATTTCCCTCGCTTTCAAATCAAATATTTACAAAAATCATAAAATATTTCCCTTACTTTCGAACAAAATGTTATAAAAAAAAATCACAAAAATATTTCTCTCGCTTTCAAAGAAAATACTTCGAAAAACACAAAAATATTTCCTTTGCTTTCAAGCCAAATATCCTCAAAATCACAAAAAAATATTTCCTTTGTTTTCAATAACCGATCTCTATCCTGACCACTCAGGTAAAGATTCGGACCACATATTTGCAAAAATCATAAAAATTGTCACTATCCCCCAGCACTACACTTCAGGAGTCTTGAACTCCACTCTCTTCACAATTTGGGATGACAGATCCGATCACCTGCAAATTGGAATCTTGACCAAAACTGGCGACCAAGCACACTTCTCAATCGCATTTATGCCCAGAAGAACATTTTGATGTCTGATTTAATCATCGTACATTCTCATTAAGCAAAGAAACAGCATCTTGGGACGATGGACCTGATCGACCACGAGTCGGGATCTTGACCAACCCGCTGACCAAACATCCGCATTAAAAAGAAAATCCCCAGGGAGCACAACCCTGCAAGCAATAAGCTCCAAGTTCTCTGCATCACTAGCAAAAGCAAAATCATCAAACTGAAAGAGAATGAGCCAAAGCCGTGCATTCATCATGCATCTCCATGCATTAGCATCCATCGCATCAATCATCATGATTACCTGCTTTCAAAATAAAGTTGGTTAGCCAAAGACCCCACAGGCATCCCTAGTGGAGGCACGTGCAGACCAGATTTCCATTTCAAAAAGACAAAAAAATATTCATATTTACAAATAAAAACCCCATGGAGTATCACTCCCCAGAGTGGGTATCTTTTCAAAAACCCAAAAAATATTTTCCTAGTAGAGCGTTCTGCCTCCAACACGCCAGGAGATCTTCCATATCTCTGGGTAGGAGCCGACGCAAAAATCAAATAAGATCCGATGTCTCGCGGTTTCCCCGGAGACCATCGGATCCAATGCACTCAAAGTACGGTCGAACTGAACTCCAGTGTCAGTGCGGTCGTACCACATGCCAAGATACAAAAAGATGAAAGCCAAAAGGTTCGGTCACAGAAACCATTTGAACAGGTGGAAACGATGAATTGGAACCCAAGTATCAAAATCAGTAGATTGGGTGGAAAGAGTTCACCCGCACATACCTAGGCGTGGATGCCTGAAGTACCTTGACTGAGTCCAAGTCGGCGTAGTGGAATCCCGTAAGACTATCTAACGCAGGGCGTCTAACCACTTTAACAGTCAAGCGAAACAAGTACTCCTGGAGTGATCTGGGAAAACATCAAACATCACACAATCAGTCTCAGGGTCAGTATCCTCGTAAGACTAGCGACACAGAGGCTCTGCTGTCCCTTTCCGATGTTAATACCGATCGGGAATGGAAGGGTTGCGATTGGGTACCCAGGTTGCAGCACATGCAGGGGCAATCGTAACATTTTCTCCAAACTCCCGCGGTATGTGCGAGTTATCAATCTCCAGACAATCAACTGACTCAGATACAAAGGATAACAAAGATTCCAGACCACAATCAAGGAAAGAATGAATTGCAAACTAAGCATCGAAACCAGCAGATCGGGTGAAAAGAGCCCACCCGCACATACCTAGGCGTGGATGCCTGAAGTACCTTGACTGAGTCCAAGTCGGCGTAGTAGAATCCCGTAAGACTATCTGACGCAGGGCGTCTAACCACTTTGACAGTCAAGTGAAACAAGTACTCCTGGAGTGATCTGGGAAAACATCAAACATCACGCAATCAGTCTCAGGGTCAGTATCCTCGTAAGACTAGCGACGCAGAGGCTCTGCTGTACCTTTCCGACGTTAGTACCGATCGGGAATGGAAGGGTTGCGATTGGGTACCCAGGTTGCAGCGCATGCAGGGACAATCGCAACGTTTTCTCCAAACTCCCGCGGTATGTGCGAGTGATCGGTTTCCAAACAATCAACTGGCACAGATGCAAAGGCAAGCAAAGATTTCGGAACATGATCTATGAATGACCGGGTCAGGAGTAGGGTGTCCACTCGCTTTGGCATTCGGTTGCACGCAACCTCTGCCAAAGAGGGGCATCTATAGACACCCCACCTTCGGCTACACTGTTGGTAGAGATAGCTGGATGAATGGAGGACCATACCCCCAAATCCCAAGTCCAAACTCAGCCAAACTCACCCTTGTAAGCTCCATTCCATAGCCCAGTTCAAGCCTGAACCCAGTCAACCCAGTCCTAAACATTAGCCTGAAAAATCCCCCATAAGAAAAGCCAGTCAAAAAAATCCTAAAAAAGTCAAACTCACTGAGTCAACCCACTGAGTCAACCCGCTGAGTCAACTCGTCGAGTCAAAACACCGAGTCAACCCGTCGAGTCAACCCGCTGAGTCAAATCACCGAGTAGACCCGTTGAGTCAACTCACTGAGTCAACCCACCGAGCCAAACAGCAGCCCCGAGGGAGCGACCGTACCTCACTGAAAATCGAGGAACGGCCGTACGGGCGGCCCACAGCGGGCCGCCCAAAAATATTTACGCGAAATGCCACTGCCCGCTGCTATAAATACCCCCCTCCCCTTCTCATTTCAACATCCCTTCAAGTCCATTCAGTCCGAGAGCTCTGAGTCCACCTCTCCACCCTTTTAGCCCATTTTCCCACCAACGAGAGCCCGAGTGAGGAGAGCCTAACCCTGGTCCAGCCCAGCCTGACCACTGGTCCAAGTCTCCCAAGCCATCCAAGTCTTGATCCAGCCACTCGAAGCCAACCCTTGCGACACCTCCGTCCATCCAGCTACTCTTTTTCCAGCATCATCTCATTTGCATCTAGCATAAGTGCAACATTTACTTTTCTTCCAACCCCCCTGCTTCACTGCAAGCACTTTGATTCTTCAAATACACTGCATATGTCTTAAATTAAGCACCTGTCAGTTCGAGCGTATGCTCTAGGCTTGCCCATTGTTGGAACCTGCCCGTCAGAAACTCTTACTGTTCAGACTCGCATTCATGCATCATGTCATCTATGAGAATGTACGAGGATTAAAACAGACTTTCAAGTATTAGTTCGATTCTGTGAAGTAGAGACCGTACTTCGGTACGGGCAGTGTGTGGGGTGCTTAACCTCTTCCCACCCTGTAACCGTGATCCCTTACCTCGAATCTCTGGCCGCAGATCAAAAGGAGTCATTTTAGAGGAAGAAATCTTCGGATCCCCTTCTCTAACGTTTCTACGGGGTCTAGCCGACTGTAGATTCGAAGTAATTGGCTAGTGGCGACTCTGGTCTTATATAAACTCATTTAAAGACATCCAGCTTAACACGACAACCAGATAAAGCCCTCGAGAACGAGGCAAGCCAGTGGCACAAACGGCGATTCGCACTCACGCATCCTCCTCTCCTTGTTTTCCCGAAAGGGGAAGGGACGAGAAGAACGTCGTGTGGGAGCGCGGAAACGGCGAGGGTCCACACTTACATAAGGGCAGTTCATCTTATTTGGTCAAATATTTCAACCTAGGCTGATGAGGATAGGTAAGGAGTTTGACATTCACAATTTTGATAAGAGGTGCAGACCTTTATATCATAACACATACCCAGATCTAAAATTGCATGCTCCCTATAGCGATAAAAAAGTTGTAATTACCAAGCTAAGGGCCATACCGGAAAGAATTATAATTTTCAGTTCCAATCAAGAATTCGACATGCCTCTTAGTTGTCCCAAACACTAAGGATATTGTGCCAAGCCCATGATGCATAAGAGGGGATGGCAATATGCCAAATAGACCCATGCTCCAAATATTTTAATTGGACCCAATTCCTCTAAAGGTTATATTCTTTGGTTAAAAATCACTAAAATTGTTTGATAAGGCAATCTTTACTAGATATTTTAAGAGGTAAGATTCTAAGGCCTCTCTCAATCTTTGGCTTATAAATTTACTCTTAAAGAACCCACATACTTCCCCATTGATGATAACAGAAAAAGCGAGGGTAGATATGTAGAAAGAGATCCATTTCTTTGAAAAATTCAAGGCTTGGAGGGCCCCAAGGATGAAATCCCACCTCAAAGAATCAAAAGCCTTTTTAAGGTCAACTTTATGCACATCCTTGCTAAACATGACATTGTTAGAGATGAATTCCACGAAGGAGATTATGGCCAAGCAAGATATTGATATAAAAATGTTTCTATTAGGAATGAAAGTAGATTGGGATTGCTTAATAATTCTTGGCATAACATCTTTCATTTTGTTGATCATTATACAATTATGTGAGAGATTATGAACTTACAATTTAACAAAACATCAACCAAATTAACTTTCAAATACCTTAATTGATTAATTTCATACATCCAAATTGCACTAAAAGTCCAATAGTGCCATAAAATCCTTCACGCAAGTATTATTTTATGGGTTTTTACCCCAAGTATACCCACTGTTTCATGGGAACACTGCTATAGCATTGCTTTTCAAAACATTATTCATCTACACCGGAAAATACTGTTTACCGTTTTCTCGGATGAAAATGCCCATAATTACCTTTTTTAACATATTATACACTTATATCTCCTTTTATCATTATTCTTAGGCAAACTCTTTGATAGAAACTTTTATCGTAGAAAATGGGTTCTTCCTCTTCTTTTTACTTATTATATTGAACTACGCTTTGTTTGGAAGAAATGAGAGAAAATTAGATAAAAGAAAACTACAAATATTTTACTTTTAAAAAATATGTTCTTTTTTTTAAAAGAAAAATTGCTTAAATGAATCTTTTGCCAGGAAACAGATAGAAAAAAAAAAAAAAGAGATAAAAAGAAATTCTTGTTTAAAGATGGGGTTTTTTTTTTTTTTGGTACAAATATTATACTTAAATGGGTTTGTTTAGGAAGAAACTAATATAAGGAGATGAGTGATATAAAAAAATTCACTTTTAGAAGATAGGTTCTTTTTTTCTTCAAGAGCTTAGGCTTAGATGGGTCTTATGCCAAGAGACTTAGGGCTCACTTTTAAAAGGTCAAACAATGTCTAAATGCTAAATGAGATGATTTAATGTGACTGTGTGATGTATTGTTTAAACTCAATTATTGCCTTGGGTCGACTTTGAAAGGTTTAATGATGTCTAAATGAGGTGATTTTAAATTCATTAAAAAATCATCAAATTTTCTTTCCAATGATCACAAGATCGCCCCAATCCAACCTGTAATGAGTGAGTTATGACCATTTTTGTGGGACTACGTGATGCATAGTCTAAACTGCAATATGAAAATGGGCATTGTCCAAATCATGATATTGAATTTTAACCCTCTTTTAAAAGTCCAAATGATCTACAAATGAGTTGATTCCAAAGACGCTTGAAAGTTCATTGAATTGGATTTTGAACAAGCATAAGATCACCTTGTTCATACCAATAAAAGGGAGTTATGCCCATATTAGTGAGACAACGTGCTAAATGGTGGACACAACAAATGTTATTTTGTCGAAATCGTGATCAGTATTTTATCCTAACTGCAATTAACACTTTGTCTAAATTGTGATCTATATTTTGTTTAATCTGCAATTAACATTTTTCTAAACCACGATCAACATTTTATCCATGATCAACGTTTTGTCCAAGTTGTGATCAACATTTTGTCAAAATCGCTATCAACATTTGGACAAAATAACAATCGAGGTTTCTGTCGTGCAGTATGCAATCTCATGAAAACAAGCATAACTCCCTTGTGATTAGTTAGATTAGGGTGATCTTTTTCTCGTTGGAAGGATAATTCGACGAACTTTCAAATGACTTTGAAATCAATTCATTTGGAGGCCATTTGACCTTTCAAGAATGGGCCTAAAGTCCAGGTTACAATTTGGACAAAACAATGATCATGGTTTGGACAATACATTGTGCAACCTCACAAAAATGGTCATAACTCTCTTGTTACAAAAATGATGATATTTTTTAGCCAAAAAACTGTTAGTCGAGTGCCTTTAATTTGGTGGTGAAGTGCAATTCGGTCTACCGAAGGCTCAATTAGGTCAATCGAAGCACACTAGTGTTTTCTCGGTCTATTGAAGTCCATTTCGATTAATCGAAAGCCTCTGTTGATGTTTCGGTCGACCGAACATAATTCGTAAGTTATTTAAAAGTGCGGGCTTTATTTCCGATCTTGTACGAGGGTATTTAAGTAGCTCTCTTATTAGGATTATGGTGTAATAACAAGAGCCTACACGATTTTTAGGGTTTTGGAGGGAGAAACCAGGGTTTTTACATATTGTAATTTGTTCCATCTCTTATAATTTATTATTCATAGTGGATTGATCGTCGCTTTGTGCCATGGTTTATCCCGCAAGGGTTTTCCATGTAAAATATCTGTATTCTTTGTTTTTGCTTGAATTTTTCATTCTTTATTACTTATTTAATTTTACCTTCTTTTTTTTTAGTCATACAACACACCCACCTTATTAGCTGCGCAACGAACCCACACGGTTAGTCACACGATGCACCCACCCACCGGTGGGGTTAGTGTGCTTCCTTAGCATTTCGAACCTAAGACCTGCTGTTGAAATTCATAGGCGTCTTCCAGCTGGGCTAACAAGCAATCTTGTCTAAAGTTGCTTCTGCGCCCAATAAAAACAAAGTGCTTTTAACGTCAGAAAATAATGTTTTGAGCAAATCTCCCACAAAAACTCGATGTACTGAGGTGAAAACCCTTATTTTATAACAAAGTGTGGAATGTCTCTATTAAAAGCACATAGGAAATTCCAATGCCAACTCTTTTCATTGGTCCATGTCATTTACAATAAATCCAACTCATAAGATACGCCGAATTGCTCTCCCGAATAGATTGCCTACTACACGACCCAATTTTTAATGTGTGGAACTTATTCAGGTCCACCGTGATTTTTGTGTTAGATCCACACCGTCCATCAACTTTTCCAGATAATTTTAGATCATGGTCATAGAAATGATGTACATCCAAAGCTCTTGTGAACCACACCACAACAAGCAATGGTGATTGAACAAGCTGTTGTTGAAACCTTCCTAAGGCTAATTGTGGGGCTTATTTGCCATCTAACTTGGTCATAAGGTCACCCCGTAACTTAGTACAAAAATATTGAAAACCAGGTATGGCCACAGATATGTTATAAATGCATGTAAATTTGGGAAGCGGATTGCTATGACTTAGTATGCTTATTCGTAGGCCCACCGTGATTTATGTATTTTATCACCTCCGCTAATTCATTTTACCACATAATTTTAGGGCTTGAGCCCAAAAATGGAGCATAACCAAAGCTCAAGGGAAGCACACCACAAGAAATAGTAGTGTGATTTGAACGGTTAAAAGCTTTTTGGGGCCATAGAAGTTTTGGAGAAAGCTCATATTTTTTTCCCTCCATCTTGTTTGTGTGATCTTATGGAAAAAGTGGATGACAAATAAAGGCATGAGGAAGGTTTTAATAGTGGAAATCATTATTCTTAGTGTTTCTTGTGATATGATGGGCTCAGGCTCTGGATATGGTGCAATTTTGGGATCAACCCCTAAAATGAGCGGAAAAAAAGGGATGAATGGCACGTACATTCACGGTTCACGTTGGGTCCAACAGAGCTTACTCAGTTGGATAAAAGCATACTCAGTTAGTACACAGTTAAATTTCATAAATTTACGGCAAACTGGACCTGATTTACATGCATTTATAAGCGTACCTGGTTTGCTGACGTTTCCTTGTTCCGTTTCGTGCGTGAATTAGGTGTTACCCGGAGAAAAGCTTAGTGGGTGTTACCCCTACCGTATGGCCCACATGGATGATATTTTGTATATCCACTCCGTCCATCCGTTTCTAAAGCCCATTTCCGGATGAGGTTCCAAAAATTATGCAGACCCAGATCTCAAGTGGACCATATCACTAGAAACAGTGTGATTGAGTGCCCCACCATTAAAAATTCTAAAGAGCCTATCATAAGGATTTGGTAATGTTTATTTGCAATCCAAGCTCTTGATAATGTCAATAATGTCTTGATGAAGGGAAAATATAAATATACGATTGATCGAAAAATTTTGTGGCCCACAAAACATTTTTAATTGTTATTCATCACTTTTTCTAATGGTATGGTCCACCTGAGATTTGGATCTTCTTAGGGTTTTGGATCACATCCTAAAATGATATGTAAAAACAGATGGACGGCGTAGATATATAAAAAAAAACATCAAAATGGGTCCCACAAGGTAGGAGTAACACCCACTAAGCTGTTCTTGGGGTAGCACCTAATTCGCGCCTGTTTCGGTGACCTTAAAGTCGAACGCGGATTGCATCCGACTCCAATCGGACCTTTAAGCTTCCGACCGTTGCGTGTTCAAACGGGATTGGTGGAAGATGTAGGGCCACACTTTCATTAAATTACGGGATTTCACGGCTAAATTTCGAATGCCGTTAGGATGCGTTATCCTCGATCCTAACAAAAACAAATTAGACCCTAACAAAAACAAATTCAGGCAGGGAGCGGATTGCCGGTGACACCAGCCACAGGGATATCCCAGTGGTGGCCGGGGCTGTGTAGGATCCACAGGAGAGTCCGTGTCAAATCCACTATGTCTGTATGTTTTTAAAGACAAATAGGACAAGATTCTAAAAATCAGGCAGATTCTAAATTCAGGTGGGCCATACCAACAAAACAGTGGGAACACCAACGTCCACCATTGAAACCTTCCTGGAGTTGATGATGATGTTTATGTGCCATCCAAACCGTTCAAAGAATTATTAACACTCAGATAAACTGTAAGAAAAAATATCATTATGATGCAAAACTTTTATCACCGCTTAGTGTTCAATACCCACTGTTTATGGTGGTATGGCCCATCTGAGTTTTGGATCTGCATTATTTTTAAAATCCTATCCTACCATGGTCTTCCAAAAGAGATGGACGTAGTGGATTTGTCACGGACATCCCTGTGGATCCCACACAGCCCCGAGTCCCAGGCAATCCGCTCCCTTCATTTAACCTATTGCAACGTGATGCTCAAATGCATCCCACGTATTGCAATGTGATATGTCGGCCTTTATGCATTTGAATGGATGGTGTGGATTTAGTCACATACATCGCAGTGGCTCCACAGTCAGGGTCCACCCACCTCATGGATCCGGTAGTCTCAGGTAGTCTCACCCAATCCGCTCCCCTTGTCAAGGGGTTGGATGGCAAATAAATATTCCAGTTGTCTCCAAGAAGTTTTTAATGGTGGGCACTCAATTGTCACTGTTTTTAGTATGGTCTACCTAAGATGTGAATCCTTTTCATTTTTTTTTATCAAGCACTAAAATAAGCTGTAAAAAACAGATGGACGGCATGTAAGGCACATACATCACGGTGGCCCCCACAATCACGGATCCACCCACCCACAGACAGCTTCCCTTGCTGGTATCTAACACCCAAATCAGATTAAATTCAGTTCATAACTTAGTACCAACTAATATTATAATAACAATTATGCATTGGATAATAAAGAAGTTCGGAGCAACAGAGCTTTAGAGAGAGAGAGAGAGAGAGAGAGAATGGGAGAAAATCTACGAGGGAACGAGAGAGATCTAAATGGGATTTTTTTTCTCACCGGATTGAGAGAAGGTAAAGTGAATGGAAGAGAAAGATCTGATAGGAAGAGAGAGAAATCTCACAAATTGAATTTTTTTTTTCTTCGCCGGGTGAAGAGGAAGCTGAAATGAATGGCATTTTTTTTGTTTTTGTCTTTGTCAAGGTCGAGTAGAACACGGGCTAACAGCACTCCAAAATTTGCCGTGAAATCCCTTCATTGAATGCAATTGTGGCCCTACCCTTAACGCCAATCCCGCTTGAACACGCAACAGTCGGATGCTTAAAGGTCCGACTCGAGTCGGACGCAATCTGCGTTCCTTAAAGTCTATGTTTGATGCCAATAACGTACCGGTTGGTGGCACCTGACGGACGCGGATTGCCTGCGAAAGCCTTACGCAGGCATCTCCTGTGCAAGGAATCTGGGTGGGGCTCACAGTGATGTTTATGATGAATCTACGCCGTCCAAACGTTTTGTGAGATCATTTTAGGCGTTGCGGACAAAATTGAAGGGATCAAAAACTTAAGTTGGCAGAAAACATGACGATTGAACTTCCACAGTTGAAATATTTGTGGAGCCACAGAAGTTTCCAATCAGGATAATATTTGTGTTTTCAGTTCATCTCATTAGGAATGACATTATGAAAGGTATGGATGGCATATAAACATCACTGTGGACCCACAAAGGTTTCAACGGTAGGAATTTCCCTACACACCTTTTGCTTTACTGCGGCCCACTTGAGTCTTGGATCCCGTTCGATTTTGGTCGCAATACCTAAAATGATCTCAAAAAACGGTTGGACGGCGTAGATTTATCAAAAACATCACTGTGGGCCCCACCCAGATTCGTTGGCAGGAGATGCCTGCGAAAGGCTTTTGCAGGCAATCCGCGTCCGCACCTGACGCACGGCCATAGGTCATTTCCACCGGATATGTCAGAAAGTGTGGCATCATGTAAATGTGCATGTGGGGTTAGTAAACATGGCGTAATTTCTAGCCTTAAAAAGTCTTCGTCGTTTAGCGTTCTTCTTTTTGACACCTGGAATCCAACATCCATCCAACCATGCTCAAGGACGCGGATTGATACACACCCTGCCCGTCGCGAGCTCTCAGGCCGGGGATATGAGGGGTAGGGCTGTAAATGGTCAGGTTCGGAGCGGTTTTAGCCAAAACTAGACCCGCACATTTACTAAACGGGTATGGGTCCAAATTTTAGACCCAGACGCTTTTACTAAATGGGCGAGTTCAGGTTGGGCCTGAGTCAACCCATCAGACCCATTTATAAATGGGTCCGGGTCTGGTAGAGGGAGATCCACCCAGACCCATTTATAAACGGGTCGGGTCTAATGGGTCCGGGTCTAGATCAAGTATGTAAGCATTTTACAAGGTTTAAAATCGGGTTTGGACGGGTCTGGGCTAGACGGGTCCCTTGAAACATAGACCAAACCCGCCCACTTACTAAATGGGTTCGGGTCAGGTCGGGTCGGGCCTAATATAAAGGAAACCAGACCCAGACCCGTTTAGCAACTGGATCTGTTTTTGGACCCGGACCCGTACCATTTAACAAATGGGTCGGGTTTGGGTTGGGTTTAAATGGGTTGGGTCCGGGTACCCCATCAGGTCTGCTGACCCATTTACAGCCCTAATGAGGGGCCAACATTATTTATGAGTGTAGCAGTTAACAAGTTTAGCCAGCTCAGTTAGCCCGTTTGACTTGAAAGAGGGCTTTGATCCAAGTTAAGTTTTATCCTGCTCAAAATAAATTTCAAGCCGAGCACGAGCTGAGCATCACCCAATTACACTTGGCTCATTCGTAGCTTGATTTGATTGCACTCATATATATATATATATATATATATATATATATATATATATATATATATATATATATATATATATATATATATATATATATATATATATTTTGATTGCGGATCGTCTATGTTGGCCGCGCAGAAGAATCTAGCGCTGCCCCTTCTTATTCGTCCACGTCATAAGAGCTTATGTCAGCTGACGTCATCAATAACTTAAAGGCAAAATAGCTAGCACATCTGCCGGAGGAGTGTATAGTTTGTGGGCCCACTATGATATATGTTTAGATCGTTGCCGTCCAATCATTTTTACAGATTATTCTAAGGCACTGTCCAAAAAATGAAGCTGATCTAGAGCTCATGTGGACCACACCATAGAACACCAACCATTTTAATTGTGAACGTTCATTCAACACTGTTTTTTGTGTTGTGGTCCACTTGAGATTTGAATCTGCCTCTGCATTAGCACATATCATAAAATGATCCAGAAAAATGGATGGTCGGTATGGATGAAGCACAACATCATACTAGAACCTACATAGCATTGACCTCCTAGCCAATCTGCGTCTAGTCTCCCCCATCACCGTCCACGCGGATTGCCATCCAATAGATTTCCTGTGAAAGCCTTGCGCAGGAAGTTACTATGCTGGAGACTAAGGTGGGGCCCACCGTGATGTTTTCGAGAAATCCACTCCGTCCATCTGCCTCGTGAGCTCATTTTAGTGCATTATACCAAAAATTAATAGGATCCAAGACTCAAGTGGGCCGAAAATGTGAGGATTGAACGTCCAAATTATGAAATATTCGTAGGGCCACAGAAGTTTTAAATCAGGCTAATATTTGTGTTTTCAGTTCATCCAATAGGAATGACGTTATGAACGGTATTGATGTCATATAAACATCACTGTGGATCCCAGGGAGGTTTCGACGGTAAGAATTTCCCTACCCATCTTTTCCTTTAGTGCGGCCCACTTAAGTCTTGTATCTGATTTATTTTTTGTCTAATATCCTGAAATGATTTAACAAGGCGGATGGACGGTGTGGATTTATTGAAAACATCACGGTTGGCCCCACCTAGGTTTCCAGCGCAAGGCTTTGGCAGCCTTCGGAGGTGCTGCGCGGGCGCGACTTGGGTGAGACCCCGGAACCAGCGTTGTGGGTCGGATCCTGAACCCACGGCCCACCTGGATGTGCTCTTTGTAAATTCATGCCGTCCATCAGGTAGACCATAACATAGGAAACAGTGGTGATTGACCATTAATAGGCCACGAAAGTTTTCGATGAAAATGATATTTGTTTTTCCCTTTCATCCAGGATCATGTGACCTTATCAACAGATTGGATGGTAAGTAAACACTACAGGAACATGAAGGTGTGTTCTAAGAAGTTTTTAATGGTAGGATGGTCAATCACCACTGTTTCTTATGGTATGGTTCACCTGATAATTTTTTTTGCTTAGTTTTTGGGATAATGCCCTAATATAATCTGGAAAAACGGATGGACAGAGTGGATACATAATACATACATCAAGGTGGGCCCCATAGTAACCCTACGGTAAGGGCCACACCGTCTTAGCTTAGCCCGAGGTCTCACCTAATCTGCTCTCGTCAAGTTCCCCGACAGAGATGATTGGGAGCGAATTAGGTGCTACCCTAGTAACGCCTTGGTGGTACCCCTACTGTGTGGGGCCTATCTAGATGTATTTTTTGTACATCCATGCTGTCCACCTGTTTGTACGCCTAATTCTAGGATAAAATTCAAAATTATAACACCTAATTCCCTCCCAAGATGATTAGGTGTTACCCAAGTAACACCTTAGTGGGTGTTACCCTTAGTGAGGCCAACCGTCCTTCATAATGTGTTGTATATCCACGACGTCTAATTATTTCTCCAGCCCATTTTAAGACTTGATCCTAAGAATTAACCAGTTCCAAATCTTAGGTGGACCACACCATATGAAAAACGTACATCATGATGGGAATAGCTAGTGGTAGATCACTAGCCCGTCCACTTTCGGTTTGGCTAGTGAAGGTGTGGTAGGTGCTTTGTGGCCCCACCATGATGTATGTGTTCTATCCTTGCCGTCTATTAATTTTTTCAGATCAATTTAGGGGTGATCCAAAAATGAGGCAGATCTAAATCTCAAGTGGATCACACCACAGAAAATAGTAGCAATCGAATGTTCACCTAGGGCTATCAACGGCATGGATCTTGATCTGTATCCGATCCGATTTAATCGAATTCGGATCAATAATCGGATAATCGGGTCGGATACGGATATCCAAATATGATTCGTTAAATAATCGGGTCGGATTCGGATCAACCTTGATCCAGCCCGTTAACGACCCGACTCGACCCGATTAAAAAAAAGAAAAAAAAAAGAAAAAAAGAAAAAAAGCCTTCTCTTTCCACGCACGAGCATCTCTCTCTCTCTCTCTCTCTCTCTCTCTCTCTCTCTCTCTCGGATATCGGATCGGATCGGAAACGGATTTTAAAAAATTTAAACGGGTCGGGTTAGGATCATATACTTGTGATCCGAATCGGATTCGGGTCGGATATATCCTTAATCGGGTCAGATACGGATCATCACTGATTCGGCCCCGTATCCGACCAGTTGACAGCCCTATGTTCACCATTAAAAACCTCATAAAGCCCACTTTAATATTTATTTGACATCTAACCGGTTGATTACATCATATAGACCTGATTTAAGTGGAAAAAAAATATTTGCTTGATCCAAAACTTTTATGGCCCTCAATAAGTTTTAAATGGTAGGCGTTCAATCAACATAATTTCTTTTTATGTGATGTGGTCCACTTGAGATTTGGATATACCTCATTTTTTGTATTGTGCTATAAGATCATCTGGAAACATGGATGGACGGCGTTGATGAAACACAAACACTGTGGTGGGGCCCACAAAGTACCAACCACTTGTCATTGCATGTTAACAATTAGCCATGTACACGAGTCGAACAAAGTCGAGCTTGGCCCTGCTCAGTGCCCGACTTGAATCCCCCAACCCTTGCTTGGTAGTCAACTCGACTTGGCAACAAGCCTAAATGTCATACTTGGTCGGCAAACTGGGCGAGTTCAAGTCAAGTTCGAGCTCGATTCGAATTCAGAGTATTTGGTTTCGAGTCGACTTAGGGTTATCAGGTTAGGGTTATTTAGTTAGAGTTTAAAATACATATATAGATTCATATTTACACCATTATTCTAGCCATGGCAGCATTTGATTGGGTTGTCGTGGTCGGACGGGATGCCCAAATTCATTGTATTGTATGAATGAGAGAGAGAGAGAGAGAGAGAGAGAGAGAGAGAGAGAGAGCGCTGATGGGACAAACAGCGAGTCAACGACGATCGGCGAATGGACAACTGAACAAGTAGGGCTGCAAGGGTAGCTGAAGCAGGGAAGGGTTGTGATGAACGTTGATCGTTGGACGATCAGTGGTGGATTGGGAGGAAAGGGATTGGGTTTGGGATTTGGAGGGTCGGGTAGGAAGAGAGAAAGAGGGAGATATGAAAGTAGGATTTTTTTTTCCAAATGAGTATTTATAACACTTATTAAAAATTGACTCGGGCCGAGTCGAATCAAATCGAGTCAAGTCAAGTTATATTCTGAGTCGAGCAATGGCCAACTCGATGCTCGACTCAAACTACTCTCGATTTTAAAATTTTAACTCGACTCGGCCCAAATTCAAATTCGAGTCGAGCTATTTCAAGTCGAGTCGAGAGAGTTAACAGAGCTTTTCCAGCTCGTGTACAATGGTATTAGAGTGTCACTAGCTAATCCACTTCCTCATTGGACGCAATTTATCTAGTGATGGGTCGGTGCTCTATATGCCCCACCATCATTATTTCTTTAATCCATTCCATGCATCTATTTTTTTCAGATCACGGCAGATCTAATTCTGAGGTGGACCACACCATGAGAAAACAGTGGCGATTGAATGTCCACCATTAAAAACTTCTTAGGGCTCACTGTAATGTTTATTTGACAAAACTAAGATGTAGTCCACTTGAGATTTGGATATTCCTTATTTTTGGGCTCATACTAGAAATTAATATGAAAAAATGAATGGACAGCATGAATGAAACACATACATCATTATGGGCCCAGAGAAAAATGACCACTAGACATTGGCTAATGGTCACTAGAAAATCCACTTACCAATTGGATGGGATTTGGCTAGTGAAGCTATGGCCAGTTCTATGTGGGGCCACCATGATGTATGTGTTTTATTCTCATCATGCATCCGTTTTTCCATATCATTTTAGGTGTTGATAAAAAAAACTTAGGCGTATCTAAATCTCATTTGGACCACACCATAGGAAAACAGTAGCGATTGAATCTCCACCATTAAAAACCTCATAGGGCCCATTTTAATGTCTATGTGACACCCAAGCTATTGATTATGTCATGCAGACTTGGATGAACGGAAAATATATATATATATATATATATATATATATATATATATATATATATATATATATATATATATATATATATATATATATATTTGCTTGATCCAAAACTTTTGTGGCCTCGAGAATGTTTTAATGGTGGACGTTCAATAAACACTATTCCTGTGAGCCCAAAAATGAAGTATATCCAATTCTCAAGGGGACACATAGTATTCATTGAACGCCCACCATTAAAAACTTTTTTACCTTCATCCATGGATGTATGACCTAATCAAAAGGTTGGATATCAAATAAACAATATAGTGGACCTTAGGAGGTTTTTAATGGTGGACATTCTATCACTGCTATTTTCTGTGGTGTGGTTCACTAGAGATTTATATATGCCTCATTTTTTATATTAAGCTCTAAAATGATATGTAAAAATGAATGGACGGGGTGGATAAAACACATACATCATGATGGGTCACATAGAGCACCGAACACAGCTAGTGTCATGTAGTGGATTTCCTGCCAAAGTCTTTTGGGGGATTTCCTGGGCTGGGAACCTAAGTTGTGCCACTGTAATGTTTGTTTGTTAGAAATCCACCCTTTCTATTTGTTTTGTGAGCTGAATTTAAAACATGCGTTTGAAAATAAACCGGATCCAAGACTCAAGTGAGCCAAAAGTTTAAGGATTGAACGTCCACAGTTGAAATATTCATGAGGTCACAGAAGTTCTGAATCAGGCTAATATTTGTGTTTTAACTTCATCTCAGTATAAATGATGGTATGAACGGTATGGATGGAATATAAACATTACTGTGGAACCTAAGAAGGTTTCAACGGTAGGAATTTCTCTACCACCTTTTCATTTAGTGCGGCAAACTTGAATCTTGGATCCGGCTCATTTTTTATCGCATTTCTTAGAATGAGCTGACACAAGGGATGGACATGGTAGATTTCGCCGGAACTTCCGGCGAAAGGCTTTGGCAGGAAATCCACATCCACCAAAATGCGTCCCTAGGTGGGGCGCGGCTTCATTGGATCCCCAAATCCACTGAGGTGAGTGGATCCCTTAACGTGCCATCTACTGTGTGATGTGTGTATTACATCCATGGCATCCGTTCATTTTAAACACTCATTTTAGAGCATGATTAAAAAACTGAAGTAGATCCACATCTCAGGTGGACCATAATACAGTAAACAATGGTGCTCAACAATTAAAAGCTTCTCGTGGGTCACAAAAGTTTTGGGTCAAGCTATTATTTGTTTTGCATCTTCATCCAAATATTTGTGACCTTTTCAACAGGTTGGATGGAAAATAAATATTCCAGTGGCCCCCATGAAGTTTTTAATGGTGTGGATTCAATCACTACTATTTCATGTGGTATAGTCTACCTAAGATTTGGATCTGCTTCATTTTTGGGATAATGCCATAAAATGAGCTTTCAAAATGTATAGACGGTGTACATGTAAGGTATATACGTTAAATCTAGGTTTGTCTGACCAGGTGAACATCCTAGATGGAAAAAAAAAAAAAAAAAAAAAAAAAAAAAAAACAAACAAACAAACGTGATGGGGCACTAGGAAGGTTTCAACGGTGGTGGGAGTTCAATACCCACTACCTTTTTTGATGTTCTATGGTGTGTTCCACATGAGCTCTAGATCGGCTTCAGTAAAAATGATTGGACGGTAACGATCTAACACATATATCATAGTGGGCCCACAGACTATGCACTCCATTAGCTACTGACGGGTTGAGTAGCGGACATCCGCTACTGAAGTGACGTCACCATGCTCTATGGGCCCAAAATGTTGTATGTGTTGTATCCACACCGTCCATCCATTCGTAGAGACCATTTTATGGCATGAATCAAATAATGAGGCAGTTCCGAAGCTCAAGTGGACCCACCACAGAAAACAGTGGAGACAGTGACATCCACCGTTGAAAACTTATTAGGCCCACCATGATATTTATTTGAGATCCAACCTGTTCATAAGTTCACACATATACGGAGGAAGGGAAAACACAAATATCAGCTTGATCGAAAACTTCTGTGGCCCCTCAGAAGTTTTCAACGGTGGATGTCACTGTCCCCGCTGTTTTCTATGGTGGGGTCCACTTGAGTTTTGGATCAACCTCATCCTCTGAGTCATGCCTTAAAATGATCTCTCCAACGGAATGGACGGTGTGGATACAACACATATCTCATGCTGAGGCCCACGTGCCATGGTGACGTCACTTCAGTAGCAATGTTTGCTACTCCGGTAGATGTGCTAGCTGTCAGAAGATTTGCCAGCCTGTAAAATCAATTTTGAATGAGTGGTATTTCGTATAAGTCATGAGTAATACGTATAAAATTGAAAATGTATTCCTATTTTTTTTTTTTAATTTATTGATAACGTCAGCTGACATAGGCTCCCATGACTTGGACGAATAAGAAGGGGCAGCGCTGGATTCTTCTGCGCGGCCAAACATAGACGATCGGCACTCATATATATTTAGGAAGTTATTTAATGAGTGAACTGTAAGTTATAATCCAACTGGTTGGACCGCAAGTTACAGCCCACAAATCAACGGGTCATTGGCCAATCCGTTTCCCAATTATGCAGTGTTCGGCGGGAGCGGATTAGGTGAGAACCTGGATCCACTAAGGTGGGTGGGACCCTTGACTTTGGAGCCACTGTGATTTATGTGACTACATCCATGCCATACATCTGCATTGAAAGATCATTTTAGGATGTGATCCAAAAAATGAAGCAGTTCCAAATCCTACATGGACCATAGTACAGGAAACAGTGGTGATTGACCATTAAAACTTTTTGTGGGCCACACAAACTTTGGATCATGATGATATTTATGTGGTCTCCACATCTAGATGTTTGTGACATTATCAACAGGTTGGATGGAAAATAAACATTCCGGTGGAATCCAATGAAAATCCACGAAGTTTTCAATGGTAGAGATTCAATCACAACTGTTTCTGTTGTGTGGTCCACTAAGATTGGATTCAGCTTCAGTTTTGGCATCAGACCCTAAAAGGAGCTTTCAAAATGTTTGGACGGTTTGGATTTAAGAAACATACATCACTGTGAGCCCCACAATCAGGGGTCCCACCCACCTCGGTGGATCCGGGGTCTCACCTAATTCGCTCCCGTGTTCGGCGGAAGTGTACCACGGTACTCGGTACACCCGCCTTTTCAGTCGGTACAAACTGGGGCTAGGGCTCATTGATCCAAGCCGTTAATTCCATTGGACGAATTATGGATCGACCGTCCATAAAATATATACTATACGAAGAAAATCCAAACGTTTCAATTCAAGACCAGAAAATAAAGGTTAAGGTCTTAACCAAAAATGAAATTAAAAAAAAAAAAATCAAATTATAGAGCAACAAGATCTTCCAACGAGGGGGATTGCAACACATTGCCATCTACTCTGGGACCATCGTACTAATGGGTTTGATTACTTAATCATGGGCGGAAGAGTTTCATTTCCGGATTGTGATTGGGAGCGGATTGCCTGTGGATGTGTGGGGCCCATAAAGACGTCCGTGACAAATCCACTCCGTCCATCTGTTTTGAAAGACCACAGTAGGAGAGGATTTTAAAAATCAGTCAGATCCATAAATCATGTGGACCATACCACACGAAACAGTGGCGCTGAAAGAAGTCTTGTACCGGGATGATATTTGTTCCTACAGTATATCTGAAGTATATCTGAATCGTAATAGTTATATCAACAGTGGACGTTGTTGTTCCTACTTTTTTTTTTATTATTGGTGTGGCCTATTTCAGTTTTGGATTTTCCTGATTTCAACGGTGCGCATCATTATCACTGCTGCTTACTGTAGTGTGGTCCACTTGACCGTTGGATCTGCGAGCATACACTAAAATCATATAGTAAAACGGATGGACGGTGTGGATAAAACCCAAACATAACGGTGGGCCCCCCAGGTCCCTGACCGCGCCGAGCTTGGGAAGGTGGGGAAGTACCCAATCCCTGTCCGATCGAGAAGTGAAATAAAACAACGGTCCACATCCATTCTAGGATGATGATGCTCCATCCACGGATGAATGGTCCGAATTACTGGGCCCCACTCGTCCTAACTGAAAACGCGTGTATATTATTCCATCATCTATGCCACGTGTAACCAATTCTTCTATTTATTCTAGGTTAGCCATTCCGATTTTGGCACCCTTGTGAGTAGGCGTGGACGGGTGAAGAAACCATGGGCGATGACTGGGTGGTGATCAAACCTAGCCGCAGCGACGAGGTATTGGATGCCGATCAACAGCTGATGATGGCCCATCAGATCAGGGCCCACTTCGAATCCATGGCTCCTAAGCGCCCAAAGAAACCCAACAGGAGCGAAGGCCCCTCCTTAGACGAAGCAACCGCCTCCAAAAGTAATGATCCCATCTCCACTCTCGACAACATCCCCGAATTCCATCGATTCAGAGCCCTTCGATCGCAATCGCGTGTAAGTTCCACCGTCTCCGTACATCATGTTAGGTAGCCGTACTCGTATGTGCACCCCGCCACGCGACGAACTGCCGTGTGTGTCTAGGAAATCCGAGCCGTGCGTCATGTAGGGCCCACGGAAAAAATAGACGGTGATAAAGAAAAAGAGAAGTTTCAGTTGTTTTCTTACATTTAGTGGTGTAAATGATGGTTGACGGGCTTGATCTTTTGGCCGGAAGATATAGACGGTGGATCCCGCCTGATACCGGGCTGGATGTCGTCCACACGTGCTTTCATCGCACGTGTATTAGCGCGTATAGGTGCGACTGAAGGATGCGTGTGGAGGCTTAGAAGGAGCCAACCGCTGTTTATTGAGCCGCGATCCAGTGGTATCGGTACCACCGTAAGCTTATGATCGTACCGGAAATATGTGGGATCCACGTGATTTAGGCAGCAAATCTAACCCGTCCATCAGATGAGTGTCCACAAGATACTTGATGTTCCCTAAAATCAAATTGATATAGAACTCAGTTGGGACACAGCACAGGAAACAAGTTGGGAAGGAAAGACCACCCTTTATTTTCTGTAGGGTCCTGACCCTTCATCCAGGCCAGATGAAGTGCCTGAATGGCATGGATTCCATACACATAACTGTGGCTCCCACTCTCAAGTTGGGACTCGGCCATGACTGAGTTAACTCAGTCGAGTCATCCAGTTGAACTAAATTCGGACAGACAATGGATAGTCGGTGGATCCTCTTTATGTCCGACCCGATGCAACTAGATTTGGATTTGGATCAAGTTTTTATCGTATCTGCGCAAACCAGTACGTGTCACCCGATATTAAAAGCGGTTTTGGTCACAACTGACCCGACTCCTTATGTCGGATGGGTCTTCGGCGGATCCCTGACTCTGCGGCCCACTGTGATGTATGTGCCTTACATCCGCACCGTCCATCCATTTTTGAAAGCTAACTTTAGGAATGATCACAAAAATGAAGCAGATCCAAATCTCAGGTGGACCACACCACAGGAAACAGTGGTGATTGACAGTTAAACTTCTCATGGGCCCCCAAAGTTTTGGATCAACCTGATATTTGTGTGGTTACTTCACCCAGGTCTTTGTGACTTTATCAACAGTTTGGATGGAAAATAAATATTCCGGTGGCCCCTAAGAAGTATTTAATGGTGGGTATTCAATCACCACTGTTTCGTTGTGGTCCACCTGAATTTTGAATCTATTTCATTTTTGGGCTCATGCCCTAAAATGAGCCGCCAAAACGGATGGACAGCGTGGATGTAAGGCACATAGATCACCTCGGGCCCTACAGTCAGGGATCCCCGGATCAGCCACGCGTCCTTGTAAGTCAGGGTGATTCAAACCGAGTTACACAGGAAAACTCATCTAGTGGATATTTTACCATTGGCTCTGTGAGGCCCACCGTTATATGCGCCTGAAATCAACCCCGTGCATAAGGTTGACCCGTTTTTGGCCTTGAGCCCAAAAATAAGGCCAATCTAGAACTCAAATGGGCCACAAAACAGGTAACAGAGGTGAGGACTGTAACCATAGAAAGACCATGTATTTTCCGTGGCCATCCACCCCGTTCATAAGGTGTTCCCAGCCATGACTGAAGGGACGGCCAAAGAATCAAGACAATCCACAACACAAGTGGGCCACACCACTTGGATTTGGAAGTTTGAGAATAGTTTAGCAGTTGGAAAATGCAGACTAGACTCAATCGGTGTTCATCGAGTGGGGTCGACTCAAAAGCTCGACCTGACTCGACTTGGTATTTGAGAATTATAAATTAAAAATCTTGTAATAGTAAGAAAATTCATTTTATTTTATTTTATTTGAGTTCTAATTTGAGGCGAGTGACTTGGCTCGAGTCACTGCGAGTTGCGTTGAGTTGACATGCTGAGTCTTTTTTAGTCCAGGCCATATCCTTCTAAAAACGGAGTTTCCTGATGGCCTGACTCCAACCTGACCATCAACAGCCTTATTTATTTGTTTTTTTCAATCTTCTGATGGCTTCTTTCTCTTACAGCCCTTGTGTTCAGAAGAGACGGCTCCTTCCGCGGAAAACGAGTTTGTGGAGACCCAATACTACAACGAGTTGAATTCAATTGATAAACAGCATCACACGGTTAGATATGTTTACATGCTTCTCTCTTTTCATCCACTGTAGACATGGTATGCATGCACAGAATCCAGACTGTCCAAAAATTTTGTTAAAATTATTTTTTATTTCCTTCAAAAAAATTCAGGTCGTCCAAAAATCTACTCCGAATTATTTTTGCTTGCTTGCAAAAAATTCAAGCTGTCCTCCCATTTACAGATTAGTTTTCTAATAATGTGAAAAATACTCCAATAACAATTGCACCAACGCCGCTTATCACTACGTAACAGTAAGGCTTAGAGAAATCCTACGCCAAATAAACCTTTTTCCTTGCAATACACTTTGTCAACATATTTTGCTATGTTGTCCTTAGTGTGAATCTTTTGCAACAAGATTTATTTGTTTTCCACCACGTCATAAATAAAGTGATTGCGTATATCTTTATGCTTAGTGCCGTTTGATAAACTGAAAAATAAGGTTTGCAACTTAAATTTTAGTGTTGAAAACTTAAGTGTTAAATTTAAGTACTTATAAGTACTGAAAAATCCATTTGGTAATTTTTCTAAAAAGATCCTTATATCTGAAAATAAGTACTTTTTTCACTAAAAATCTTATTTGATAAAAACAAACTACAAATTTATAAAAATTGACAAATTGTCATATTTTCTCTTATTGTCTCGATTCCTATCCTTTATAGAATATAAGATAAAACATATTATTACTTACTATCAAATTTGACACACCTATGCCCCGTCCTAATATATGTGTTCAATTGATGGACCACATGCTATACTCTTCTTGATATAATAATTAGAACCTCTCAATTGTGAAATTGCATCACTTTGATTACACTTGTGGACGCGTATGCATGCAAAAGCTTAGAGGAGTAACTAGAACTATGGCTAAGTCTTATTGGGGGGGGGGGGGGGGGGGGGGGGGGGGGGTGATGAGGACCGTTTAAAAAATTATTTTAAAACCTCTTGCCTTAATTAAACTAATTAGCAATTTTAAACTAATTAAGCAAAAATACTTAACTTCCAAGCTTAAGTGGGTCCAATCACAAGGCTAGCATATGATAAGCATAAAGACAACCTAGCCTAAGCATACATAGATAATCAAATAATTAAACTAATCAAGCACCTAATTTATACAATCTAAGTAGACTATATGAGAGTGGATCATATAAGCTTAAATCTATTCTACTTAGTGAAAGTACATCTTGTGTGTGTATGTGCCTATCTAATGCCTAGCATACATCTAATCAAGCATAAATAATTAAGCAATTGAAACAACAATGCTAAATTAACAATATATTCAACTCAATCACAAAACAAAAGCATGTATAGTGGTTCGGTCACCCTACTCCACTTCCGGTTCAAGTACTCAACCCCTTTGAGCACACCGGCATTCACTAGGGAGTTTAAATCAGGTTCCTCTCAACCTAAGTATTTAAACGGTTCCACCCTATCGAGGAGTTTAACAAGGTTCTTCCCAACCTATGACGGTGGTTTTATGGGTTAACCTCTCAACTTAGGAGTTTGACAAGGATCCTTCCAACCCTTTAGTTCCAATCCAAGAACCTAGTATATGCTCCCGTCGGAGGCTCCCCACGGAGAGTTGTTCGAGTTTGTAAATCCAAACTCTCACACTCAATCCTCATCGAGGAAGGAGTGCAACCGGACTCTCAATATGATAACTTACTTATCGGATGAGCCATTTGTTCAGCGCCGCTTTCGGTTGCTTGTTTTCCGCTCTCTCGTGCTTTAATCAGCTCCCCTTTGCTCCTTCAATCGTGTTGCTGCTACGTTGTCAATGCCTCAGTTTCACTTGATCAATCACCTTGCATGTGATGCTTTTGAGATGCTTGAGGTGATAGGAATGTATGTTTGAAATCTCTACAACTAATGAAAATGGGTTGCCTAGAATATCTCACCTATAAGGATCTCATCATAGAGTTTTGGATAAGTATATAACTATCAAAATCAATTCAAACTCTAGAGATCAAAGATGGGCAGAAATATCTTCTTCATGAGCTTGGAATGCTTCATTATTGTGTTAAATCACAAGGAAGATGTCTTGTTAGGGTTATGATTTGAGCCTCTAATGGTCTTCAATGATAGTGACTTTTATCTCCTCAAAATCCCTCCGTGTACCCCTCAAATCGACCTACAATCATTTTATAGAAAAAGACCAACGGATGAAAAGCGGCCATAAAACAGCTAGTAGCTGACCGGTCAGATAGGGGACCGGTCGGATAGGGTCCCTGACCGGTCGGCCAATGGCCAGACAAACTGAATTACACGTTGTCTATGTTGGCGTCGATCACGATCGGTCGGACTAGTCTAGCCAACTGGTCACGACCGGTCAGATCTTAGGCCAGGGGCTCCAGCAACATGCTGTCCCTCTTTCTCTTCTGATGACCGGTCGGTCAGGGCATGAAACATGTTGTTTGATAGGCTTGCTTTACAGCAGTTTATGCAACCTCATTAGTCAACTTTTGGGTGATCTTTTGGGACACCTAAGGCCAATCTTAGATGACTACAAGTATGCCTAAAAGGTCAGGGTCATCTAAAGGTTAGGGTTTTGATTTGGTTCAAGGTTAAGGCTTTACCAATGCGTCTTTTTTACCCGTTTCTTCTTTCTTGATGCAGCAGGTCCTCTTGAGTTTTTAGTCTTTGTCTTCTTTAAGCTCAACCGACACTAGACTCACTGGCCTAAGTAATTGATAAACAAGGTGCACTAGTGTGCCACAGAAAAGTGCACTAACAAATTGATGGACCATGTGGACCCTTAGATAGTATTTTCAATTCATCCCTGTAGGAATGACCTTATGAGTAGAATGGATGGCATGCATGAAAACATCACAGTGCACCATGTGGATCTTTCTTTTCTCTATCTCCCCTCTCTATGGTAGGATCTATTTTATAAAGAGGAAGTCTAAGGTTTTAAGAAACGCATCACTTATGGTGCTTCAATGTAATACAAACTTCGGTGTACTTTACTGTGATAAAAGTTTGTTTATGTGTCTTCTCTATATGCACCCTAGTAGACCAAATCTCTCCACTTTCTATAGTCGTCATTCTCAGCTAATACCCATGTCAATCTAAGGAATGGAGCAATGGATCTTAACCATTGATGTAATTAATAGTTTAAAACTTATAATTAATCAATCGATAACCTTTGATGTGTTGTTTAGCTTCTTTAATACTTGATGAATAGTCTAAACCATGAGATTAATCCACTAGTAATGTATTAAAAAAATCAAGTGGATCTCTTACAGAATCGTATGGATTTTGACAATCTTGATATATACGCCTAGACATATCCACTTTTGTTGACCACGTAATAGCCTCATAAAGCGAGCCAAGCTATATTCAACTAAGACATCTTCATCCACACATCCTCAAGTCCAGGGATTTATTAGAACTAGTGCAAATCTTTCCATTTTAGGCATGATGGCTCTCTTGGTCTCGACACTTACTATCGATCCTACCAATGTAAGTGCTTAAAGGTTCAATCAAGGTATCTATATTCATGCTCATTTATGCTCTCATGTGGGGTAGGGCTATGACACACTAACTCAAAGTTATGCTTAATGGTGGAAATTGTCCATTCCGAGACCAAGTTAGTCCTCTTGCATGACCATTATTTGAATACCAAAGTTTATAACTAGAACTTACACATGGTCATGACCAAGGTATTGTGATCTATGGCCCTCAACTATCCCTTAGCAGTCGTTTTGTCCAATCTTAGGTGCGGAAGGACTAATAGAGAAATCCTTCTCAAAATCATATGAATAAGCATGTTTCATAAACATTAATGAGGCCAATGAATGAATGTATTATGTACTTAATCAGAGTGAAAGATAATGTTACATTATTTTTTTAGGGCATAAACCCACCACATCTATCATTAGATCTTCCTCTAACTATCATGGCGTCACGAAAAGATCTCTTAAGTGTTTTTCTACAGAATTCTTTGGTAAACATCATGGATACAGTTGGCTCTGTATCAAGATCTAAACTATTATTGAGATTCATAATTAAATTATTTCATGAATCTAGAATTGGACAAATAAGTACAACATTTTCTTCGTTTTGAGGCAAAAGGTGGAATTTACTATAGTTCACACTTCAAGGGAGGCTAACTCCACGGCAGATGGCCTGGCCATATGGAGTAGCAATTCACCGCGATTCCGTATTATCTAGGATATGCACGAGTTGCCTTGTATCATAAGGGGGCATCTCTTCCTAGATAGGGTGGGGTTGGGCTCCCTTCGTGTTGACTGATTTTTTACATCATTTTATCATTTTTTTGGAGGGCTTTCTTGCTTTTGTTTTCTCGTAAGGTCCCTCCCACTCTTGTCTGGGGGGGGGGGGGGGGGGTGAATAATAGGTTTTCTTTTAAAAAAAAGGACTTTTACATCGATAGTTTCCAATCTGTTGATCAGGGTATTAAACCCATTCCAAGTGTTTTTGGAAACAAGACCCTTCCATCTTCAAGTTGTACAACTTTGTCAAAGAAACATCTTGTTTGATATTGATTTCCTTTTGTATAGGTTTTGTAATTTATTCCACAAACCATAAATAATGGTTTGATCGGAAATGTTGTGCAAAACTAAATCATCTAGTATCTAGAGAAGATCTACCATGGCTAACTAATTCTCGTAAAAAAATATCATTTTTCATTTTTACATTTTTATTTTTTTATCATAATTGCATAGCCTTCCTTCACCAACACGGCGTTCATCTTTAATTTCCACAACATGTAATTGAATTTATCGACACCTCAAATCTAATAGAACTCGAGCCAGCCATCTAAAGCAATTGTAATACGAATGTCAACGCGTAACACGAATGTCAACGCTAATATTATGCTAAAAGGCTTATCAACCTTTGGCTCTAATACCAATTGTTGCGGGAAAACACCAACACACAAATGATGCAAGTGAAAGAAAACTAGGAAAGAAAATAGCCAAGCAAAACCCAAAAGCGCCAAAGAGAAACAAAAGAGACGAGAAGCATAGAGATTTATACGTGATATGGCAATATCAATATGGAGCTTTTTTCTTTACCCAAGAAGAAATAGAGAGTACAAGACATATCCGTCTTTCTCATTTGTCCATTGTACAAGAAATCTCCATCGATGAATCACTTTTCAAGAAGATGTCTTCTCTTAACATTTATTGCCCTTAATTAATAGACAACTTCAAGAGAAAACGTACCATAGACCAGGCTTCACATGCGTGCATTAGATGAAAGAGAAGGGACCTTTTCATAAAGCTGACTATGGAAGCGTTGTATGCATCAGATGTGTGCACTCCACCGTGCTATGTCTCTGGAAGAGTCACAGCCTGAACAGTCTAAATCGCAGTAACCATTATGGGTGGAACATAGCCCAAAATCACAATCATAAGAAGATCTTAACCATCTAATTTTACCATTGAATTTGGATTGCTGACATTTTTTTTTCCAGCTGTCCATCTAGTGACGCCCAATTGGATGATTATGATCATTTGGCTAGTTTCACCTTTGGGCCATGCTCTATCAATGGACCCATGATTAGGATGGTCTGGATCCTGGACCATTTTCTCAACTTTCCATTCAAAGACACCAATTGCATGGTTAGGTTCCTTTGAACATGATCTTTAGGCCATGCCTTATCATCAATGGGCCCTGTGATTGGGATGTTCCCGATCACAGTACATTTATGCCATGTCTAAAGTAATGTATCACCACTCACCACTATGTGTCCCTCAGTATCATTATTTATGTGCCGCAGACGGGTCATGGGTTCATCAGGGTGACAGAAAATGGTGGAGAAAGATTGGATTTTCACTTGCAGTTGCATGAAGCTGCTGGAGAAATCATGGTAGCGAGAGCAACGAAGAATTTCAAGAGCAACCCTGCAACCAACGAATGGATTCCGAGAGTAGAAGAAGAGGTAATGTGAGATCCTATGACCATGTATGCATACATATATCACATATTATGTATATAAAATATTGCAATGTGTTTTTTGTGCCATGTTTGTACTCTCTTATGTGCTTTTCAGGCCACGTTCATCTCAACGAAGCCTAGTCGGAGTGAGAGTAGCAGTTGAAGGGGTATTTCGGCTTTCGGTGAAGTAGCAGTGATTTTGTTCTTTGTTTCTCATTTTGCTTTGTGGTGTTGTTGTGGAGGGTTTCATTGTTAATAGTGTAAACATGGATTTAAGTTGATTTATTGGTGTGTTCACCATGTTTCAAAAACTCAAATGAAAGAGTCTGACTTAATCACAGCCAGGTTAGGTTGACTCGAAGGCTAGGCTAGTCTTTATTAGACTCGACTCAATGTTTAATAGTTGAATTATGTATAGATAAAATACAAATGTAATAACGAATAGTAGAAGAATCAAACATGGAGTCATTGGTCCCTTTACTAAAGGTCTTTGGTTCAAATCTTCCCAAGTGACTCACTTCAAGTCAAATTAGTCGAGTAAGTGATCGAGTTGACTTGACTCGATATTTACTAATTAAAATTAATAATATCTATAAATATTTTAAATAGTAATATATAGATATAATACAAATTTAATGGAAGAAAAATCAAACATGGGTGCTTGGTTTGTTGATTTGAAGTCCCTTGCTGCCTTTACTTTAGGTCTTGTGTTCAGACAGTAAAGGTTCATAAACTCAGTGTACAAGTTGCTCAGATTTTCAAAATTTGAGGTTTTTTCTCAGGATGCTATTGGGAAGTTCTCTTTGAAGTTATGGTCCACCCAGTAAATAACTTCCAACCTTTCAAATGTTTGCGAAATCCAATCCGTCCAATACGTTGGCCTTATCATGCATGAGGATCACCTTGTAAAAAAAAATGTCTACTCATCAAGTGCACCATACTTTTTTTTTGCTATTTATTAATGCTATAAATTGTTTTATATGGTGTGGCCCACCTGATAAGTAGATGGGGACGATTTTTGCAATAGATGATCCTCATGGTAGGACCAACCTACTGGAAGGGTTGGATGTCACATGCACCTAGTAGGTTGGATGTTAATAGGTCTTGGTCTCTCATAGAAGATCTAACAACATCCTTATGCAACAACATCAAAGTCCATGGCTTTCCAATGGAGAATGTTTTATTTTTTTTTATTTTTTTATCGACAATTATTGTTTGATCTCCATGAATGATGAATAGTTAGGTCATTTATTCTATGAGTTAGCCTAATACACACCTAGCGTGGGATTGTCACCATCATCTGCCTGCACCCACCCTTGGAGCCCATATACTTGTTCTCACCATCACCTAAATGACATTTTGCTGCTGCTGCTACTCTCGGTCCACTCTACACCACCTGATTTTCATCATTGTTGACCATCTTTCACCATCGCATGATCTGATTGCTGGAATCCACGTCATTAAATGCAATATGTTCCTACATCATCTTCTCCAAAACTTTTCTTTGTTGTGTCAAGCCTCTTTTACGGAGCTTGTTACTCCACGCCCTTTGAAGCATCTGACTTAAGCCCAGGCTTGAACCAACAATCCAAACCCAATAGGATATCTAGTTGTCCTTAGATTTTTGGATATGTAAATCCGAACGAATTTGCATTCAAATCATTGTGCACCTGAAATAGTTAATAGCCGCTATTTATAAGCTTGTCTCAATGCATCTTGCCAACTTAACTGCTAATGTACCGGATCCAATCACCATGAGAGATTTGTTCTTTTTTGTTTGTTTGTTTGTTTGTTTGTTTTTGTGTGTGTGTGTGTGTGTGTTAGTCATGCAACACACCCACCCTGTTAGCTGCGCAACCCACCCACAATGGGGTTATGTCTCCTGAGCATTTCGAACCTGAGACCTGCTCTTGAAACGCCTAAGCATCTTCCAGCTGGGCTAGCAGGCGAGACACAAATGCCACATTACCTTGTCGTCTCCTTAGCATTTCAAACCTGAGACCTGCTTTGTTCCTGTTGCAATCGCCTGCCCTTACTGTAATAATGCCACATTACCTTGTTGTCAAGTCCTGCCCCAGCCTTGACCATAATCTGTATAAGCGAGGCTATGTGGGGGCCCACCATGATGTATGTGTTTTATCCATGCCATCTATCCATTTTTTCAGATAATTTAAGGATACAAGCCCAAAAACGAGGTAGATCCAAGGTTCAATTGGACCACACGGTAGAGATTGAATGCCCACCATTAAGAACTTTTTGGGAGCTGCAGAAGTTTTGGATCAAATAAGTTTTCCCTTCGTCCAGGTCTACATGACCTTATTAACAGGTTTGATGGCAAATAAACATCACGGTGCCCCCTAGGAAGGTTTCGATGGTACTAGATGTCATTATCACTAGTACTTGTGGTGTGGCCCACTTGCGCTTTGGATCTGCCTTGCTTTTGGGCTCATACACTAAAGTGATCTGGAAAGTGGATGGAAGAAGTGGATAAAACCCATACATCACAGTGGGCCGCACAACTCTCCCAAGACAAAGATGGATCTCAAGTGTTCCTAAGCACCTTTTCTTTTGAGAGATTATTTATTGAAAATGCGGGTGTCTCTCCTGAGTCCTTTCAAGAGTACCAGACCAGAGCAGGAAAATAAAAGTTTACTGATAGTACTAATCACCCAGTCAGAAGCATTCTCGATAGCAAAGGGGGTGCTTGGAGAAAGATGACCGACAGACTCCAGACTCAGAGGATGAAAGAGGCAGTCGCCATCGATAATCAAGTTCATCCATAAGAGTTTATCATTAAATCTTGAGCCTATGAAAGAAGGCCATCCATGCAATAGTTGAGTGCTTAGAAATATTATCTTTAAACCAGAGATAATCAGGTGGAATTGAAAGATGTCTCGCCTGCTAGCCTAGTTGGAAGACGCCTAGGTGTTTCAGCAACAGGTCTCAGGTTCGAAATGCTAAGGAGACACACTAACTCCACCGGTGGGTGGGTGCATCGGGTGACTAACCGTGTGGGTGCATTGCGTAGCTACCAGGGTGTGTGTGCATTGAATCATTAACAAATTAAAAAAAAAAAAAGGTGGAATTGAAAGACAAGACTTTTAGATAGGACAAGCGATAAACCAGGGCAGGAACAATCTAAACCCCAAGAAAATTTCTAATGCACTTTTCCATGGAAAAGGAGAAACAATATTTATTAGACCAGAAAATGTGCAAACTAGAAAGAGTAAATCTTATCAGCTCAAGTTTTTCAGTAAAGGACTAGGAAAGCCTTCAAACCACCAAGCTTTTTATGAAATTTATCTATAAGAGTTTCACAATCTTTAAGGTGAAGGCAACTAGAATATAAGGGAAGTCCAAAATATTTAATTGGGAGATTACCTTCTTTTATGCGCATAATTCCCCTAATTATGTTCTTACATCTATAGGAGCCTGAGATGATAATGAATCTTCTGAAAATAAATCTCGAGTCCAAAATTATAAGTTTGAAAACAGGCATCGAAGGTTCATGGTTGTTTAAAGATCCACACTGTAGAGTACCATAAGATTGTCAGTGAAGAGGAGGTGATTGATAGTTATCCCCCTTCCGGAGAAAGGCGATTTAATCAGGTCATTTTCTCCACATTTGGATGTTAAAGACGAAAACATTTTTTTGACTATGGAGCAGAGAAAAGGGTATAGCAGGTTGCCTTGACGAATACCACAATTACTTTTAGGAGCTGTTGGATTGGTCCTAATAACATGTAGTCAAAGAGTTAATAAATAATTATTATTTATTAGGCATTATGGGATTATGTGATGTTGGGTAGCATGCTAAGTGGCAAAACTCTGTGGACTCCATCATGATGTATGTGTTTCATCCACGCCATTCATTCATTTTGCCATATCATTGTAGGGCATGAGGCAAAAAATGAGGCAGATCCAAAGCTCAAGTGGCCCATAGTCGGAAAAATGGCATCCACGGTTTATGTGGGGTGGTCCACTTGAGCTTTGAATCTGCCTCATTTTTTAGCACATGCCCTAAAATGATTTGAACAAATGAATGAACGAAATGGATCTAACACATACATCGTGGTGGGGCCCATAGAGTCATGCCTTGGAAAAGGGATGAATTTTGACTCTTTTCTTTAGGTGGAATTTCACCTCTTCCAAACAGCTACCAAAAACCATCATTGTGTTTTTACCACTCCTTACCACCATTTACTACTAATCAAATAGGCCCTTAAAGAAACAACATACTTCTCCATTGATGATGACAGAGAAAGCTGGGCTAGAAATGTAGGCGGCAGTTCTCGGGTTTCAAAGGCCTAACAGTAAATTTCAATTAATGGAGTCAAAAGCCTTCCTTAGATCCACTTTTAGACACATGGTAGGAGTAGACTTGAGGTGAATTCTATGCTGGAAGAGTTATTAAAGAAGTTCAAAATAACTAACATCTTCAACAATAATTGGTCAGCAAACCTTCTAAAAATGTATATAAAAACAATCTAGCCAAGGGCTTTGTTGGGATTGGCACATTTTACAGCCTTCTCAATTTTTTGGATGAAGACTGGATTGCAGAGATCCTACCCTTGTTCTTGGCTTAGGACACATTCTCTATTAGGCTCAAGTCGACCTTTATAGGTGGAGATTTAGAGATATGGATCTCCTAAAAATGGTCAAGAAGGATGTCTTTGATTTCCTTCTAATCTTGGCAAAGATTACCATTTTTGTCTTTGATCTTCCAAAATTTAGGGGCAGCTTGCTTGGCCTTAATCTGGGCATGGAAAAATTGAGTTTGAGTACTCACCCAGATTGATTGAAGATAGCTTGCCTAACTGTCTACTTTAACATAGACATTTCAAGGCTTTGGAGGCGTTCCGACTTTGCTTTTGAACATCTTTCCAATTGGATGGAGCTGGAAAGATTTGAGGGGATGGTCGATTGAATGACATCTAGCTCAATGAGGAAAAGCCCAATGACCCAATGATACTAACAATTTAAACAGTGTGGATCACAAAACCATCGAGCAGCCTTACTTTTGCTCCTAGTGATCCTCAAAGCGTGGCCGTGGCCCATCTTGTACCTAGATGATCTACAAGGTGACACATTTTAGGGGTAAATGGTAACTAACAGAGAGGAGGAAATTGTCAAGCCCCATGTAGAATTGTCTTCTGTTGTACATTAGAAATCTAACGTACAAAATACTGACCGCACACGCGCGCATGCATGCATGCAGGCGCGCGGGCGCGCGCGCACACACACACACACACACACACACTCCCTTGACAAGACAACAGTGGCTGTTTGCATACTGCAAACAATCACAACCCTATCCATAGTAAAAAAAAAAAGAGGTGACCATTCTCTCTAAATTCCTTCTTGTTGTCCTAATAACAACCCTGAAAATGGAATCCGTATTTTAGCATTGTTAAAGGTAAAAATCATTAAATAGTCGTTACATGATCTACACCTCCGATTCATGATGTCAAACACCTCTGAAAGACGAAGAGGTCTGATTACTCCATGCTATATGGTTTGTGTAGTGTAGCCCATCCGCATTCATGTGTGCACGAGCCAATCTAGTTTACACGTGTTAGATCCAAGCTGTGAGCCGGATTGCACACATTGGCTAGATGTCTTGGCCCAAAGAATCAGGCTACTCGGGTTTGGGATGGTTCACAGCTTACAAAACAAATAGAGAAATAAATCGGGTTCTTCTTAAGGACGTTATTGTAAGTTACTTTAGATAAGTTACTTATGCCACAACCAACTTATCTTAGTTTCTACTTATTCAACAAATAAGTCTATTTGTTAAGTAACATACTTATCAATCAAAAAGTGAAAAAGCAGGTTTGGTTTCCAACTTTATAAGTATTTATCCCTCAAGTCTGTTTGGTCCCCCTTACATCCACCGTCCATCACATGTGGCCAACCTTTGAAGTGGACCGTTCATTGTGTGGCCCCACGTACCTTTGATGTGGGCCATCCATCATGCAGGTTCCAGCTTTGATGCGGGCCATTCATCATTAGGGGCCAACCTTTAATGTGCACCATCCATTATGTAGAGCCCACCTTTGATGTTGGTCATCTATCATGCAGGACCACTATCAATATTATGGTCTATCATGTGGGGTCCACCTTCAATATCCACCACCCATCATGTGGAGACCACCTTTGATGTGGACCATCCATCATGTGGGCCACACCTCCAATGTCGGCCATCCATCATGCGAGGTCTGCGTTGGATATGGGCCACTCACCGACCTTTGACGTTGACATGGGACCCACCTTGACGTGGATCATCCATCATGTGGGACCCACCATTATTATTTGCCCATCATGTGGAGCCCTCCTTTGATGTAGACTATCCATCATGTGGGCCACACCTTCAATGTGGGTTGCCCATCATATGGGGCTTGCCTTGGATGTGGGCCATTCATCATTTGTGGGGCCACCTCAATGTGGGCCATCCATCATGTGGGGCCAGCTTCAATATCTATTGCCCATCATGTGGAGCTCACCTTTGATGTGGACCATCCACCATGTGGGCCCTACCTTTGAAGTGGTTGTCATCATAGCCGCCAATTTTAAATTCTAGATGTGGGCTATTTATCATTAGGTGCCGACCTTTGATGTGGACCATTCATTATGTGGGCCCACATTAATATTAGTGATCTATCATGTGGACCAACCATCTTGTGGTTCCCACCTTTAAGAACGGGGTATAAAAGAAAAACATAAAAAAAAATTCTGGATACTAGCTAAGTAGCTTTAAGCATGGCAAGGTCACTTGTTAAAAAAATAATTTAACATGACTTAGAAGTAACTCATGTTTTCCACCATTGGGAAAACACAAATATCAGCTTGATAAAAAAATCTTATGGCCCAAAACTTTTCAACAGTAAATGTTTAATGCACACGGTTTCCAATGGTGTGGTCCAGTTGAGCTTTGGATAATGCTTCATTTTTTCAGCTCAAGCCCTAAAATTATTCGATAAAATAGATAGTCCGAGTGGATAAAATACATAAATAACGGTGGACTCAGTACGCAATCTGCTTCCAGAGGTGGACCCATCCAACTGAACAGCTTGGGTATTCACTACTGCCAGATTGGCATGTTCAGTGGCAGGCGTAGACACACACATGTGGTAGTTATACAACAATCAAACATCCAAATCACAGACTCAACAGTAATTGTAGCCCCACTTAGTACATGACCAGTTCCCACAAAGCGTGCAAACGTTGTAGCATTAGGCATTTGTCATGATTAATACAAGGCATGATCTCAAACAGGCGAATGCCAGGTACTATCCTCAGCACGCCAAACACTAGATATGTGTGGATTGCCATTACAACAGTAATCTACAGTAAAATAACCATATAAACTCGATACCATCCAAACTGGCCCAAAGACATACATAGCATTCAGAGCTGAGAAAGTACACTGACCATGGTGTGGCGTGGTTTACAAACAGCCTCCAAAGGCTGGGCCTTAGGCATGGTGAGCCCAGGCCCTTCAGTCATGTCCACCTTCTCCTCTCCAACTCTTTCCCACTCAAAGCATTGGATCAACGTCCCCAATGCCAGGCCCACCATCCGCGTAGCCAGGGCCGCACCCGGACACGCCCGCCTTCCGTGCCCAAATGGGATCAACTTCAAGCCTTCCTTAGCCCCTTCTACGCCTTGAAACCGCTCCGGCTTGAAATTGGTGGGGTCCATCCATACCTTAGGATCTCTATGAATGGCCCACACATTGACCCATAGCATCGTGCCACGTGGCACATCGAAACCTCCGACGATGGACTCTTCAGATGACTCATGAGGGAGTAGAAGTGGGGCCACCGGATACAATCGGAGAGTCTCGTTGATGATGCAATGGAGGTATGGAAGCTTGGCTAGATCAGATTCATCTAACAGACGTTGTCCTACGTGCATGTCCAGCTCAGCTTTAGCTTTTTCCAGCACATCTGGATGGTTCAATAGAAGTGACATGGCCCATTCCGTTGTCAGAGCTGACGTATCCGTTCCCGCGTTCAGTAGTGCCTGATCCACGTATTCTATATGAGGTGCCAGACAATGCTGGGATTGAAAGTTTGTACGGTAGCATTTGGATTTCAGTTTTACTGATGAGGACCATAAGGCTGAGTGATCCGAACCATGGACCATTGGGCTTTACTGTGGATAGCCATTGCACCAACACCCAGATCAAAAATTTCTTAGCCGTTCATAGGTGTCCAAACGATAGATGGTTCAAAAAGAAAATAGAACAATGGTTCATATTCAAATGAAAAAGAAAAAAAATTCTCTATCTATATATGTCTATATATATACATGTTTCATGCGCACGCTCTACATCTAGAGCCTAGGGTAGAACCATTGGAACTCAACTTGATTTTTTATGGCCCCACCATGTTGTGTACATGGAATACATTCCAACTATTACATATGCAATCCCATGTTAGGCCCAGGGCCTAAAATTTTGGCTAACCCGTGATTCAGGTAGGCTCCAATATTGAAGGAAACAATTGGGAGAGAGTTTTTAAAGGGCCCACGATGATGATTATGTGAAATTCACATAAATCATTAGATGCCACACTAAAATATAGGCATGGGTTCAAAAATCAGGCTCATCCTTGATTCAAGTGGGTGAAACCAATGGAAACATTCTGAAGTCCTAAGTTGTTTCCTGCCAAGTTTTTAGTGATTGGGCAATCCACAGAGGTTCAAGAGAGTATTTTTGTCACTTAATGCTGGTAAACATTGAGAAAATCTTTTAGAAGCTACTATAACGAAAAATGAGAGTTTATTGACTTTTAAACTATTTCTGTAAAATTGACTACTGTTTTCATACATGGACCTTCTACCGCCTGGACAGCTTTTGACTAATTTGGCCTCTTCGCAAGTAAATAACCACACTTTTATCCTATTTTTAATGTGTTCTTACCGGGGTGTGTACCATGTTTGGTAAGCTACGTGTCATTGTTGCACAAGTGGCATAATTAGACTAGATCCAAAACACCCATCCGTTTGCCCGGCTCATGGAAGGATGCGACCCAAGTATAACATGGGCCCACAGCTGTGATCAAGGGGCCCATTGTGTTCTTTTCAAAAAATCTTAGCGTCCACCATTTTTCTCGTATGAATTGATGAATTTGGGAAAAAATGATCCATATTGGAAGCTCAGGAGGGCTACATGGCAGGTAATTGTGTATATTGAGCCTAGGCCTTTCAAACCACCATGGGGCCACAAGAGTTTAGATCAGGGACAAAAACTGGTGGTTCCATTCAGACCAATGGGAATGACATTCTGAATTGTTGAGAATACTATTTCAATGGTTTGAATGGCCTAAAAATATCAAAACTGGACCATTGATAGTTTCAACTATGATAAACCACATACTTTTTCCTGTCATCGGATCCACCTTTGCGGTGGATAAGCCTGGATTTTGGACACAGTTCCTAAAATGAGATGACCAAAATGGTGGATGGTTCGGATTTATGAAAGTATCAGGAAAGTGGGGATCCACCAAAATTAATGTTGCATGAAGAAGTCGACAGAGTGTCCTAGTGAATGGTGTTCCCGACAATGAGCCCATTGTGTTCTTTGAGAGAAAAACATGAGCCGGCTACCATTTGCTCATATGATTTTAGGGATTGGCCCCAAATACGATACAGATCCGAAGCTCAGGTGAGCTAAGAGTGCACATGAACGTAGGCCTTTTAAATTGTAAGGGTCCCACTAAGCAAATAGCGGTAGTTATGTTTAACCCACTAAAAATAACATTTTAAATTGTGTGGAGCCCATAGGGATGTCCCTGACAATCCACTTCTTTCCATCTGTTTTCAAAGACCACAATAGTATAGGAATCTCAAAATCAGTCATATCCAAAACTGTGGGCCATACCACAAGAAAAAAATGGCGATTGAATGCCTAGGGTGACAGAAGTTTTGTATCAAAATGACATTTGTTCCTACAATTTATCTGACTCTTAGTAACGATATGAACGGTTCGGATGGCATATAAACATCATTGTCAGCTTTAGGAAGGTCTCAATCATGGACATTTCTATTCCTACTGTTTTGTCTGTGGTGGCCCGCCTGAGTTTTGGATCTGCCTGATTTTTAGAATCATATCATATTATGATCTTTAAAAATAGATGGACGGAGTGGATTTTTCATGGACATCTCTGTGGGACCCACACAGCCCCAGGCACAGATATATGCCTGTGCCCATGGGACATACAATCCGCTGTCAAAACAGATGGTGTCATGCAAACCATGTTTGAAAGTTATTAGGTGAGTATATGCTTGACCAACCTTTCGTTGACAGCAGCATGAGGCCCAAACAAACCCCGCTAAGTTACAACACCATCCAGTGTTGGGGACAACACGCAATCTGCGCGCTTGAATGCATGCAAGGAGTACAATTCTAAGTGGCTAGTAAGTCGTCTATCAAACAACTCCCTTGAGCAACCGCAGCTGACTTGACAACCGTAGTTTTCCAAGTGAGGCCAAAATGGCCGATGTCAGCTATGATGCAAAGCTTGTCACGTGCTTAAAGATAAGGCCTAGCTCATATAATTCCCCCCACTGAGTTTTGTCCAACCACCTTATGATCCAGGCCGTTTATCTAATGCATAAGTAACAAATCCATCAAAAATTTCACAGACAGCAAATCGGAAGCGGATTGCCTGTGGCAGATGTGGCCCAAGGTCTGTGGGGGCCATAGTAATGTATGTCTTTTATCTAGATCAAAAGCTGAAGTGGACCACATCACGGAAAACATCGGAATTGAACACCCACCGTTGAAAATCTCTTGCGCCACAGGACTATCAGATCAAGCTTACATTTTTTTTTTTTTTTCATTCAGGTTTGTATGACTTTAAATAATGCGGGCTTTAGCTGAGTTTTAGGTAGTGACCGTTCTATCTAGGGCTCTCAATGGAGAAGGTCAGATCCGAGATCTGATTCTCTCTGAATCCGTATAATGCAGATTTAGTATCTTTAAATAGGTTCAATTAATTAAATGGACCGGGTTTGGATTCACAGAAATAGATTCGAATCCGTCTCTAGATTTTCAGACTTGGAGCCGATCCAACTGAGTCCAATCCAGATTTGACTCATTGTCACCTTACTGTATATGTTATATCCATGCTGGCCATCCGTTGTTCAGGTTATTTTAGGCCATGTCTCATGATCTCAAGTCGACCATATATATCACAATAACTAGTGGGATTTGCATCGTTTTACTACTAAATTAAAAATAATATATTATATATTTTTTAGATTTGTTATGGGGTGGATTCAGACCTAGATCTAACCCGAATCCAGTGGTTATATAGATTTTGGATCGAAAATGGATCTAACTATTTATAAATGGATCGGATATGGAAATCATCTTTTGGATCCAAGTTGGATCTGAATACGCTTCGAATCCATCTACAGATTTTCAGACTTAGAGCTGGATCCGATCCAAATCCAACCCATTGAGAGCCCTAGTTCTATCCCCACTGTTTTCTGTGATGTGGCCCACTTAAGCTTTGGATTTGCATCATTTTTTGTCTTAAATCCTCAATTAGGTGGCAAAATGGGTAGATGGCGTGGATAAAACACATACCTAAAATTAGCCTGTGTGTTGGAAAGAAGTCGCAACGAAGGCGATCTTTCCCACACAAACCATGACACTTGAATGAACCGTCTGGATTATTCCGCAGAAGTGGGTTTGCGTAGAAAAAGGATGCGGATTTCTTTTCGCCTTCCTGCGCTGGGATGTTTGCGAGAAATCCACCCGTCCATCCGTTGTTTGAGCTCATTTTAGGACACGCGACCAAAAATGAGCAGGATCCAAGGGGGCAGGGAAATTCCTACCGTTAAAACCTCCCTGAGGTCCACCGTGATGTTTATATGACATCCATACCGTTTACAAAGTCATTCCTATTGGGATGAACTGAAAACACAAATATTAGACTGATTCAAAACTTCAGTTGCCCCACGAATATTTCAACTGTGGACGTTCAATCCCCACGTTTTCGGCGAGTCTTGTACCCTGCTCATGTTTTTTCTCATGTCTAAAATGATCCCACAAAACGGATAGACGTGGTGGATTTGGAAGCGGATTGCGTAGTGAGTAACTCCGCACGCTAAGCGTGAGGAGTAAACTCTATGGGGCCCACCGTGATTCACTTATTTTATCCACTCCGTCCGTCCATCCATATTAACAGATAGTTTTAGGTACGGTATCAAAAAATGAAGCATATCAAGTTCTAAAGTGGACCACACCACAGCAAAAGTGTGAACTGAATGTCTACCATTGAAAAATTCTTGGAGGGACACAGAAGTTTTGGATCAAGCTGATATTTGCGTTTTCCCTTCATCCATGTCCATGTGATCTTATGAACAGGTTAAATGACAAATAAACATCACTGTGGTGCCGGGAAAGGTTTCAACGGTGAAAATCATTATTCCCACCGTTTCCTGTGGCATGGTCCACTTGAGATTTGGATATTTTTAAATTTTGGATTCAACCCCTAAAATGAGCTCTAAAAACATGTGGACGGAATAGATGAAGCACAAACATTCTAGGTGGGCCCAACAGAGTTTACTCCGCATTTCGGTGGATTTCTCACAAACATCATAGTGGGCCCACTTAGGTTCCCAGCTCAGGAAGTTCTTTAGCAGGAAAACCATCGGCCTAGAAAAAGAGAGAAATGTGATAATTACCCCTAGCATCCCCTTGATGATCTGATCAGTGTAGTACTCGGGCTCTGTTTCTTGCAACGACAGCATAACATCTATGAACGTCTTCTTCTTCTTCTCCACCTCAACTTCTTCTTCCATCGAGGAAGAGAAATCGTCGTTCTTCCTCCTCCTCCTATGCTCGTCGATCAGAACCTGCAAGAACTCATCTCTATCTTTCACCATTCTCACCATCCTCTTCTCCACACCTCCTAAATCTATCCACCCCAAAAATGGCAAGAAATCCCCAATATACGACGCTCCGCTCAACACCAGCGCTTCCTTCACGATCCCCTGAAACCACTTCGCCTCTTCCAAATCAACCACATTATCCCCGTAATACCGCTTCCCAGCAATCATCCCCATCATCACATTGAGAGTCAGCTCCGAGAACTTCGAGTTCAATTCCACCACCGATTTCCCCGATTCCGAATCCCGGAACAGGTCTTTCACCATGGACCGGACCTCCTGGATACGGACGGCGGAGAACATCTGGATGCGGCTTGAGGAGAAGATCTCGATGGTGAGGATACGGCGGAGGTTGCGCCAGTGGGGGCCGTAGGAAGCAAACCCAATGGCGGAGTAGTTGTAACCGATGTGCTTGCCGGCAAGGAGACGGGGGCGGTTGGCGAAGATGATATCGTTCTTGGAGAGGCATTCCTCGGCCAAGGACGGGGAGGAGACAAGGAGGACAGGGCGGGAGCCGAAACGGAGGGAGAGGATGGGGCCGTAGCGGTTGGAGAGGGTGGTGAGAGAGCGGTGGAGGGGTTTCTTAATGAGATGGAGATGGCCGAGGATTGGTCTGGAAGGAGGCGATGGTGGAAGGTTCCTGCGCTTCTGAAGTAGGCGCTTGGAAATTGAGAAGAGGAAGAAGAAGAAAATAAGAGCGAAAAAGGATGAGAAGATATCCATGGCTTTGGTGAAGGAAAGAGAAAGCAGGGATTGTCTTTACAGCGAAGGAGGATGGTTTATATGGACACGGGTAAGCTGCGACCCCGATCCTGACAGGTGAGTGCGATCCTGACCTTAGGGCCGTATATGTACCGTTCGCGCAGAGACATTTGCGATCTCCCAACGTCAGAGCCATTAGTCTCTGGGCCATGGGACCCCGCTGAATAGTCCATGGTCTTAACCATCTAGAACATTGACTACATGCTGCACCAACCACAGCAGAGCTACATCTCAGCAAAGCTACATTTTGCTCGCATCATCATTATCTCCATGCTACACGAGCCCAAAACAACGAGAGTTCTTTAAATCTTATTTTATACATCGACTGCTACTTTCGTGTCAGTAAGGAGAAAAATTTTGCTACACCCGCGAGTTAGCTACGCTAGCTACACCGGGTGTACCAATGACCCATCATGATGCATTTGTTGTATCCACGCCGTCCATCCATTTAGCTAGATCATTTTATGGGATGATACTAAAAATCAGGCAGATTCAAAGCTTAAGTGGACCTAGAACAGAAAATAGTGGGAATTAAACGTCAACCATTAAAAACTTCTTGGGGGACACCTGAGCTTCTGATCTGCCTCATTTTTGGCATCATGCCCTAAAATGATCTCTCCAAATGAATGGACGGAGTGGATACAACACATACATCATGGTGGGGTCATTACTACACCCGGTGTAGCTAGCGTAGCTAACTCGTGGGTGTAGCAAAATTTTTCTCGTCAGTAAGGCATGGGGCGCGGATTTACTGCGAAAGCCTTGCGCAGGAAGTTCCTGCACTGGTAACCAAGGTGGGCCCACAGTGATGTTGTTTGATAAATCCACCCCGTCCATCCGTTTTGGGAGATCATTTTAGGACATGAGCACAAGAATGAACCGGATCCAAGACTCAAGTAGGCTGAAAACGTGAGGATTGAACGTCCGCAGTTGAAATATTTGTGGACCCATAGGATCTTCGAATCAGGATAATATTTGTGTTTCCAGTTCATCCCAGTAGCAGTGACGTTATGAACGGTATGACTGTCATATAAACATCACTGTGGACCCAGGGAGGTTTCAACGGTAGTAATTTACTTACCCACCTTTATCTTTAGTGAGGCCCACTTTAGTCTTGGATTCGGCTCATTTTTGTCTTCATGTCCTAAAACGAGCTCCAAAAACGGATGGACAGAGTGGATTTATAAAAAAAACATCACTATGGACCCCACCTTGGTTCCAGTGCAGGAACTTTTTGCCTAGGAAGTTCCTGCGCCGGGAACAATGGTGGGCCTACATTGATGTTGTTTGATAAATCCACCCCGTCCATCCGTTTTGGGAGATCATTTTAGGACATGAGCACAAGAATGAACCAGATCCAAGACTCAAGTGGGCCGAAAACGTGAGGATTGAACGTCCACGGTTGAAATATTTGTAACCGAGCTTTTTTTGGAATGATGTATTTCACGATAATTGTAGTGTATTTTATCTTTTTGTGCATTTGTTATTTACCAAAACTACTTATAGAGCTACGACAGGAGCAACTTTTTGATACAGGAAACGAGATGAGTCTCTGTGGGTCCCACCATGATGTATATGTTTATCCATGTCGTCCATTCATTTAGCCCTGTCATGTTTGGGGTATGCCTCCAAAAATGATAAGGATCCAAAGCACAAGTGGACCACATCACATGAAAAACTTTTAAATGGTCAGTGTTCAATTTTCACTGTTTTCTATAGTGTGGTCCACTTAAGCTTTGAATTTGCCTCATTTTTGGGCCCACACCCTAAAATGATCTCTACTAATGAATGTATGTCATGGATACAACACATTTCATGGTGAGGCCATGAAGTTTTGGCTTCGAATTTCGTGTTACGTCATAAAAGCAACTCCTCACTTTCAAATAGGGTTGTGCATGTGGTGGTGTATGCATTTATTGATGATATGAGAGAGGATTGCATCCGACTAGATTTGTGTGGCCCACTATGAAGTATCTATTTATCCAAGCCGTTCATCCTTTTTTTAAGATCATGTTAAGGCATGGGCCTAAAATTGAGGCAGATCTAATGCTGCAGTGGACCACACTAAATAGTAAGCTTGAGTTACATTAAATGTAAGTTACATTAAATGCAAGAGTCATCTCTCTGGTGTTGTCCTCTACGGCATTAGATCGGCCTTAGTTTTGAGCCTGTGCCTTGACATAATTTCAGAAAAGCGATGGACATCTTGGATAAACAGATACATTGTGGTGGGCTCCCACAAAGATCTAGTTGGATGCTGTGAACGCTAGTCCAGAGGCGTGCTAGAGACATTTGTGATCTCCCAACGTCACAGCCATTAGTCTCCAGGCCATGGGACCATGCTGGGTAGTCCATGGTCTGAATCATCTAGGACATTTACTCCATACTGCACATGCCACACCAGAGCTACATCTCAGCAAAGCTACATTTTGCGCGCATCATTATCTCCGTGCTACACGAGCCCAAAACAACGACAGTTCCTTAAGGGGTTGCTTAATATGCCACAAAAATTTGAAAGGCAGCTCCTTAAGGGGTTGCTTAATATGCCACAGAAATTTGAAAAGCAGATTTCAGGCACTTAATAATTTGGGTGTTTGTTAACACACTTTAAAATAAGTCCTTAATAAAAAAATTTCATGGAATTAATTCTGGTGTAGTATATACACAGAAAACAGTAAGTGGAGAGCCCGAAGTGCAGTAAGTGGCTTTCAGTCGAGGTAGTATGCGGTAAAGTTTTGAAGGTTAATTGCAATGATGTTGGGTTGACGTGGCAAAGATTTGTGGTCCCACTATGATGTATGCTTTATATCCACATCGTCCATCAATTTTGCCAAATCATTATAGGGCATGAGCCAAAAAAGGAGGTAGATCCAAAGCTCAAGTGGACCACACTACAAAAAGCAATGGAGTAATGACGCTCAGCATCGAAACCTTTTTAGGGACCATCATGATCTTTATTTGCCATCTAACCAGTTCATAAGATCACACAGACTTGAACAAAGGGAAAACACAAATATCAGCTTGATCCAAAACTTTCATGGCCTCCAAGAAGTTTTTAATCGTGGCATTCAATCTCCACTTTTTTCTATGGTGTGGTCCACTTGAGATTTGGATCTGTCTCATTTTTGGGCTCATGCCTTAAAATAATCTGAAAAAAGGGATGGATGGTATGGATCTAACACATAAATCATAGTGGGGCCAAATAAATTCCACATGTTAAAAGTTGCGTTGTCAATTACTCTGGGAGAGAGAAAATTGGCATTTATTGTGAGAGAGTGGATTAGGTGAGATCCCGGCCTCAACCAATACGGTGCAACCCTTACCGTGGGGTTACTGTGGGGCCCACCTTGATGTGTGTATATTATGTATCCACGCCATCCATCCATTTTTTCATATTATTTTAGGGCATTATCCCCAAAATGAAGCAGATCCAATTATAAGGTGGATCATACCATAAGAAGCAGTGGTGATTGATCTCTTATCATTAAAAACTTCTTAGGATGTACCTTCATGTTTCTGTAGTGATTATTTAACATCCAGTCTGTTGATAATGTCACATAAGCCTAGATGAAGGGAAAAAACAAATATAAGCTTGATCTAAAACTTTTGTTGCCAATTAATGGTCAATCGACACTTTTTCCTATGGTATAGTCCACTTGATAATTGGATCTACTTCATTTTTTGCTTCATTTTTTGTATAATATTATAAGATGATATAGACCAGCAGATGGATGGTGTGGATTCTTAATACATACATAAAGGTGGGCCCCATGGTAAGGGCCGCACCATCTTGGGTGGGGGGTGGGGGTGCCACCTAATTAGGGCTGGTCATGAGCCGAGTCAGTTCGAGAAACTCGATCGACTCGACTCAAAAAAGCTCGCCTTGGCTTGACTCGACTTAGTAGAACAAGTCAAGCCAAGCTTCATTTAGGAGCTCGAGTAAAAAATCGAGTCAAGTTCGACCATTGGGTCACTCGACTCGAAACTCGACTCGATTTAAGCTCGAGCTCGACTCATTTCATATAGATATTTGTTTAAAAAAAAAAAAAAACCCTAATCTTCCTATTTCTTGGTTCTCTCCCCCTTTCTTGGTTCTCCACACACACACACATTGGGGTCTAAGCTTAGGACATATAAAACCCTCACACGTTAGGGGTTTCTTAATCCTACTATTTTGTTCTGGTAAAAACATTCCTTGTTGAGCATATATAATGAATTGAGTAATTTCAAGTACAAAACATGGTGAGCACACAGTGGTTGTGTAATAATTACCTAGGTTTTTACAATAATTTAAATAATAATTTTAGATTTCTGGATTATGTTAATTAATAGTTTAATTAGTTATTTAAGTAATTAAATCACTTAAATTATTGATAAATTAATAATAAATAATCCATAAAGAATCAACGTAGGGTTCCTTTGATAAAATTATTTAGAATAAACCCTAGAACAGTGTGGAAGCATTGGATTTCACAAAATTCATAATAATTACAAAAATGCCATTACTTAAACTTAAAATAAATGACCATGTTTAAGTTTTATAATTTCTAGCGATCACTTTCATATGAAACGTTATATACGAGTTCTAGGATACAATTTAACCGTACACGTCAGATTTCAGCCCTCCAATCATCCTACAAATGCCCTAATCAGAAATTGGGCCATAAGTGGGCCACCTTAACTCGGATTTGCCTCAACTTCTTTGGCGATGGTTGAAATTATGTTACCGTCCCAATGAACGGAGGAAATTATCTCAGTCCATCGCAAGTGGACTCTACTTGCAATGTGGAGCACTAAGTTGTGTTACGTGCGCAACACGCAAGAAAAAAGAAAAGAAAAAGGAAGAAGATCTTCTTCACCCCGACTCTCCAGCGGACGCGGTAACAGCGTCAGCTCCCTGCCACTTGTGGGCCTCCACACGGTCATCAAAACCGACCACACTGGTCGATCTAAGCCATCCATCCATCTTCTATTCCTTATACACTACTTCCTTTTAAATCTTTCTCCCAACAGTTGATCGTGCGGCCCACTTCAACCCACCATTCAAACCCAAGATTGTCAAGATCCAAGTCCGTGCCTTGTATGGATATCCAAGATTGGCTACACTAGGCTCTTGTGGACCCTACCTAGCTTCCCAACGTCCCGCATGTGTAAAAGGAGTCCCAGAACCAGTCGGTCTCCTTCTCCAACTCGAACCGGAACTTCCATGTACGTCCGCACCTACACCGCTTCTCCACCGCCCTAGTTAGCTATATAAGGTCTTCATCCGTCCACTCCTACATTCTAAGAAACACAGGGAGAGAGAGAGAGTACGGGTAGTGAGAGAGTGTGTTCGGATAAAGAGAGAGTGTGTGCGGGTAGAGAGAGAGAGAGAGAGAGGGTGGTGACGGTTTGCTGTTGCTGCTGCTGCCGCTACTATTGCTGAGCTGCTCAACCTTGCTCCAGCAAAGAAGAAGAAAGAAAGAAAGAAGGAAGGAAGAAAGAAAGAAGAAAGAAGGAGAAGTTTCCAACCGAGTCGAGTCCGTGAGCTGACTCAGGCTCAATTTGGAGCTTAGGACCTGTCAAGGTGAGTGATTCTTCATACGGTATTCCGTTAAATTTTCCCAAATACTTCCTTCTAGTTGTTTTTCGAATTTATGTTGGAGTTTCTTTCAATTTCAAGTTACTTTCAAGTCACTTTCAAGTCTTTAAATTGATCCTAGGTAAGGGATCCTATCTCTTGTTTGTATTCTCCAATTTCATATCTACATCTCTTACTGTTCTTGTAGATTGTTCTCTACTTTTCCACGTAACTCTATGTAGGGGTTAAATATAGGTTGAATGCTCTTTTTTCGAATTTGCCTCCTAAATTTCAAATATAAAAATCCTAGTTGAACGGAACGTAGATGCACAATACATTGTTGTTAGTACAAAACCTTATGTAACTTTACGTGACATACATCCTTAATAACTCTCCCAATTTACGATAAATAATTAGATGAAGAATTACTTAAATAAAGATGACACATGCATGGTGTGATTGAAATTGAGTTTGATATGCATTGTATGCTTAAAGAAGTGTTTCCATAATTCATGACATTCATATACATCTTTTATACACTACGACAGAACAGGAGCATGGTTGATTTGACTCCTGGCGTGCATGATTGATTTGCCGCCTCGCTGTACCGGTTTGGTGAGCATGGTTGATTTGCGACAGGTTTCTAATGTTCAGTGGCAGCAAGTTCTGGTCGTTTCACTTATTGAGCATGGTTGATTTGCTCGGTTGGATCAGTGGTGCATGGTTGATTTGCCCACTTACTTGCATGGTTGATTTGCCGTCTCGCTGTACCAGTTAGGTGAGCATGGTTGATTTTTGACAGGTTCCTAATGTTCAGTTACAGCGAGTTCCTAGACGTTTATTGCTCTCACACGTATCATAACATACATGACATCATGATAATCATGTTCCATCTACAATAAATCATAAAGTGTATTAATCATAACCTTGCCCTTGTATATTTTCATATAATCCTATCTGTTGATGATTTACATCTTATCTCTTATTAACTGGAATATTACCTGTGATGGAAATGACCTCACTGGGCTTTAGCTCATCAAAATCACCATAGTTCCTGCAGGATTCCAGGAGGAAGGAGGAACGGCTGAAGCGGAATATCTGGACGATTATTTCTATTAGAAGCTTTATCTTAGATTAGGTGGTTTAATTTATTTCCCTTTGAAGATGATTGAAACAGACTTTAGTAGACTTAAATGATTTGCAGAGTAGATGTGGTTGTTTGATTTAAATTATAGTTTGAGATTTAAGCTATGATAAATCAAGTACTTTAGTTTAGTAGTATTGTGGTATGTGGAATGGAATTTCTCTAAAAGTTATGCTTGAATTAAGTTCGCACTCTGGAACTCGGGCCTTGGGTTGTTGTACTCGAGTCTTGAATTTCAGGGCGTGACAGGTTGTGTTTTACACGCTACACAAACACAGGTACTATGGTGAGACCACACACCATACATATCTACAAAACAGGGGCTATGGTTAGACCAAACACCATATGTAGCTATTGATTGCAATTTTACAAGGGAAGTGGTGTATCTGACCCATGATCAGCTGAGCCTCATCATGAAGATGGTCCACATAATAATTAGGGCAGTCCATTCACGTGGTGAGCTATGCATGTACTGTGTTAATTATGGTTCATAAAATATTACTAGTGGTCTGGATTTAATGCATGTGTGACTTGGCCAAAGAAAAAACCGATCAGAGATAGGTCATTTTAATGGTGAGGTCCCACCTGTAGAAATACTATTCTCCCCTAATATATGTGTGACTTCTCGAACTTAATGTTGTTGACTTTTAATTTGTATTTTGTAGTAAAAAATATAATAAATTGAAGTGGGAGCAAGCTTGACTTGACTCGAGGTAAGCTCACCTCGACTCGATTCACTGGCTCGCCTCGAGCTTGCCTCGAAAGTTTTAGCAAACAAGGCAAGCTCCAATGGTAAGCTCGAGGGTGAGCTCGAACTCGAGGAGAGCACAGACGAGTCAAGCCAAGCTTGGCCCACCTCGACTCGACTCGGCTCGATGTACAACCCTACACCTAATCCACTATCGTTTTGTGAGAGGCACGAATTGGGTTCTACCCCCAACCAGACCTAGCTAGAGACGGACCATCCCGTTAGGGGATATTTGGGGCCCCTATGATATGTTTTATCCACACCGTCCATCCATTTTGACAAATTATTTTAGGCCATAAGCTAAAAAAGGATGCAGATTGAAGGCTCAAGTGGACCACACCATAGGAAGCGGTGGGGATTGAATTCCTACCATTAAAAACATCCTGGGGCCCATCGTGATGTTTATTTGCCACCAACCTATTCATAAGGTCACATAGATCCAAAACTTTTGTGCCCCTCATGAAGTTTTCAATGGTAGGAATTCAATCCCCACTACTTCCCCTGGTGTGGTCCATTTGAGCCTTCAATCTACTTCCTTTTTGGGATCATGCCCTAAAATGATCTTTCGAAATGAATGGACAGGGTGGATAATATAAATCATGATGGGCTCCACAGAGCCCCTAATAAGACTGTTCATCTGTAGCTAGGTCCTAGTGGGGTTAGTACCCAATTCACAGCATTTTATGATCAAGTGTCATCGACAATCGAGTGTACCAATGAGAAGATATGAGACAATAATTCATTGTGCCTTCATAGAAATGATATGCACTCTTCCACTGTGGGCCCACCACTCATATCAAATAAACAACACGATGGACCTTAAGAAGGTTTCAAGGTTGGGCATCATTAGTACCTTTGTTTCCAGTGGTTCGGTCCTCTTGAACCTTGGATATGTGTATTTTTTAGCTCATACCCTAAAATGATATAAAACAAAATGGAGAGATGGCGTGGATAAAATTCATACATCATAGTGGACCCCATAGACCCTGCATGGATCGAGTCTTTCAGTAGGGAAGAACATCATCCATTTTCATTTATTTTTAATGAGAAATCCACTTGGTCTATCTAGATCATGTTAGGACATGGGCTCATTAGGTAAAACTGCTAAATTTTTTAGTGTTCAGAAAAATTTTCAGATAGTTTACCAAATAGGCATTCCAACACATATCAACACTTAAATTTCAGTACATAATGAATCTTACCTTAACCGAGGTTTAGGGTTAAGATGCATCGTACCTTGAAGGGGGAGACCCTAACCCTATTTATAGGATTTGAAGGAACTTTCTAAAGAGTTGAGTCCCACTAGAATACGTCGGTAAAGTCCCAATATAGTAGGATTCTCCCTCCTATCGTGTCGAGTAGGTCCTATTTAAGAATAGAAGTAGATCCTAGAATATTTGAATCCACTCGGATATCTCGAAGCGATTCCGAAAGATGGTCGGTTGATCTCCCTCACTTGGGGCCGGAGGCGGTCGGAGCATCATAGATAAGTCTTAGGTCCTCGACCTTAACCGAGGACCAGGAGTGTGGTCCTATTCCATTCTCGTGAAGGTTAAGCTCAGTCATGGTTGTTGTCTTCTCGGTGCTTTGGAGGGAGTCGGGGACCCTTACTTTATGCCCTTAAACCTATGGGCTTTCTCTCCTATTCATGAGACTAGTCCGAAATCCCCCATAACAGTTGCAATGTGAACTCGCCAAATTTGATCACTTGAGGACGAAGAAAAGGAAGAGGACCTGAGATCGCCTGATGTGGACCCTCTATATCGACGGGTCCTCTAATGCACAAGTGAGCAGGGCAGGGTTGACTCTAACCTCACTCGACCTTGTCGAGGTTGAGTATACATTAAGATTTGGCTTCTGAGTGTCCAATAATGAAGCTGAGTACATGGCCCTCCTAGCAGGTCTTCGGCTGGCCAAGGCCATGGGAGTTTGGTGACTCAAGATCTATAACGAACGACTCTCAACTGGTGGTCAATCAGGTGACCACCAATACTAAGCCAAAGGTGAGAATTATGGTCGCTTACTTGAAAAAGGTTTGTAGACTATTCGGGTAATTCAAAAGCTATAAAATTAAGTAGGTCTCACAATTCGAGAACACCAACGTGGATTCCCAAGCTCGGTTGGCTTCGACCATTGATACAAACCTTGTTAGGAGAGTTACGATCGAGTTCTTGTTGGAACCAATCATCAATCTACCCAAAGAGAAAGAAACTCTCCCAGTAAACAATGATCTAAGCTAGATGGACCTGATCATCTGAAACCTAGCAAGGCGAGCTACCCGAGAACATGCTAGAAGCTTGGAAGATCCAGTACCGTTCGACTCAGTATACCATGATGGGAGATGTACTTTACAAGAACGGGTTCTCGTTCCCCTACCTGAGATGTCTGCAACCAGAAGAAGTAGACTAAGTCTTGAGAGAGATCCACAAGGGCATTTGTGGCAACCACTTAGCAGGACAAGCTCTAGCCCGCAAAGAAGTTCGACAAGGGTATTATTGGTCCTCCATGCACAAGGATGCCAAAGAATTCTAAAAAAGGTGTGATAAGTGCCAGAGATTCACCACCATACCTCGATAGGCAGCTCACCCCCATAAGCAGTCCTTGGCCATTTTCTTAGTGGTTGTGACATATTGTCGATGTCCAAGTCCGATTTCTCAGTTAGAGTGGATTTTCAATATGGGGGCATCATATCGCATGTGTCCTCATCGAAGTTAGTTCACCATATATAGTGAGTATGATGGTAGCCTAGTTCTTATGAGCAATAGTCACGCCTATAAGATGGTATGAATTAGTTCCGTTTGCATCAGGATATTTGATGGAATGGAGCGTACTTTGATCGATATAAGGCACGTTTCAAATTTGAAAAAAAATCTGATATCTTTAGGGGCTCTAGAGGCACTTGGATCCAAGTTCGCTAGTTATGAACGTGTCCTGAAGATTTTAAAAGGAAAAATCATAGTTATGAAGGAATAATTGAGTAACAATCTTTACAAGTTTATTAGGAATACTATATCAGGTGAAGCCACAACATTTGTAGTGGAATCCATGTCAACACGTTTGTGGCATGCACGCCTAGGCCATATGAGCAACTGAGGTATGAAGGTACTTCTTGACTGTCATTTAATTCTTAGTTTTAAAAGTTTTAATTTAGATATATGTGAGCACTACATATATAAGAAATAATTAAGGTTATCATTTAAAACTGGGAAATATGTCAGTAAAGGTCAGCTAAATTATATGCATTTGGATGTGCATGGGGTCATCGCCTATTGTTTCTAGAGGAGAGTCATTATGTTTAGTTTTTTACATTTATTAATGTCTTCTCTAAAAATATTTGGGTTTACTTTATGAAGTATAAATCTAATGTTTTTGCCACTTTAAAAAATCTGGAAGGCAATGGTTGAAAATTAAATAAGGCAGAAACTGAAAATTTTGAGGATAGATAATGGCGGTGAATTTACTTCAAGGGAGTTTAATCCATTTTGTAAGAATAAGGGGATAGTGAAGCACAACATAGTGAGGCATACACCAGAGCAAAATTGTGTGGCTGAACATATGAACATGACTCTTTTGGAAAGAGCTCAAAGTATGTTAAGTAATTTTGGGTTAGACAAGAAGCTATAGGCTAAGGTTGTCTCTACGGCTTACTATTTAGTGAATCGATCCTCCTTTCTAGCCATTAATTGTAAACTCTCAGAAGAAGTATTGAGTAGTCATGCAGTTGATTACTCGAAGCGGCAGATATTTTGTTATGATGCTTACTCTCATGTACTGTCAGATAAACTAGACCAAATGACTAATAAGTGTACTTTTGTTGATTATTGTGATGGGGTAAAATGTTGCAGATTATATGAATGGGTTTCATGTAAAATCATATTTAGCTGGGATGTCAAATTTAATGAAGGTTCCTTGTTTTGGAAGGATGAGCACATGGAAGAGAAAAAATAAATGATTGATGTTGAAAGAGACAAAGGTGAAACACTTGAAAAAGATGAGTTGTAGGAAGAGGTGCAGAAAGAGGTGGAGAAGCCATGTTAGGAGAATTCTACAAAGGGATCTCAGGTTTTTGTTAAGACAAGGATAACTCAAATTTGCATTTACTCAGATAAGGGGGATTCTTCTACTTTCAAGAAGCACTTAAAGATAGAGATGTACAAGTGGATGGAAACGATGTATGATGAGATTGACTCTTTGTACAAAAATTAGACATGAGAGCTGGTGGAGCTTCCCATTGGGTGAAAAGTGATCAATTGCAAGTAGATTTATAGAAAGAAACATGATAGGTATCTATGTTCAAAAGGAGGGTGTTGACTTTAGTAAGATATTTACACCATTGGTAAAGCAAGTATCTATTATATTTGTATTGGCTTTGATTACCCAATACAATTTGGAACCGGAACAGTTAGATGTGAAGATTGTGTTTCTACAAGGGGAACCAAAAGAGTAGATCTACATGAAGTAACCTAAAGGATTCGAGGTGCAGAGATAGAATATTCAGTTTGCAGATTAAAGAGGTCGTTATAAAGACTAAAATAGTTGCCTAGGCAATAGTACAAGAAATTGAGCCAACGGTTTATCAGAAGTGAATTTGATCATTATGTTTATTTTTTAGCACTGAGTAATAGGGAATTCATTATTCTAGTGTTGTATATTGATGATATGCTTATTGCCAGCCATAGCATGTCTGAAATCAACATATTGATGGCTTAATTATCTAGAACATTTGAGATAAAAGATTTTAGGACTGCAAAGAAGATTATCGGCATCGATATATACAAAGACAAGGAAAGAAGAAGGCTATGATTGTCTTAAGAAAAGTATCTTGAGAAAGTCTTTATCCAGTTTTGATTGAAAAAAATTGGCTAATATACTGCACGCTGCTCACTTTTGGCTTTCTTTAGAATTATGTCCTACATCAAATGAATAAATGCGGTATATGTCTCGTGTGCTCAACTCGAGCATGATTGGCAGTCTTATGTATGCCATAATATATACTAGATCGGATATTTCACATGGGGTTTGGTGTTGTGAGCAGATATATGTCAAACCTTAGTAAGCAAAATTGGGAAGCATTGAAATGGTTACTTCAATACATATGAGGAACAATGGACTACATCTTGGTTTTCAGAAATTATGAGAAGAAACTTGTAGGCTATATGGATGTGGATTACACATAAAATGTGGATAATAAAAGATCAACTTTCGGTTACTCATTTGTGTTAGCGGGTGGAGCTATCAGTTGGATGTCAAAGCTTCAGTCTATGATTGCACTTTTCACAATCGAAGCTGAATACATGGTAGTGACAAAAGCATTCAAGGAAGTTGTTTGGTTGAAAGGGGTGATAAATGAGTTAGGGTTTCAGTAGGAAGCCATGCCAGTGAATTGTAACAACGAGAGCATGATCAATTTGGCGAAGAACTCGGTGTATCACTCTCGAACTAAACACATTGATGTTCATCATCACTTTATTAGGCAAATGTTAAAGGGAGGAGGTGTTACTCTTGAGAAGATTTACATTAACATTAATCTGATGAACATGCTTACGAAGGTTGTTTCTGTAGAGAAGTTCAAGTTTTGCTCAACTTCTCTGGGCTTATCAAAGAAGAAATAAAGGAGTGTGCACGAAGTAATTATTTATGATATGTTGAAGATAATTAGAGATAATGATAACATCTTGGAGTAGTGAAGCTGATGGATTAAAGCCATGGTGGGGATTGTTTATCAAGTGTCTTTAATCTAGTGCAGTGCAATTGGGTTAACTGAAGCACGTTGTGATGTTCACTGTCGACTAAGTTCTGTTTTGGTTAAACAACAGGCTCTATTAATACCTCATTTGTACCAATGGTGTGACCGACGAAATGCGCAAGTTTTAGAAAGTGGGGATTTTTTTTGTTTCCTAATCTTATAAAGAGGGAGGGAGGTATATAATATCTTTGTATAATTATATAAAGATATTACAAAGAGGAAGGGTTATGCTTGGAAGAGAAAGAAGGAGAGTCTACACGCTTTTTAGGGCTAGGGTTTCTCTATATTGTAAGTTGTTCGATCTCTTGTAAACCTTCTGATATAGTGGATTGATCTTCGCTTTGTGCCGTAGTTTTTCCTTGCAAGGGTTTTTCACGTAAAAATCTGTCTCTATTTTTTCTTGAATTTTTCTTTTTCTATTGCTTGTTTAATTCATTCTGAGGTTACTTTCACGCACAACTTTTGTGTGTGTGTGTGTAAAAACAAAAGGCATTTTTCTAGCCACATTTTCTTGTTGTTTTTCTTGTTGTGCAACCCACTTGAGTTTTAGATGTGTGTGTGGGTGTGAATGTATGTAAAAAAATGGCATTTCGCTACCCACTTTTTCTTGGTGTGCAACCCACTTGAGTTTTGGATGTGCCTCATTTTTTAGCCCATGTCATGGAAAAATGGATGGATGGGTTGAATTCTCACAAACATCAAATGGACCCCACCTAGCTTCCTTTCCCTGGCCATCCGTGTCCTTTGCCAGGAGGCAGGGATTTTTTTTATTTTTTAATAGGATGCTTTTAATTCATAAGAGAACCAATGTGCAAATGCCCCTGCACATTTGGGCCACCCAAAAGACAAGAAAATCAGGCCTTGGGCAGCCTATCATAAAGGCCCCGAACATACTACTAAGAGTTGGGATTGGGGCACTTGCGCTCAGTCCCCAGCCCGGCCCTATCCAGAAAAAATTCCCCCCAAATCTGTCTTGGGAGATCCGAAAGCGCTGAAAAATCCTACACCACTTGACCGAGGCTACCTAGCCTTGCTAAGCTGTCCGCTACCCCGATTTTCTCCCTAAGGACGTGGACCACCTGCACCTCCATCCCCTTAGCTAAGGATACAAAACGGTTCCACCAATACCACATGGACTAATTGGGGGGTCTCTTCTCCCTAAGCGCCTCCACCATGACCATCGCGTTGCTCTCCACAACATCTTCCTGAAACCAGCAGCGACCCATCTGGAGAGCCCCTCAAACCTCTCGCCACACCACTTGCCAGGAGGCAGGATTGGCTGGTGACCTTACACCAGCCACATAGTTGGTGGAATAGAATATAGGCCTCACACATGATGTATGTGTTTTACCATGCCATTCATACATCTTTCCAGCTCATTTTAAGGTATGAGCCCAAAATATGAGGCACATTGAAAGCTCAAGTAGACCACACCATGGGAAACAGTGGCGATTGACTGCTTACTGTTGAAAACTTCCTAGGGGCTACTGGAAATTTTTGGATCAAGCTGATATTTGTGTCTTCCTTCATCCAAAGTTATGTGAATGAACTGTTTGGCTGATACATAAACATTATGGTGGGCCATCAAGAAGTTTTCAATGTTAAGCCTTCAATTCCCACTATTTCCTACATTGTGGTCCACTTGAGATTTGGATATGTCTCATATTTAGACCCATGCCTTAAAATGAGCTGGAAAAAAGCATCGAAGGCCTGGATAAAACCCATACATCATGGTGGGGCCCACAGAGCATTTCTACCAGCTACCTAGCTAGTGTAGGGTCACCAGTCAGTCCATGTCCGTTTGTCCGAGCTAGTGCATGAAGAGGGCCCACCTCAGACCTAAGAGTCATTTTGTGTGGATATTAAATAATTTTAGAATAGGCTAATATTACAGCAAGAATAAAAAAGAAGAAGATATGAATCGATCATCATACGGTACAATATAAACACAACTTTTGATTAAATTTATAAACAGTCGTCACATGCTACCAACTATCATTTTGATATAGTTTATTTTATTTTTTGTTTCAAGAGTTATTAAAAGTATGGCCTACGTTTGATTGTCCACTCCACCAACCAAACTGAATGGTCCATATTGATTACCTCCCTGTCTGGATTGTGGAAATCTTTTGAACGGTTAAAAATGAAAATACCCAAGGGTCCATTTTGACCCTTAAGCGTTCAATAATTGGAGGTCAGAATAAACATCACGGTGGCCTTTAGGAAGGTTTTAACGGCGGGTGTCACTATCACCGCTGCTTCCTATGATGAGGTTTATGTGAGCTTTTGATCTGCCTCAATTTTTAGCTCATACACTAAAATGATCTGGAAATATAAATGGACGGCGTGGATAAAACTCATACTATACGGTGGGCCCCACATAGCCCCTGCTTGGACGATTGTTGTTTGGATGCAATCGGCTTCATTAGTATTAGGGCTCTTTTCTTGCAATGACAGCAGAACCACGGCTGAATCGCGTTGCACACAGCGTCGGAATAGTGTGCTGCTGGAAAAAGCTCTGTGGCCCCACCATGATGTGTATATTTTATCCATGCGGTCCATCCATTTTGCCATAACATTTTAGGCCATTACCCCAAAAACTGATGCAGCTCCAAACCTCAGGTGGACCACACCATAGGAAATAATGGTCATTGAACGTTCACTATTAAAAGCTTCTTAGGACCCATTATATGTTTATTTGCTACCCAATGTGTTGATTAAGTCAGGCAGACTTGGATGAAGGGAAAACACAAGTATTGATCCAAAACTTTTGTTATCCTAAGAAGCTTTCAACAGCGGGCACACTACAACAATTAGCACATGTAGCGGTGGATTTATTGGCTGCTATAACCAATAGGGGTGGTGTAACGGCGGATACTATATCCTCCACTATTTGTATCATTGGTGTATCGCTAGCAGTGGATAAATAGTTCACCACTGTTTCTAGCAGCCGATAAAACCTCCCGTCCCTATAACCAAATACATATAATGGCGGATTTAGAGGGAATGATTATAGATGTGAAAACTTAGAACCGCTGCTATATTTATATATAGAGACAGATTTATCCACAGTTGAATGGTACATTGGCAACGGTTATATGCGTGCTCAAAGCCTGTACAGAGGTGGATTAAATCTGTCGTTAAATATAATACAGCGGCAGATAAATACGCCGTTGTATATATGATGTAAAATTGATTCATTTTTTATAGTGGCAAATATATCCGCCACTGTAAAAAGTTTGTTTATATAGCAGCGAATATATCCACAGCAATAAATCCTTTCGTTTTTTTTATAGTGGTGGATATATCCATCACTATTTAGTATACTTTTTATTTGGTGGCTTGTGGAAACCCTATTTAGAAACGTGATAATCGCAATTATAAAATATAAATAAAAAAGCATCAACAATCACACAAATTAATAATAAAAAAAAGTCACACAATCACATATAATAAAAAAAAAATACAAAATTGAAAATGTACAATCAAATAAAATAAATATACAACATCCATAGAAAATAAAAGGAAATGAAAAGATGACAGCTCAAGAATTGAGCTAGGGGGCATCAGGCAGAGGAGCTTCGGTACAATCAGGCAGATGAGGGCGGCTACCACTAGCTCATAGTATCTCCTCCATGTCAAGTGGACCGTTGAAACACTAGGCCATATAGTATAGCATTGCCTGAAGTTGCGGCTGCACGAAGGTCACATTAGTTTGTAAGTTGATGACCCTTTGGTTTACCTCAACAGCCTCTCGACATGCCTCAACGATAGCCTGACTCTGCTCTACAACTTGCTCCCTGTACTTAGCACGAGAGGGTGGGGGACCCTAAAATCTAGAGGAAGTAATTCCTGCCCTTATTGTCCTCACACAGCCATGACCATATTCTCCCATGATCTACGAGAATATGTTATTCATAGCTGTGCTGCTTTAAGAGCCTTCCGGCGGCTAGGACCTTCTCGCCGTCATCTCCATTTGCAACCAATTAAATACATTCAATACTAACACAATTTGAAAAGGATAAAAATAAGAAATGAAGATAAAAGTGATTTTAAGTTTGACACATATACTTATAATGAGATCTGCCTGGATAAAATACACACATCATTGTTGGGTCCAAAGCTTTTCCACCAGCTCCTTGGCCCGTGTAGGGTCACGAGCCAATCAAGTTCCTTTGTCCACGCTTGCGCATGATGAGGGCTCGCCTCAGATCAAAAGGTCATTTTGGGTGGATATCAAAATAATTTTAAAATATGTTACGGAAAAATATAATTCCCCTCTTGCCGCACTCTAAGAGCGGAGCCAGGAGCTTAGGCATTGTTTCTAGGTGTGACAGAGAATAAATGGAGAAGGTAATGGAAGTTAAGGGTGAGCGAGGGTGAGGTAAGAGAGAGATGGAGGGGAAAATGTAGAAATTGGCTATGGGATCATGGGTTCGGGCAGGCCCAAGACCATCTCATGGTGGGTGCAGGTGTAGCCGTAGGGTTGTTGGTTTCTCCATTTTGGTGCTCCTCATATACATTCTTGATACACGCTCACATGGGAAGCCAGAGCCCACGCACAAAGGGCGCGGCTGCACATGCACATGGAGTCGAGGCAAGCTTGGCAGTCGGGTCTATTACACCTAGCCCATCCACATGCGCCTGCGCACAGCCACTAATTATATTGCATCCATGGCATATTATGTCTCGGCCCAAACAAACAGGCTGCTCTGGGAATTGGATTAATTACATAATACAAATGGAGGAATAGATCAAGTTCTTCCCGAGTGTGCAATAGTGTCATTCAAATGTGACACCCCAGATGGTTGAATCAGTCTGATTGTGGGCCGGGGCACACAAGCCATTGGATCCTAGTGAACAGCTTGGTTGTTCACTGCTTTGTGCCATATTGGCATGTGCGCAGGCATGTTTTTTTTTTTTTTTTAAACATTCTTTCTATTTATATACTCTATGATTCAGCATTTACAACCATTCAAGTGGGGGCCCATAAAAAAGGCCAGGCCCCACCTATTATATTCACCTGAACAGAGCCGCACGCGACACCCCAGGAACAGAGAAAAAAGCAAACAAGCAAAAACCGCAAACCCTACAAGCAGTGTGGGCTCAGCCCAGCTGAAATCGCTTCCTAATCCTGCCAACCCCTTCCTTATCTAGCACGAGTGCAGGCATGCAAATATACACGTGTGATATATAGTTACACAACAATAAAACCACCCAAATCGTTGGCTCGGCTCTGGATGGAGCCCCACCTAATTCATGGATCAAATCTCAACATCAGAGTGGTGGGTGTGTGGCGTGATTAAAATATGGCATAATCTCACATGGGCTAGTGCCAATTAGTATAGTTGGTGCCAAACACGAGATATAGATTGTGATTACAACTATAATCTTCAGAAAATTATTACAATATCTAGGCTATACCATCCAAAGCAAACCAAACGGACTCAAAGCTATGTCCGGTACCAAACACGAGATATAGATTCTCATTACAACAGTAATCTTAAGAAAATTACCATATGCAGTCTATACCATCCAAAGCAAACGTGTGCCAAACGGACTCAAAGCAATGTCCGGTATTCAGAGTTGAGAAAGTACGTTCAACATAGTCTGGCGTGGTTTGTACACTGCCTTTAAAGGCTGGGCCCTAGGCATGGGGTTCCCAGCCCCTTCGGTCATGTCCACCTTCTCTTCTTCGACTCGTTCCCACTCAAAGCATTGGATCAAGGTCCCCAATGCCAGGCCCACCATCCTCACAGCTAGGTTCGCACCCGGACATGCCCGCCTTCCGTGCCCAAATGATATCAACTTCGAGCTTTCCTTTGACCCTTCTGGGCCTTGAAACCTCTCAGGCTTGAAATCGGTGGGGTCCACCCATAGCTTGGGATCTCTATGAATTGCCCACACATTGACCAATAATATCGTGCCACGTGGCACATCGAAACCTCCAACAATGGAGTCTTCAGATGATTCATGAGGCAGTATAAATGGGCCCACCGGATACAATCGGAGAGTTTCATTGATAATGCAATGAAGGTACGGAAGCTTGGTGAGATCCGATTCATCTAACAAACGAAGTCCTACATGTATGTCCAGCTCAGCTTTAGCTTTCTTCAGCATATCTGGATGGTTCAGTAGCAGCGACATAGCCCATTCTATGGTCAGAGCTGACGTATCCGTTCCGGCGCCTAGTAGTGTCTGATCACACGTATTCCATGTGAGGTATCACACAATAAGAAAATTAAAAAAAAAAATAAAAAATTATGGGGCATTTGCCAGTGGGGCCCACATGGCTGAGTGATCTAACCATTGGCATTGGGTTCCACTTTGGATAGACCATGCAACATCACCCAGACGGAAATTTTCTTAGCCATCCATAGGCTTCCAAATGAATATATGGAATTAAGAAAGAGTATACAAAATGGTTCATATTCAACTGAAAAAGGAAAATATTCTATATATATAAACTTCCAGTGAAGGAAAGTTCTGCAAGTATTTAGAACTACTTGTGCGATGTATTAATTCCATGCGTTACTGTATGTTAGAAAGTTTGCACCACCATATCCATCTCTCTTCTAATTATCTTCTTCTTTCCACGGCTGGGATCTTTCTAGTAGAAAATTTGATTAGATGTGTAAAGAGAATTGCTCATGTCCAGCCAGTGGAACTTTAAGTTACTATCCAAACAGTGGTAAGTTTCAATATATCATGCGTATGTAACATCCAATCTACCCAGTAGCTTTCCTCCACCACTAGGATCACTTAGTGCAAAAAAAATCATCCCAATCCACTCATCAGGTAGGAAGCAATGTAGAACATGATGAATAGCTGCTGAAGTAATAAAAATACATTTTGGCTCACTGATGAGTGGATCGGGCTGATTTTTTCCACAGTGTGTGTGTTCATAGCGGTAGAAAAACCTTTTGGATGGGTTGGATGTCCCATGCATGACGTAATGGAAACAATTAATTGGTTGGGCACAACCAGTGGGACATGAGCTTCTCATCTCTCATCCTGAGGATAACTCAAAATTATCATGTAGATCCAACATGATGGATGTCTTGGATATTTCAACTAAGTCCCATGTTGGCAGAAGTGGTGGAGTGTGCATTAGTTGACGTGTACAGACTTGTGGGCTTAGCAAAGTTACTTGAAGATTATAATTTTATGCATCTTATTTTTAATCAAGCGCATGTTTGGATGGAAGAAAAAGTAGAAGAATGCAAGAGAAAGCAAAAATGTAACAAATGTAGGAGGCAGCTGACATCAATGCTTAGCTAAGGAAATCTTTTGCACCAGTTTGTTTTGCTATAGAAAAGTCTTGAATAATGATTTCTACTAAATTTGTAACTATTTGGATTATCTCATAGAAGAAAACATTTTTTCCTCTAATATTATCATCTAAAGCATCATATTTGAAGTAAACTCTTTTCCATCATTTGACTTCTTTGAAAAAAAGGGCTGTTCCCCATTGAGGAAGGAATAGCAAAGGCAAATAGTTTGCTTTAACAATATCTTCTGCTTCTGAAGCAAATCGAAACATCTTATCAATGTAAATTGAATACTTCTCCTAATGTACCTTCATTCCAAATAGGTCCTTAGTTTTTTTTTGTACGCCGTGAGCTTGGATATTTTTTAGGCCTCTGGGACCATCAGATGAGGGAAGGATATTTTTTAGGCCTCTTGGACCATCAGATGAGGTGTATAGGATAGATAGATCTTAAAAGAAACATCCCGTAATTTAGGTAATCATACGTCTAGTAGCACAAGGAAACTTTCATCATATTGTCCACGTTGCATATTAATGAGATTAAATTAAACCATACAAATCCTGGTCCCTAACTTCAGCAGTTCTTAATCCAAGATTTAAATAGATTTTTTTCACTATTTACCTGAGTGATGGATATTTACCTGAGCCACCCACTTGAGTTTTAGATATGCCTCATTTTGCAGCATATGTCCTACCATGACATGGCAAAAATAGAATGAATGGGGGTTGATTTCTCACAAGCATCACAGTGGAACCCACCGAGATGGGCCTCAACATGATGTATATGTTTTAACTGTGTCGTCCATCCATTTCTCTAGCTCATTTCAGGGCATGAGCCCAAAAATGAGGCAGATCCAAAGCTCAAGTGGACCACACCGTAGGAAACGATAGTGTCTTGGGGCCATAGAATTTTTGGATCAAGCTGATATTTGTTTTATCCTTTCATCCAGAGTTCTATGACTTTATGAACAGGTTAAATGGTAAATAAGCATTATGGTGGGCCCGGAAGAAGTTTCCAAGGTTAAGCATTCAATCTTCACTGTTTCCTACAATGTGGTTCACATGAGCATTGGATCTGCCTCATTTTTGGGCCCATGCCCTAAAATGGGCTGGCAAAATGGATGGACAGCTTGGATAAAACACATGCATCATGGTGGGGACAACAGAGCTTTTCCACAGCTAACTGTCTGGTGTAGGGTCACCAGCCTCCACGTCACTTTTGCCGAGCTTTACTAGGGGAGCAAATTACGTACTGTGAAATGGGGAATAGCTTAGTGGGTGTTATCCTTACTGTGGGGCCCACTTTGATGATTTTTTTGTATATCCACGTTTGTCCATCCATTTCTCTTGACCATTTTAGGAAATGGTTCCAAAAATTAGGAAGATCCAAATCTCAGGTTGTCTACACCGCAGGAAACAGCAGTGATTGGGTGCCTCACCATTAAAAATTCCAAAGAGCCCATCGTAAGGTTTTAGTAATGTTTATTTGCAATCCAACCCGTTGATAATGCGAAGAAGATATGGATGAAGGAAAAATACAAAGATCAGCTTGATCCAAAACTTTTGTAGTCCATAAAAAGTTTTTTATCAGTCATTCATCACTGTTTCTAGTGGTATGGTCCACTTGAGATTTGGATCTTCTTAAGGTTTGGGATCACGTCCTAAAATGAGCTGGAAAAAAGATGGACAGCATGGATATACAAAAAATACATCAAGGTGGTCCCAACACGGTTAGGGTAACACCCACTAAGCTGTTCTCATGAGTAACAGCTAATCCGCTCCCCTTACGACGGCCCACCTCAGACCTAAAAGTCTTTTGCAAGGATAAAAAATATAATTTTACAGTAGGTTAATAATACACAACAATAAAAAAAAAAAAATTCTAATCAATTTATATTTTATTCGTTATTAATAAATAGTCAGTCACATGCCTACCAACAATCATTTTGACATATTTTATTTTATTTATTGTTTCAAGAGTTACCAAAATTATGGCCAACCTTTCATTTTATAATTGAAAGCAAATTCCAAAAGACAGTCGTAGCATGCCCACCATCTATAATTTTGATATAATTTACTTTATTTGTTGCTTTAAGATTCACCAAAAGAATGGCCTACATTTGATTGTCCATCCCGCCGGTGGCTTTAACATCTAGCCAATGACTAAACTGAATAGTCCATATTGATTACCTGATTCAACGGTTAAAAATGAAAATACCCAAGGGTCCATTTTAACCCTTGTGTTCAATAATTGGAGGTCAGAATTATTCAACCAATCCTGCTTCAGGAGAATGATTGAACAAGAGTGAGTAGGATCCATAATTTAACTATTTAATTTAAGTTAATATATCATGTGTGTGCCTCTATGTGACTGGTAGAGTTGACTAGGACAGTAAGACCCCATCTGGCCTCAAGTCACCTCCAATTCGGAAAAGACTCCAATTCTCATGATCGGTCAGAATAGGCTTAAAACTTGAACGTACCGTCTGAAGTATTATCAGAGATGAGCAAAACGACTAAATTCATATGTGAAGTGCTTGAGTCCGTATTATTAGAGATGAGCAAAACAACTAAATTCATATTTGAAGTGCTTGAGTCTGGATCATCTGCTCAGTTTCAACAGGATTTTTCTGTTTGCGGACCACTTGATTGATTCAACTCATCACTAACATTGTTAGCATTGCTGCATTTAATGCAATCAGGGCTGAACTTAACCAATCAAGCGTCGGCAAACAGGAAAATCCTGTTAAAGCCGGGTAGATAATCCGAAGTGCTCACGTTGTGGTTAGGTGATTTCCACATCTGTCCCACCACATAACGATCCAGGTCATTTACTCAGTCCAATGCAATTAGTTTGAGTCAAACTCATTACTAACCAATACCATGAGTTGCCCTATAGTCACCCCAACTTGGGGAGTTGAGCTGATGCATCCCCCAGTCAGCCAAGTCGGGCAAGTTGCAAATCCACTGAAGACTAAGGGGGTGTTTGGTGCAAAGGATTAGCTGGTATTCGGTGGGATAGAACATCAAATCCCCTGTGAGAAAATTATGGTCTATTTGGTTCGTTATATCACAGGTAAGGTTTCAAGCATAGGGTCTTGCACTGGTATAGTCGATATGGAGTAAGGATGGATTTCAACCATCCCTCTTGGATTACAACCCTTGCAACCTGGGATTTTCTTAATCGGAATTATATGCAAGCCGCTGCTAGTAAGGAGGGATTTCCGCAAGTTCTAGCCCTAGAAAGTGAGGTGGGCCCACCCTGATGTTTAGGCGGAATCCATCCCATCCATCCGTTTTGTAAGATCATTTTAGATGATGCAACCAAAAATGAGGTTGATCCAAAACTCAATTGGACCACATGAGAGGAAACAATGGGGATTGAGTGACCACCGTTGAAACAATTATATTGCTACAAAAGTTTTGTATCACGCTATGGTTTGTTGTATTGTCAGTTCATTCCAGCTGGAATGACTTTATAAATGATTGTGATGGCATAAAAACATCAAGGTGGATTTCGAGAATGTTTCAACTGTAGGAATTTCTTTCCCCACTGTTTCCTCTCACATGGCCCACTGAAGTTTTAGATTCGCCTCACTTTTGGGAACATGTCCTAAAATGATGTCACAAAATGGGTGGACGGAGTGGATTTGTGACAAACATCAAGGTGGGCCCCACCTCGTTTCCAAGTGCTGAAACTTGGGGATCCTGAGTCCAACGTACCGTTGGGTTTCCAAACACAATTCCAGGATTGTCGATTGTATTCCATGTTCAACCAAACACTCATATGGGATCAAAACAAGTATTTAGGTCGTAACTGTTAGATGACCCAAACACAAACACGGGAGTGAATAGGTTCACTCGTGTGGAATTAGGAGACAATCCATGGGATTCAGCATCTATTGCAAAAGAAAGCAATTCCATCTCATGTAATGCCAGCTAATCCCTTGCGCCAACGCCCCCTAAAGGAAGTTCGTCCGAGTCTAAAAACCATGCATGGGTCACAAAGCTCAGAAACCACTCCGTGCATAGAAACGTGAGTAGGAAATCACCTTTGCATGGACGGCGAGGTCTGCAACGACTGAGATCCTTCCCAAATAGCCCATAGTAGGACCTCAAATGAACGAACGGTCTGGATCACTACCTAGCAAGACAGAAACGGATTTCTGTCAAGAGAGAGAGAGAGAAGCGAGTATTACCGATATCATCGCTCTGATCATCTGATCAGTGTAGTACTCAGGCTCTGTTTCTTGCAACGACAGCAGAACATCTATGAACGTCTTCTTCTTCTTCTCCTCCACCTCAACTTCCACTTCCATTGAGGAAGAGAAATCGACCTTTGTCTTCATTCTTCGACGCTCATCGATCAGAGCCTGGAAGATCTCATCACTCTGCTTCAACACTCTCACCATCTTTTTCTCCACCCCTCCAAAATCCATCCAACCCCAAACCGGCACAAAATCCGCAAAATTCGATGATCCGATCAATGCCGACACCTCACTTAAGATCTTCTGAAACCGCCTCACCTCTTCCAAATCCACCACATTTTCTCTGTATAACCGCTTCCCAGCGATCATCCTCATAATCACATTGAAAGTCAGTTCTGAGAACCTAGACTTCAATTCCACCACCGATTTCCCCATTTCCGAATCCCGGAACAGGTCTTTCGCCAGGGACTGGACCTCCTGGATTTGGACTGCAGAGAACATCTGGATGCGGTTTGTCGAGAGGACCTCGACGTTGGCGATGCGGCGTAGGTTGCGCAAGTGGGGACCATAGGAGGTCCACCCAAGGGCAGAGTAGTTGTAACCTAAGTGCTTGCCGGCGAGGAGGTGGGGGCGGTTGGCGAAGATCAGATCGTTCTTGGAGAAGCATTCCTCGGCCAAAGACCGTGAGGAGATGAGGAGGACTGGGCGGGAACCGAAACGGAGCGAGAGGATGGGGCCGTAACGGTTGGAGAGAGTGGTGAGAGAGCGGTGGAGAGGGTTTTTGATGAGATGTAGGTGTCCGAGAATGGGAAGGAACGAAGGTGATGGTGGAAGGTTCTTTCGCTTCTGGAGTAGGCGCTTTGATATTGAGAGGAGGGAAAAGAAGAAAATGAGAGCTGAAATTGATAAGAAGATACCCATGTTTTAAGTGCAAGGGCGAGACAGTCGGATTGCCTTTTATAGCAGCCGATTGCCGACGTGTCCCAAACACTGTGGGGCCCACATACCCTGATGTATGTGCTCTCTCCAGACTGTCCATTTGTTTTGCCCGCTCATTTGAGGACATGAGCTCTGCGGATTTAAAGCTCAAGCGGACCACACCACAGAAAATAGTAGGGTTCGAATGCCACCTTTGAAAACTTATTTCCTGGGGATCACTGTGATGCTTTATTTGCCATCCAACTTATTTATAGGGTCATAATGAAGGGAATAATAATATAAGCTGGATGCAGAACTTCTGTGCCCTAAACTGAGCTGGAAAATGGATGGATGGTGTGGTTCGTTTGAACTTCAGAACTGCATCATTTCTTGTTTCATACCCTAAACGGAGGTAGAAAATGGATAGATGGTGCGGATAAAACACATATTTCATAGTAGGCCCTACATAGCTTGGCCAGGTGGTGCTATAGGAGTATCTGTGTGTGGTGACAGCGACCGGCATTCTGCCTCCCTCGGGAGCCGATTAGGTGTTACCCAGGTAATACCTTAGTGGGCCCTGATGATTAATTTGTAGCATATCCACGTTGTCCATCCATTTCTCCATCCCATTTTAGAACGGGGTGCCAATAATTATGAAGATCCAAATCTTAGGTCGACTACACCATAGGAAATAGTTGTGTTTGAGTGCCTCAGCATTAAAAATTTCAAAGGACCATTCTAAGGTTTTTTAATGTGTTTTTGCAATCCAACCTGTTGATATGATGTAGAGTGGGCAGCAGACAATTTCATGGCCAAGATGGACCAGAGGAAGCTCAGTCGGAGGGGCGTGAATTAGGTGTTACCCCGGGAACAACTTAGTGGGTGTTACCCCGACCGTATGGCCCACATGGATGATATTTTGTATATCCATGCCGTCCATCTGTTTCTACAGCCCATTTTAGAATGAGCTTCCAAAAATTGTGAAGATTCAAATCTCAAGTGGATCATACCACTGGAAACAGTGTGATTGAGTGCCCCACCATTAAAAATTCCAAAGAGCCCATAGTAAGGTTTTGTAATGTTTATTTGCAATCCAAGCTCTTGATAATGTCAATAAGGTATTGATGAAGGGAAAATATAAATATCAGATTGATCCAAAACTTTTGTGGCCCACAAAACGTTTTTAATGGTTATTAATCACTGTTTCTAGTGGTATGGTCAACCTGAGATTTGGATTTTCTTAAGGTTTTGGATCATATACTAAAATGATATGAGAAAACAAATAGACGGTATAGATATATAAAAAATGCATCAAGATGGGCCCCACATGGTAGGGGTAACACCCACTAAGGTGTTACCAAGGTAACATCTAATTCGCTCCCCAGTCAGAGATGGGAGTGATCCGGACCGTCAGGATCATAAAATAGTCGTATCTCATAATCCGGCATGAGTTTTGGGACATAATATATGATTCTCGGGTACCTTGAGTTAGTTAAGCAAATTAACCTTGCTATGTCGGGTTGCCCATGCCGGATTTGCGAGATTTGAGCAAGACAATCATCATTAGCTTAGTTTTATTTCATTTTTACTATTTATAATAAGTTTTGTTTTGATTATAACTTTTGATCCGTTGACATTTAGGAGTTGTGCCCAACATAAAAAGGACTTAGAAAAATTAGTACAAAAACGTGGTTGGGCCATATTAGAAACTTTGTATTTTTTGCCGAAAATCATAAGGTTTAGCAAGAATATTAAGAGATCGATGTTTATAAATAATAAGCTTACTATTTATAGTAAGTGGTGTTTTCAAAGAGTTTTATTTATAGTTTGACTCTGATACTTCGTTCTAAGGTTTAGTTTATTATTTAAAGTATTGTAATCATGAATGTACTCCTTCAATACTATTATTTTAAATTTCTAGGAATTATTTTGTGTATATTTTCTTGTGGATTCCAAGATACCTATCAAGTGAGGGAGATGAAGATCAACCTTACCATGTCCTCCCTATGTCATGATAATGTCAATAAGATCTCCATGAAGGGAAAATAAAAGGATCAACCTGATTAGATATAAAAACTTTTGAGGCATCCTCTCTTTTGAGCCAAAGACAGATGAAAGCCTGCTTTTGGAGTATTTTCAAACCATAGCCTCTATTTTGAAAAATCAGTTAAATAACCACCTATCATGTAAAATATATCCGTATGGTATGTGTTTAATATGTATTTCACAAAAGACAAAAATGCCCATGGTTATTGGAACCGGCGCAACTAGTGGTGGTGAGACTTAGGGCCAACTTGATGAATGCATTATATATCCACACCGTTCATTTGTTTTGCTAGCTTATTTTTGTGCATGGTCTAAAAAAATAAAGGAAATACAAATTTCAGGCGGACCACTCCATAGGAAATGGGGTCACGAGATGCCCACCATTTAAAACTTCGTAGGCCCACTATATTATTTATTGATCATCCAACCTATTGATAAGATCACAGGGAATTGGATGAAATGGAAAAGGAAAAAAAAAAAAACAAACATTAGCTTTATCCTAAATTTCGTGCCCGACAAAAGGTTTTTAATGATCACTAACCACTGTTTGTTTCCTGTAGTATGGTCCACCCGAGACTTGTATTTGCGTCATTTTTTGTAACATGACCTAGACTAAGCTATAAAAAAAAAACAGATGGACGGCGTTGATATACAAAGCATACATCACAATGGGACCCACGGGTAGGGTCACACCCAAATCGCTGTCCCGTGGTCACAGCAAAGTCGGTTGGGCTTGGTTTCGATCAGGGCTCTCAATGAGTGGGTCAGATTCGAGATCTGATTCACTCTAAATCCGTATAATGTAGATTTACATATTAAAATAGGTTATATTAATTAGATGGATTGAATTTGGATTTACAGAAATAGATCCGAATCCATCTATAGATTTTCGGACTTGGAGACGGATCCAACTGAATCTGATCCAGATCCAACTCATTGTCACCTTACTGTATATGTTATATCCATGCCAGCCATTCTTTTTTCAGATTATTGTAGGTCACGTCTCAAAATTGAGATATATGCCAATCTCAGTGGATCATATCACAATAAATAGTGGAATTTGCATCATTTTGCTACTAAATTAAATATATTATATTATATAATTTTTTGATTTACAATGGGGTGGATTCCGACCTAGATCCACCCGAATCTGATAGTCATATGAATTTTGGATCGAAAATAAATCTGGCTATTTATAAATGAATCCCATATGGATATCACATTTTCGATTTGAGTTGGATCGGAATCCATTCAAATTCGTTTACAGATTTTTGGATTTGGAGTAAGATCCAACTGTATCCGAGATCTGGGGGCGCGGATCAGCTAGTCCCACAGCAGTCCCACTGGGACTAGCATAAGGGGTGGTTTCAAATCTCCGTGGGCCCCACCATGATGTATGTGTTTTATCCACTCTGTCCATCCATTTTTCCATCTTATGTTACGGCACAGGACCAAAAATGACACATATCCAAATATCAGGTGGACGACACCACAGGAAAACAGTGGGGGATTGAACTTCCACCATTCAAATCTTCCTAAGGCTCATTGTAATGTTTATTTGCTATCCAACCTCTTGATAAGGCCACATAGACCTAGATGAAGGGAAAAAACAAATATCAACTTGATACCAAACTTCTGTGGCCCCCAAAAAGTTTTCAAGGGTAAGCGTCAAGCCCCACTGTTTTCCTGCGGTGGGGTCCACGTAAAATTTGGATCTGTCTCATTTTTGGGCTCATGAGAAAAATGGATGGACGGAGTGGATAAAACACATACATCATGGTGGGGCCACGGAGATTTGAAACCACCCCTTATGCTAGTCCCAGTGTGACTAGCTGATCCGCACCCGAGATCTGGATCCGACCCATTGAGAGGGCCATAGTTTCTGTGGATCCCTGGGTGGAGGTGGGTGGGACCCCTGACCATGAGGCCCACCTTGATGTATTTTCCTTGCATCCACGCCGTCCATTTGTATTGAAAACAAATTTTATGGGACGATCTAAAAAAATTAAGTAGATCCAAATATCAGGCGGACCATACGACCATACTACAGGAAACAAAAGTAACTGACCACTAAATACTTCTTGTGGACCATCTGATATTTGGCTGTTCTTTTTGGACCATGCCCTAAAATGATATTGGAATAACGGCTGGACGGCGTGGATATAGAATATATACATCAATGTGCGCTCCACGGTAAGCCTGGTACCATCTTGGGTAAGGCAGGGCCGCACCTAATCTGCTCCCCGCTACAAAAACCACGCAACCCAATACATAGGTTAATGTGTACCCGCACTAGCCTCAAGATGTTTCAACGGTGGATTTCAATCTCAACTGTTTTGTGTTGTTTGGCCCAGTTAAGCTTGGATCGGCCACATTTTTTTGCACCATGCTCTACAATGAGATGCAAAAACAAATGAACGGGGAGGATTTCTCACTAACATCAAGGTGGGTCCCACTGCTTGTAGGCATAGTTGTCGCTGTGGTGTCGATGTGTCTGACAGTAAGCTCACAACCCAAGATACAGGGTTGGTTGCTATGCGATCCTAACCCCAACCGTAAATTGGGCTCACGTTGATGTTTACCAAAAATCCAACTCGTTCATCTGTTTCTTCCATCTATTGCTAGGGCATGGATCCAAAAATGAGCTAATTCAAAGGTTAACGTTGGCCTCACTGGCCCCAAGATTTTTCAAGAGTGGATTCCAATCCTCACTGTTTTATGTAATTTGGTCCGAAAAACCTTTGGATTAGCGTCATATATTGGAATATCCCCAAAAAATAGGATAGAAAATAGATGGACCGGGTGGATTTGTCACTAACATCCCGTAACCCCATGAATGTTTGAATGGTGGGTGTTTAATTCCCACTGTTACCTTTAGTTTGGCCCACATTAGCTTTGGATGACCACATTTTTAGCCAATATCCTCAAAATGAGATGGCAAAGAAGATGAACCGAGTGGATTTCTCACTAACGTCAAGGTGGACCCCACTATATATATGAGCGTAACTTGCAAGACTTTTCCTCCGCAAAAATTTTCAAAGTGTAATATTGACTTTATATTGGGAACAGCAGTTATTTCTAGGGCTGTACATCGAGCCGAGCCGAGTCTAGGTGGGCCAAGCTTGGCTCGACTCGTCTGTGCTCACCTCGAGATTGGAGCTCGAGCTCACCCTCGAGCTTACTATTGGAGCTTGCCTTGTTTGCTAAAACTTTCGAGGCGAGCTCGAGGCGAGCTCGAGGCAAGCTAGTGGATCGAGTCGCAGCGAGCTTACCTAGAGTTAAATCGAACTTGCTCCCACCTCAATTTATTATATTTTTTACTACAAAATACAAATTAAAAGTCAACAACATTAAGATTCGAGAAGTCACACATATATTAGGGGAGAATAGTATTTCTACGGGTGGGACCCCACCATTAAAATGACCTAGCTTTAATCAATTTTTTCTTTGGCCAAGTCACACATGCATTTAATGCAAACTGCTAGTAATATTTTATGAACTATAATTAACACAATACATGCATAGCTCACCACGTGAATGGACTGCCCTAATTATTGTGTGGACCATCTTCATGATGAGGCCCAGCTAATTCAAGGATCAGATGCACCACCTCCCTCGTAAAATTGCAATCAATAGTTGCATATGGTGTTTGGTCTAACTATAGCCCTTGTTTTGTAGATATGTATGACGTGTGGTCTCACCGTAGCACCTGTGTTTGTGTAGCGTGTAAAACACACAACCATTATGTGCTCACCATGTTTTGTACTTGAAATTACTCAATCCATCAGATATGCTCAACAAAGAATGTTCTCATCTGAACAAAATAGTAGGATTAAGAAACCCCCCAATGTGTGAGGGTTTTATATGTCTTAAGCTTAGACCCCAATGTATGTGTGGGGGAGGGGGGAGAGAGAACCAAGAAATAAGAAGATTAGGGTTTTTTTTTTTAACAAATATCTATATGAAACGAGTCGAGCTCGAGCTCGAGCCGAGTCGATCTTGAATCGAGTCGAGTCGAGTTGAGTGACTCAATGGTCGAACTTGACTCGATTTCTGACTCGTGCTCCTAAACGAAGCTTGGCTTGACTTGTTCTACTAAGTCGAGTCAAGCCGAGGCGAGCTTTTTCGAGTCGAGTCGATTGAGTTTCTCGAGCTGACTCGGCTCATGACCAGCCCTAGTTATTTCCAACTTTCAAGGGCAAAACCGACTTTTAATAATAAAAAAAACGGTTGGTCCCATCAGAGGATAATGACTCATAGTAAAGAAGCAGTTATTTATCAGTATTTTGAAACCTAGATGTGCTGAAAAGAGAATATTCCAAAAGAAAGCATTTTTTGTCGATGGATCAAAGTATAGGCAACCGCTTGACTATAACCCAATTATTTTAAATGATTATTCATTGCTGTTTCTAGTGATTTGGTCAATCTTAGATTTGGATCTTCGTAAGTTTTGTGATTACAACGTAAAATGAGATGAAAAAACTGATGAACGGAGTAGATACACAAAAAAAAAATGCATTCAGCTGGGCCCCAAAAGGTTAGGGTAACACCCGGTAAACGGCTAATCCACTCCCACGTCCCTCTCGGTGGATCCCTGACCATTGAATTGACTGTGTGATGTTTGTGTCTTACATCCAAGCAGTCCATCCATTTTGAAAACTCATTTTAAAGCAGGATCCAAAAAATGAAGTAGATACAAATCTCAGGTAGACCATAATACAGTAAACAGTGGTACTCAACCATTAAAAACTTCTAGTAAACCACAAAAGTTTTGTATCAAGCTGATACTTTTTGTAGTCTGTTCATCCAGGTCTTTAGGATCTTGTCAACAGGTTGGATGGAAAATAAGCATTCCAGTGGCCCCATGAAGATTTTAATGAAGGGGATTCAATCACTACTGTTTCATGTGGTATTGTCCATCTAAGATTTGGATCTGCTTCGTTTTCAGAATAATGCCCTAAAATGAGCTTTCAAAATGCGTGGACGGTGTAGATGTAAGCCACATACATCACAGTCGGCCCACAATTGGGGATCCACCCAAACTGCTGCCGCTTCCCTCGCGTATGTGCAATCTAGATTGGGGAATCCACCGAAGCCGTGCCAGTACCCACCGGATGGGTGGGACCCTTGACTGTGGGCTTCACGGTGTTGTACTTGACTTAAATCCACCGTCCATCCATTTTGAGAGCTCATTTTAGGGCATGCATGATCGCAAAAATAAAGCTGACCCAAATCTTAGGTAGACCACACTAAAGGAAATAGTCGTGATTGAATCCCTATTATTAAAAACTTCATGGATTCCATCGAAATGTTTATTTGCCATCCAACCGATTGATAAGGTCACAAACACATAGATGAGGAGGTCACACAAATATCATCTTGATCGAAAACTTTTGTGGCCCACAAGAAGTTTTTTATGGACAATTACCATTGTTTCCTGTCCTATGGTCCATCTGATATTTGAATGTGCTTCATTTCTTAGATCAGACCCTAAAATAAGCTTTCAATATGGATGAACGGTGTGGATGTAGTCACATACATCACGGTGGGCCACACTGTAAGGGGTCTCGCACACCACTTGCCACATCCATGATATCATGGTTGTCTAATCTAGTGTTCATCACCGACTTTGGAATTGGGTTGGATGGGTTCCTGGTCGGACTTCCCTTTAATCTAATCCAATTGCATTGGTTTGCCATTCTGTTCAGGTTTTCACGAAGATAAGATCTACTTGGGACGAGCTAAGCCTTTTGTCTCTAGCCCTCACGGTAGTACATCCCTAGAAGATTCAACATGGAGTTCTTGCCTAACTACTTCCTTAGGTTGGCATTCAATGGCTATAAAATGAGTTTGCCTCTAGCCCTCATAGGAGTACATCCCTGGAAGATTCAACATAGAGGTCTTGCCTAAATACTTCCTTAGGTTGGCATTTAATGGCTATAAAATGAGTTCACACTGTGTTTCTCTATGTGTCTACAGAAACATCTGCCTCTAGCTTATGACAGAAATTGGAAGTGTTGTACGAGAGTAAAACAACCAAGAATAAAATTGTCTTTATTCAAAAACTTGTGACTCTAAAGAACAAAGAGAATGGTTCAATCGTTGAGATTGTGAACTAACTCTCCACGATGAAGATGACTATGGACAAATAGCTACAGACTTTGTTATTGCTTAGCTCGTTGCCTGATAGCTGGGAGACATTGGTCATGTCTCTAAATAACTCCACACCCGAAGGAAAGGTGTCCATGGGCCAAGTTACAAGTTGTCTCTTCCATGAGAAGCCAAGAAGAAAATAGAAGAAAATACTATGGGTCGTCTCAACAAGAGGCATTGGTATCAGAAGAACAGGAGAGAGGAAAATAGAGAAAGGGTAAATCTCAAGCTCAAGGATAATGGTTCGGTGGCTAAGCACATGAATGTAGTCAGCAATATTGTGAACCAGTTCTCCACTATAAAGATGATCCTAGACGATGAACTACAGGCTTTGCTATTGCTTAGCTCATTGCCTGATAGTTAGGAGACATTGGTGGTATCTCTGAGTAACTCCACACCAAACGGAAAGATGTCTATCGAGCAAGTAATGAGTTGTCTCTTTAATGAGGAGATAATGAGGAAGTCTCAAGGGTCTACTCAGCAAGAGGCCCTTTGTGACACAGGATCGGGGGAAAAAAAGAACAGAAAGGGCAAGAAAGCCCGAGATAAATCCAAAGGTAAGTCTAATATCAGGAGAAATATTGAATGTTGGAACTGTGGAAAGAAGTCCCATTATAAAAGTGAATGTCATAAGAAAAAAGGACCAGAAAGGAAAAAAGAAGGAAAAAGGTGATGAATTAGACTCTACTGCGGTCGCCTTCGATGGCTACGTTGTGGTCATTCTCTCAACGGATCATGATGTTTATCTCACGGTTGTGAATCAGGACACTGATTAGGTGATCGATTAGGGAGCATTGTTTTATGCAACTCCACGAAGGGATTTCTTCACAAGCTATAAGCAAGGCAGCTACGGTACAGTGAAGATAAGGAACTCTACAGTATCCCAGATTGTGGGAGTTTGTAATATTTGTGTAGGGACCGATGTTGCCTGTACATTATGTGAGATATATTCTTGACCTTCGTCTCAACTTAATGTCGATGGGAATGTTGGATGTAATCGGCTATGAGAGTAAGTTTGTTGGTGGGCACTGGAAGCTCATCAAGGGTTCAATGATCACAACAAGAGGGAAGATGTGTTGCACCCTATACAAGACATGTGTCAGCATATGTAAGGGTGAATTGAATGCAGTGGAAGATTCAGTGACAGACATGTGGCACAGATGACTCGACCACATGAGCGAGAAAGGGCTTCACTTACTAGTGGAGAAGCGCCTCCTTCCAGAGTTAACATGTATACCTCTCAAAATCTATATTGATTGTTTATTAGGAAAACAGCATAGAGTTTCATTTGTAAAAACTTCTTCTCATGTTAAGAAAGTGCATGGATTAGATTTTGTTTATTCTGATGTTTGTGGGCCTATGAGGACAAATCCTTAGGTGGGGCATTGTACTTTGTCACATTTGTTGGGGTCCCAAAAGTCAAGGACTTCGAAACAATGATTATGAGTGCCCAAATCATCACCTGATTAAATTTAGGGCCAGTGCATCGAAAATCGCGGCAAAAATCACAACACACATCACACTAGACCAAAAATGAAAAATTGGGCCAGTGGTGGACCCCACCGGTCATCATGATCAGAACCCTCCAAATTTGGGAGGGTTACTTCAATCATGAAAAATAGAGCCAGTGCATCGACTTCCGTCGCAAAGTGGGCCCCACAAGCCCTCCGTTTTGCAAAACCCAATTTTGTAAAACACGAGTACGTTGGTGCGTCCAGAAATACGTTGTCCAGCACATCATGAAATTCAGCAGTTTTACAAAGTAAATTTTAGGACGCACTGCCCCCAGCGCGTCCAGAAATTCACCCAGCGCATCATGAAATTCAGCAGTTTTACAAAGTGAATTTCAGGACGCACTGCCCCCAGCGCGTTAGAAAATTGTCCAGCGCATCCAATAATTCAGGAATTTCAGGACGCGCTGACCCTCAGCGCGTCCAATAAATCAGGCATTTTCAGGACGCATTGACAGCCAATGCGCCCTAAAAATCAGCATTTCAACAAAGTGATTTTAAGACGCGCCGAGTAATTTTCTCGACGCACTACACGTGGCGGTCTCCTATTGGCCGACTTCGGGTATAAATACCCCCCTTCGCCTCATTTAGACGGATCCAGAGAAGGAGAGAGATTTGTGTTTTTAAGGTCGCCGGAATCCCTAACCGGAATCCCTTTTCTGACTGCCGGAAACCCTTTTGCCGATTACCGGCAATCCCACTTCCGACCACAGCAGGTCTAGTGGAGAATCTAAAAATATACAAGTAAAGTAGCACATCGCGAAATACGTTAAACCAAGCTTATTTTATCGACGCACTGGTCCCAGCGCATCACAAAAATAGGCCAGCGGATCACTAAAATACCTCAGCGGATCAGGAAAATAGAACATTTTTAACAATCATTTTTTGACGCACTGGCCCCAGCGCATCAGTAAAATCAGGCCAGCGGATCAGAAAAATACACATTCCAAAACGAAGTCATTTTTGGACACGCTGGCCCTAGCGCATCGTAAAATAGGCCAGTGGATCAGAAATATAAACATTCCAAAACAAAGTTATTTTTGGACGCACTGGCCCTAGCGCATCGCAAAATAGGCCAGTGGATCAGGAAAATAGAACATTTTAGCAGTCATTTTTGGACGCACTGGCCCCAGCGCATCGCAAAAATAGCCCAGCGCATCATGAAAATAGAACATTTTTAACAATCATTTTTGGATGCACTGGCCCCAGTGCATCAGTAAAATCAGGCCAGCAGATCATAAAAATTAGCACTTCGAACGTTCATTTCAGCACCTTTAAATCTTCATTTTATGATGTTTTCGAGCCCCGTTTGGGCCTATTTTGAGTATTTTGAGTGTTCCGGACGCAATGGAGCAGTCAAATAACTCATCCGGCCCACCTAATGAGCAGAATGCAAGCCTTCGGAGTCCGATCCAATCCAACGAGATGAACGAAGTAACTTCTCGAAAAGAGGCCGCCGGTGCCCAGAATCATACCTATGTATCATCATCACATGTACTATCATAATATGACTCGGATTCAGGCCCGGACTAAGTAAAGGGGACTATGGTTAACGCGATAAACCATACCAGGAGAGTTCTAAACTATCACACATAATTTGTTAAAGATTGACACTTCAAGAACAGTCGATGCCCTACCAATCCAAATGACATCCGCTGGTTGAGCTGCTCAGGTACATACAATTGCAGATCGGTCTTCCCGTGGTCACCCATCACAAATGATGTGCGCAGGCCTAGAGTCGCACCTCTCGGTTAAAAGTCCTGACAGTCTCAGCCCGGATCTCCAGTCAAAACATGTGACATAGACATCCGACTCGTACAAAGATGGATCAGTCCATAACAGAACACAACAAATACAGGTCTCCGTGACCATACAAATACAGGTCTCCGTGGCCATGCAAATACAGGTCTCCGCAACTATACAAATACAAGTCTCTACGACCACACAAACACAGGTCTCCACGACCATGAACTCCGAGACCATAGTCCCCGCTGACCAGTCTTTTGCCTTCTAATCAAGGGTCATCGATCATTCGATGTAATTAAGGGCTCGTGCCAGATCACGGCCTGGAATGTACAAGATCTCAGGATCTCTGGAATAAAATTCGCCTTTCGATATCTTTTCTCTTGGGTACTTTTGTGAATGCTTGTGATTGTCCATGAATGTTTCTATTATTCAGAACCCCAGAACAAAAAAACACCAGAAAACTGCGTTTGAGCAATTTTCTAGTTCTAACAAACTGGCGACTCCTGCTGGGGATCGAACTGTACCAAAATCTCTGGTTATATCTGAATATAGGAACGCTCTAAGATCAATTACTGGCAAACACGAATCTACGCTTAGGAAAGTTACTGCGAGGCGTAATGTTTCGGCGCCCCTCGGGCGTCAAACTGGCGACTCTCAACGGGAACGTTCTTCCCTTCATCTTTAAGGCAATGGGCATTTAAAGGTTTTCGAACCCACAAACTTCCACAACTACACGTATTTTGTCTCCTTCTTGCTTATTTTGTCGGTTTATGTACTGCAATCGATGGGCTCATACTCCCGACCGCACTTGTGAACTGTTCTAATGATTTTTATAATGCAGCAGAATTAGCAAGATACTAGGAAAGACAGAAGAAATGGCATGCTCAATGAACAGTTTGTGCACCTTCCTTGTCGCCGGGGGCTTTAGCTTCCCTCGCTTCACCCCAACCACAACAAGTATTGGCAACTCAGGATGACAGTTGGTCGAAACACGCCGACAGAAGAAAGAGCAGAAGAAAACAGCCATCTTAGCCGCACATAAGAAGGCGAACGCTGCGAGACCTCGCCCCATGATCAGAAGACAATGGCAGCCAAAACAAGGGTAGAAGATCTCTATCAGCAGTCAGGTCGCATCAACCAGGTCCTCGGTGCCTGTGATGACGGTCGAACAGTTTCCGCCATTGTCCAAGACCACCTGTGTCACACGTAAGTCGACCGGGACCACAATTGTGAAGAGCTCCAAGCCCATGACAGTTCTCAAGCCAGGACAGGGGCAGGTTCAGAAGGCCCGACCAGTGCTGATCGCAAGTGGTTCAAGTAGCAGAGGTAGAAGAGGGATCGTACGAAGCGGAAGAATTGCCTACAGTCCAAGATCAGATCGACAGATTAGTTCAAGGCCAATCGGGAAACAAATGAACGAATGAGGATAATTCAGGAAGCATTGACCACTTTGATAGCTCAGAATGCTACTAGAAGTCTCGTACCACGTACGCGCCCATTAGCCAAAGAATCTCAAGGGGCAGCGGAAGGGCCAGCTGACGCCGAACAACTTACCAAGGCTAGAAGAGTTCCAGCGGAGCGAGTACCAGTCTCGACTGTACAAATGTCGAGAGAGGAATTGTCACAAACGATCACAAGTCTCATACGACAAGAGAAAGAGAAGGAAAGAGGAACCGGATATAAATATCAAGTTCCATACCCACTGGAGATAGATGAAATACCAGTTTCCGGTCAGCTTCAGATGTCCGGATTTCAGAAAATTCGACGGCAGAGGATCGCCGGAGGAGCATATTACTCAGTTCCTCACAGCGCTGGGGAATTGGTCTGCCGTCCGACAGTATTGTATACGGCTATTCGGGTCGACGCTGACAGGGAAAGCTTTCAAGTGGTACATGTCGCTACCAGTCGGATCAGTGAGATCGTGGGGGTAGATGCGAGACAGTTTTATCTCGAAATTCTTCTCTACAGAAAGAGAAACGTTAGTCACAGATTTGGCCTTGATCAGACAGAGACAGGGCGAACCTGTGGAAAAGTTCATGGACCGATGGGGGACGATAGCTGCTCAATGCCAAGAGTTGCCTAGTGAGAAAGAACAGATGAAGATGTGTATGTGAGCCCTAGACCCAATGATATCATACGGATTATCGGGGAATAGTTTTCACTCTTTTCGAGAACTGGCCACCAAAGCGCACCTGGTAGAAGAAGTCGTAGCACGGGTGAACTTCGGGCCCGAAAGGCAAAGAAGAGAAGGAGTAAGGATTGCAGAAACGCACAATATAAACAAAGGCAAAGGTATGATAGATCGTAAGCGACCCGCCGTAGATCTCAAGACAGACACGAAAGCAATGCCTACCCTAGACAGAGGCAAGAGGCCTTACGTTTCTCAAAGAATAACAATAGTCTGAGAGAGAAAGAGCCAACGGCCCGTACACCTTCGACATGGCCGATCTGATCCTCATCATGGAACAACTAGTGGAAGAGAATGTGATCCGCTTACCAGAACCGATTCGGCCACACAAAGTTGGGAAGGTGAATGATCCCCGGTATTGTAAATACCATCGGTGTCTGAGCCACAAAACAGAAGACTATTTTAGTCTAAAGGGAAGAATACAAGGGTTGATCAACCAAGGGGTGATCAGTATGAAGTCACCAGAAACAACAACGAAGGAAACATCTGGGGTAGTTTCAGCCTTCCCCTCAGAAGAAAGCATCCAATTGCACGTCCCGTTCCCTGAACCTGAAGAACCCTGGACTTTGGTTAGTAGCCGGAAGAGGTTCGAGAATCGAAGAAGACTTCTCAACTGCAAGAAGAAAGGGACGAGAAAGAAGGATAGCCAAGAGAAGAGCTGACTTATAGAGGCTCAGGTACATTGTGCGATGGTATCATTCACAGAACAGCCATCAACGGGAGAGACATTACGGGCAGGTAAAGAAGAAGTCAATGCCGTCATCCTCCGATCCGGAAGGCAAATGCCAGAACACGTTCGGCCAGAACCAGTCGACCCGATGCAAGAAGACGGAAAACCCGGATATACCATCAACGAGGCCCCAGGGGCAGAAGTTGAAAGAGAAAGTTGTTGAGGCCACGTCCAGTCGGCCAGAGCCAAGGCAAGGGGCAGCACCAATAGCATATGATGTCGTGTCGCACCTGTGGAAGGTCCCGGCTCACTTGAGCATATACGATGCCTTATGCCTCTCAAAGGTATGTAGGGAGATGTTGATCAATGCACTGCTAAACAGCGAAGTCAGTGAAGTGATGATGGCAGAAATTAAAACAGAAATGAATGATCCAGATAAGTTTTGGGAAGGAAAGGCACCGATTCTGCAAGTAATGCAGATAGATCACCCCTCTGTAATCACATTCTCCGAAGAAGACCGCATGATTGAAGCAACAGACCACAATCGCCCTTTGATGGTTACGGGGACGATTAGAGACACAGAAGTTAAGTGATGTATGCTTGACGATGGGTCCGCAGTAAACATCATGTTGTTGAAAACACTGCAGCGGTTGGGACCACAGACCGTCAGCCCTGCGTCCCAGCACCATGGTTATTCAAGGGTTTAATCAAGATAGCCAGCACACTCTGGGGTCGATCACCGTGATGCTAGAAATTGAAGAGCTAAAGACGAAAGTAACGTGCCAAGTAATCGACGCAGTAACAACATATAATCTTTTGTTAGGGAGGCCATGGCTCCATCAGAACCGCGTTATTCCCTCAACCTACCATCAATGCTTCAAGTACAACAGAGAGGGAGTTCAGTACAGAGTGGCAGCAGACCCAAAGCCGTATACGATCGCAGAATCATTCTTGGCCGATGCCCGGTACGATGACCTGGTCGACGAAAGAGAGGTCAAGAAGAAACCCGATGTAACGCAGAAAGGGCAAGGGGCGAAACCTAGAGTCAACAAGTTTGAACAGAGAAGCAAGCCTTAGTTTATTACTCAGAAAGGAACCACAAGACAGTCAGCCGAAGAGTCTCAAGGGACTACCAAGAAATTTTATAATCCCGAAACACTTACGATAGCCAGGGCAGCCCGTTCTAGAGATGATATCGAATCAGCACATGAGTGTGCTCAAATCTAGCTTCAACATGCCAGTACCAAAAATAGGAAGATTAAGCCTTTCCCAAGAGCTCCTAGCCAGCTTGTGGTACCGCCAAGTGCCAATACGAAGAAAGAAATCAAATTCTATTCAGTGTCGAGTGAATCTATGCAGTTTAAGGACGAGGCCGAGAAACCACCCCGCTTACCCCAACCGATAGAAGAGGGAAGATACAGTGAAGCTAACCGTAACATCATGAAGAATATGGGCTTCTATTACTCGGAATCAGCCTCGAATGGTAGAATGTTAGCACCATTCGAAGAAAACACTGAAGCCTACCAAGGAAGAGAAGGGTTAGGGGCAAAGATGAAGATTAGACATGTTAACATGGTGACAATCAGTCCCACAGAAGAGGTGCAGCTACAAGAAGTAGCTGACGTCATCCAACCTAGTGCCGCACCCGCACAGATAGAAGATGGGGGACAGCCCACGATAGATGAGCTTGAAGAAATAAATCTGGGAACCCTGGAGGACCCTCGAAATACGTATATGAGCAAGAATGTTCCAGAAGAAGAGAGGGAGAGATACATTCAACTGTTGAAAGAAAACAAAGATATATTCGCTTGGACATACTCAGAAATGCCAGGGCTCATTTCGACAATTGCGATGCACAAGCTGGGCATCATGAAAGGGAAGAAGGCAGTCAAACAACCCCAACGACAATTCCATCCAGACATAGTACCCAAAATCGAAGAAGAGGTCGAGAAGTTGATCCGAGCTGGGTTCATCCGAGAAGTCAAATACCCACGATGGATTTCAAATGTTGTGCTGGTCAAGAAAAAGAGCGGTCAGATCCGAGTTTGCGTAGACTTTAGGAACCTCAACGAAGCATGCCCTAAAGATGATTTCCCACTACCTATTCCGGAACTACTGATCGACAGCACAACAGGATACGCAGTGATGTCCGTTATGGATGGTTACTGGGGGTATAATCAGATTCGCATGGCCCCAGAGGATGAAGAATCGACAGCATTCCGTACGACGTTGGGCATATATTGCTATCGTGTAATGCCATTTGGGTTGAAAAATGCAGGGGCAACATATCAGCGTGCGATGCAAGTAATCTTCCAGGACATGATGCATAAGCACGTCGAATGCTATGTAGACGATCTGGTAGTGAGGTCGGCCGAACATGAGCAGCATAGAGAACATCTACGGCAAGTGTTTCAAAGACTGAGAAAGAAAAGCCTCCGTATGAACCCGTTGAAATGCGCGTTCGGGGTTTCCTCTAGCAAGTTCTTGGGATTTGTTATTAGACACCGAGGCATAGAAATCGACTCGACGAAGATTAAGGCAATCAGGGAGATACCACCCCCGAAGAATCTCAAAGAGCTGAAAAGTTTCCAAGGCAGGGTCACATACTTAAGAAGATTCATCTCGAACTTATCAGGCCATTGTCAGCCATTTTCACGTCTTAACAAGAAAGGAGTCCAGTTAGTGGGATGATGCTTGTCAGAAAGCGTTCGACTCTCTGAAAGACATGCTCGAAAAGTCTCCAGTCCTCACAGAACCGATCAAAGGAGAGCCACTAATCCTCTACATTGCCGTCTATAAAAACTCACTAGGAGCCCTCCTAGCCCAGAAGAACGAAGAAGGAAAGGAAAGCGCACTCTATTACCTGAGCTGCACATTAGTGGGAGCCGAGTTTAACTACTCAGCAATTGAAAAGATTTGTCTGGCTTTGATCTTTGCCGTCAAGAAACTCAGACATTACTGCCTCTCTCACCAGATAACATTGATATCCAGAGTGGATCCTCTCAAGTTTCTCATGAACAGGCCCATGTTGTCTGGGCGGTTGGCCAAGTGGGCCCTTCTCTTGTCGGAATTTGACTTGACATACATGCTGGCTCTGGCTATCAAGGGGCAAGCAATTGCAGACTTCCTAGCAGCACATCCGGTAGCAAGTGGTGAAGAAATAGAATATGACCTCCCAGATGATCAGGTTATGGCAGTTAATGAAGCACGCCATTGGGAGATGTATTTCGACGGTGCGGCCAAAGCGATAGGGTCAGGGGCAGGAGTTATATTTGTCAACCCGCAAGGGGACCTATTACCCTATTCATTCACGATAGTCACAGCATGCACCAACAATGAAGTAGAGTACCAGGCTCTTATTATCGGGTTACAGTTAGCCCTGGAAATGCAGATAAAGGAAATACGTATCTATGGTGACTCTAGGCTTGTCATTGGACAACTAACGACAGAATACGAAGTCCGCAAACCCGAGTTATTGCCCTATTGCCACCAAGTGCAGTCCATGTTCGATCAGTTTTGGAACAACAGTATCTCACATATACCGAGACAGGAAAATGTACAAGCAGATGCACTTGCTAGTTTAGCCGCTGCTTTGGCTAATCTCGGAGGCAGCCCACTTCAGGTAACGATTGAAGAAAGAAGAATTCTGCCAAAAACCGCATTGCGCAGTGGAGAATTGAGGGCCAATCCCATTTGCTGCTTCGAAATTACAGAGGAAGATGATTGGAGAAAATCATTCATCGATTATCTAAAGTACGAATTTCTACCGGAGGATCCCAAAATGCGCACACAAATCAGAAGACGCGCCAATTCATTCGTACTCCAGAATGATGTACTTTACAAACGGTCCTACGAGGGAGTACTGCTACGGTGTCTAAGCCAAGATGAAGCACGTGATACACTGAAAGAAGCTCACGGAGGAGAATGCGGTGCTCACCAGGGAGGGAGGAATTTACATCATCGCGTACGATACATGGGTTACTACTGGCCGGCAATGACGAAAGACGCGATAGAATATGTCAAGAAATGTCACCAGTGCCAAATCCACGCGGATATCATACATTCACCACCGAAAGAATTGCATCAGTCAGTGATGTCCTGGCCCTTCGCAGCTTGGGGCATGGACGTGATCGGGCCTATCAGTCCGCCATCCTCCCAGGGGCATCAGTATGTCCTTGCGGCGACTGATTATTTCTCCAAATGGGCTGAGGCAGTCGCCCTGAGAAACGTGAAAGCCTAACATGTCGAGAGTTTCATTCGTCACACCATACTATACCGGCACGGTATCCCTGAGAGAATCACCACGGACAATGGGACACCCTTCAAGAATGCTACTATTGATAAGCTGTGCGCAAAGTTCAAGATCAAGCACTGTTATTCATCGCCTTATTACCCTCCTGCGAATGGATTGGCCGAGGCATTCAATAAGACTATCGTGAAGATCCTAAAAAAGACAGTGGCAGAAAATAAGAAGGACTGAGACAGACGATTACCAGAGGCATTATGGGCATATCGAACTACGCACCGCATAGCTACTCGAGCCACACCCTACTCGCTAGTATACGGTACGGAAGCTGTGATTCCGATGGAGATATAAGTTGAGTCACTATGGGTAGCACTCCGGCACTCCCTGACAACCGAGCATAATGCCAAGATCAGAATGGCCGAACTCGATGATTTAGATGAAAAGAGGCTCGCCGCCCAACAAAGGCTCGAAATGTATCGAAAGCAAATTTCAGCCGCTTACGATAAGCGTGTCAGAGGCAGATCATTCAAGAAGGGTGATCTCGTGCTAATGATGAAGCGTCCGGCACCGACCCAAGGACCGAAAAGTAAATTTGACCCGAAATGGGATCCCGTCTGCATCATCGACGAAGTACATTCCAACGTAGCCTATCGGGTAATAGATTGCAAAGGGCAGGGCATCAGTTCTCTAGTGAATGGTCGATTTTTGAAAAGATATTACACCTGACATAGGCTTATCATCGCAAGTTGTAAATACCCCAGTAGAGGAAAAGTGTAATAAAGTAGATACCGAAGGAAATGATACCATACAATGACTAAACCTAAATGCTAATCATCTACTTTATGCTTGCACAGGTATCGAAAAGGTCGTTAAGGCTCAAGACACGTCAAGCAGGACACCATGCCTTTTCGAGACTATTGAAAATCGGGATAAGCCCTAAGCCAAGGCTCGGCTACATCTTCGTTCACATGTGTAGGTTTGAGTCCTAACAAGGGGACGTTCCTTTCCAAATAGCACAATCTATTTGCATTCAACTCAAATAAAACGACAGGCAGGCTAAAAGCACAATATAAACCCAGAACTACAATACTATACATATTGTTACAACATCCATTACAGCGTGTTTCAAAATTACAAAAGAATCATCATTACAGCTTAACCGTCTAAAGTTCTCAAGCATTGTTCTAATAGGTTAACTGCAGATTCTTTGATCGCCTTCTGTCTTGCCTCAGCCTCGGCCAAAACTTGGGCAGGGTCAGGGGTGTCTTGAAGAGACTGTTTCAGCTCGACAACCTGTGCCCTTACAGTAGTGCATCTCGCTTCGTGCTGGTCGACAGAAGACTGCAGACGTGCCTTCTGACCACTGAACTTCGAGAGTTTAACATGGACGACAGAATGTTCGGCTCGTAACCGGGCCATCTCATTCTCAATCTCTGCGAGGTGTTCAGTCGCTTGTTGACACATAACATCGGCAGCCTGCCAATCTTTTCTTACTACAGCCGCATCCGCCTCGTGTAATTCAAGCTTCGGAAGGAGGGACCGCAAGTGATCACGTTTTTCCTCAACAGAAGGGTCAACCTTGAGGTGCCTTGCCTCGTTCACCTGAGCCATCCCGTCCTTGAATTGGGACACATGGCTGACTATCGAAGAGATGTCAATCCTGAGCCACGTGGCGTTAAGACCTAATGCTTGTAGTGCCTCGTCCAAGATAGACCATTCATCCCCATTCTTCAACGAATTGACGATGTCGGACAGTAAGCTCTTAAGAAGATTCGCTTTGGTCCTTGATAAGCTTCGGAGAGATGAAAGGAATGCCTCAGGTAAGACTGCAGGAACTGGGACACTGATGGGAGCAGCTGCCAACCAAAGAAATGATAAACATTAGCACACCGAGGAAAGAAAAAGAAGTAAACAAGGTAATAAGGCAAGTAGTATACCAGCAGGAGCTTCATCGACTGGAGCACTGGTGGAAGCAATGGGCACTGATAATGCTGGGACACTTTCAGTCACAGTCTCCGTTGCTGGCACGAGCAGTTTAGGAGAGGAAGGCGCGATTGTCTTAAGGGCAGTGATGGCCAGGATCGATTCGATGGCTGGAGTTACTTCCGTCACAAGCTCTGATGCACTGACAACATCCGATGACATGGTTTCTTGGGTAGGAGGCGCTACCTCTTCTGTATTAATAGCAGGGCCCGCCTCAGGAGTAGGGTTAGGGTTTACTGCAGCTACAGTACCGACAGGGTCGGCGAGAGGGGGATCTTCAACTTGTGGCCCCCCGTCAAGGTCCATAGGGATGGGTTCTATGTCTGCTTCGGGAACGGATCTGTCATATATCGGCTCGTTATCTTCACCCTCTTCCGTGGGACGATTTTCGCTGAGGTCTGCCTGCGAGCTCATCTCCCCTTCCTCCCTTGGTCCACTCGCGTCGTCAATCGGGACGCTACCGGCAGCCTTGGAGAGTCGACTCTGTGCCTTCTCGGCCTTGTACAGCTTCCACAAGTCCTTTATTTTCTTTCCTCCATTAGCAACGGGGACGCGATGAGCGGTCTTCACTTGAGGCCCAGACCGCTCGGGAGACGGCTCTGAATCACCGTCTCCTGGAACAGAACGTCTGGATAGACTCGTCTGACTCGCTGGGCTCTGATCGCGCCCTCCCTGACCACCAGTCAAGGTGGTCACCGCCGCCACAACACCACCCTCTTCATCACCTACACCACCCTCTTCATCACCATCACCACCCTCAACATCGCCGCCACCTTCTCCAACATTACCACCCGCAACATCTTCGTCGTGGGCACCGGCACCGCCAACATCGTTGCCCCCATCATCACCGTCATCATCACCACCTTCATCATCATCACCAATGTCATAACCCTCTCTCTGCCCCTCTGTCATGGGACCCACTAGTGGAGAACTCTGATCTCCCCGCAGCGTAATTCTTTGCCCATAAGCAACCCACCCTTCTAGTGTATGCTCAGGCTTTTCGTGATCAATTACCACGTTCAGAGAAGTCAGGAATTTCTTCACACCAGGGGTGGCCAGTTGATGTGTTGGCTCTGATACATAGCCCAGACCGTCCGCAGGAGCAGGATCGACGATAGGAGGAGGAATGAAGACAGGATTGGCCACGTGTCGATTGTTTCTGACCAAGGAGTATTGGTGAGCCCACCACCTCATCCATCCATACGTGGCACCGGGAGTATACTCTCTACCCGGGACGATGAAGGAACAGCCTGACCCGGTTAGCAAGAGTTGACACCATATCCACTTCCACTGAATCGATCCTGTGCCATAGGCTCGCTGCTCTCGCGTCACCGGTTCAAGAGTTTCTGGTACCCCCTGGTCATAACCGAACTGGCGAGCGAATCGGTTCGGGTAATACGGCTCTCTCCAAAACTCAGCCTCCTCCCTCAAAGGCAATGAACTCGGGCGAATGGACACCAAGAACGAGCGCTGATAGGAACTAAGACTCTCATCATCATCGAGCAATTCTGGATCCTCACCGTTGGTCCCAGAGAAAAGGAAGAAGTCGACGTCATCATGACGAGCTATCTTTGCCTCGATAGTCGCCAAGTTTCCGCTGTTCATCCTCCGCTTCTGAAAAGCATGCAGCGGAACCGATCCTCTCCGGATGAAATCCTTAAGTTCCATACCGTACACCCACGGGAAGTAAACCCCGAGCCAACCGGAAAGATAGTGCCACCCGCAGAAGGAAGAGTTGATTCCGAAGGAAGCAGAGCCCTTGTTACTGATTACGCCACCAAAAGCTCGGTAGATAGAGCATAAAACTGCCGGAGCCAGTGCGTAGCGATGCCCGTTAGCCAAGCTCCCCGCCACAGCGAAGCAAGAAACTCTTACGCTATCTGCCTGCTTAGAGCTTGGAAGGGTGACACAGCATAGCCAGTAGGCTAAAAATCCGGTAAGCTCGCAAGTGGGAGACAGCTTGTTCGGCTGTAGGAACTTCTTCTTCATCTTGGCCTCCAAGACCAGTTTATCCCTGCGGGCTTCATCATATGCCGTGTAATCCAAGCTGAAAAAGAAAGAGAAGTTATCAGTAAAAGAAAGAAGATAGAATGAAATGAAAATACACCACTCGAGTTAAAGAACTCACTTCAGGCCATGACTGAAGTAAATTAGCCAATTCTCAAAGGGCACCTTGTCTCTGGAGCCCAGGAACTGCGGCAGCTCCGCAAACAATTCATAACAGGCTTCGGAGTAGAAGCCTTCATCGATGCCCTTCTTCTTCTTGGAGAGCTCCTTATCGCTAGGAGTCCACTCATCGTAGATTCTACCACGGACGGGAAGACCGGCTATCCGATACAGATCCCAAAGGGAGATACTCATTTCCCCATACGGCAGATGAAAGGAATTCGTGATGGAGCTCCAGTGATTCAAATATCCTTTATAAACGCATGGCTCCCTGTAAAAATAGCTCGACGTCGCCTGGATGGCCCTTAGGAGACCCACCTGCTTCAGGGTATCTTCGTGCTGCTCAATTATCCGGTTGGCCCAAGCTTCGTAACGGGATGAGGACTCAAGTGACGTCGGGTCCGGAACCCACCCGTCGGCCAAATCTCTACATCTGACAAGGGTCGGAATCTCTGACGCAGTGTCTCATAGTAGTGGGTTGGAAATGGTAGGTGGGGATCGTGGGTTGGTTCCAAAAATATCATGTCCTTCTCCCCAAGGACAGACTGCAGTGTACCGTTCTTGGATATAGCGTAGTTGAGGAATGTCTCTGGAATGGACGTCCAGGAGTCGACGCTATAAAAAGAGTTGGCACGGCACATATCGGAAGGCTCGATGCTTGGGAGAGAACGGTATCGCTGGAAGCTCTTCGAAAATTGGATGTACTGCTTCGTGTACAGGTTCCGTATCATGAGTGATGACACGGCTAGTTTCACCGACGACCAAACAACCCTCATTCTGTCTGACTTTGATTTCGCTTGATTTTCCATGTATACTTGTTTGGCGCTCTTGCCAGCTGTCTTCGGGCGGCCGCGCTTGGCAGACTGTACGGGTGCGACCGGGCTAGCCTCACTCTCTTCGGACCCAACCACCTCGTCAGTCTGAAAACCTTGCAGGGGAGCGTACCACGCGTCCCATTCTTCTTGAGTACCCTCATCAGGAGGGGTTGGTAGGGCTTTGTCGCAGAGTATCTTCCATTGTACATTCTTCGGAAGAGTCAAAATGCACTCATAAAAGTTGAACGTTTCTGGGGGAAGGAACCATTGCGGATTCTCGGCCGATGGCCTGGAAACCTTTTTAGCAGCGGCACGCTTACGCTTCGACGGAGTTGGCGGTGGACCCAAAGGACCAGCCTGCGAAGGATCGCTGGCCATTGTAATCTGCAACGGCATGTAAAAGGCTTAGATACAGGGTAAAAGGAAAATGTTCGCATAAAGTCGACCAAACATTCACAAAATCCAAAAGGATGCGAAGCAGCAGGTAAACAAAGTACAAGCGCCAATCCAGGCCCCGACAGAACACATCCAAACCAATGGAGAAAGAAAGGAAGCGACAACATTCACAACCACAACACCGTCATCACAAACATGCAAACAAGGGAAGACAGAAGCAAATCAGAAAGATATGATTATCATTCATCAACCACAAGGACAATTCCAAATGTTTAGATTGTTATATCAACCATTTAAATGATTAGAAATTAATAATTGATGTAAAATGATGCAAAATTGCGGGGACCCCTCCCCATAGCCAGAAAGAGAGGATCTCAGTCCTGCACTAGCGGAAGAACCCGAGCTTTCAACTCGTCCACCTTTGCCTGGACCTGGGTTTCCTTGGAAATTAGGTCCATTAGAAAGGAAATGCATTGCTGCACAAAGTCGAAGTTCAGGTGCTCGGCATTAGCCCAATTCCTCATAATGGAGACGTCGATCGCCAGCCTGTCATGCTCCCGTAGGGCCTCCCTGACCATCCTCCAGATACCAGCGCGGCGATCTGGAAACTCGGCCTCCGCCAGCGGGACAAGCCAAGCCAAGAATCGTTTGCTCTCCCTTTTTTCCTCCTTCAAGGAGTGAAGCCGGCTCGACAAGGATAAGAAAGAAGCGGCTAGAGAAGGTTCCGCCGCCTCGAGGATCACTAACTCTTCCAAGAGGGAAGAATCGCCGATGAAGTTAAAAATGGCCTCCTTATGTTCGTAAGAAATGGAGGCCATCAGTGAGACATTTTGAATAGCTTGAAGAATAGGGCGAGAGTCCGCGCCCAGTTGAGTCAAGGCCTCGGCCACCTCGTCATGCTGAGCAGCGAGAGATGACCAAGTCTCAGGGTGATCCAGAGAGCCCAGAAGCCGCCTTATACAGTCTCGGGCCGCTCGTAGAGAAGCGCGAGTTATGGCCATCGTCTACTAAGAAATAAGACTGATGAACCAATAAGGCAGTCCGACAAGAGAAAAGAAAGAAAAAGCACGTGAAGCTACTCGTGTAAAGTCAAAAAGGCTAAGAAAAGACATGAAAAGACCTGCTCGAAACATCACTTAAATTAGCCACTAGAATTGCCCATTAAGCTGATGCGATCTAGAAATCTTCTAAGTGCATGAGACCCTATGCCTCCCTAGGACAACTGGCACACATGCGCAAATATGAAGCAGAGGTATAGGGGCTCATACCCTTTAGAGACTCGGCAAATCGCCAGAATAAAGTTTGCAAAAATCCCAAAATTTCACCAAGTCCTATGGGCTGGGTGCGTGAGGCTTCACTCACCCTGATAATGTTCAAAGGCTGTCAGGTTGAATTTGAGGGTGCGTAAGGCTCCACGCACCCGAAATAACGGCCCCAAGTATCATGAGCAATGATCAGTTGAACCAGAATATGAGCGCGTTAAGCCATGATAAGCATACTTAATCAGGACACCAAAATTGGGGGATTTCACGAACTCAGAAATCAATGCGCGTCAGCCCTAGCGCGTACGGACCATTAAACGAAGTTTGCAGGACCAGAAACAGAATGCGTCGGCCTTGACATGTTCAACAATTGGGCCAACTTAATTAGTTTGAAAATGTATGTGCGAGATCCAGCATATGTAGTAAATTCAGTGAATTTCACTAAGTCCAAAATCGCACGTGCAGGGCTCAGCACATCGCAAAATTCATGCAATTTTGCAAGTCCAAAAAACATGACGCGCTGGCCCCAGCGCGTCCAAGAAATGGCAATTTCACCAAAGTTCTAAATATTGCACACGCCGACCTTGGCGAGTCATAAAAATACAACAAGTGGGCTTTTTCCATTCACGCGAGTACGTGCTGGGGCCAGCGCGTACAGAAAATCAAAAAGTGTGGATTTTTCCTACGCGCTACCTCCAGCGCGCCCTAAAATAGGTTTTACACGGAAAAAATGGTATTTTCACTAAGTTATGACGTGCTGACTCTGGCACGTCCATTTAAACTACGCGCAGGACCGTGGCGCGCTCGGAAATTTCAAGTCCATTTCAGGACGCGCTGAGGGAAGCGCGTCGAATAAATTAAGTTGCCAAGATTTATAGACGTGCCTGACCTTTTTTTGATGCGCTAGCGATATTAAATCGATGCGCTGGAGAAAAAGGGGACGCGTTGGCAGAAAGGCTCTGGTCGCTGAAAATGAATGGAAATGATGCAAATGACCCGAACTTTCCTATTTATAGTGGGACCCGAAAATTCCGATGCGATGTAATGGACGTCCGACGTCCATCCCAACGCATCGGAGGGGCATCTGTTGGGGTCCCAAAAGTCAAGGATTTCGAAACAATGATTATGAGTGCCTAAATTATCACCTGATTAAATTTAGGGCCAGTGCATTGGAAATCGTGGTAAAAATCACAACACACATCACACTAGACCAAAAATGAAAATTGGGCCAGTGGTGGACCCCACCGGTCATCATGATCGGAACCGTCCAAATTTGGGAGGGTTACTTCAATCATGAAAAATAGAGCCAGTGCATCGACTTCCGTCGCAAAGCGGGCCCCACAAGCCCTCCGTTTCGCAAAACCCAATTTTGTAAAAAACTAGTACATTAGTGTTTCTAGAAATTCGTTGTCCAGCGCATCATGAAATTCAGCAGTTTTACAAAGTAAATTTCATGACGCACTGCCCCCAGCGCGTCCAGAAATTCACCCAGCGCATCATGAAATTCAGCAGTTTTACAAAGTGAATTTCAGGACGCACTGCCCCTAGCGCGTCAGAAAATTCATCCAGCGCATCCAATAATTTAGAAATTTCAGGACGCGCTGACCCTCAGCATGTCCAATAAATCAGGCCTTTTCAGGAATTTCAGGACACACTAACAACCAATGCGCCCTAAAAATCAGCATTTTAATAAAGTCATTTTAAGACGCGCCAAGTGATTTTCTCGACGCGCCAACCCATTTTCTCGACGCGCTACACGTGGCGGTCTCCTACTGGCTGACTTCAGGTATAAATACCCCCCCCCCTTCGCCTCATTTGGACGGATATAGAGAAGGAGAGAGATTTGTGTTTTTGAGGTGGCCGGAATCCCTCATCGGAATCCCTTTTCCGACCACCAGAAATCCTTTTGTCGATCACCGAAAATTTCACTTCTGACCACAGCAGGTCTGGTGGAGAACCTAAAAATATACAAGTAAAGTAGCGCATCGCGAAATACGTTAAACCAAGCTTATTTTATCGACGCACTGGCCCCAGCGCATCACAAAAATAGGCCAGCGGATCACTAAAATACCTCAGCGGATGAGGTAAATAGAACATTTTTAACAATCATTTTTGGACGCACTGGCCCCAGCGCATCAGTAAAATCAGGCCAGTGGATCAGAAAAATACACATTCCAAAACGAAGTCATTTTTGGACGCGCTGGCCCCAACGCATCACAAAATAGGCCAGCGGATCAGAAATATAAACATTCCAAAACAAAGTAATTTTTGGACGCACTGGCCCTAGCGCATCGCAAAATAGCCAGCGGATCAGGAAAATAGAACATTTTTAGCAGTCATTTTTGGACGCACTGGCCCCAGCGCATCGCAAAATAGCCCAGCGCATCATGAAAATAGAGCATTTTTAACAATCATTTTTGGACGCACTGGCCCCATCGCATCAGTAAAATCAGGCCAGGGGATCATAAAAATCAGCACTTCGAACGTTCATTTCAGCACCTTCAAATCTTCATTTTATGATGTTTTCGGGCCCATTTGGGCCTATTTTGGGTATTTTGATCGTTTCAGACGTAATGGAGCAGTCAAATAACTCATCCGGCCCACCCAATGAGCAGAATGCAAGCCTTCGGAGTCCGATCCAATCCAACGAGTTCAACGAAGTAACTTCTTGAAAAGAGGCCGCCGGTGCCCAGAATCATACCTATGTATCATCATCACATGTACTATCATAATCTGACTCGGATTCAGGCCCGGACTAAGCAAAGGGGACTATGGTTAACACGATAAACCATATCAGGAGAGTTCTAAACTATCACACACAATTTGTTAAAGACTGACACTTCAAGAACAGTCGATGCCCTACCCATCCAAACGGCATCCACTGGTTGAGCTGCGCAGGTACATACAACTGTAGATCCGTCTTCCCGTGGTCACCCGTCACAAATGACGGGCGCAGGCCCAGAGTCGCACCCCTCAGTTAAAAGCCCTGACAGTCTCAGCCCGGATCTCCTGTCAAAACATGGGACATAGACATCCGACTCGTAAAAAGATGGATCAGTCCATAACAGAACACAACAAACATAGGTCTCCGTAACCATACAAATACAGGTCTCCGTGACCATGCAAATACAGGTCTCCACGACCATACAAATACAAGTCTCTACGACCACACAAACACAGGTCTCAACGACCATTAACTCTGAGACCATAGTCCCCGCTGACCAGTCTTTTGCCTTCTAATCAAGGGTCATTGATCATTCGATGTAATTAAGGGCTCGTGCTAGATCACGGCCTGGAATGTACAAGATCTCAGGATCTCTAGAATAAAATTCGCCTTGCGATATCTTTTCTCTTAGGTACTTTTGTAAATGCTTGTGATTGTCCATGAATGTTTCTATTATTCAGAACCCTAGAACAAAAAAACACCAGAAAACTGCGTTTGAGCAATTTCCTAGTTCTAACAACGTTTATAGATGATGCATCTAGGAGGGTTTGGGCTTATGCTTTGAAATCCAAGTACGAGGTCTTTGGTGTATTTAAAATGTTTTATGCCATGGTCGAGAGAAAGACAGGTAGATCATTGAAGTGCATCTGCACTGATAATGGTGGTGAATACATTGGGGCCTTTCATGAGTATTGCAAGTCTCTAGGTATACGGCATGAACAGGCGGTGCCCAAGACCCCCCAGCACAACTGTGTATCTGAAAGAATGAATCACACAATTGTAGAGAGGATTAGATGCATGTTATCCTATGCAAAATTGCCCAAGATGTTCTGGGGAGAAGCAATACATATGTCGGTGTATTTGATAAATAAGTCTCCATCACCCCTGTTAAATGGAGAAGTACCTGAGAAGGTGTGGACTGAACGTGATCCTTCGTACAGTCATCTCAGGGTGTTTGGATGCAGGGCATCCGTTCACGTACCAAAGGACGAGAGGTCCAAGCTGGATATGAAGATCAGGTAGTGTGTGTTCTTGGGATACGGTGATGAAAATTTTGGCTACAGATTGTGGGATCCGACCGAGAAGAAGCTTGTCAGGAGCAGAGATGTGGTTTTCATTGAAGATCAATGTATGAAGACATTGGAAAGCCAAAGAAGACCCAGCTCAGTTCAGGTGAGCTGGAAGACATGGATCCGGTTACTCTTCCTGTAGTGTCTGATGACGGGGGAGTACAACAAGATGCAGAGGACGTGGGAGTTCCTACAGAAGATGGACCGGGGGAGCAGTCCCCAGTTGATCCACTTGTTGAGCCACAAGTGAGGAGGACATTAAGGGACAGATACCCATCCAAGAAGTACTCGCCGCATGAGTACATTATGCTTACTGATGGGAGAGAGGCAGAATATTATTTTGAGGCCTTAGCCGACGGGCATAAGGGGGAGTGGTTGAAAGCTATGTAAGAGGAGATGAAATCCTTGCATAAGAACCACACCTATGTTATGGTGAAATTACCTAAGGAAAAGAAAGCTCTGAGCAATAAGTGAGTGTTCAGAAAGAAGATTGAGCAGAAGAATTCACAGACGAGGTTCAAGGCCAGACTTGTGGTGAAAGGTTTTGGTCAGAGGAAATGTGTAGACTTCGAAGAGATATTCTTACTAGTGATGAATATGACATCCATACGGATGTTACTTGGATTGGCGACTAGCATGAATCTGGAGATAGAGCAGTTAGATGTGAAAACTGCCTTCCTTCATGGTGACCAGGAAGAAGAGATCTACATGTACCAACTAGAGGGGTTCGAAGTCAAGGGTAAAGAGCATATGGTGTGTAGGCCTAGGAAGAGCTTCTATGGGCTGAAACAAGCTCTGAGGCAATGATACAAGAAATTCAACTCGTTCATGTTAAAGCATGGATATGATAGAATGGAGTCGGACCACTGTGTGTTCACGCGTAGGTTCTTAGATGGTGATTTCTTAGTTCTACTATTATACGTTGATGATATGCTCATCATGGAAAAAGACATCAAGAAGATTAATTGGCTGAAACAGGATTTAGGCAAGTCGTTTGTAATGAAAGACTTGAGCCCGGCTAGACAGATCCTAGGAATGGAGATAGCTCGTGACAGAAGCAACCGAAAGCTTTGGTTGTCACAGGAGCGGTATATTAAGAAAGTCCTAGAGCGGTTTAATATGAATGCAGTGAAGCCTGTCAGTACTCCTTTAGATGGTTACTTCAAATTGAGCAACAAGCAGTGTCCCATGATGAAGGTAGAGGTAGATGAGATACAAAAGATACCTTACACCTCAGCGGTAAGAAGTTTGATGTATGCTATGGTATGTACACACCCAGACATAGTGTATGCGGTTGGTGTTGTCAGCCGATATCTTGCCAATCCTGGTAAAGAACATTGGGCAGCGGTGAAGTGGATACTACGGTATCTGGGGGCTCATCCAAGTTGAGCCTATGTTATGGTGACGGAAAACTTATGTTCGAAGGCTACGTAGATGCAGATATGACAGGTGACATAGACTTTAGAAAGTCTACATCGGGGTTCATGTTCACGTTTGCAGGGAGAGTGATCTCTTGGCAGAGCAAGCTACATAAGGTCGTAACATTGTCGACGACAGAGGCCGAGTACATTGTGGTCATAGAAGCATGCAAGGAGATGCTTTGGATGAAGAGATTTCTACAGGAACTTAGCCTGAAGCAGGAGCAGCACATGGTTTATTGTGATAGCCAGAGTGTGATACACTTGAGCAAGAATTCAAGCCAGCATTACAAGTCAAAGCACATAGAGATTCGGTATCACTGGATCAGTAATACTTTGGAACAAAAGGTGTTAAAGCTTGAGAAGGTCCACACGGATGATAATGGGTCAGATATGATAACCAAGGCTTTGCTTAAGGGCAAGTTTGAGGTTTGTAGAAACCTTATTAGCTTGAGGAAGACGAATTCCTCCTTAGTCGAAAAGGAAGAGATTTGATGGGGTTTTCCTCCTCAGGTATAGAAAAGAAGATGGTGCATCTTGGGTGTGGTCGAGGGCCAGGTCGGTTCTGGTCGGGTAGCCAAAATTCACCTGGATGGACAATTTATCACTGGACTATTTTCATAATAGTCGGGCGCTCGATGGTCCAATGATTGGGCACCCAGTGCCCAGGTCGGGGCCTGACCATGTTGGGGCGGGCGTCTAAAATTCGGCAGGCTCTTTACAAAAATCACTGGATGACTTTGTGATTAGCCGGGCCCCTGATGGTCCATTGACGGGACGCCTAACCATGCGCGGACTGCTATTCCGTAGTTTCCTATTTTGACTCTGTTTCTTTGGTTGCTCTATTTAAGAGGTTCCAAAATGAGATTAGAACATTCTAACAGGTTGTTTACACATCCAAGGAGAGAGAGAGAGAGAGAGAGAGAGAGAGAGAGAGAGAGAGAGAGAGAGCTCGTTGGAAGATGAGGTTTTGCATGTGAAGGTGATTCATGGAGCAATCGACGTCTTGACTCTTCAACGTTCTCGTGCTCGGTGAGATATCTCAGTTTCTAGTTCCCTTATTGTTTATCCATCTCTGTGTGGGTGAAGAATGTTTGATTCAAGCGGTTTGTGCTTGTAATCGATTGTAACAGTTCTCTTTTATAGTGGATTGTTGGTCTGGACTAGGTCCCGTAGTTTTTACCTCTTCGAGGGTTTTTCACGTAAAAATCTCTTGTGTTGTGTGGTTTATGATTTGATTTAGTTCATTGCTTAATCATATCCCATAATTCAAGTAGTTTGGGGGGCGAGATCCTAAGGTTTTGTGAAACGCACCTAACATAACAACCACATATTCTGGAACTGGAAAGGCTTTTAAATGATCGGGCAGGTCGAGGGGAAGGATAGGAGGAGGGGGCGCGTTGTCTAATTCCAACCTAGGTAGGTGCCGGACCGAGAACGTAGGAAAAAGGTGAAGCCATTCCATGTTGCAGAGGGCCCTGTCCAGTCTAGCCCACTTCCTGGACGTCCCAGCTTGATCATTGCACCAGGTGAATTTGTTTCCCACAAAACCGCCATCTTGAAGGCCTGACATGTCGATAGCTTCCATGAAATCAGAGGAGCTTATCGCATCCCGCATAAGCACCCCCTGGCATTCTTCGTTGCAGGTGACCGCATTGAAATCGCCAACAACTGCCCATGGGCCGAGCCCAAATATCGACAGAACAGTCATTTCACCCATAGGTCTCTCCTGAAAAGCCTCGAACACTTTGCGTACACCACTAATAAGACAAAATTTTCGTCTTTGTCTGGCAGACCAATGTGTAAGGAAATCATTTGGGAAGACATGAACAACAGGTCAGCCATTAGGGATGTCTTGACAAAAACCCACACCTTGTCCCCTTCACCAGCGTTGGAGAATGACTGGTGGAAGCCTAATTTCAAGCCTGTGCCTCTTCTCGAAGCATCGGTTCCAGCAGGGCTAATCCATAATACACTTAAACTGTATGAGACAATATGTTATTCTATAGCTGAAAGTAAATACTAAAAGCACCAAAGAAAATAAATACTAAATGCACAATCCATCACATGTTCACAAATCTACAATTTAAGATATAATGTTTACTTTATCAATTGGTTTAAAATCTGTTCAAAGTAGTACCCACGTTTGATTGCCTATCCCTCATAAATTTTACTTTGAGTTGATGAGCCTGACCATATAGTCAATGTTTAAGAAATTAGACGGTCTATATTAATTATAATACAGAAGTTTGGATCATTGATGTGGACCATCTATCATATGGGTCCATCTTAAATTGTCGATCTCTCCTATAATCACTTTGAACATCAAATTACAACACTCCATCAATGGCTAGGAAAATTTAAAGTTCATACTAGTTATAATATAGAAGGTCTAAGCAGTGATCTAAACTTTCCATCACATGGGGCCTAGCTCTAACTGTTTATCCCTTTTGAAAGACACTTTAGTGAGTGGTTCAAATCATCTACCATGCCAAGCCAACCTTTGATTGTTAACCCTTGTAAAGATACTTTGATCTAATGATCAGGGCCATCTTGTAAATGACTCCGGAACTAGACTGATCACTTTGTTGTAATAGATCGAGAAGGTCTAACTATCGATTAATATTGTCCATCATGTGGGGGCCACCTCTTATTCTCCCTACTTTTAAAAGACACTATGTTATGATGTTCAACTATATCCGATCAATAGCTAGAAAAACTGACAATCTGTATTAATTACAATAAAGAAAGTCAAGTAATTGATCAGGTCGGTCCACCATGTGGGGCCAACTTCAAATTTCCATCTATCTTAGAAGATACTATGATCTAATGACCCTAACCATATAATTAGTGGAGTGAAAGATGGTCAATTCAAAACATTATTTTTCTACATCAAAAAACATTATTTGCCTATACACTTGTACCATTTTATCATTACTCTCCAGCAAACTCTCTGACAAAAATTCTTGTTGCGCAGCATGCCAACGACGCTAGTGAACAGAGATCCAATCTCCGGTCTCACCCACAAACAATAAATAGGAAGAAATAACAATTAGAAGAGGAATTCAAATGAACCAACAATCCACAAGATATAATTTACGTGGAAACAACCCAACAAGGGTAAAAAATCACGGGTGTAAACTTCCACTATGAAGAAAACGAAGTTACAAGCAATACTCTTACCTTTTCTGATGCTCCCATGTACAGAGATGGCCCTTTTTTCTAACCCTTTTACTTTCTCACCTTGGACGTATAGAAAACCTAATTGCATATCCTAATCCCGAGTTACACTCCTTTTATAAGAAAACATGGAAATAGAACCCAAAATAGGAAAGCCCGCGAAATAGGTCGTGGCCAGTCGGGCGCCCGGTCAGGCTTGGTCGTATGCCCGGCCAATGCAGAATATGTCCAGCGAGCTTCAGGAAAAAACACCCGAATATTGGGTGCCCGGTCAGGCTTTATCGGGCACTCGGTCCACTGACCGTCGGGCGCCTGACCACTTCCTGGCAAACTGGTGTTATTGGCTCAACACCTCAACAATCTACCACTTGGAGATACATCACTGTAGTCCTTCGTATTTTACATCTGGAGTGCACCACCTCCCAATCTTCAAGCTTGAAGACTAATCAAAGCTGAATAGAGCTTCAGCTTCTCCCGTGTGACTGCCTTGGTCAACATATCCGCAGGTTCCTACTTGTATGGATCTTCTCCAAAGCAATCGATCCATCTTCCAATAACGAACGTATGAAGTGATATCTGATGTCAATATGCTTGGTCCTTGAATGAAAGGTTGAATTCTTAGCCAAGTGTATTGCACCTTGACTATCAATGTTCAGCTTGCAATCAGCTTACTTCTTCCCCAACTTTTTCATAAAACCTTGCATCCATACCATCTCCTTACACGCTTCTGTAGCTGCAACATACTCTGCTTCTGTTGTACTGGTGGACACTATCTTCCTTAACTGAGAGACCCAACTGACTGCAACACTACTTAGATTAAAGAAATACCCTGTAGTGCTCCTTCTGCTGTCAATATCCTCTGCCAAGTCTAAATCGACGTAGCCATGTACCTCGATTTTTTATCCTCCATAACACACCCTACATCCATAGTACTTACCAGGTATCTGAGGATCCACTTCACAGCTTCCCGATGTTCTTCCCGGGGTTGTTCATGAACCTGCTAACAACTCCCACTACTTGAGCAATATCTGGCCTCGTTCTAACCATAGCATACATGAGGCTCCCTATAGCTGACGCGTATGGGACTTTAACTATGTAGTCTTGTTCCTCCTGTGTCTTCATATATACCTTGCTCCTTCGAAAGCTTGAAGTATTGGCTAATGGAGTGCTAACCGGCTTATCACGTCCCATGATGAATCGATTAAGTACCTTGGTTATGTACTTTGCCTGTGATAAAACTAGCTTCTTGTTTTTCCTGTCACACTTTATCCTTATGCCTAGGATTTGTTTTGTAGCTCCTAAATCCTTCATAGCAAATTCTCTAGACAATTGTCTTTTAAGATTTGAGATGTCCTTCATGGTTGATTCGGTTACAAGCATATCATCAACGTACAGAAGAAGGATGATGTACGGCATATCAAACTTCTTCAAGTAGTAACAGTGGTCTGCATGACATCTCATAAACCTGTTTCCCAACATGAAACTGTTAAACTTCTTGTACGACTGCTTCAGGGCCTACTTCAAGCCATATACACTCTTTTTCAGTCTACACACCTTATTCTCCTTTCTGGTGCCATGTATCCTATCAGCTGATGCATATATATCTCTTCTTCAAGATCCCCATAAAGAAAGGCTGTCTTAACATTTAGTTGCTCTAGATGTAAGTGCTCTGTAGCCACTATACTCAAGACCATGCGAATTGTAGACATCTTCACCACTGGTGAAAATATTTCAGTGAAATCGATACATGCCTTTTGTTGTAACCCTTCCACAACTAATCTGGCCTTGTACCGCTTTGAACCATCATGCTCTTCTTTCAGTCTGTAAACCCATCTGTTATGAAGAGCTTTCTTACCCTTAGGTAGAGTGACGAGCTCTCATGTACGATTGGACTCAAGAGAGTCCATCTCATCATCCATGGCCTGCTCCCACTTAACCTGTGTATTTAACTGTAGTGCCTCTTCGAAACACTCTGGTTCACTATTATCTATAAAACAGTAGATAATATAAGGAGGGTGAGTATCTGTAACGCCCCAGATTTTCAGGATTTATTTAAAAAAATTAAAATTTTTATTTTAATTTAATATCGTACGTTTACTTTGTTTTGAAAACAACGGACCATCCGCAGGAGATTCGATAGGGGACCCTTTACAAAAGTTACTTAGAATAACCCTAAAAATGTTGTAGAAAGACTAAATTTCAAAAATCTCATTATTTTTAGTTAATTACGAAAATGCCATTAGCCAAACTTAAGTGAAATTGTCATTTTTAAGTATCATCGTTTTTTACGATCACTTTCATGTAAAACTGCATATATGAGCTTTTGGGTACATTTTACCCATACACGTCAAATTTTAACCCTCCGATTATCCTACAAATGCCCCAATCAGAAATTGGTCCATACGTGGCCCACCTTAACTCGGATCTGCCTCATTTTTCTCGTCAACGGCTATTTTTATGTTGCCCACTTATTGGACGGAGGAAATGGTCCAGATCAACCATAGTGGACCCCGCCTATTTTCGCCCATTCGTTTCACATAAAACATTAAAATTTTCACGCATTCCTCCTTCGCATCTTCTTCTCCGCGCACGCTGTTACAACGTGCGTCCGCTGACCACCGTGCACTCCTCGTCGTCCATCATGTGGTCCTTATTCTATTAATCCATTCCATCCATCATAACTGTGGCTCAATAAACTTCAATCCTATGAAGCTTCTCCACCTTTCGTCAATTTAGTGGCCCACCTCAAACTACCATTGTAAACACAAGAAAGACCAAGATCGAGAAAATCTTTGCTTTTGCTTCACATGGACGGTCCAAATTTCATATGAAGTTTCGTATGGACCTCACCTACGTTTCCAACAGGTCCCATGTGAAATAAGCTCGAGGATTAGGATCCAATCCACCTCCAACCCTAAAATAGAACTGGGGTTCCCTTCTTCGCACCCACCAACCTAGCAAGCTATATAACCTCTCAACCTCTTCCTGCTCCTTCCAGAAACGCCAGAGATAGAGAGAGAGAGAAGAGAGAGAGAGAGAGAGAGAGAGAGAGAGAGAGAGAGAGAGATTCGTTTGAGGGAGAGAGAGAAAGAGAGAGAGTTGTATGAGAGATAGAGAGAAGCGTTTGAGAGAGAACGATTTGGGAGAGAGGGAGAGAGAGAGTGTGGAGAGAGAGGACCCCATGTCCATTGATTGTTGCTGCCATGTCGGATGATGATCCAAGGAAAAAGAAAGAGAAAGAGAAGAAGGAGAAGAGAGGAAGGAAGAAAGAGAGAGAAAGAAGAAGAGGGCGAGTCCATCTGAGTCGACTTGACTGAGCCCGAGTAGTGTCACCGTTAAGAGAGGTAGCGGTCATCTACCTACGATTTTGTTTCCTAAGATTCACCCTAACCCTAAGTGAAATCTCAACCCTAGGTGATCTTAATAATGAAAAGTATGCCCATCTACACCCTAATCTCGTGTTTTCCATAAAACATTATAGGTTTGGATCAAGTAGGATTGCACGGCTCTATTGACGTTCCAAAGCATCAAATTTCCAGAGGTGAGGATTTCCTTAAAGCCTAGCTATGATAATATTAATTTGTAGGTTGATTTTATGCTTAAAAATTATTATTTTGTTACGTAATTCCTTGAACCCGTGCTTGTTGAAATCTTTCTATGTAAATATGATTTGTATGGTATCCCTTAATGTGTACTCTGAATATTTTTTATGTATGAATCATGAGTTATGCTTTGTTGTTTAGAGAAAGAATTGTGATGATGTACATGCTTATGTGGAGTTTATATTTGATTTATGTGGTCACATGCTCATGATGATTGATGTATTGTTTGCTATGAGATATTGTATATGGATGTTACGTTAATGAACACCCCTTAATCCTGTACTAATGTAACTGTTTGATGTTAAGAGATGAAGCCGTGTGAGGCCTTGATATGTTGGCATTACCATGTGCATATTTTTTTAAGGAATGTGCCTCATTGGTTGTACGTAGTAAGAATTGGTATCACCATGTGTATTATTGGATGATATGCCTTGACGTTGAGGATTTAAGTGTTAACATTACCGTGGATGTGTTGTTGGTTATATATGCCATGATGTTGAGTTGGGCACCACCGTGTGCATTGTTGGATACGTTCCTAGGGATCCTTGTTTGATATGTTACCTGTGATGGACCCTTTAATGAATAAGATTGATGAATACGAGAAGTTTCATGAGCCAGGGTTGGTGGTATGGGCCACTAAGCCTGAGCTGTCGGCCTATGCTGGGTAACGAGCCCCCCATAGTGACCTTGAGCTTCCTTAAACTAATTGGGGGTAAGGGGTGGTCATTAGTCGTTAACATTGTTTAATTGGTTGGATGCTAAACTACTTAATTAAAGGATGGAACTAATCATGCATTCACTGAACCCGACTTGGTGGGTCAGCCCTGCGGGCGCTACGGCGCTAGCTTGTGGTAGGGGGATGGGTGGCCATCACCTCCATTGGTTGGGTTTGTTGACATGTAGTTGTGGAATTACCCGTTTCATCGTGGACTCTGGTGACTAGTGGCTGGTGAGAAGAGTTGGAATAAGTCCCGTCTCATTTAGTTAGGGTCCCTTTGCCAGAGCATGCATGTCATACATTGCATTAATAAAGATCTTTTATTGGGTTGTTTTGATTTGATTAAATGATAATATCCTGCTTGCGTTTACTCTGTATTTACTCTGTGACATTATTATTATCATGACTGTCTTGGAGGGATATTCCCCACTACGATAGCGTTTAATGCTATCAAACCATATCTCAGATAATCCAGGTGAAGATCCAATAAGGGAATCAAATACTACGATGAGGTGTTCGAAGGTTCATGGCAGCAAATGGCGGACGATGAGGCTGAAATGACGTGAAGATGCTTCACGCAGTCTCTTTATTAAAGTAGATTTATTTTCCTTTGAACATGTAATAAGTCTCTCATGGAGATAATAAGTGGAATGTTCGGTTAAACATGTTTTATTACGTTGATTTAGAACTTAGAATAGAATATTTATGGAATAAGAACTTAAATTTCCATCATTATGCTATGTATGCCATGAATGTATGAAATTACAGGTAAGTGTGTGGAAACGTAACCCTAACACATATGAGTTAACACCCGGAATAGAATATTTATGGAATAAGAACTTAAATTTCCATCATTATGCTATGTATGCCATGAATGTATGAAATTACAGGTAAGTGTGTGGAAACGTAACCCTAACACACATGAGTTAACACCTGGAAGCTCGACCCATCGTGTTGTCCATGAGAGTCAAAATTTCGAGGCGTTACAGTATCGAACCTTGGGTCTCCTCTCACGAGTAGACCTCCTCACAACCGGTGTCTGCGGCTCTGCCTCATCATGCTCCTGTGCATGTTCATTCTATGGCATTGTAATACTTGTGTCCGGTAACTCTTCTAACTCTACAAATTCTTTCTCATCGGCCTTATTCTGTTTTTGCTGCGCATTGTCCTTATGTATCACTTTTTCATTGAAGACTACGTTCTTGCTTCTGATGATTTTTCGGTTCTCTGTGTCCCAAAATCGGTAGCCAAAATCATGCTGCCCGCATCCTATACACGTGCACTTCCTGTACTTCGCATCCAGCATATTTCTGTGCTCTACATCAATGTGAATATATGAAATGCAACCGAACACTCTGAGATGTGCAATGTTTACTTCTTTCCTAGTCTACGTTTTTTCTAGTAACCCGTCATCCAATGGTGCTGAGGGACTTCTATTTATGAAATATACGACAGTATTCACAGCATCTGCTAAAAAAGTCTTGGGTAACCTTGCATGTAACCTCATGCTCTTGGCGCACTCAAGGGTAGTCATGTTAATGCGCTCAGCCACACCGTTCTGCTGCATTGTCCCTGAAATCGTTTTCTGATGTTTGATTCCATTTGATGCATAATACTCCTCAAACCTTTTGTCACGGTATTCTCCCCCATTATCTGATCTGAGACATTTTACTATTTTACCTATCTCATTTTCTACTATTACTTTCCACTTCTTAAATACATCGAATACATCAGATTTGTGCTTTAAGAAATAAACCCACAGTTTTCTACTAGCATCATTAATAAAGGAAACAAAATAACGTGAGCCATCAAGAGATGATACTTGTGCCGGTCCCCACACATGGGTGTGTACAAGCTCCAACAAATACGTCTTTGAAGTGCATCTTGTTTTCTTGAAGCGTACCCTATTCTGCTTGCCATACACGCAGTCTCGCAGAATTTCAAGTCGATAGACTTTAGCCCTGGTAGCTTCCCTTTTGATAATAGCACTTTCATCCATTTCTCACTCATATGTTCCAACCTCTAATGCCATAACTACCTATTCACTTCAGTTGATGCGACTGCGAGTGAACTATATGATTCGGAAGTCACGTACAAAGTACTTCCTTCTTGCCTTGAGATATCACCAAGGCACCTTTTGTGACCTTCCAGGAGTCACTTGTAAATGTTGTCACATATCCAGTATTGGCCAACTGCCCTACTGAGATCAAGTTCCGTCTCAAACTTGGTACATGTTTGACATCCTTCAATTTCAAAACCATTCCGTTTTTCTGACTTATATGAACGTCTCCCTTGCCAACAATATTGCACGGCTCATCATTACCCAGGTAGACTCTTCCAAAGTTACCTGACACATAATCACACAGAACTTTTTTAGATGAAATGGCATGAAATGAAGCACCTGAGTCTATAACCCAAGACTCATTCTGCACATCAAGAAAGAAGATCAACACCTCTGTGTCACTCTCCTCAGATAGATTCACTGAATCCTTCCCACCTTGAAAGCTTCCTTCTTATTTCTGAAGTGCCCTACAATAAAGTTTCATGTGCCCCTTCTTCCTGCAATGCCAACACTCGTCCTTGTCTTTTGGTCCATTGGACTTCTTCCTCGACTTAGAACACCCGTGTTTATTGCCTCCCTTATTTAGCGATATTCATCTTCCTTCAACGTTTAAAGCATTCCCTGAATCCCCTGAAACTCCCAATGCCTTCCTTCTAGATTCTTCACTAAGAATTAAATTGGCCACACCATCAAATTTCAACTTCGTAGACCTTGAGGAATTACTCACGGCAATCACCAAACCATCCCAACTGTCTGACAAACTGGACAAGATCAATAATGCCCTGACCTCGTCATCAAAAGTGATGCCAACGGATTAGAATTGGCTCGTGACTGTATCGAACTCGTTTAGGTGTTCAGCCACGCTCCCACCATCTGACATCTTTATGTTGAATAGCCGTTTCATGCGATGAACCTTGTTGGACGCTGAGGGTTTCTCATACATCGTAGCTAGAGCTTGCATTAATTCTTTTGTGGTCTTTACCTTGGATATATTGAAGGCGACGCTCTTAGATAAAGAGAGTCGAATCATTCCTAAAGCCTTCCGATCCACTAAAGCCCATTAATCATCTGTCATCTTCTCTGGTTTCGTCTCTTTTCATTCTAGAGGAATATATAGGTCCTTCTGATGCAGATAATCCTCCATCTACATCTTCCAGAAGGCAAAGTTTGAACCATTAAACTTCTCAATTTGTATCTTCCCTTCTTCTGTCATCGCTCCCACTTGAACTAAACCAATAGCTTTGATACCAGTTGTTGCGTAGCACACCAACAACGCCGGTGAATCGAGATCCAATCTTCGGTCTCACCCACAAATGATAAACAGGAAGAAATAACAACTAGAAGAGAAATTTAAACAAACCAATAATCAACAAGACAAAATTTACATGGAAAAACCCTAACAAGGGTAAAAACCATGGGTGCAAACTTCCACTATAAAGAAAACTAAGTTACAAGTAATACACTTACCATCTCCAATGCTCCCATGCACAGAGATGGCCCTTTTTGCTAACCCCTTCTCACTTTCTCACCTTGGACGTATAGAAAACATAATTGCATACCCTAATCCCTAGTTACACCCCTTTTTATAAGAAAATACGAAAATAAAACCCAAAATAGGAAAGCCCGCGAAACAGGTCGTGGTCGGTCGGGTGCCCGGTCAGGCTTGGTCAGGTTCCCGACCAATGTAGAATATGTCCAGCGAGCTTCAGGAAAAAACACTCAAATATCGGGTGCCTGGTCAGGCTTTATCGCCCTGGGCACCGGGCGCCCGATCCATTGATCGCCGGGCGCCAGACCACTTCTTGGCAAACTGCTGTGATTGGCTCCACACCTCAACAATTCTCACTATACAAAAATGAATTTTTCTTCTTCTTTTCACCTATAATATTGAACTGAGCTTGTTTGTAAAGAAAATGAAAGACAATTAGACGAAAAAATTATAAAGATTCCACTTTTAAAAGATGAGTTCTTTTTTTTTTTCTTCAAAAGATTTTGCTTAAATGAGTTTTTTGTCAAGAAACAGATAAAAGAAAAGAAAGGAGAAAAAAATTCTACTTTTAAAAGATATGTTTTCTTTTTCATATAAAGATTATGCTCAAATAGGTCTGCTTGTAAAGAAACTGATATAAGGAGGAGAGAAAGATTAAAAACTCTACTTTTAAAAATATTAATTTTCTTCCTTTAACAGATTAAATTTAGATTGGTCTTTCGCTAAGAGCTAGACTTTGAGCTTACTGTTAAAAGGTTAAGTGGTGTTCAAATGAGATGGTTTCAAAGTCATTCATAACATTTGTTGAATTATCTTTTCAATGAGCCCAAGATCACCCGATCTAACCTATAATGAAAGAGTTATAAGCATTTTAGTGGGACGATGTGATGCATTGTTCAAGCTGTGATTGTTTTCTTGGGCTCACTTTTGAAAGGTCATCCTTAAAATTGTACACGAGTCGAACCGAATTGAGTTGGGCCCAGCTTAGCTTGGTTCGACTAGCGGACTACTTAGGCTCGAACTCGGCTTGGTAATTTGGTTGAGCTTTTAAGCCAAGTTCGAGCCAAGGAGAGAGAGGGTTGTTTAGACATTTGGGAGAGCAGTAGGGGCCGGGCGAATTGGCTGTTGGGGGGAGATGAAGAGATGAAGATGAGAGAGAGAGAGAGATAGAGAGAGAGAGAGAGAGAGAGAGAGAGAGAGAGAGAGAGAGAGAGATTTGATGAGGGTTTGCCAGACGGTCGGTGGTTGGGTGACTACCGATTTGGTGCTGGGCGTGGGTGGGCTGCGGGTAAAACTCAAAAGGGGGAGGGCAAGCGAATGAAATGAGGGTTGGGGGTGCTTGAAATATTATATACACACAACACACACACACACACACACACACACACACACACACACACACACACACACACACACACAAAATATAAAAAAATTATATATAAAATCAAAACGCGTCAATTCGAGCTTGGTTCGAACCAAGCCGATTTGAGCTCGAGTAAGCTCAAGCTTGGCTCAAATTTTTAACGAGCCCAAAAATTATTCTCGGTTTAGTTTGATCCACTTTTCAAATGGATCCAAATTGAGCTTTTTCGAGCCGAGCCGAGCGAACTTTTCAAGCCAACTTGGTTCGCGTACAGCTCTAGTCATCCTCACATGCTGGCTATAATATATTTTATGTGCAAACTCCTTACGAGTTACTAAAAAATTTGATGACTCAATGTTGTAATTCATAAGAAGAGGAATGGAATTATTATAAAACTATACTTCTTTGGCACAAGTGGCAAATTTTTCTATTAATCATCTATTCATATTCGTTGTCAACTATTTCGTGGTAGTGCCACCATAACATCACTTTTCAAAACATTATTTTCCTACATCAAAAAATGCTATTTGCCTTTTTCCGGATGAACATGCCTATGATAACCTTTTTCAATTTTCTATACACTTGTACCTCCTTTTGTCATTACTCTCTAGCAAACTCTCTAACAGAAACTCTCAGTGTAATAAAAACTCTTAGTGCTGAAAATATAAGTTTCTCTTCATATTTTCACCTATAATATTGAACTGAGCTTGTTTGGGAAGAAAATTAGATGAAAAACTTACAAAGATTCCACTTTTAAAAGATGAGTTCTTTTTTTTTCTTTAAGATTTTGCTCAAATGAGTCTTTTGTCAAGAAACAGATAAAAGAAAAGAAAAGAGAAAAAAACTCCACTTTTAAAAGATATGTTCTCCTATTTTCTATAAAGATTACGCTCAAATGGATCTACCTAGGAAGAGACTGATATAATGAGAAGAGAAATATGAAAATCTCTACTTTTAAAAGGTAGATTTTTCTTCTTCCTTTAAAAGATTAGGTTTAGATTGGTCTTTTGCTAAGAGTTAGACTTTGAGATTAATTTTGAAAGGTTAAACGGTGTCCAAATGAAATGTCTTCAAAGTCATTCCTAATGTGTGTCGAATTATCTTTCAAATGAGCCCAAGATCACCCCCATCCAACTTATAATGAGAGAGTTATGAGCATTTTAGTAGGACAATGTGATGCATTGTTCAAACCGTGATCGTTTTGTTGGGTCCAATTTTGAAAGGTCATCCACACATGCTGGCTACAATCTATTCCATGTGCACACTCCTAAGGAGTTACCCAAAAATTTGTTGAGGAGATGTTGTAATGCATGAGAAAAAAATGAAATTATTATAAAACTATACTTCTTTGGCACAACGTGGCATATTTTTCTATCAATCATCCACTCATATTCACCATTTAGAAGGAGTGATTTGGTACAAGTTAAATGCTCTAAAGGGCTAAGGGAATGCCTAAAAGGACGGGTAAAGGTAATAAGAAAAAGGCTTGATGACCCATGGTCTAGTTGAAGTTATGACCCTTGATAGAGTGGAATGGTGAAAAAGAATTCATGTAGTTGGCACTAATTAGTCCAGATAAGGTTTTAGATGATGATGAATCATCCATCCACATGTTGGGAATGGATGCGGATTACGTTCGACCCCTAGTTAGACCTTTAAGCGTCCAACCAGATCTGTGTGTGAGGCCATCATAATGTATTTGTTTATCCAAGCCGTCCATCCCTTTTCTAATATCATGTTAAGGCATGGGCTCAAAATTGAGGCAAATCCAGCGCTGTAGTGGACCACACCAGAGATGACTATTGCATTCAATGCACCTGTCATTTAATGCTCTGGTCATTTAATGCACATTTAATGCAACCCAAGCTTACTATTTGGTGTGGTCCATTACACCGTTGGATCTACCTTAACTTTGGGCCCATACCTTAACATGATCTAAGAAAAGGGATGGAGGACTTGGATAAACAGATACATTACAGTGGCCCCCACACAGGTATGGTCGGACGCTTAAAGGTCCGACCAGGGGTCAGACGCAATCCGCCTCTGTTGGGAACTAGCATGGACACATGTTTAGAAAAATAAACATATTAGCCATCTTATCATTCCCCTCAATTTCAGTGATGGCCATGTTTATATTGAGGTTTTTGGAAGCTTAGATCATGTGATTTATGTTTCATTTGTATGTTTTGGGTCTATCATTCTCTTGGAAGAATTTACTGTGTGTGATTAAAGTGTGCCAATGAGATCATAGGCGCCACCATGTGCAATGATCCGTCATTGCACATGGTATTGTCTCTAGAGATGGATTGTGTTTCATTTCTTCTATTAGCCTTTTGGTCTTGATCTGGAATTGGAAGTTGGAACTGCAGTAACTTCATTGTAGCTGCTTGACATGAGGCTCACTCTTAGCAATTGCATGCTCTCCACTCTGTATGCCTTGACAACCCTATTTGAGAAGGAGATATGAAAAATGACATAACCAAAATGCCCTTCTTACTTTACCCATGACTGACGGCCCCATATTTCTATTTTATGTGTTACATCTTTTCTGTTATAGAATGTACTCATGCCCTTGTGTGTATCCAAGCGACAGTGCTGATAATAGCATATATTGTATCTTGCTAAGTTCCAATTTGATAACTTCTCATCATCTCATTTTATGCTTATGAGTTTTCTTGCCCTGTTCGGAAACTAGAATTATCAATTTATGTAGTTGCGGTAGAATAGGTAAAAAAGACCTCGATTAGATATATATTGCATCAACGAGCTGGAGGAGGGGATGCTGGAAACCGGGAAGAGTACGTCAATGAGCTCATCAGAAGAATGAACTAACCCTTATGTGCAAAAATTTCCTTCATTCCAGTTTAATTTCCTCTACTGATAATAGAAAATACTAGGACTCAATTTTCCTCCACGTTGCAGCGGGGCGCATTACAAGAAAAATGCACTTTACCGGCAGCCATAAGCGCCGGTGAAATGTTTCCTGGCGCTTTGACAAGTGCCGATAAAAGTGCCGTCGGGAAATGATTTCCCGGCGGCAACCACACTTTCCTGGCGTATTTGCTAAGCGCCATGAATGAGTAGGCTTTGCTGGCGCCAGTTTGTGCTTGTGCTGGCACTTCTGCTGGCCACCGGGAAAAACTTTAAAGCGCAGGTAAAGTCTACTGAAGCGCCGGTAATAGTCTACAAAAAGTGTCTGTTAAAGGTTTTAGAAGCACCAGTAAAAAACGTGCAACAATCGGGTTAGAACTTGTACTTTAAAAAAAAAAAAAACCTAATGGATGTTACAATACAGCTAATAATGAATATTAAAGAAAAATTGTATTGCTTTACAATAAAAAAAATATATACAATAAAAATTGAATATTGTCCGAATATATAAAAATTCTCGATGTCCACTCCCAGCTTGGCCCCACTTCATGCATGTGCTTGTCTAGGAACACGGATGGCACCGTTCAGCTAATCGTCTTTGCGATCCATATCTCCGCAATCCACTGTTGGGATGCATCCAAACGCTCCCTTAGCATGACAGAAGCACCAGAAAATTTTAGCCCATACAATTCAATGATTATGATATTCATTAGTATCCATGCTAGAAAGAGGCTGCTGTGATAATAGAGATAGGACAATTTAATATCAAAATAGGCGGCTTGAATAGATCTAATGTAAATATATGGGTAAAGCTAAAGACATTTGAGCACCCAATCATGCAATAGTGGGAGAACAGAAAAGAGACCTAGGAGCAATTAATGTCAACTAAAACCAACTCAGAAACATGTGTTCGGCTGCTCCAAATTGTGCATGTACCATTGCGGTGCATGTGCATGTAATGTTGCTGCTGCAATTAATGACAACAGAAGAAGGAAAAAAAACAAAACAAAACAAAAGAAAAACATCCAGATTTTAAAGGCCAGACAGAATAACTTAGAATCATCTGTCATAAAAAGAAAAACGAAAGAATACTATGATGGCAGTTTCATCGTGTGGCCTCACCAGTCCAGTGATGAAAGGACATAACATGAAGAGAATAGAAAATGTACGGAAAGTTCACATAGAGAAGACTACTAATACAATCAGTAGATGTTCAAGACAGAATCAAGCACAAAAAACAAACAAAGTAATAGGTTAAGAAAATAAAAAATAAAAAACTATGACTATTACATGATTCTGAAAGAGACTGTTTGATCACAAATGCACACAATGAAAACAAAAACTGACCTCACTCAACCCTTGGGCTGCTCCAGAATGTTCAACGTTGTTATTATTGGAATTCATGTATCTGACAGTCATGGTTCAAATCTTTATTTCATGGTTCTCCTCACAATGGTTCTATCTTAAGATTTCTTTACAAGCAGAATTTGGAGAATGATCACCATGAGAATGAAGAGCTTAACTGGAAAGTTGTAGGTTCAAGTACTTAATTATTCTCTATTATTATCTAATTGTTTATCTATGTCCAGTTTTACCTTTTTATGTTCGCAGCCTAAGGAAGAGCGATTTCTATTGGTGCCAATTCAGACTTGGGCTAAAAGATGCTACATAGTAAATGAAATACAAAAAACAAAAGAAAAATGAAAAAGAAAAAGACTAGCACTAAGGTGTGATCAGGTTGCACTGAGGATGTGACTAGGTTGCAGATCTTCGTTTCTGCGTTGGGAAATCGAGAGCGAGGGGGGGGGGGGGGGGGGGGGGGGGGGTGGGGGGGCTTTTTTAAAAAGAGGGAAATGAAATCATTTTTTTAATTGACCTTTTTTTGCTGGCGGTCCGTTTTTACGTTCTTGGCGACCATAGGATAGTGCCCATGATTCATATCTAATCCTGCGGTTTATGTTGGTCGACGGAACAAATGCGCCGGCAATTTGCATATTTCAATTCGAAGCCGGAACACATACTTGTGCAAAAGCCTACCGTGCACTCAATTTAAAGCCGCTCATCTTCACTCTCGGGGCGGTGGACCTTGTGAGTGCATTCGCTTCACCATTCCTACTCAAAACCACTCTACAATCACCCATATTAGCTACATGCAACTCCTAATCCTACAAAAACACAGTGGTTGTGCAAACTCCACTACTCACGCCCTGTTAACAAAACCTAATCAATGTAAATAGCATTAATCTTTCAATAACCAGCAAGTAAATCTATCCATCTTAACGATGTCCCTTGAATTATGCTAGGGAGTGTCAGCTTGATCCAAAACTTCCATGGCCCCAAGAAGTTTTTAATGATGGGCACTCAATCCCCACTGTTTCGTGTGGTCCACAAACAATGCCTTTGTGACATTACTCTATTCATTGGATTTGCAAACTGGTAGAAAGGGTAGGAGCCAAAAACTAGGCAGATCCAAAGCTTGGGTGGGCAACCCACGCACACAACAATGGCCGGTTGTACTTTAAATGGTTTGCATTCAATCCTATGTCTCCTGTGATGTGGCCCACCTAAGTTTTGGATCTGACTAATTTTTTGCCCTTAACGTCCTTCCATGAGCACTCACTAAAGGATAAATGGAGTGGATGTCACATGAACATTACCATTGGCCCCACCAAACTTGCCTGTACAAATGGTTTTCCTCTCATTCCACCAATGCCTGTGGTCAACTCCACCAAAAAGTGTCATGCACTGCTGCATGTTGCACAAGGTAAATGCTATAAAATGGTGATTACTCTAACAATAATAAAAGACTTCATGACTAATGGTCTAATTGAAGTTATAGCCTTTAACAGAGAGTGGAACAACTTTAAAAAAAAAAAAAAAAAAAAAAAAAAAAAAACAGAGAGTGGAACAACAAAATAGGATTTATGTAGCCGAACCCAATTACTTAGCATAGCTCCTTCCCCCACCCTCCATTCTTCTAATCTACCCAATCTTATTTATAAAACTTGCATGAAATAGAGTGCCAACATCAACAGCCACATCTTCAGAGATGGGAATGAATGTGAATACACAGAATTGCAGGAAAGCTTGAACAAACCTGATCAATGCCTCCGGTAGTCTTAACTGTAGTTCGATAAGCAACTCTACTTCCAGGAGTTGTATCACCTCTACGAAGAGTTACATATGAATCCACAAGCAGTTTTCTAGCTTCTGAGCTTAGCTACATGAATCAGATATCTGTTAGCAGGTAGATGGAAAAACATAATCAAGCTTGTCTCAGGAAAACAAAGCTTATTTGAAGGGAAACGAAACGAACCTTGGGTTTCAGAGTCTTAGCATATGCAAAGGTTGCAACAAGATGTAGCAGTTCTGTTAACCAGTAGTTGCAGCAAGTTGCAGGGCTGCAGAAATAGGGAAATGAGTGAGGAAGACAAGAAAAGTCAATGCACAAGAACTTGCTCCGATATCAAATAATGTGAATCCAAAGGAGAGCTCTCTCCTCCAGCATTAAAGTGAGAGAGAGGGAGACGAACCTCCAATATAAGAGTGGAGTGAGAGAGATGATGGTCGTTTGGGAGAGATGAGGAAACGGCGCAGGAAACCTCATTACCGAATAGATAGATTAGTTATATTGCGAAGCCCTTCCCTATTATATGTGCAAGCAACAACCAGGAAACCAAATGAGTTCCCTAGCAGTCTTCTTTCCCACTCTAGGTAACATCCACTTGCTTCCCCTACAGTTCAAACTGTGCCCATTCAAGTTCACAATAAACACTCCAATGATGAACGACTAAAATCATCTGATCAGGGAGATTTTGGATCTTGGGTCATCCAATCTATGACATGACAAATAGTTTTAACTACCAAAACATTCCTTGTTCAGCCATTTTATCAAACAGTAAGCATGCATGAAATACAGGAGGTATTGCACAATGGGGTTTTTAGTTTTATGGCCATAATGGACTTCATGGCCATAAAGACTTCGGAAAACATCTTAAAAACCTCTTCCAATTCCACCCCACGAAACCTCTGCTCGTCCTTCTTGAGAATTTCAAAACCCCTTTGAAAAAACCCACCTCGCATGGCAAAACCAGGCCCCCGGACGTATGGAATCCAAACACCTCTTCCACTTTCTTCAGCACGTTTGGAATCCGAACTTCAGAGCCAATCAGATCTAACTCTAAACACCTATAAAAAAAAATCTGAAAACGAAACTTCCCTCAAAATGTAATTTCTGCAGGAAACCCTCCACCAAATACTTCGACTCCAACTAGATCTGCTCCAAGCCGCATCCAAAACCCTAAAAACCAGAGAAGGGGGAGAGGCTAAAGGAAACTCAAACTAGATCTTTCCAAGCCGTATATAGAGAGGGAAAGGGAATGGGGGCGGAGGGCGCTGGCCGTAGACAGAGAGGGAAAGGGAATGGGGGTGGAGGGCGCCGGCCGTAGATAGAGAGGGAAAGGGAATGGGGGCGGAGGGGCGCTGGAAGAGAGAGAGAGAGAGAGAGAGAGAGAGAGAGAGAGAATGGTTGAATAAAAGGGGGCTAGGGTTTCAATCATTTGAAGCATACGATTCCCCCAAACGGCCGAGGCACTTATGAGGGCGCTCGATCCCTGGCGACCACGTGTAGCGCCATTGATCCCTATATACGCTGGCGCTCCGTATTGGCCGCCGGAAAACATATGCCGGTAATGCGGCCTTTTCTTGTAGTGGCGGTATTTTGCAGAGCATGAAGTAGTTTGCAATTTTGTCGCTTTGGATTTGGATTTGGAATTATGTTGTTTCATGATTAGTGTATCTTTATTTCTTTTTCTTCTTCTTCTTCTTCTTCTTCTTCTTCCTTTTTTTTTTTTTTTTTTTTTTTTTTTTTTTTTTTTTAAAGATTCACCAATTACGAAAAAAAAGAAGAAAAAGAGATAGATATATATTGCATCTGATAGTACATTTACAAGGTGATACGTACTGCAGGAACATGATTGCATTAGTAACTGCAGAACTATTTCTGATTTGATTGTGAACTGTTTCTGTATTTTCTATGGTGGTGGTCACGAGTAGGATGTAATTTAATCTTTCTTAATTGTCATCAAGGGAAAAATAATGGTGGTTACAGATTGTTTATCCTATAAAATGGATCTTCTACTGCTAAGAAATTTCTTTTCTTCTCTTTCTAAATCCACTTTTATATCATGTTAATTTATTTTTATTTTTCTTCTACAGGTTTCCAACAACTGAGCCATTGTCATTTGAGCTTAATGGCCAGTGCAGTAACAGATGGCCGGCGCACACTCTTATGAATCGACTGTTGATGTTAGGAGACGAGGAAAAATGATTGCTTGGCATTCATTTTCCCGAGCACATTTATCTTCTAACGTCAACAGTTAATTGATAAGAGATGGCCAATTATCTTTTGTTGTGGCCATGCTCAAATGCTAATGGCTTTTTTTTTATATGCTCTTGTGGCCATGCTCAAACGCTGATGACTTTGTTTTTTTAATATGAGAAAGAAACGCCGACGGTCATGAACCGTCGGGATTTCTGAAGGTCGGCCGACGGTTGTAGCCGTCAGAAACGGCGATGCCCCTTTTCCCTACGGTCCGTTTGACGGCCAAAAGCCGTCGGGAAAAGTCATTTTTTTTTTGTGGTAGTGTGATCATGAAGCAATGGTTGAAAAAAATATTTAATGGTCAAAATGATAATAGATAGAATTGTTTGAAGGTTTAAATTTGGAAAATATAACCCATCCTTGGTTGTGCGAAAAAGATAAATTGACATGATTGATAGTTCAACGTGGCAAGTGCATTGCGCATCACACAATTCCTTGCCTTGCAATTAGTTTTGTTGGTAGAATACTTTGAATATTCAAAGGACATGAGAAGACATTTTGGATAAAGTCTGGTGTATGTTAGGAACTGGAAAATGTGATTGATATATGATGTATGGCTTATATATCACAAAAAGAGCCTACAAACATCTTAGATTTTACAGAAAACTAAGTATTTTTGTTTTTAAAATTTTTAAAGTATCTTACTCAATCCTCTTCTCCTCTTTTGCATGTTGTCGGCACAAAACATAGTAGTAGGTGGGTTTGGGGAATCTCAGAAAGGGTTGAGAGGTGTTTTTGTAGCTACATGATAGGTGGGTCTCCTCCTTTTGATGGGGGCCCGCCCGAAACCTTTGTATTCTACTAGGATCTTTAATGAAATTTGGGCTTTTAAAAAAAAAAATAACATAGTAGTAGGGAGACCGAGCAACGAAGGCTTCATGGGGCCATTGCATGATATACATACAACACATCTTTAGTGCCAGCTAATGTTAGAATGTTAGCCTAAAAACAAAGCAGATCTAAAGCTCAAGTAAACCACAACACAGGAAAATTTGGAGAGGGGTCACCCAACATTGAAACCATGAACACTTTCTTAATTTTTCTTGCTGTGTACTCAACGCATTTCCTATAATCTCTTGTTTTTCCTCCTCCTTTCTATAATGTCACCCGCATTTTCTCTCTCCCATTTTATCCTCTTTGCCAATGCCACTTCCCTTAGTCCTAAATTAAGGAAATGATACTCTCAAATATGAGTGCATTTGTGAAGGCAACTCTCAAATAGGAGGGCATTTTGTGATACCCTCGTGTGCCATAGATTCTTTTTCTTATTCCTTCCTTTATTGTTGTCACATGTACTTAGTAACTGAATACTAACTAAATTTCTAGTCTCATCCACCTTAGAATAACTCTTGGCCCAAAGTTTTGACTCCTCTCTCATTCCTCTGCATGCGCACACGCAAAATTGCAGAGCTCTCTAATTACTTGCTGTGTGGCAAATATTGCAAAAAAAAAAAAAAAAAAAAAAAAAAAATTGAAAATAAAATATTGTATTACAAAAATACACTAATGGTATTATAACGAAAAATAAAAACCTTAAAATTTTTGTTATAAAAAATAATTTTAAAAAGTGAAAATGTCCAATACTATTAATCTAACAAATAATGTTCCCAGACTCAGAGGTTAGAATTGTCAACCAATCAGGTTCTCAAAGTGTGACTTAGATTGTTGCTTCCACCAATTAGTTCGCTTAATCCATATTCAAGTACTTCATGTGCACAACTCCCAAGTGGCTGTGCTAAGAGCCATACTGTGCGAGAGCACCAATAACTCCCCGAAGTGTCTGTTAGCGTGACAAATATTGTGAGATTTTTAAATTGTTGTGATATTTTCTCCAAAATTTTATTGAAATTGTCAAGAGAATATTGGAAGGTTTTTAAACTATCTTTAATTTTTAATTTTTCAAGATTTTACCATGAAGATAGCGCGATTTTTATGAAATAAATATCTAACTGAATCTTAAACTTTTTATAGTTAATTTTTAATTTATAATAGTTATTTTTAATATTTTATTTTCAGTGTAGTTTTTTCAATATTTTTGCCAATAATGAAATATGAAAATCTACTGAGAAATTGCTGAGAAAGAGATTTGTCGCCATGGTGACTAGGCTGGTCTAATTCTCCACTTCTGTCCCCAGTGTCATGATCCTGGGCATTTATCTATTGCATCAATCTCTCTGTTTTTTTTTTTTGTTTTTTTTTACACACACACATAACACTGGATACTCAAACCCATGACTATCGTGTTAAAACCTTGTGAGTTTACCACTGAGCCATGAGTAAGTGACAATCTCAAAGCAAAAAATCCTATGAATATATAATAAATTGTTCCATCTATTCAATGCGAGTACCAAATTCACTTTTGTGTGGACAGAGATTTCCAATAAGTAAGATCCTTCCCATAACCCATTGAGGCATAACCCCACAAATGAAACTGTTAAATAAATTTCCGTCGGGCTTGCAAAGCTGACCTCTTGCACACATTTAGGCGCTCACTCAATGAGCCACGATCAACGAATTATCCATCAGACTCAATAGTTGGTATATTGCACACACTTGGATACTCATTCAACACGTCTACAATCGATGGAGTATACAGTATATTGCACGGACTTAAGCACTTAAATACAGAATATTACATACATTTTAGTGCTCACCCAAAATTTACAAAGACTACTGTACAAACTTGGGTGCTCATCCAAATATAATTTGAGTTTATTGTACACACATGGGCACTCATCCAAAGGTAACCACTGCGTCTATTGCACATTAGGGTGCTCACTCAAAGTTAAGAAGTGGAGTTCTTAATCATTCAATGCATTAATCAAACATATCATTTCCCAAAGCCTTTAAAATAACCAAGCCTCATCTTTCTAGCCTTTCCAGGGCAACAAAACAAAATCAAAATCTTAAATAAGCATAGATTTCCAAATATGTAATGTATATAACATAAATCACCAAAATCATCGTTAAGTTATAACCTTTGAAGAATAATTTCAAAATCTCAATATAATTACTCGAATTAAAGAAATTAGAATTTACAAAATCTGAAATTCTATCCATGCATCGACAAATGTCACAAGTAATCAAGATAAACAAAGGATAGAATCAACTTTTTCGAACAGTCTTATTTGTAATAGGAATTGAGTAGGAAAATAATATTTAAAATTTATGAATACACATGAGAAATGGTATGCGACAACTCACTTATTATTGTCCAACTTGTACTAGATCTAAACGGGGCCGAGTCAGCTTGACTCGGACGTGACTCGTTTCTAATCCAGCTTTCTTCTCAACTTACTGGATTCACAACCCTTCAATGATGAATTCTCAAGCTGCTGGATCGGAAACAGAAATGGGCCCGACTCGGCCCTAGAACTCATTGGAGTCTACTAAGTTAACTCAATAATGACTCGCCCTTCTCTCTTCTCTCTCCTTATATCTTTCTCTCTCTCAATCTCTCTCGTTCCTGTCGATTATTTCCTACTATGGGAAGGGATTATATAGATCTTTAGTTTTTCTTTTTTTTAGAGTTTCCAAAATACTCTTATGCATTGAGTTGGCAAGGTGTAAAATTGCATAGGTTTGATGCAGCTTTGAAACCGTTATGTATAAGAGAGTTTGGTCGTTAACTTGTTTCAATCGTTGGATATGATGTCTATTTTTTTCTTTTTTTTCTTTGTAGGGATTGGATATTGATCTTGTGGCCCTCTTGATGAATGTCTCAGATTCGAGATTAAATGCCCCTGCAAGAACATGTGGTGATGGGTTCTTTCGATGAAGAAACTCGAGCTTCAATAGTGTATTCACACCCACTATGTATTTCTTGATTCTACTTCACTGTTTTGGTCACTCTCATAATGCTTCTAAAACGTTAAAATTAAAGGTCTGGTCGTATGTATATGGTGGGTTCACAAGGAACATTTTTCACTCACTACGCATGCCACCCCGAAAAATGGTGAGATGTTCGGGGATCGGTTGGCGTTCAAGGTTTGAACTCCACATAACATTTTTTGATGCAAATACTGATTGATAATACTAATTTTGGACGGTCCAGATTGAATGATCATAAGCTTCCGTTGCAACAGCATTACTGCCGCAGCTGAAGAAGACGGGGCTCTGGGATTGGTTTCTTGGACATGTCTTGCGGGAAAGGATGGATCTTGGGGGGTCCTATAGTTTGAATGATCGAGATTAGAGATCAGAAGCTTGCTATAACAGTGGTTTCGCATCGTGCAAATGGAAAATAAGAAGCAACATTGTTGTAGGGTTAGTCATCGGGGTTTTGGACAGTGAAGACCTTTCAAAATGGATGGTTGTGAGGTGTCTGGGGCTCTCTCTGCCGGATTCGTAATTGAATCCTTATTCAGACAGGAGATGAAATCATTAATCTCCCATTTTGAGCGCCATTCGCGTGCTAGGATTTTCAATTATCTCAGCTTGCACACATGTACATATACAGTGCATGAAGGATTTGTATCACATGCATGTGGATACAATTGGTGTTAGGTAGCACAATTATTAAAGGTCATGGCGCCCCTTAATGGCCCACCGTTCGAGTTGTTTTGAATGTCGAAAGTTGATTTCGATCCATTGTTTCTAAATCAAATTATTATAAATGGTTGATTTCAAGGTTAATGGTTAAATCACCTTCAAAATTTCAAATCGAAGGGTCCAAAAGTCTTTCGGATGTCGAGGGTATAGATGTATGGTCATTCTTCCAAATCTATGGTTAGATCAAGGTTTATATGGTGTTTGGATGTACATGCGATTTACCGTATCTTTTCCAATTTTAGAAACTGTAGGATTCGTAGGGTTCTCCCTCGCAGATTTGCGGACTCTCTGAAAATAGGTCCATATGTGTCCTGTTATGATAGGATAATCGATAGAGTCGTTGGGGATCATTTTTGGATTGTATTGATAATGTTATTTTAATTTTCTTGTAGATCATCCAGTGGAAATGATTTGAAATATGAGGGATGGTGGATCTTGTGAGCCAGGTCTCAAAATTGATTATGTACAACTCAATTGGACTAAGCGTTATGTGAAATTTCACCATAATCAGGTTTGTAGAAAATAGGTATTCTGAGGTTTAATGTTAAGCATGAAGATATACACTGTGGAAAACTTAAGACGATCAATGGTACGTATACAACCATTGTGATTACATTTTCGTAGTGTAAAACACTCCCAAATATGTTAGGATTTTGATGTGGAGTTTAAGTTTATTGGTGATCAGGTATTAATAGCTTAAATTGTGTCCTTTGTCTATTTCATGATAATGTGATGATCCATCTTAAAAATCAAAGGTTGGATAGCTTAATCTAGTCATATGGAATCATCTCGACGGTTGGATCAATGAATAATAGAATGTATTATAGCATAAAGCCTGAGATGTGTGTGTGTGTGTGTGTGTGTGTGTGTGTGTGTGTGTGTGTGTAAATATAAGAAGTGAGAAATGTTGAGAAAAAATCGACTCGCAGTAGAAGAAGTGAGAAATCCAACAAGATAATCAAGCGATGGCAATGACTAAGCAACAATCAACATAAGCAAGAAGACAATCCGATTTTACATGAAATCGAAGTTACAAGAGATTACAGAAGAACACTCATCCGGATTAAGCCACCCCAAGAGAAACCCCAAGCTAACAAAGTTAATTCTCACATGAGAAGGATAAACATAGTCATTTCCCTCACCTAGAGAACTCCAAGCTTTCCCTTAACTCTTTCTCTTGTCCTAAAACTCTCTTAATCCTTTTAGGATACCCGATTTCTTTGGCAATTTCTCTAATCCTACATTACACCCCTTAAATAGGCAACAAACCGGAATTAGAAACATCTTAAGCAAAATCATGCAAACCTATTGCACAACCGACTTACGGTCGGTCGCCCGAACCAACCTTTGGTCGCTCGACGCCGCGGGTTCAATCGTTTAAACCCCTAAAACACATCTAGAGAGTTCTCTATGCAAAATCTGCCATGGTCGGTCGCTCGACCATCCGTTTGATCGCCCTATGGCCCTATCTAGCATAGATTATAGTTTCCTGATTTTAACAGTCTCCACCGTGACAATAAACGTCATGTTGAACCTCGCCATACTCGATCATCATCATCCTTCATCTCTACTTCATCTTTATCATAGCTCAATCACTTCTTGTGCCTCCACCGACTATATTCCTGAACCTTCATATCCACTTTCTCTTCTCATGTGGCCCTCATGAACTTACCACATATGAGCAATCGTGAATTCTGTTGTCGATCCCGCAATTCCACTGTGAGAAGTGCTCCCAATCAACTTGTATAGATTGTCATACCGCCATGCCTTCATGATCATGAGTGCCCCCTTTTTTACTTTAAAGTACTGATCGCAGCCAATAAATCTACACCTTATAGCCTCGAGTGCACCAAGAGAGATCAAATTCTTTTTTAGCTTAAGGACGTGCCTCACATTTTTCAGGACTTGTTTGATCCTATCAAACATCCTAATACGCACCAAACCAATACCCACCACCTTGCGAGCGTAGCCATCACCTACAAACACTGATCTACCATCATACTTATTGTATGTCATGAATGAACTCCTATCAGGACATACGTGACACGATGTACCTAAATCCAAGAGTCACTCTTCACCGAAAGATCCCTTACCGGATATAGTTAATACATCACAAATATCGTACTCATCCTCTGTGGATTTCATGTTATTATCCTCCCTAGAAGATTCTTCAGACTTTACTTGCCTTGGTTTAAGATTCTGACAATCCATCTTCATGTGCATTTTTTCTCATAATTCCAACACCTCACCTTGCTCTTCCCCTTACGCTTGGATTAACATCTCGATGATGAAAATTTCCCACCTTGCTCAGAATTTTTTTCCCTCACAATTAGTGCCTCGTCAAAGGATGACCCCACGTTACCACTCTTCCTTCTAATCGCCTTTGCCTAGAGGGCTGAGATAACGGTCTCAACACTAATGGTCTTCTTGCCCGCGCACAAAGAGTCCTTGAACGACTCATATGATTCAGGAAGTGAGTTCAACAAAATGCATGCATGTTATTCATCTTTCATCATATAGTTCATCTAGATCCAACAACTTGCAAACGACCCTATTGAACGTGCTAATATGGCTCTCAACACTAGTCCCCTCCGCCATCTTTAAATTGAACAACTTCATCATCAGATACAAACAATTCTCAAGAGACTTCTTTACGTAGATGTTCTCCAACTTCGCCCACGTATCAATTGCGGTCTTCTCCCTCATGACGTTGTACAAGACCTCATTCGTTAAACGTAACTGAATTGAGACATTGACTTTTCTATCCAGCTTCTTCCACTATTCTTCTTTCATAGTCTATGATCACTTTCTAATGAGAGCTTCTTCAATTCTTTGCTGAATTAAAATGCCTTCCATCTTCGCCTTCTATAGTTCGAAGTTATTTTTTTTGAAATACTTCTCTATGTCGAATCTCATGCTTGACGCCATTGAAACCTCGTCTCAGATTTCGATCTATCTCCCAACGTTTGCTTTAATACCACTTGTTGGGAAAAAATTGGCCCACGGCAAAAGAAGCGAGAAATCATACCAGATAATCACACAATATGGTAACGATCAAGCAAGAATCAACACACACAAGAAAGTAGTTCAATTTTATGTGGAAAAACCCCTCACGGGTAAAAAAAACACAGCACAAAGCAAATCCACTATGAAATCGAAGTTACAAGAGATTACAAAAGAACACTTATCAGGATCAAGCCACCTCGAGAAAAACCCGAAGCAAACAAAGCTAATTCTCACATGAGAAGGACAAATACAGTCATTTCCCTCACCCAGAGAACTCTAAGCTTTCCCTTAACTCTTTCTCTCACCTTAGAACTCTCTCAATCCCTCTAGGATACCCAGCCTCTTTGAAAATTTCTCTAATCTCGCATTATACCCCTTAAATAGGTAACGAACCAGAATTAGAAACATCTTACGCAAAACATACCACGCAAACATATCGCAAAACTGACTTACGGTCGGTTGCTCGACGCCAAGGGTTCGGTCACCCGAACCCCTTTATAAACGTCTAGAGAGTTCTCCATGCAAAATTCGCCATGGTCGGTTGCCCGACCATCCGTTCATTTGCTCGATGGCGCTGTCCAACATAGATTAGAGTCACATGATTCCAAAAATAAATCTCCACATCTAAATTCAATTATTTGTGTTAATAGCTAAAATACAAGCTAGTATACACGCATGGATGCACACTTGTTGTGCAAAGAGTTTTGGATTATTACATATCCGAAACAGGTGGACCACATGATAGGAAACAATGGTGATTGACTGCCCACCATTAAAAACTTCCTAGGGCCCACTATAATGTTTATTTACCATGTAACCTATTGCTTAGGTCACACAAACCTTGACGAAGGGAACAAACACATATAGAACTTGATTCAAAGCTTTTATAGCCCCTAAGAAGTATTTAATGGCGGGCATTCAATCACAGCTGTTTCTCATGGTGTTGTCCAACTGAAACTTTTATCTACCTCTTTTTTGGGTTCATGTCCTAAAATGAGCTGGCAAAATGGGTGGACAGTGTGGATAAAACACATACATTATCGTGAACCCTAAAAGCTTTTCTAGCAGCACATAGTTCTTGATGTGCACTACACTAAGCAATCATAATCAGAGTTGGTAGTCGTGGGACCGGGCTACTTAGTGAGGCTTTGCAGCTTGGCCTGTTTTGTTTAATAATGCGGATTGCTCGAAGAGAAGTTAGATAGGGACTCCTTGATGTTTCTGAGAAATCCACTCCGTTCAACCGTTTTCCTAAACCATGTTATGGCAGAGGCCCAAATAATGAGGCAGATCCAAAACTCAAGTGGATCACACAACAGGAAACACAGTGAAGATTAAATGTCTACCGTTGAAACATTTGTGAGGCTACAAAAGTAAAAATTGTATAAATATCTTTGTTCTTTTGGTTCATCAGTAGGAATGACCCTATGAAGTGTGGATGCCATATAAACAGCACCGTGGACCCAAGGAGGTAATAATATTAGCCATTTCCCTAGCCATTTTTCTTGCCATGCAACCCACTTGAGTTCTAGGAATTGGGATACTATGTGAGCTGCCAGACAGGAAACCTCTGTTTGGAACTTTTTTATTGGTCCATGTCATCATATAGGTCTGCAACCATGTCACATCCTCAATGAAACCTGATCACACTAACGTCATACAGTAAGATGTGGACTAATGAAAAGGCTCCAAACAAGTTTTCCAGTTTGAGAGCCAGCAGAGGATCCAAAAAATGAATGGATGAGGTGAATTTCTCACAAACATTACAGTGGACCCCATCTTGTTTCCTTTCTGTAGCAGTTGGCAATTCACGTCCTTTGTACAGGACACAGGATTGGTTGGTGACCCAACACCAGCCAGGTAGCTGGTGGAAAAGCAGATGGACCTCAACATGAGGTATGTGTCTTATCCATGTTTTCAGCTCATTTTACGGCATGAGTAAAAGAATGAGGCACATCGAAATTTCAAGTGAACCACAACATCGGGGAAAAGTGGTAATTGGGCACTTACTATTGAAAACTTCTTAAGGCCACATATGAAGATGACGTTTGTCTTCCCTTCATCCAGAGTTCCTTGATTTTATGAACAGGTTGGATGGTACATAAACATTGTGGTGTGTCCTTAAGAAGTTTTTAATGTTAAGCATTTAATCCCCACTAGTTTCCTCTAGTGTGGTCCACTTGAGCTTCAGATCTGCCTCATTGTTTGAGCCATGATCTGAAATGAGCAGATAAAACAGATGGAGGGCCTGGATAAAACAGATACATCGTGGTGGGGCTAGAGAGCTGTTTCCTATAGCATGGTCCACTTGAGCTTCAAATTTGCCTCATTCTTTGGCCTGACCCGAAAGGAGCTGATAAAACAGATAGAGGGCCTGGATAAAGCACATACATCATGGTGGGGCCAGAGAGCTGTTTCCGCGTGGTCCACTTGAGCTTCAGATCTGCCTCATTCTTTGGTCCATGACCTGAAATGCGCTGATAAAACATATGGAGGGCCTGGATAAACACATACATCATGGTGGGGCCAAAGAGCTGTTTCCTATAGTGTGGTCCACTTGAGCTTCAGATGATCTGCCTCATTCTTTGGCCTATGACCTGAAATGAGCTGATAAAACAGATGGAGGGCGTGAATAAAATGGGAGCGGATTAGGTGAGACCTCAGATCCACTAAGGTGGGTGGGACCCCTGACTATGGGGCCACTGTGATGCATGTGACTACATCCATGCCGTCCATCTGTATTGAAAGTTCATTTTTGGGCATGATAAAAAAAATGAAGCAGTTCCAAATCCCAGATGGGCTATAGTAAAGGAAACAGTGGTGATTGACCATTAAAAACTTCCTTTGGGCCACAAAAGCTTTGGATCAAGATGATATTTATGTGATCTCTTCATCTAGGTGTTTGTGACCTTATCAACAAGTTGGATTGCAAATAAACATTCCGGTGGAATCCATGAAGTTTTTAATGGTAGAGATTCAATCATGACTGTTTCTGTGGTGTGGTCCCCCTAAGTTTGAGTCAACTTCATTTTTAGTATCATACTCTAAAACGAGCTTTCAAAATGGTTGAACAGTGTGGATTTCAGATACATGCATCACTGTGAGCCCCACAGTCAGGGGTCCCACCCACCTGGGTGGATCCGGGGTCTCACCTAATCCGCTCCCGAATAAAACACATACATCATGGTGGGGCCAGTGATCTTTTCCAAAAGCGACCTGGCTGGTGTAGGGTCACCATCCAATCCACGTTCCTTTGTCGGTGAGTAGGTAAAAAATACAACAAGAATAAAAAACGATTATAATCAAGAATTATTGGTGCAATAGTCGTCACAGGCATAACAACTATCATTTTGATAGGGTTTATTTTATTTTTATATGAAGATTTAACCAACGTGTGGCCTACCTTTCATTGTTGTGTAAGATCTATTTTGATTCAGTGATGTTAACACCTAGCCAATAAATAAATTGAGTAGTCCATACTGATTACCTCCCTGTTGGATGGTGGGCATCTTATTGAACGGTTAAAAATGAAAATACCCATGGGTCCATTTTGACCCTTAAGTGTTCAATAATTGAAGGTTATAATTATTCAACCAATCTTACTTTTTTTATTTTTTAACACGACGTAGTCTGAACCTGACCCGAACCCGGCTAAAAGCACATAAAAGTGCTGCTGGTGTGTCTCGAACCTGAGACCAGCTGGTTGATAAACTCGGACTCAACCAGCTGGACTCAACCAATCTTACCTTAGAGAATGACTGACCAAGAGTGAGTAGGATCCATAATTTAGTTATTTAATTTAAGTTAATATATCATGTGTGTGATTCTCTGTGCCTGCTTGAGAAGCATAATATGCTTCCAGAATGTTAAATAATTCTCCACTTCTGTCCCCACCACCATGATCCTGTCCATTCATCTGATGCATCAGACAGAAAGCTAAAAATCTCATTGATAAGAAATTGCTCCGTAGATTCAATGCAAGTACCAAATTTCGCTAAATTTACTCGATGTGGACAGAGAGATCTCCAATGAGTGATATCCTTCCCATATAACCTATCGGGACAGGTCCCCACGAATGAATGGTTCGGATCACTACAAAGTGTGGTGCAGAAGCAGATCTGTGAGAAGAGATGTCATAATTTTCGCAATCAGCTCCCTGGTGATGTCCGGCCTGGAAGATGACCGGTCCTTAATCATGGTTTAGTGGTAGATTCACTTGAGTTTCAATGTAAGGTCATGGTTCAAGTGCCATTGTGGTGTGAGTGAGTGTGAGTGAGTTTGCGTTAAAAATAAAAAATAATGATATGGAAAGATAGATGGAAGGCAAAACTCATACATCATGATAGGACCTATATAGCCCCTGCTTATTGTTTAAGCAGGGGCAAGATGGAAGGGGCTTCCGCAGTATTGTGGCTCTGTTTCTTACAATGACAGTACAACTATCCACATTTTGTTCATGGACTCTGACCAAATCGTGGAGTGATGTAGGGTGGGCCGTAGACAATTTTATGGCCAAGATGGACTAGAGGAAGCCTAATCAGAGATGGAAGTGATTAGGACCTCCGGGACTGTAAAACAGTTGTTCTCGCAATTTGAGATGAATTTTGGGACATATAATATATGATTTTGGGCTAGCTTGAGCTAGTTAAGCCAACCCGGGGTTGCCCATGGTGGATTTGTGAGATTTGACTCGATTGATGGTCATTAGCTTAGTTTTACTTCATTTTTACCATTTATAGTAAGTTTTGTTTTGATTATAAGTTTTGATCTGTTGAGATTTAGGAGTCATACTCAACATGAAAATGGCTTTAAAAAAATTAGTAGAACAACGTAGTTAGGCTAGATTGAAAACTTTCTATATTTTTTTACTGAAAACTATAAAGTTTAGTAGGAATAGGAGACATTTATAAATAGTAAGTTGCATTTTATAGGTCTTTTAGTTGGAGTTGGACTTTGAAAATTCATCCTAGGGTTTAGTTTCTTATTTAAAGCATTATAATCTCATTTTTTTTATATCATTTAATACTATTATTTTTAATTTCTTACGAATTATTTCATGTTATCTTCTCATGGATTCAAGACCACCTTGTGGATTTAAAGTATCTAATAATAATACTATTATTAGATGACGTCTATAAATAGCGATAGACCTTACCATACCACATCCTCCGTGCTTCATGGAGCCCCCACCATGGAACTACGTGCTGTTGGAAAAGCTCTATGTCCCCACCATGATGTGTATGTTTTATCCATGCAGTCCATCCATTTTGCCGGAACAATTTAGGGCATGACCCAAAAAAATGAGTTAGCTCCAAATATCAGGTGGACCACACCACAAGAAATAGCGGCGGTTGAACACTCACCATTAAGAACTTCAGAGCACCATTCTAATGTTTATTTTCCATCCAATGTGTTGATTAAGTTGCATAGACCTGGATGGAGGGAAAATGTCACGCTCCAAACCCGGGGACCGGGCTCACTAAATTTTCGATCGCCGACCTTGGTGCCAACAGCCTCCGTAGTACCCCATTCTCGGCTCCTAGCTCTCATGTGCCAGGTTCCGATCCTGGGATCCTACCAGGAGGATTTTTAGGGTAAATTTTTTTTTTTTTTGCACAGGAGCATAAACAAAACCATAAAACATCATCAAATATCCACTAATAAGTTTGTTGAGTACAGTACTGGAAAGGGAAATACAACATGAATCAGAAGTCCAAAATAGCAGGTACATAAACCGCGCTCAACGCTGCTGATAGGCTCTAGTACCTGCAGTGTAAACAAACGCGCATGAGCTTCCTACGAAGCCCAGTAGAGTGCGTGTGTGCGCGTGTGATGCATATGACAAGTATACAGATATCAGAGTAAGCGAAAGTAGTAGAGGGCTAAGTTATTAAGTTCATGAATGCTGTCAGCCATCCCAAGGCTATGCAATGCAAGGGCCTAGATGGCCGAGTGTTACATGCTAGAGATGCAATGCAAACACGTCAATCCTCAACTGATCCACATATCAAAATAGTTATCATCTAGGACATCACCGGGGTCTAGTATACTCTAATATTGGCCGCCGCACATCGCGCGCGTAACCAAGCGAGTAGAAAAGACCTCACTATCCGCCACGTCAATGCTATGCCAATGCCCACCCGGCTCGCCGATAGCGGACCCATTCCATGAGCTGGTCAGACTCGACCTAGCTTACAGCCCACTTCACCCGGGCTGATAAGGTCACACCCCTTTCCAACCGACCTCAACATAGTGGGAGACGCGGCCTACTGGTATTTGGCACACGGGCGCTCATGTTATCTACTCGGTCTCGACGCTGGAGCATCCTACTGGTACCACAGGGTTTAGGGACTTTCACCCAAGGACATCCATAGCGCCCACGTACTAGAACAAGTTTCCGGTGTCCAATACTGCCAACCATGATGTGACTATGGTGGCCACCACCCTGATGCTGCTAGGGTGTGAAAGCGATCGTGACATACATAATGCAAAATGCATGAGTCATACAATCCAAATCATGCACCAACTTACGCATACTGCGCAATCATGTGGGGCGACCCTGTCTCACACGGGTCCCCTAAGTATAACAAGCCAACTAGTATATGCTATGGTTAATCATGATCCATAACAGGCATACAAATGATACGTATGGGCATATGAATGAGCATGGTATTCATTATACTAAGCATGTTATCAGTGTGACATATCAAGCTAATCAAACTAGCATGTTACCAAACATATCATGTAACATTGGCCTTAAAAGGCCCAATATATATCTAAAGAGAGTGGGACCTGGACTGTGGGTCCCATTGGAAATGTAAAAGTCTTCGTGGCATAGCCCACTTGAGACCACATCGGCCCCATACTTAGGCCCACACATACAAGATAGGCCGCCAAAATACGTGTACGGCATGGATAAAACATATACATCAAGAAGAAACCATGGTGGACATCAATGACCACTATTCCCTACGGGTGTGGTCCATCTAACATCTGAATTTGCCTCATTTTTGGGGCCGTATCCAAAATAATCATAGAAAAATAGATAGGCATCACGAATAAAACCGATATTTGTGTTTTCTCTTTCGTCCATGTCCATGTGATCTTATGAACAGATTGGATGGCAAATAAACATCACTGTAGAACCTAGAAAGGTTTCAATGTTGGTAATCATTATCCCGACTATAGCATGGTCCACTTGACATTAGGATATGCTTAAATTTTGGGCTCGGCTACTTATGAAATAGGTTGGATGACAATTAAACATCACGGTAGGGCTGGGAAGGTTCCAACGGTAGAGATCATTATTCCCACTGTTGAACCGTGGCATGGCCCACTAAAATGAGCTGGAAAAACATATGGACGGGATAGGTACAACACATACATTCTAGGTAGGCCCAACGAATGGGGCCCATTTACAATGCTAAAAAATACTAGCTGCTGGGCTGCAGCGTCCCCTGGACGCTGTCTGTCCAGCCAGCGTTTATTTTATTTATTTATTTATTTATTTTATTATTATTTTTATAAACTCATCAAGTGGGGCCCACAGAAGTTTCTGATCAAGCTAACATTTTTGTTTTCCCTTTTTCCCCTACCTGTGTGAGCTTATGAACAGATTGGATCTCAAATAAACATCATGGTGGGCCATGAGAAGATTTCAACAGTAGGGTCACTGTCCCTACTGTTTTCTGTGGTGGGGCCCCCTCGGGACTTGGATCTAACTCGTTCTTGGGGTCATGCCCTAAAATGATCTCCCCAATTGGATGGACGGTGTGGATACAGCACATGCATCATGGTGGGACCCACAAGTGGGCCACCAGCTGGCCGAGCCAGCGTGCAAGGACGCTGGTACGCCCAGCGTCAGAGGCGCTGCCTCTTCTGTCCGTTTTCTTCTTCTTCTTTTTTTTTTGAGCTTATATCCAGTGGGGCCCACATGGGACTGATCCACTCCGTTCATCAGATTCCCCATCTCATGTGGGACCCAACAAGCCCAATATTGAATATGAAAATAGGTCTAGAAACATTAAAGTGGGCCAAATGATTTCTGACAGTAGAAATCATTGTTTCCACTGTTTTGCGCGGTGCGGTCCGCTTAAGATTTGGATCGGCTTCAAATTTGGGGCCTGGCCCTAAAGTGATCTGGGAAAACAGATGGACGGTGTGGATGGAACACAAACATCAAGGTGGGTCCCACGAGTGGGGACCCCATTGCAGCGTCCAAGTGACGCTGGACGTTCCAGCGTCAGGACGTCTAGACGCTAGACGTCCAGCACATATTTTTTTTTGTTTCCTTTTTTTTTGTGCTTATCTCAAGTGGGGCCCACTTAGGGACAATCCACCCCATTCATCATGTTCCCCTGGTCGTTGGGGTCCTAACAAGCCCAATATTGAGCAGGTGATGTGGTCCACAAACATCACGGTGGGTCCAGGAAGTCTTAACAGTCGGCTTCACCATCTCCACTGTTTTCAATGGTGTGGTCCACCTGAGATCTGGATCTTCTTCATTTTTGGCGCCCAACCCTAAAATGGGCTGGAGAAACAGACGGACGGCATGGATCTAATACATACATCAAGGTGGGTCCCACGTGTGGGGCCTGCTCAACGCCCAAGGGCTGCCCCTGCTGGGCAGCAGCGTCCACTGGACTCTGGCTGTCCAGCAGGTAGCCTTTCTCTCCCTTTTTTTTCTTTTTAATTATTATTATTATTATTATTATTACAAAGTGGGGCCCATTCATGGATGATCCAATCCATTCATCAGGTTGTCCACCACCAAGTGGGCCCAAAAGAAAAGGAAAAATGAAAGGAAGGAAGAAAATGGGGGATTTATGTACCCCTTGCACTCACCTCAAAGGATGGACGGTTGGATTAAATCGGGTTGACAATTGGATGATCCGGACGGTCCGGATGATGGTTGGGGTCCTCCAAGCTTGGATCTCCAGCCTCAAATCCTAGATCTCCCTCCAAATCTCTCTCTTCTCTCAAATCTCTCTCTTTCTCTCTCCTCTCAAATCTCTTGCAAAAAATGGGAAGTGAGGAAGCCTCCTCTCCCCCTACGTATGGTATTGTATGGGGGGAGAGAGAGAAAATGAATCATGAGGAGTGATGATGGTGCATGGGAGGGGGTGTGGGAGGTATGGGCTATAGTTGACTTTGGGAGGAGAGAGAGGGATGGGGGTATGGGTAGAGTGATGGTGAGAATGATGGTGATGGATTAGATTGATGTGACATGGTCTTGGAGTTTGTGCAAGTGGGGCCTACAACACACGCACGTTGCGCGGCCCACTTCGGATTACGCGATTGATCATAACTTTCACACCGGGTATCGCAATGGGGCGTGCCGCGCGGCGTTGGAATCGCAGCGCCTACGCGGTCGCCGGGGTATAGGTCTCGGGTCGATGCAGTACTATAACAGGGTCGCGATCAAGGCTCGCTAATCTGATCCGTCCGGGACGTACCGGCACCGGAAATTAAGCGTACGGAGGGCAAATAATGGTATGAGTCTTACAACTCTCCCCTCCTAACAAAAAATTTCGTCCTCGAAATTTGCAATACAAACCCAAACTAGTCGAAGATCATAAAAAAAAAATCGCGTCACTATATATGCATATCGAATCGAAAAGCAATCATACAGATACAATCAATCATAAAAAGATGAGGATAAGACTCGCGAATCTCTGCCTCTCGCTCCCACGACGCCTCATCTGCGCTATGATGACTCCACTGGACCTTCACTAAAGGAATGACCTTAGTCCGGAGGACTTGCTCCTTCCGGTCAAGGATACGAACCGGCTGCTCAATGTAAGAAGCATCCTCACGAACCTCCCACGGCTGCCAATCTATCACAGGAACCACGTCTGACTCACACTTCCGCAACATAGAAACATGAAAAACATTGTGGACGCCAGACAACTGAAGTGGCAAGGCAAGCCGATAGGCCATGGCGCCAACGCGCCCAGTGATCTCGAAGGGTCCAATGAATCTCGGGGCAAGCTTCCCCTTGGCTCCAAAACGAACCACGCCCTTCATGGGTGAGACCCTGAGATACACATGATCCCCAATGAAAAACTCTAGGGGAAGACGTCGACGATCTGCAAAACTCTTCTGTCGACTCTGAGCTGTGCGCATCCTCTGCCTGATGATATCGATAGCCTCTGATGTCCTCTGTACAAGCTCGGGACCTAGGAGACGATGCTCTCCAACCTCGGCCCAACAACTAGGAGACCTACAAGGTCCACCATACAACACCTCAAAAGGAGCCATACTGATAGTCGCCTGGTAGCTGTTATTATATGCAAACTCAGCCAAACGCAGGTGTTTATCCCAACTACCTGAGAAATCCAACACGCAAGCTCGAAGCATGTCCTCAAGGATCTGGTTGACCCTCTCGGTCTGACCATCAGTCTGAGGATGATATGCGGTGCTGAACTTCAAGGCAGGCCCCATCGCCTTTTGAAAACTCCTCCAGAACCGCGACGTAAATCTCGGATCTCGGTCAGAAATGATCGAAACTGGGACACCATGCAGCCTCACAATCTCCTCGATAAACAATTCTGCAAGTCGGTCCAATGACCAGGTCGCACGTATCGTAAGAAAATGTGCCGACTTCGTCAAACGATCAACGACAACCCAGATGGCGTCATGACCGCGATCAGTCCTCGGCAAGCCCATAATGAAGTCTGTGGTCATGTGCTCCCATTTCCACAACGGGACACTCAACGGCTGCAGGCAAGTGTCACACTCAGCCACAAAACTGGCAATCTGACGCTTCATACCGGCCCAAAAATACTGCCTCCTCATATCACGATACATCTTGGTAGAGCCTGGGTGAATCGTGAACCTCGATCGGTGTGCCTCATCCATAAGGTCTCTGCGCAACTGAGGAATATCTGGAACACACAACCGACCCCTGAAACGAAGTCCACCATCTGACCCAATCTGCCAATTAGTTTGACCCTCTGACGCGGCCTCTTCCCAATAATCCTTCAACGTCTGATCTGTCTGCTGAGCCTCGATCACCCTAGAAACAAGAGAGGGTTGAATCGACAAGCTCAATAACTGCGCAATAGAAGACTGCAGGCTCAGCTCAAAGTCATACTCGGCAACCTCCTCGAGCATCCTCCACTCTCGGACCATCATATGCGCCACCAGGCCTCGTGGCTGACGGCTAAGGGCATCAGCCACCACGTTGGCCTTGCCAGGGTGGTACTGAAGATCAAAATCATAATCCTTCAGGAGCTCCATCCAACGTCTCTGCCTCATGTTCAACTCGGACTGTGAGAAGAGGTACTTCAGGCTCTTGTGGTCAGAAAAGAGCTCGAACCTGACCCCATAAAGATAGTGCCTCCACACCTTCAGTGCGAAGACTACCGCTGCTAGCTCCAGATCATGTGTGGGGTAGTTCTGCTCATGGACCTTGAGCTGGCGAGATGCATACGCTACTAGTTTGCCATGCTGCATGAGGACAGCACCTAAGCCAATACGTGAGGCATCTGTAAAAACCACGAATCCTTCGCTCCCGGAGGGAAGAGTGAGGACTGGTGTAGAAGTAAGACGGTCCTTCAGTTCTGCAAATGCTCGCTCACAGGCATCACTCCAAACGAACTCAGCGCCCTTCCGGGTCAACCTGGTCAGCGGGGCTGCAATACGAGAGAAGCCCTCTATGAAACGACGATAATAACCTGCCAACCCTAGGAAACTCCGGATTTCGGACGCGTTCGTGGGCTGCCTCCACTGACGCACGGCATCAATCTTCACCGGATCTACAGCTACTCCCTGCCTCGTCACCACATGTCCGAGGAACTTCACCTCCTCCTGCCAAAACTCACACTTCTCCAACTTCACATAAAGCAGGTGTGTGCGGAGGGTCTGCAAGGTGATCTCTAGATGCCGCGCATGCTCCTCCCGAGTCCTCGAATAGATCAAAATGTCATCGATAAACACCACAACGAACTGATCAAGGTAGGGACGAAAGACCTCGTTCATCAATTGCATGAACACAGCAGGAGCATTGGTCAGTCCAAAAGACATAACCTGGAACTCAAAATGACCGTAACGGGTCCTGAATGCCGTCTTCGGGATATCCTCCTCCCGGACACGGACCTGATGATAACCGGACCGTAGGTCAATCTTCGAAAAGAACTGGGCCTCCCGCAACTGGTCAAATAAATCGTCAATCCTCGGAAGCGGGTACCTATTCTTAATCGTGACCTTGTTGAGCTCGCGGTAATCCACACAGAGCCTCAACGAGCCATCCTTCTTCTTCACAAAGAGTACCGGCGCTCCCCACGGTGAACTGCTCGGACGGATGAAGCCTAGTTCACGTAACTCGTCCAACTGCTTCCGCAGCTCCCACAACTCTAAGGGTGCCATACGGTACGGGGCCTTTGAGATAGGCGCAGTACCGGGCATGAGGTCAATCTGAAACTCAGTATGCCGACAAGGTGGCAACCCCGGAATTTCCTGAAACACATCCGGAAAATCGCAAACTACCGGCAGCTGGTCGATGCACACGGCAACCGGTTCCTCTATGGCACACGACATCAAAGATGACAACTGTTCACCTCTAGGCTCGGCAACGAACTGAAACTGCGGCATGCCAGGTATAAGGAAAGTGACTGTTCTTGCGAAGCAGTCCAATACAGCGTGATACTCGGCCAGCCAATCCATGCCCAGGATAACATCAAACTCGGTCATCGGTAAAACAAACAAATCAGCGGGCAAAAAGGTCTCTCCTACCAAGATGGGGCAAGACAAACAGATCAAACTCAATACTGCGGTCTTCCCTAAGGGTGTCGATACTGACAAACCCTCACGCACGGAATCTAACGGCAAGCTGATGCACCAGAATCAAACAAAACATGAGCTATGCATGCAGAGACAATGAGTGTACCATCAACGACTCCTCCAGGTGCCTGAGGATCCTGCTAGGCTGCATAGAACCTGCCCTGAGTCTGCTGGGGATGTGTCTGTCCCCTTTGCGGTCGCCGCCGCTGCTGCTGCGGTCTATGCTGCTGCCTCTGCTGCTGTGGCTGCTGCTGTGGCTGCTGTTGTCGCTGCTGCTGCTGTGGGTGGGGACACTTATACATACAATGCCCTGTCCCCCCACATCCGAAACAAACGCCCGCAAACTGTCTCTAGGTCGGTGCTGGAGGTGCTGCTGGTGCCACTGGCGGTCGAACAGACGGATGAACTGGGTGCCTCTGCTGTGCCCGAGTCTGCTGCTGCTGGAAGCTGCCAGAAGGAGCCTTCCTCTTCCCCTTCCGGTCTCCGCTCTGGTCACGGATCCGCTGTGCATCAGCCCACTCTGCCTCATATATCTGGGCCCGCTCTACCACCTCCTCGAATGTAGGAAGCTTATGTCCCGTGACATGGCCACGAAGGCCAAGGCGCAGTCCGGTCTCAAATCGACGGGCCTTCCGCACCTCGTCATCCACGAGATACGTCGCAAATCTGGATAGCTCAACGAATCGAGCCTCATACTGTGACACTGACATATCTCCCTGGACCAGTGTCTCAAACTCTAGAGCACGCTGCTGGCGGACATGCTCAGGGAAGAACTTTCGGTCAAACCGGTCAACAAAGTCCTCCCATGTCCACTCGAAATCGGGTCCGGCTGCTCGGGTAACCGACGCCCACCAGTGCTCGGCCTCTTCCTGAAAAAGGAAAACGGCAAGAGGAACTCGCTCCTCGGTCGAGCATCGCATCGTGGTAAAGATCTTCGTTACCTCCGATTTCCATCGCTCCGCTGCCACCGGGTCTGGTCCGCCCAAAAACTGTGGGGGATCCATCCGCCTGAAATCCATCAGCAAGGAACGAGCACGATCCTGCTCTGATGGGGCAACTACGTCAGATGACCTCCTCTCCTGGCGCTCTACCATGGAGGTCATAACCCGCATCATCTCCTGAAACTGACCAGCAGTCATAGCTAGAGCTGGAGCTGGGACTGGGGCGGTTTGGGATGTACCCGCACCGGTCGACGGCCTACCGGTGGCTCTCTTGGGCGCCATATCCTACAGAGAAGGACAGGTACCTCTTAGCATTGATACTCTCAAATGCACACACGTTAGGGAATCATATTCAGAAGTTTCTAAGCTCAAAATAGGGAATCCTATTATAACTATGTTGTAACAGGATCCTAGTGTGGGTCGCTAAGTGCATGAGATCGGGATCCTAATCATCCTAAGTTTGCAACAATCATTCAGTTAAGGGTAGTTAATCTATGGCCATTAGTGGATATGTGATGTCATCCGCAGGTATTCCCAAGTTATGCTCTGATACCAACTTCTGTCACGCCCCAAACCCGAGGACCGGGCTCACTAAATTTCCGATCGCCGACCTTGGTGCCAACAGCCTCCGTAGTACCCCATTCTCGGCTCCTAGCTCTCATGTGCCAGGTTCCGATCCTGGATCCTACCAGGAGGATTTTCAGGGTAAATTTTTTTTTGTTTCCTTCTTTTTTTTGTGCTTATCTCAAGTGGGGCCCACTTAAGGACAATCCACCCCATTCATCATGTTCCCCTGGTCGTTGGGGTCCTAACAAGCCCAATATTGAGCAGGTGATGTGGTCCACAAACATCACGGTGGGTCCAGGAAGTCTTAACAGTCGGCTTCACCATCTCCACTGTTTTCAATGGTGTGGTCCACCTGAGATCTGGATCTTCTTCATTTTTGGCGCCCAACCCTAAAATGGGCTGGAGAAACAGACGGACGGCATGGATCTAATACATACATCAAGGTGGGTCCCACGTGTGGGGCCTGCTCAACGCCCAAGGGCTGCCCCTGCTGGGCAGCAGCGTCCACTGGACTCTGGCTGTCCAGCAGGTAGCCTTTCTCTCCCTTTTTTTTCTTTTTAATTATTATTATTATTATTATTATTATTATTATTATTACAAAGTGGGGCCCATTCATGGATGATCCAATCCATTCATCAGGTTGTCCACCACCAGGTGGGCCCAAAAGAAAAGGAAAAATGAAAGGAAGGAAGAAAATGGGGGATTTATGTACCCCTTGCACCCACCTCAAAGGATGGACGGTTGGATTAAATTGGGTTGACGATTGGATGATCCGGACGGTCCGGATGATGGTTGGGGTCCTCCAAGCTTGGATCTCCAGCCTCAAATCCTAGATCTCCCTCCAAATCTCTCTCTTCTCTCAAATCTCTCTCTTTCTCTCTCCTCTCAAATCTCTTGCAAAAAATGGGAAGTGAGGAAGCCTCCTCTCCCCCTACGTATGGTATTGTATGGGGGGAGAGAGAGAAAATGAATCATGAGGAGTGATGATGGTGCATGGGAGGGGGTGTGGGAGGTATGGGCTATAGTTGACTTTGGGAGGAGAGAGAGGGATGGGGGTATGGGTAGAGTGATGGTGAGAATGATGGTGATGGATTAGATTGATGTGACATGGTCTTGGAGTTTGTGCAAGTGGGGCCCACAACACATGCACGTTGCGCGGCCCACTTCGGATTACGCGATTGATCATAACTTTCACACCGGGTATCGCAATGGGGCGTGCCGCGTGGCGTTGGAATCGCAGCGCCTACGCGGTCGCCGGGGTATAGGTCTCGGGTCGATGCGGTACTATAATAGGGTCGCGATCAAGGCTCGCTAATCTGATCCGTCCGAGACGTACCGGCACCGGAAATTAAGCGTACGGAGAGGCAAATAAGGGTACTGAGTCTTACAGAAAACATAAATATCAACTTGATCCCAAACTTTGTTATCCCTAGAAAGTTTTTAATATCAGGCATTCAATCACCTAGATTGGCCTCATTGTTGGGCTCATGCCTCAAAATGAGCTCGCAAAATGGCGGCATGGATAAAACACATAACATCATGTCAAGGCACCGAAAAGTTTTTCTTCACATAGTACCATGATGTGGGCTATATATCCTACCAATCCGAGCCAGAGTTGGTGGTCATGGGTGGGTTGCTTTGTCAGGCTTTGCAGCCTTGCGTGTTTTGTTGGGGGACTCAATTTGCTAGTCGGGAAGCTAGGCAAGGCCACCATGATATTTGTGAGAAACCTATCCAGTCCATTCGTTGCAACATGGGCCTAAAAATGAAGTAGATCCAAAACTCTAGTGCGCCGCATGACAAGAAATAGTATAGGAAAAGTATCCCCGTTGAATATTTGTGAGAAGTCCACCCTGTCCATTTGTTACAACATGGGCCTGAAACTGAAGCGGATCCAAAAGTCAAGTGAGCCGCATGACAAGAAATAGTGTAGGTAAAATATCCATAATTGAAACACTCGTGGGCCCACACAAGCTTTCAACCAGTATAATACTTCTGTTTTTTCAGTTCATCAGGATAAGAAGGTGTCAGCAGGCTTTGTCATATCCAAAACCCTCAAATGGCTGAGAGATGTGGGTTTGAGGATCCCAGCGACAGGTAGAGAATTTATTTTTTTTTTTTTTTCCCGAAAGGCTTGCCATCCAATCCCTAGGATTAGATGACCTGAATGAGGGGAAAGCGTAAAGATTTGTATTGTCAGGTGTAAAAGGCCTGATAGGGGATGGCTCTAGTTCAACGTAGATGAATCGGCAATAGGAAATTTAGGAGAAGGGGGTGGAGGTGGGATATGTAGAAACCATCAAGGCCAAGTTATTTTTGCTTTTCACAATTCTTATGCCTGAATGACTAACACAACCACGAAAATTCAGGCTCTCATGTATGGTCTTAAAATATGTGAGAGTATGGGTCTCACTAACATTATAGTGGAAACAGACTTGGTAGCTGTAACTCCCAAGCCAAGGCCCCAAGGACCATTTGGTATCATCTTCAAGCCATACAGCCCCTATGAGTGGCAGTAAACTTTAGAATAGCTCACATTTTGTGGGAAGCTAATACGGATACGGATGCATTAACTAAGATATGGGGAGTGGTGTGTGGCCCAATTCCAGATATTTGAGTAGAGAAAATCTTCCCACCCTGATGGGCTTCATTACTTTGGATAATGTGGGTTTTGTGACGATTAGAAAGGGCTAGCTAATTCTATATGGGGTATACGATAGGTCATGCAGTCATCTTTTTTTATGATGCCCACCTGAAATGTAACTCTGTTAATATTAATCAATAAAGTTTAGTTAAAGAAAATGGTTCATCACAGTAGGAATGACCATATGAACGGTATGGATGGCATATACATCAGTGTGGACTGGCATTTCCCTACTTACCATTTCCTTATAATGTGACCCACATAAGTTTTGGATGTGTCTCATTGTTTAACCTAAGTCATAACCTAACCTAGCAAATTGGATAGATGGGGTGGATTTCTCACAAACATCATGGTGGATCTTCCTGTAGCAGACAATTGGTGTCATTGTCTAGGATGCCAGATTGGCTGGTGAGCCTACACCAACCATGTAGCCAGTGGAGACGCAAATGGGCCTCACCATGATGTATGTGTTTTATCTATTCTGTTCATTTATTTTGTCAGCTCATTTTGGGTATGAAACACAAAAAGAGGTAGATCCAAAGCTCAATTGAACCACAGCATAAGAAGCAGTGGTGATTGATAGCTAACTCTTGAAAACTTGTTCGGCTCCACAGAAGTTTTGAATCATGATGATATTTGTGTTTTCCCTTCCTCGAGGAGAGTTATGTCACTTTCTGACCAGGCTGGATGGTAAATAAACACTGTGATGGCCCTAAGAAGTTTTCAACATTAGGCCTTCAATCGCCACTATTTCTTATAGTGTGGTCTACTTGAGCTTTCGTCTGCCACATCTTTTAGGCCATGCCCTAAATTGAGGTGGCAAAATTGATGGGCGACCGGCATAAAAGACATAAATCATGGTGGGCCCACAGAGATTTTCTACCTACTACCTGGCAAGTGTAGGGGTCATCATCCTATCCAGGTCCCTTTGTCTGGGCTTGCTCATGGCGAGGGCCCACTGCCTAAAAGTCGTCTTTTGTGGATAAAAGATAATTTTAGAACAGGGTTAATTATAAATACAACACGTCTAAAAAAAATCACTATTTCTCATAGTGTGTTCTACTTGAGCTTTGTCTGCCTCATTTTTGGGGCCATGCCCTAAAATGAGCGGCCAAAATTGATGGACAGCCCAGATAAAACACATAAATCATGATGGGACCCACAGAGCTTTTCCACCTGTTACCTGGTAAGTGTAGGGGTCACCATCCAATCCATGATACCTGGCAATTACTGTAGGGATCACCATCCAATCCACGTCCCTTTGTATAAATAATTTTAGAATTGGTTGAAAATACAACACGTTTAAAAAAAGCCACTATAGTGTGGTCAGCTTTGTCTGCCTCATTTTTGGGGACCATGTGCCCTAAAATGAGCTGGCAAGATTGATGGATGGCCGGGATAAAACACATAAATCATGGTGGGGCTCACAGATATTTTCCACCTGCTACCTGGCTAGTGTAGGGGTCACCATCCAATCCATGCTACCTCGCAAGTAGGGGTCACCATCCATGCCACGTCCCTTTGTCCGGGCTTGCGCATGTTCATCTTTTGTGTATAAAAAATAATTTTAGAATAGGTTAAAAATACAACACGTTTTAAATAAAAAAAATAAAATAAAATCTAATCAAGCATTATTCCGTACTACAAGGAAGAGGTAGCGTGAGAATAAAGTTATAAATAGTCATCACATGCCTATTATAAACTAGTACCTCATTTACCTTATTTACATTCCAGTACCTCTTTAAATTGTCTTTTCCTTAGACTACCTCATTAATGCAAAAAATGGGTACCTTTCATAGTTCTCACACTTTTTCATCAAGTTCTTTTATAAAATGACAAAAATACCCATCGATGTAGCTTAATTGCCTAAGAGTCATTTTTTGCCTACTGAAGCTGCTATTGATCGGTGCCTATGGGCCACACCATGATATATATGTTTTATCCATGTAGTCCGTTTAACTGACCATATTATTTTATGGCATGAGACCTAAAATGAGACAAAACCATCTTTCTGGTAGACCACACCATAGGAAACGATGGTCATTGAGTGCCCACTCTTAAAGACATTCTTGGGGCCACAAAAGTTTTGGATCAAGCTGATAATTATTTTTTCTTCCCTTCATCTAGGTATGTATGATAAGTTGAATGGAAAACACATTCATCAGAGTGGGCCCAACAACACCCAACACATCGCCACACCACTGTTGAGTGGGGATGCAAATTTACTGGAAAGGATTTGGCAAGAAGTTCTTACACTGAGAATCTATGTGGGGCCCACCATGATATTTATGAAAATCCACCTCATCCATCCTTTTTGCAAGCTCATTTTAGGACAAGCAAACAAAAACAAGCCGAATCTAAGACTCAAGTAAGCCACAGGAGAGGGAGCAATGGGAACTGAACAACCACCATTGAAACATTCATATGGCCGCAAAAGTTTTGTATTGTGTTAACTTTTTGGTGTTTTCAACTCATCCCAGCGGGAATGACCTTATAAAAGTTTGGATGTCATATAAAATTCAAGGTGGAACTTAGAAAAGTTTCAACGGTAGGCATTTATTTCCCCAGTTTTCCCTCTAGTATGGCCCAATTGAGTCTTGGATCCGGCTATTTTTTGGTCACATATACTAAAATGAACTCAAAAAAAGGATGGACAAGGTGGATTTGTCAAAAACATCAAGGTGGGCCCACCTTGATGATTTTTATGATATCCAATTTGTTCATCGGTTTTTCGGCTTATTTTAGTACATGATCTCAACATAGGAAACAACACTAATTGGATGCTTGCCATTAAAATATTCTTAGGGCCCACTGCAATGACTACCCTAATGTTTACTTTCCATCCAACTTATTGATAAGCTCACATGGACCTGGATTAAGGGAAAAAATTATCAACGTGATCCAAAACTTTTGTGGCCTGTAAGAAGTTTTTAATAGTCAATGACTAGTACTTTCTTTGGTGTGGACCACCTGAGAATTGGATCTGCTTCATTTTTGGACTAATGCTCTAAAAGGATCTAAAAAAAATAAATGGATAACATGGACAAGAATACAAAACATGAAGGTGGTTCCCACAGTCAGGGTCACCCCCGTTTTAAGTGAGGCCAAGGGCACCTAATCCACTCGCTAGGCTGGAAACACCCACAAATTTCGTTCGAGGAGGGAAAGATGGGAGCGGTTGGGTACTACCCCTGTCGGTCTCTAGCTAGGAACATACAGGGTTGTCAGGGGCGACCATGATCCATGAGATTTACCCACACCGTCCATCCATTTTAGCATATGAGCCCAGAAATGAGGGAGATCCAAGGGTCAAGTGGATTACAAATTGGGGATTAAACACCTACCGTTGAAAACTTCTTGGGAACCATAGAAGTTTTGAATTAACAGGGCTATCAGGTCTATACGACCTTATGAACAGGTGGGATAACAATTAAACATCACGGTGGGCATTAGAAATGTTTCATTGGTCACCTGCTTCATGTTGTGTGGTTCACATGAACCTTAGTTCTGCCTATTTTTTTAGCTCATTCCTTAAAATGATATAGAATAATGGATGAATGGTGCAGATAAAACCGATACATCATAGTAGCTCCTCACAGCCTCATCTTTTCCTAGCTAGATACAAGCAGGGTGGTACCCAATCCGCGTCGGGAAAGTTGGAATGCAGATTGCCTGCTCATGACGTGGATCGTGGTCGGTGCTATGTGGACCCACCATGATTTATTTGTTTTATCCATGTCGCCAATCCATATTTCTAGATTATTTTAGGATATGATCTCAAAAATGAGTCCCATTCAAATCTCATGTGAACCACGCCATAGGAAAATAGTGGTGATTGAATGACCATCATTAAAAACTTTCAAAAACTTTCTGAGATCCATTACAATGTTTATTTTCATCTAACCTGCTGATTAAGTCGCACAGATCTGGTTGAAGGGAAAACACAAACATCAGCTTAATCCAAAACTTTTGTGCCCTCGAGAAGTTTTTAATGGTGGGCACTCAATGACCACCATTTCCCGTGGTGTGGTCAACATGAGATGTGAAGATGATTCATTTTTTGGGATCATGACATAGAATGATCTGGAAAAATGGATGGACAACGTGGATAAAAGGAATTCGGCCCACATAGCACAGACTAGTAGCAGCATCAGTCAACAATCCACGCGACTGTAATATTTTCTTTTCTTAGTAATTTTAAATAATAAATTTTCGTTAATATCATTTTTATGTTCAAGTAATCAAGCTACATCATTAAGATTAATATTTTTGTCATTTTATAAAAAAATATGATGGAAATAAGAGAAAACTAACGAAATGTACCTCTTTGATGTTTATCTTAATTAATGAGGTAGTTTAATGAAAAGTTAATTTAGAAAGGTACATAATGTAAATATGGTATTAAATAAGTACTATTTTGTAAAATTCCCTATACAATAAATTTCAAAAGACGATTTATTAGTCCACTTGGATATAATTTATTTATTTTATTGTTTCAAGATTTACCCAAAGTATGGCCTACATTTGATTGTCAGTGTAAAATTTATTTTGATTCGATGATCTTAATATCTAGGTCCATATTGATTACCTCCCTATCCGGACGGCAGGACATCTATTGAATGCTTAAAAATGAAAATACTTTGGGCCAATTTTGGCCCCATGAGTGTTTACTAATTGGAGGTGAGAACTATCCAACCACTCCTATTTTGGGAGCTAATCCATGATTTAGTTATTTAATTTAAGTTAACATGTAAGATTTCTGTTGTTGACTAAATCTGGTTAACAACATATGAGATCAAGGAGGTACCAAGGTAGCTTGGGGGGCTTTATGATCACGTCGTTCGCTTCGATGCCTAAGTCAGGTCGGCTGAGGTCGGGAGGCAAGATAGTAAGGGTTGTGTGAGTATTGTACCATTTACCTCGAATTGGTGAGGGTATTTATAGAGAGCGGTGACAGGATTTCGGTATGAAAAATCGACTTAGAAAAGCCAACCTGCGACTTTCCAATCATGCGAGCGTGGGGCGGCCCCTGGCACTGATAGTCTTAGCTTGACATGCTAGGTCTACAATAATCATTAGGAGTGGGTGTAGGTTCTGAAACTGACATCCTCCACATGTCGCGTTGGGGGACTCTAGTGGGATTCGTATCTCGAATTTCTCACATCACCCCTTGGAGAGGGTTGGCTTGGTCTGGTTGAGACGTGGAGCTCGAGGTCCGAGCTCCTCCCCTCGAGCTTTTCGCCCGGTTTGCAGATGCTATATGGTGGCAGATCAACTTGACAACCAGCATTGGGGTTGGCAGGACTACCTACTCTATGTATATGCTCCTCCTAGTCGGGCTCTGCTGCTACTCAAGGAGTCGCCCAAACTATCAGCTAGGTCGTGCTCCACCTCTAATAGACAGGCACGGTCGAGGGCTTGTGCTTGGGCATCTGGGCCTGTTGGCTTTCTGTCTGAACACAGGACCAGTTCATAATCCCCCACAGTAGTACACCCCCCCCCCCCCCCCCCCCCCCCCAACTCCTGAGGTTGACCTGTTTGGTCTCTGGAGTGAATTCCTTCTTATCGGACTGGTCACATCGTGCGGGAAGTCTCAAAATTTCAAACTTTGCCCTGACACCTCGTACCCGCCGAGAAGATGGGAAATGAAGAATTAATGGCAGGCTCAGAATCTGAAACGTCATCATGATTGTGCATATGGCACGACTGTCATTTCAGTGCCTAGGTGAACCAGAGGGTGTAGATGCGTGGGGGGCGACTTATCAAGTGAACCAATGTATCTCTGGTCAGGCGAATGAGTTGGTGACACGTGGAAAGGCACAACTCTCGAGGAGATGTTTCGTTGTGCAAGATGGCCCAGTGCTGACACGTGGTGCAGCACGGTGATGGGGCAAGTGCGTGGGGTGCCTATAAATACCCCCCCCCCCCCCCCCCCTCATTTCTCACATTCCTCCCCACTCTCCATTTAAGCTCTGCCGTTTTTTTTTGCGTTCGACCTATAGCGAGTCGTTCTGAATTGCAGTTGCCTTTCCTTGGTGTCCGCATCTTTTCCTCTTTAGAGTCTTTGTGTGAAAACCCTCGGTACAGTTGTCCTTCGATCCTTTGCTCCTTTCCTATCCTTTGCTCATCCTCCTTATTGTCATCTAAGGAGGATTCTGGCGCAGCGACCATCTTGGATTACTATCGGGACAAGCCTTCTTCTAAGAGCTCTACTGACCTCGGGCGGCTAAGGTGGCTCAGTCTCGGGGGTCAGGGGTTGGTCCTACTGAGGTCTGTTCTGAAGCCTGAGCCCGAGGGGATACAAGCTAGCGAGCCAACGATTGAGTGCTTAAATTAATGTTACATATTTTCCTCTAATTCACATTATTTTTCCTTACAATTCACGGTTAATTCGAACTAATTAAGTTTGTTTTGTGTTATAGGTGATTTGAGAGAGGTTCGATGAAATTCAAGCCAATGGATATAATTTAAAGCAAAAAAAAAAAATAAAGCTGAAAAAGTGAAGAAAAAGCCTGAAAAAATCAAGTTAAAAGACTTGAATTGCCCAGAAACTCACAATTGCAAAAATATAGGGCCTAGAAAGTCAGAATCTTGAAATTGTAAGAATTGACCTTCCAATGTTGTTGAATGCTTATATGGACTTTGGTGGCCCGAAGGTTAAAATTTCGGCCAACCAAAACTCGGACAAAAATTGAGTTTGCTCGCTGGATAGTTTTGAGAAAGTTCGGTCGCCTGAAAAATCGGGTTAGTCACTCGATGCTGGTGTAAAAAATTTACGCGATTTTTGTGTAATTTTGGAGTTTATTTGCAAATTTGTTTAGCACTTTTCTAAGGCGGTGGAAGGTTGGTTCTAAGCCTTATAAAAGGACTTCTAGGCTCTTTTTTAAGGGAATCAAAGCAATGAGAGAAAAAGGACCTCGAGGGTGGAGCGATCGTGCCGGTTCTACATCGAATTTTCTATTTCTTTTCTAGTTTTCTTAGTTTCTAGTTCATTTTTCTTTTTGAGTTTGTCATGCTAGGCTAATCTCTTAGTTAGGGCCAAGAGGTGAAGTTTTCTAGTTTATTTCTATGCTTTGGTTTACTTTGATTCAAGTTTTAGATTTGAATGTTGAACAATTCATTAGTTTTGTTTTACTAATGAGATAATTTTTAGTTTACTTTAATTCATTGTCAACTCTGGGCACATTGAATGCTTAGGAAGGCTAAGATTGTTTTTTAATCTTTTTGCAAGGGATTGATCTGTAAAATTCATTAGTTTATCATAGATTACGAGTACGATAGATGCCTTGGATTCCCTATGATCAATAACTTGATACTTCATGTGGGAATCATATTAATTAAAGTTCTAATCTATTTTGATTTGTATAAATTTGATTTAATTTCTCTATCATCCGGCTGGATAGGATAGGACTTTGATTCCAATTAAGTTATTTAATTAAATCAAACGAATTAGACGTTTTACATAACTAGAAGTGGATCATTTGAAACTCTAGTGTTTATTTTCATTAATTTTCCTTTAAAACTGAATTCACCTATCCTTAATCCAATTTCATTTCAATTTAGTTAGTTTAGTTTTAGATATTAGATAGCTTTTGAGTGTTTGAACATATATCCTTCCTGTGAATCGACTTCGATCTCACTCAGTTATTACTACATCACGACCCTGCACTTAGGGTTGTGAATAAGTTTCTGGTGCAGTTGACAGGGAGGTGCCGGTTTCGAATACTTTTAGGTTTTAGGATTTGTAGTTAGGATATATATGTTTAAAGCTTTTACTGTTTTTTAGGTTAGAGATTAATGTATTTTTCAGATTCCTAAAATTGTTTTTTTCTATTTTGTAGGAAAATTTTAAACTAGTTCTTCTTGGGTACTATTATTTCCTTCTCCTATCTTTTACTGTTTTTTTTTTTTGTTCTAAATTTTCTATTTTTTAGACTATGTTGAGATTAATCGTTAGAGTGTCATCATGCCCATGCTCAAGTGGACACGATAATACTCTAAATATATATCTTCTAGAAGACAGGATATTAGATGAAGGGCCATCAATTCACCATGCTAGGAAATGCCCCATGCATGATTATTTGCATGAGAACAAAAAACGTAACATTTCATCAGGTGAGACATTGCATGATTATCCAAATGAGAATGTCGTATATAATGTTTCACCGGATAAGATGTTATGTGATTATCGAACTGAGAATGATGTACATGATGTTCTACCACTTATGATGATGCATGACTATTTGTACAACTATGTTTACTAACAACCATCTAGTACTCCAACATATGACACGTACAATCCTAATTGAGGGAACCATCAAAATTTCAGTTGGAGGGACGAACCTAACCATAGATGACAACAATTATCCTCAAGAGTCCTCACCTCAAATTATGCCGAAACAGCAAAAAACAAACGACACAAAAATGCTAGGTTTAACGACGGCCTTTTTCGGTCACAAAAAAAGCTTTGAGTTAACGACGGATGATGTCCGTTGTAATAAAAAAGTCCGTCGCCATATCCTGTCCACCTAGCAGGTTTTAATTAGACGGAATTTTATGACGGACTAAAATCCGTCGGTAATCTTAAACTAACGACTAATTCGATCCGTCATTAATTATAAAACTGATTTTTGATCCCATCAAATTCTGCCCGACAAGCAGAGACGGGACTTCGGTAATTAACGACTGACTATACAGCATTTAGCGTCGGCGAGTATCCGTCGGAAATACTAAATTATAATTTTAGTTATTTTTAGCAGAATTTCAATTTCAAAAAAAAAAAAAAAGTTATTTGAAAACGAAAATTGAAAAGTATAAAGAGCTCGATTTTGAGAAAAAAAAATCAAGAATTAAAAAAAAATTTAACAATGTTTTAAGAAAACTGAAATTTGAAAGAAATTGACATTCTTAAAAAACTATGTTTTTTTTTTCAAAAAAAAAATTGAGAAGTATGAATAAAATTTATAAGTTTGAAAAAAATAGATTCTGAAAAGAAAATTGTTATTTTTAAAAAAGAAATTGCGATTTTTTCTTTTGAAATAAAATTGAAAAGTTTGACAATAAAAATGGGATTTCGAATGGACTTGACATTTTGAAAAAAAAAAAAAGAATTGGCATTTTTGAAGAAATTGTGAAGTTTGAATAAATTGATAAGTTTAAAAGAATTGCAATTTTTAAGAAGATATTGAGATTTTTGTATTTTGAAAAAAAAAATTGAGAAGTTAGAACAAAATTAATTAGTTTGAAAAATGTTGCGATTTTTAAATAGAAATTGAGATCTTGAATTTGAAAAAAAAATTGTGAAGTTTAATAAAGAATGACATTTTGAAAGCGAAAATTGAGAATTAAAAAAAAATTGTAATTTTGAAAAAAAAAAACAATTGAGAAGTTTAGAAAAAAAAAAGAGGTAATAATAAGGAAAATTGAGATTTAAGAAAAAATTGAGATTTTGAAAAAAAAAAAATGTTGAGATTTAAAAAAAAAAACCCTAATATTTTGAAAGAAATTGACATTAAAAGAAAAAAAGCATTTTGAGAAAAAATGATAAGTTAAAAAAAAATCTCAATTTTTTAAAAGAAATTAAAATTTTGTATTATGAAAAAACCTTTGAAGTTTGATACAAAAAAAGAGAGATTTTGAAAAAAAAAATTGACATTTTGAAAGCGAAATTTGAGAAGTTAAGAAAAATTGTGATTCTGAAAAAAAATATATATATAGTATAGAAGTTTAAAGAAAATTAACACTATTTGAGAGAATTTGAGATTTAAAAAAATCGAGATTTGGAGAACAAAAAAAAAAAGAAAAACCGAGTTTTATAGGGCCTTGAGTGTTGTGTGACTTACAGTTTAGTAGGTGTTATCCCTAACGTGGGGCCCACCTTGATGATGTGTTATATATCCACACCATTCATCTGATTCTCCAACCCATTTTAGGACAGTGTACCAAAATTTGTGCAGATCCAAGTTTGAATTATATTTTATGAGAAAAATGCCAAGAGGATTCTTCAAAGATGATTCAATCTTCACAACATGCATGTTGATGAGACATATAAGCAAGATCTGGTCCATCTAGGTTTTGCCTGAGATACTTAATTCAAAAAATTTATTTCTACTTTTATTTTTCCTATCAGGTAAAATAAATTCAAAATGGATCAAATTGAGACTAAAAAAATATATATTTTGAAAGAAGTCGACATTATGAAGAAAAAAAATGGCATTTTGAAAAAAAAAAATTGAAAAGTTACATTAAAATTGATAAGTTTGAAAAAAAAATTGCAACTTCTAAAAATAATTTGAGATTTTGTATTTTGAAAAAAATTGAGAAGTTTGATTAAAAAAAATGAGATTTTGAAAAAAAAAAATTGACGTTTTAAAAAAAATTGAAAAGTGTGAAATGAATTGACATTTTGAAAAAAAAATGGAGAAGTTTGAAAAAAAAATATTAACAAAATCAAAATTGAGATTTAAAATAATCGAGATCTAGGAAAAGAAATTGAGATTTAAAAAAATCAAAATTTTGAAAGAAATTGATATTTTGAAAAAAAAAAAATGGCATTTTGAAAAAATATTGAGTTAACTAATATATCTGCAATCTCAGAGAAGATTAGTGGTCAATACAGTTACATTTTGCATCCACAATGTACTCATATAGTGGTATAGATACCCTATCATCAAAGCAATCTCAGAGAAGGGATTCTTCTATTTCTAGTTATGTAGATGTTGCCCCTTTCTGCATTTGATCTACCTATTGTACTCTGTATGGATCCTTAACCCTGTTTACAGCTTTGGCGAATGTAAGTTAGAACATCCTCTGAGGCATGGATCAAAGAATGGCCTCTATGTTGTGACCTTAGGCTGGTTTGCAGATAGTGTGAGGAATGGTAAGTACTGATAGTGTGCTATTTAATTCAACTAGCTATATGTCAATTGAATTGCATAAAAGTATTTGTGATGTTCCACATTGCGATAACTGCTTCAAATTTCTTGGTCGGAATTGGAACTGATGCCCCAAATTCCTCATGTTGCTTCAGGTAAACTTAGTGTTTTCAGATCAATAGTCATACGCTGTAAAATTATTTTTTTCCCAAGGCTGGCTTAGATGATATATCAACAATGGAATTGGGTTTCTCTCTGTTTCTTGGTTTTCAACAAATCTTCGAAGGACTGCTATTTTCTCTGGAATTTTATTTTTTATTTTTTTATTTTTATTGATTTATTTATTTATTTTTTGAAAGGATCTAAATCTATGTGAGGAAGTTGATTTTTTCTGGAATGGAATGGATGGTTATCCATACTACTGTGTTTTGGGTGGTGTGAATTTTGGGAACTGCAATCTTTTAAATCATTTAGTCTGGCAATAATTGTTGTGAAAGTCATGGTAGTAACTGTGGGTGTGGTAGTAAGATTAATCATGATTTTGGCACATGGCATTTGGGGCTATGCATATAGCAATGAACAAGAAGCACTTGCAACCTCCAACTTCATGGATGTGGAATCCAGTTAGTGCTTTCGGGTATGTACTAATTCTCAACTAGCTATTATCAATCTGGAGTGTCTGACCATTCATACCCATGCATGCTGACATTGTATTCATAGGATACATATAACACATTCCAAACCATCCAAATCATTCACGAGACTGTAGATGGGTCATGTCTCCAAAATGACAATCCTAAAACTTCTATTAATGGATATTTGTTTGTTGAAATTAAGTTCACCATCCAGTTTTTTGGTCACCAATCAGACAGTTAAATGATCCTTTATAGTGATCCATCCATAGTTAAATGATCCTTTATATTTAAATGGATATAGTGATCCATCCATCATAGACAATGTCGTCCTCAATCTAGTTTCCATGCTAAAACTCTTAGCAGATTCTAATAGATCGATATTCAAGTGTCCTGGGCATTAACCTCAATATTCCAGTCTCCCTGAGTTTGGTCATGAACAACTGTGGGGGAAAAAGGTCCCATTTGGTGGGTTTTAATGTTCCTAGACATTGGCAGTGCCACTCCCTTTCTACATTTCTCTTATTATGTGTTTTGATGCTTTTGAATAAAGAAGCTCTCAACAATTTGTTATAGTTGGGAAAACATTTCCCATATGTAGCTAGTGCTATGGGTTAGTTAGGATGATATAAGATCGATGTATTGATTTGATTTTCTTATTGGAATTAAAAGGCTACTTTGCCATGTGTTGGCTTTGCGTTTCAATTTCTTTCTAAAGTGTAAATTAAAGGCACCATGGCAATAGAGCAAAACCAAAAATATCCATCGGTCCTATTTCAGCAAACAAGTGTCCCCAAATGAGAAGTATCTGCATATCTTCCAAAGTATGAAATATCTTCCTTTTCTATATATTTGCTTGGTTGCAAGATGTCACGCTCCGAAATCCGAACACAAAGCGTGCATCTTCAGGCCCAATTTATGGGGTATGACTTGTGCACTAAGTGCGCTTTATTCAAACTGTTTATGAGGCATGCCATTATACATACTAAGTTAAAAAAATCATCATTCAACCATCAGATAACCAATTACTTAATAATACTAAGACTATCTCTACGGTCCACCTATTTGAGACTTATTCTTAATGTTATCAATTGAAACAGAAACAAAAATAACTAAAAGAATTCTAAATGTCTTGAGGTAAAGTAGCAAGTTCTTCCTCTGTCAAGTAATGCCAATTATTTGGCTGGTCCTCCATTGGTTCAGCTTCTTGCTTAGGTATTGGTTTTGAGAGTACAATATTTGTTCCATTTGTATACGTTTAATCCACATTTATTAGCTGGAAGCCCAATGAGTGAAACCCATCATAGTTCATATGCATGACAATAAAAATAAAATATAACAGCCATATCAATTAATGTTAAATGTATGCACAATGTATGTATGATGCATGGATCAAGTGGGAAGTTCGTCTACTTTCTTGCGTTAGACTCCATCAACTCGCATGCATCAACCCTTCTAGGGCCGGCATCTACTCCTAAGGTAGGCTTCCACTATTGCGTGGGCATCCAGGATGGTCCTGGGGACACCAGATACTTAAATATCTGTTAGTCTTCAAGAGAGATCCTCCCGGAAGTCAACATGATGCATGAGTGATGGTGTATGTAATGCCCATATTTAGTTCATTATCTCATATCTTTATATTAAAGATAAACGGCAATTCAAAGCCCATCTCAACATATGAGAGATAACACATATTTCAGTCCTTTCCATTTTCAATGGAATAACAATTCACCGATGTCAATGCATTCCCAAATCATATACAGTAATCATAGATATATTTCATATGCAAGCAATCAATCACATCACACAACTATTTTAATTGCAACACACATGAATTATGGTGGGGTTACTCACCTTGTGTTGGAGATAGATATTGCCATAAGTTTCCAAACTCAAGGTAAATGAGAAGTTACTATACATACATCATATATCAATAAATCATATCTCATCCTCTGATTCATTACAATGGTTCAAACTTATATTTATTTAAGTGAAAAGAATTATTGTTCATAGGTTGCAAAATACACATTTCAACAACTTAGATTGATCGGTCAATTGATCCGTCGATCGATAGATAGTTCGAATTGATCGATCGGAATACTCGATTAATATATCAGAGACTACTGGACACATTTTTCCCATTTTCAATTGATCAATTGGCTATGTCGATTGATCGATGCTTGTCGTCGATCGATCGCAACTCCCTTCAATTGATCGGAACTATTACCAGAATTTTTCTTAAGTCACTGGACAGTTTTTGTCCATTGTCAATTGATTGACAGACCCTATTGATTGATCGATTGGACTTGTCGATTGATCGATAGTCACTTAGAATTTCCCTTAAGTCTCTAGACAGTCTCTGTCCACTGTTGATTGATCGACAAACCTTGTCGATTGATCAACAATCACCCAGAACCATGTCGATTGATCAACAAACTCTATTGATTGATCGACAGTCACTCTTAGAACTCTGTTGATTGATCGACGACGGTCCAGCCTTAACATTTCAAGTTGTTGGAACATTTTTCAGGATCGTCGATCGATCGATGATGGTCATGAGTTCCCACTTCTAGAAAAATTTTAATCCGAATCAAACCAATAATGAACTATGGTAATTGTAGCTTAAATATGGTTCGTCCATCACACTAAGTTAGTTGTGGTTATCTTGGTTTAAATTTGGACCATTGAGCACATATTAAGATGGTTTATGATTTTCGCAGGGTCCAATTTCTAAACCATGCTAATCACCACTCATATGTTCCTTATATTTATTTTAATTAGGTCAAATCCTAATGGACCATCGGATGATCTAATCAATTCATCATAATCTCAATGGTTTAAAGTGATTGTTGGATTAGATCCACCCGTTGGATCGTATAATGGTATATATAAAATAAAAATGGGATCGATGTGGCCCACCTGTGGATCTGATTGATTTGAATTTTCTAGCCCTTCTGCAATTTGGCATAAGGATCTTTATGATCCATTTAGATCAAATCTGGCCCACCGAGATGGTCCCCATCTATCAACTACTTCATCTTAAAAGTTGAAATTAAAAGTGGTCCATTGTTCTGGAGGATGAACGGATGATTGATCGTGTCCGGTCATTGGCTAGATCAACGTGATTTAGACTACATAAAAGAAAGAGAGGGGCCAGGCCTACCTAGCTAAAGGCAATATTTTATTTTTGCTAGATGCAAGACTCGATCACTAGCCTTCTCTCTCCACCAAGAGAGTTTTAACCAACTAGTCCATGTTTCACTTTTGTTCATTAATTAAAGATTAATTTATTTAACCCTATTTTCTACCATTAAACAATATATAAATGACCAAAATTTTTGGGTCGTTACACGAGATGTATGATAGACCGCAAAAATTGTTGTTGCACAAGACCTTTGTTGCCCAGACATTCACAATTTGGTATCATACTTGTATCATACAATAGTAAATGTTGTACCCATTGCCCAATTACATAGGACAGTCCTAACTTACTGTCACACCCCCAAATTTGATTCTTTTTGTTTAGAAATTATCACACTGGCCCCACAAGATTTTCCAATATACCAGCAAAATGGGTGAATTAGAAACTTTCTACCTTGAGTCGTTATAAAGGAAATATTACATCCAGTTGATCCAATGTTCCAGATTTTGGTCTAACCCAAGATTTTCTTCATAAATAGGCTTTAAAAGAGCCTTTTTAAATCAGAGAATTGAATAAAAAATGCTGCCAACTGGTTAGATATACTTCTTAATATGGCCTTTGAAACATTATATGAAACAATGTGTGATCGTCCATAATCTTTTAGTTGGCATAACATCTATGGTCCAGAGATGGTTTCCCTATTTAAGGGTTCCAAGGCCCTTAGATTATGGTCCTTTTGAGCCTTTTTAATGTCCAGATTAATGCCGAATCCGATTAGCATAGCCGCTCAGAAAGTTGGAAAACATTGTACATGAGAAGTTATCCAAGTTGAAGCACATAATAGAGATATATGAAATATTATAACAAATAGTTTTAAGACAGATTTTAGGGTCTAGGACTGAACCAAATCTCGGATTTCTACTGTAGTAGTGGTGGTTGTGTGTGCACGGAGGGCTGTTGAGATTGCTCATCGTCATTGCTTCTTCTCTTGTGTGATTTGAAGTTCGAATCTGGTACATTGAATCCAATGTAAACAGTTTCTTTCTTGATCCACTTTCATTATTTAGCTATTAGAGCAGGTTACTTCATTGGGAAATTGAAAAACAAGGGTACTTTTTTTTTTTTTACCCTCCCTTTCCCTCTTCATCAAATCTTCCGCTTATTTTGTTCTCTTTCTTCCCATCAAAGTTGTACTCTTTTTTCTCAGTAGTAAGTTGTTGTCCTGCAGATGAGTAGATTTGATGCGAGGACCATGCAGAAGCTCGCGGCTACGCAGCAGTTGGAATGTGAGCTTGAGACCATCTTTAATTACCTTCTATTACCAGAAAGTGTTGTTCTTACTAGTGAAGTTCTTGCGGGTCTGAATTGATTTGGTTTAATTGTTTTCTGCTATATGTGGCCTCTATTAAAGGCATGCTAGAATATTGAGGTCGAATTTAAATGTTGTGGGTGGTTATCTTCCTTTGGCAGGCACATTTGGAGGATCTAGCAGTGAAAGATGCCAAAGAGAAATCTGATGCTGTTAGTGAAGCATTTTTAGCGGAGCTTGCACTAGATAACGAAAGCAATGCCAACAAAGGAAGTGATGATTCAAAACAGATACAGGCAGAGCCAAAGAAAAAGAAGAAGGATTATAGAAGAGATAAGGATCTAAAGGTTTTAGCTGTGTTGGGTCTGGTTGAGCTTCTTTTATTAGGACTGCTTCCATTTGATACCCATTGATCCTTTTTAGTTTTTCAGGACGTTGGTCGTGACAAAGAGATTCTCAGCCATCAGGAAAGTGAAGAACAATTGTAAGTATTGCTCTCCTTTTCTCATATACATAGGGAGCGAGAGATCAATGATCTTTTAGTCTGTCCTTATATATACATTGGGTTTCTCTAGCTCCACAGCAAGGGATCCCACGTCCTTTTTGCAATCACAAACATGTCCATAAATGTAGATGCTCTTGTTATACCGTGGGTGTGTTCACTAACAAACTGAATTGCAATTATTAGTACAGTGAAGTGGATAGAAAAAAATTTCAATTTGCTTACAATTTGTATTGAGGGGCTAGTCTTCAAATTTCAAATTGTTTCTTTTAAGTTGGGACTTGAAATGAACATCACCAAATCATCACTGTTTGTTTCACCTGTGCACTCGAAAACAGACCATATATGAGCTTTGCTATAATCCCATACACACATGCCAACCCAACCCACCGTTGTGGATGATCTGGCCTAACTATCAGGCGGTCCACTGATCAGATGGGTCAACATGAAAGCAATGGAAGTTTTGAAAAAGATTGCCCTTGTCGAGATTCAATGCACCCATCCTATGAGTGGGCAGGCCTCATCTTTGGACTGGGTCATGTTAGATGTTGCCCCACCTGATGCACCGCCAGCACAACCTAAACAATTAGCATGTGAACACATTCGTGTGGGCTGAGAAAAACTAGAATACATTCATATTTAGCGAACATTTGTTGATATCAGGTGTAAGAAATTCAACCAACTACATTGCGGTTGGAGAGCAGCACTGTCAAAGAATGCACCAAACCACATGCTAGTTCTGAACATTTGTTGATATCAGGTGTAAGAAATTCAACCAACTACATTGCGGTTGGAGAGCAGCACTGTCAAAGAATGCACCAAACCACATGCTAGTTCTGAAATGGCTCGTCAATATCATTGTTCCTTGTGATGCTTTGGAACCTAGAGGCATTCTAATCATGTAAACATTTGTTGACATCAGTTTGTATTGGCATGACTATAAACATGAAATTGTCGTTCATTTGCGAAATAGTTGGATAATCTTCATCATGGTTTACTAGTTATTTTTTGTCCCAAGTTCCAACTGCATTGATACGGAAATCACGAGTTCACATACAAGTTTACTTTCCACCTCAGACCATTCATGACTTGACTTTTTTTTACCTCGTTGTGGTTGAAAAAAAATACAAGTTCAGAAAATAATATTAAAAAGATGCACTAAATATGGGAAATTCATTATGGTTAACTTTATCATGTAAAAAGTGACGCAGGGAGGACATGGTAGGTCCATCACCGTCTCCCTATCTGAATAGTCTTCATTTACACGAAAAGAAATAAAAGGATAAAAAGAGAAAATTAATTCTGAATAATTGTTTTGATATATTGAATGAATAGAAATGGAATTACAATACAAATAAATAGGAAACTAAACCCTAGGTAAAGTACCAGACTCCAACTCAAACTCAAACTCCTAGAAAACTGCAACTTACTGTAAATAGTAAACTTACTATTTATAGAAGTATCTTAATCCTACTAGAGCTCTTGGTTTTCGGCCAAAAATAGAAAGTTTTCAAACGGGCCCCACCATGTTGTTCTACTAAATATTCTAAGCCCTTTTCATATTGGGAACTAACTCTAAAACCCTACGGATCAAAAGTTATAATCGAATTGAAACTTACTATAAATAGTAAAACTGAAAATAAACTAGCCTAATGACTATCAATCCAGTTAAATCTCATGATTCCGGCATGGAAACCCAGCATAGCGGGGTTGGGTGGCTAAATTAGCTCGAGCTACCCCAAAATCATATATTATATGTTCAGAAACTCATTCGGATTGTGAGATACGACCGTTTTACGGTCTTGACGGTCTGGATCGCTTTCGACCACAACCGGTCTTCTTTTAGTCCATCTGGACCATGAAATAATCAGTGACCCGTTCTACATCAGTCTCCTCCACTTCGAAAGAACTCGACCCTAAGTTCTCGTCCAGCTTTAGTTCATGATATTCGTACAGATCTGCCACGTTGAAAGTCCTTGAAATCTCCATGTCATTCGGAGATCAACAACGTAGGCATTATCATTGATCTTGCGAATGATTGGTACTAGTCCAATCTTCTTGTGCTTCAACCTGTTGTAGGTCCCGATAGAAAATCGCTCTTTACGTAAATGGACCATCAGCTGATCACCTATTTCTAACACTTTAGCACGATGATGCTTGTCGACCGCTTCCTTGTCTTACTCGTTCGAAGCCTGTAATTTTTTGCGCACGTCATGTATGTCCATGATTCGGTTCGCCATATGTTCAGCTACAACGCTCATGCCTGGAAGCTTAGGCAGAGGAACCAATTAAGTGTGTGACGAGGCACGCACTTATAAACAATCTGGAACTGGGGATTTTCCTATCGAGCGGTTTACCATGTTGTTGAACATAAACTCCGCTTGAGCCAGGGTCATGTCCAATTGTTTCGACTTATCACCTGAAAGGCAACGGATGACATTCCCCAATGGGTGGTTTACAACCTCAGTCTGTCCATCTGTCTGTAGATGGTAAGCACTGCTGAACTGAAGTTACGTACCGAACTAATTCCACAAGGCTCGCCAAAAATGGTTAACGAACTTCGTATCCCAGTCTGAAGTGATTGTCTTAAGAATCCTACGTAGTCGCACAACCTCTCTGAAGAAGAGGTTTACAATGAGTACCGCATCAAATGTCTTTTTGCACGAAATGAAGTGTGCTATCTTGGAGAATCGGTCTACCACCACGAACATTGAGTCCATGCCGCGTTGTGTTCGAGGGAGCCTCAATACGAAATTCATAAATAAATCCTCCCAAGGGGCATCTGGCCTGGAGTAATGGTGTGTAAAGTCCTGTATTTTAAGATTGCCCCTACCATATAGCTCGATAATAATTCTGTTCGGCAATGAACTCTGCGGAATGCAAAGTCGATTCCCTTTGAAGAGAAAATCTTCTTGAATTAGAAAGTCACTTAGGTGACCCTCTTGGCACTTTGTCCACGCATCTGCAAAATTTTCGTCATCAGTATAAAGTTCCTTGAGATAGTTGAATCCGACCACCTCACTTGCTCATGGTGATAAGAAGGGATTCACTCGGCTAAGTGCATCTGCTACCTTATTATGCTGCCTTGACTTGTGTTTCAGAATGAACGTGAATTCAATCCTATAAAAACGAAATCCATCTGTGCATACGATTCACATTAGTCTGAGTATTAACAAATTTTAAAGCCTAATGATCAGTGTACAGTATAAACTCCCTTTGAATAAGATAGTGGCACCAATGACTCAGTGCTTGAACCACTGCGTACAATTCAAGCTCATAGGTCGACCACTTCTGTCGTGTGTCGCTGAGTTTCTCATTATAGAAGGCAACTGGCCTGCCCTCTTGAGAAAAGACTCCCCCAATGCCGACATAAGATGCGTCACATTCTACCTCAAATAACTTATCTTAATTGGAGAGTACCAAGACCAATATAGTGGAAACCGATGTTTGATTTCTGCAAAACTCTTCTCTGCCCCTTCAATCCACTGAAACAAAACCTTCTTCATACAGTCGGTAATCGGCGCGATGATACTACTGAAGTTCCACACAAATCCACAATAAAAGGTCACCAACCCATGAAAAATCCGTACCTCATGAATGTTTGTTGGAGTCGACCAATCCCGAATTGCTCGAACTTTATCTTCATTCACTCCGATACCCGTGGATGATATAATGAATCCCATAAATAATAATCGATCAGTTAAGAAACTACACTTTTTCAGATTTAACTATAGTTTGTTGTTGGCCAACACTTGTAGCTAGTTTCTTTCTGACTGTATATTATAATATCATCAAAGTATATGACAATAAAACAGTCAATGAACGACTTCAACACTTGGTTCATTAAACGCATGAATTTGCTTGGTGTGTTGGTTAGACTAAAGGGCATAACCAGCCACTCATACAGCCTTTCCTTAGTCTTGAAGGCTGTTTTCCACTCATCACCTAGTCTAATATGGATTTGATGGTATCCACTCCGTAAGTCCAGTTTGGAGAACACCTTCAAGCCCTCGAGTATGTCAAGCATGTCATCCAATCACAATATTGGAAATCGATATTTAACTGTTATTTTATTGATCACATGGCTATCAATACATATATGCCAAGTTTCAGGTTTTTTTTTGTTAAAAGCGCCGAAACGGTACACGGGCTCATGCTCTCTTTAATGAGACCCTTACGGATCAGTTCCTCCACTTGTCCCTGTAGAAAAAGTGTGAGAAAGTCTGAGTAGGTTATCACGCTAGCCAACCCGTTTGGCCTGGAACCCTCTTCCAGCTACACTACAACATACAGAGCGGATCCTCCATTGAGTAGCCCATTGAGAGGTCCGGTTTATGAAGTTTTAAGAAGATCGTTGCCAAATTCCGTAACTTCTTATAATCTCCTAGGACTGAGGAGCAGAAAATGGTATCTTGCATATAAAGTGAGCAAAGGAAATTAAGAAATTGTTTGAACACTTACTGTTCCTCTCTCAAGGACACCTGGGAGCGGCTAAAAGGCGCGAGGGTGTGCTGCAAGAAGAGGGAAGGGGAAAGGAAAGCCTTTTCTTCCTCTACTCCTACGCACTCACGCTTTAGCGGTAAACACGGTGACCGAACGGAGCAAGAGCTCCCGAAACAAACCAACAGGACAATTCGACCTACACAAATTTACTCAAATATATTCTGGTCTCAGCGGTGATCGGTCAATGAAGCTTAGATGTCAGTCGTAGACCCCGTAGAAATGTTAGAGAAGGGAATCCGAAGATTCCTTCCTCTAAAATGACTCCTGTTGATCTGCGGCCAGAGATTCAAGGTAAGGGATCACGGTTACAGGGTGGGAAGAGGTTAAGCACCCCACACACTGCCCATACCGAAGTACGGTCTCTACTTCACAGAATCGATCGGATACTTGAAAGTCTAGTTTAATCCTCTTATATTCTCATGGATGACATGATGCATGAATGCGGGTCTGAACAGTAAGAGTTTCTGATGGGCAGGTTCCAACAACGGGCAAGCCCAGAGCGTACGCTCGAACTGACAGGTGCTTTATGCGAGATGATGCATGCTGTGTGCTTGAATATTCAAAGTGTCTATAGTGATATGTACGTGAATGCAGGTCTGAACAGTAAGAGTTTCTGATGGGCAGGTTCCAACAACGGGCAAGCCCAGAGCATACGCTCGAACTGACAGGTGCTTAATATAAAGACATATGCAGTGTGCTTGAATAATCAAGGTGCTTGTAGTGAAGCAGGGGGGTTGGAAGAAAAGTAAATGTTGCACTTATGCTAGATGCAAATGAGATGATGCTGGAAAAGAGTAGCTAGGTGGACGGAGGTGTCGCAAGGATTGGCTTCGAGTGGCTGGATCAAGATTTGGATGGCTTGGGAGGCTTGGACCAGTGGTCAGGCTGGGCTGGACCAGGGCTAGACTCTCCTCACTCGGGCTCTCCTTGGTGGAAAAATGGGCTAAGGGGTGGATGAGGACTCGGACCGCACCCGGACTGGCTGGACTTGAAGGGATGTTGAAATGAGAAGAGGAGGGGGGTATTTATAGTAGCGGAGAGTGGCAGTTTGCGTAATTTTTTCAGGGCGGCCTGCTATGGGCCGCCCGTACGGCCGCTCCTCGGTTTCCAGCGAGTACGGCCGCTCTCTCGGGGCTGCTGTTGGACTCGCTGGTCGACTCAGTGAGTTGACCCAGCGGGTCGACTCGGTGGTTTGACTCAGCGGGTTCCCCTCCACTTTAGAAGCTTCGGGGTGTTTCTCTATGTCATAGGGGCCAAAATAACTTTTCTACCATCCTTAGTGAACATGTATTTATTTTTCCATCCACCATGTGTCACTTCTCGATCCAATTTCCATGGCCGCCCAAGTAACATGTGGCAGGCTTCCATGTCAACCACAGTATAGAGGATCTCGTCCTTATAACTTTTACCAATGAAAAACGAGATAATGCATTAATGAGTTGCCTTTGTCTCGTTCAACCTCTTGATCCAACTGATCGAGTAAGGAGTATGATGCTTCGTCATAGGAAGATGTAGCTTATCCACCATAATTTTTTAGACAATATTTTCGCTACTCCCACTGTCTATGATCACATCATAGATTTTTCCCTACATGGTGCAATTTGTGCGGAAGATATTATGTTGTTATGGGTGCACTTCCTTCCTAGGAGCGTAAAGTAGTCGTCTCACTACTAACAACTGCCCGTGATCTTTAGTCAACCAATTTACATCTTTTGTGTCCCCTCATCGGCCTGTTCCAATTCAGGGTTGTCTTTTGTTACTTCACCTTCCGTGCCACCGTCATTCATAGTTAAGTGGGTTGCAAGGCATTGAGAGCAAGCATTCGACCAGTGGCCTGATTGGCCACAATGGAGAGAATGGTTTGGCCTTGGCCGACCATATGGGTTGGGGATCCTGTTAGGACCCACTGTAGTGGGAGTTGCACGTTGAGGCCTTAAGGAACCGCTTCCCCAGTCCCGGTTCGCGACGGTAAGAGGTTGAGGACGCCCTCTTATAGGTTCCTTGCCTTTGGCCAACATTGTATCCTTGGTGGGCCCTGTGATGGGGTTCCTTGTTGTCGGATAAGGTCGAGCAGGGGGGCGCGATAACTGTGTTTCCTCTTGGGTGGCCAATTAGGTTGGTCTCACTCAACGTCCAAACTGGATGCATCTGGACCCGATCTTGGATTGCAAATCGCAACCCACCAATGAACCATGATACTTGTTGTGCCTCTGATTTCGATAAATTATTTTGTGTAGCCAATCGCTGGAATTCTTCGAGATATTCGGTTACGGTTCAATTTTCCTGACAACAATTTTGATATTGTTGGAACAAAATTTGTTCGTAGTCACTAGAGAGGAATTGAGCCTTAAGGACCTATCTCATCCGAGGCCATGTTCGGACGGGTGCCTTATTCTAACGGGCGCCGAAAACCTGTAGGTTTTCCTACCATGCTGAAATACCGAATTTTAATTTATATCCAATTAGTTTTACCTTCTTTTCGTCTGACACTTCCATATAGTCAAAGTATTGCTCAACCTCCGCCAGCTAGTTGAGGAACTCCTCTATTCGAAGTAGGCCATTAAAGCTGGGAAGATAAGCTTTGCCCCGATAATCTCATTATGCTCGTTCCACATGCTCAGTTCTCTAGCGCAGGCCGTCGTACCAAAATGTCTTCGACCTCGTCATCACTTGGTTCCGATTCGTCTGGTGTAACCTTATGATTATTCACTTGGAGTGCTCTATGAAATACAGAATTATCCCGTATAGCGAGCGCTTGTGGTTGTTGGTTGCCTTAGGCTCGGGGTGGAGCTAGCGATGCTGCAATCTAGTCGAGAGTTGCCTATATACCTTGCGGAAGCAATCGGTTCTCTCGTTGTGCTGCTTTGAAAGTTGTCATCATTAGATAGTCCCTTGGAGCATCGTCCTTAGGAGGAGGATCCAACACTTCATTAGAGACCATCGTCCTGAGGAAGAAATCTCTCTCTGATACCACTGATGCAGGGAGGATGTGGTAGGTCGATCACCGTCTCCCTAACCGAATAGTCCTCGTTTACACGAGAAGAAATTAAAAGGATAAAAAGAGAAAATTAATTCTAAATAATTGTTTTGATAGATTGAATGAATAGAAACAGAATTACAATGCATATAAATAGGAAACTAGACCCTAGGTAAAGTACCAGACTCCCACTCAAATTCAACCTCTTAGAAAACGCAACTTACTATAAATAGTAAACTTATTATTTATAGAAGTCTCTCAATCCTACTAGAACTCTTGGTTTTCAGCCAAAAATAAAAAGTTTTCAAACGGGTCCAACTATGTTGTTCTACTAAATATTCTTAAGCCCTTTTCATGTTGGGCACTAACTCTTAAACTCTATGGTTCAAAAGTTATGATCGAATTGAAACTTACTATAAATAGTAAAACAGAAAATAAACTAGCCTAATGACAGTCGATCCAGTCAAATCTCGTGATTGCAGCACGGGAACCCGACATAGCGGGGTTGGGTGGCTAAAGTAGCTCGATCTACCCCAAAATCATATATTATATGTCCAGAAACTCATTCTGGATTGCGAGATATGACTGTTTTACGGTCCTGACGATCCAGATCGCTTTTGAACCTGACCAGTCTTCCTTTGGTCCATCTGGGCTATGAAATAATCAGCAACCCGTTCTACATCAAAAAGGTTGCTTCTTTGCCAATCATTATGGGACCCTTACATGAGCATGATGCACTAGGTCTTGTGTTCTGGTGATTTCTTTTCTTTTGCCATACATAGTTGTTCTCTTCTTTATTTGATGTATGAAGGCCAGTTTAAAATTAGCATTTCAAAGTCACTGTTGTGCCGGTGCTAGTAACTATTTTGGACATTCTTCACACATCTCCATATAATGTATTGAATATGATGATATTGGTTTAAGATCTTTAGTCATGAATAGCAAAAGTAGTCACTTATTTCTTACCTATGATCTCCATTTTTAGGAAGTTGAGAAAGATGCATATGAAAGCACGACCGAGGGTGAAACAAGAGCAGCAAAGACACCACGTACCCCATTTGATTAGCCAGAACTCCCAGAAATGATTACTCCTAGATGGTATCATTTCCCTTCTTTATACAATAAACTGAATTTATATAGATATGAGTTGGCAATGGTATGTAATATACTTTGTTTGGACAACATTTCTTTCCAAGTTTTCAATCATGTTTTCTAATTTCTAGTTGGGAGTTGATGTATTGAATTAGTTTCTACTGTTTTGATGATATTAGGTGTAAGAAATTCAAAATGCAAATGCGCTGACTTTTGTTTTTCAAATAATGGAAATTTAACAACGGACCAAATCCGTCGCTAATATTCCAACTGCTGCAGTTGGCGACGGATTTCAATTCCGTCGTTTTCCCTAAGATTACTGACGGATGGAATCCGCTGTTATTATTTAAGAACAACGAACGGATTCCGTCTCTGAATGGGGCATATATTTGGGTTGCGACGGATAAGATCGTCGTAATTTACCAACGAATTTGGTCCGTCGTTTAAAATTAACGACTAGGTGACCATGCGACGGACCAAGTCGTCATTAATTAACTACTAATTAACAGCAGTGCGTTCGTTTTGTGGGCCGTTGTTTATTTGCGATTTTGGCATAGTGATAGGTGTGGTCCGTTCTTTTTGTGGGCCCGCCTGAATATCCTTGTACTTTCTCTCTCGAATAATTTATTTCTGTTAAAAAAAAAGTCTCAAATTCTTCATACCTAAACATGCCTCAAGAGGTCTAATAATCCCATGCTATTTATATAGCCTAGCACATCCACATGTGCCTGTGCACGAGCTAATCCAGTTTACATGTGCTAGATCCAAGCTACCAACTAGATTGCACCCATTGCATAGAATTTCTCAGCCCAAACAATCAGGCTGCTATGGACTACAAGTATTTACACCATACAAATGGACAAATGAATCAAATTCTTCCCCTGTGGGCAATTGTTTCATTCGGATGTTACACCACAGATGATTAAATCAGTTTGATTTTTGGGCGCGGCAACATAAGCCCTATGATCCATTTAATGAATAGTTTCGTTGTTCACTGCTCTGTGCCATTTTTTTTTTTTTTAAATCAAGCTCTCTGCCAACAACCAAAACTGAAACAGTAGTGGGACATTTCACTGAAATCAAACAAAATTCCTGACGAGGAAATAAACCTAGCGTTTCTGTAGAGTCTCGTCTAGAAAACAAGCTCATGTGGTTTCATTGCCTGACCTAAGAGAGAACTTGGCAGCCAACTAAGCCTTCAAATCCTGACTGCCTCAATGGACTTGATCAGCTGGGCATCCACAACCTTCTGATCATAATTCTTCTCTTGTGGAAGGGCAGCCTTCGTTTCCTCTTTCTCGGCCTAGAAAAATTCACCCTCAAATCCTTCGTTTCCTCTTTGTTTCTGTGCCATTTTGGCATATGCATAGGCATGTAAATATACACATGTCATTGTTAGAAAACAATCAAACCATCCAAATCGTTGACTCAAATCCGGATGGAGCCAGATCTCACACAAGCGTACAACAGCAGAGTGGTGGGAGTGTGGCGTGATTAATATATGGCCTGATCTCACATGGGCTTGTGCCAAACACGAGATATAAATTGTCATGACAACAGTAATCTTCATAAAATAACCATATCAGGCTATATTATTCAAAGCGTGATAATCCAAATCATGATATTACATGTGCTAAACGGACTGGAAGCCGTGGATGGTACTCAGGGAAGATGATTAATTGCCAGGTGTGCCACACACCAAGGTGGTGTGTTGAGGTCACCAAGTTCTGTGGGGCCTCAAATGGACGAACAATTTGGATAAAACACATACATCATGGTGAGGCCCACAGAACTTGGTCACGTCAACACACCACCGAGCACACCATGCAATCCACTTCCGGTATTCAGAGCTGAGAAAGTACGTTGAACATGGTGAGGCGTGGTTTGCATACAGCCTTCAAAGGCTGGGCTTTGGGCAAGGTGAGCCCGAGCCCTTCAGTCATGTCGACCTTCTCCTCACCAACTCGTTCCCAGTCGAAGCATTGGATCAAGGTTCCCACTGCCAGGCCCACCATCCGCATACCCAGGCTCGAACCCGGACATGTCCCGCCTTCCATGCCCAAATGGAATAAACTTGAAGCCTTCCTTCGAACTTTCTGGTCCTTGAAACCTCTCCGGCTTGAAATCGGTGGGGTCCACCCACATCTTTGGATCTCTGTGAATAGCCCACACATTGACCAATAGCATCGTGCCATGTGGCACGTAAAAACCTCCAACGATGGACTCTTCAGATGACTCATGAGGCAATAGAATTGGGGCCACTGGATACAATCGGAGAGTCTCATTGATGATGCAATGGAGGTACGGAAGGTTGGCGAGATCGGATTCTTCTAACAAACGAGGTCCAACATGCATGTCCAGCTCAGCTTTAGCTTTTTCCAAAACATCTGGATGGTTCAATAGAAGTGACATGGCCCATTCATCGTCAGAGCTGACGTGTCCGTTCCGGCTGATAGTAGTTCCTGATCAGAAGTATTCGATGTTAGGTGTCAGACAATACTCTGATAAAAATCTTGCACGGGAGCATATGAATTCGGTTTCGAGCTAGGATTAGGTACTATCCCCACTTGGATGGGGCGGGAGACGGACAGGTATGTGGCACATTGGTATTGGTGGAGAGCAGGGTGGGGCCCCAATCTCTGTTTGCTTGCTGATATGACGGGTTTGTCAGCCTCCACCAATACCGAGGTGCAGCCCCCTGCCCTCCACCACTACCGACGTGCCACATACACATCTAGTCCCTAGTGCGTCCTGGTGGGCATAATACCTAATCCGAGGCTCATGCACCAACACCCATGTGGAACTTTGAGCAATGCATTCATTTCAAGCACTTCTGCATGTATAGTAATTAGTTTGCACCATCCCATCCATCACCCTTCTAATCATCTACTTCTTTCTACGCTGAGATCTTTCTAATAGAAAATTTGGGTAGATGTACGTGTAAAGCGCAATGCTCATGCATGTCCAGCAAGTTGAACGGTTTGATTGGTAAGTTCTAGCTTGTCATGTGTGTGACATCCAATCTATCCACAAGCTTTCCCCCACCGCAAGGATCATTTAGTGCAAAAAATCATCTCAATCCACTCAATTAATAGGAAGCAACGTGGAAAATGATGGATAGCCGATGATATAATAAAAATACATTTTGGCTCACCTGATCTCAACATACGGGGTAATTTTTCCACTGTGTCCTCATGGTGGTCAGATAACCTTTTGGATGGGTTGGATGTCACATGCATGAATAGTGGAAATTATTCATTGGTTGGAAAGCAAATTAAGGTTAAAACCGGTGGACATCAGATTCTCATCTCCCAATCGTGCCAATGACTCAAAATTCGCACACTTAAAAACTTAGAAAAGGAATGCAATTATAAGGGCCCTGGAGTTACATCATGATTTTATAACCATCAACCTAATGACCCACCCCATGGATGGATTCCTCTGTTAGAAGTTCCATATTTGAAGATGATCTTTTCTAAGTCCACATAAATGTACAAGTCAACTAATGACACGCCACCACACATGCCAGCATGGCACACAATTAATTATAATATCCAAGCCACCATCAGAAGAGTAACAATATGTAAATTCCCTATCTTAAGAATGAGGTCAATCCATTAGTAACGTGGCCACAATTATGATTGTGGAAAAAAGCTTGCAAAAGTTTTGCAACCCGAACACTTATTTTTAAGATCATAGTATACGTCATGAGTGGTCCACCTTATCTTTCGACAATATCATCTATATGAGGAACCGAATCGTAGAAGCGTTGCTCATATCATCCAACAAATAAAGTAAATAAAGTGGTTTTTGAGCTGTGGCAACTTCGTCCTCAGGTGGTGATAGAGCACATAATCAGCGAAGGTTTTTGTATGTCCAACAGGCTTGACAGATGCATCTGGACTGTGTCTAGCATAGGGGAATTCTCACAAATCTGGCTTGGCATCAAAGTAGAGCAACGAGAGAAAGGAAGTCATGGGCCAAATGGGTTTGGCACTCAAAGCTGCCCCCAAAACTTTCCCTGCTAACATGGAAAGTGATCCACAAGGCGATTCCTATTGATGATGGAATTCAGGCTCGGGGAGTTCTTACGGCATCCAAATGCGAGTGCTGCTGGAGTCTAGTTGCTCCAGCGCACCTATCGAAGATGCTGGAGCCACTTGTTCGCTAATAGTGCATCAGCAAGCTAGGTATGGGATTTCTTTGGAAAAAATTTTGACATCCCAAATAACCAACACCAGCCGGTCATGACCAAGCTGATGGTTTGGTGGAGCGCTGTCACAATAGAATAGGAAACTGATAGCCCAACCCGTTTTTCACCCTTTGGACCAATTCGCGAGGCTCATCTTGATGATTTTACAAATCCAGTCCATCTATGTCGAAGAGCAGCTCGACAACGAAAAAATCCAAGTGGTTTCGTGTCGATTCAAGCTACGGATTGACCGTGGCAGAAAAAAAAATACGAACTATCCAAAAGTTTCCTGATTTCTACCAACTCGACTTTGGGATGGTCCAAATGGCCACTAATACTGATATGAAGAACCAAGCCGATCATCTTGTAGAGAACATCAATATTTTCAAAATCATAAATTTTCATGTCAAATGGATGTATGATTGGATCATACCAGTTGAAGGAAGATAGACGGTCCTAAAAGATTCCAACTGTATAGTTTTTAAAAAATGCCCTAAATGTTCTGATTTTTTTCCACATTTGAGAATAGTTTTAGACAATCTAATCCGTTTATCATATAGAGGATGAAGTTTTCTACCATTGTTCACAATTTGAAACTAATCCGACCTCTATACACTCTGTACTATCGATCGCAAGATGACTGGCTCTACAAATATCCGAATTACGCGAATTGGAGAGGCGGTCACTATTCTGATTCGTGGGCCCACCCAGAAGATAATTTTGAAAATCTAAACCATCCATGAAGAATTTCAGATGTCAGGGAAGCTATAAATCAAACTTCAAGGCAATCCAACCGTTGGTTAACTCGTGCCAAGTGAAACAAAATTTGTTATGTTGTTGTCTTCTCATCTATCATTATAAATATGAGAGCTCATTTCTCTTCTAGGTGTTAAGGACGTGGGAAGGAGATCAAGATTAAAGAGGCTTCCAAATCTCTCTTTTTCTAATTTTTTTCCTCTTTTAGTTCTAATTTTTTATATTTTTCTTAGGCTAACTCTCAACTAGAGCTGAGAGATGATACATCTAGTTTATTAGTGATGTTCTAATTCTTTTTATTTAAATTTTGGTTTTATGGTGAACATGGTTTGATTTTAGTTTGAATGAAGTTTTACTTCTAATTCTTCTTTGATCTATTGATGATTCCGGGTTCATTGGATTCTTAGAAGTTCTAAATCTAATTTACTTACTTATTTTGCATTGTTTAGACCTGTAAAGTTCATTGATCTACTATAGAATACGGGCATGGTAGATGCTTTGAATTCCATGTGCTCTTAAACATGGTTCTTAATGTGGGAACTATTTCAAACCGAAGTTCTAATCTTTTCTATGAATCTAAGTTGGATATTTTGCTTATTGATACTGTTTTGATTGGAGTTCAAATTATGGTTCTAATCAAGCCTAGTGACAGGATTTGAAGAAGACCATGATTATGATCTTACTGATTTTATTAAAGGATTGGCATGTAAAATTGAGTGCAGCCAATACCTAAGCTTTATTGAGGAAACTATATCAATGAACAATCTATTTATCTTAGATATGATATTATGATTTAACCACTTTATATTCTAACTGGATAGGATGAAACTCTAATTCCATTTAAGTAGCTAATCAAATCATGTGAATTAAACATTGTTAATAACTAAAAGTGGATCCTTGATGCTCTAGTATTTATTTTTCATTAGTTTTCCTTTAAATCTGGATTCAAATATCGTTAATTTAATCTAATTTAGTTTAATTAGTTAGTGGTAGATCCTAGATAGTCTTAGAATGTTTAAACCTAAGGGCGTGTTTGGCGCATGGTATCAGAAGGGATGGAATGGTATTAGGTGGGATTAACATCATTTATTACACAATGATTACATGTCTGATAATCCCATGGTATTTTCATATCCAATCCCATGTTTAGGATCAAATACTTACCATGGGAAAACCATTGGATGAAGCAAAATCCCGTTTGGTGGACCATGGAATTGCAATCAATGGACCAAATTCACAATGGATGTCCGTCACTTGTACATGTGTATAACCATATTGTCATGTATAAAGGACTTATATGGATGGAGGGCATGGATAAAACACATGCATCAATGTGGGGCCCACGTGTGTGGGATTTTGAAATCCCATGAAAATCCCACATGGGATCAAGTGCAACTCCATCCCCACCTAATCCCAAGCCTCCCATCCTCCCCAAACATCATATGAAATTTGCACGAAACCAAATGCAATTCCATCCCACCTAATCTCATCTAATACCATGCCCCAAACACCCCCTAAATTCTTTCCTTATGGATCGACCTCGGTCTCACTAAGATTATTACTACATCGCGACTCTGCACTTGGGGTTGTGAACACTACATAGGAAAGCAAATAAGTGAAGTTAAATTGTCTAATTATGGTTCTAAGTTAGACGTGTTATGAATAAAAAGTAAAGTTATTTGATTAATTACCTCCTCCATATTAGGATGGTCGACATATGCTAAACGGTTAAAAATGAAAATACCTAAGGGTTCATTTTAACTTAGGGTGCTTTTTGGTAAAACTTAATTTTACAACTTATCACTGAAAAATAATATTTTCAGTGATTTTCATAATTCAAATCATTTGGCAACGAAAAGACATCAAGTACTTATTGGAAAAATCACTTAAAATTGAAGGTTTTTTTTCAGCCACCGCCACTTGACTTAAAACTTATCTCTGAATGTGGTAAGACATTCCTTTCAAAAATTTAAATGAATTTTGATCAAAATATCACTAACAACTTTTATAAATGACAAGATTACCCTTCGGTAGATTCAAAACATTATGGCCCGTTTGGATACCACCAAATAAGTTGCTTTTCTTGTTGATGGCAGCAGTTAAGTAACTTATTTGAGATAAGTTAGTTTAGTTAATAAATAATGATCATTACTTATTTGTTGAAAATCAGTTAAGTATTTCAACATTTTTATTTTGCTTTTCTACTTTTTCACCACCAGCTAAAATAAAAGGTGCTCATCCATAGTTGTAAAAGTGATGATTTTCGTGGCAACCACCCAGCCCACGTTGACCATCCAACTTGTTGGGCCCACTGCGATATATTTTATCTGTACAGTCCATCTGGTTTGGATGTGAGTGGGGCTAGCATGTGAGGTAGATCTAAATCTCAGGTGGACCCCACATCAGGGAGCAAAAATGATAATGATGACACCGTTGAAACCTCCCTGGGCCTAGCGTGATGTGTTTTACTCATACCATTTATCTGTTTTTCCAACTAGTTTTGAGTGGCCCACTGGGTAGTGGGGCTACGTGCTGTGCACATGAAATCCACACCGTCCACCCTTGTCGGTCCATTCCAAAAATGAAACAGAATCCAATCTCAAATAGATCACACCTCAGGAAACAATGGTCATTGACGCCCACCATTGGTCGGCCCCAATGATGAGTGGCCCATATCCAAGGCGGGCCCTGCATGATGGATGGCCCACATTAGAGGTGGGCCCCACATTTGGGACGATCCACATTAAATGTGGTTCCACATGATGGGTAGTGGATATTGGTGGTGGGCGCACTTGATGGATGACCAACATCAAAGGTGGACCCTACATAAAGAACAGTGAAAATGGCCCACATCCAAGGTGAGCCCCACATGATGTATTGCCCACGTCAAAGGTGGGGCCCACGCAATGAACAATCCACACTAAAGGTTGGCCCCAAATGATGGATGGTGGATGTGCAGGGACCAAACAGACTTGAGGATTAATGATGTTGGAAATAAACATGCTTTTCTACTTTTTGGTTGATAAGTATGTTCTTTACCAAACATACTTATTTGCTAATTTAGTAGAAATCAAGATAAGTTACTTATCTGATAAGTAGCTTATCTTAGGTAACTTACAATCCAAACGAGCCCTATATGATTCTCTCACCAACTCGTTCCCTCTTCTTCTGCTTGAGGAGAAAAAATCCCTAACTATCCGGAGGAAAATCCTTCTCAAATTCCTTCTCTCTTCTGGTTAGAGGTGAGCACCCTTTTAGAGCTAGGCTCGTTCAATGACCACCCTAGCTCGTGTTCGACTCGGCTCAACCTTCGAGCTGGACTGACATGTTCAAGCTAGCTTGACCAAGCTTTCGAGCAAGTTCGAGCCCAATTCAAGCTGAGTTCGAGCCTGGTAGTCCCAGCCCAAAAGTCGGGCTTAAAAGTGTTTAAAATTGAGCCCAAAGGCAGCCCAAAGCCCATTGACAACCCCACTTACTTTTATAGAGAGTTTCATCTCTCATTCATTTGTTCACTTCTGATGTGGGACTAAAAAATATACTTTTTTAGTTTTTTACAAGTGAGTTAGCTAAGTTGAGCCAAGCTGAGCCAAATCGACTTCAATTGAGCCGAATCGAGCTTGGGTTAGCTTGAGTTTGGCTTAAAAATCATTTCGAGCTTGGAAAAATGGCTTGGCTTGGTTCAAATTTAGCCTTCGAATCGAGCCGAATCGAGCTGGTTCGAGTTGAGTTGAGCGAGCTAACCGAGCTGGCTTGGCTCATGCTCAGCTCTACTTCCGGTTACTCTTCCTTTAATTTGAAGGTAAGATTTCAATCTTCTTCATTTTTTTATAAGCTTTTTAGCACCCACCATGATGTTTATTTGCCATCCATACTATTCATAAGGTCACGCAAACCTGGATGAAGGGAAACCACAAATATAAGCTTGATCTACAACTTCTATCACCCCCAAGATGTTCTAAAAGGAAGACCTTCAATTCCATTTGTTTATGTGGTATGGTCCACTTGAAGTTTGAATTTACCTCACTTTTAGGCCCATGCCATATAATGATCTCGCCAAATGTATGGACGGTTTGGATATAACACATACATCATGATAGACCCACAAATCTTATCCAGAGACTACTTGGCGACGTTGCCTTAGATAATGCGGGTATAGGTCGTCTACGATTGAGGAAGTGGCCGAAAAAGGGAGAGGGCTGAAAAGCTGGTAAACGAGATCAGGCTGGTTGGTCCTGAGAACGCTCGCTCCTCATCATATCCGTTAGTCATTGCTCCTAGGCTGTTTGGTAGGGGGGCTTCGTCCATTTTGGGGAACCCCTCCGAATGTTTGTATTTTCTTCTTCCAGTCTTTATTTAATAAAATCTCACTTAAACAGAGAAGAGAGAGAGAGAGAGAGAGAGAGAGAGAGAGAGAGGTCACTTTGTCCGAGCTTGCACACGACTCAGGCATAAAAGACACTTTGTGTGGATGTAAAAATAATTTTAGAATAGGTTATGTTATGGGTAAAGAGCCGACCTGATAGAAAGCGCTTTCTGCCGACCCGATAAGGACAAGCCGACCCATCTCAGGCCCCGGGTACGAATCGGGTCATGTTAGCCCGATGGAAACTGGTCGGCTCTGTCCGATGTAATGAAGGTTATCTTAAGCAAGCTAAGCTGTAAAACCGTAATCTTGGGTTCACTCCAAGATATCAGGAGAAAAGATCGACATCCCCAGCTTTTAGGGATAAGGATCTTCGATTGTTATACGCAGATCCTAAGATCCCGGGAACCCAACTGGCAGTCTGCTAAAATCACGACTCTTCAGAGGGCAATCAATCTCGCAACCTAAGTCTATAAATAAGGATATTCTCACCATTATCAAGGTACGCAAGCTAATATCGATCTATACTAAAAAAAATATCCGATTACTCAAGATCATTGACTTAGGCATCGGAGGGTCTTTGGCTGGACCCCAGCCACCCCCCTTATCCTCTGTGTTCTTTTGCAGGATCTGAGGATTTCGTCATCTCCGTCCTTTCATACCGGAAGCCCAACTCCATTCAACTATCCAGATCATATATCTACATCTTCGTCTGTTGACCAATTTTTGGCATCAACAGATTGGCGCCGTCTGTGGGAAATACGCATTCTTCCTTTAGGAAGTCCGTGTTCTCACCCAATTATCTAAGACGATCTTAACATCTTCCTTCTCTTTCGCAATGGCTGGTAAGAGAAAATACAAAGGGAAAGCTCCTGCGATCGCTGGACCTTCAGACAATCAAATCTCCGAGAATGAAGATTCATTCTCTGACAACCCCGCCATCCAGTTCGACGGGAATCCTCCTATTTTTGCTCAGCAGGGGGGACAACAGAGATCTCGCAACCAGGGAGTCAGGTTGTCCCTTCTCGAAGAGCAGGTGGGAGGTGTCAACCACAAACTGGGGGGAGTCGACGAACAACTAGGCTATGTAGACCAGAGACTGGATGAAATTAAAGCTCTGCTAACCGGTCTGGTCCATCCAACCGTGGTGAATGGCAGAGACCGCGAGGGGCCTCGGTATACACACTCTCAGCCTCAACAATCCCAGCACTCTCACCAGACTCGGCCGTCACAACGCTCCCAGCAGCCCATTCCGGTCAAAGAAAGCGAGACCGCCAGCAAAACTACTGAGGCAAGGTCTCAACCAGCAACGGACTTGCCTGCCAGCGACCTGCGACATCGGCTCGAGAGACGAAGAACAGCTCGTCTCGCGCATGAACGAGCTGACCATGAAGCCAGCGACCGGGTCGACAACGACTTGGGCCCACTGGAGGCCGAGCTGAGAGAACTGCGGGAACAAATGGGCGACATTCAGAAAGCACAGCAAGGTCGAGCTCCAATCGCACTAGACGCGCTGGTCGACTCATCTGAGTCACCGTTCACCGACGAGATTCGTGAAGAACCCCTTCCCAAAGGGTTCAAGGTTCCCCAGTTGAAGCAGTACTCTGGCATAGGAGATCCGGCAGAGCACTTAGAAAATTTCAAAGTCCGCATGGATCTCCTCGGGGCCAACGGACACATCATGTGCAAGGCCTTTCCATTGTCCTTGACAAGCTCAGCATGGACTTGGTTTCGTAACCTAAAGCCCCGCACAATCAGCTCATTCTCTCAGCTTAGCCAAGCTTTCGCCACTCAGTTCATCGGGAGCACCGACCCGAGAAAGCATTCAACACACCTTGCAGCAATCAAGCAAAAGGAAGATGAGTCCCTAAAAGATTATTTCGCGCGCTTCAATTCCGAAGCGGTACAAATTGAAAATCTTTCACAAGACGTGTTATTACACATCATGATCGGGGGGCTACGAGACCGAAGGTTTCTTTGGTCTGTTGGGGAGGAGCCACCACAGTCAGTGGCCGAGTTGCTGGATCGAGCTGCTAAGCACATCAACGCCAAAGAGCTGGTTAATGCTCACCGACCGACGACCAGGAATAAAGATCGTCAGGATAGCAGCAGCTCGAAGAAACACAGGTCGGAGCGGAAGTCGGAGCGGAGGTCACCGGCTCGGGGCGCAACTAGCCACGGAACGAAACCTCCTGCTCCGCGGTTCGAAAAGTATACGCCACTCAATAAAACCATCGAGCAAGTATATCTGGCAGAAAAAGGCAGATTCAACTTCGAACGACCTGCGAAAATAAAAACCGACCCCAACAGAAGGACAAAATCAAGGTATTGTCTGTACCATAAAGATCACGGTCACAATACCGTGAATTGCTTCGATTTAAAGAGACAAATAGAGATCCTTATCCAGCAAGGATTTCTGAAAGACTACATCGCTTAGCGTCAAGACGACCGGAGGAACGAAGATCAGTCAGCCGACCCAAACGAAGTACTGAACAACAATCCTGTGGAAGAAATTCACATCATCTTTGGCGGACCGACCACTGGAGATTCTAGGAATTCGCACAAAAATTATGTGCGACAAGCAAGAACATCCCAGCAAGAACCGGAACCGTCCGGGTTGTCTGTGAACATCGCCAGCCGACCCTCAAAAGTCGCAAAGGTTACATCTCGGGCGATAACGTTCACTGAAGAAGATACCCGAGGAATCGTGCACTCGCATGACGACTCTCTAGTCGTCTCGATGGTAGTGGCAAACAAAAGGCTCCACCGTATGATGATCGATACAGGAAGCTCGTCAGACATTTTGTACGCATCAGCTTTCGAAAGAATGAAGATCGATCGTTCCCGATTAAGGCCAGTTAAAACAGCATTAACTGGATTCACAGGAGATAGCGTCATGCCGGAAGGAGAAATAACTTTACCGGTCACTGTTGGGGAAGAGCCTAACCAAAAAATGATTATGGTTGATTTCCTCATTGTGAACACCCCTTCTGCTTACAATGCCATTATCGGCCGCCCTATCTTGCGGGCTCTGAAAGCCGCCGTTTCGATCTATCACCTGACGATGAAGTTTGAAGCTGATGAAGGGGTCGGCGTGGTCAGGGGAGACCAGCAAGAAGCTCGGCGTTGCTACGAACTTTCTCTGAGAGGGAAAAATAAAAGCACCGTATCAACTATCTCTCACGCGTCCTCCTTGGACCCAAGAGAAGACGAGCAGGAGCGCGGATCACCAGCAGAGGAGTTAGTCGACGTTTGCTTGACGGAAGCCGATCCGACCAGAGTTATCCAGATCGGGTCACGTTTGACAGACGAGGTACGGAATGGTTTAATAAACTTTTTAAAAGAGCATGTAGATGTCTTTGCGTGGTCCCATGAAGAAATGCCCGGAATCTCTCCGGAGGTAATGGTCCACCGACTCAATGTCGATCCGACCATGAAACCGATCCGTCAGAAAAGGCGGACCTTCAACACAGAAAGGTACGCGATAATTGAAGAAGAGGTACAGAAGCTACGCAAGGCAGGATTTGTCCAAGAAATACGTTATCCAGATTGGTTGGCGAATGTGGTCCTCGTCAAAAAGCCGAACGGAAAATGGAGGGTCTGTGTGGATTACACCGACCTGAACAAAGCCTGCCCTAAGGACAGCTTCCCACTACCACGGATACATCAGCTCGTCGACGCAACCGCCGGGCATGGGCTTCTCAGCTTTATGGACGCCTTTTCTGGGTATAACCAAATTCAGATGCACGCTCCTGATCGACAAAAGACCGCATTCATCATGGACCGGGGGCTCTACTGCTACAAAGTTATGCCTTTCGGGCTCAAAAACGCCGGGGCAACCTACCAAAGACTGGTAAACAAGATGTTTGCAGATCAACTAGGCAAAACTATGGAGGTATATGTCAACGACATGCTCGTCAAAAGCAAGCGCTCAGAAGATCACGTCGGCGATCTACGCGCCACATTCGAAATACTAAGGAAGTATCGTATGAAGCTCAACCCTAGCAAATGCACTTTTGGAGTGGGCTCAGGAAAATTCCTTGGCTTCATGGTAAATCAGCGAGGAATTGAAGCCAATCCAGAAAAAATCCAGGCCCTCCTCGATATGAGCTCGCCTCGCACAATAAAAGATGTTCAGCGGCTCACAGGAAAGATTACAGCACTCAACAGGTTCGTCTCAAGGGCTACTGACCGATGTCTTCCCTTCTTCAAACAGTTGCGCAAATGCAAAGAAATGACATGGACTCCTGAATGCGAGCAAGCTTTTGTGGAGCTGAAAGCCTACCTCGGCTCCCCACCGCTGTTATCCAAGCCAGTGCATAAAGAAGAATTGCTCTTGTACTTAGCAGTTTCAGCAGCGGCGGTCAGCTCGGCTCTAGTCCGGGACGACGAAGGGATACAAAGGCCTGTTTATTACACTAGCAAGGCCTTGATTGACTCGGAAACACGATACCCTCAAATCGAAAAACTCGCCCTGGCTTTAATTACCTCGGCCCGCAAGTTGAGGCCATATTTCCAAGCGCATCCGATAGCCGTATTAACCGATCAGCCATTACGACAAGTACTGCAAAATCCCGAAACATCAGGTCGTCAAATGGGCTGTCGAGTTGGGCGAATTCGATATACGGTACCGACCTCTTACAGCAATCAAAGGACAAGCTATAGCAGACTTCATCGTCGAATTAACCGAGCCGCACGAGGCTGAGTGCGATCGTGAGCTCATCAAGCATCCGGAGGTAACACATATCACACCTTCTTGGACATTGCACGTCGACGGCTCTTCCAATTCACAAGGCAGTGGAGTTGGTCTCGTTCTATCCTCACCCGATGGGATCAAAATTCAGTATGCACTTCGATTCGGGTTTCGGGCTTCAAATAATGAAGCGGAATACGAAGCCCTCCTAGCCGATCTCCGCCTCGTCTCGGAAATAGGAATACGATCGGTAAAGGTATTCAGCGACTCGCAACTTGTGGTCGGGCAGGTGACTGCAGAATATCAGGCGAAGGGAGGAAGAATGGCTGCATATCTAAGCAAAGCTCAGCAGCTACGGTTACGATTCGATCATTATGAAATCGTCCAAATTTCACGAGATGGGAACACAAACGCAGATGCTCTCGGGAAACTTGCATCATCAGCAGATGATGTACTCGGCAGAATGATACCCATCGAGTTCCTCCCTCAGCGCAGCATATCGTCAAATGGACTCGCGGAAGTTTTTCCAATATCGGAGAATCCAGATTAGAGAGATCCTATCATTTGATTTTTACGATCGGGCGAGTTACCTGGCGACCAGAAAGAAGCTCGGCGCATCCGCTATAGGTCAGCTCGGTATACACTGATAGAGGGTGTCCTCTATAAGAAAGGTATCTCCAGCCCGTGTCTGCGTTGTTTAGGTCGTGAGGAGGCCGATTACGTATTACGTGAAATCCACTACGGATGTTGCGGGAACCATTCCGGGGCACGAGCACTTGCACAGAAATCAATCCGACAGGGATATTATTTGCCCACCATCCAGCAAGACGCCCGAGAAACCGTCAAAAGATGCGATAAGTGTTAACGATTCGCCCCGATACCTCACTTACCGCCTGAAGAGCTCACACCCATGGCTGGACCTTGGCCATTTGCTCAGTGGGGGCTCGACATCATCGGCCCACTCCCGACCGGGAAAGGACAAGTTAAATATGCAATTGTCGCAGTTGATTACTTTACAAAGTGGGCTGAAGTAGAACCACTGGCTACCATCACAAAAAAGAAGACTACGGACTTCATTTGGAGAGCGATTGTGTGTCGCTTTGGGATCCCGAACACCATAATCACTGATAATGGGCGACAGTTCGACAATCAAGGATTTCGTACCTTTTGCACCAGATTGGGCATTAAAAACGTATATTCATCTCCTCACCACCCTCAAGCCAATGGTCAGGTCGAAGCAGTCAACAAAATTATCAAGAACCATCTCAAAACCAAACTCGGAGAAAGAAAGGGGGCTTGGGCGGAAGAACTCCCCGAGGTGCTATGGGCCTACCGAACCACGGCTCGGTCGACTACTGGGGAAACCCCCTTTTTCCTGGCATTTGGAGCCGAGGCCGTCGTGCCGGTGGAAATTGGAATGCCCACGAGCAGAACAAGCCATCATAGACCCGACCAAAATGAAGATCAGTTGCGAATAAGCTTAGACCTACTTGAAGAAGCAAGAGAAGCTTCTCAAGTACGTATAGCAGCATATCAGCAGAAGGTCCGACGGTACTACAACTCCAAAGTGCGGGAAAGACGATTTCGAGCTGGTGACCTCGTCCTTAAAAAGGTACATATAAACGACAAGGCCGCTGTTTTCGGCCCTAATTGGGAAGGACCATATAAGGTCATTAGCTCACATCGTCTCGACACTTATCGGCTCGAAAACATGGAGGGAAAACCACTTCCTCATCCGTGGAACGCCGAACATCTCAAAATCTATTATCCATGAACGGTGAATTGTGCTCAGCACAAAATATGTTTTTTGGAACGATTATTTGAATAAAATTCCTTCCTAGGAGTTGTTCTATGACGATCTTTCAATACAACTTAAAATCAGTATAGTAATTTAACTTTACTGACAGGTGGGCATATAGGCGGCCGACCTGGCTAGCCAGCCCCAGATCGCTTCGACCATACAAACTCACTACATTAACGACAATACGAAAGTAAAATTTGCAACAGAATTAGCAAAATTTGCCTCAAAGGGCTTGTATTCAAAATTTTGTTGTGTACATTTAAAAAAAAAGGGATAATACAATCTAATCCTTGCCAGACGGGCCAGCACCGTCACCTCCGACCCGCGCCTCCTCCTCCTCCTCCTCGTCTTCGTCCACTGGCGTAAGGTCAATGGTTGGGAAGTGCTTAAGCACGAGGCGTCTGTACTCCTGAAGTCCGTTATTGTACAAATCTTCAGAAATAGCAGACAAGTTTTCATACTCAGCCTTCGCCCCATTAATCTCTGCCAGGTGCTTTAGCTGGACCTCTTTTAGAAGCTCGGCCAGGTGCACCTTCTCTTCCTCAGCCGTCTTCAAAGCAGCTTCGAGGGATTCGGCCTTATTCCCGTCGGATACGGCCTTGGTCTCAGCCTCCTTCAAAACCTCTTCTAGAGACTGGACTTGAGCTTGGGATACTTCCAGCTCTGATTGCGCCACCTTCAGCTTAGACTGGGAAGACTCCAGCTCGGATCGGGTGGACACCAGCTCGGATCGGGAAGACGTCAGTTCGGACTGAGTTTCCTTTAGAACAAGGACACATTTGTCCAGCTCAGCCTTCATGGCTTCAGTCTTCTTCTTCCAAGAAGCGGCAGCAGCCAGAGCCTTCTGCGCCTGGTGATTTCGCTCGGCCATCACCTTACGGATCATGATAAGTGCAGCCGAATCCTGCAAAAGTAATACAATTAGCAAGCAACACAGAAAGCGTCACAAGTATATGGGAAAGAAAATAAAAGAGTTTGTAAAGTTACCCTGAGGCAGCTCTCTAGCACCACCCCAACCATCTGGTCCGGGTCAGAAGAGGCTATAATATTCAAGTCTTGAGGGATGGCATGGTTAACACGCATGTACGCATTGATGCCCTCCATCCAGTTTGAATACTGCTCCGTCAGCGGAGGCATCTCGACCCAGTCCTCTCGTTGCACAGCCGGGGCAGCAGGAGGTCGAAGAGGTTGAGAAGAGGAGGCACCCGCAACAGGTCGGTCAGGTCCAGCTGCTGCAGGAGGGGAGGTCTGGGAAGAGACGGTTGGAGGCACGGATATGTGGATGGGTTCAGCTCGAGAGCCCGAGCTATCTGGCACATTAATCACCGGCTCATCAGCAGATGTCGCCGGGGTAGCCGTTCGCTCGGTTCTGGGCCCCATTGGCTCGGTTCTAGGCCCCGTTAGCTCGGTTCTGGGCCCCGTTGGCCCGGTTCTGGGCTCCGTTGGCTCTGTTCTGGGCTGCACAGAGTCCGAGTTGGGAAGTTGTCCTGAACCGCAGACGAAGGATTGGGGCAGGCGAGACGGTCCATGCACCTCGGCAGTAGCCGCCCTCTTCCTAGGGGGCTCAGTAGAGCTCTGCCCTCAGTCCAGAAACCGAGCTGGAATCCTCCGCTTGGAGATTGCCTTCGGAGCCATTCCTATATAAAAAAAAAAAACAAAAGGAAAGAAAAACGTGAGGACAGCGAAGCGACGAGCAGAAAAATAAACCATCAGCTCAGCTTACCGACCTGATTCAACAACGGAGTTGAGTGTGATTACTTTCCGGAAGTCCCTCTCTGCAGAAGGTACGGCTCGGGCTTTGTGGATCTGTCTCTCTTCAACTACAGATAACGCCACCCGAATGGTCGCCGACACTGAAGAAAGAACCGATACATGAGTAAAATATATATATATATATATATATATATATATATATATATATATATATATATATGTTTATTTTTCGAAAGAATTGGGAAAAACAGTTAGGTCGGGACTTCATCCGACCTGGCAGAGCGAAGTCGGCTCGGACTCGGAATTTCAGGGGTTGAGGCTCGTCCGGCGCGCACTCCCAACTGGCCGACGCGAAGAACCACTTCCTCTTCCAAGTTTTGGTGGAGGAAGGCATACAGGTGATAATCGAGCAGCCCTGGCCCAGCAACGACGAAAAATAACAAAGTCCTTGGCCACCCAAGGACTTGAGAATATACATGGAGAAAAGTTCATTGGAGGTAAACTCCCTATTTCCTAGTCTCCGCCAAAGTATGTAGCATCCGACCATGCACCTCCATGCATTCGGCTGCAATTGGCTCGGAGATAGACCTAAGACGTTAAGGACCTCCCTCACGAAAGGATGTAAGGGTAACCTCAGCCCAGACTCTAGGTGCATCAAAGAGATAACCACCTCCTCGGCTCTGGGTCGGCTCGGCCTATCGGCTCGGTTAGGAACCCTAAAATCTATATAGTCAGGGATTTCGTATATCTCCTTCGCAGCGACCAGTTCTTCCTAGGAAATCTGCGAGATCATAGAATCTAATTCGAAGGGCTCTCTATTGGCCGTAGCACTGCCGGCAGCCGACTCAGGAGGCTCAGATTCTCCCTCTCCAATGGCCTCTTCCACCCTTAAACCTGAATCTGATTCACTGGAACCTGCCCCCTCGTGACAGAGGAGAGGTAAATCGGACTCACGGTCATCATACCTCACTTTGAGGATGGCCTCAGAGCATGAAGTCTCTGGCTCCGACATTTCTCAGATAAAAGAAAAAGAGAGAGAGGAGGGGAAAAGTTCTTTGAAGAAAAGAAAAGGAGCGTACCAGAACACTGGCACAGCCGCTGAGAGGAAGAAAGTTGAAGAAAATGGAGAAGAAGAAGGACCAGAGTGCGGGAACAGTAAGAAAATGGAGAAGGGTTTTCAGAATCTGGCCAAGTCTCAGATTTTATACTCGGGGAAGGATTTGGGCACTATTCAGGTATCGCCGCATTCAATGCGAAGGCAACACGTGGCAACTTTCTACTTGACGAATTTGAAAAGCTGCGCCGTTCAGGACACGCGGCAACACCCCGTTCGACTAAATCATATCGGTGATATCGCGCCGTACGGAGAAATGATGACTCCTCGATATATCAAGAGATGCATTTAATGCCCTCGATAAATCGAGAGACGCATTTAATGGACTTTTCCCGCCCATCAAAACGACGGGGCCGCGGAAATGAAATGACAAAAATTATCTAGGTCGGCAATCTCCTCTTAAGTTTTTACACCCGAGCTGAGCAGAACACCCTCGAGGGTAAAAAGGGGGCTTCTGTTATGGGTAAAGAGCCGACCTGATAGAAAGCGCTTTCTGCCGACCCGGTAAGGACGAGCTGACCCATCTCAGGCCCCGGGTACGAATCGGGTCATGTTAGCCCGATGGAAACTGGTCGGCTCGGTCCGATGTAATGAAGGTTATCTTAAGCAAGCTAAGCTGTAAAACCGTAATCTTGGGTTCACTCCAAGATATCAGGAGAAAAGATCGACATCCCCAGCTTTTAGGGATAAGGATCTTCGATTGTTATACGCAGATCCTAAGATCCCGGGAACCCAACTGGCAGTCTGCTAAAATCACGACTCTTCAGAGGGCAATCAATCTCGCAACCTAAGTCTATAAATAAGGATATTCTCACCATTATCAAGGTACGCAAGCTAATATCGATCTATACTAAAAAAAAATATCCGATTACTCAAGATCACTGACTTAGGCATCGGAGGGTCTTTGGCTGGACCCCAGCCACCCCCCTTATCCTCTGTGTTCTTTTGCAGGATCTGAGGATTTCGTCATCTCCGTCCTTTCATACCGGAAGCCCAACTCCATTCAACTATCCAGATCATATATCTACATCTTCGTCTGTTGACCAATTTTTGGCATCAACAGGTTAAAATACAACAAGATAAAAATAAATAAATAAATAAAATTGATTAAGCATTATTCTATATAGTTGGTACAAATAAAATCTATCGTGAGAATAAATTTATAAACAGTCGTCACATGTCTATCTCATAAATGAAAGTCAACTTGAAAAACACAGTGGGCACATCCCTACCCTCTCTCATTATGATATAATTTATTTTATTCGTTGTTTCTTATAAGAAAGTCAACTCGAAAAACAAAGTCATCACATCCCTACCCACTCTCATTTTGATATAATTTATTTTATTTGTTGTTTTTATAAGAAAGTCAACTCGAAAAACAAAGTCATCACATCCCTACCTACTCTCATTTTGATATAATTTATTTTATTTGTTGTTTCAAGATTTACCCAAGTATGGCCTACCTTTGATCGTCTACCCAACGGAAAATTTATTCAAATTTATTCTCATTCAATGACCTTAACATTTAGCTTTTAGGTGATTTGCATGGAAATCAAATGCATTTACACATTTGCATGCATTTAGGTGATTTGTATATGTCTGCGCGTGAAGCATGCCATGCTTCCAGAATATGAAAATACTCCATGAAGCATGCCCTGGTGAACGGAATTACAACTTCAACTTATCCTTAGTATCCTTGCAAGTATATATTCCCAGTTAAACCCGAAACAGCTAAAACCATGCGTGAGCGTGGTCCGGTGATATACGCATCTGTCCCACCACATGACGATCCAGACCGTTTACCCAGTCCAATGCGACTAGTTTGAGTCGGCTCAGACTCGGTACTAATCAACTGGTTTTTGATAGCACGAGTTGCCTCCCAATCACCCCAACTTGGGGAGTCCGGCCATGCATCCCCGGCTTGGGAGCGGGAGCGGATTAGGTGAGGCCCCGGCCTCACCCAAGACCGTGCGGCCCTTACCGTGGGGTTATCATGGGGCCCACATTGATATATGTATTATGTATCCACGCCGCCCATCCATTTTTCCAGATCATTTTAGGGCATTAACCAAATAATGAAGCAGATCCAAATATTAGGTGGACCATATACCATAATAAACAGTGTTGATTGACCTGATTTAGTTCATAAAGTCCTGATTTGTCCACGTTTGTGTGACCTCATGAACAGATGACAAAAAAATATCATGGTGGGCCTTAGGAAGGTTTCAATTGTGAGAATCATTGTCCCCACTGCTTTCCATGGTGTGGTCTACTTAAGCCTTGGATCTGTTTGATTTTTAGGCTCATCTTGGCTATTGGATGAATGGTGTGGATATAACAAATACAACATGGTGGAGCCCACGGAACTTGGTGACGTCAACACACCAGGGAGGTGGGTGGTGGGTGGCACACCACACAATCCGCTTCTGTTCCAGGGTAGTACCTTAGCAAAGGTTACCCTTACCATGGGGCCCACCTTAATGATGTGTTATATATCCACGCTGGCCATCCGTTTCCCCAGATCATTTTATCATGTGTCCGCAAAAATTAAGGAGATCCAAATATCAGGTGGACCACACTGCAGGAAACAATGGTGATTGAACTTCACCATTAGGGCCCACATTAATTCCCACCATGACGTTTTATTTCCATCCAACCCGTTCATAAGGTCAACCAGACATGAATGAAGGGAAAATTCAAATATCAGCTTGATCGAATACTTTTTGTAGCCCATAAAAAGCTTGTAATAGTCATTCGCCACTGTTTCCAATTTTGTAGTCCACCTGAGACTTCGAACTGCTTGATATTTTGGTTCACATCCTAAAATGATATGGCAAAACTGATGACCGGCGTGGATATACAAAAAAAAACAATAAAAATATGGCCCCACACGGTAAGGGTAATACCCACTAAGGTGTTACCAGGGTAACACCTAATCCGCTCCCCCGACTCGGCCAACTCGGGCAAGTCGCAACTCCATTGGAGACCAACGAGTCAATCCGAGTCTAAAAACCATGCATGCTTGGGTCATAGTTCACAAGGCTTAAAAATCACTACGGCCATCTACTTTTGTGCGGACGGCGAGTCTCCAACAACTGAGATCCTTCCCAAATAACCCATGGAGGGACCTCAGATGAACGAATAGTCTGGATCACTACGTAGTGAGACAGAAGCAGATTTTTTTAAGAAGTACGAGATAGATGAGAATATTACCGTTATCATCCCTTTGATGATCTGATCAGTGTAGTACTCAGGCTCTGTTTGTTGCAACGACAGCAGAACATCTATGAATGTCTTATTATTATTCTCCACCTGAATTTCTACTTCCCTTGAGGAAGAGAAATCGACCTCCTTCTTCCTCCTTCGATGCTCATCGATCAGAGCCTGCATGAATTCATCCCTCCGCCTCCCCACACTCACCATCTTCTTCTCCAACTGTCCAAAATCCATCCAACCCAAAACAGGCACGAAATCCCCCAAATTCGTGATGGAGTTTTCCTCCTCAAAGCATCAGAGGAGAGAGTGTTGCAGAGTGAGGCCGGGCGCCCGGGCCCTTCAGTGGCCGGGCGACCGGAATTCATTAGATTGGCAGCAATGCTGCTGGAGGTTTTTTGGCCTCAGCCGGGCGCCCCACGGTTTTGGTGACCGGGCGCCCGACCATGTTGGTCCGGGCGCCCGAAATTGGTCCGATTTTCTGACTTTCTCACTGGACTATTTTTTGAGTTGGCCGGGCACCCGACGGTCTGGTGACCGGGCGCCCGACCCGGCGCGGACTGCTTGTACGCAGTTTCCTAATATGGCTCTAATTCTTCCGTTTTTTGTACTTAAGCGCTCCAAAACGGGATTAGGGCATCCCATTGTGTGGCTAACACGTCCAAGGTGAGAAAGAGAGAAAAAGAGGAAGAGAGAAAGAGAAGAGAGAGAAAGAGGAAGCTTGTAGAAGGGAGAAGTTGCTTGAAGAAGGGTTCTTCTGCGCAGCGGTCATCTCAGCGCTTCTACGTCCTCGGGATCGGTGAGATCGTTTCTCCTTTACTATTCTCTTATTATTTATCCATCCCTGCGTGGGTGAAGAAGTTTGATCCAAGCGGTGTGTGCTTGTGATCGGTTGTAACAGTTCCCTGAGATAGTGGATTGTTGATCTGGACTAGGTCCCATGGTTTTTACCTCTTTTGAGGGTTTTCCACGTAAAAACTCTTTGTGTTCGTGTGGTTGATGTTTATTCTTGATTATTGCATTAGCATAGTCCATAATTCTAATGTATTGGGGGGCGAGATCCGAAGGTTTGTGTGAAACGCACCCAACAAAGTGGTATCAGAGAGTTCAGGTTGTTTGAACGATGTGGGATCGGTTCTGAATTATGGAAGGTGGCTCATCAAGGATGATCAGCCTCAATGGTTCTAACTGGATCATATGGAAGGCTAAGATGGAGGACTTGCTCTATTGCAAGGACTTGTATGCTCTAATTCTAGGCATATCGGCGAAGACGAAGGATATGTCAGATGATGATTGGAAGAAAGTGGACCGGAAGGCGGTGGGGTTCATTAGACAATGGTTGGATGATTCAGTTTTCCACCATGTGTCTACAGAGACCTCAGCCGCTAGCCTATGGCTGAAATTGCAAGGGCTGTATGAGAGGAAAACAGCCGGCAATAAGATTTTCCTGATAAGACGACTTGTGAATCTCAAGTTCAAAGATGGTGGTTCTGTGGCTGAACACATGAATGAGGTCAGCAACATTGTGAACCAACTCTCCGCCATGAAGATGGTCCTGGATGATGAACTTCAGGCTTTGCTACTGCTTAGCTCATTGCCTGACAGTTGGGAGACATTAGTGGTGTCTCTAAGTAACTCCGCGCCAGACGGAAAGGTATCCATGGATCAGGTAACAAGCTGTCTCTTCAATGAGGAGACAAGGAGGAAGTCCCTAGGGCCTGCTCAACAAGAGGCTCTTGTGACACAAGATAGGGGGAGAGGAAAGAACAGAAAGGGCAGAAAGGCCCGAGATAAATCAAGAGGCAAGTCAGTTGCCAGGAAAGATGTTGAATGCTGGAATTGTGGCAAGAAGGGCCACTATAAGCATGAATGTCACAAGAAGAAGAGTGACAAGAAGGGTAAAGGAAAGGAGAAGGAAGATGAATTAGATTCTACTGCGGTCGCCTCAGATGGTGACGTTGTTGTTATTCTTTCGGCAGATCACGATACTTGTCTCACGGCTTCGAGTCAGGACACCGACTGGGTGATAGACTCGGGAGCCTCGTTTCATGCGACTCCACGTAGAGATTTCTTCACAAGCTATAAGTCAGGTGACTATGGGACAGTGAAGATGGGAAATTCTGGTGTTTCGAAGATCGTAGGGGTCGGTGATATTTGTTTGAAGACCGATGTGGGCTGCACATTGGTTCTCAGGGATGTGAGACATATTCCAGACCTTCGTCTCAACTTGATGTCGACGGGAAGACTGGATGATGATGGCTATGAAAGCCGGTTTGCTGGTGGGCGCTGGAAGCTCATCAAGGGTTCGTTGATCGCTGCCAGAGGAAAGAAGTGTTGCACTCTTTACAAGGCAAGTGTCAGTGTATGCAAGAGTGGATTGAACGCAGCAGAGGATTCAGCTACTGACGTGTGGCACAGGCGTCTAGGCCACATGAGTGAAAAAGGGCTTCAGCTACTAGCGAAGAAGTAGCTCCTTCCAGACGTGATAGGTATACCTCTCAAAACCTGTATTGACTGTTTATCTGGGAAACAGCATAGAGTTTCTTTTGTTAAAACTGCTTCTCATACTAATAAAGTACATGCATTAGATTTGGTTTATTCTGATGTTTGTGGTCCTATGAGGACAAAAACCTTGGGTGGGGCATTGTATTTTGTTACATTTATAGATGATGCATCTAGGAGGGTTTGGGTGTATGCTTTGAAATCCAAAGACGAAGTCTTTGGTGTGTTTAAACTGTTTCATGCTATGGTCGAGAGGGAGACAGGCAGATCATTGAAGTGCATCCGCACTGATAATGGTGGTGAATACATAGGTGACTTCCACGAGTATTGCAAGTCACTGGGTATACGGCATGAACAGTCAGTTCTCAAGACCCCCCAACATAATGGTGTGGCTGAGCGAATGAATCGCACCATTGTAGAGAGAATCAGATGCATGTTATCCCATGCAAAGTTGCCCAAGATGTTATGGGGAGAAGCAATGCACACAGCGGTGTATTTGATAAACAGGTCTCCATCAGCCCCGTTGAATGGAGAAGTACCTGAGAAGGTGTGGACTGGACGTGATCCATCATACAGTCATCTCAGGGTGTTTGGATGCAGGGCATCCGTTCATGTACCAAAGGACGAGAGGTCCAAGCTCGATATGAAGATCAGGCAGTGTGTGTTCTTAGGGTACGGTGATGAAAAGTTCGGTTACAGGTTGTGGGATCTGACCGAGAAGAAGCTCGTCAGGAGCAGAGATGTGGTTTTCATTGAAGATCAGTGTATAGAAGACATTGAAAAGCCAGAGAAGACCCAACCCAGTTCAGGATCCGATTACTCCTCCCGTGGTGCCTGATGACGAAGGAGTACAGCAAGGTGCAGAGGATGAGGGAGTCCCTACAGAAGATGGATAGGGGGAGCAGCCCCAACTTGATCCACCTGTTGAGCCACAGGTGAGGAGGACATCAAGGGACAGACATCCATCCAAGAAGTACTCGCTGCATGAGTACATTATGCTCACAGATGGGGGAGAGCCAGAAGACTATTCTGAGGCCCTAGCCGACGAGCATAAGGGGGAGTGGTTGAAAGCTATGCAAGAGGAGATGGAATCCTTGCATAAGAACCACACCTATGATATGGTGAAATTGCCTAAGGGCAAGGGCAAGAAAGCTCTGAGCAACAAGTGGGTGTTCAGAAAGAAGAATGAGCAGAAGAATTCACAGACAAGATACAAGGCCAGACTTGTGGTGAAAGGGTTTGGTCAGAGAAAAGGAATAGACTTCGAGGAGATATTCTCACCAGTGGTGAAGATGACATCCATTCGGGTGTTACTTGGGTTGGCGGCTAGCATGGATATGGAGATAGAGCAGTTAGATGTCAAAACTGCCTTCCTCCATGGTGACCTGGAAGAAGAGATCTACATGCGCCAACCAGAAGGGTTCGAAGTCAAGGGCAAAGAGCATATGGTGTGCAGGCTTAGGAAGAGGTTGTATGGGCTGAAGCAAGCTCCTACGCAATGGTACAAGAAGTTCGACTCGTTCATGTTGAAGCATGGATATGACAGAACGGAGTCGGACCACTGTGTGTTCACTCGCAAGTTCTCAGACGGTGATTTCTTAGTTCTGCTATTGTATGTTGATGACATGCTCATCATGGGAAAAGACATCAAGAAGATTGACAGGCTGAAACAGGAGTTGGGCAAGTCGTTTGCGATGAAAGACTTGGGCCCGACAAAACAGATCCTAGGAATGGAGATAACCCGTGACAGAAGCAGCAGGAAGCTTTGGTTGTCACAAGAGCGGTATATTGAGAAAGTCCTAGACCGGTTCAATATGAATGCAGCGAAGCCGGTCAGTACTCCACTGGATGGTCACTTCAAATTGAGCGACAAGCAGTGTCCCAAGACGAAGACGGAAGTGGAAGAGATGCGGAAGATACCCTACGCGTCAGCGGTAGGAAGTTTGATGTATGCTATGGTGTGTACGCGCCCAGACATAGCATATGCGGTTGGTGTTGTCAGCCGGTATCTTGCCAATCCTGGCAAGGAACATTGGGCAGCGGTGAAGTGGATACTACGGTATCTGAGGGGCTCATCCAGGTTGAGCCTATGCTATGGTGACGGAAAACCTGTGTTAGAAAGCTACACAGATGCAGATATGGCAGGTGACATAGACTCCAGGAAGTCTACATCGGGGTTCATGTTCACGTTTGCAGGGGGAGCGGTCTCTTGGCAGAGCAAGCTACTGAAGGTCGTAGCATTATCGACGACAGAGGCCGAGTACATTGCAGTCACAGAAGCATGCAAAGAGATGCTTTGGATGAAGAGGTTCCTACAGGAACTCAGCCTGAAGCAGGAGGAGCACGTGGTCTATTGCGATAGCCAAAGTGCTATACACTTGAGTAAGAATCCAAGGCAGCATTCCAAGTCGAAGCACATAGAGATTCGGTATCACTGGATCAGGGATACTTTGGAACAGAAGGTGTTACAGCTTGAGAAGGTCCATACGGACGATAACGGGTCAGACATGATGACCAAGGCTTTGCTCAAGGGCAAGTTTGATGTTTGCAGAAACCTGGCTGGCTTGAAGAAGGTGAATTTCTCCTGAGTCGGAAATGGGGGAGATTTGATGGAGTTTTCCTCCTTAAAGCATCAGAGGAGAGAGTGTTGCAGAGTGAGGCCGGGCGCCCGGGCCCTTCAGTGGCCGGGCGACCGGAATTCATTAGATTGGCAGCAATGCTGCTGGAGGTTTTTTGGCCTCAGCCGGGCGCCCCACGGTTTTGGTGACCGGGCGCCCGATGACCCGGCCGGGCGCCCGACCATGTTGGTCTGGGCGCCCGAAATTGGTCCGATTTTCTGACTTTCTCACTGGACTGTTTTTTGAGTTGGCCGGGCGCCCGACGGTCTGGTGACCGGGCGCTCGACCCGGCGCGGACTGCTTGTACGCAGTTTCCTAATATGGCTCTAATTCTTCCGTTTTTTGTACTTAAGCGCTCCAAAACGGGATTAGGGCATCCCATTATGTGGCTAACACGTCCAAGGTGAGAAAGAGAGAAAAAGAGGAAGAGAGAAAGAGAAGAGAGAGAAAGAGGAAGCTTGTAGAAGGGAGAAGTTGCTTGAAGAAGGGTTCTTCTGCGCAACGGTCATCTCAGCGCTTCTACGTCCTCGGGATCGGTGAGATCGTTTCTCCTTTACTATTCTCTTGTTGTTTATCCATCCTTACGTGGGTGAAGAAGTTTGATCCAAGCGGTGTGTGCTTGTGATCGGTTGTAACAATTCCCTGAGATAGTGGATTGTTGATCTGGACTAGGTCCCGTGGTTTTTACCTCTTTTGAGGGTTTTCCACGTAAAAACTCTTTGTGTTCGTGTGGTTGATGTTTATTCTTGATTATTGCATTAGCATAGTCCATAATTCTAGTGTATTGGGGGGCGAGATCCGAAGGTTTGTGTGAAACGCACCCAACAATTCGCTGCTACGATCAACTTCGACGCCTCATTTGTGATCTCATGGAACCACCTAGCCTCTTCCAAATTGACCACATTCTCTCCGTAATACCGTTTCCCAGCGATCATCCCCATCATCACATTGAAGGTGAGCTCGGCGAACCTTGACTTCAATTCCACCAATGATTTCCCCAATTCCGAATCCAGGAACAGGTCTTTCACCAGGGACCGGACCTCCTGGATTCGGAAAGCGGAGAACATCTGAATGTGGTTGGACGCCAGAATCTCGACGGTGGCGATGCGGCGGAGGTTGTGCCAGTGGGGGCCATAGGAGGCCCACGAGAGGCCAGAATAATGGTAGCCGGCGAGGAGGCGGGGGCGGTTGGCAAAGATGATGTCGTTCTTGGAGAAGCAGTCCTCGACCAAAGATGAGGAGGAGATGAGGAGGACGGGGCGGGAGCCGAAACGGAGTGAGAGGATGGGGCCGTAGCGGTTGGAGAGAGTGGCCAGAGAGCGGTGGAGAGGTTTTTTGAGGAGATGGAGATGGCCGAGTATGGGAAGAGACCAGGGTGATGGTGGAAGGTTCTTGCGCTTCTGGAGTAGGTACTTGGAAATTGAGAAGAGGAAGAAGAAGATAATGAGAGCTGAAATTGGGGAGAAGATATCCATATTTTTTTTTTTTTTTGTGGATGAGCGAGACAGTAGGATTGTCTTTTATAGCAGCGAAATCGAATTGCGTACTGAGTTACTCAGCACGGAGTAAACTCAGTTGGGCCCACAGTGAATGTATTTGGTCCATCCACTCCGTCCATCTGTTTTTACAGATTATTTTAGTCGTTGAGACAAAACTTGAATCATATCCAAAGCTCAAGTGGACCATACCACAGGAAACAGTGGTAATCATGATTTCGACCGTTGAAACCTTTCTAGGGCCCACCATGATCTTTATTTGTCATCCAACCTGTTATTAAGATCAAAACGACATGGATGAAGGGAAAACCAAAATATCAGCTTGATCCAAAACTACTGTGGCCCCAAGAATTTTTCAATGGTTGATGTTCAATTCACATTATTTCCTGTGTTGTGGTCCACTTGAGGATTAGATATACTTAATTTTCAAAATAAATCTAAAAACTTATCTTTTAAAATGGATGGTCCGAGTGGATAAAATAGATGAATCACAGCGGACCCACAAGAGTTTACTCAATACGCAATCTGCTTCCTACAGCAGCGGAGTAGGCCCGTGAGTTGCATGCGCCGGCCCTCCGAGACCGACTTTGATCCCTTACATTAGTCCATTATGTTTCATTACAAGCCTCTTTTTTTCTTTTTCTTTTTTTTTTATATATCTTTTTCTACCTGTGACTTTATTAATTATATATGTGGCTATTTATGTAAAGAACTTCACTTTTTTCTAAACAAATAAGTTAAAATATAAGATAACTACTCCTTCAACATTCCAGCATTTCAAATTCAAGTATATCAAAATTCAGACATTATAAGTTTATTTACTAAAGTAATATAAACTAATAAGTTTACTTAACTAAATTATAATAAAATTATAAGTAACTTGTATATATATCGGGTTCAGGTTGGGTCGGGCAACCCGAGACCTCAACCCAAGCCCAACCCAAACTTCATCGGGTTGATGTTTTCATAGCCTAAGCTCGAGATCGGGTTCAATACTTCCTGCCTAAGCCCAACCTAATGTCCGGTCGATCATAGGTTAATCGGGTTGACCCCGCCCAACTTTTAGCCCTAGTTTCAACATTGAGGTCTACATATCGCTTCCCAAAGTAGGGGTTGTTAATTAACATTGCGGTGTGACTGACGAGGTGAGTGTACTTTTTTTGGTTTAGTACACCCGCCCTATTAGTCACACTGCAGTGTTAGCCACCTCCCCTGGGAATCGATCCCAAGACCTCAAGTGTTGAAATGAGGTTATCTTCACTCACTCTCCACTTGAGCTAAGCAAATGGGTGTATTGTTGAAAATTTCTTAGGGCATCAAATCAAGTTGATATTTGTGTTTTATTTTCATCTAAGTTTGTGTGACCATATGAAGAGGTTAGATAGCAAATACACCTCATAGTGGACCTTAAGAAGGTTTCAACGTTTGTCGTTCAATCCCCACTGGTTTTTTCTTTTCTTTTTTCGTGGTGTGTTCCACATGAGCTTTTGGTATGCCTCAGTTTTTTGCTCATGCTTTGAAAAAAAAAATTATTGATGGTGTGGATCTAATATATAAATCATGGTGGGGCCAAAGAAGTTTCACACATTAAAAATTAAGTTGTATAGTATGCAATTTGACTTCTAAAGAGAAAATCAGGCTGGTTTTGTGAGATGACGTTATCAACTATGACATGGATCAATGAGAAGCCACGGTATTGAATTTTCCTTTGCCTTCAACACAAACTATCCACACCCATTTCATTCATAATTGCATTGTGTGTGACCATAGACATAGAAATATTCATGTGCCTGGGGTTGTGTTGGGTTGTAGAGATGTCTATGACAAATCCACTCCATTCATCTTATTTGAAAGACTACAATAGTATAGGATTCTAAAATGGGGCACGGCTTCGGTGGATTCCCGAATCCCATCGAGGTGGGTGGGACCCCGGACTGTGGGGTTCATAGTGATGTATGTGCCTTAAAACCACACTGTTCAACCATTTTAAAAGCTCATTTTAGAGCATGATCTCATAAAAGAGTCTGACCCAAATCTTAAGTGGACCACACCACATGAAACAATCATGATTGAATCCCCACCATTAAAAACTTCATAGATTCCATCAAAATGTTTATTTTGCCATCCAACCTGTTGATAAGGTCACAAAGACCTAGATGAAGAAACCACACAAATATCATCTTATGCAATGCTTTTGAGGCCTAGAAGAAGATTTAATTTAAATGGTCAATTGTCATTATTTCCTGTACTGTGGGCCATCTGGGATTTGGGTCCGCTTCATTTTTTGGATCATGACATAAGATAAGATTTCAATATGGATGGTGGATGGCATGGATGTAGTCAGATACATCATAGTGGGCTCCACAATCATGGATTCCACCCACAGCGATGGATCCAAGGATCAACCAGCTGCGCCCCTAAAAATCAGTCAGATCCAAAACCCATACCACATGAAACAACGGGGATTGAACGCCTATGGTCACAAAATTTTTGTATTAGGATATTATTTGTTCATATAGTTTATCTTAGTGTTAATAACCCAATGAACGGTTTGGATGGCATATAAAGATCATGGCCAGCTCTATGAAGGTTTCAAAGGTGGATGTTTCTATTCCAGTACTGTTTCGTTAGTGTGGCCCACCTAAGTTTTGGATATGCCTAATTTTTAGAATCTTGTCCAAGTGTGATCTTTCAAAGCATACGTACAGAGTGGATTTGTCACCGATATCTCTATGGCCCCTGATAAGTCCTTAATTTTGTATAATTAACCCTTGTAATTTAGACTGTATTCAATTCTTTTAGTTAATTATCCTTTATCAGGTGGAATTTTTATGTTCAAGAGATTAGGAGAGGCTAAGGATAATACGAGCCTTTCTTTACGTTTCAAGACACAAATGAAAGTAAGATCAGGTGTATTGCCAATGTTGAAGCAAATTAAGTTGCAGAGATCAAACCGCGGACCATTTGATACGTTGGAATTAATGGTGTGAAGATGGTCGTGAAAATGGTTCACAAAGAGAGCATCACCACCACTCATTTGAAGATCCAAGCCGAGCATGTTTGGTGGCTTTGATTGAGCATCTACATCACGCACACATTGGGAAGTGTGTGAAGACATCCACACACGGAACTGGCCATGCATCAGCCAAAAGGTGGACCCCACCTTTCTCATGTGCGTCCAACATCTCAAGGAGGAGATCTCACCCACATGCGTGACCAACATCCAGATGGAGAAAATCCCAGCCATCCCGCGTCCCACCTCACCTCCAGCTACCGCGCGTCCACCTGTCCACCGTCCAAACATGCAAGGAAGATGCTCCACATCCATCGTCCATCAGCTAGGCCTCAGCATCACCAAGTGGACCCCACAAGCTGTCGATCACATCTTCAGCCCTCCAACGTGCAGCCCCTCATCCAGCGTCCCTACTTCCACCTTCACGTGCAGCACAAACCAGCAATCTCATCTCCAATCCCTTAAACGAGCAGTAGCTCTTAGACGTCCAACCATCTCCAGCTGCACGTCTCTCTTATCCACATCACCATCCATCTTCAGCACCAGAAGCTGGTGTGTCACCAGCTGCTCCAACCGTACATGCCTTATCCAACGATCAAGGTGGACCCCTCCATTCACTTCCACCTTCCATCTCCACAGCCACCAATCCAACGATCACGGCCAGCGGCTCCAACCGTCCATGCCTCATCCAACGATCAAGGTGGACCCCTCCATTCACTTCCACTGTCCATCCCCACAGCCACCAATCCAATGATCAACGTGCAGCAGCCTTCATCCATTTAACTGTGCACAGGAAACCTCAGATCTCCACCGTCAAAAGCCTCCTAGGGCCCACTATATTGATTATTTGACATCCAACCTCTTGATTAGTTCATACAGACCTGGATGTGGGGAAAAAACAAATATCAGCTTGTTCCAAAACTTCCGTGGCCCCAAGAAGTTTTTAATAGTGGGCGTTCCATTTAACACCGTTTCTTGTGATGTGGTCCACTTGAGATTTGGATCTACCTCAAATTTGGGCTCATCCATTAAATGTTATAGGAAAATGTATGGATAGTGTGGATGAAACACATACATCATGGTGGGCCCACAGAGCACCGATCACTAGGCCCTAAGGGTATGAGCCCAAGTTGATGTATTTTATGTATATCTATCCCATCCATTCTTTTAAATCATTTTAGGATGCAATAGAAAACCTTAAGAAGATCCCATTCTCAACAGCTGTATTAGAGTTTAATTTGGGGTTTAATGACTGGATATTTCTTAGGTTCTCATGAGGTCAACAAGTTGTAGCACAATTTGAAATTAAAAATTTGGCCCAATTTGGAAGTCTAATCCATTCACTCTATTTTACTCATCCATAGCTTCGATTTGACTAGTCACTTCCCACAGATTTTAGATGAGAAAGATATTTGATGGACAAAGTTGATCAACAATATGATGGGCCATATCTTGTGACCCAACGGTTAGACTTGAGTGAAATTTAATCTTAACCGATTAAGTCATTTACTTTTCAATCTGGACCAATTAGATTATCCAAAATCTGTCTAGATCCAGACAAACTGATCGCTCACATTTAAAGAGTCTTTTGGACGGATCTAATTCGTTTCAGGTCAGATTGGTCTGAATTATGTTCTCTATAATAATAGCATGTTCTGAACATACCTGACCATTCAGATCAAGTTTAGAATGGCTTGATCAAAGAATTTGATCAATCTCATCATTATAAGTTTTCCTTGCAAATAACATCATCATACTAACCAGTAAACTTGTGTGTATGCATACATCAATCTGATAGCCAGCTAACTGAATGAGTGTAATTTTTCATTTTCAACTATCCAAAAAATGTCCACCAATAAATTTGGTCCACTCATTTCAAATTTCTCACTTTTTTTAAATCTCAAATTTTGTTTTTTCAAAATCTCATTTTTTTTTATCTAACTTTTCAACTCTTTTTTTTTTTTTTTTAAATACAAATTCTCAATTTTTTTTTTTTAATTTCCATTTCGTTTTCAAAATATTTTTTTTTTTAAAATCTCAATTTTTTTGCAACTTTTTCAAACATAACACAAATCTATTTTTTTAATCAAACTTATCAATTTTATTCAAACTTCCCATTTTTTTGAAGATGCCAATTTTTTCTTTTCCAAATTGTTAAATTTTTTTTTTCAAAGAACTATTTTTTTTTATGTCAATTTTTTATTTCAAAATATCGATTTTATAAAAATATAATTTGTTCTCGAAAATTTAATTTTTTTAAGTTTATCAATTTTATTCAAACTTCTCATTTTTTTCAAAATTACATTTTTTTGTCTAAAAATGTTATTTTTTTTTCCAAAATCCAAGTTCTTTTTTAAATCTCAATTTTTTTTTTCAGAATCTAAATTTTTCTCAACCATTATTGATTTCTTGCCAACTTCTCAACCTTTCTTTTTTTTGAAATCACAATTTTTTTTTAACTTGTCAATTTTCATGTTCAAAATTTCAACTTTTTTTTTAATTTTTTTTATCACAATCTCGATTTTTTTTAATTCACATTATTTTTTTTCAAAATTTCAATTTTATTTCAAACTCCATGTTTTCAAAATGTCAATTTTATTTCAAACTTCTCCATTGTTTTCAAAATCTCTGTTGTTTTTTTTATTATTATTTATCAAACTTATCAATTTTTTCAAAATACAAAATCTTAATATCATACAACATCTTAATTTCTTTTTAAAATTTTCAATTTATATACAAACTTGTCAATTTTATTCGGACTTGTCAATTCCTTTTCATAAGGCCATTTTTTTTTTTTCAAAATCTCGGTTTTTTAAATTTTATTGTTTTTCAAAATCTCAATTTTTCTCAGACATTGTCAATTTATTTTCAAACCTCCCAACTTTTTCTGTTTCAAAATCACAATTTTTTAAAATTTGATTTTCTTTTTCAAAATGTTTAATTTTGCAAAAATTTTAAAAGAAATTTCAAACTTATCAATTTTATTCCAACTTCTCATTTATGTTTTTAAAACCTCTTGACTTTTTTCAAATTACAAAATCTGTTTCTTTAAATCTCAATTTTTTTTTAAAATGTCAATTTTTTTTTTCAACATCTCATTTTTTCGAGGATGAGATACTATTTTACAATTTTATATAACGACGTACTATATCCGTCGCTAATACCTGTGAGGAGAATCTTTGTGGGCGTTTTCGGGGTCGGGCTTAGCGACGAACTGTCAGTTTAGCGATGGGCTATCTGTCCTGAAGTAGCGACGAATTAAATCCGTCAGAAAGTTCTGTTCGTCGCTAAATCCCTCCGCGAAATCCTGCCTCAATATTTTAGTGGTGACGGACTAAGTCCGTCGGTAAATCAAGCATTTTTTGGTGACGTGTATTCCTTTTTATATGGATGGTTTTTTGCTTTTGTTAATTTATTTATTTGTATATGGGCTGAATGAGTAATGAATCAGGATTGATTGTGTAGATGGTTGAATGAGGAAAGAACGTGCTTTTATTGTGTCAATTGAATGTGGAATGGATGTAGATAGAACTTGAATTGTTTGTGTAAATGGGTTGAATGTGCAAGGAATGTGGGTTTGTTCATTTTTATTTTTCATGTGCATTGAATGTGGAATGAATGGACTTTTTGTGCATATGGGTTGAATGTGTGATTAATGTGAAACAAGGGGATCTTTTTTTTTTTTTTTTTTTTTTTTTTTTTTTTTTTTGCTTAAGTACACACATCCCACTGTTAGTACACTCACCCGCGATGTTAGTCACACTTCAATGTTAACCACCCCCACACTACAATGTTAGCCACCCCCACATTGCAATTGATCTTTTGTGTATATTATGGGCAAAATGTGGACTTTATCTTGTATATGGAATTATCATTGATAGTGCTTGGATGATCAATCATTTTGAATTGCAAAAGCTCAATTTAACATTTAATATAAAGATGCTAGAATGAATATAGGATAACTTCATTTTTGTCAACACTTCGTTGTGCCGATTGGAGGAAGCTTGAATAATGAAGATTTAGAAACTAAAGACAAATTTGAGCATTTTCCGAGCATAAAGTCTAGATTTTCAGCTCAATCAGCAGTAGCACCATCATACATGCCTCCAACACAGTTTTCTTACTTCGATTCCTATCATGGCCAAGTATAAGGGCGTTTGCATTTCAATCAATCGGGAAAGAATGCTATGCCACAAGATATTTCTGCTTGAGAAGGGGAAAAAATACTATGCCACTATTTTCTCTTTTGAATGCAACCATAAGAGAAAAATCTTGAATAAATGCAATTGCATTCCATCTTTAGCTAATCTCTTGAATATGGAAAAAGTTTTACAATGATTTGGGCAGGCAGGCACTGCAAAAAGAAAGGAGCCTTACCTATCGTATAATATAGACTTTTCTCTTTTTTACAATTATACGGGTGGGCTGACAAAAGGAGGTAAACCAAAACCAAAACAATAAGTTTATAATTACTTCCAACCTCCTCAACCATAAACAAAAAAAAAAATTCAAAAATAAAAAAAAGCTCTCCATCTCCCTTCGATTGTAACTAGCAGATCACCGCCTTCAACACCCTTTACTAACTGAATATTAAGCTTGACATGGCAAATTTTCACCATTGACAAGATCCTACTTCAAACAACCATTGCAGCACCCTTGATGGCCAAAACTGGTGATGATAAGCTACTAATATAATGCTGATTTACTCAACCAAACATGCGCTGATTTACTCTTCAATGCACTAGCCAAAGTGCAAATATTCTCTTCCCCAAGTGTGGAATCAAATCTGCAAAATTATATGATTTGAAATGATGAGTACAACAAGTAAAATTTATTGCTATAGTCAGACAAGGTACAATTTATTGCTATTTATTGAAATGATGTGTGATTAATGTGAAATAGGTACAATTTATTGCTATACACAAGGGTAAATGGCTGTAAAGGGATAATGATTATTTACTCTTGCTATTGTGTGGTGACATCAATCTTTACAATAACATTTGAGAGATTTTTTTGGCACGTACGTACGGTTCATCCAAGATGGGGGTGAGTCAACTTGTGTTATGGCTATTTGATGCTATATCTTGTTATGACATCAATCTTTCCATTAACATTTTCTGACCAATTCTATGACTAGAAAGCTAGGCCGGTTTCAATTTTTAGTTTCTTATCTTAGTGGTCTAGGTAAGTATTACTGCATAACTATTTTGATCATGGCACATTCATGGTGGATACCACAAGACAAGCAGTCCAGGAATTGTATACAAACTGCGACTCCCCAGATTTTCCAAAAAATCAGGAAAACCAAACCAATGCTTGGTTCATCACATCCATTCCTCTAATGACCCCATCTTGGTTGAACCATGCGCAAAAAATATCTTCATTTGGTCGATTCTAACTCTTGTCTTTTTCATTTTGGGCTTGCAAATACATGGTTAATAAGAAATGCACCAATAGTCCACATTCATCTAACAAGGGGGCCATAAGATTAATGGATGCGATAAACCAAAAAAATGAAATAAAATTCTAATCCTTGTTTACTAAAAAGAAGGAAAATAAATAAATAAATAGTTTCTACAGAAATTTCAAAATACCTTAATTATATGTGGGGGCCAAAATGGACTCAAGTTATTCCTGTAAACAAAACCCAAAAAATTATTCAATTACTTATCCATTGAAACATGAAATTGGAAGTATATAAAAATGTATTTGCTTGTGAAATGACAATGTAGTAGAAAGAGTTGGCTATGATGAACCAAAATGTATTTTAACTTACCTTTCCTTTATTCAACACCGTACCACGACCCTGCCCCTTACCGTTTCCTCTTGGCCTACCAACTCCTCTACCATTTTCTCTTTCAATAGCAATGTCGATACTGTAAGAATAACACATTTATTTTAAAAGAATTTAATGTAAGTAAAAAATCAAATGTAAAATACAATAAAGATTATAGTATACATAGTTTCTTCTTGAGATGCATTGCCAGCTAGCTTATATGTGGGACAATTTTGTTTGCCGTGCCTAATAACCCACTTGTTATACCCACAACATAACTTACTATTAGTTTCCTTGCCAAATTTATATCTTTTATTTGTGCAGCATTTAGTACTTACAAACATTGGATCAAATACTATGAAGGAGTTATTATAATGTGAATTGACAAGGGTTGCTTTCACCTCTCTCAACGTTATGACCAATACTGACATTTTTTTCAATTCCACTTTGCTGACGAACATTTGCAACCAAATATCGCAAACATGACAAAACAGGTTGCATTATTTCAGGAGTCCTCTTCCCTTCATTTATTAAATAGTTCATCATATGAGATATTTCATTACATCCCAAGATGATTGACTCATCGATATTTGCAGATAGAGGGTTGGGTCACTTTTATATTTTTCCTTTGCATTATGTGTCCACCTTGTAAGCATATAATGAGGTGGCATTACGATGGGTTCTTCGTTGAACACAACTAATAAATGCCTGCAAACAATCCTACAAAATTTGAAGCTTCGACAAGTACAAGAACCGAATTGTTCATCAGCATTCCAAACAACTGTATAGATTTTGCCATTCCTTCTATAGTCGAATATATTGTATGTAGTTAATGGTCCATTCTTCTCCACCAACTTACTAAGAAGTGATAGAATTTCCTTTACCTCAACTTGAAATTCATAAAACACTTCTCTTGTATAAATATTTGTCATCTCTACTTAAATATCGATTGGGGTTGTTGCCATAGGTGTACTATAAGTGGTGTCACAATCAACCTTCAGTTCATTGTGCCTTCATTTTTGTAAAGCACGATCATAACCTTTTGCAAATTCCAATAATGTTGACTTATGACAAACAAAATAATAAAAAAATGCGTTCATGCCCTCACTTTGTTGTATTGTCGACATCCCTACATAAAATGTCTTCTTGATGTAAGAGGGAACCCACATCTTACGTATCGGGTGCAAATCCCGCAATCATTTATTTTCTTCAAGATTATAATTTGCAATCATCTTTGACCACAATGCCTCGAATTCATCTTCCTCATCACACTTATATACACAATTTTTCCCATCAATATTGAAGGATGGATTTTCATTAATAACTTGACCTAGCTTCTCTAAAGGATTCTGAACAATATGCCACATGCACAATCTATGCTCCGTATTCGGAAATACGTTTTCAATTGCAGCAGTGATGACTGGATCTTGAATTATGATTATGGCCTTCGGATGCTTTCCCACCATAACTTGTAGTCATGCTCGAAATAACCATTTAAAATCTTCAATAATTTCACCAAACAGAAACCACGCACCAAATAAGATTGATTGCTTATGGTGGTTGACTTCGACAAATGGACCAAAAGGCATGTCAAAATCGTTTTTCTTGTACGTTGTATTAAAACATACAACATCACCAAACACTTGATAATCTAATTTTGAAATATTATCTGCCCAAAAATAAGATGCTAATCTACATTCATTATTAATTTGGATTGCATAGGTAAACTTATCATCATTTATTTACTTATTTTGAAAATAAAGAAGCAATTCTTGAGCACACCTTCCAAAATTGTCATGTCTTTGAATATTAAGGGCATTCCTAGCATCTTCATTGATAAAACCCATTTTATCATGTCCACCAGCTTCATTTGCAAAAAGTTTAACACTTTAGAAGGACCATACCTGCTTTTTTCATATTTATCATGATATCCTTATGAGAATCCGTAAAATGCCGATGTGATCGTAGACAATAAACCTTACTTGGACTCATTAAAGCATGATTGTGTTCTTCCACAAATGTCTTCACTTCCCATCTGTGTATTCCATTCTTGCGGAGCACAATCTTGGTCTTGCAATTACATCTTGTCATACCTCTCAGGTCTCCTCTTATGATCTGTTGCTTCAGTATACTTGCTATCTCGATGCCCTTCTTTGGAGCATGTGAAACTTTGCATGATTGTTTCACCTATTTTCATATTGTTCTGAGTAGAACCTTTTCGTATGCTAAATCCACACCATCTTGCATACATGTTATAAAAATCATATGCATCATCTACATAATTAAACACTTTACCAACTATTAGTTTCACTTCTTCAGGTGCTTCTGGAATTAATGAATTCGTATGGATTGGTGGTTATTCCTTTTTCACAGTATATTCCATAGTTCCTCTCTGAAATGTGATTATCGACTGTTGCGTCGACAGTGCTACATGAAGCAATAGGCAGTCCATGTTGATTCTCTACACCCACATTTGGCTGTGACTCCATTTCCTCAGCCACAATTCCAAAGTAAACCCTAGCAATTGTTCAAAACAATGAAAAACATAAGGGCTTGAAAGCAATGCTTTCAAAATGAAGAAAAAATACTAAAATAATTACAATAACAAATAAAAATTATTAACCCTAATATAGATAGATCTACTTACAGTAATAAATTAAAAATTATTAACCTAATATACATAGATCATATTGGATGAACCTAATAAACAAAATTTCAATATTGATGTATTAGAATCATATAATCTTTAGCCATTTCATTTCAATCTAACTAGGGGCATTGTGCTCCATAAAACAATAATGCTTGCTAATTGGACAGATGTAGTATTCAAGCATGGTTTTATCCAAGATGGGGGCCATCGGATCAATTGATGGGATAAACCAACAATGCATTGCACATGTACAAATTAGCTACCAAATAGGAAAGTTTCCTATCCATATAGAACATGGAAATCAATTTCTACACATAATAATCTAACTATCACTTCAACATGCATTCAAACAATTGAAACAAAGATGAGACAGAATTCCAATCCTATTTTTCTAAAAAGAAGGGGAAAATTGTATAGAAATTTCAAAATACCTTAATTCAAAATTACAGGTTTGAGTGGCAAAACAACCATAATGGAACCCATTTGCCAAAAAAAAAAGGAATTTTTTTTTATTTTTTTATTTTTGCCAAAACATGTTTTGGATCATACCCTATGCAAGGGATGATAAGAAACATATGTTGAACTATAATTTTGGTACTCTCATTTTGGCTTGGCAGAACCTAGCCAAAACTACAATTCAACCAACACCATGGCCCACCTGACAAACAGACTAGCTTGAATTTTGGGCATATGAATCAACATGATGGGAAATGCATGATGAACGATGTGAAAATCTGGATCTCACAACTACAACGTGTGACCCAAATCCCCATTCACATTACTCAATTGGAAATTAGGATTCATTCACGGGTATGTTTTCACGTGTTAAAGACAAGCAAGTAGAGTTTTGGCAATATACCAAAGTAGGAAGAAATTAAGTTGGAAAAATCAATCCAAAATCTAAAAAATATAGAAAATTGAAAGAAAATGGAATTAGGAAAAGATTCATACCTGCTTCTCTCCTCTTTTCTTTTCCTTGATTTAGGATCGAAATCTGATGGTGTGAAAAAAGATCAGAAAATCGCACGCGAGAGAGAGGAGATGAATAAAACCCTAATTTATGAATCATACCTCTGATTTTTACTCAAAATTCCTTGCTCTGATGGTTTTGGAAGCTACCCCTTGTTGAGAGAGAGACCTAAGAGATACTCCATGTCCTTGTCGTCCGCCTATTTGCAACATCGCAGTAGGGGGAGATGGAGGGGCACGACTGAAAATGGGGGGTTTTCTTGGTACTAGGATGGAGGTGAGAAAGAGTGGATGAGACAGGGATAGAGTACCAAGGGAGATGGACGGGTAGGTACATTGGGCTGGAAATGGGGTTTTTTTTTTTTTTTAGTTTTATATGGGTACGTACACGACCCAATACTGCCTTAGTTCCAACCGTCCGTTCTTTTAGACGATGTCAATGCTCCACATCTCGACCTCATGGGAGCTCCTATATATATATATATATATATATATATATATATATATATATATATATATATATATATATATATATATATATATATATGAAAATTTTGAAATATTATGTATCCACTGCTAAAAGTTACATTCACGACAGACTCTATGGATCGCCATTGTATTTTACTAGCATATATCAGCAAATATATCCACCGTACATTCGCAGCTAACAGTAAGGATCATCATTGTATTTTAATGGTATATATCGGGGAATATTTTTGCCGCAATAATTCACAAATAGTTGCGGATGAGATATCCACCACTAATTATAGAACAACGGTGGCAAGAACAACAGATACTTATTCTGTCGCTAATCCACTGCTATAGCTTACAGCGGAAGATTTTCACTTATATAACGGTGGAAATATCCGCCGCTACAAGACATTGTTATTGCAGTGGCCACTCATAGCTAGACCATATAGCTATACATTATACATGAGATACCTCAAGCCAACGTTCACGAAAGATGTGAGTATAATCTTATAAGTGTTGGATTTGTGCGGGTCTCAGTTGCATGGGTGTTGGCAGGTTAAAGGCTGTGCGCAACAATGGCCTGGTGGTTCATTGAATAAAGTGTTTATATGATAATGTGGCATACTAAAATTCATATTCATGCACTTTGTAACATGCCTATATTGTGAATCATGCATATAACTACTTGTTGGGCCGTTAACTCGTTCTGCTATTTTGAAAACCGTCAAAGACAAGGAAAAGAACAGGAGTCCACGCGAATGGAGTGATAACTCTAAGAAGCATGCTCCTGAGGATTATCTGCATGAATAAAAGAATTTTCTATTTAATGTTTATTTCAAATAATAATGAATTGACGTGCGTTGGATGTTAGCCATGGGATATTGATTTATCTTGTCTTGATGATTTGATGAATAATTTTAATTTTACAATTTATAATTATTATAATAGTGGTGTGTATAATACATGTCCTTCCCCATCGAGTCACACCCATGACTCGGCGACTAAGTCGAGTGAACTCGGTTTCCGAAGCCGTGAGTGTGACAGCCATACCATAATGATTACTTAAGGCCAGTCAACTCGACCAAGTGGACCACCTATTAGTGAGCAGCCCAACTTTTTCTCCTGGCAATTCTTAAAAGTACGATTGACCTTGTCTAGTTTGTGGTATTTGAAAACACTTGAAAAACCACTTCTTTTACTTCTCTATTGTAAACGTGTTGTCTCACACTGTGCAGAACCAAGAAAAGAGTAAGCTTATATAAGTGTCTTCACTCTATATCCTTGTGAAAATGCTTACATTATGCCCTAGTCTAAATGTAGGCACAAGGTAGATGCAAAGGCAAAATCGACTAGAGATCCTAGGTGCATGTGCACAATACAATACTCACAAGCAGGAGTGTGCTAATCCCATCTCGATACATTCTAAGGTGGTTTCAGGTCGTGTGATCAAACATGCCTCGTTGAATACGAGCACATATCAACAGGCGTGTGACTGTTAAATAGCAGATGATTACATATATAAAATAGGGAGCTTCCTAAGGGATTTATAAAACAAGAAATCTCTTCTTCTTTTTTCTCCTGGTACATGATATCACTTTCTAAGAGCATTGAGTAGGTGTGGTGGTAGTTTTAGTGTTGGCTTTAAGAAAGCTCATACATGCTATGCTATGGAGACCTATCCTACGGCGAGATTGTATTTTAGGAAAGTGTGTTGTGAGCCTATTGCATCGATGGATCCTATATTGAAGGGTGTGAACTATCTCAAAGAAATAGTATGCATTGTCCTACTAAGAAATTAGATTCATGATCATCTATATCATTGCTTTTGAGGATCAACAAAGCGCATTTGACTTGTTATTGTCACGGCATATTCCATATCATCGTAAATATCCCAGTCTATACGGAAAAGAAGCCAATTCTCTTTTTTCTTCTTTTTTTCTTTTTTCTTTTTCAAAAAAGGTGGGAGCACACCACCTATAACTATGTTGAAATTGAAGAGACTTTACACGCATTCAGGCGGGCACCACAAAAAACTGACAAGCCTCACTTATCATATACCTCAACTGAACAAAGAGATCCAAGCTCAAAAGTACGAAATAAAAGGCCCCTGAACGAGGACCAAACCACCCACGAGTGGAGAGAGGGAGGCTACACAACGAAAAAGGAGCCTGAAGAAAGCTAAAAAAAAGTTTAAGGTTACCCAATCTTGTGCGGTCCAACAGAAGAAGGCCTCGGATGTTGGGTGGGAGGTCTGACTGCCTCGCAAAGAAACTATCCCTTTGACCGTCACTGGCTAGGTGGGCTAGGCCGTCAGCCACCCCATTGGCTTCTCTAGGCGTGTTTGAGGAGAGAAATTCGGATCCAGAAATACCAAACAGACTACATGAATGAGGTGTCCTTGTTGAGAAGGTCCACCACTACTTTGCAGTCGCTTTCCACCACAATTTTAGAGAAATCTCACTTGACACAAATAGAAAGGCCCTGAAGGATGGCCCTAGCTTCAGCACGAATATTCAACCCCCAGCCGAAGCCTTTCGCAAACCCGAAGATGAAGCCACCTTCCCCATTTCTATCAAGAAATCAGTTCCTCTTGATACACACACACGCAACAACAACAACAACAACAACAACGGCTGTTTGGATACACATATTCCCCAAAGAAATTACAGTCTTATTGGTGGCCAACATTTTCTACTGCGAGAAATGAGTTTACTATTATCTACTAAAAATATGAGAATTCCTTTTATTATCCAGCCAGATTGCATCCATTGCATAGAATGTCTTGGCCCAACAATCTGACTGCTCTGGGAGTTGGAATACTCACACAGTACGAGTAGACCAATGAGTCAAGTTCTTCCCAAGTGTCCAATCGTTTCATTCAAATGTGTCACACCAGATTATGGAACCAGTCTGATTTTGGGCTGAGGCACCTTAGCCATGAGATCTACCTAATGAACAGTTTGGTTGTTCACCGCTCTGTGCCAGATTGGCATGTGCGCTGGCATGTAAATATACACGTGATAGTTACACGATAATCAAACCATCTAAATCGACTCAACTATGGATGTTTAGTTGGTTCATACGATTAGGTAGGGCCCACTTTTTTCTGTAAGGCCCACCCGAATGGTTGTACATCTCTTTTGAGTTTTCAACAAAGTTACAGGTGCTCCCAGTACCTTTCTAACAAAAAAAAAAAAAAAAAACCGTGATTAATATGAGTGATCTCACATGAGCTGGTGCCTATTGGTATCGTTGGTGCCAAACATGAGACATCGATTGTCATTACAACTGTAATATTCATAAAATTCATAAACATCGATAGTCATTACAACTGTAATATTCATAAAATTCATAAACATCGATAGTCATTACAACTGTAATATTCATAAAATTCATAAAATGACCATATGCACGCTATACCATCCAAATTATCATATGACATGTGCCAAACCGACTCAAAGCCATGTATGGCATTCAGAGCTGAGAGAGTACATCGAGCATGGTATGGCGTGGTTTATACACTGCTTCCAAAGGTTGGGCCTTAGGCATACTGAGCCCAACCCCTCCAGTCATGTCCACCCTCTCTTCTCCGACTCGTTCCCAGTCAAAGCATTGGATCAAGGTCCCCAATGCCAGGCTCACCATCCGCACAGCCAGGCTCGCACCTGGACACGCCCTCCTTCCATGGCCAAATGGGATGAACTTCAAGCCTTCCTTTGCCTCTTCTGAGCCTTGAAACCGCTCTGGCTTGAAATCGGTGGGGTCCACCCATACCTTGGGATCTCTATGAATAGCCCACACATTGACCAATAGCATCGTGCCACGTGGCACATCGAAACCTCCAACGATGGACTCTTTAGATGACTCATGAGGGAGTAGAAGTGGGGCCACCGGATACAATCGGAGGGTCTCGTTGATGATGCAATGGAGGTATGGAAGCTTGCCGAGATCCAATTCATCTAACAAACGAGGTCCAACATGCATGTCCAGCTCAGCTTTAGCTTTCTCCAGCACATCTGGATGGTTCAGTAGAAGCGACATAGCCCATTCTGTGGTCAGAGCTGATGTGTCCGTTCCAGCCGCTAGTATTGTCTGATCACAAGTGTTCTATGTGAGGTGTCACTCAATACTCTGATCAAAATTGTGCATGCATGGTAGTATTTGCATTCAGTTTACCAGTGGGGCCCACATGGCTGAGTGATCCTAACCATTGACTTTTGGGCTCCACTTTGGATATTTATACCATGCACCAACACCCAGATAGAAATTTTTCTTAGCCATCCATAGATGTCCAAATGAATAGATGGTTAAGAAAGAGAATACAACAATGGTTCATATTCAACTGAAAAATGGAAAATACTCTACATAAAATGAATTTTATTCTATAAATATAATCTTCCAATCAAGGAAGTTTGGCTCATGCCCCATCCACAATCAAACCCATCGTATCACTGGCCCCACCCGCAGCGAGGTGCTTTAGCAGTATTTTGAAGCATTAAGCAATGTATTCATTTCAAGCGTTTGTGTATGTATAGTGAGTTTTTACTATCGTATCCATCTCTCTTCTAATCATCTTTTTCTGTCTACAGCTGAGGTCTTTCTAGTAGAAAATTTTAGCAGACGCGTAAAGAGAAATGCCCATGTCCAGCCAGTTGAACGGTCAGCTACTATCCAACCAGTGGTAAGTATCCAACTTTTTGAGTTCCAACTTGTCATGTGGATGTGACACCGCTGGGATCAATTAGTGCAAAAGATCATCCCAATCCACGCATCAGGTAGAAAACAACGTAGAAAATGATGAATAGCCGCTGATATAATAGAAATACATTTTGACCCACCAGATGAGTGGATCGCACTCATTTTTCCAGTGTGTCCTTATAGGATAATCTTTTGGATGGTTGGATGTCATGTTGAAAACTGGTGCCTTTAATCTATGCAGTGACAGGTTTTGAACGATCAAGAGGCTAGCTCAATCAATCGGGAAAACACTGGATTTATTCTGTCATTTCTTTGGACAGATTTGGACATGTTCAATTGATCAAAGATGATAGCTTGATCGATTGATATTATTCCTAAAAATCAAGTTAGCTCTCTGCACACTTTTGAGCATGCTGGATTGATCTAACATGAAGGCTCAATCAATCAAGGGTTGCTCAATTGATCAATGGTTCACGTAATTTTTGCGTAAGTGCGCAATTTGTTTCCTATTCCGGGTGTAATAATGTAACACCTCGAATTTTTTGTTACTAGCATAAGTTGATAATATTAGTAGTTATACGTGTTTCCCTTAAATAATGTGAATTTTAACTTGATTTGTGAATAGCTATTTATCTATAATGAATTTGATATAGGTTCTTTTATAAAATATGCTTAGAAACATGCCTAGAACCATGGAGAACCCTTAGATTTCTCAAAACTCTCAGATCATAAATAATTACAAAAATGCTACTAGCCTAGACTCTTAATTTCTTGATCACACGGTTCCCATGATCCGTTTAACTTGAAATTTTATAATATATATATATATATATATATATATATATATATATATATATATATATATATATATATATATATATATATATATATAATAAATTAGCCGTACACATCAAATTTCAGACCTTAGATCATAGTAAAATTGGCACAATTGTTAAATCAGCCTCTTAACCCTTGATTTTGATGGCCATCGCGAGAGAAAGCTTGATTATTATCCATAATCAGTTGTTCCCCATCTAGTGAACATTTTAGATACCAAAGATCTTACCCTAATTCAAAGAATTACTCCTCCATATATTAATTGTTGCACAACTAAGAAACTAATCCCAAAATTCTCCGTCAAGTTCGCTTGGAATCTATGTAGGCAGCCGGTATCGACTAAAACGTGGGCCAAATGGATTTGGCATGCAAACCTCCCCCCCAAATGCAGCCTATTCGCATGGAAGACCTTGATGGGCAGCGTCCCTACAGATGATAGGATTAGAAGCAGAGGAATTGCTTTCCCCTCAAAATGCAGTTGCTACTCCATTTCCAATTCAGAAGAGACAATCAGCCACCTATTCTCTTCGGGGGAGCTGGCTCATGAGGTTTGGAAGAAAATTGGAAGCTGGTTTGGGTTCATCTGTTAGACAAACATGTCAATGGAGAGGATTTTCCAACAGTGGTGGGAAGAAGCTTCATCTAATAACTTGATTTCCCTGCTTAGAGAGATAGTGCCGATGTTTATTATGTGGAAAATATGGAGGGAAAGAAACAAGGTCAGGTTTGAAGGTGTTTCAAAAGATGCATCCAGAGTGTTCCTTAAGGTTACCCGTTGGATGGCTTGGGCCTCCAAACACGCGAGGTCCTGGAACAGCACAAGCAAGAAGGTGCAGCTGTTTTGTCAGGATTTGGGCATCCCACAACCCAGGCCCACCTCGGCTCTCCTCTCTATTCAGATCTGGAAAAAACCTTTGCTTGCATGGGTGAAGATTAATTAGACGGATCAGCGCATGGGTGCCTGGGGCCGACAGGAGGAGGCGGAGTTTGCAGGGACGACAAAGGCAGGTTTATTTTTGCTTTCTCCAGAGGGTTCGGTTCGGCATCCAGTGCAACAGCAAAGGTTCGAGCCCTTGTGGAAGGGTTATCTTTGTGTGTTGAGAGGGGTTTTCCTAAGATTGAGGTGGAAAGCGACTCTAAAACTAGGTGGAGGCCTAGACTGGAGGGTCCTCTCCTAGATGGAGGATGAGGTTCTGGCAGACGAATTTCGATGGCTTGATGAAAAGGGCCCATGTAAAGGTGAGATATGCACCTAGAGAATCCAATTAGGTGGCGCACGGTCTAGCGCGGTTGGGTTGCGATTGCCAATCCAATCACATCTTTGCAGAAGTGCATGAGTTGCCATCTTTAATCAAGGGTAAGCTTTTCTTGGACAAAGTGGGGCTAGGCATAGTCAGGGAAAGAAGAATGAGTTAGTTGTATATGAGTAGTGGGTTCTTCGCTGGTAGTTTGCCGGCTACCCTCTGTATCTTTCGATATTTATATGAAATATATCTTTTTGAAAAAAAAAAAAAAAAAAAAGTGGGCCACATAACAAAAAACAATGGACCTCGTACAGCCATGGTTGAAAAAAAAAAAAATCCCAAAATCCATCTTAAATTGATATAAAATTACTTGCTTCCCAAGTTAATTATGTTCTCACAGTCAATCAAAGTTCAAATTTGGACCATACCTTAACCTCGTATAACTACGAGACTTTACAAAATTTGGACCCCGATCTATGATCCTACACCATTGAATCCTAAGGCTAGTACCTTCTTTTATCCGCGATATATGAAATTTCATATCTAGATCATATCTATCATCAATCAACCACAAAACTTTGTCTAATTATTTTCCTATTATAACTACATATTTCTTCAAAATTTGGATATTGATCCTCAAGTGTGGATCGTTATTTGAGATCAAGTACGTTTTGGCATGCGTCAGGCCATTTTTTAAGATCGGCCAATTTAGATTTCGGACCACTAAGAAAGTTATATATTCTGATTCTACTCTTCATGCCCAACATAGTGAACAGATTAGAATTCCACAAAGATCAGCCCTTAACAGTTTTTGGTGAAATCCCAGTGTGAGTGGGAGTGTGTGAATGCCCACCCCTTGTTATAAGGGAATAGGGCTCTCAATGGACGGGTCAGATTCGAGATTCGATTCGCTCCGAATCCGTATAATGCGGATTTGGATCTTAAAATAGGTCTAATTAGTTAAATAGACCGAATTTGGATCTTAAAATAGGTCTGATTACTTAAATGGACCGGATATGGATTCACAAGAACATATCCGAGTTCAATCCGAATCCGATTGAGATCCGACTCATTTTCACCTTACTGTATACGTTATATTCATGTTGGCCATCCGTTTTAGAAATTATTTTAGGCCATGTCTCAAAATTGAGACATGCCACCCTTAGGTCGACCATACCGCATACTAAATAGTGGGATTTGCATAATTTTTCTACTAAATTAAATATATTATATTATATATATTTTTTAAATTTATAATAAGGGTGGATTCGGACCTACATCCGATCCGAATCCAAGGTTATATGGATTTTGGATCGAAAATGGATCTAACAATTTATAAATAGATCGAATATGGATATCACCTTTTGGATCCGAGTTGGATCCAAATCCGTCTACAAATATACGGACTTGGAGTCGGATCCAACTGGATCCGATCGATCCAGATCCGATTCAATGAGAGTCCTATAAGGGATGGTGCGCACGCTCCTTCTCCCAACTCACGCCCACTACCTACACTTCATCCCCTCACGTCTACAACCCTCTAGACATCCGAGAGAGAGAGAGAGAGAGATGCACAAGCCCCTCCTTCTTCTCATTCTTCTTCTTCTTTGTGTCATCCACACATGTAGCCATCTCCAACCCTTCTTCATGTCGTCATGGTTCATGTAGATATCTTCTTCATTGATTTTATCTAGGGTTTTCAAGTTTTAGCAAAGGTGAGGATCCCTTGAAGCTTAGTTATTATAATATTGTGTTATTTGTTGATTCCATGTTTAGAATTTAGGTTATTTTTAAAAACCATGTTTACTGATTTATCTCTGTGTAAACATGAATTATGGATAAAACATTCTCATATAATAATGCTGAATTTTCTGTTGGTATGAACCGTGAGCTATGTTTGAATACTTGGAAGAGAAATCATACATGTAAGTATGCTCATGCAAGAACTATGTGGAGATTGTGCTTGATCCATGATTATTATATGCTTATGATGAACATGATGATTAATGTATTGTTTGATATGGAATTTTGTGTGCAAATGTTACATTAATGGAAGCCCTTTGCGTCATAATTGATGAAATCGTATGATGGAAGGAATTGAACCCATGAAGGGTTGTATTATAAATTGATGACAAAGCCTTGTGTGTGATATGCCAAAGGATCCAAGTGTGAATGTGTACCCATGAAGGATTCATGAGAAGTTGATGTGAAATGTGTGCCATGTGTAGTGTCATGACTAAGTGTTGTACATCCTTTCACTGTTGGCCCCCGTTGGAGAGAAATGGCTATCCTAGGATATGGTGGACTATGGGATAGGGTAAAGAGTGATCATTAATTGTGGACATTATTAAATTGGATGAATGTTAAACTTAATTAAAGGTGAAACTAATCATGCATTCACGGGACCCGACTTGGTAGGTCAGCCCCGTGGGTGTTACGGTACTAGCCGTGCACTAACTAAAGGAAGTGTGGTAGATAACTATCACTTCCATTGGTTGGGTTAGTTGACATGAAGGCGTGGAGATTCCCGCTTCATCGTGGACTCTAGTAACTAGTGGCTAAAGAATGTGTACTAGGGTGTCTCAAGCTTGGGCTTCCCACATTCGTCTAGTCAGGGTGTCTTAGCCAGAGCATGCATATCATACATCGCATTAAATAAGATTTTCTCATGTATGTTTTATTTAGGTATGATTGTCATGCTTGAATATTATTATTCTAATCTTAGAAGATATCCCCTCACTGAGTTAATCGCAACTAACTCACTCCCTCCTGGGACAATGTTTTAAAATACTAACCCAGATATTGCAGGTGATGATCCAGTAGACGAACTTGACTTGCAGGGTGAAGAGTATGATGGTACGTGCTACAACCCGAAGATTGCACACCCAGGTACAGGTAGCAAAGTAGTAAAATACTTGATAAGACCGAGGTCGATCCACAGGGATTGGGATTAAGAACACTTAGAGGAATTAGTTTAGGTGGGAGAGATAAAATCTGAATTATCCACGAGAGTGGAGCAAGTTATGTGTGGTGAAAGACAAAAATAGAAAAGGGGCTAAAGCATCAGGGATCCACCTTTGATTCATTTACAAGATTTGATTTATTGGTCCAACTATAACTCAACTGGAATTGAATAAAGATTCATTCCAATCGGAAGATGAAACAGTTAAACCATTTGCATATTTCATAAAAGATGGTGATCTGAACCGATTGATTTGACCATGAAGCACTTGTTAGTTGATCGTAGGGAATTCCAAATATCCACTGTGCCCGGAGTCGACAATGGATCAAGGAATTGTACAGATCAACAACTTTGCCAACAAGTCAACCGATAAGATCACGATTCATATGATCAAATGCATACTTACAAGATAGGAGGCTTTGATTGACCGATCCAACCGTTAAGATCTCATCTATCGATCATAGAGAATCCAAAGCATCCAATGTGCCCGGAGTCTACAATGGATCAAGGGATTTTACAGATCGATGACTTTACCTGCACTAGCTCGATGACCGTAGGGAATCCAAAGCATCCAACGTGCCCGGAGTCGACGATGGATCAAGGGACTTTATCGATCATGAACTAGCTAATTGGTGTGCAAGGGATCCCAAGCATCCAACGTGCCCGGAGTCGACGATGGATCAAGGGGCTTGCACAACAATAGCGTCTGCCGAGGTGGATAACCGAACCAATCAACCAAAAAGAACTCCAACATTTACACCACACAATGTTGAACCAAAAGAACCAAAGCTTGCAAATTTCTTTAAAGGCTTCACCCCTAGCCTTAGCTAAAGGTTTAGCCAACCATGCTACAATGGAAGACTAAATTCTCTACGAAGGAAAAAACTACACTACTCTACTTCTACAAAGGAAAAGAAAGAAAACTAAAGAAGAGAAGAGAGGAGTTGTAGAGAATGGGATTTGAGGGATGGGATCATCCAAATGAGAAGGGATGGCCTCCTTTTATAGCTTTTTGGGAGGCTCCAAGCCTAGGTGGCACTCCATGTATTGGGAAGAGAGAAGGAGAGAGAGAGAGAGAGACATGTGTTGGGAAGAGAGCAAGAGAGAGAGAGAGAGAGACATGTGTTGGGAAGAGAGCAAGAGAGAGAGAGAGAGACATGTGTTGGGAAGAGAGCAAGAGAGAGAGAGAGATACATGTGTTGGGAAGAGAGAGCTAGAGAGAGAGAAAGAGAGTGAGAGAGAGAGAGCTCCTCTCTTACACGTTTGGGAGATGGGAGGCTTCTCCATTGTTGGCATTGATGGTGCAGGTTGCTGTTTGGAACAGCTGCTAGATGGTGATGGAAGCTGCTGGACTATGTCCAACTGCCTTGAAGATGGACGATGGACATGCATTGCAGGTGGGGTCCTGTTGGCTGATGATGGAGATGAAGGAAGGCTGGGAGTGGATGGTGATTGCTAGCCACTGATGCTTGGCTGAATGGAGGGACGGCTGATGGCTTTTGATGATGAAGATGGTGAACGCCCACTGCTGCTTGGAATAGACGGCTAATGGCAGATCTGTTGGGCGTCCAACAGCGGACGGCTGAGTTTGCTGCACGTGCAAGGGTAGATGGTGAGCATGTGTGGGCCCATCTTTGCTGTAATTGGATGGTGAAGATGCTACTCCAGATGTTCATTGATGATGGTGATGATGGTGCTGGATTGCAGTACTTATGCTACACGTGTGAGCAGAACTAGATGGCTGGATGGATTGATGGATGGACGTCCACTGCTGGACGTTGGACAACCCATCTGGTTGATGGATGGTTGTGCAGGTGCTGTCCGTTGCTATGGTCCATTGGACAGTCTACTGGAGATGGTCCACTTGATGCTGGCCGTTCCAAGATGAATGGACGGTGTTGATGGGTGGGCGAGAGCAACTGTTGCTGATGTGCAAGGTGGGTCCTGCTGATGTGATGCACGTGCAAGCTCTATTGGGCGGTGAAGATGGGGTCCACCATAGCTGCTAGGAATGGAGACATCTCCACTGTCCTGATGGATCCACATGTGCTGGATAATAGACGTGGATGGCATGTGGGGTCCACCTACTAGATGATTGTGTGATGGCCCACCTTCCTAGACATATGAAGAAGGTTGAAGCCTTCTCCATGTTGGCACATGTGAGGGCTGGTCACTTTACGTGTGATGGTGGAAATATTTCCTCTTGCTTGATGCACATACGGTTGGCCCTACATGTGGACATCCAATCTTAACCATCTAAACTGTAGAACATGATGGTCCTTTGATCTTTACGGTTCAACTTCCTTCAGGATCGCCACATACTTTATCTTGATTACTTTGGGACCTTTAATCGCCCTGATTAGCTCGGATCTTGTCCAACCTCTCCTAATCACCTGAAGATAGAAAATTCACCTAATGAGGGATAATTAACCGGAAAACAATGATAATGCCCTTAACAACCAGGGTTAATTATACAATATTAGGTACTTATCAGTACGTGGCAGCAAATGGCGGATGTTAAAGCTAGAACAGCGTGAAGATGATTTATGTTTATTTGTTTTGTTCTATAGGATAGATTTAGTTTCATATGAACTTGAAATAAGCTTCTCCCATGGACATAGGAAGTGGAATATTATACTTTGTATGGTTTTAAGATATTTTGTTTGAGAACATAGAGCAGGAAAACATGGAATAAGAATTTTGATTTCCGTCATCATGCTACGAATGCCATGAATATATGTACTACGGGAAAATGTGTGGAAATATGTCCATAACACACTCAAGTTAACACCCGAAAACTCGACCTATCGTGTTGTCCATGAGAGTCAAAATTTCAAGGCATTATAAATAATATATAAATGGGCATGATTAGGGTATTTTGGAAACTTGTTCTAGAGAGAGGCCAAGGTTTAGAGAAGGGGATCTAGAGTATTTTACTCTAGTTTATTGGTTGTAAGTTGGTTCCATTTCTTGTAAGTTTATTTTCATAGTGGATTGCTTGTCGCTTTGTACCGTACTTTTTTTTCTCGAAAGAGTTTTTCCACGTAAAATATTTATATTCTTCATGCATGCTCGAATTTTCTATCTTTGTGCTTGTTTGATTCCCGTCTGTGTTACATCTGGGTGACACTTCCGCGCACAACAAGTCGTATCAAAGCAATCAAGTTATCATGCTTAGGTTTGAGACCGAATCTGAAAACATGGCATTGAAGGGACCAAATGTTAAGTTTGAGATGGAAAAGTTCACTAAGAAAAATAACTTTGAATTATAGAGGGTGAAGATCAAAGCCCTTCTAGTTCAACAAGGGTTACAACAAGTACTCATTGGGAATTTGAAGCATCCTCAAACTATGAACGATAAAGAGTAGGACGAACTAGATCAAAAGGCAATTAACACAATTTAACTGTGCTTGGCTAATGAGGTCCTATATTATAATGTCATCAACGAGATGATGACTGCTAGATTGTGGGCAAAGTTGTAGAGCCTCTACATGACGAAGTTGCTCTCCAATCGTCTGTTTCTGATGAAGAAGTTCTACAATTTGAAAGATGGCAAAAGGGACAAATCTCAATGAAAACATGGCAACTTCAATAAGGTTTTTTACAAATTGATGAGTGTGGAGGTGAAGATTGACGAGGAAGATTAAGCCCTAATCCTATCGAACTCTTTTCGAAAGTCCTACGAGAATCTCGTAAACACTCTATGCCATAGTAGGGAGATAGTTGACGTCAAAATTCTTATCTCAAACCTTCAGTTGGAGCAATTGAGAAAGAATAACAATGGAAAATGGTCCTCTACAAATGTGTTGGTTGCTAAGGGAAAAGAAGTTCTGAGTGGGAGAAAGGGAACTCGCGATCAAGGTTCAAATCTAAGGGCAATGGCTAGGCGAAGTGCTAAAATTGTGGGAAGACCAGAAATAAAAAAGGATTATCGGTCCCCTAAAAACTTAGAGGATGAAAATTCAAAAAATTCTACGAAGGAGGCCAATTCAGCAGAATTTAGCAAAAGTATGGAAGGTTGAGACGTATTGTCGGTGTCCAAAATGGGTCACTTCCATCAGGAGTGAATTTTGGATATAAGGGCATCATACCACATGACCCCTCACCAGAGCTGGTTCATCACATACCATGAGTATGATGGTGGCCTGGTTCTCATGGGCAACAAGTACGAGGATTGGAATTGGATTCATCCGCATCAAGATGTTTGATGGGGTGGAGCGTACTCTAATTGATGTGAGGCATGTTCCAGATTTGAAGAAAAAATTGATTTCCTTGGGTGAAAAATTCTACAAAGGAGGCCAATTCAACAAAATTTAGCGAGGGTACAGTAGGTTGCGATGTATTGTTGGTGTCCAAAACGGGTCACTTCCATTAAGAGAGGATTTTGTATACGGGGGTGTCGTAGCACATGAACCCTCACCGGAGTTGGTTTGCCACATACCGTGAGTATGATGGTGGCCTAGTTCCTATGGGCAATGATCATGCATGTACAATTATTGGAATTGGATTCATCCGCATCAAGATGTTTGATGGGGTGGAGCGTACTCTGACTGATGTGAGGCACATTCCAAATTTGAAGAAAAATATAATTTCCTTGGGTGCTTTCAATGCACTAGGAATCAAGTTCACAAGTCATAATGGTATCCTTAAAGTCACAAAGGGGGTACTCATCGTTATGAAAGCATAAAGAAATAACAATTTCTACAAGTTGATCAGGAATACTTTATTGGGTAGAGCTGCAACGCCTGTAGCAGAATCCACGTTAGCACGTATGTGGCATGCGCGCCTAAGTCACATGAGCGAGCGCAGTATGAAGGTACTCCTAGAGTGTGGTCTAATTCCTACTTTTAAATTTTTTTTATTTAAATGTATGTGAGCATTGCATATATGGTAAACAGTCAAATTGTTGTTTAAAACCTGAAAGCATTGTAGTAAGAGACTGTTGGATTATGCGCACTCCAATTTGTGGGTGTCGTTATCCGTAGTTTCTAGAGGAGGGTTGTCATTCTTTATAACATTCATTAACGACTTCTCTAGAAAGGTATGCATTTATTTCATGAAAAATAAATCCAATATGTTTGCCACTTTCAAGTCTTTGAAGATTAAGTACCAATCAGGGCGACAGTTGAAAGTGTTAAGGACTGATAATGGTGAAAATTTCACTTCGAAAGAATTTAATCAGTTTTGTAAAGATGGTGGGATTGTGAGGCACAACACAGTCAGGCACACACCAAAGCAAAATGATGTGGCAGAACATATGAATCGGACTCTTTTGGAAAGAGCTTGAAGTATGTTGAGTAACACGACTTGTTATCTAGTGAATCAGTCCTCATCTATGGCCATTGATTGTAAAATTCACGAAGAGGTATGTAGTGGCCAGGAAGTAGACTACTCAGGGCTGCGTATATTTGGTTGTGACGCTTACTCCCAAATATCGTCTGTTAAGAGAGATAAGATAGACCAAAGGGCGAATAAGTGCACCTTTGTTAAGTATGGTGACGATGTGAAGGGATACAATCTGTATGATCGGGACACATGGAAAATCATGATGAGTCGTGACGTCAGGTTTGATGAGGGTTCCTTGTTCTGTAAGGATAAACATGAGGAAATAAAGAAATCAGCTGTAGTAGATGTCAAAATCGACAATTGTGAGACACTTAAGCTAAGACGCAAGTAGAGGTACAGGAGCAGGTAGAGCTACCACTTGTCAGGAGGAATCCATCGCATGATCGCAAATTATCGATAAAATACAGAGATGACTCAAATGTTTCATTCACCCTTATTACGGATGAGGGGGGTCCATCTACTATTCACGAGGCACTTGAAGATCAAGATGCATAAAAATGGATAGCACCGATGCAAGATGAGATGGACTCTTTGTATAAGAATGAGACTTGGGTGCTGGTAGAGCTTCCCGCTAGATGGAGAATGATCGGATGCAAGTGGGTTTATCGTAAGAAAGACGATAGGTGCAAGGCCAGACTGGTAGCGAAAGGCTATACGCAGAATGAGGGTGTTGATTTCAGCACGATTTTCACACTCGTAGTCACGCAAGTATTTATCAGGTTTATATTGGTATTGGTTGCCCAATATGATCTTGAATTGGAATAGATGGATGTAAAAGCTGTTTTCCTACATGGGGAATTGGAAGAACAAATCTTCATGAAGCAACCAGAAGGGTTCAAGGTATAAGGAGTAGAGAATAAGGTTTACAGGTTGAAGAGGTCATTGTAGGGCCTGAAAAAATTTCCTAAGCAGTCGTATAAGAAATTTAATTCTTTCAAAATAAGTCAACAATTTTTTAAAAGCAAATTTGATCATTGTGTTTACTTTAAAGCACTAGGTTATGGGAAATTCATGATTCTGGTGTTATATGTTGATGACATGCTTATCGTCAGTCAAAGAATGTTTGAGATTAAGATATATATTGAAGGCTCAGTTATCCAGGTTCGAGATGAAAGATTTAGGAGCTACAAAGAGGATTCTCAACATAGATATATACGGGGATAAGGAAAGGAGAAGGCTTGTTATCTTAGGAGGGGTATCTTGAGAAGGTCTTACTCAACTATGGGATAGATAAGGTTAAACTGGTTAGCACTCCCTATGCTGCTCACTTTCGGCTTTCTTCATAACAGTATCCTGAAATAGATGAAGAAAAGCAGTATATGTCTCGTGTGCCCTACTCGAGCATAGTTGACAATTTGATGTATGTCATGGTCTGTACAGGACCAGATATTTCACATGCAGTCAGTGTTGTGAGAAGATACATCTCTAACCCTGGCAAGCAACACTTAGAGGCAATGAAATGGCTACTTCATTACATATGAGGTATGAAGGACTATATCTTGACATTTAAAAAATTAGATGATAAATTTGTGGGCTATGTGGATTCTGATTATGCAGGGAACATGGATAATAGAATATCGACTTTCGATTTCTCGTTTGTATTGGTAGGTGAAGCGATCAGCTGGATGTCAAAGCTTCGTTCTGTCATTAGTCTTTCCACAACTGAAGTTGGGTATATGGCGGTGACAAAGGCATTCAAGGAAGCGATTTAGTTGAAAGGATTAATAAATGAGTTATGGTTTCAATAGGAAATCGTGCCAATTCATTGTGATAACGAAAGCAGGATCAATTTGGTGAAGAACTCAATGTACCATTCTAAGAACAAACATATTGATGTGCGTCATCACTTTATCTGGTAGATGCTAGATGAATGTGGTATTGATCTTTAAAAGATCCATGTGAACATGAATCCAATGGATATGTTTATGAAAGCAATTCCTGCAGAGAAGTTCAGGTTTTTCTCGACTTCTTTAGGTCTAATAAAGAGTTGATGAAGACAGAGTGTGTACGAGAGGCGATGATGAAGCTATGATGGAGATGATTAGAGGTGGAGTATGGAGCTATGAAGCATGTAGATTAAATCCATAGTGGAGATTGTTAAAAATCGGTGCCTTTATTCTATGAAGTAACAGGGGTTTCGAGAGATCGACAGGATAGCTTAATCAATCGAGAAAACACGAATTTATTTAGTCAAGTCTCTGGACAAATTTGGACATGTTTGATCGGTTGAAGATGGTGGCTCGATGGATCGATATTATTCTTGAAAATCAAGTTAGCTCTCTGGACACTTTTGAGCATGTTCAATTGATCAAATATGAAGGCTCGATCGATTAAGGGTTGCTCGATCGATCGAAGGTTTAATCGATGGTTCATACGGTTTCTACGTAAGTGCGCAATTTGCTTCATATTTTGGGTGTAATACTATATAAACAGGTGTAATACAAGATTAGGGTATTTTGGAAACTTGTTCTAGAGAGAGGCTAAAGTTTGGAGAAGGGGATCTAGAGTTTATACTCTAGTGTATTGATTGTAAGTTGATTCCATCTCTTGTAACTTCGTTTTCATAGTGTATTTCTTTATCGTTTTGTGTCGTAGTTTTTTTTTTCCCAAAAGGGTTTTTCCAAATAATTTCATTATGTTCTTTATGCATGCTCGAATTTTCTATCTTTGTGCTTGTTTGATTCTTGTTTGTGTTACGTTTGGGTGACACTTCTATGCCCAACATGTCATCCATGACATAGTGGAAACTATGCATTAGTTGGGCAATAAATTAAGTGTACAGCTAGCGGGACATGAATTTCTCCTCTCATGTGCGAATAAATCAAAATTCTCAAAATGACTTAAACTTAGAAAAAGGAATGTAAGAATCATAAGGAACCATGGGAAACACCAAGATATATAACCCCCAACCTAATGACCCACCCCATGGACAAAGTGCTCACACGAATTTCGATATTTAAAGATGAGCTTTGCTAAGCCCACATGAGTGTAAAGGGGGATACAGGGGGAAAACCCATTTGGGCGGCCCATAAGACAAAAAGAAAGGGGATCGCCTATCGTACAACTCTATAAAGGAGGGAAGAAGCCCCTTAACCAATCATCCCATCCTAATGGTTCCAAGACCTGTTCTATCCAGGATAAAGTTACCTCAGATGGCCTGAGGAAGAATTGAAACTCGCACAAATGTCTGATTCACCTGACAGCCGCTGCCCAAGTGCGGTAACCCATCTACCACCACATTAGCTTCATGCAAGGAGTAAGTCATCCTAATCTTCTCTTTGCTTTTGAGATCATCAAATCGAGCCCTCCAGTACCACATGTTCCAATGAGGAACTATATCCTTATTGAACATATCAACCACAATTTGGCATCACTTTCCACAACAATTTTCAAGTCGCCACAATCAACACACAATGCGAGGCCCTTTAACAGTGCCTGAACTTCAGCTCTAAAATTAGAACCCCATCCACACCCACTCGAGAAGGTAAAGATGAAGTTTTTGTTCCTCCCTCTGCAAACTCCACCAACCCCAGACAAACCGAGGTTACTGTGGGCCAAACCTATCACATTGACTTTAACCCAACATTACATTGGCATGAGCTTAGGTTGGGTAGCTTGGGTATCTCAAGTTGGGTATGAACTTAAGGTTGAATCCTCTTAATGTTGGGTGAGCTATGTTGAGCCCCAAGCTAACCCCACATGTCCAGTTACACCCCTAATATTTACTAGGTTATAAATAAACTAAAAGAAAATATGATTTTTGGACAAGAAGTGAGTGCTCGTTCAATCCATTATTTTATTTTTCTCATTGTAATTTTTTTTCTTTTTTTCTTTTTATTTACAATTATGTAGAGATGTGTTTGCAACTACTCATAATTCCCTACAGGAAGAGAGTGTTGTGGCCTGCAGTTGCAACACTCGTTCTCTGTGGAGTACATTATGTTTTATTTCTAAAATCCAACCCTCATGCTCATCATAAATCACAATTATCAATACAATTCAAAACTCAAGTGAGCTAAAGAATAGAGAAGAAAGTAAAAACACATTTAAAACCTCTAAATTCACATGGTCTTACTAACTTGAGTTTTAGACTATACTAATGTTATATGTATCACTTGATCTTAAGGAGCTTCAATTGATGAATGAGTTAGAAGGAATATTAATTTATGATGAGCCCCCCATAACGCCTTGAAAATTTCCATGGTATATATCTCATCCAATTTGTTGAAAATGGTGTGGCCCACCTAAGTTAAAGATCTAACAAGTTTTTTTTTCCTATTATACTAAAATCAAGGTCTCAACTGATGAACAGAGTGGAAGTCATCCTCACAAATCTAATGTTTTTTACACGCTGGCTGTAATATATTCCATGTGCAAACTCTGATCCAAAATGTCACTAGGAAGATGGTGTAATGCATAAGAAGAGGAATGAAATTGTTATAAGGCAATCCTTCCTTGGTACAAGTGTCATATCTCTATCAATCATCCATTCATATTCGCCTGTTGGAAGGAGTGAATTGGTACAAGTTGAATAATTTAAAGGGCTAAGGGAAGGCCTAAAAGGACATAAGTAGAGGTAGTAAGAAAATGCTTAATGATCTATGGTGTAATTGAAGTTATGGCCCTTGATAGAATCAACTGGTGATAAACCAAAATTCATGTAGTTGACCCCAATTAGTACGGATAAGGTTTTAGATAATGATGAAATAATACATGTTAAGCTTCCAATTTATACAAATTCCAGTCTATTACATCGCATTATATGCATGGTTTGCATCCTTAAAAAACCCATCTAATGAATGTTATGTTGATGTATGAATGAGAGAGAGACTTCACCTAATTGATGGCCAAAAGTACACATTTAGGAGCCATTGGATGAAGACACAAGGTGGGCCAAAGAAGGAAGAAGAAAGAAGCAAAGAGAACAGAGAAAGATAGAAAGAAAGAAAGAAAAGGCAGAAAATGGGCTAGACTGGTCAAGACCGGTCGGCCATCAGGTCAGCCACCCTCTGCACTCTCTGGACGTCCAATTGGATAGGTCCGACCAGTCAAGACCGGTCAGCCAACAGGTTAGCAGTGTATTTTTATTGATTTTCAGCAGCCTTTTTAGCAAGCTTCGAAAATCCATGCGTTGTGTGTAAGTGTTGCGCAATTTTGAAAGTTTTAGAGTCGGTGAGACTCTAAATCTATAAAAGGACACCTAGGGGTAGATCTAAAGGTATCATAGAAGGCTTGGGAAGTAGTGAGAGGTAGAGAGGATCGCTGTGGAGGGTCTGCAACTCCTCCGAATCGGGCTTTTTTTTATATTTTTAGTAGTTTTTCCTTTGAGTTTTAGCTTAACCTATTAATGGTTGCCTAAACCTCTTAGCTAAAGCTAAGAGGTGAAGCTTTTAGTTGTTTGTAATATTTAATTCGAATTAGTTCAAGTACTTTTTTTGTTTAATGAAGAACACTTCTAGTTCTAGTTTGAAATAAACTTAATATTTTTAGTTAATCTTCCATCTCTTATGATTTCTCTTACATGGGATATTTTGATTACTGAGATTGCTTAATGGGGTGTTGATTGATAGGATTTTAGATTGTAGAGATCATAAATCTATCATGATATGTTGGATGCTAGGGGTTCTTACAAACTAAGTTTCCTAAGAGCTTATATAGAACTAAACTAGAAGGGGTTCTTATCTTTTGATTGGATCTAAGATATGTGTTTATGTGTTGATTTTGGTTTAATAAAAGTTCAATTTATACTTCTAAATCAAGTCTAGTGACAAGGCTTGAGGAAGAATCATGAATGTGATCTTGCTTGTTTTGTGAAGGATTGAGTTGTGTGATTGAATACACCCAATGCCTTAGTTGTTTATGAGAGAACCATATCAGTAGATGATCCATCTATGTTAGATGCATTATGATGATTTGATTGCTCTATATTCCGATTAGATAGGGATAGAACTCCGATTCCAATTGAGTGGTTGGCTTGAATGGTTTGAACTGGCATTGTGAATGAGTATTAGTGGATCTTTGGCGCTCTAGTGTTTATTTCCCTGATTTAGTTCTAAAATAGTTAGTTTTATGTTATTAAATTCCATTCATCAATTTAAATTTGAATTTAGCCCATCCTAGTTACAAAACTTAGAATTGTTACGACAATCCTTGAGGATCGACCTTGGTCTTACCGAGAATTATTACTACATCGCACCCTTGCACTTAAGGCGAGCAAACAATACATCCATATATATGTTGGGCACAAGCATGGATGCCATATGTTTAAAAAGTTAAACATATTAGCATCCCATCATTCCCATAAAATTAAGTGATGGCTATTAAAGCAATGGTTGAAAAAAAATCAAGGGTCAAAATGATGATGGAAAGACTTGTTTTTTATTTGTTTAATTTTGAAAATATAACACTACATCCTTAGTCAAATGATATAGATGAATGGACCTAAGTAATAGTTCATCATGGCACATCCATTGCCCATTACACATTTCCTTGCTAGTTTATAGCATACATAATGTGAGCACCTTGTAGACATTTTTTCTCTAGCAATTACTATTGTAGGTAGAAAATTTTGAATATCCAAAGAATATGAAAAGATATTTTAGATGAAGTCAAGAGTATGTTAAGAATCAGAAAATGTGTTGTTGTATGATGTATAGCTTAGATTTTACCCAAAAATGTCTATGAACATCTTAGATTTTACTTGGAACCATATGTTTTTGTTTTCTCAATTCTTTATTACAAGTAGCCTGCTTAGTCTTTTCCTCCTCTTTGCATGTAGTCAGTACAAAACATAGTAGTATGGACCAACAAAGGCTTCATGAGGTCACTATGATAATTACATGATATCAATACCATATATACATCTATTGTGTCAGCTAATATTAGAATGTTAGCCCAAAAAGGAAGGAAATCTAACACTCAGGTAGGGCACAACACAAAAAAATTTGGAGAGGGTTGCCAAGCATATTAAAACCATGTTTCTTCTCTCTTTCTCCCTACGTGTAACCAACACCTCTCTTATAATCTCTCCCTTTTTCTCCCCCTTTTCAATGTCTCCCACTTATTCTCTTTCCCATTCTATCCTCTTAGTAATTACATTGCGAGTGTCACTTCCATTAGTCTTAAATAAAAGAAATGGAACTCTTAAATAGAAATGCATTTGTGAAGGGAACTCTCAAATAGGAGCACATTTATGACACCCTCTTATGCTAAAGTTTCTTTTTCTCATTCTTCCTTTAATTATGCTCTCTACCTTTTCCTCCTCTCTCTCTCCTTATCACATGCACTTAGTAACTGAAACTAACTAATTCTACTACCGCAACACTAATGTCCACGTAAAGGAATATTGTCTTTTTAGAAAATATCCCATTTCATACTCCAATCTCACCCAATTCGACTACTTCTGCGAATTTTAGAGGATTGACCCAGTTTCTTGATACCTCACCTGTTGCAAATGTATCTCCTACTCCTTTGCAGATTTGTCAACGAGAAGAGTTAGAAGTGCTCCCTCCTCTAGCACCTCCTTCTACTCAACCTGCAGCCAATCCTTCCCTTCCAGCAGTACCTCAATCTAACCATACGTCACACCCTCCTGATAGACTCATTTGTTCTATGTTTTCTACTCTCAAGTCGGTATCTATTCCTACTTATTCTCAGGCTTCTACATACCAATGTTGGTGGGATATTGTCATGACAATAGAATTACAAGATCTTGTAGATAACCATACGTGGAATCTTATCCCTCATCTCCTGGTTAGCAGGTAATTGGAAGTAAATGAATATACTCGATCAAGTTTAACTCAAATGAATTCCTTAATCAGTACAATACCCATCTTATCACACAAGGTTATAAACTAGACTATGGTATAGACTATGCGGAGACCTTTTCTCAAATTGCAAAAAAAAAAAAAAAAAAAAAAAAAAAAGATTATTCAAACACTACTTGTTGTAGCTACTTGTGATTGGCCTATTGATGGATGTCAAAAATGTATTTCTTCATAGAGACTTATAGGAAATTATATACATGGCCCAATCTCTCGACTATACTGGTTCGAAAAATTTAGCTTGCAAGCTACGCAAGACATTATATAGACTTAAGTAGGCTCCTCGTGCTTGGTTTCAATGTTTTAATGATGTTGTAATTACAACTAGATTTAAGCAAAGCGGTCATAACCCCTTTCTCTTTACACGATCTTCCTCCCATGGTATTGTTCTCCTACTCGTTTATGTTGATGATTTACTTCTCACTGGCAGTGATATAACTGTCATAATGGAACTTCAAAATGTTCTTCGATCATCCTTTCACATGAAAGATCTGAGCATCTTACCTACTTTTTAGATTTGGAGGTCTCTGGTTTTGATAGTGGTATATTCGTCAACGAGCAAAAATATACTCTGGATCTTATCAATCTTGTCAATCTTTCTAATCAACGGATAATCTAGACCCTAATGAAGTGGAATGTTCAATATGGTAAATAAGATGGTGATCTATTAGAGTAGCCTATCTTATTATGTTGCATCGTTAGCAGTCTTGTTTACTTAACAATGACAAGACTTGACGTTGCATATGCTGTCCAAGTGATTAGTCAGTTTGTTGCCGCCTCATACTTTGCACATGACTGATGTATTATGAATACTTTGATATCAGGGAGGCACCATAGATCGTTTCCTATTCTTTTCCTCAACATCAAATTTTTAGCTTGTCGCATATTCTTGTGCTAATTGGGCGGGTTATGCTTTCACCCAACAATCCACCATAAGTTATTGTATGTTTATTGCTACATTACTTATCTCTTGAAAATGCAAGAAGCAAACAACCGTCTCCAAGTCCAGCACTGAAGCTAAATATTATGTCATGTCTCTGGTCTACAATGAGATTATTTGGCTTTGTGGATTTCTTTCAAATTTTGAAATTGCTCTTCTTATCCCGACTCCTCTTTATGTTGATAATACCAATACTATCCATATTTCATCTATATATTTTTTTCTAGGTTAGTCATGCAATGCACACACCCTGTTAGATGCGCAATGCACCCACCCAGTCAGTCACATGATGCTTCCACCCACTGGTGGGGTTAGTGGGTTTCAAACCCAAGACTAGTAGTTGAAACGCCCAAGCGTCTACCAGCTAGGCTAGTGGGCGATCCTGATTGCGTCTAATTTAATATTTAATGAAAGGACAAAATATATTGAGGTGACTTATCACCTTATTCGCGAAAATTTTCAATCTGGTGTTCTTTCCTTTTCATATGTTGCATCTCAGGATCAAATTACAGATGTTTTCATGAAGAGTTTGACAAAAGCATGACATTCTTTTCTAGTACGCAAATTGTTGTTAGTCAATCCACCACGTCAATTTGAGGGGAGGTATAGTTAGTTATTATTCCTTTCCATAAGTATAGATTGTAACATTGTAATTTATTTTTTTTCCATGTATAGCAAGATTCATATGTTATATGTCTCTATTAATAAACCCTTTTAAGGCTAAATCAATATAGAAAAAACAAAGAAGAATTCTCCACATCACCTCTGTTATCAAATATAACTCTCAACCTAAGTTTTGGCTCTTCTTACTCTCACATGTGCACGCATGCAAAACTGCATACCTCTCTCTACTTACTCGCTTTGTAACAAGTATAGTTTTTTTTTTAGTCATGCAAAGCACCCACCCTGTTAGTTGCACAACACACCCACACAATTAGTAACACAATGCACCCACCCACTAGTGGGGTTAGTGTGTCTCCTTGGCACTCGAACTTGAGACCTGCTGTTGAAACGCCTAGGCATCTTCCAGCTGGGCTAGCAGGCAAGACACGGTAACAAGTATAGTGAAGATTTTGAAAATCTCATGATAATATCGCAAAAATACACCAATGGTATTATCTCTAAAATAATAAAATCCTTCAAATTTTGTTACATATATAAACATAAATTTTAAAAGTGAAATGTCCAATGTTATTATTCTAACAAATAATTTTCCATGAGTGGTTATAATCCTCAACCAGTCGGATTCTCGGACTGTGGCTTAAACAGTTGCTTCCATTATTTAGTTTGTTTAAACCATATCCAAGTATCCCACGTGTAGGACTCCTAAGTGCCTATATGCCCAGAGCCGTGTTGAGCCAAAGCAACAGCAACTCCCCGTAGCAACTTAAGGGGATGTTTAGTGCATCGACTTAAGTGGTATTACATGGTATGGAATTGCAATGAAGCTAATAATTAGAGGCGTCAAGGGTTGTCGCGGGATTGAGAGGTATATAGCAAATTTGGGATAAACCTCAAATGTGTTTGGGACATGTACCCGAGAGAGCCATGTAAATTGTTGCTTAAAGTGACATCACCAAGTTCTATGGGCCCCATCGTAATGTATATATTTATATCTCCACCGTCTATTTGTTTTGCATCATCATTTTATAGCATGGGCCCAAAAATGAGGCAAATCCAAAGCTTAAGTGGACCACAACATAGAAAGTAGTGGGGACAATGACACCCACCGTTGAATTCTTCCTAAAGCCAACCATGATGTTTATTTGCCATCCAACTTGTTCATAAGGTCAAATAGACCAGGATGAAGGGAAAACACAAATACCAGCTTGACCGAAAACTTCCATGGCTCATAAGAAGTTTCTATGGTAGGCGTTCAATCTCCACTACTTTCTATGGTGGGGTCCACTTGAACTTTGAATCTGCCTAATTTTTTGGCCCATGCCTTAAATGATCTCAAAAAATAGATGGACGGTGTGGATATAGTCCATATACCATGGTCAAACCCAAAGAATTTGTTGATGTTGACCCGCCATTTCAAAAAAATTCAAACTTTTGGGGCGGGGATCAAGGCTACAGCCCGGGGTTTTATAGAGGACCAAATGCAATTATTCTTCCCGCCTAATCCAAATCTCCCCAAACGTTAAGTGGTGGATACACGGTACCAAATGCAATCCCATCCCACTTAATCTCTTCTGATACCATGCACCAAACACTCGGTAGAAGAGGGACAAATATAGTGTTATATTATAAATATTGTGATATTTTATTTAAAAAAATTCATTGAGAGATATTAGCACGAGAATATTGAAAAAATCTTTAAAATCTCATCAACTTTTAATTTGTCAAGATTTTAGCATGAAAATAGAGCGATTTCCACCAGATTTTAAAGAAAATCATTTTTACCCTATACGTGGGATACTTGGTTTTATCAAGAAAATAGCTGACGTCATACGTGATCCAAACAGATCACGATGAGTCCATGCTGATCTAAGTCTCCACTTCTGTCCCATTGCACTGATCCTGGCCGTTTATACAGTGCAGCAGTTGCAAAGCTAAAAATCTCATCAATAAGAAATCGCGCTGTCCATTCAATGTCAGCACCAAATTCACCATTGTGTGGACAAAGAAATCTCCCACGAGTGACATCCTTCCCATATAACCTATGGAGGCAGGACCCCACAAATGAAGTCTTGGATCCCTACCAAGTGGTGCAGAAGGGGATTTGTTAAAAGAGATGTGATCAGTGTAGTTTTGCGGCTCTGTTCATTGCAGCCACAGCAGAAAATCAACGTCTTCTTCATTAACTCGGATTGCGTACTGTAACCATACATCACCCATGTCCGTAGTGGGTGCTGCTGGAAAAGATCTGTGGGCTCCATTATGATGTATGTGTTTTATCCACACCGTCCATCCATCTTGCCTGCTCATTTTAGGGCATAAGCTCAAAAACGAGGCAGTTCTAAATCTTGGGTGGACCAGACCACACGATATAATAGTGATTGAATGGCCACCATTAAAAACTTTCTAAGGCTGGATTAGGTCACATAGATGAAGGTAAAATACAAATATCAGCTTCATCCAAAACTTGTTTAGCCCCACGAAGTTTTATTGGTGAGCTTTCAATCACCACTTTTTTCCTATGGTATGGTACACTCGAGATTTGGATTTGTCTCGCAAAATGGACGAACCATGTGGATAAAACGCATAAATCATGGTGGTTCAACATAGCTTTTCCAATAGCATACGATATGGAAGCGGATTGGCTGGTGCACCCTACACCAGCGAGGTTGCTAGTGTAGTGATGTCATCAAGTTCTGTGAGTCCCACCATGAAGTACTTGTTATATCCAAACCGTCCGTCCATGTTTTGGGATCATTTTAAGGCTTCAGAAAAAAACTAAGACAAATCCAAGGATCCAATGGACCGCACTGCAGAAAACAGTGGGAGATTGAACGTATACCATTGAAACCTTCTTGGAGGTCCCAGAAGTTTTTGATCAGTCTGATATTTTTTTTTACCCTTCATCCAGGTCGTGTGACCTTATGAACAGTTTGGATGGCAAATAAACATCATGGTGGACCCTGGGGTATGTTTTAACGGTGAGAATCATTGTCCCCACTGCCTTTAGTGGTGTGGTCCACTTGAGTTTTGGACATGACTCAGTTTAGGTATCATGCACTAAAATGATCTCGTAAAATGGATGGACGGTTTGGATATACTAAATACATCATCGTGGGGTCCACAGATCCTAAATCTTCTTTGAACCGTTCATACCCGGCTCTGCGTCTGCCACGTCCCTACACCAGCAACATAGCTGGTGTAGGGTGTACCAGCCAATCCGCTTCCAATACAATACCACCTACCACGATCGTGCTGTGTGCTAGACAGGCTATCCGAGTCATACGTCAGTGTTATAGGGTCGTGGGGCCTAGAGAGATTAGGTGCGGCCCGCCTCATCCAACACGGTTTGGCCCTAACCGTGGGGTATCTTGATGGACGCGGATTCCCTGCCAAAGCCTTTGGCATGAAGTTCCTGTGCTGGGAATCTAGGTGGGGCCGATTATGATGTTTGTGAGAAATCCACACCGTCCATCCATTTTGTGAGATCCTTTTAGTACATATGACAAAAAATAAGCAGGATCCAAGACTTGAGTGGGCCGAAATAAAGGAAAAGATGGCTAGGGAAATTCCTACCGTTGAAACCTCCCTGGTGTCCAAGGTGATGTTTATATGCCATCCATACCGTTTGTAATGTCATTCCTACTAGGATGAACTAGAAACACAAATGTTAATCTTTAGCCTCACGAATATTTCAACTGTGGACGTTCAATCCTCACTTTTTCAGCCCGCTCAAGCCTTGGATCCTGCTCATTTTCTGTCGTATGTCTTAAATGGATCTCACAAAATGGATGGACATAGTGGATTTCTCACAAACATCACAATGGGCCCCACCTAGATTCCTAGCATAGGAGCAGAGAAATCCTGGTCATCACTACTCTGATTGGTCCACCTCAGCTTGAGTGTGTCAGAGTTGAGCTGCTCTGACACAGTCAAGATGATCTGGACCAATTAGAGCAGCAGCAGCAGAGGTTCTCTGCTTATTTTCAACAGAGGATCCGGATTCTTTGAATAATCAGGCCATTGATCTGTTTTGCCAGCTCACTTGAGGGGCGAGAAAAATGAAGCAAATTCAAATCTCACTTAACCGCACCACATAAACAATGATAATTGATCGTTAAAAACTTCTTGTCGACCACAAAAGTCATTGATGAAGTTGATTTAATATTATTATTATTTTGACCTTATCAACGGGTTGCAATGGAAATAAACATTATGGTAAGCATTAGGAAGTTTTCAATTGTGGTCGTTCAATCACCACTATTTCTTGGGGTGTGGTCCACATGAGATTTGGATCTGTTTCATTTTTGTGCTCGTCACCTACAGTGATATGGAAAAATGAATGGATGGCATGGAAATGCAAAATATACATCAAGGTGGGCCCCATAGTAAGCTAATCCACTCTCGTTAGCGCTCTCAATGGAGCGGGTCAAATCCAAGATCTGATTCACTCTGAATCCATATAATGCGGATTTGGATATTAAAATAGGTCTGATTAGTTAAATGGACTGGATTAGGATCTTAAAATAGGTCTGATTTCTTAAATGGACTGGATATGGATTCACAGGAACATATCCGAGTTCGATTCGAATCCGATTAAGATCCGACTCATTATCACCTTACTGTATATGTTATATCCATGTTGACCATCCGTTTTATAAATTATTTTAGGCCATGTCGACCATACCATAGTAACTAGTGGGATTTGCATACTTTTTCTACTAAATTAAATATATTATATTATATATTTTATATCATATATTTTTTTATATTCGTAATGGGGGTGGATTCGGACCTAGATCCAACTCGAATCCGATGGTTATATGGATTTTGTATCGGAAATGGATCTAACAATTTATAAATGGATCAAATATGGATATCACCTTTTGGATTCGAGTTGGATCCGAATCCCATCTGAATCCGTTTACAGATATACAGACTTGGAGCCGGATCCAACTGGATCCAATCCAGATCTGATCCATTGAGAGCCCTAACTCTTGTGGGGCCGGGCTGCTTAGTCAGGCTTTTCAGCCTGGCCTGCTTTGTCTAGGTTTACCCATGATCAGGGCCGACTTGAGGCCTACAAGTTATTCTGTATGGATATAGACAACAATAATAAAAGTAATTGTAATCAAGCATGATTGGATAATAAATAAACACAACTGCCAATCTAAGAAAAAATGTAAACTGTCTGAAAAACAAAATACTATTTTATAATTGAAAGTAAATTCCAAAACCATAGTCGTCACATGCCTACCATCTATTATTGGATATAATTTATTATATTTGTTTCAAGATTTATTCAATGTAGGGCCTACCTTTGATTGTCCATCCCTGGTGAAATTTATTTTCATTCAATGATCTTAGCATTTAGCAATGACCATGAAACTGAATAGTCTATATTGATCATGTGGGGCCACATTTGATTGTGGATCACTCCTAAAATCACTTTGAGCAGCTCATTAATTATATACCCTCCTTCAATCGTACGGTTAGGAAAACTGAAAGTCTGGTTACTTATAGTAAAGGTTCTATCGGTGATTTAGACGGTTCATAATGTGGTGTCTACCTTTGATTGTCAGTTAATCTGGAAAGCGATCTACACCATCCATGATGTGCAGCCTACCTTTGAATGTTAACTCCTAAATGAAGCTAGTCTAATCATACACTTAGGTTCTCTTGACTAATGTGGCAGGTTCTCTTGACTAATGTGGCTTTTACTATACATTCCATCCACAATGTTGTCCGTTATTTAGGGGGTGTTTGTTTTCTAATTCCACAAGTAATGAGTATTTCTTCCTTCTTTTTTAACTCATGCAACGCCTTACTCTGTTAGTTGCACAATACACCCACATAGTTAGTCACACGATGCACCCACACCCAGTGGGGTTAGTTTGTCCAGCAGGCGAGACACTATAAATTCATGGGATATTAAACATAAATTCATGAGACCATCCATCCATTTTACTGGAACATTTCAGTGTCCCATCTATAGAAAATCCCTCGCATGCAAATTTTCTAACCTTATAGTAGATTGGCCTATCAAATAGATGGTTAAAAGAAAGCAAGCCACCCATTCACAATCACTCTTAATCTTTCAATCCCTCAGAACTTGTTCACGTTCCATCCATGGAGAGGCCCATTACATCGACAGTCAATCTCTCAACCATGGTTGCATTTGTTAAACTCAACCCAAGTCAAATGTAAAACAGCTACGTCATGCAATACGTGACTTTGTGCAGTAGGTAGCCGGCCGAGTGTTATGATAGTTGGCCATCGTTTTCAAAATGACAGTGATTCACCCTTCTCACGTTTGACACTCTTGTAGAGGTTACCTACACAACCCATCGTAGGGAAGAAATGGGTGGAGCATATCTGATAAAATAACCCTAAGTATCCAATTGATGGCTATCAAACAGATAGTTAACACCTAATTATGAATGGTCCAAATTAGAAGGGAAAAATCAAATGGTTTGTATCAACTTATATATCGGGTGTAAACTAATTTGCTTGTTCTCCATCCAAAACTAGGTGAGCATTTTGAATGGGTTTGATTGGAGTATAACTATTTCATCTTGACTCTATAACAAACCTAATCTCACGCCAGTGCATGAGAAAAACTTTGATAGAGTACGATGGATGATACTCAGATGTGAAATGAAAAAAAAAATTACGTTTATTTGATTTCCTCTCTGTCCGGATAGTGGACATACGTTGAACAACGGTTAAAATTGAAAATATCCAACGGTCCATTTTTGACCCTTAAAGTGTTCTTTCAGAGTCCGGATTCTGTGTTGGCTCCAAGTCATCGTGCGGAGTAAACTCTATTGGACTCACCTAAAATGTATGTGCTTTATCTTTTCCATCCATATGTCTTTCCCGTTAATTTTAGGGGTTGAGCCCAAAGTTTAAGCATATCCAAATCTCAAGTGGACCATGCCACAGGAAACAGTGAGAATAATGATTTCCACTGTTGAAACCTTCCCAGGCCCCACAGTGATGTTTATTTGTCATCCAACCTGTTCATAAGATCACATGGACATGGTTGAAGGGAAAACTCAGATATCAGCTTGATCCAAAACTTTTGTGTCCCCCGAGAATTTTTCAATGGTAGACATTCAGTTCACACTTTTTCTATGGTGTGGTCCACTTGAGTTTTTGATATGCTTAATTTTTTGGTTCCAACTCTAAATTATATGTTAAGATGGATGGACGGAGTGGATAAAATTCCTAAATCATGGTGGGCCCCACATAGTTACTCACTACTCAATCCACTTCCCAGAAACCAGATTGGAGCCTTTTCATTGACCACGTCATCACTTATGTCTGCAACCATGTAACATCCTCAATGCAACCTGATCACACCTCAGTACAACGTGATCACACTGACGTCATGCAGTGTAACTTAGACCAATGAAGAGGCTCCAAGCCAAGTTTAGCTCACAGCAGGGTGTCTTCTTGCTTGGAGGCCAATAGAGGATCTGGATTCGTTCAATAACTGGTGGTCAAAATTAATCAACCAATCCTACTTTGAGAGAATGATCGAACAAGAGTGAGTAGGATCCATATATAATTTAGCTATTTCATTTATGTTAATATATCACGTGTATGATTCTATGTGCCTGAGTATTAAATAACTCCCTGAAGAAAGGTTTCAAGATCCCATGTGACTCGTTGAGTCGACTCAGGCAGTCAGACCCCATCTGGTTAGAAATTACAAGTCAGAATTGAAAGTAAGAAGTTGGCTCAAGTCACCTCCAACTCGGCTGAGTCCCCAACTCAACTCACGATCGGTCTAAATAGGCTGAAAACCATGCCCCCAAGGGGAACGGAGTTCAACTTGAACGTACCCAGTCCAATGCAACTAGTTTGAGTCAGACTCAGTACAAACCGATGGGTTCGATACCTCGAGTTGCTTCCCAGTCACCCTAACTTGAGCAGTTGGGCCGATGGATCGCCAACTCGGCGATCTCCTGCATGGGTCACAAAGGTCAGAAACCACTCCGTTCATACAAATGTGAGTAGGAAATTCACCTTTGTATGGACGGCGAGATCTCCAACAACTGAGATCCTTCCCAAATAGCCCATAGCGGGATCTCAAATGAAGGAACGGTCTGGATCACTACGTAATGAGAAAGGAACGGATTTTTGTCGAGAGAGATGCGAGTATTACCGATATCATTCCTTTGATGATCTGATCAGTGTAGTACTCAGGCTCTGTTTCTTGCAACGACAGCAGAACATCTATGAACGTCTTCTTCTTCTTCTTCTCCACCTCAACTTCTACTTCCATTGAGGAAGAGAAATCGACTTTCTTCTTCCTCCTTCGATGCTCGTCGATCAGAGCCTGCAAGAACTCATCCCTCCGCCTCACCAATCTCACCATCTGCTTCTCCAGCCCTCCAAAAACCGTCCAACTCAAAACCGGCACGAAATCCCCTAAATTCAATGCTCCAATCAACATCCCCGACTCACTTATGATCTCCCGAAACCGCCTTGCTTCTTCCAAATCCACCAGATGCTCTCCATAATACCGCTTCCCAGCTATCATCCCCATCATCACATTGAAAGTCAGTTCCGATAACCTCGACTTCAATTCCACCACCGATTTCCCCGATTCCGAATCCAGGAACAGGTCCTTTCACCAGGGACCGGACCTCCTGTATTCGGACGGCGGAGAACATCTGGATGCGGTTGGATGAGAAGATCTCGACGGTGGCGATACGGCGGATGTTACGCCAGTGGGGACCATACGAGGCCCACGAGAGGGAAGAGTACTGGCAGCCGAAGTGCTTGCCGGCGAGGAGGCGGGGACGGTTGGCGAAGATGATGTCGTTCTTGGAGAAGCAGTCCTCGGCCGAAGACGGGGAGGAGATGAGGAGGACAGGGCGGGAGCCGAAACGGAGTGATAGGATAGGGCCGTAGCGGTTGGATAGAGTGGTGAGAGAGCGGGGAAGAGGTTTTTTGAGGAGATGGAGATGGCCTAGGATGGGGAGGGAAGGAGGTGATGGTGGAAGGTTCTTGCGCTTCTGGAGTAGGCGCTTGGAAATTGAGAAGAGGAAGAAGAAGAGACTGAGAACTGAAATTGATAAAAGGAAATCCATTTTTAGTTTTTTTTTCCCTTTGTGCAGAGGCGAAACGGTAGGATAACCTTGATGGCGCATTTGAAAGCCTGCGAGTTGCTTGCGCACCCCGTTAATAGGTGGAAGCGGATGGCCTGTGCCACGTGCCACATTATATTCCCGTGTCGTGATCTGGCCTAAGTTTTGTGGGGCCCACCGCGATCTATCTGTTTTACCCACCCCATTGATCTGTTTGCCAGTTAGGGCATGAGCCCACAAATGATGCAAATCCAAGCTCAAGTGGACCGCACCACTGAAAATGTGGGATTGCATGAGGCCATTGAAAACTTTAAGCCACTGTTGTTTTCTCTGCCATCCAACTTATTTACGAGGTCATGAAGGGTCCGGATGAGAGGGAAACACTGAAGGGAAAATACAAATATAAGCTTGATCTAAAACTTGTGCGGTCCCAAAAAGTTTTCAACAGTAGACACTGTTTTCTGAGGTATGGCTTACTTGAGCTTCGGATCTACAACATTTGTGGTGTCATGCGGCTAAAATAAGCTGGAAAAATGGGGTGAAATGGATAGAGCACATACATTGAGCCCCATAGAGCTTGGAATGGATAAAGCACATGCACCACGGTGGCCCATAAAGCTTGGGCCACATTAATGATGTATTTTATATCGGCATAATTCATCCATTTCTTTAGCTCATTTTAGGATGCGGTCTCAAAAATTAAGATGTTGTATTTTATATCCACATCATCTATTCATTTCTTCAGCTCATTTTAAGACATGGTCCAAAAAATTAAGCAGATCCAAATCCAGGTGGATCACATCATAGAAACAGTGATGATTAAGTTCCTCACCATTAAAAATTCCAAAGGGTCCATCCTAAGGTTTTTCGTAATGTTAATTTGCCATTCAGCCTCTTGATATTTTCAAGCAGATAAAATGTCAAGGATTTTTCCCCTTAAGCGGCTTATGGTTTAGTATATGGATCCAAAACTGGTTACTGTTAAATTATTTATCCAAAACAGCCTTGTCTTTGCACGGTTGGCTCTAGAACCACTCGCAGTTAGTCTCCTATATGGTTAGGCCTAAGCATTGTTGTACTGACCAAATTACCCTCATTTTTTTAAAGGCTCAATAGTACTTTAAGAAATCTAGGAAATTAGGTGGGGCGACTTTCAGCATACTTGTTGCAAATCTGAGCAATTCATCATTTTTGCCACTTCATTTGGTTCTCATGACAAGAAAAAGTGGAGCGTGGCTTACCATTGTTGTAACTATCTACGGTATATTTTTAATGCTTTTAGGCTATCCAGACCGTTGAAAAGGCATTTCCAACCGTTCTCATTGGTCTAAATATAACCACCGATTTTCTCTCGGATGTAAAATGTATGTGGCACCATGAAAGCTTGAAGGACCTAGATTCAACAAACATACACTATTATCTACCATGCGGCCCACCGGAGGTTCAGATTTGAATAATTTTTTAGCCCAAATCATAAATTTATATGGGAAAAATGATGGATGGCTTGGAAAATTTTGCAAAAAATACGGTTAAGTATGACCATTTTACCTACAGCTGACACGTCCATGACAAGTGACGTTTTCATGCATCCAGCTTGGGAGTAAGGGATTGTCTGCTCGGCCTCAACAAGATCTTCCTGACCACCTGATTGGTCCTGCTAAGCATTTACCTTGTCAACACTGCTGCATTTAATGCTGTCAGTGCTGACGTATGCTGAGTTGGACCAATCGGCAAACAGGAAAATCCTATTGAGGTGGAATTGGCAGTGCATTTTTCTCAGCGGTCAACGTATTCCGCTGGGAATTGTAATAATAATTGGCGGTACATATGTCCACTGCTGATTAAAAGAGAAATCGCATAGGAAGGTGGTTTTTATGGTAACATATGCCAGCGGTAATTAAAAACCGCTGGCAAGTCTAAAAAAAAAACCCCATATATAAGGCGCCCGCGCGCGCCTCTCATTCCCGCGCTATCTCTCACTACCCCGCTCCCATCTCTATTACCCCCGGCTTGATTCCTCTCTCTCTCTCTCTCTCTCTCTCTCTCTCTCTATCTATCTCTCTCTCTCTCAACCCTAAGGCCCCCATCTCCAAAATCTCTCTCTCTCTCTCAACCCTAAGGCCCCCATCTCCAAAAACCCCAAGGCACCCATCTCTAAAATCTCTCAAGTCCCCATCTCTGAAATCCCTAACGTCTCATCTCCAAAAATCCCATCGCCCTTCTCTTCTTCTCTCGATTTCTATAGCTCTCTGCTGCGGCTGGTAACAGAGCTTCATTGTGGGCTTGGAAAAAGCTCTATAAGTCCTCAATTTCTTGCTTTCCACCCCCTTTTTCCTATTCTTCTTCAATTTTACTAGGGCTTTTGAACTGGCATGTGGATGTTTAATATTGTACTTTGATTCAAGTTTGTTATTGTTCATATCCTTTCTATAGTCTCTTCCATTGATTGATCTTTTTAGAGATGCACATGTGCTGGTTGTGGATGTTTATTTCCTGTTACTGGTTGTGTATGGGGCACACAGTGGTGTCTGCCATACCTGTCCAACAGGTTTGCCCCTTCACACATCTCCTCTATCTTCCTTCTGATTTCATCTGATCACCATAGTGAAAATCACTTGGTGGGCCAGCTCTAAATCGCCAGAAGATCAGACACATTGCGAAAATCTGCTCATCGGACGGCACCCAATTGCCAGATATCTGACACCCATATCCATCCCCAACGATCTTGCGCAATGGGATACTCCAGTGGCTCATCATCATCCATGGACCAGTCACACCACCACACCCACAAGGCCTTCCTCCTCTGCAATTACATTCTCATTGGGGCCGCCTCGAGCTGCATCTTCCTCAACCTCTCTCTTCGCCTCATCCCAGCCGTCTGTGGTATTGTCCTAATCTTCCTCCACATTCTAACGATCGCCGGGGCCATCGCAGGCTGCGCTGCTGCCACTGCTGGGACCACACGATGGTACACCACCCACATGGTGACGACGGTCCTGACCGCTATCTTCCAAGGCTCTGTGGCCATCCTTGTTTTCACCAGGACCGCTGATTTCCTTCTAGGGCTGAGATCTTATGTCAGGCAGGAAGATGGCGTGATGATCTTGATATTGGCTGGTGGGCTTTGTGTTCTGATCTTTTGCATGGAGTGGATGGTTTTGGGCCTTGCATTTGTGTTGAGATACTATGACTATGTAGAAGGGGAAGAGAATGGTAGTGCCATGAAGAGAAGTGCTAAGGTGCAACATGAGCTAAGTACTGGGCCATGGGCCTACTAACTATGAGGGTTTTCAGGGATTTGAGTGGTGGGCCATATACCTTCTAAGTGGGGCCGTTGATTGAGATTTTATTTGTTTATTTATTTATCATTATTATTTTTTTAATTTTTATTACACATTTGTGTTGTGTGGTAATCGCTCTTTTGAATATCTCATGTATTGAGCAATATATTTGATTATATTTGTTGAATATCATTGTTTAAAAAAAAAATATGTTGATTGATAAAATAAAAAAAAAAGGTTTGCCCCTTCATGAAAATGGGGCCCCTATCACGCTGATTGGGGGTGTCCTAACTGCATTTGTAGGGCAACATTGTTGGCAAGTCAGATTCCTTACAGGACTCCCTGTGCTGACCACAATGTGAGCTTGATATCAGTCCTAAGTGCTAAAACCCTTGGCGAGTGGGCTGGGCTCTGCAAGATTGACTCAGAGGGAAAGGCAAGGAAGGTTGTTGGTTGTTCCTGTGTCGTGGTGAAGGATTATGAAGGATTATGGAGAAGAATCAGGGGGAACAGTCATTTTTGGGCAGCAACAAATAGGCCTAATGAACAACAGATTCTTCCAAAATGCTAAATTTAGTTACCACCATACCTGTTAGGTTTGTAGTTGTTGATATGCTGCAGATTAGGAGTGCAACTTGAGTTGAGCCCAACCCAAACAAGACTGGCGCAACGCAAAATTTAGGTCGGGTCAGGTCAAGTTGGTTTAACACTCAGGCTGGGCAACCCAAACCCAATCGCATATTACCCTTTTTTTTTCTTTTTTTGGATAATACCTTTCTATTACATTTATACATGTATGGTTATAAATGAAAATATCCAACAATCATATTTCAGCAAACAAGTGTCCACTGAACAGAGGTTAGGATTTTTTGAGAAACCTGATTTTGGGACTGTGACTTAATGATAGTTGAGTCCCTCAATTTAGTTGATTGAATGTGAGTTAATGTATGCCTCATGTACAATTTGTTAGTGCCTATGTATCAAGAGTCATAGGCAGCTGTAGTATCAAATAACTTCCCAGAATCATGAAATACTCTGTAACACTAATACATCTTGCACGAGTTTGTTTTGCCTCTGTCGCAACTCCAGATCAAGCATCTATTGTCTCCCAATAGGGCCCACATGCTGAATTCTTTAATGATCTGAACTGTCCATGTTGTGATATCTGTTCAACTCAGACCACCTTACAAAACTTTCGCTCAACAGATGATTGTTACCATCACTATTTGTAGATGAATTGAGAAGTATGAGATGAAGATTTTCAATGAGGGCCTGTTTGGCTGTTGGGGAATTCATTTCCTGGTTTTTATGTTTCCTGGGGACAGTTGGCCTAGTATTTCCTGGGGAATGATTAAAGTTTTTGGTACACCACGTTACCTCGGCAAACCTAGGAAAAGTCTAAAATTCTCTTTTAATTCCACTGCCAATGAGCTTGTCCTAGATATTATAATTGTGGTTGAATGCATTGTGGATGCTGCCCATGTGCAAATTTTGAGTGAACAGGCTGCCATAGACTCTGCCAAACAATTAGTAACATGCAAAAATATACAATTTTTTTATTTTAAAAAACATTGATATTAGGGAAGAGTGCCATGCTTTTGATGATCTGCAGGCAGAAATTGCATGTGGGCATAGAATAACTCGAAGTTAAATTGTCCAAATTAAGTTTTACTGTTTAGATGTATCATTAACAAAAACCTAAGCTTATTTGATTATTAACTCTATGATTAGTGGACATTCATTTTCCATAATCTTGATGAGAATCATGTTTATCATTTTCATGATTTTAAACTACATAATTCTGTCCAAAATTATGAACAGCATGTGGGCTGAAAACTGTTCAACGTGTACAGTCCAGCGAGCCTTCAACTGTAAAGCATGTGGATTCTAAAAGCTTCTCAAATGTTTCTAGCATGAGGGCCCAAAAACCTTCTCAAATTTGTCTAGAGTATGGACCCACGCTTGGATAGCATGTGTGGACCAAAACAGGGCCCATTATGAGATCAATTTTCATTTAATTGGGACTGATTTCAGTTCCCATGAGATACTATGTGAAATCTTGATTTGCTTGGTTTGGCTTCGTCTTGCAGTTCATGATTCATGGGATCCTTAGTGAACCCAATTTATTCAGTTTGATTTATTGTTGGTTTGGGTTTGTCTTGCAGTTTATGATTGATAGGATTCTCAGTGAACCCAGTTTACTTAGTTTAGTTCACTACTCTACCATTCATGAATGCATCTTTAAAAAAGCATGGAATCAAAACCATCTAATGGATGGCTTGGATATTGCACCTGTCACCCACACTGCACATGGTTAGTATTTGCATTAGTAGACTTCCACATGTGTCTGGACTTAACAAAGCTGGTAACGGATTATATCAAAGAACGAAAAAAAGATAAATAGAAAGAATCATATTATCTTAAACTTAACAAAGAATTCTCCTTTCCCTTGTGGGTCCCAACCATTAGTCGCACACTAAGACGTGGATCTTCACCAATCCTGTAATTTGGGTTCTTGTATCTACAAATGGACTTGACATGTTGCCCTTTTGGCCCTAGCCCATTGTGAGATAGCTATGGGCCCCATTTTGAGACCAGTTGATTGTACTAAATAATCGAAATCTTTTCCATAGAAATAGATGGGATCAAGCATGATCCAAGGCTTTAGAATTAAAATTTTTCATGTCTATTTCTATTTCCATAGAAATATATGGGATCAAGCATGATCCAAGGCTTTATAACTAAAATTTTCCACATCTGTTTGCAAATTTGAGAGTGTAGAAATGGTTCCACAGTGAATTTTTGCAGCAAAAGCTTCATTGTTGGAAGAAATTCTGATAAAAGGAGGTAATCGGCCCCAAATATGTTAGGAAAAGGCATAGATGATGATGATGAATGGGTTATGCTTTCTTCCCAATATTAATCATAAGCAACTAATTCTCGTGCAAGTGGAAATTGAATGCTCTTCCTCGTTTTAGCTGTTAACTATTAAAAACAGTTTCTTATGGTGCAGACAATTTATCGTTACCTTAAACACTTTGCATATTGGATAGATTTAGCGCCTACCGATTTCTCTATGTTTTAAACCAAGATCTATCCAATTTAATGTAAAAAAAAAAAATTAATTTGAGAGAGGATGATAATGATGCTTATTTCATTCTAATTTGTCTCTTTAATGTTCTTTCCTAAATTTCTCTTATAACCATTCTACTTAATTTCTCCTAGGAAGCTTTGTCATGTCTACATTCTATTTTCACTAACTTGTGGAGTGACTGAGAACATAATGATGGATAAGAGTTGGATTCATCTGTCAAGGTACCTCAGTAATTTTTCCTTCCAGTTGTCGTGGCCCAATAATTATGATGCATTGTCTTAACGTGTTCTCCAATTTCGTTGGATGATTTAGGTTAAGCAACGCATACTTAAGTGGTGCTGCAGAATTTCTTGATTTTGCATTTGCAAATGCAAGTAATAAAGGGAGGATCTTATGTCCTTGTAAGAAGTGCAACAATAACTTTTGGGTGTCTCGACAAGAAGCATACAATCATATTGTGTGTGACGGATTTAATACAAGTTACACCCATTGGCGTTTCCATGGGGAAGCCACGTCTTCTTCTATGCCTCCTATTGCAAATTGTGCAGATGATGATATGGATCAACACGATGACATGCACAGATTGTTACACGATGCTTTTGGTTTTTCGGGGTCGGATGATTAAGAGAGTGATGCAGAATTTGGACCTACAAACGGGCATAATACTGAAGCACAATTTTTTTTTTAAATTGGTGGAAGATGCTGATCAAGAATTGTACCCAGGTTGTAAGAAGTTCAGCAAGCTATCTTTTATTGTTCGACTATATCATATCAAGTGCCTTGGTGGATGGAGTGACAAATCATTCACCATGTTGCTTGAATTACTGAAGGAAGCACTCCCTGAGGGTGAAACGTTGCCAATGTCTTTCTATGAAACTAAGAAGATCATTGGAGACTTGGGTCTCAAATATAATAAAATTGATGCATGTCCTAATGATTGCATGTTATACTGGAAGGAGGCCGCTGCCGACCAATCATGTGCTACATGTGGTGCTTCTAGATGGAAAATGATTGAACATCAGTCTGATGATGAGGCAACTTCTTCGTTTGCAAAAGATCAAAAAATTCCGGCGAAGATATTGCGTCATTTTCCCTTGAAACCAAGATTGCAGAGGTTGTTCATGTCATCTAAAACGGCTTCCTTTATGAAATGGCATTTCGAGAGACGCACCGATGATGGAATATTAAGGCATCCCGCTGATTCCCCAGCATGGAAAACTTTTGATTACAATCACCCAACTTTTTCGTCAGACAATCGCAATGTTAGACTCGGGTTATCGGCTGATGGTTTTAATCCATTCAGGACAATGAATATTGGCCACAGCATATGGCCTGTTGTTCTGGTACCATATAACTTGCCATCATGGATGTGTATGAAGCAACCTTATATCATGTTGTCCTTGCTTATTCCTGGCCCCTTTGGACCGGGTAATGACATTGATGTATATTTACAACCTTTGATAGATGAGTTAAAGGAATTGTGGGAGGTTGGTGCAGACACTTATGATGCCTCAAGCAATGAGACTTTTCGTATGCGTGCGGCTTTGTTGTGGACTATTAGTGACTTCTCTGCATATGCAAACTTGTCTGGATGGAGCACTAAAGGACGCCTAGCTTGTCCTTGTTGCAACAAAGACACTTCATCTAAATGGTTAAAACATGGTCATAAGTTTTGTTATATGGGTCACCGTCGATTCTTAAAACAAGATCATAAGTTTAGAACTGATATCAGATCCTTTGATGGCACTGAAGAATTTGATGGGGCACCAACTCTGTTATCTGGTCCGATGTGTTGGCTCAGTTACAAGGAATTAATGTCACATTTGGGAAGAAGACTTCTAACAATCATGGGAACAAGAGAAGACAACAGGATAATGTAGAAGAGCGATATAACTGGAAGAAGAAAAGTATCTTCTTTGATTTGCCGTATTGGGAGCATAATCTGCTGCGTCACAATTTAGATGTGATGCATATTGAAAAGAATGTGTGTGACAATGTGCTTTTGACACTGTTGAATTTTGAAGGGAAAGGAAAGGACAACATAAAGGCACGTCTTGACATGCAAGATATGGGTATAAGGCAATCACTACACCCAAGGCAGATTTCATCTGACAAAACATATTTGCCACCTACATGCTTTACCATGTCACTGAGTGAGAAGAATGACTTCTGTAAAGTTTTGAAGCAGGTCAAAGTTCCAGATGGTTATGCATCCAATATTTCACGACGTGTGCATCTAAAAGAACGTAAAATTTCAGGACTCAAGAGTCATGACTGTCATATTATGATGCAACAACTGCTTTCGTTAGCGATACGGACAACACTGCCTAAGTGTGTGAGCTCAGCCTTGCTTGAATTGAGCAGTTTCTTCAGAGAATTATGTTCAAAAGTTGTTCGAGTAAAAGACTTTGACAGATTAGAATCTCGAATTGTGCTAACACTTTGTCATTTAGAAAAGATTTTTCCACCTGCTTTTTTTGATATTATGGTGCATTTGCCCATTCATTTAGCAGGTGAGGCCAGAATAGCCGGACCGGTACAATACCGATGGATGTATCCCATCGAGAGGTGCGTGTTAATGTTTAGAAATCAATTTTATTTATCATGTTATACCCATCGTGCTAATCAACCTATATTTTTAAACTTCTTAATATTTGTGGCCATAGGTACTTGCTCACATTGAAGTCGTATGTACGTTATAGAAGTCGGCCTGAGGGTTCAATTGCAGAAGGGTACCTAGCAGAAGAATGCTTAACATTCTGCTCAAGGTATTTGCATGGTGCAGAGACAAGGTTCAACCGACCACTACGGAATGACGACTATAGTAACACTATTGTAGAAGAACAATCATCTATTTTCCCACGAATAGGTCGTGCATTAGGGAAGGCTGAGGATTGTGTATTAGATCAAGTTACATTTATACAGGCACATCGATATGTTTTGTTTAACTGCGGCGCACTTATCCCATTTCTTGAGTAAGACAACTACGAAAATTAATTTATATATAGTTGAAAATAATATCCTTGGTTTGTCTTACTGAAATCAATTCATATGCAGAGAACATATGAATATTGTTAAGCAAAAGAATCATCGCGCACGACTAAGAGATATAGAACGCATTCACAATAAAACATTTCATAAATGGTTTAGTGATCATGTAAGTAGTCGATATTAAGTTGACTGTCTGTCTTAGCATGTGCATTTATTTTCAATGTTTGAACATGTGCTTCTGTTTTAACTTTTTTTTATTAGGTTGAACAATTGCGCAAGGCAAATAATGAGCATGTCTCAGAAGACCTTAGGTGGCTAGCTCGGGGTCCTAATGTGGCAAGAAGATATAAGGGTTTTATCATAAACGGCTTTAAGTTTCACACTAAAGATCGAGAGAAGAAAAGAAAAACTCAACATAGTGGAGTTGTGGTGACTGCAAAGACATCAAGCTTTTCAAGTGTCAATGATAGAAACCCTATTGCAGGAGATGTAACTTATTATGGTGTCTTGACGGAGATCATTGAGCTGGAATATTGTGGTGATCGGAAGGTTGTATTATTTAGGTGTAATTGGATTGATGTTCTATCTCATGGCAGGGGTGTCAAGAAGGATAAGTTTGGATTCACCCTTGTGAATTTGAAACGATTATGCCATACTGGTCAACAGTTGTATGATGAACCATTTGTGTTCGCATCTCAAGATGAGCAAGTGTTCTATTTGCAAGACCCCGTCGAGAAGGATTGGCATGTTGTGGTGAGAACGAAACCTAGGGACTTGTTTGAGATGCATGGAGAAGAGTCTGCAGATGATGTTGACACATACTTGGGGAGCTCGCCATGCGATGATCAAAATTTGGAGGACCTGAGTGATGACACTTTTAGTTGGGAAAGGATAGATGTAGATGGTACAATAATTGCCACACCTTTACCACCCACCCAGACGATGGTAGAGGACCAAACAGATGATACTGAATTTTTTTATCCCGATGGAGATGACAATATGTACAATAATTGATTTTTTATGAACTATATTTTCTTGATGTATGAAAAAGAAATTCAAATGTCTTTTTTTTCTTGTGGTTTTGTTATTATTTTTTTTCAGTGGGCCTCCATGTCTTTTCAACAAGCAACTATCCACAAATCAAGTTGGTCATCTTATGGATCTTCGTTTAGATATATCAGTAACAAAAATGATAGATATTTGATTATCATATTTTCATATTGTTGGAGATATACAGGTGTTAGACATGAGGCACACTAGACGCAAGGCTAGGCGACCGGTAGGCCCTATGACTGGTAGCACCAGTCAATCTCGGTTGCTCCAGACTAAAGCGGGTCCCTCCCAGCCTCAACTTCCCCAGGCTATAGCTGATCCCTCCCAGCCTCAGCTGCCCCAGGCTACAGCTGGTCCCTCCCAGCCTTAGTTATCTCAGGCCACTGTTGGTCCTTCCCAGTCTCAAGCTTCTAGTGGTATGCTATGCATTGGTTATAATATCCTTGGTAATTTTTTGTGTTTTATGCTATGCAGTGGTATGTTATAAGTTTGTACGTATATTATTGTTGTGGCATTATTCAATAGATTCGATGTCCTCAAATAGAAAGACTCGAGGCTACACACGATGCCTTGAAGTTTGGCAGATGTCTGAAGGAAAACGCATTCGTATTTCTACCAACACTATAAAGCAGCCCGTTGGTGACAAGGTTAACAAGTTGACAAGCTTCCTAGGGACCATAGCACGTAATGGGCAATACGCACACCTTACATTTTCTGATTGGAGGGCAGTGCCAGTTGAGAAAAAGGATGATATGTGGGGGCTTGTCACGGTAATTGTGACAATATTTTCTTTTTTTCTTTTAGATTTTATTTCTTATATATTCATTATGTGATTGTCTACTTTTAACATGTGATGCAGTCTAAGTTTGAGTTTGATAAAAATGCAAAGTCTTGGGTGATGATGTCAATTGGTAAAAAATGGAGGGAGTGGAAATGTGAACTAAAGAAACTGCACTACTTGCCTTATGAGACTGATGAGGAGCGACTTGCAGTCGTTGATAAGCGGGTCCTAGCGGATCAATGGAAGGCCCTTGTTGAGTTTTGGAACTCTGAAGAGGGAAAGGTATGTGATGAGTAGGTACTGAATGCTTTACGTTCTAGAATTACACAACATATTGTTGATATTTAACAATTTACTCTATCGATTTGTCACATATAGACTCGTAATAGGACAAATACAGAGAATCGAAAAAAACAACTATTCTGCCACACTGCAGGTTCGAAGAGCTTTGCACGGATACGCGAGGAAGAGATAAAATTTAGTAATTACCCCATCAACCATGTCAGTCTATTTACCTCTAAAAAACCATATCAATTTATTGTGATATATAACTTATTTACATAATGATAGAGAAAGAAGAGGCCTAGTGGAGAGGATCCGACGCGGGCAGAAATGTTTATATTGACTCATACATGCAACAATGGGAGGCCCATGGATGGAGCCTCATCATTAATAATAGTATGTCTATGTATCTACTTGTTATGTTTTTTTAATAGCTACTTTGCTCATGTGTAGTTAAATATGACCAGCCTATTACTTATCATTATATAATCTAACCATCGTTTTTTATTGCAGGAACAACTTAATGAACAAATATCTGAACAGCCTGAGCTCTCACAGAACAGCACTGCGAGGAATGATGTACTCTCCCAAGTCTTGGGAGAAGATCGACATGGACGCGTTCGGACTTACGGTTTAGGTCCCTCTCCTTCTGATTTGTGGGGCACAACAAATAGACCCATCGAGTCCCAAAGGAATGCATCCGCTACTCAAATGAGAGACGAACGATACGAGGGATTGCAGGATGAATTATCATCCCTGAAAGAAATTCTGACTGAAAGAGACGCTGAAATGTCATCTTTGAAGGAAACTATGGCTGAAAGAGATGCTGAAATGTCATCCTTGAAAGAAACTATGGCTGAAAGATATGCCGAAATGTCATCCCTGAAAGAAACTATGGCGACATTGATGTCCGCCATGATGAATCCAAACATTAACCTAGCCATGGTATTAGGTGCTTCAGCTAATCCCAACTTAAACCAACCGTCCTCATCATCAAATCGTTTGGTTCCAACTCCTCAGGTAATTATATTATATATATGTATATATTTACATGTGTACTATATATGTCTTAGAATTATCTGTACTTTAAGTGGTATATTTTGATTAACATTGATTGGTATATTTTGATTAACATTGATTTATCATTTGCAGAGACACTCGATGAACAAGGAGAAGTCTACCACTTGCACTAGTGCCAAGGTAAATCCACACACCAATTGAAAATCCTTTTATTATATTTTGAGATTATTTTGTTCTTAATTACACGTGGTACATAAACGAGTGTTTATTCGATACAATGCATTTTATTAAATATTAGTGAATCTTATTTGTAGAATGTGATTAAAGTCCTTCTTAAGAGCATCGTGAGTCCCGGAGTTACTGTGGTTAAAGGAGCTATTTTCAGTAAAGATCCGCTCACAAAAGTAGGAGGGCTCGAACTTGGAACTGGTTTCTGGGAAGTATCTATTCAGGTGGCAATGGTACGTAAGGAGCCTTTAATAAGACCCCATGGCCGGTATAAAACAATTGGGGATGCAATTGGATCGACTATTGCTTGGCCTATTAGTTTATGCATGGTAAGAATTATTATTAGTATTATTATTTTTGCATATATAGTAGAAATTCTGGTACAAGATTGTGAATGATATATATATATATATATATATATATATATATATATATATATATATATATATATATATATATATATATATATATATATATATATATATATATATATATATATATATATATATATATTGTTATTTTGTTTTGTAGGTTGAAAGCAGGGATGGATGATGGCTGAATGGATGGTTCTTTTTGTTTTTTGTTTTTTGTTTTTTTGTTTTTTTTTTTTGTTTTTTTGTTTTTGTTTTTGTAAAGTGTTAGAAACTATAAACAACTTTTGTAAATGGGAGAAGTGGAGTGCCATGATTTGGGGGATTTGGATAAGCTAGGCACATCTAAACTTTCTATATTTTGCTGTTAGGAGTGAGATCTCTACTAATGAAGATACAATATATTTTGACTTGTCTTACTTCTTACTTTAAAATCCTAGAGTATATATCCCTATCTATGATTTGATTTTTTGATCATCTTGCATCTATGGGATCATAAGCACATGAATTTGGGCTAGGATTAATTAATCATTTTGCAAAGCGGATGATTTTCTTCATTTGGGCTACAATAAACATGCCTTCTTCTTCTAAGTGAAGTATGTGGCCTCCAAGTCTTCAAGGATGGTGAATGGATGGATGTGGAAGCTCTTCCTAATGCATTTGTGGTGAATTTAGGCCATCAGATTGAGGTATATACATGTACTCTCTCTCTCTCTCTCTCTCAAAATCTAATTAAATGGTTAGTGAAATTTTCTACATGAACTATTTTCATTTGGATTGTCAATGAGCCTCAATGAGTAGTTGGATTTTACATATTTTCTTTTTTTCTGTCGTGTTTCAGATTTTGTAGATATGCGGGTCAAAGTTCCCCACTGCTTGCATTCATGAGAGAGAGATCTAATTCATCGTTCTTACTTTCCAAGTAAATATCGCTATCATCAATCAGTTTTCTCTTGGCCTTCTTCAAACTAGCTCGTAATGCAGAATTTGCTGCTCTTTTCTTTGCTTGAATGTAATGTTTTTCACATACAGTTTTATCCGGCATAGACAATGCACTACATCTCCATTGCTTTCCATCCGACCTCTTACAACGCAAATCTTCAGGAATACCCACGTTATCGTCAATGTTACCAGATGTAGATATTGGAAGATCCATTATTTAGCATGCACGAGGACAAATGACTAATACCAAGTGAAACTAAACCCATTCCATCTAATGAAGATCTCCACTATAAATGGTATAGTAATAAGGGATCATGCACCAGAATAGCACTCTTCAACACATCAGCCCAGCTGCCACTTACAGTTACGATCGGACGGTCAGTCTCTTATTAGCCCAACTTCAGCCAGTGCTATAGACTTTGAAAAATCCAACTTCCGTAGGTTATTTTGCATGTGAACTATAACTGGGCCAAATAGCAACCATTCATCAAGATCAACCTGCACATACACAACAAAAAAAAGCTGTTTTTCAACAAGTTGCCACCTAAAAAAATGTTGTGCTTGATGAAACTGGTAGAAAAGGAAACAGAAACTGCATGCCTTATAAGAAATAATAAACAGAACACAACAGCAATAACCAATCATGCTTTAAAAATAATATTTTCCATTGGCAATGCCTAAAAACTTTGCCTTCTCTCTATTTTACATCCTTTTCCACCTTAATATAAATTATAAATATCCAAGAACAAGTAGAAAGAATAAACAGAGTACATTTAGAAACAGTGGCTAGGATTTTCCTCTTGGTACAAATTTAGGCTATAGGCTATCCAAGGATGTTCTTTGATTTTAGAGGAGTTTATTTCATACTCTGGCCGAGCATGATGCTTGATATGCAGGCACAAGAAATTGTTACTTGTACCAAAACAGGAATCTTTGAACAATCCTAACCACTAATTTTTGGATGCCTGTTTGTTGAAATCAGATGATTGCTTTCCATTTTTTCAGCCATCCAATAGATGGTGATTAGATAATAAAAAATCTGTAATTTTCGGTTCATGATATATATACTGGGACCCAAGATATGGGCAGTTTGAGTTACTTGCATGCCAAGTATGCAATGTGCAAGCGATTGCTACTGTGTATCATCTATCACACAGCCAGAGTATCAAATTTTTTATATCATGAATTTGTTGTGGTTCTGTGCAGCCATGGGGCAGCTTGCTGTATTTTTTTTTTTCCTTTTCTTTCCCTGGTGTCTTTTTATTTTTATTCTTTATTTGCTTTTGTCCTTTGTAGTTTTTGTGCAGCTTACTAAAATCCTCATCTTAAAAATAAAAAATTTGGTGCAAAATTGCATGATATTTGGTGCAACCGAACATGCCCCCTGGTTTGAAAATTCAGCATTTTGCACATTTTCTATTTTCAATCGAGCATTGATGTCTTCATGCATGTATGGCCATTGTAGGGATGTGAGGTTTTACTATCATGGATTTGTTTACACAATATTTAGATTATTCATACTTGAATCTTTCTAGAAAATTATTGATTTTTCTAAAAGTAAATCATTGCTAGTTTTACTTGCAAAAATCACTTTTGGATCTGTTTGGGTACTTGGAAAGAAAATACAAGGAAAGTGGGGTTATCATTGATTCCTTTTTTCCTTTGGAAAAGGTGGAAAGAAAAGTGTTTATCTTGCTTGATTGATAGGAAATAAAATTTTCTTGGAAAATATGTGCCCTTTTCCATGTATTCTGTTTGGGAACATAGCTAGGGAAATCTACATTAGTAGGGAAATGTAGCTGGGATCATTTTCAAGCCTTAGGTTTTGAACTTTGCTCCATCCATGGTAGGGCCCACTAGATGGGTGGTAGCGATCACTTGCGGCATGCACTGGCCTCAAATAGAAGCTTTTGGAAAGAAAATAGAATCTTGAAAATCAAAAAAAGAAAAAAAAAACCATGGTATGAGATGAGAAAAAGTCTGATGCAATTTCTTGGAAAATGCAGATTTAATGAAGATCCACACCTCTTTAGCTTCCCAAATAGAGAAAAATGCTTTTTATTTTATTTTTTTATTGTAAAATATTTATGAATCTCTGCTCCCGAACATGCCCTTTCCTATTAGGCCGCAATATTTTTCATTGACATTATTATTGAAGATTGAAGTCATGGTTCCAGGCATGTCATCTTCAAAGCAGTATGGTCTTATTTCATGTGTGCATGTTACTGCGTGCAGCTGTTGTAGTTCCTACTCAATCAAGGGTAAGGAGATACTCTCCATTGAAAAAGAAGGCCATGCTCATAGACTGAGTGAGCTACCCTTTAGAGTTTCTTTTCATGATATATTAGAAAGATGGATTTGGATCTATTTATTCGAGTCTCACTTGTGTCTCTCTCTTCCAGACATCTTACTAAGGGTGCTACTTATCATTCAGCAACTGTTGCAAGAAAAGAAGCACTTATCGAAGAGAGACATATACTATATGCATCCGTCAGTATTTTCAGGTAATTCCGTCGGTTATTAAGGTGTCCGAAGCACTCATGTGTATCAACAAAGCATGCACAGCTTCAATTAAATGTTAATTTCTCCTATCTATGGTTCTGTTTTATCGAGTGTTATGAACACATGAAGTCTGATGTAAGATTCCATGTTTACCAAAAGTCTGAAAATCCCAGCACAGATATTCATTTGCATATCCGAGCATAACACAGATTCAAACTAAACTGATTTGTGATTTCCATACAAAACAACTGAAAAATAGAGAAGATTTTAGATCTGTCTTTCATTAAATAAAGCCAATTATTCTTTAAATACTGTCTATAAACCTAACTGAATACTTTATACCTGACAGACTTGGAACCCGGGATAGTGCCCCAATTATCAAAATGGAAAAACAAAAAAGGAACTGAACTATGTTTGTCCATACGTGATGGAAATGAGACTAAGGTTTACTAAATTCACATGCTTCCCATTCTAATACATTCAAATAGCACCTAATGGATGACCTAATTGACAATGCCACTGATGAGGAGAGGTATTTGTATGCAAGGCAGCTATAGCGAATCGTAGATCCAAATAACAAGGTGCACCAGACTCATCCTCCATTGACAATGCCACTTCTCTCCATGCTGTCATCCATTTTGCCAGCTCATTTAGAGCATGATGAGACAAAACTAAGGCAGCTCCAAATCTTAAGTGGACCACACTACATGAGCTCTAAAGCTCACTGTTAAAACCTTCCCATGTAATTTCACCTTAAATGGTTCACCAATCTCTTCATAAGATGAACTAGATCAGGATGAAGGGAAAACACAAATGTTAGCTTCACCCAAAACTTCTTTGTGCCTCGATAAGTTTTTAATGATGAGCATTCACTCCTACCATATTCCGTGTTGTGGTCCATTGAGCTTTGGATTTGCTTCATCAAGGTACTCATGTCCTAGAAGCTGGCAAGACATGGATGACGTGGACAAAACATATGAGCTAGCAAAATGGATGGATGGCGTGGATAATGATATGTTGTGGCTCAAAGAGCTTGGGTCACGTCCAATTCCATGGATATTCCCAGAGGAACATGGATTTGGTGAGGCCATGACCATGGGCCCACCTTGATGTACATGCTGCATAGACATGCCATCCGTTTGTTTTGCTGGCTCAATTTAAGGCATGGGCTGAAGAAATGAAGTAAATCCAATTCTCAGCAGGACCACACCATAAGAAATAGTAGTGATTGAATAGTTGTGAGCCATAAATTTTTTGGATCAAGTTTTTATTTATGTTTTCCCTTCATCCATAGCTGTATGATCTTTAGAGGTTGAAAGGCAAATAAACATTATGGTAGGCCCTAGGAAGTTTTCAATGGCGAGTATTCAATTACCTCGTTTCTTGTGGTGTAGTGCACCTGAGGTTTGGATCTGCTATATTTTTGGGCCCATGCCCCAAATGAGCTAGTAAAACAGATGGACCCACATAATAACAAGTCAAACCAAACTTGAGTGAAACTCGGTTCAGCTTGGCTTATGTGCAACTTTGGTTATTTGGGATGTAAGTAATTTTTTTGTTATTTTGATTTATGGGTTATAAGCAAAGGTGGATGAGGGCTGAATAGTGGATTTGGGATGTAATTAATTAATTTTTTTTGTTATTTTGATTTGCAGGTTATTTGGAATGTAATTAATTTTTTTGTTATTTTGATTTGCGGGTTATTTGGAATGTAATTAATTTTTTTGTTATTTTGATTTGCAGGTTATAAGCAAAAATGGATGAGGGCTGAATGGCAGATTTGGGATTTTTTATTATTATTATTTTTTTTTTGGCTATTTTGATTTGCAGGTTCTAAGCAAAAGATGAATGAGGGCTGAATGGCGTTATTTTTTTTAGATGTATTCGAACAAATTTTCAACTCATTGTAATAAATATTATATATTTTTTTATTGTAAAGTAATACAATTATTGTTTGGTATTCAATTTTACTTGAATTGTGCAACATTCTTTAGGTTTTAAATATTAAAAAAAAAAAAATACAGGTTCTTTTTAACTGCCCAACTGGCTTGCATGTTGGGACTCTTTTACCAGTGCTTTAATAGACTTCTACCAGCGCCTCAATATGAGTTTCGACAGACCTTTTCCAGCGTTTCAATGGACTTTTTCCTGCGCTTCTCATATATTTTCCATCACTTCTTAGATGTTTACCAGCACTTTGTCAGGCCTTTCGCAGCGCTTTAGAGGACTTCTCCGGCGCCTCGTCAGGCTTTTACCAGTAGCTAGAAAACGCTGGAAAATGATTCTGGCCGCCGGGAAAAGTTAACTTATCCCGGCGGCCAGGGAAACGCTGTTAAATCATGCTGGCCGCTGGTAGATGATTTGCCGACGCAGCTTTTTTCAGTGTTTACATGACCGCTTGGGAAAGTTTTACCGGCGGTTTTTTCGACTTCTACCGGCGGTTCTGGCGGCTGGGAAATGTCATTTTTCTTGTAGTGTCGTCTGAATTCCCTGCTTTCACCTCACAGCCAGGCTGAGCTGGACCAATCAGAGAGGCAGAGCAAAGGTTTTTTGCAAGAAGATCTTTCATCCCGGGCAAGGATTAGGTACTTCCCCACCAGGAGAAAACCTTTGCTACACCCACAAGTTAGCTACACCGGGTGTAGCAATGACCTTGCCATGATGTAGGTGTTATATCCACGCTGTCCATCCATTTGGTAAGATCATTTTAGGGCATGACACAAAAAATGAGGCAGATCCAAAGCTTAAGTAGACCCCAAGAAGTTTTTAATGGTGCGTTCAATCCCCACTATTTTCTGTGCTGGGTCCACTTGTTCTTTGGATCTAACTCATTTTTGGTGTCATGCCATCAGATCAAGCCGTCCCACGTCCCACCTCACCTCCAGCTACCGTCCACCCGTCCACCGTCCAAACATGCAGGGAAGATGCTCCACATCCATCGTCCATCAGCTAGGCCTCACCATCACCAAGTGGACCCAACAAGCTGTTGATTACGTCTTCAGCCCTCCAACGTGCAGCCCCTCATCCAGCGTCCCTGCTTCCACCTCCTTCATTCCACCTTCACGTGCAGCACAAACCAGCAATCTCATCTCCAAACCCTTAAACGTGCAGTAGCTCTTAGACGTCCAACCATCTCCAGCTGCACGTCTCTCTCATCCACATCACCATCCATCTTCAGCACCAGAAGCTGGTGTGTCACCAGCTGCTCCAACCTTACATGCCTCATCCAACGATCGAGGTGGACCCCTCCGCTCACTTCCACCTTCCATCTCCGCAGCCACCGATCCAATGATCACGGCCAGCTGCTCTAACCGTCCATGCCTCATCCAACGATCAAGGTGGACCCCTCCATTCACTTCTACTGTTCATATCCACAGCCACCAATCCAATGATCAACGTGCAGCAGCCTTCATCCATTTAACTGTGCACAGGAGACCTCAGATCTCCACGGTCGAAAGCCTCCTAAGGCCCACTATATTGATTATTTGACATCCAACCTCTTGATTAGTTCATACAGACCTGGATGTAGGGAAAAAAACAAATATCAGCTTGTTCCAAAACTTCCGTGGCCCTAAGAAGTTTTTAATAGTGGGCGTCCAATTAACGCTGTTTCTTGTGATGTGGTCCACTTGAGATTTGGATCTATCTCAAACTTGGACTCATACCATAAAATGTTCTAGGAAAATGTATGGATGGTGTGGATGAAACACATACATCATGGTGGGCCCACACAAAGCGCTGATGACTAGGTATACCCTAACGGTATGAGCCTAAGTTGATGTATTTTATGCATATTTATCCCATTCATCTATTCTTTTAAATCATTTTAGGATGCAATAGCAACCCTTAAAAAGATCTAATTCTCAACTGCTGTATTAGAGTTTAATTTGGGGTCCAATGACTGTACATTTCTTGGGTTTTCATGAGGTCAGTAAGTTGTAGCGCAATTTTGACCTAAAAATTTGGCCCAATTTAGAAATCTAATCCATTCACTCTATTCTACTCATCAATAGCTTCAATTTGACTAGTCACCTGCCTCGAGTTTCAGATGAGAAAGATATTGGATGGACAAAATTGATCAACAATATGATGGGCCATATCTTGTGACCCAACGATTAGATTTGATTGAAATTTAATCTAAACATTTTAAGTCATTTTTCAATCTGGACCAATAAATGTCCACCAATAAAATTGCCCCACTCATTTCAAATTTCTCACTTTTTTTAAATCTCAATTTTTTATTTCAAAATCTCATCTTTTTATCAAACTTTTCAACTTTTTTTTTTTTTTCAAAATACAAATTCTCAATTTTTTTTAATTTCAAATCGCCATTTCTTTTTCAAAATCTAATTTTTTTTTGAAATCTCATTTTTTTTCGAACTTTTCAAACTTATCACAAATCTATTTTTTCAATCAAACTTATCAATTTTATTCAAGCTTCTCAATTTTTTCAAGATGCCAATTTTTTCTTTTCTAAAATGTCACTTTTTTCTTCAAAAAACTAATTTTTTATGCCAATTTTTTATTTCAAAATATCATTTTTATAAAAATATAATTTCTTCTCAGAATTTAATTTTTTAAGCTTATCAATTTTATTCAAACTTCTAATTTTTATTCAAAATGACATTTTTTTTTTGTGTAAAAATCTTATTTGTTTTTCCAAAATCCAAATTCTTTTTTTAATTTCAATTCTTTTTTTTTAGAATATTGATTTTTCTCAAACATTGTCGATTTCTTTCCAACTTCTCAAACTTTTTTTTTTTTCTTTCAAAATCACAATTTTTTTTAAACTTGTTAATTTTCATTTTCAAAATTTAATTGTTTTTTCAAATTTTGTTTTCTCAAAATGTCGATTTAATGTCGATTTTTTGAAATCACATTTTTTTTTTTTTCAAAATTTCAATTTTATTTCAAACTCCATGTTTTCAAAATGTCAATTTTATTTCAAACTTCTCCATTGTTTTCAAAATATCATTTTTTTTAATTCTCAAATTTCTCAATTTTTTCAAAATACAAAATCTTAATTTCTTTTTAAAAATTTCAATTTCTATACAAACTTATCAATTTTATTCGAAATTTTCAATTATTTTCATAAAGCAATTTTTTTTATTATCAAAATCTTGATTTTTTAAATTTTATTATTTTCCAAAATCTCAATTTTTCGCAAACATTGTCAATTTCTTTTCAAACCTCTCAACTTTTTTTGTTTCAAAATCACAATTTTTTTAAACTTCACGATTTTCTTTTTCAAAATGTTTATTTTTCTGAAAATTTGAAAAGAAATTTCAAACTTGTCAATTTTATTCAAACTTCTCTATTATGTTTTTAAAACCTCTCAACTTTTTTCAAATTACAAAATCTATTTTTTTAAATCTCAAATTTTTTTTTTTAAATTTCAATTTTTTTCAACATCTCATTTTTTCCAGGATGAGATACTATTTTACAATTTTATATAACGACCTACTATGTCCGTCGTTGATTGAAATTGGCCGTCGCTAATCCATGTGAGGTGATCTTTGGGGGCTTTTTCGAGGTGGGGTTTAGCGACGGACTATCTGTCGTTAACTAGCAACGGACTAAATTCGTTAGATATTTTTGTTCGTCACAATCTCGCCTTATTTTTCCAATAGCGATGGTCTTTTTTCAAATGCGACGGACTTAGCTAAACGAAGCCTTTTTGCGCAGAGGATGTTCATCACAAAATTGTGTATTCCTTTTTATATGGATGGTTTCTTGCTTTTGTTTATTTATTTATTTGTATATGGGCTAAATGAGTAATGAATCTAGATTGATTGTGTAGATGGTTGAATGAGGAAAGAGCGTGGCTTTTATTGTATCATTTGAATGTGGAATGGATGTGGATTGAACTTCAATTGTTTATGTAAATGGTTTGAATGTGGAAGGAATGTGGATTTGTTCATTTTTATTTTTCATGTACATTGAATGTGGAATGAATGGACTTTTTGTGCATATGGATTGAATGTGTGATTAATGTGAAACAAGGGGATCTTTTATATATATATATATATATATATATATATATATATATATATATATATATATATATATATATATATTTTGGTTAAGTACACACATCCCACTGTTAGTACACCCACCCACCATGTTAGTCACACTTCAATGTTAGCCAACCCCACATTGCAATGTGAGCCACCCCCACGTTGCAATTGATCTTTTGTGTATATGATGGGTAAAATGTGGACTTTACTTTATCTTGCATGTGGAATTATCATTTTGAATTGCAAAAGCTCAATTTAACATTTAATATAAAGATGCTAGAATAAATCTAGGATAACTTCATTTTTGTCAATACTTCGTTGTGCCGATTGGAGGAAGCTTGAATAATGAAGATTTGGAAACCAATGACAAATTTGAGCATTTTCTGAGCATGAAGTCTGGATTTTCATCTCAATCAGCAGTAGCACCAACACACTTGCTTCCAACACAGTTTTCTAACTTCGATTCCTGTCATGGCCAAGTATAAGGGCGTTTGCATTTCAATCAATCGGGAAAGAATGCTATGCCACAAGATATTTCTGCTTGAGAAGAGGAAAAAAATGCCATGCCGCTATTTTTCTCTCTCTTTTGAACGCAACCAGAAGAGAAAAATCTTGAATAAATGCAATTGCATTCCATCTTTAGCTAAATCTCTTAAATATGGAAAAAGTTTTACAATGATTCGGGCAGGCACCACAAAAAGAAAGGAGCCTTGCCTATCATATAATATAGACTTTTCTCTTTTCACAATTATATGGGTGGGCTAACAAAAGGAGTTAAACTAGAACCAAAACAATAAGTTTATAATTACCTCCAACCTCCTCAACCATAAAAAAAAAAAAAGCTCTCCATCTCCCTTCGATTGTAACTAGCAGATGACCGCCTTCAACACCCTTTACTAAATGAATATTAAGCTTAACATGGAAAATTTTCACCATTGACAAGAGCCTACTTCAAACAACCATTGCAGCACCCTTGATGGCTAAAACTGGTAATGATTAGCTGCTAATACAATGCTGATTTACTCAACCAAACATGCTTTGATTTACTCTTCAATGCACTAGCCAAAGTGCAAATATTCTCTTCCCCAAGTGCAGAATCAAATCTGCAAAATTATATGATTTGAAATGATGAGTATAAAAAGTACAATTTATTGCTATAGTCAGACAAGGTACAATTGATTGCTATTTATTGAAATAATGTGTGATTAATGTGAAATAGGTACAATTTACTACTATACACAAGGGTAAATGGCTGTAAAGGGATAATGATTATTTACTCTTGCTATTGTGTGGTGACATCAATCTTTTCAATAACATTTGAGAGATTTCTTTCGCACGTTTCATCCAAGATGGGGGTGAGTCAACTTGTGTTATGGGCAATTTGATGCTATATCTTGTTATGACATCGATCTTTCCATTAACATTTTCTAACCAATTCTATGACTAGAAAGGTAGGCCGACTTCAATTTTTAGTTTCTTATCTTAGTGGTCTAGGTAAGTATTACTGCCTAACTATTTTGATCATGGCACATTCATGGTGGATACCACCAGACAAGTAGTCCAGGAATTGTATACAAATTGCCACATTCCCACATTTTCCAAAAAATCAGGAAAACCAAACCAACGATTTGTTGATCACATCCATTCCTCTAATGGCCCCATCTTGGATGAACCATGCCCAAAAAATATCTTCATTTGGTGAATTCTAACCTTTTTTTTTTTCATTTTGGGCATGTAAATACATGGTTAAGAAGAAATGCTCCAATAGTCCACATTCATCTAAGAAGGGGGCCATAAGATTAATGGATGCGATAAACCAAAAAATGAAATAACATTATAATCCTTGTTTACTAAAAAGAAGGAAAATAAATAAATAAATAGTTTCTACAAAAATTTCAAAATACCTTGATTATATGTGGGGGGCCAAATTGGACTCAAGTTATTCCTACAAACAAAACCAAAAACTTATTCAATTACTAATCCATTGAAACATGAAATCGGAAATATATAAAAATGTATTTGTTTGTGAAATGACAATGTAGTAGAAAGAGTTGGCTATGATGAACCAAAATGTGTTTTAACTTACCTTTCGTTTATTCAACATCGTACCATGACCCTGCCCCTTACCGTTTCCTCTTGGCCTACCAACTCCTCTACCATTTGCTCTTTCAATAGAAATGTTAATACCATAAGAAGAACAAATTTATTTTAAAAGAATTGTGGAAGGGCCTGTAGCCCAGCTGGTTGAGTTTGAGTTTATCCACCAACTGGTCTCAGGTTCAAGACACACCAGCAGCACCTTTGGGCGCTTTCGGTCGGGCTGGGTCAGGTTCGGACCAGGTCGTGTTCAGGTCGGGTTATGTTTGGGTTCAAGTTGGGTCGGGTTTGGGCCGGGTCATGTTATAAATATTATATTATATATATATATATATATATATATATATATATATATTAAAAGAATTTAATGTAAGTTAAAATCAAATGTAAAATACAATAAAGATTATGGTATACCTAGCTTCTTCTTAAGACGCATTGCCAGCTAGCTTATATGCAGGGCAATTTCGTTTGTCGTGCCCAATAACCCACTTGTTACACCCACAACATAACTAATTACTATTATTTTTCTTGCCAGATTTATATCTTTTATTTTTGCGACCTTTAGTACTTACAACCATTGGATCGAATACTACGAAGGAGTTATTATAATGTGAATTGACAAATGGGTTGCTTTCACCTCCCTCAGCGTTATGACCAATACTGACATCTTTTTCAACTCTAATTTGCTGATGAACATTTGTAACCAAATCTCGTAAACATGATAAAATAAGTTGCATTATTTCAGGAGTCCTCTTCCCTTCATTTATTAAATAGTTCATCATACGAGATATTTCATTACGTCCAAGATGGTTGACTCATCGATATTTTTAGATAGAGGAGTTGGGTCACTTTTATATTTTTCCTTTGCATTACGTGTCCACCTTATAAGTATGTAATGAGGTGGCATTTTTACGACTGGTTCTTCCTTGAACACAACCAATAAATGCCTGCAAACAATCCTACGAAATTTAAAGCTTCGACAAGTACAAGAACCAAATTGTTCATCGCCATTCCAAACAACTGTATAGATTTTATCATTCCTTCTATAGTCGAATATACTGTATGCAGTCAATGGTCCATTTTTCTCTACCAACTTACTAAGAAGTGATACAATTTCCTTTACCTCAACTTGAAATTCATAAAACACTTCTCTTGTATAAATATTTTCCATCTTTACTTCAATATCGATTGGGGTTATTGCTATAGGTGTATTGTAAGTGGTGTCACAATCAACCTTTAGTTCATTGTGCCTTCGTTGTTGTAAAGCATGATCATAACCTTCTGCGAACTCCAATAATGTTGACTTATGATAAACAAAATAATAAAAAAATGCATTCATGCCCTCACTTCATTGTGTTGTCGACATCCCTACAAAAAATGTCTTCTTGATGTAAGATGGAACCCACATCTTACGTATCGCGTGCAAATCCTGCAACCATTTATTTTCTTCAAGATTATAATATGCAATCATCTTCGACCATAATGCCTCGATTTATCTTCCTCATCGCACTTATATACACAATTTTTCCAATCAATATTGAAGGATGGATTTTCGTTAATAAATTGACCCACCTTCTCTGGAGGCTTCTGAACAATATGCCACATGCACAATCTATGCTCCGTATTCGGAAATACGTTTGCAATTGCAGTAGTGAAGGCTAGATCTTGATCTGTGATTATGGTCTTCGGATGCTTTCCCCCCATAGCTTGTAGCCATGCTCGAAATAACCATTTAAAATCTTCAATAGTTTCACCAAATAGAAACCCCGCACCAAATAAGATTGATTGCTTATGGTGGTTGACTCCAAAAAATGGACTAAAAGGCATGTCAAATTCGTTTGGCTTGTATGTTGTATCAAAACATACAACATCACCAAACACTTGATAATCTAATTTTGAAATATTATTTGCCCAAAAATAAGATGCCAATTTACATTCATTATCAATCTGGATTGCATAGGTGAATTCTACCAGAAAAATGACTTTCCCCGACGGCCTCGCCTCATTTTTTCCGACAGCTATGAACCGTCGCATACTCCGACGGCTAAAAGCCATCGACGAATCCCACAAAACCGTCAGTGAAAACGGCTTGTCTGTACACTTAATTGAGTGATACCCTTATTGTGGGGCCTACCTTGATGAATTATGTTATCCACTCAGTCCATTGAGTTTTTTCATCCTATTTTAGATGCTGGTCCTAAAAATTGGGCAGATCTGAATCTCAGGTGGACCACACCATATGATGTGGGGATTGAACGCTTCGTATGAAGCCTATATAAGTATATCCAAGGAAAACCCTAGCCCTCTTTCCATCACTCCCCTCTCTCAAGCTCTTGTTCCGTCTCTCTCCCTCGCCCCCCATCTCTCCATCTCTCTTCTCTCCACCTGGCCTCCCTCATCTCTCTCATCTCTCCCTCGCCTCTCTCATCAGTCCCTGGCCTCTCTCGTCTCTACCGCTCACTCTCTTTCGTCTCTCGTCTCTCTCCTCTCTCACAATCTCACTCTCCCAATTCATTCTCTATTGAATGCAACCCTTATCACAACCCCATGTTGCTGTATCTCTATTTTTTTTGTGGATACAACCTCTGCCTCTGCTGTCCTTTGTCAAGCACTAACTCGTAGCCCCTTGTCCGCTGCATTCCATTAGCCAGCGATCGCAACCAAAACCCTAACCTATAATTGTCTGCAACCGCCAAATTCGCCACATCTCTGTTGATTCCGGTATCTCTATTGGTTGCAGGTGGCCCACCTCCCTCTTTCATGACTAGGTCCGATCTCTATCATCATAGCCACTGCTACAGAAACCCATCCAATTACAACGCTCATGGCCAGCCATCCTGCTGTCCTTTGCGGCTCATGACCCTGCCTCCATCGCAGCCTCCTGTCGCTTTCCCTAGCATCTTCGTCACAACCTTGTGAAAATCCCAACTCATCCAAATCCACAAACCCCAATCATCTTCTCCTTCACTGTCTCGAACACGGCATTCATGTTAGCCATCTTTCTCAGATTTGATTCAAATGATGTATGATGTTGTTTATAAGGCTCCTTACAATCAATGAATTAAATTGTTTTTTTTTTTTTTTTTGTCTTTTTGTGTTGGGACTTTTCAGTTGGATTTTGGTTATTGTTTAGATCTTTGTGATTGTGAATATGGTTAAAATTCTTAATGTAAATCATTTGGGTTTTTTTTTTTTTTGGTGTATTTTTGTTGTGATTTTTCAGTTGTATTTCACATTCTTTGATTGTCTTGTAGGATTTGATTACCGTTTGGAGTAATCGCGCTTCTAAATAAATATGGATTAAATTCTTAATGTAAATCATTAAGTGAAGTTATCCAACCAGATACAGTCTAATAACCTACAAACAAACTGGCTAATATGGGTATTAACTGAGCAGATTTAGGGACTTGCAATCATATGCCTGGGATTAAATCTGTTTTTCCCTTTTTGTTGGGTCTAGGCTTTGGTCATAATAAATGGTTGTATCTTTTCTTTTTCTTTTTTTCCCCACTACCCAAACAAAAATAATCTTCAGTGGAGTTGTGTTGGTTCTTGTTCTAGGCAAGTTGCATTATGAAACCCAGCTTTGATAAAAATAGTGCTTAAAGAGTAGCATAATTAAATATGTATAAAATTATGGAAACACACAAATGCAGACTCCATGATATGCTGGTTATAGGCCTTTTCTTCCTAAGCTAAGGTTATGGCTGCAGAACTCAGCTGGCTTTGCTTTAACTCACCTAAAAATCTCATCAAGTCAAGTTTAGTTGTTTGAGCTCAAATTGAGTCACTGAGTTTTAAAGTTATGGGATGTGCACATGTATGTAGCTCTATGAAATTTCAGAATTGGAATATCAAGTAGAATGTTGTCTTTCTTGGGTATTTTATATTTGGGTTATTAAGTTGAAATGCTTGTGTTAGTTGTTTGAATTGGAGTATCTGGGTTATTACCCCGGTTTATAAATAATAAGTTTCTGAATAACTTTATATGCTTTTGACCAGTATTAAGATGTCAATGGATTCTAAAAGGAATGATACCCAGAAGTCTATTTGCACTAGGTGATCTATGTATGAAGGATGTCCTAATCAGTTGATTGCCCAAATTGTTGTAATAGGTAATCTTCATGGTAGCCAGAGGCTTTTGTATGAGTTGATGTCATTAACACCTGATACATTCCGTGTTACACTCTAGTTGGACGATAACTCTATTGTCTAACTATTTACCAGCAGGACCTTAAAGGTGCATGTGTGTGCATGTGCATGTTCTGTATACAGCATTACAGGAAAGTAATCTTCCTGTTTTTGTGTTTTGAAAGGTTGGCATTTCAATTTTGTGAGATTTGCAGTAATGAATAGGTGGGCCCCACACGGTAAGGGTAGTGGATATACCTTGTTGAAGATAAGAGGTTGTCACAACCCTTGATGAATGAACAATTGTTTTTCCTTGATAATTTCATTTCATATGTGGCAGTATAATAATAAATATTTCAATGGTTTTTCTTGCATTACATAAACATGTACGTCAATCCTTGTTGGTTTGGAGAGAGAATTCTCCAGGTGATGGCAGGAGAAAGCAACACTGGGTCAGCTGGCAGAAGATCACTTTCCCTAAATAGGAAGGTGGTCTTGGTGTTAAGAAGCTAAGAGACGTCCTTTGTAGCCTCAGATTGAAGCTGGCTTGGACGGTTCGGTTCTTGCGCGAAGGTAGCCTGTGGGTGTCCCTCATGAGGAGTAAGCACCCCGACGATGTGGCTGGCAGTGGAGCTAGTAACTCCAGTCATGTGGATTCACTGTTGTGGAAGGAAATAAGATCCCAATTCCCTCTCCTTGAAGGCCATGTGCAGCTGCTTGTAGGTCTGGGGGATTCCAATGCTTAGACTATGAACTGGATGGGGCTGGGCCCATTATCCTCGTTGTGTAATATTCCTCCAGAGTTAAAGGACCTCAAGATCTGCGATATCTTTAATGAGAAGGGGATGATCCCAAACTCCCCTTGCTTTCTCCTGCTGCCCCCCATGTTTTGGATTTAATCAGAAAAATGGGTTGTTGTAACTCTAGCTTGGAGGATCGATACGTCTGGACAAAGGAGCCCTCTAGTAAGTTCTCGGTGAAGTTGACTTGGGACATATGTAGAGCATCCGGTTTAAGGCAGAGTTGGGCTAAGTGGGTCTGGCATGCCAAACTTGCCCAGAAGATGGCACTGCTGATGTGGAAGATTTTTGCCAGTGCAGTTCCAGTGGATGTCAGAATCCAGGCTAAAGGAGTTTACCTCGCCTCCACATGCAGCTATTCCAGTAGTGGGCTGAAAACTGAAACCATAGACCACGTCTTTGTAGAGGGTGAGTTGGCCACACTCGTCTGGAAATGTTTTAGCTTCACATTCGATGTATCCTTCATGGAAGATCAATTGGCTCAAGGGAGAGCTATCCAATGGTGGGCTATTGCTTCAGCCCGGGACGATCCGGCTTCGTTGATTGGCATTGCCCTTATGATTATTTTATGGGTGATTTGGCTTGAAAGGAATGTCCATCGTTACGAGGGCTCCAAGACCAACGCTAGCTGAGTAATTAACCAGGTGCAGAACTAGTTTAGGCTTCTCAGTCCTCTCCTTCCACCTAGCAGGGACTCTAAGCTCACCAGAAGAATTGATTTTCTCAACTTACCTCTTCCAGCGTCTCCGTCGGGTAAACATTTTTCTTTTGTGAAATGGTTATGCCTGGGCAGTAGGTTGGATCAAGATCAACGTGGATGGTTCTTGTAAAGGCAATCCAGGCTTGTCAGGTGGGGGCGGCATTTGTCATGACAGCAACGGAAAATTCATTCAAGCGTTCCCGTCCAGTTACGGGTTAGTCACCAATGTGGGCGTTGAGGCTCGGGCTTTGGCTGAAGGGCTCGTGCTGGGGGTGGATCTAGGGTTCCGAAATATTGAGATCGAAAGCGATTCTAAGGTGGTCGTTGACATGATGAACCAGGTGAGCCCCCCTCCTGGTCCGTTCAGTACTGGTGGGCTCGCGCCAATCATCTGAAAAATGTGGCTGAGGTTAAAATCAACTTTACCCATAGGGAAGCCAATTCAGTTACGGACGCCCTAGCTAGGCAAGCTAGTGGATTGCAATGGCTTTGGATTTTTAGGGATGTGGTGGGGCTCCCCAGAGAGGATCTAGGTGCAGTGGGCTTGGATTGAGTGGGCTTGGGGAATGTGGTGGGAAATGCGAATAGGTTGTAGAGTCAAGACAGGTTGCTCGTCTGTTTTGGTGAGGCCGGGCCTCTCGGTTGCATCCCCTCTCTTGGGGAGACAAGGGTGGGGTTGGGTCCTCTATGTGGAGGCGAGGCTAGGGGGTTTATGATAGGCGGGCCTGTGCTCTTCTTGTTGGCGAGCCTGCGTGAATTTATAGATTCCTTCCTGTTAATATAATATATATATATATATATATATATATATATATATATATATATATATATTAAAAAAAATTAACAAAAAGAAAAGAAGTTAGGACAAAAAAAATAGAAGTTAGAAAAAAGAATAAATAAATAAATAAACGTGTACTTCACTTTTCTCCTTCAACAACATGTTGTTCTATGACAAATTTCTAGATCCAAACTCACCAATTGGTCTTGACCAGATATGTCTTGTTTCCAAGGATTGTTCTTTTGTCCAGAAGCTTCCTCATTGCTGCTTCATAAATTCTGCATTTACCATATCATAACTTCTTTTGACCAGATATGCAGAGGTGTGAATGTTTGTAATTTGACATTTTTTTTTTAAACTTTGAAGAGGATTGTATGATCTTGTAGCCAAGGATATGCAGTGTACCGGAGTTTTCATGAGTTTGTCTAAGTGGAGCCCATGGTATAGAGCTCCAGCCTTCCAGGCCATTAGTATGTTGGACTGACCATGAATAGACCGTGCCCCAAAAATCTCCTAGAATGGAATAATCCTGGCCACCAGTCCAATGTCCTCTCAATTGAATGTGGGCTTTAGTGTTTGCATTTTATTTGTCCTCTTTTTCCTCAAAAGTTGTTTAAGGGCTGGAGTCCCCATGGGAATATAATTATATATTATATGGGCAAGACTGTGCTGACAGTTCACCATTTTTTAGAAGAGAAATTTCATGAGGAATTTCATCCATTATCCATTTGGCATACATGTAACACAATCTGGACTGTCAGAGTCGCGGGCCTCATAGTTGATGGTCCAAGATTCGCACCCATAAAATTATACTAACCATTCGATTTGTCTTGTTAAGAATGTGGACAGCTCATGATATAGGTTTAGCGCCATTGATTTGTTAGCTAACAGCTCGAAAATTAGCAAAATTTAAAGAGTCACGAGTGAAATTAATTGCAAACATTCAGAAATTCAGAAATCCATAAACTAACAGACAAAACCTGAAATACGGACAGAAAAAAATTAACAAAAAATCCTTATGAAATGAAATACTGTGGGTTTTAATAGTAATATTGTTTGGTTCGGACAATAATTCTCGAAAGTGTTGAAAAGATGACAGTAAAAAAAAATCAAAGAAGTCTCCCATAAACCTAGAAGTAACATCAATATAATATGTAATGGCATTTCTTTATAGCTAACTTTGAATCAAAGTAGTTGCAACTTAGTGCCTACACCTTAAAAATAAATACAAAATGGCAATGTGGGCTTGTTTGGATTGGTGGAATAAAAAAAGTAGATTTAAAAAAGAAAATGCCACAATTGAGAAAAACCATGGATTAAGAAACTCGTGGAAAATAACTGTGAAAAGATTGTGTGTTAAAATTTCTATTATTTGTAGAGAAATGTGGAATGATCAATGGTCAAATGTGAAATCATTTATTCTAGAAGTGTAAAAATGTGGATTGTTATATATGTTCTTTGGGGGAAATGGAAAATGCTACTACAGAAAGAGTTATGACGACCAAAATGTTGATCCTACAAGTTATTTTGTTGTTGGTTTTAGGGAAAACATTTCTTTTGCAAATTAAAAAATGATGGTGAACTATCATCATTACCTTTCCCACTCTATTAAAAGATGACATGCATGTGATATTGAGAGACCCACAACTTTAAAAAAAAACATTTGTGAACTCCCACCATTGCCTTTTTCAAATTACTAGCATTGGCTCATTTGAGTGTTGGATGGAATTAATAGTGACAGGGAAGCCTCCGCATAAATGGGCAGAAGCTTAATTCAGACTTGTGCACCCAAATGCAGCCTCTTGTTTTAGTTGTTTATAGACTTTGGTCATCCTCTTTTTCACTTTTTTTTTTTTTCATTTAACTTCTCTATGTAATTTTTGCATAGGGGTTAGTTTTACTTTTCTTTTTCAAGTAAAAGCTAAGAAGAGGAAATTGATTCTCCTCTTTTTCTTTTTCTTCTTTGGTTTCTCAAACAAAGTAAATGGTCACATTAGCCTTTTTCCATGATTTTTTCTCAAAACAAACATGCCCTTACATGTTATTGATTTTTTTAATACAATGGTATGATCCTTGACAGGAGGATTTGCATAATAGCTCTTGGTTGAGGCACATCAGCCATGCAATCTTTGACCTTTCTACAGTTGAATGTGCATGGAATGTTGCTGCATTTTATTTTCTCGTTTCTATACTTCCATATGTTGCAAATTCTACCCACACTTTCTTTTGTTTGTTATTTTATCGAAGCCGATTTATTATGTTTCCTTTTTATTACCTTGGTTTCTCATGATGTAAGTTATGAATTACCTATATAAAATGGTATTACAACCGACGCCGCCTGTTGACAAGTTTGATGAGTCCTTAGTATTCACCAACGAGTAAGTGCTTCTAATTTTCTTAAAAACTTACATGGAAAAGGTTGGATTGTGCAATGTATTGTTTGAGCATATGATTACTTTGATAAAAGAGTTGACTTCTTGGATTGCATAATTACATGATTATGCAATACATTCTAGGCATTTGGACATTTGAAATTGAGAAGTGCCAAAACGCTGGAACAAAAATCCACACGAGAATGAAACATATTCATGTGCATAGCTTGATTTCTTTATTTATTTTCAATATGCTGAGCATTGATTTCTTGAATGGCAAGAGTGGAGGTGTTGTGAGCTTGGCCATTGCTTGCACCAACTCATTATTGGTGCTTTTATTGGAATTGGTTTGAATGAAATTCCGAAGAGCATATGGAGAAATACAGTTGGAGCAACTGCCAAAAAGTCTCTCATACTTGTAGCATCACTGTGGACACCCACAAAGCAGGACTTTTTTTGTGTTTTTTAATGAGAAACGCCGACAGCTAAAAAGAATCGGAAAAATACTTCCCCGACGGCTTTTAGCCGTCGGAAGGCCCGTTGGAAAGGGGTGGTCAGCGTTGCTCGCCGACGGCTTTAAACCGTCGGCGAGAAACGCTCACGCCCCCTTTCCTGACGGCCCTTCCGACGGCTAAAATCCGTCGGGGAAGGCTTTCGTCGACGGTTTTCAGTGAAAGTCATTTTTCCTGGTAACTTATCATCATTTGTGTACTTATTTCGAAAATAAAGAAGCAATTCTTGAGCATTCCTTCCATGCTTGTCATGTCTTCAAATTTTAAGGGCATTCCTAGCATCTTCATCGATTAAAACTCATTTTACCATGTCCACCAGCTTCATTTGCAAAAAGTTTAACACTTTAGAAGGACTGCTTTTTTCATATTTATCATGATATCTTCATGAGAATCCAGTAAAATGCCGATGTGATTATAGACAATGAAACTTACTTGGACTTATTAAAGCATGTTGTGTTCTTCCACAAATGTCTTCACTTCCCATCTGTCTATTCCATTCTTACGGAGCACAATCTTAGCCTTACAATTACATCTTGTCATACCTCTCAGTCTCCTCTTATGATCTATAGCTTCAATGTACTCGCTATCTCGATGCCCCTTCTTTGGAGCATGTGAAACTTCGCATTATTGTTTCACCTATTTTCATACTATTCTGAGTATAATCTTTTCGTATGTTAAATCCACACCATCTTGCATACATTTTATAAAAATCGCATGCATCATCTACATAATTAAACACTTTACCAACTATTAGTTTCACTTCTTGAAGTGCTTCTGGATTTAATGAATTCATATGGATTGGTGGTTATTCCTTTTTCATAGTATATTCCATGTCCCTCCATAAAACAATAATGCTTGCTAATTAGACAAATGTAGTATTCAAGCATGGTTTATCCAAGATGCGGGCCATCGGATCAATTGATGGGATAAACCAATAATGCACTACACATGAACAAACTAGCTACCAAATAGGGAAGTTTCCTATCCATGCAGAACATGGAAATCAATTTCCTACTACATAATAATCTAACTATCAATTCAAAATGCATTCAAACAATTGAAACAAAATGAGACAGAATTCCAATCCCTATTTTTCTAAAAAGAAGGGGAAAAAAATTTGTATAGAAATTTCAAAATACCTTGAATCGAAATTACAGGTTTGAGTGGCAAAACAACCATAATGGAACCCATTTGCCCAAAAAAGGAATTCTTTTCTTTTTTTGCCAAAACATGTTTTGGATCATACCCTATGAAAGGGATGATAAGAAACATATGTTGAACTATAATTGTGGTAGTCTCATTTTGGTTTGGCAGAACCTAGCCAAAACTACAATTCAACCAACACCATGGCCTACCTGACGAACAGACTAACTTGAATTTTGGGCATATGAATCGACATGATGGGAAATGCATGATGAACGATGTGGAAATCTAGGTATCATGACTATGACGTGTGACCCATATCCCCATTCGCATTACTCAATTGGAAATTAGAATTCATTCACAGGTATGTCTTCAGTGTTAAAGACAAGCAAGTAGAGTTTTGGCAATATACCAAAGTGGAGAGGAAATTAAGTTGGGGAAATAAATCCAAAATCTAAAAAATACAGAAAATTAAAAGAAATGGAATTGGGAAAAGATTCATACCCGCTTTTCTCCTCTTTTCTTTTCCATGATTCAGGATCGAAATCTGATGGCATGAAAAAGATTAGAAAATCGCACGCGAGAGAGAGGAGATGAATAAAACCCTAATTTCTAAATCATACCTCTGATTTTTACTCAAAATTCCTTGTTTTGATGGTTTTGGAAGCTACCCCTTGCTGAGAGAGAGATCTAAGAGATACTCCATGTGCTTGTTATCCGCCTGTTTGCAACACCGCAATAGGGGGAGATGGAGGGGCATGATTGAAAAGGGGGGTTTCTTGGTACTAGGATGGAGGTGAGAAAGAGGGGATGAGACAGGGAGAGAGCAACAGGGTAGATGGATGGGCAGGTACATTGGGCTGGAAATGAGGGTTTATTATTATTATTTTTTAAGTTTTATATGGGCCGTGTACGTACACAACCCAATACCACTTTAGTTCCAACCGTCCGTTCTTTCAGACGATCGGACGATGCTCAATGCTCCACGTCTCGACCTCATGGGAGCTCCCATGTGCTTGACCTCATAGTACATATATATATATATATATATATATATATATATATATATATATATATATATATATGTGTGTGTGTGTGTGTGTGTGTGTGTGTGTGTGTGTGTGTGTGTGTGTGTGTGTGTGTGTATATATATATATATATATATTACTTACATGGATGAGCATTCGTGTACCTACTCATGTGTGAAAATTTTAAAATATTACGTATCCATTGCTAAAAATTACGTTTGTGACAGACTTTATGGATCGCCATTGTATTTTACTAGCATATATATTAATAGATATATCCATCGCTACAAGTTACATTCACAGCAGACTATAAGGATCGTCGTTGTATTTTAATGGTATATCTCGGGGAATATTTTTGCTGCAATAATTCACAAATAGCGGCAGATGAGATATCCACCACTAATTATATATATAACAATGGCGGCAACAACGACGGATACTTATTATGTCGCTAATCCACCGCTATAGCTTACAACGACAGATTTTCACATATATAACGGTGGAAAAATCCGCCGCTACAAGACATTGTTGTTGTAGTGGCCACTCATAGCTAGACCATATAGCTATACACTATACATGAGATACCTCAAGCCAACGTTCATGCAAGATGTGAGTATACTCTTATAAGTGTTGGATTTGTGCAGGTCTCAATGGGATGGGTGTTGGTAGGTCAAAGGCTGTGCGCAGTAATGGCCCCAGTGGTTCACTAAATAAATTATTTATATGATAGTGTGATATATTAAAATTCATATTCATGTACTTTCACTATGTGAAAAAAGCAAATTTGTGACGGATTTTGCGACGGACATTGACCGTCGCAAAAATTTCTTAGTTTAACGACGGACCTTGTCCGTTGTATTTTCAAATATTCCGTCGCTTTTGCGAAATTAAGGCGGGATTTCGTCGCGGGATTTACCGACGAACATAGTCCGTCGCAAAATTATAATTTCCGACGGACTTAGCTCGTCGCTATTTAGCGACGGATTTGATCCGTCGCTAATCCCAGCCCGAAAAGATCCCCCAAATAAGGTCCGTTGGAAAATAAAATTTAAGAAAAATGAGATACTGAAAAAAAAACTGATATTTTTTAAAAATTAAAAAATTTGATATTTAAAATAACATATTTAGTAATTTGAAAGAAAAAGTTAAGAGATTTTAAAAACAAAATTGAGAAATTTGAATAAAATTAATATGTTTGAAATTTCTTTTCAAATTTTCACAAAATTAAACATTTTGAAAAAGAAAATTGTGAAGTTAAAAAAGAAATTTGTGATTTTCAAACAAAAAAAGTTGAGAGGTTTGAAAATAAATTAACAATTTTTTTAGTAAAATTGAGATTTAGAAAAATAATAAGATTAAAAAAAATTGAGATTTAAAAAAAAAAAAATTGGCCATTTGATAAAAGTTGAGAAATTCAAATAAAATTGATAAGTTTGTAAAAAAATTGAAATTTTTATAAAGAAACTAAGATTTTGTATTTCAAAAAAATTAAGAAGTTTGATTAAAAAAAATTATATTTTGAAAAGAAATAAAAGTTGAGATATTTGATAAAAAAAAAAAAGGAGAGATTTTATCAGTTTTGAAAAAAAATGTTGGAAAAAAATTGTGGTTTAAATAAAAGCGAGAAATTTGAAATGAGTGGGCCAAATTTATTGGTGGACATTTATTGGATAGTTGAAAATGAAAAATTACACTCATTCAGTTAACTGGTTATCAGATTGGTTTATGCATACATACATGTTCATTAGTGCAAAAAATGAAGGCCCTAATATAATGATGTTAATTAATTGCAAGGAAAATTTATAATGATGAGATTGATCAAATTCTATGATCAAGTCATCCTAAACTTGATCTGAATGGTTAGATATGTTTAGAACGTGGTAATTATTATTGAAAACAAAATTAAGCCCGAATCATATCCGTGTAAAAGACTCTTTAAATGTGCACAATCAGTTTGTCTAGAGCTAGACAAATTTTGGACAATCTGATTGGTCCAAATTGAAAAGTAAATGACTTTAGGTGTTTAGATTAAATTTCACTCAAATCTAATGGTTAGGTTACAAGATATGGCCCATCATTGATCAATTTTATCTATTTAGTATCTTTCTCATCTTAAACTTGATCAGGGCAAGTGACCAGTCAAATCAAAGTTATTGATGAATATAATAGAGTGAATGGATTAGATTTCCAAATTAGGCCAAATTTTTAGGTCCAAATTGCGTTGCAACTTGTTGAGCTCGTGAAAACCTAATAAATGTATAGTCATTGGACCCCAAATTCTAATCTAGCTATTGAGAATTTGATCTTTCTAATATTTGCTATTACATCCTAAAATGATATAAAAGAACAGATGGATGGATTAGATATACATAAAATACATCAACTTGGGCTCATCCCGTTAAGATAACGGATGCGGATTGGCTAGTGACCTTGCCACCAGTCAATGCCTAGTCATCGGTGCTCTGTGGGCCCCACCACGAAGTATGTGTTTCATCCACTCTATCCATACATTTTCGTAGATCATTTTATGGTATGAGCCCAAATTTAAGGTAGATCCAAATCTCAAGTGGACCACATCACAAGAAACAATGTTAATTGAACACCCACTATTAAAAACTTATTGGGGGCCATGGAAGTTTTAGAACAAGCTGATATTTGTTTTTTACCTACATCCATGTCTGTATGACCTAATCAAGAGGTTGGATGTCAAATAATCAATATAGTGGGCCCTATGAGGTTTTTAATGGTGGACATTCAATCAATACTATTTTCTTGTGGTGTGGTCCACCTGAAATTTAGATTTGGCTAATTTATTAGATCAAGCACTAAAATGATCTTCAGAAATGGCTAGACAGCGTGGATAAAACACATATGTCATAGTGGGGCCCACAAAGCACTGGCCAGTAACCCCATAGCCAAGCATCAATAGCTAAGGGGTGCGAATTAGGTGTTACCCCGAGGAACAGCTTAGTGGGTGTTACCCTAACCGTATGAGGCCCATCTTGATGTAGTTTTTATATATCAACACCGTCTATCTCTTTTTTCATATCATTTTAGAATGTGATCCAAAATCCTAAGAAGATCCAAATCTTAGGTGGACCATACCACTAGAAGCAGTTTTATAACCATTAAAAATGTTTTGTGGGCCACAAAAGTTTTGAATCAATCTTATCTTTATATTTTCCCTTCATCATGACTTTATTGACATTATAAAGAGCTTGGATTGCAAATAAACATTACAAAAACCTTCTGATGGGCTCTTTGGAATTTTTAATGGTTGGGCACTCAATCACACTATTTCTAGTATTATGGTCCACTTGAGATTTGGATCTACATAATTTTTGGAACGTCATCCTAAAATGAGCTATAGAAACAGATGGACGGCATGGATATACAAAATATCATCCATGTGGGCCATACGATGGGGTAACACCCACTAAGCTGTTCCCGGGGTAACACCTAATTCACGCCCCCGTTTACTCTTAAAAAACCCCCAAAATCCCTCTCCCTCTCATTTTCTCTACCACGTCCCGCCCTTCCTCCCTTTCTCTCTGTCTCCCCCTAATCGGCCCCCTCATTTGCTCTCTCTCTCTCTCTCTCTCTCTCTCTCTCTCTGCTCCTGATTTCCTCTCTCTCTCTCTCTCTCTCGATTATCCTTTCCCTCTCTCCCTCTCTCTCTCTCCCGATCTCTGTTCTTGATTTCCTCTCTCTCTCTCTCTCTCTCTCTCTCTCTCGATTATCCTTTCCCTCTCCCTCTCTCCCGATTATCCTTTCCCTCTCCCTCTCTCCCTCTCTCTCACCTGCTCCATCTCTTTCATTCGCCTCCCTTTCTCTCTCTCCGGCACATCTCCACCATCTCTCTTTCATGTCATCTTTTTGCTTGGACCTCCATTGCAGCAGCCGTAAAGCTCCTACCCGAAGGAAACACGCACCAATCGAAAGCCCCTTTTCATATTTTCTTGGCATCCATTAAAATCGAAGGAATCTAAGGCTCCTCTCCGCAAGTTCGATCTCTTCCTCACTTCGTCTCATTTTCGCTCTTTCAGATTTCATGCATGCTAACTATTTGATGAAATGGCTCAACAAGGAATGTTTTGGTGGTTAAAATTGTTTGATGAAATGGCTCAACAAGGTTGACCTACAAAGTATGGGCCCATCAATGACGATTATTGGGCTAATCGGGGTGGAGATGTGCTCGAGTCAATTGTTTTGAGCTTGGCACCGACAAAAATTCTAATGGGGGAGCCAGTTTCTGCACAGACGGAGAAGGTTTTTTTTCTCTCTCTCTTATTTTTTCTTTTTTTACTGATTTGATGGATTTCCTATGGAAATGACATGTTATTGGGGGAGCCAGTTTCTGCACAGATAGAAGGTTTTTTTTTTTAATTTTTTTTATTTCTCTTATTTTTCCTTTTTTTTTTTACTGATTTGATGGATTTCCTGTGGAAATGACCTGTTGATGTTGTTTACAAATGAAGCCATTTGAAAACAACAGCATACATTAGAGTAGGGGAGGAAGTACATTGATGCATTCATAAAAAAAGGTCCAATCTGATGGCCCCAATAAAAGGATCAATCCCCACAGTCCAATCAGGAGTTATTCTAGAATTTATGTACGAACTATATATGCAAAATAAAGGTTTTGTACAAAATGGAGAGGCCTTAGGGCTATCTAGTTGTATATACATCCTAAAACACCAATCAAATGATCCTGAGAGTCCAAGTTTGGCTTGCAAGCTGACGATTAAAATAAAAGTCATATCTTGCTTTAACCATCCAAATGCTGGACTTGGAGGAACTGAGAATAATCTGACTGGTGTGACTTTTCAGCCAAAATGCTGAAACCTCGAAAGAAGAGAAGCCTCTCCTTGGTATTGAGGTATGCCAATTGCAAAGGAGATGAGACACAGGTACAAAAAAAATGCATTCAGTTTGTCCTAACTCTCTCCTAGTATTGGAAAAAAATGCAAAGGAGTTGTTTGTTAAAATGCCAAAGAGATGTGATTTTGTGGACAAAGGCTGGTATATATGCATTCAATTTGGTTGTACTCTCTCTCTCTCTCTCTCTCTCTCTCTCTCTCTCTCTCTCTCTGTTTTTCTGATTTATTTTTTTATTACCAGCCATTTGCTTCAGAGTTACTTTTTGGCAAAGCCTTTGTAGTAAGTAGGTCACCTATAATATTGATCAAAACTTCGTGTTTTCCTTCTGTCGATGGGCAGAAAGCGTCAGCAGGACACTGGTGAAGATTGTGTACCTGAAGTGTTGCCATTTCGACTATACAGACGGCAAAAACATGATTGGGACTGTATTAGAAAAGACAGACAGAGAGACACTGCAATACAAAATGATTTGTATATTGATTTTTCATTTCATATTGCATTGTTTTTTATGATTTTTTTTAGGAGAAAGGTGGGATCACACCACATGTAACTATGTTGATTTGGCAAATAACTATACAGACATTTGGGTGGCACCACAAAAAGATTCATGCCTCGCCTGTCGTATAAGCATAGACAGGGCAGATCTGTACAATTTTAGGAAAGAAAGAAATAGAGCCACAGAGGACACCAAGAATACAACTCCCAGATCAGATCCATAGCTTACAAAAACAACCGAATCATCACCACAGCCTGCACCCCTACCTTCACCGGTTTGACACAAACTTCTCAAATGCATCAGCAAGCATCCCACCTAGATAGGATAGCCTCCAAAACAGGTAGCACAGCTGCTGCAACCTTGCCTAAATTCTTCCAAAAACACCATCCCAGAAGATATCTCCAAGCCCCTCAAACACACAACAGCCCCACAGCATACATCCACAAATCAGCATGAACTATTACACACACCGTCAGACATTAGTAGAGATGTCATCTACTCTTCTGTCGTGTATGTCCTAATATCCTTCAGGAGCTGTAGTTGAATTCCATTACGGAGTGCTGGGTCAGTTCCATTTTGCCCATGCTCATCAGGTGTGAAGCATGTTCGTGGAGTTATGTGTGAGAATGTGCCCCCTTGTGCTCCCATATTGATGAAGGTGCAGAATTTTGTTCGTTTTGCTTTGTTTGCTTGGAGGAAGTGTTGGTTGCAGGTCAAGCCGCCTGTTTGTTGGAATTCCCATGAGACTGCAGGTAGCCTATACTGCCCACTTTCCATTGGGGGACCCATCCCTGATGGGTGTTGCTTCTATCTTGTTTCCATATAAACTGTGCTTGTCTGCTATTTGAAGGATTGATGATGCTAGTGTGATAGTGGGCCAGTTCGGGCAGTTGTGGGGCTTTCATCTGTGTTCAGCAAGTTTGAAGGACCAAAATCTTGTAAGTATTTCCTTCTGCTTGAATTGTTAATGTTATGGTTTTGTGGTGTCAGTTTTGATATTTACATTTTCCAGTGGTGGGGTGTTGTAAGGAAAGAAAATGCATACGGTTGTATATAAAAAATGAGACGGACAAAAGCACGTCTTTTTTTGGTAGGGAGGGTTATGTATCAACTGTAGATCATTACTAAGTTGTGGTGATTTTATTATCAGTTTATTCGGGTCTTCTGATACGATTACTATTGGATCTTTCATATCTATGTTCAATGCTTCTTGTATTTGTTAATTTTATTGCTGCTAGGCTGTTTGGTTGCATAATTCACAATGTTCCATTTTTCGGCTTTTGTTTTTCTTAGTGGCTCTTATAAGGTCAAGTTGGAGAGATTGAGAAGCACAGGGCCCGACCTGATGTGTGACACAGATCTTTTAGCTTTACCGCTTTAGTGCTTGTTTGGTGCATGTAGATACATCTGCAATATTGATGCAAGAGAAAGATGGTTTGAAGCTATTCCTACTATTGCTTTGTCAAAGTTGATGGCTGGTGAACATCAAAAAATCGAAATGCTTCTGCTTTACCAAGAAGGAAATTCTAGTCATGGAGTGGCTTTCCAACTGTTCACTATATTGCATTTTCATTAGCTTACAGTTACACATTTGATTTATGGACTCTGTTTTGTAGAAGATGCAGTGGTAGCACATAGGGTGCAGCTTGGGCAGGTTGGTCAGGTTGAGTGTCAAACCAAGTCCAACCTGACCCGAAGAGGGTCCAACCCGTATTCCAACCCAAGGTGCCAAAACCGCGCCCAACTGAAGTTTTCTGTGCTCAAACAAACCTGACCCAACTCAAATTCAAATCAAGTTGGTGTTGGGTTGGTTCCAAGTTGCTCATCTAGTACACATAAGGAGGAATGGGTTGCTGGCATGAATGCAGATGATTGAGATGTTTGTTCTTCGTTGCTCTTTCTATGAGCTCTTCCTAACTTGTTTTGTCATTTTAGTATTTGAATCATATCCAAATGGTTAGGATTGTCAGATCGGCCGCTAACATCTTTATAATGATGCTTTTGTCCAGTAATATGTGTATGTGTTGAAACTCCTTGATAAAATTCCATATTTTAAAAAGTACTCGTATGATTAATCAACCATTTAAAACGTGGTATATATGAAAAGATAAAAAAAAAAGTGAGAGCAAAAAACTAGTTCTTTTGGACAATTAAACACGTTTTATTTATAATAAAAAAACCCTTTTCAAAAATAAAGATTACTGGCTGCCACTCATTGATAAAATTGAGTAGAAAGCAAAAGCTATTACTAGAGAGACTGATTTTCCCAAAGATTACTTCAGAAGGAAGAATTTGAGAGAGGTAGAGAGCACATTTATGCTTTCAATACACATGATTGTTCATGCATAAAGAAATTCTAATTATTTTAATTTTTTTATTATTATTTTGACCTTACTTATATATAAAACAGACACATGTGCATATTTATGGCTGTACTCACCACTAGGAGATGACAGAGAATGGGGTTTTTTCTTCTCTCTTTGAAGCCTGTGACTCTGGTGGTGTTGGAGCCCAAATGTTAGGCATGGTTCAAATGATTAGTTTCTATGGATGCTGCAGGTTGCAGAGGTTGCTGTGATTGAGATCTCCATGCATAGACTGCCATTGAGTCTGAATGTCAGGTGTTCCATTGGATTTGTGGCCCGAATGTGTGGCATGGCTTGGTGGGGCCTGAAGGCACGTTGATTTTGTCGCAGGTTGCTGAGGTCACTGCGTCTGTTTGCTCAGCGGTGCTATTTATGAGCCGTGGCATATTCATCGACAGTCCCACTTAATGATTGGCCCGGATCTCACACTTGTCCTCACGTGTTCACAGAGTATCTCCTCCGTTTGGAGAATTGGATTGGGTTCAAATTTGAATATTGATGAATTGCTGCAGGCATGGAGACATTGGAAGGAAGGAACAATCGCAGAGTTATTGGATTCAAGTATGAGAGAATGCTATTCAAGAAGTGAAGTAATGAGATGCATCCACATTGCATTATTATGTGTTCAAGAAGATGTTGCCGTGAGACCCACCATGTCGACGGTTGTTCTCATGCTCAACAGCCACTCTGTTACTCTCCCTTCACCTTCACAGCCTGCATATTTCGTGGCTAGCAAAATGACATCAGACATGCCTGTGGTTGAGTACGACTCGCGGACAAGTGAGTCAGATCAATCAACAAACAAATTACTTCCATGGTCTGTGAATGAGGCATCAATTACTGAATTCTACCCTCGTTAGCTAAGTGCTTGAAGAGTTTTTAGAAATTCATGTAATCTTATAGTCAGACAGGTAAAATCTGGTCTGAGCTTTCTTGTTTTTAGTCTTTTATTTGATAATTTGATATTTTTTCTTAATTGGTTTGATTGTGTCATTTGTTATATATTGTGCCCATGGCTTGGCAGGGATGGGTTGTTTTACGTGATAAAACAGAATTGATAGAGAAAGCCCACATGCTTGCAGTTACCGGGGTGATTGAATTCCGGAATGACGATGACCAGCGGTTGCTAGTTTGCCAGAAGCCATTTTTGAAGAAATGATCAATGTAGATTCATTCACACAAGCGGCTGCTAAAACTACGTAAATATGCATTTTTGAGGTATTGTTTCATTCATTCATCCCATTCTTTCTGTTTTCTTCCTTTGTTCGGTTTCTCAACTCCATGTGTTTGACTCCATCACTGTTATTACTGATGTGAGAGGTGGTGTTCCATGTGCTGCCGACTATTGGATTTTTGTTATTACTTATTTATTTTTCTAATGAAATATTAAGAATGGTTGAGATTTTTCCCTGTTCTAAGAAGGCCTTAAACACATGACGTCACCCGCATGCAGGTTTCAAAAGATGGTCCAGATTGAGCAAGCTAGAGCACCTTGACCTGAGTGATAACTCCTTGAACGAAAGCAGTCTGCCATATTTGGGTGCACTCTCATCCCTCAAGAGCCTTGATCTAAGTCACAATAATTTTGAAGGACGCTTCACCTCTGAAGGTAAGTCAATCAATTGTAAAGAAATTAAACTCAGATTTATAGCATCAGTTTAGATCAATATTTTGAACTTGATTGAGTGATCATGCCTCAAGTCACATGTCCAAACTTGCAATCTAGAGGTTTTGGATTTGAAATATAAGAGGCCGTATGGCCCAACTTAATTATTAATTAACGGTGTTAGACCCTGGAACCAGCGATGTGGGTGGGACCCTAGCCGTAGGAGCCCACCTCAACGTATGAATTATATATCCATGCTGTTCATCTGCTTTTCCACCTATCTTATGCCATGGAACCAAAAATGAAGCAGATGCAAAATTCTGGTGGACCACACCATAAGAAACACTAGTTAACGACCATTAAAACCCTTTTGTGGGCCACAAAAGTTTTCTATCAATCTAATATTTGTTTTTTCCTTTAATCCCTGTCTATGTGACCTTATCAACAGATTAGATGGTCAATAAACATTATGGTGTACTCCAGGAAGTTTTTAATGGTAGGCATTCAATGAGAACTGTTTCCTGTGGTGTGGTCCACCTAAAATTTTCTTTTGCTTCATGTTTTTTGAATGCATCCTAAAATAATCTGAAGAAACAGATGGACGGCATGGATATATAAAGAATACATCCAGGTGGGCCCTAGGTTCAGGGTCTCACCCACATAGCTGGTTCCGGGGTCTCACCCAAGTCGCGCCCATTAGATGATACCTGCCTATTAGGTTGGCGAGTTGCAAATGGAAAGTTACAGCCAGTGGTTCACATTTAATGGAGAATGTATCAGATGGTTAAGATCATCCCGCATGGAAGATTTTGAGGCATCTCCGGTCCACAACTTCCACCAGATGAACAGGTTGGATAACTAAAAGGTGGGGCTGACATATACGGTTAGTTCTGGTGAACAAATTGCTTGATCCAACGTTTTATGTTTGCTTATTATTTAAGAAGAATTATAGGATCCTGGTCATCCTGCCAAACATATAGTGTGCTTACACACAGGAATCTTGCACATGCAGGGGCCCACAATCTTGTGATCTAAACCATTAATCTGACAGGCCCCACCATGGATGAGTGATTCCCAGGGATCTTCCAGATTAAAAGATCACAACCTTTCGATATGGTGGCCTATGAATGCCTATTAACACACGGTTAAGAGAAAACATTGTAACTGTTATTATTAGAAGAGGATGAATGCTGAATGGTTAGATCAACCAATCTTAGAGATTTCGATAGCATTACGTCTCTACGTTGAGACCAGTCATGTGAATGGTTTGGATGATGAAAACATAGGCCCCACATGTACAAATAAAAAACCTGAGAATTTAATTGTTAGGATAGTATATCTTTTTATTCTTATTATTTTAACTGGTGGGTAACCCTTTTTTCACATGATTTTATTAAAGGCCAAAAAGAGGGTTACCGTTTTTGTCATTCGTGATTAAGTTGGTAGTTCATATTTTCTGCTTTTATTTATTGAGGAATTGTATGATACTTTAGCAGACTATGGCTAACCATTGTTATGCACTCATCTTTCTACACATGGCACATTCCACTTAACCCAGACCATCCAAATTGTGCACCTGACCATGGGTGGGCATCGCCACAAAACCTCAGTGATTTGATGATTGATTATCTGGTTGGTGAATTCAATGGACGGTTGCCCAAACCTGCAGCAGTCCAATTGAATGTGGGAATGCCTATCGATCGCACATTCAGGATCCTCTGATCAGTATATTTTTTGGATAGACTGGATTGATTGCATGCCTGCCATGTCTGCAGTGGAATGGCCCAAGTTACCTACAATCCACGTAACTATCGTTTCTCTTGCTTGTAAATTGGTTTCAGTGATGCTGAATACATTTATATGCTTATCAGTTTTGGATTTCTATTTTTATTTTCAGATCAGTCTACGCTCTTACTTCGACTCTGCTGACTAAAAATTCCTCTGCTTGCTGGCTTTGTTTGTGAATGCTCTATCCAAAGAGGATCAAATGGAATTGCCTCCAGGTTTCTGATTTCATCCCAGTACTGAAGCTTCATCATGCATATATAATAGTTATCAAGCTTGTCACCTAGCATTTCCTACGAGTAGGTGGTGCTTCATTGTCTTTTGTTGTTGTTTTTCCTTTTTTGTTCTTACATTATAATACTGATACTCTTTATGTTTTATATTCTGGATTTTGCAGGTGGGCCAGTTGATGGATTTGCTAACGTATGAGGTGGAAGTAGCTATAAAGGAAAGATTAGAAATGAAGGCTAGCTTCACGTATGGTCAAGAGATTGGTTTCAATATTAGGAACAAAATAAAGCCTAGTTGCTCATTCTATGGAGAATGGTTCACTTCAATGTGTAGATTTGTAACAAATATTAATATTATTTTTCACTAGAAATGCAAGGACTTTAAGTTTCATATATGATATAATTATGATTTGTTAGCTTTTATTATATATATATTTTTTTAAATAATTTGGATGACTATCAGGTGCAATAGATTCAAAAATAAATTCAAACGTAATAGGGGTGCGTTTAGAAAATTTAGCGACGGACCAAACCCGTCGCTAAAATTCCTAAATAAATGCAATCACGCTGTCGCCCATAAATTTAACGACGGACCGATATCCGTCGCTAAATCCGTCGCTTTACATAATTTAGCGACGGGCGTAATCCGTCGTTTAAAATTTGCCGCATAGTAAACTGCGACGGCGCATGCGACGGACCAAGTCCGTCGCTAATATCGATTTGTGACGGACTTGATTCGTCGCAAAAATGCGATTTTGGCGTAGTGTTTGTACATGCCTATATTGTGAATCATGTGTATAACTACTTGTTGGGCTGTTAACTCATTTTGTTATTTTAAAAATCGTCAAAGACAAGGAAAAGAACAGAAGTACTCCACGTGAATGGAGTGATGACTCTACGAAGCGTGCTCTTGAAGATTATCTGCATGAATACAAGAATTTTCTATTAAATGTTTATTTCAAATAATAATGAATTGACGTGCATTGGATGTTAGCCATTGGATATTGATTTATCTTGTCTAGATGCTTTGATGAATAATTTAAAATTTAGAATTTATGATTATTATAATAGTGGTGTGTATAATACATGTCCTTCCCCATCAAGTCACACCCATGACTCGGTGACTAAGTCGAGTGAACTCGGTTTCTGAAGCTAAGAGTGTGACAGCCATACCATAATGATTACTTTAGGCCAATCAACTCGACCAAGTGGACCACCTATTAGTGAGCAACCCAACTTTTCCTCTCGGTGATCCTTAAAAGTATGATTGACCTTGTCTAGTTTGTGGTATTTGAAAACACTTGAAAAACCACTTCTTTTACTTCTCTATTGTAAACGTGTTTTCCCACACTGTGTAGAACCGAGAAAAGAGTAAGCTTATATAAGTGTCTTCACTCTATAGCCTTATGAAAATGCTTACATTATGCCCTAGTCTAAATGTAGGCATGAGGCTGGTGTAAAGGCAAAATCGACTAGAGATCCTAGGTGCATGTGCACAATACTCATAAGCAGGAGTGTGCTAATCCCATCTTGATACGTTCTAAGGTGGTTTCGGTCGTGTGAAACATGCCTCATTGAATACGAGCACATATCAACAGGCGATTGATTGTTAAATAACAGATGATTACATATATAAAATAGGAAGCTTCCTTTGTATTCGCTCGCCTCAAGTGCAAGGCTGCGATGTAGTAATAATTCTCGGTAAAACCGAAGTCGATCCTCAGGGATTGTCGTAACAATTCTAAACTTTACAACTAGAATAGGCTAAACTCAAATTTGAATCAATGGATGGAATTTAATAACATAAAACTATCTACTTTAGACTTAAATCAGGAAAATAAACACTAGAGCATCAAGGATCCGCTAATAATCATTCACAATGCCAATTCAAATCATTCAAGCCAATAACTCAATTGGAATCAGAGTTCTATCCATATCCAATCAGAACATAGAACAATCAAATCATCATAATGCGTCTAAAATAGATGGTTCATCCACTAATATGGTTCTCTCATAAACAACTAAGGCATTGGGTGTATTCAACCACATAACTCAATCATTCACAAAACAATTAAGATCACATTCATGATTCTTTCTCAAGGCTTGTCACTAAAATTGATTTAGAAGCATGAATTGAACTTCTATTAAACGAAAATCAATACATAAACACCTACCTCAGATCCAATCAACAGATAAGAACTTTTTATAGTTTAGTTCTAGATAAGCAGTTAGAAAACTTGGTTTGTAAGATCCCCTAGCATCCAACATATCATGATGTATCTAAGATCTCTAAAACCCAAAATCCTATCAATCAACACCCCTATTAAGCAATCTCAATAATCAAAACAGCAAATATAAGAGCAATCACAAGAAATAGAAGATTAACTAAAAATACTAACTTTATTTCAAACTAGAACTAGAAGCGTTCTTCATAAAACTTAAAAGTACTTGAATTAATTCAAATTAAGTATGACAAATAACTAAAAACTTACCATCTTAACCCTAACTAAGAGGTTTAACCAACCATTAACAGATTGAACTAAAACTCAAAGGAAACTACTCTAAAAAGCATAGAAAAACATAAAAACCCTAGTTGGAGGAGTTGCGAACACTCAACGATGCTCCTCTCCACCTCCCATGAACTTTCCAGCCTTTTATGATGCCTTAGGAACAACGTAGAGGTGTCCTTTTATAACAAAATTCTGTCACCAGCGTTGAATCTTCTAGAGATAAAAAAATCCTTACGCAGTCTAGACGTTGGTCGGACGGCCGGACCCCACTGGCCGGCCGGCCAGAGGTTTCACTTCAATATTCACAATTCTCTGGAGGTTATAATGCATAGGCCGACCCCTCTGCCAACCAGTCGAACCACAGGTTGGCCTTCATAAAAAGAGTCCAGTGAAAATGCTGTTTTTAGAGGGTTTAGCCGACCGGCCGGTCAGGCTGTAAAATGTCAGTTTTCACTCCTCTTTCTCCATATCCATTACATCTTTCTGCCATCTTTTGTCCTTTCTTCCATTGATCTTCAAGGCATGTAAAATGTGTCTTTTATCATCATATGATTGAAATCTCTCTCGCATTCCTACAAACACAAAACCATGTATTAAATTAGGTTTTAAATCATAAGAAACATGTATAATGAGTAATGAATTAGGGTTAGAATATGCACAATTTAGAGCTTAACACTTAGGGATTTATAAAACAAAAAATCTCTTCTTTTTTCTCTTGGTACATGTTATCACTTTCTAAGAGCATTGAGGAGGTGTGGTGGTGGTTTTAGTGTTGAGTTTAAGAAATCTCATACATGCTATGGAGACCTATCCTAGGTGAGCTTGTATTTTAGGAAAGTGTGTTGTGAGCTTATTGCATAGATGGATCCTATTGAAGGGTGCCAACTATGTCAAAGAAATAGTCTGCATTGTCCCACTAAGAAATTAGATTCACGATCATCTATATATACACTACCAAAAAAAGGGATAAGGCTATGGACTATGGCTCCTTTTTGCTACGGATTATATCCGTAGCTATATTACTGCGGATTTAATCCGCAGCTACAGCCTAATACCCTCCAGGGCGTAGCTAAGGTTGATGGTCCCTTGAAGGACTCTATGAGGCCCACAAAAGTATTTTTGTATGATCTAAGCCGTTTATCCATTTTGATAGCTTATTTTGGGGTATTGTGAAGAAAAGAGGCTTATTAAAACCTTAGGTGGACCACACCACGGTAGATTGTGACTTAAACCTCCTATCAATCCGTAAACTATTGATTGTTGAAATGGTCTATGGGAATTGGATCTAAGTCATTTTTCGTATATGGCCCTAAAATCAGCTGTTAAAATGGGTGGACGGAGTGGATACTCTATATACATCATGGTGGGCCCCACGACTCTTATCATCACGGTGGCCCCTTGGAGTTTCTTTTCGTAAACCCCCCAGCCCGCGCCCTCACACGTTTTGGGGGGAAAACCCCTAAATCTCTCTCTCTCTCTCTCTCCTCCATCTCTCTCTCCGCGCCCTCTCCTCCATCACTCTCTCCCTCTCTCCCTCTTCCTCTCCCTCGCCCCTCGCCACGCGCCCCTCGCCCTGTCCTTCTCAGTCAGTTGCTGCCTTGAAGACCTCGCCGAATTTTAGTTTGTTCCCCAAATCTCCGTCAGTTGCTGCCGTGAAGACCTTGCCGGATTTGGGTTTCTTCCCCAAATCTCCGTCAAGTTGCTGCCGTGAAGACCTAGCCAGATTTGGGTTTCTTCCCCAAATCTCCGTCAGTTGCTGCCGTGAAGACCTTGTTGGATTTGGGTTTCTTCCCCAAATCTCCGTCAGTTGCTGCCGTGAAGACCTCGTCGGATTTGGGTTTCTTCCCCAAAATCCGGCGATCGATCCATCTCTCAATCTCAATCTTTGCTTGATTTGGTATCTCTCTCTCTCTCTCTCTCTCTTAATTATAGCTTGCATCCAATTTTTAGTTTAATTTTGTATTGCTTTTTCATTTTTTTGAGGATTTTCAGGAGATGTTCTTTGATGTAGACCATTCACTATGTGGGCCCCACCTTTGATATGGGCAGTCCATCATGCGTGCCCCATCTTAGATGTTGGTCATTCATCATTATGGCCCGACCTTTAATTTCCCCCGTCATTACATAAGGACCACCTTTGATGTTGGCCATTGTTGAGCTCTTAATTGTGCATATTCTAACCCCAATTCATCACTCATTGTGTGAGATTTTTATGATTTAAAGACTAATTGAATGCATGTTTTGTGATTGCAGGATTGAGAGTGGACTCCACCTAATTAAAGATGAAAAGGGCTTATTTGGAACCATTTGGATGAAGATCGAAGGAGGACCAAAGAAAGAAGGAAGTAAGGAAAGAAGAAAAGAAGAAAGAAAGAAGAAACTGAACCAGAAACAGGCCAAGACCGGTCTTGACCAGTCGGCCAGGAAGGTCAGACCGGTCGTGCGACCGGTCGGCCAGCTTCCCATACAGGCTGAGCTCTCTGGACGTAGGCATAACACAGTCCGACCGGTCGTGACCGGTCGGCCAGGCCAGTCCGACCGGTCCAGACCAGTCGGCCAGAAGAAAGTTTAACTCCAGAGCTTGCTGGACTGTCTCACAGTGAGGCACAACCGATCGGGACCGGTCGGCCAGTCACTCAGACCGGTCGTGCGACCGGTCGGCCACATGAAAAATCAGAAACTGCTATTTCTGGCAGCCGATTTTCTCTGCACAATGTGTAAGTTTCACGCAAATTCTGGATTCTTCCGAAGTTGCGGAGCCTCCCCACTATAAAAGAACACCTAGGGATCGTTCCTAGGGTATCTTAGAAGAGTTTAAGCAAGGTTGGAGGCGGCGGAAGTGGATTTCGGAGTTCCACAACTCCTTCTAGTTTGTTTTGCTGCTTTTTTATATTTTTCTTAGTTGTTTCATGTTTCCTTGGATCATGAACGGCTAAACCTCTTAGCTAGGGCTAAGAGGTGAAGCTTGTAGTGAATCTAAGATGTTTCAATTCGTTCTAAGTTGGTTTTAAGATTGGTTTTGATGTTTATGAACAATGGTTTGAAGTTTATACAAGTTTTAAGTAGTTTTTCTTAGTCTTATGATGACTCATGGATGTTTGGGAGAATTACTTAAGTTCTTAATTGTTTTGTATTAGTCTAGACCTGTATTATCCGAGGAATTGGAGTACACTCTAGTACTATGATCTTCATGTAGGGACTTCCTACCAAAGTTCTACTTTTCTATTTTTCTGAATTATGTATGGGACTGTGCATATGATTTGATTCAAGTTCAAACCATGATCTGACTTTGTCTGGTGACAGGACTTAATGATGATCATGATTATGAACTTGGTTTATTGGAATTGGGACTAACTTATGCAATTGAAGCATGCTCAGCCTAGCTTGTATTGAGTGAATCATACACAGGGCTCATACATATGACAGATTGTTGGTTTAACAGCTCTATCATCCGGCTAGATAGATCTTAATATCGATTCTAGTTAAGAGAATGAGACACCACAGCGGATTAAACATCAAGGATTGCTACAAGTGGATCCTTGAACCCCTAGTGTCTTTTTATAATTGTTTACCTTCAATTTAATTCAAAGTTGTTACTTACATCAATTTCATACAAAATCTGGTTGTTAGCTCTCAATAGACACTATTAGATGTGTTTGTGAATTCCTACACAAGTCCCTGTGGATCGACCTCGGTCTTACCGAGTTTATTACTACATCACAACCCTACACTTGGGGAAGCGAACAAGTTTTTGGCGCTGGTGCCGGAGACTTTGACGGTTTTCACAAATTTCTGAAATTAGTATCTATTTAGGATTTTTAGAATTTTAGGACTAACTTAGTTTGTTTTATTTGATTTTTGCAGGGATTTCTAGGAAGCTGAAGAAGATATAAGGATTTCAAGTGCCGAATCAGGTTCTATCTTTCTAAACCTTCCTCTTCTACTTCTCCTATTCATTCCTATCATATTCATCTCTTGTAGAGTGGGTGGAGACTCCTTTTGGATCTCTGAAAGGTAGGCCTTGTGCCACCTGGATTCCTATTGGTCGGCTCTGCCGTCTTGGATCACCTTGTGCTCAGATATTTCTTTTCTCACCTCTACTCCTCTTTCTCCTTTTTCTGCACTTTTTCTCAAAAGATTCAAAGAGTGGGTGGGGAGTTCTCTGAACCCCTATTGACCAGGAGAAATCGGTCTGTATCCTTGCTTCTGGCTTAGCCATTGCAAGACACCTTGTGCTTCGGTCTTAGAGAAGAGTAAAGAAAGGGAGGAAGAATTCTTCTTTCTCTTTGTTTCATATTTTTTTTTGGTATTGCATGCCACATTGGGCTCGGAATTCCAATAACCGACTCATAAGTGAAGGGGGGATAGTAGAAGGAATTGACAAAGAGCCACGTGCTAGGAGACATCTAAACTCTCCAATTTTGTCTGAAAACATGGCTACAAATCAACCTAATCCGATGGCCAATCTAGGCCAAAACCAAACTGAAACGAGGGAGAATGTGGTTGAGAATGTTCCCCGACCTAGAGCTTTACGTGATTTCTTGCAACCAGCAAGAGCGAGCACTCCCTCATGCATAATTATTCAACAAAATGCAGGGAATGTGGATTTAAAACCGGGAGTGATCCAATTTCTCCCTAAATTCCATGGATTAGACAGTGAAAGTGCCTATCAACACCTTAAGGAGTTTGATGAGGTAATAACCACCATGCACTTTGCTAATGTGACTGATGATATGGTGAGACTTAAATTCTTCCCTTTTACTCTTAAAGATAAAGCTAAAGTTTGGCTTTATGCATTAAGGCCAAGATCAATTGGTGCATGGACTGATATGCATAGGGAATTCATAAAAAAATTCTTCCCTACTCACAAAACAAACATGTTGAAGCGCCTTATCATGAACTTTGCCCAAAAGGAAGATGAAACCTTCTTCCAATGTTGGGAGAGGTTTAAGGACCTATTAAACGCATGCCCACATCATGGCTATGAAATTTGGTGAGTTATAAGCTTTTTCTATGAAGGACTGACTTCACCCATGAGCCAATTTGTAGAGATGATGTGTAATGGGGAGTTCATGAATAAGGAAGCTGATGAAGCATGGGATTATTTGGAAGAATTGGCTGAGAATGCACAGTCTTGGGATACAACAAAACCAACAAATTCTAAGACTGGCCAACAAAAGAAAAAGGGAGAATTTACGTCTTATCAGAAGAGGATAGCATAAGTGCACGGGTGGCTAGCCTCACAAGAAAAGTCGAGGCCGTGGAATTGAGGAAAAGAGAGACGATTAACTCCAATGACATTGAAACTGTTTGTGAAATTTGTGCCGAAAATTAACATGCAACACAAGATTGTCCCACAATTTCAGCAGTTCAGGACATCTTACAAGAACAATCAAATGCCATAAACAGCTATCAACAACAATTTGGTGCTCCAACCTCAAACACGTTTAATGCTAGTTGGAAGAACCATTCCAATTTCAGTTGGAGGAATGGACCCACTGCGAATGCAACTACTATCCCTCAAGCTCAACCTATATTAGGTCCATCTCTAGTCATTACTCCAAAAGTGACGCTAGAGGAGATGTTGGGTGCATTCGTATCGATCCAAGCTGAGTATAAGAAGACAAATTCTCTGAAAATAGATGGGTTCATGCAAGAGCAATTGAAATTCAATCAAAATTCAACTCAAGCCATGAATGAATTGAAAACATCAACGGCTAGAGTTGAATCTCATCTTAGTGTTAGAGAGAAGGGCACACTTCCTGCCCAACCTCTTCCTAACCTAAGAACTCAGTATGAGATACAAGATGCAAGCTCATCCTCCCATCATATGGAGCATGTTCAAGCTATCACCACTTTGAGAAGTGGGAAAGAAATTGATAAATCTAATCCAGTGAAGGCCCCAAAGCCTAAGGATCCGGAAATTTCCAAAGAGGATGATAGCTCAAACAACACTCCACAAGAGAAAGAACCGGAAAGGCAATACAAGCCGGTTGCCCCGTTTCCATAAAGGTTGATTTCATCTAAACCTTTAGATAAAAATATGAAAATTTTAGAAGTTTTCAAGCAGGTGAAGATCAATATCTCGTTGTTGGATGCCATAAAAAAATACCATCTTATGCCAAAGTTCTAAAGGAATTGTGTACGGTCAAAAGAAAACACAATGTTCACAACAAAGTACTTTTAACTGAGAATTTGAGCGCTATCATCAAACAAGTGGTGCCTCAAAAATACAAGGATCTGGGTAGTCCAACCATCTCATGCATCATAGGAGACTACCGGATTAAACAAGCCTTATTCGATTTGGGGGCAAGTGTGAATTTCATTCCATACTCGGTCTACGAGCAACTTGGGTTAGGAGAATTGAAACCGACCAAAACTACAATCCAACTTGCTGATAGATCCATTCGTATACTGAGAGGAATGATTGAGGATGTTCTAGTCCAAGTTTATAAATTCTACTACTCAGTAGACTTTATTGTCTTGGATACACATCCCGTGATAGGCACCGGTGCTCAAATTCCTGTCATACTTGGCCGACCGTTTCTAGCTACTTCAAATGCAATTATCAATTGTAGAAACGGACTTGTACAAATGTCCTTTGGAAATATGACCCTTGAGCTTAACATATTTGATTTATGCAAACAACCACGGGAGGTTGATGATGGTATCCACGAACTAAACATGATTGAATCATTCGTGGAAGATACATTCCCCTTGTCATTATCTTCCAACCCTTTGGAGGCATGTGTGGCCCATTCTCATGAGATAAATGATGACACAATACAAGAGATGGATGCCATTCTAGATGCGATGCCGGTGCTTGACAATAAAAGATGGAGGGCCCTATTTGAGCCTTTGCCTGTAAATGAGAACAAGGCCCTCCCATCCAATATCAAGGCGCCAACACTCGACCTAAAACTATTACCAGGTGAGCTGAAATATGTCTATTTAGGTCGAGATGAGACATATCCAGTGGTGATTTCTTCCCACTTGGATGAGGAACAAGAGAGTAGGCTAATGGCCACTCTATTAGAGCATGAGAGTGCCATTGGATGATCAATTGCGTATCTCAAAGGCATAGACCCACTAATTTGTACTCATCGCATACACCTTGAGGAGAATGCGAAGACATCTAGGAAACCACAACGACGACTAAATCCAAACATGAAGGATGTAGTTAAGGCCGAAGTGGTGAAACTATTGGATGTGGGTATTATTTACCCAATATCCGATAGTCAATGGGTGAGCCCAACTCAAGTGGTGCCTAAGAAATCAGGAATAACCATTGTAGCCAATGCCAATAATGAACTCGTGCCAACTAGAGTCACTACCGGTTGGAGAATGTGCATTAACTACAGGAAGCTAAACACTGTCACGAGGAAAGATCACTTCCCCTTACCGTTTGTTGATCAAATTTTAGAACTGTTGGTGGGTCATTCCCACTTTTGCTTCCTTGATGGCTATTTAGGGTACAACCAAATAGAGATTGCCCGTGAAGACCAAGAAAAGACTACATTTACATGTCCATTCAGCACTTTCGCCTATCGACGAATGCCGTTTGGACTATGTAATGCCCCTGCCACCTTTCAGCGTTGTACAATGAGTATCTTTTCTGACATGGTGGGGACAATTCTCGAAGTCTTTATGGATGATTTTTCCGTATTTGGTTGTAGCTTTGATGAGTGCCTTGAGCACTTGAAATCTGTGCTGAAAAGATGTGAAGAGAAGAACCTTGTGTTGAATTGGGAGAAGTGTCACTTTATGGTTCAAAAGGGAATTGTACTTGGTCACATTGTTTCACAAAATGGTATCGAGGTGGACAAAGCGAAAATTGATCTTATCTCTAACCTTCCACCACCCAAGAGCATACGAGATGTACGGTCCTTTTTGGGACACGCAAGATTTTATAGAAAGTTCATAAAGAACTTCAGTTCACTCTCTCATCCTTTATGTAACCTACTTCAAAAGGAAAATTCATTCGAGTGGAATGAAGAATGTCAAAAGGCCTTTTCCACCCTTAAAGGTATGTTGACATGTGCTCCCATAATGCAACCACCTGATTGGAGCCTTCCTTTTGAAATTATGTGCGATGCTAGCGACTATGCTATTGGGGTCGTGCTAGGCCAAAGAAAAGAGAAAAAGCCATGTGTCATCTACTATGCTAGTAGAACTTTAAACTCAGCCCAAGCAAACTACGTACTACTACTGAAAAAGAACTTTTAGCCGTAGTTTTTTGCCTTGGACAAGTTTAGGTCCTACTTGATTGGATCCAAGATCATCATATTCACTGACCATGTTGCGCTTAAGTACCTTCTCTCCAAGAAGGATGCTAAACCAAGGTTGTTAAGATGGATCCTTCTACTCCAGGAATTTGACATAGAAATACGTGATAAGAAAGGAGTAGAAAATGTCGTGGCTGACCATCTCTCTCGACTTGTCCTCACTGATTCCCCTGAAACGACCGCGATCAATGACATGTTCCCTAATGAACAACTTTTTGTTGTTTCCCAATTGCCATGGTATGCGGACATTGCTAACTATCTTGCTACAGGTACAATTCCTACACATTGAAAAAAGCAAGATAAGGATAAATTCTTCACTGAGGTGCGAAAATTCTTATGGGACAACCCATACTTATTCAAGTATTGTCCCGATCAAATTATAAGGAGATGTGTCCCAGATGATGAACAACAAAGTATCATCTCCTTCTGTCATTCTCAGGCATGTGGTGGCCACTTCTCGGCTAAAAAGACCGCAACAAAAATTCTGCAATGTGGGTTTTATTGGCCCACTATGTTCAAAAACAGATATGAGTTTTGCAAAACATGTGAACCTTGTCAGAAATTGGGAGGAATCTCCTGTAGAAATATGATGCCACTCAATCTCATCTTAATAATCAAAATCTTTTATTGTTGAGGCATCGATTTCATGGGTCAATTCCCATCTTCTTTTAGAAACACATACATCTTGCTTGCCAGTTGATTATGTTTCCAAGTGGGTCAAGGCCATCCCTTGCCGGAATAATGACCACAAAACGGTCATTCGCTTCTTAAAAGAGAATATTCTTTTTCGGTTTGGAACACCTCGAGTCATCATAAGTGATGGAGGATCTCACTTTTGTAATCGCCCTTTTGAAACTTTAATGAAGAAATATGGCGTAACACACAAAGTGAGCACTCCCTATCACCCACAAACTAGTGAACAAGCTGAGATATCCAATAGGGAGATTAAACACATTTTAGAGAAAATGGTGAACCCCGATCGCAAGGATTGGTCGCTTCGACTTACTGATGCGCTTTGGGCCTACCGTACTGCTTTCAAGACCCTTATTGGAATGTCTCCCTATAGACTTGTCTATGGGAAGGCTTGTCACTTACCTGTGGAGTTGGAACATAGGGCATATTGGGCAATTAAGAAGATGAATTTTGGTTCTGACAAGGCAAGCTCGTTGCTCAAACTACAATTGAATGAACTTGTAGAAATTCGGAACGAAGCATATGAGAATGCAAGAATTTACAAGGACAAAATGAAGATATTCCATGATAAAAACATTCTTCGTAAGACATTCATGATCAATAAAAAAGTCCTCCTGTATAATTTTAGTCTACATTTATTTCAAGGCAAATTGAGATCTCGATGGACCGGTCCCTACATTGTGCAAACTGTCTATCCATATGGGACTGTCGAGTTGTTAAACCCAAGGAACGACAACATTTTTAAGGCGAATGGGCAGCGATTAAAGCCGTTCTTTGAGAAATTTCCTTCAGAAGGTATGTCCATACCTCTGACTAATCCTGTCTACCAGGATGATTGATCTCCTAGTCTGATGGAGTTATAGAGTAGTTAGGATTAGGATTTTTTTGCTTTTATTTGCTTTTGCTTAGGTTTGTTAGAAGGAGGAAGAATTCTACTTTTCACTTTTTTCAAGTACTCTCCTTCCTCACTCCCTTTTATGTTCAAATTGCTCTCATGTTTTGTTCATTGCACATCTTTTACATTGAGGACAATGCAAGATTTGGTTGGGGGTGTAGGATCACTTGGATGAATCCAGCGTTTTATAACATTTCGAACAATAATGTAGAAATTTTTCGATTTTTCTAAAATTCAAAACTATTTTGGAAAATTTTGGTTCTATGCATTCAAGATGATATGAGCATAAGAGGAGGGGATATGAAGTGTATGAGGTTGTAAATCTTGATCTTCTCTTGGCATAATGGTTTTATATGAGAATTCCCCTAATTCTGTGATTTATAGAAAATCTGAACATTTTTACACCTAGTTCACATTACACGATTTTCATGGGTTGAAGGGATTATGTGATTTATGGGTTAACTAGACTTTGATTTAAGGTGCTAAGAAACCAGGCCGGGGTATTCTGTCCATCCTTGTCCATGGGAAAACAACGAAAGATATGGATTTCTAAAAATCCTATCTAAATTAAAAGAAAAAGGAAAAGGAAGGATGAAATTGGGAATGATGGAAAAATGGTGGAAAAGTCCGATTAGGGCTACCTACTACCAACCGGGGGATGGTTTACTCGTAACCAAAGCTGGAAATGGGACGTAGTGTGAAAGTCGTCGAAAGGACGGTAAGCAAATTCCTATAATTGGCTTGATGTGGCTCTATATACCTTGAGATTTATAGTCTGGTTGATTTATGAAGAAGATAATCCTAAAAACTCATGAGATGAAGTTTCACTATGCACACTAGGTTGAATTTGCTCAAGTTATTCTATTTTTCAACTAATCAGCAGGAATTTCATATGAATGCTTATCATGTTCTAAGGGTTTGCGGTTTCAACCTCTGTCGCCTAATAATTCTTAATCTTACACTTGTATGTTTTGGGATATATAGAAGGATGGTTTCTGAAAGAGAGTTGAGTTTTGAAGAATGGAATTAGTTTCACGCATGTTTTGCTCGGGACTAGCAAAATGCTGGTTGGGGGGTGTGTTGAGCTCTTAATTATGCATATTCTAACCCCAATTCATCACTCATTGTGCGAGATTTTTATGATTTAAGTACTAATTGAATGCATGTTTTGTGATTGCAGGATTGAGAGTGGACTCCACCTAATTAAAGATGAAAATGGCTTATTTGGAACCATTTGGATGAAGATCGAAGGAGGACCAAAGAAAGAAGGAAGCAAGGAAAGAAGAAAAGAAGAAAGAAAGAAGAAACTGAACCAGAAACAGGCCAAGACCGGTCTTGACCAGTCGGCCAGGAAGGTCAGACCGATTGTGCGACCGGTCAGCCAGTTTCCCATACAGGCTGAGCTCTCTGGACGTAGGCATAACACAGTCCGACCGGTCGTGACCGGTCGGCCAGGCCAGTCTGACCGGTCCAGACCGGTCGGCCAGAAGAAAGTTTAACTCCAGAGCTTGCTGGACTATCTCACAGTGAGGCACGACCGGTCGCGACCGGTCGGCCAGTCACTCAGACCGGTCGTGCGACCGGTCGGCCACATGAAAAATAAAAAACTGCTATTTCTAGCGCCGATTTTCTCTGCGCAGTGCATAAGTTTTACGCAAATTCTCGATTCTTCTGAAGTTGTGGAGCCTCCCCACTATAAAAGGACACATAGGGATTGTTCCTAGGGTATCTTAGAAGAGTTTAAGCAAGGTTGGAGGCGGCAGAAGTGGATTTCGGAGTTCCACAACTCCTTGTAGTTTCTTTTGCTGCTTTTTTATGTTTTTCTTAGTTGTTTCATGTTTCCTTGGATCATGAACGACTAAACCTCTTAGCTAGGGCTAAGAGGTGAAGCTTGTAGTGAATCTAAGATGTTTTAATTCGTTCTAAGTTGGTTTTAAGATTGGTTTTAATGTTTATGAACAATGGTTTGAAGTTTATACAAGTTTTAAGTAGTTTTTCTTAGTCTTATGATGACTCATGGATGTTTGGGAGAATTACTTAAGTTCTTAATTGTTTTGTATTAGTCTAGACCTGTATGATCCGAGGAATTGGAGTACGCTCTAGTACTATGATCTTCATGTAGGGACTTCCTACCAAAGTTCTACTTTTCTATTTTTCTGAATTAAGTATGGGACTGTGCATATGATTTGATTCAAGTTCAAACCATGATCTGACTTTGTCTGGTGACAGGACTTAATGATGATCATGATTATGAACTTGGTTTATTGGAATTGGGACTGACTTATGCAATTGAAGCATGCTCAGCATAGCTTGTATTGAGTGAATCATACACAGGGCTCATACATATGACAGATTGTTGGTTTAACAGCTCTATCATCCGGCTAGATAGATCTTAATATCGATTCTAGTTAAGAGAATGAGAAACCACAGCGGATTGAACATCAAGGATTGCTACAAGTGGATCCTTGAACCCCTAGTGTCTTTTTATAATTGTTTACCTTCAATTTAATTCAAAGTTGTTACTTACATCAATTTCATACAAAATCTGGTTGTTAGCTCTCAATAGACACTATTGGATGTGTTTGTGAATTCCTACACAAGTCCCTGTGGATCGACCTCGGTCTTACCGAGTTTATTACTACATCGCAACCCTACACTTGGGGAAGCGAACAGCCATCCATGAAGTGGGGCCCACTGTCAATATCTACTGCCCATCATGTGGAGCCCACCTTTGATGTGGACCTTCATGTGGAACCCACCTCTGATGTGGGTCATCCATCATGTAGGGCCCGCCTTGGATATGGGCCACTCATCATTAGGGCCGACCTTTAATGTGAACCTTCCATCATGTGGGGCCTACCTTAATTTGGATTATACCTTTGGTGGTCTCCGCCAAAAGATGGCCTAGATAAAATTGTGCTCGGGCCCCACAGACAGCAGGTTGGTTGGCAATAAACATTTGAGAGAGCCTTAGGAAGTTTTCGCTAGTAGGCATCTGTTTCCTTTTGGTGTGGTCCACTTGATAGCGGGCCCCACGCCCTAAAATGATCTGATAAATGAATGGACAGTGGATAGGACAAATATATCAAGGTGTGACCCTAGATGGGGCCCACAACATGGTGCAACATGCTGGACAGCATGGTGGTCCAATGAAGAAGTGACACTGGATTGGCTGTGATTAGAATCGGCCCACAAGGGCCCGTGGCCCCTTGTCATGACCCAATCAGGTGATGTTCTTTTTCTTTTTTTAAATCTTTTTTTTTTGGGGCTTATTTGGTTAGACTCATATCTTAGTTTTGCACCATTAAAAAATGGTGGTGATTGTGCAAATCGCTGATCCAACTGTTGATGGAACATAACTGAAAAATTGAGAAGATATATTAACCATCTGATTGTGTAATTAATGTGATTTTGTAATCATGCTCCATCCACAAGGGATCTAGAATTTGGATGGTTCGGATAGCTGTACATGTATCATATGCAAGGAGGATGAGTCACCACCATTTTTAGATGGTGCAAAACTAGAATAAGGGTGTAGCCCATGATTCACAATTTGTTGCACCTCACAGTACATGTTGGGTGCACATATTAGTGAATCATGACTACACCCTTGGGTGGCCACTATTGAGGATGGCCCATGGTTGTAGAGGCACACACAAAATCCTCGGTCCCCCATCCATGTCCTTTAGTTCAAGTGGAAAGACTTCATAAAAAGTGATCAACGATACACATTCAATGGGAGGATGTCCACCAAATTGAAATCTAGGATTGTTCGGCCAAGTTTGTTTGTCCAAAGGAAATTCAGAGGTTGGTCCAACTCCAACGGTGTTTTGGATGATCATCAGGCATGAAAATTAGGTCTATCCATACATAAAAGTGGGGCACATCGTCAATGCCAATGGACAACTAATGGTATGAATCATTGTGCTAGTGCAGCTAACCCAAAGACTGGATCTACCTGATATTGGAAACAAGTCATCGTAATAGATGTGGCCCACCTTTGTAGTGTGGATATTCTACCTATGTGACATGTTAGTGGGAAGAAATTGGCTTCATCCTAGCTCCTTTTTTTTTATAACTTATTGTACAGCTGCTGCATCTCATCATTTCTCCTCTTTTTTTCCACTACTCTCTAGCAAACAAATGATCTTTGGGGTAGAGATAGAAAAAGAGAGATGTTGGAGACTGAATATCTTTTAAGGCTGTGTATTAGAGAAGAAAAACACTCAAAATTATTTATTTTTGGAAAAGATTGGTTTTGTACTGCAGGAGTTGTTGCACTGATCATATCTTGCACCATGCATAGATGGTGGGTGGAATCTTAATAAGCATTTCATTAAGGATTTTAAAATTCTGAATTTTGAAATGCTACTGAATTCCCATTGATATTCTCCACAAGGTGAGAGATAATGGGCACACGACTATTAGTGAGCATGGTGTCCATTGAAGAAACTTAGAATATTTTATTATATAATGTCAGCATCATGGCCTATTTAAAAGATCTTGAGAAACATAAATAAAAATCAGTCATGTTTCCTAATACAATACATTAGGTTTCATTATAAAATGGCAGGTACCATCTATATATAGGCCACATTATAAAATGGCAGGTACCATCTATATGTAGGCCACAAGGCTCAAAGGTTTAGATTGTCTAACTAAAGAGATAGACTACACTCATACCCAGCCCATGTACGACTATGCTCTGGTAATCATTGGGTGCACACCTTTCATTGATGCCCCTTAGATTCAACCTGCTTCCTTCACAACTTTTAATAGCCTTGGCCCACACCCATTTCTCTTCTACACATGTAGATACCATGTGATGCTCTATGAGGTCTGCCATGTTGTACTTGCAAAATCCACTCCATCTATTAGGTGAAGACCATTTTTAGCCAGCATGGTCGGGTTGGGTTAAGGCTTAAGTTGAATAGTGTTGAGTGGGCTTGGACAAAGCTGCCCTTAACCCAGCTTGTTGATATCAACTGGATGGTGAAGTTGTCCTTGCATGAGCACCAAATGTAAGTAACATGAGCCACCATTACTTGTTGTGACTCTAGCCTATGGCAGCAGCCGCATATTAAAAGATTGGGGAGTTATATGATACGTAGGGACTATGTGATGTGTGATATGCAGACACTTTGGAATTGTACAATGCACTCAATTAAAACATTTTAATTTTAAATTTAAATTTTATCTTAATATACCTTTGAGCTTACTAATAAAAGGATCTGTTTGGAACATGGGTCAGGTGCAAGTTGAAGATGGACCTGTTAGTTAATCGGGAGTGGATGACACTAAGATTTCCAGATCCATGTTTTATTTCTGGTATAAGAAGCTTTTTAAAGTTCGCACGGGAACATCTTCCTAGTAGAGAAACCATTCCGTGTCCATGCATCAGTTGTAGATGTTTACGAATACCGATTTCTTACAACGAGTTGGAAATACATCTAATGAAAAATGGATTCGACCCAACATATAGGGTTTGGAACGTGCATGGTGAGCATGCATCACCTAAGTATATTGAGCGTGCATCAAGTTCCCAACAATACCACAATTTGCAAGACTTAAATGAGATTCACAATGCAGTTGTTGAAGAACTCGGTGGTAATAACTTGGATGAAGTTGTCCATGATGAGCCGAACGTGACCTCCGAAGTTGAAGGCGTCTCTAGGGATGATGAAACCAATGAGTTTGAAACAAATCTACGACACGTAATGACTGAGTTGTACCCTACTTGCGAGGATTTCACAGTGTTGACTTTCATTGTACAACTTTTTAAGTTAAAGGTGAACCATGGATGGAGCGAAAAAAGCTTTATAGAGCTCCTTCAACTACTTCAGAAAGTGTTACCTTCCGGTAACAAGGCCCCAACTAATACCTACCTAGCGAAAAAGATCATTACAAAGTTGGGTCTTGATTATGTGAAGATCCATGCTTGTCCAAATGACTGTATCTTGTACTGGAGAGAGCATGAGACGAAGACTAGCTGTCCAAACTGTAAAACTTCTAGGTACAAAACATCTGAAGTACCTGCCAAGGTATTAAGATATTTTCCATTAACACCAAGGCTACAAAGAATGTTCAGTGTGCCATGGTTGGCGAAAGATATGCCCTGGCACTCAACCAGGAAAATGCAGCACGAAAAGATGGAGCATCCGGCTGACTCTATCCCACGGAGGATTCTCAATGAGAAGTATCCAGATTTTTCAGCTGAGACTAGCAATATTCGATTAGGTCTGGCCATAGATGGGTTTAACCCCTTTAGCAATTTAAGTACGTCGCATAGTTCATGGCCTGTAATGTGTGTGACATATAACCTTCCACCAAAGCTTTGTATGAAACCTCAGTTTACCATGTTGACTTTGCTCATTGAGGGACCGCGACAACCTGGGAAGGATATTGACGTTTATTTACAACCATTGATTGATGAATTGGAAGACTTGTGGCGGAAAGGGGTCACGAGGTTTGATGTATATCATGGAAATAAATTCAACATGCGTGCCGTTCTGCTCTGGACAATCCACGATTTTCCGGCATATGGTAATATTTCTGGTTGTAGGACCAAGGGTAAGTATGGTTGTCCTATATGTGGTCCCAACACAGATTCATTGCAACTCTAGTACGGAAAGAAAAATGTCTATATGGGTCACAGACGGTGGTTGCCATTGTCAGACAAAGCTAGGAATGACACAAGTGCTGGCACATTCAATAAGACAACGGATGAAAGAGGACAACCGGTCCGCCTGAACGGGAATGAGGTCGAAAAACAGACCGCGAACCTAAATGTGCAATGGGGGAAGACTGGGAAGATAAATGTAGGGGGTCTAAGAGGACAGGAGCAAGCGGATGATGTTGAATCACCGTGGTTCTTCAAGCGGTCCATATTATTTGATTTGGAGTATTGGAAGGATATTCTAGTACGCCACAACCCTGATGTAATGCATGTTGAGAAAAATGTATGTGAAATCCTTGTCACCTTGATGTTGAACACGCCCGGAAAAACCAAGATGATGCTAATGCACGTAGGGACCTAAAACGGCTAGGAATAAAGAAACGTTTATGACTGAAAAAGACAAATGGCAAGGTGATCCAAAAACCAAATCCGTTCTGTCTCCAAAAAGAAGAGAAAAAGCTTTTCATCCAAACTTTACGTGACCTACATGTTTCGATTGGGTTTAGTAGGAATTGGAAGACCATTGTAGCGGAAGATTGCATAGATTTAAAGGGAATGAAGTCTCATGCTTACCACGTGTTGATGCAACATCTGCATCCAGTTCTCATCCAGCATGCATTCAAGGATAGGAAGGTCATCCGTTCTGTAATTACAAGCTTTTGTACCTTCTTCAATGCCCTCTACTCGACGACCATAGACCTTAAAACGCTCCAAATTCTCGAGAGGGTTATGGCTATGATGTTATGTCAGCTTGAGATTATATGTCCTCCATCGATTTTTGTCATGATGATGCATTTACCGATCCACTTGGCTTACGAGGCTCGCATATGTGGTCATGTCTACTACCAATGGATGTATCCATTTGAAAGGTATGATATGAGCTTAGTAAGAATAACTTGGGATAACATCTAGAATTGCATTTTCACATAATGTGTCATTATCTCTGTCAGGTTCATGAAGACATTCAAGGCTTATGTCCGTAACAAGACACGACCTGAGGGTTGCATTGCAGAACAATACGTCCAGCAAGAGACAATTATATACTGCAACCAATAGAGAGGAAAACAAAGAACAATCCTCTTGGAGAAATTGGAAAAACGGTTTGACAGAGTCATTCCAAGACTACAGGAGTTGAAAGATATTGTTGATGATGACTCTAATAATGACGATGTTGGTCCAGTAGGTTTGGGTCAAAGTGTCATGCTAGCGGGTATTGAATATGAACAGGCTCGCATCTGGGTACGAAAGAGTCATCCTAGCTATGATGCGTGGGAAGAGTATGTACAGTTAGCTCATATGTATATATCTTCTTTACTTTATGTAAACTTCGATTTAATAATGGTATCGAATAATGCACAGGAAGCACAGAGATTTCTTACAACGATGCTATAGGAGGACCAATAGGGTACCTAGCGAGGATGAATTCATACCTTGGTTAAAGAGGCAACCAGCGTTCAACGAATCAAACGACAAAGAATTTAAAGATATAGTGAGAGGATCTCTTGCTTTTGCTATGGAGTACAATAAGTACTATGTTAACGGTTTCCTCTTTGTCACTAAGGACTATGGGAGAATAAAACGAACCAGAATAGTGGGGTTATGACAGAGGGTATGACCACCTTCTGATCTAGTGCTAAGGACATAAATACAGTGGATGAAAATCAACCTTACTACGGAGTCCTTCGCAGAATCATCCAACTAGAGTACCGATCAGGATACAAGCCCGTCCTATTTAAGTGTGACTGGGTGAAGGTGACACATCACGGTGTCTCTTTTGATGTCGATGCAAATCTGAGATTGGTGAATTTGTCTAGTCTTTATAGTTTAAACAAAGTGAGCGACGAGCCGTTCATTCTTGCGGAGAATGCCGTGCAAGTTTTTTACTCTAGAGATCCAAAAAATCCTGACTGGCATGTGGTCTTGGATGTTCCAAAAAAGATTTTTGTCGAGGACGAGATGTGCCTTGTATCGGAACGATTAAAAGCTGTAACTAATGCCGATGCAGGACCTGATCTCATCTCATTAGCAATTGCTGATGAGATGATATTCAATGAAATTGAAGATACCGATGTTGTTGTAGAAAAAACAAAGAAAAGAAAGAGATCGAGGAGAATCTAGTGAATTGTTTGTACTTCTCAATGTTGTCAAAATCGTTATCGTATCGCGAATCATAATAGGGGTTGAGACAATGATCGTAATCATCCACAAAAAAATTACAGGTAGGTCATACATCGAATTTGGTGATTTGATCGATTATGAAGTAAGAAATCGCAATAAAAAAAAGCTACATAATTTAATGTTGAAGAGAATATATATAATTTAATCTCTTATAAAGAACAAATATAGTGAATATAGTGAATTGTTTGTACGTTACATGTCATGTAATTTTTTTTCTTAACCCCAGTGTTTTTTCCTATTGAACATGAAATAGGCACATGGATTCACAACCAGAGGCATTGAGTACGCACTCGCTCGGGAATGCAGATGCGAGCGATCCCAAAGGTAATATGATAGCTCTCTTTAATTAGCTATGTTCATTTCATCTTTCTTATATATTGGTGGTAATCATAGATGTGTGTATATACCTGTTATTTTTTTTATGCAGTTGTGCCAACTTCTTCTTTGTCCAGAAAGAGAGGCCCTACAAGGGGTTCTTCTTTAGAGGTGGAACAAGATAGAAAAAAAGTCCTAAAGACAAACGAACATGGACAACCCAATGAGAACTCTCCCAATCATAATGACTTTACATCGCATATTGGTATCCTCACTCGTACTCATATCCCGATCATATACCAGGACTTTCGCCAGGTGCCTCGTACACACATTGAGACAATCACAGACACATTGTCACGGTTTTATGAGTTTGAGGGTCAAAGTTGGGATGCGAGTCTTATATACATAACACGTCGGATCAATGAAACATGGAGAAATTACAAAAGAAGATTGACTGCAAAATATATTAAAGGCAATGATCCTGCAATTGTGAGAGACAGTCCTGCACCCCCTGGTGTCCCTATGGAGGATTGGAGGGTCTTTGTAGATCAACACAACACCGAGCAATTCAAGAATGACAATGCAAGGAATACAGTCAATCGGGGAAAGCTAAAAGGACCTGCGTGTCTTGGGCGGCACAGCATGGCTGTTACTCGCCATCAGATGGTATGTATCTACAAAAAGGGATCTCAGTTTAAAAGTGAATTTTATTTTGAATTATCAATCATCTAACTCCATTAATGATGTGTATTTGAACGACATGTAATGTGGCAAAGGCAATAGAGATGAATCTTACATCTGATGCTGAGGTAGGCAGAGCTGATGTCTACTTAAGAGCCCATACAAGGAAGGACAAAGTTGTCCAGTTTCCTGATCTTGCTGTAAGTTCACCCCTCGTATCACTTATCATTATCCTTGTGAAATGCTATTATATAATTTTGAGCTGAAAATTAAACACCATTTTTTTTGTCACAGGAAAAACTAAACGAGCTTTATAGTAGCAATCCTACTTCTAGGATGAGTGGCATTGACGATGCCCTTACACAAGTACTAGCACAGTTAAAAAATTACTTGAGTTTCATAATAATTATGCATTTCCTGATAATCTTATTTGCAATGTTTTATAGTTGGTGGGTCATGACATTAGAGGGCGAATGAGGGGTCTAGGTTGCTCCATAAGCAAGACTGGGCTGAAGAAGTCAGCCCCTGCTCATTCAAAGGTAGAGATAGTGAATAAAGAAAAACAGAGCTGGTCGCAAGAGATAATAGAGATAAAGAAAACATTGGCTGAATTTAAGGCCTGGATGACTGTGCAGGAAGAGAAGCAGCAAGAGGCACAGTGTGATAAAAACCCTTCAACACCACCAACCGTTCGATCTGCTCAGGCATCATCGGTATGCAAGTTTAAATTTGTTACTATATTGAGCTTACAATTGTATTATAAATACAAAAAATAACTAGTTCATTTTATATGTGTACATGTAGCCGGATATGATATATATGGGTAAGAGATGCGACTTGCTTGGTTGGGGAAAACATGGTGTAGTAGCTCGTGGTCAAGTACATGAAGTTGATCCGAATGCAGTTGTCCATAGCCAAAAGTTGGAGGAGGGTGCCTTTGCTGTTGTCCTGATTGAGATTCTACAGCCTACTGCTCCTTTATGGTATGAAGATGGGTTTGCAACTACACTTGGAGAGTCCGGTCTGGGATCTTTTGTGCAATGGGGGAAGGACTCTTTGATATTTCATTAATTTGAATTAATTTTGTGCTCTATAGTTTTTTTTTTTTTTTTGCTTAGTTTGAACTAATTTGGTACTCTATAGTTGAAACCACTTTCTCGTATGCATGTTTTTTGTCTATGTTGTTCGGTTTGTCTTCCTAATTTTCAACTAATTTGGTACCCTATAGTTGAACATTTTTTTAGCATGCATGTTTTTTTTTTCCATGTTGTTTGGTTTGTTTTTCTAATTTTGAACTAATTTGGTACTCTAAAGTCTTAGGCTCCATTTGTTTAGAACATCAATGAATATAAATTTTCCTTAAACTAAATGGAGCTTAAGCCCCTTTTTTAACTCCGCCAATGCAAATCTCCTTACATTGCCGGTCCCAAGCCCGGATAAAGGAGGGAGAAGGGCAATATGTATGGGTATGGTTTTTATAATAGTCACCCCCATAATTGTGTTTTAAAGCTGCAATTAGGCTTTTGTAATGTTGTTTTCTTTCTGTTTGCAGGCATTATGGGGATCCAACGTACATATCTTGGGAAAGGACAACAGATCTGTAGCTCAAATTGTCAAATCCCTAATCGGGAATTATGATTGGTACAACAGAGTGGTTGGACATGAGATGTGGATATTTTCAGCAAAGTCATACAATCCTTCGGCAGCAGCAGCAGCAGCAGCTTACAGTACTCCTAATTTTCTGTGTTTTTTTGAACCAGGTGCACAAAAGCTTGCAAAGAATATGGGAAAGAAATCTAGTTAATTCATTGAATGGGCCTTGCAAGCATTCAGGTTTCCACTAGATGAAAGTCTAAAACTAATTATTGTCAATATGTCTAGGTTTCTTTGAAGATCACAATTTTACTTTTTTACAGGTTGCCTTGTCTAGGAAGTCACCATATGTTCAAACTGCTCATAGAGTAAAATTTCCTTCTAGTCACCTTTTGAGTTTGATTTATGTTTTTATCAATCTGCATTCAATTCTTCAATTCTATGATAGTGCCAATATCGTAAGACAGGGAGGGAAGATGTTCAGCGGATGGAGCTTCATGAATCAGGATGCTTTGGAGGAGCATGAGGACGTGGTGGGGTCGGGGAAAGAAGATGTTGAGATGGAAGAGGATGTTAGTTCAGCAGCGGATGAATTGAGTCAGGCCAAAGCCGAGGGTGGCTTTGGAATGGATCCTTTAGCTGTCGCCTCCAATAGGTGGTAACCCAATATAATACTCTACTAAATAGGCAGGTTAGCAATTTTTTCCTCTTTTTTTTTGGCCTGTTAGCGAGTGTTACCTATTAATTACATCTCTACTTAGGAAATTGTCTGCTTGCTTGGGTTCGCTTTCTTTTCTACAGAAAAGGAAGTTTTAGCCTGGGATTTGTAAGGTGCAGACTTGTTACACTGACCCTTAACTAAAATTGCAGATAAAAAGAGACTAGTGTGGAAACAGTGATCGACGTGAATCTAATTTTCAGATTTTGTTTTCATATTGATATCGTTGAGAAGAACGCGTTCTCCATTTTCTTTTTATAATGTCGATGAGTAGATTCGATTGATTCCATAAATCTGATTGCTTTCGGAAAATGATTTCATGGATCACAACGGTACAACTGATAAGGCTCTGAACTGAAAACAAGCAATTGTTCATATTGGTTGATGTCGGTTAACCAATCTGTATTCAGACTGGTTGGGAAAGATTTGGAGCCTGTTTGGTGGACGCCTAAAAATGAGTTCATTTCATTTTAGTTAACCATAATTATGTATTAGAAATCATATTATGGTTTGATAAGGATTAAAATCGTTATTGATAACCAACAATCAAGATCTCTAATATGGAATTATGTTTAAGTAAGATGAGGTGAATCCTTTTTAGGCCTCTACCAAATAGAACATTGGTGTCTTATTTTGAGATCGATGGTTCCTCAGTTTTGATGTAGTGACATCTGACTGATCGCTTATTCAATTTTCTAAGTTCTGTAATTGCATTGGTTTCACAGGGTGACATTTCACAAATTTTGATTGTGTGCCCCATTGCGCCTGTTCTGCATGATTATGTGGTTATTTGTACATTCAAGCTTGAATGTACAAGTGTTATTAAACTTTATTAGTTAAGAGACTGGATATAGTGTCCGTCCCATACCATTTGGTAAATGTTATTAAACTTTTAATAGATAAGATTGGTGAATGTGTATCTCAATCTGAATTGACAAACTAAGAAGTGACTCATGGATGGGTTGATGATACTGTCAATGGACTATTTTCCCAACTGTTGCTCTCACTTTTCTTGACTGCCCAATAATGGTGATGAATGGGTAATAAACTTCGACCATTGCATGCTTTTGGGGTAGAGCTCATTCAAGAGGTGGTCCACCAATGAGATGATCTGAATCCACCAATGCTGGGCTGGATGACACTTACTAAATGGTATCTCAAAAATGTTGATATAGTCTGAAGATCAAACTTCCTAGAAAAGTGAGGGAGGTCTCTGCTGCGTTAAGGCCCAAATCTCCAAAGTCCAAACTGTTCCTAGATGAATGGATATAATTGGCAAACTACCTTAATTGGTACTCCATGAAGTAGTATCCTTTTACCTTTTTCTTTTTGTATCCATTTACATCCACTCTACCACACTTTGAAGCTGCATCTGTTTTGGGTAAAACTTGCAGTCATTGGAGATGGGTTCTACATTACCTTTTTCTCTAGGGTTCTTCTCCATGCAAATCATACTTTGGTTTGAATACTGGCAGTTTCTGAAAAACTTGGGTACAGATACTTGCATTGGTGTCCTTCCAATATATGAGAAAGCTATTACTCATGGTAATTTGAGGATGATATCAGTAGATAAGTTGTTATGTTAACAGCTGAAAACAGTCCAAACATTCATAACTCCATGGTATTCAAATCTTTATTATTTCATATGTATTCACACACACGCACACATGCAAGCGCGGACACACATGCACATGCACACACGCACACAAACAAACAAACAACATGACAATGTTGGTTCGAGCTGGTAGCTCAATGGTAAACGGGGCAAATTTCAATATTGAGGTCTCGGGTTTGAACCCACACATGCCCACCCACCTAGACATGCCCACACACCCACGTGTACATGCGCACACAATGTAACACAAATTTATTGTATTATATTGAAAAGTTTGTATTAAGTAGTTAATAAAACAGTAGGATACAACTAAAATTGTTTCCATGTTTTGTATCTTGCTATATTACTTACACAAATTCATGTTGTATCCTCTGGATGCTGATTCTCTATCTTTTAAAACAACAACAACAACAACAACAACAACAATAACAATAATAAAATCCTCTGGATCCTGCTTGTTCATGGCTATACAGGTATCTGGTCATTTGATGCAAACTACCTTTACACATTCTGGGTCCCACATAAGATATACCTACATTCTGTTTTATTGCAGGCTTGTGCTATATACAACAATTGGTGGCCAATGTTATCAGGTTATGATGAATCAAAACTTGCTCTTTTTAAAGAAGGAAAAAAAGGAAACAAAAACTCGTGAAAACCAAATCAACTTGTCTTAATTGACTCGGTTTTTGTTTTGGACATTATGACTCAATTTCAACCATTTGGTTGGTTTTGGAAAGGGCTGAGTCATAACTTTTTCCTCGATGAAATGCACTTCAAGTATAAGTGGGCTTTCGTGATTGTTAGAAATGTTGATTATATAATGGCTGACATGATTCAATTGCTTCGACAGCCCTCATGTATGTGCTGGTCCCGATGCCATGTCTATTCTTCGGTGCTGCCTCCACTCAATTCTTAACTAGCAGAGATGGTGGGGGGTGAGTTTGTACATTCAAGCTCTTCTCTTTTCATGATTATGCCATGTCTATTCTTCCCAAATTTCACAGGGCCTGTTTGGGCGCCACTTTGTATCCCATTTTAGTTAATAGTATTATGTATTAGAGATCATGAACTAAAATGAGATCAGCTTCTCTTCTCTTTTTTTAAGGCGGCACCCAAACAGGCCCTAAGTCATTTTTATTTGAGATAATGTTCGGTTCTACATTTGAGATGTTGAGATAATGTACGCCGCAATATTTAGATAATGTATGTTGTGTGTACAGTTTCTGAGGGAGCGGATTAGGTGAGACATCCAATCCACCAAGGTGGGTGGGATCCCTGACTGTGGGGCCCACTGTAACATAGTGACTGCAACCATGCCCGTCCATCTGTATTGAAAGCTCATTTTAGCTCATTTTAGGGCATGGGCCACAAAAGCTTTGGATCAAGATTATATTTGTGTGGTCTCTTCGTCTAGGTGTTTCTGACCTTATCAACAGGTTGGATGGCAAATAAACATTCCAGTGGAATCCATGAAGTTTTTAATGGTGGGGATTCAATCACCATTGTTTCATGTGGTGTGGTCCACCTAAGATTTGAGTCAGCTTCATTTTTGGGATCATACCCTAAAATGAGCTTTCAAAATGATTGGACAGTGTGGATTTCATGCATATACATCACTGTGAGCCCCATAATCATGGGTTCCACCCACCTCTGTGGATTGCCTAGGTCTCACTGAATCCGCCCCCAATTTCTGAGAGTAAGCATATCAAACATCATATGCTGCTAGAGCATCATTAGCATACCGAGACTCAGTTGCCCAATCTGCAAGTTGCGTGTTCCAAACCTCTTCCATGTCCCTTGTTTTGTTGGGCTTCAAATAATTCTTTCTCCCTTGCTGATTTCAAACCCTTGGGGTTTTTCCTCGTTAGTTTTTCTACCTGTTGCCTTGTTTTAGTTGCAGTTCATGGGTCTCGAGAAGAGCATCAGAAAATGATTTTTGCCCACAACTTACAGCAGTTTGGAAGCATCCCTTCTGCTCGAATTTGGAAGCATCCCTTCTGCTAGTTGTTGCCCCTTACTATAGTCTGTCATATCCTCACTTGTTATTTCATTGGCTTAATGGATTTTGTAATTATTCCTTTCTCTGCATGCTAAAATCTGAGATATTATGTCCCAAACCACCCTCCCTGTCCACCTACAGTCCCCTTATCTATTTTCGTATTAACATACACTCTGTATATACCTAAATCAGCCAACTGCAACCCCCATACCCACCATTCGAAACCCAAAATCCAGTTCCCAGACCACATCCAGTCCCTTTCCTAGCAAAATCGTGCAAGTTTTTCTGGTTTTCATCTACTTTATGTAATCTAAATGTCACAATTATTTGCAAATTTCCTTTTTGACATAACAAACTATGATCAGAGAAAATGTTCCTTAGGCTTTGCATTCAAACAAGCATATATGAATTTTCAAATAATGGTTGCTTGATGATTCAAATAATTAGCATTTCAAACATGTTATTCTGTTACCAAGCATTCACATATAATCTTAAGAATGGATATAGCCCTCTTGAGCACAAAATGAAATGATAAGTTCTATTCTAAAGTCCATTGATGGCCTACATAACCACTGAAGCTTCTAGTGATGTGTTACTTCTCACTGGTTCAAAGTCAGATGGTCTGGGAGGTGGAAGAAAGCAGTTGCCTGTCCCATTTGCACAGTCCATTTGCAGGTACAAAATTTTGCCATTTTGTCTCCAACACAAATTCCAATTAGTGTCACATGTATAATAGGATTATTGGCAGGAACTTGATGCTAATCACACTGGTAGCTAGAAGCAACAGAACATGGGGGAGAAGAAGAAAAAAAATCCCTGATGTAAAACAGAAATTATTGTTGGTAAGAATGGTAAGCAATGATTGCATTACATATAAGCATGAAGCACTAGTTATATGATACATGGTGGTAACCTTTCATTCATCTTAGCCTTTCATTCTCCATTAACATGCTTTCAACGCAGGTTTGAGAGACAAAGAGGGTGCACCATCAACTTCCAGCAGCCAAAAGATACAAACCCGTCTCCTCTCTAACAATGAGCAGATGCCAAATGGAAACGATCAATTCAGAAGAAAAGGACACCAGATTGTAGTGTTGCTGCAGAGTAACGGAGGAAGAGATTTATGAGGTACCTATTAAGCTAAATCTTACATGCAAACATGTGCCATTGTGGCAGTTTGTGCCAGGTCCGAGCTATTTATCAGATCCATCCCAACAAAGCCCAAAAATAAGCCAGCTCCTCACGAGGTGGGTTGCACATACACATTGACCATTATCCTTAAGTCTTCCATTTTCACTTGGCCAAACAGATGAGAGGACCAGCCTTTTTTTTTTTTCAATTTGAATTCATTTTGCCCAGTGCACATACATGATACAGCCTAGCTAATGAATAGTTTGGATCTTGCATGTGTGCTTATATTCTTCAGTGCTTATATTCTTCAAAGAGGACTATCCTTCTTTCTATCAAAGTACATGTATTAGTCTATCTATCTTGTTGAATATCTAAGGAGATCTTTGGGATTTTTGTCTTTTCCCAACACCAATCCATTTCATTTCCTATTGGTTGAAACAGTCCTTTAGACATGAAGGCACCCATCTTTTCTTGTCTATAGTCACTCATGTCTTATATCCTTTAGACATATGAAAACGATGTGTGTGGCCCACTTTAAAGCCAACCATTTATGTTTTGTGTCATTGAATGCTATGTTTGCAGTATTTCCTATCCTTTCAAGAGATGGTATCAATCACCACATAGAAGATGCAATTTTGAGAGTGGATAGATTGGGTGTGAAGGTCCATAGCCTTGCTGATGCCAAGATCCAAGATCCAAAATCCAAGTTGTCCATCATGTGGGTCCACATGTTGATGCCACAGCCCAAAAATCAGACAAGTCTACTCCAAGCTGTCCATCAGGTGAGACTATTATTTTATTTCATTCCTCTTTGAGTTTTTATTAAATCATTAGGCTGCAGCCAAACGGGCTGGTGTGAATCAGAATTTTATGTAGAATATTCGAACCGAAGTTCCATCTGACCTGGCTACTCCACAAGCTCAATCTATTGCATGGTGCTCTTCGTTTTCCATCTGCAGTTTCTTTAAGGCCTTTGCAACCAATGGTAAGTTGTAGGATACCCTCACCCCCTTTTTTATGGTTTAGCCACCATTTTTTTTTAATGTTTGTTTCTTTTCTCAATTTATGCATACATGTTTTCTTTCCTTAGGTCATTCGTGGTTGTTTGACAACAATATTTTAGTATTTAGGCCCTATAAGCCATGAATCTTTATTTGCATTAGCTTGGATTGATCTATCAGGGAATGTACCACCAACGGCTAGCGACACCATCTTATTTTAAAAATAAAAATAAAAATAGTTACGGCTGTTTTTGTATTGTATCAACTATCCAAAAATGTTGAGATGCAAGAAACAGTTCTCCTTCTAAAGCAACTCAGTTCTTTATCAAAGAAAGACTCCAACTCGGTTCATTGGAAAAGGCTGTACACCCTAAACTTTGTTAATTGGAAAAGGCTGTACATAGTTGGGGTGGGTACCACAAAAAGAACTAGGCCACACCTATCATATTCCACAACCTTAGGCTAACGAAAAAAACAAAAAGAAAAGCGGGCCCCAAAATACCAGCTCGCAAAACAAAATAAAATTGCACAAAACTATGCAGAAACAAGCCTATACCAAGTCCTGGATACTAGAAACAAGGGAGACATTACTAGAATAGATAACAGAGGAGAGGGAGATGAACAAAACATTAGCTGGGGGCACAATGCATCCAGGCCAACCACACAACTCCTGTCACCTGCAACCCTTCTTGACAGACACTCCAGAACAGATTAAACACCGAGCCGCTAAACAGCCTATGGTAGAGGATCAGAAACCAACCAAGATTGGGGCTCAGAGAATTTGGACCCACTGCTCCATGCCTAGAAACGAAACGCCATACTAAGACAGAATCCCACCAATGCAAGGTGAGGCAATCAGCCCAAAACACCCTTGCCAAGGCAGCATGCAAAGGAGATCTTCCACAGCGGGATCCACCATCCACCGGGAAACATCATCCAAAGGATATAAAGCAGACCTCACCCATCTTTTCATGACCCAACACACAGCAGCCAGACCCTCCAAAATACGACCACCGAGATACGACAACCACAAAATGAATACATCACCCAGCAGCCTCAAACAAAACCCAACCAAAACTTAAATAATCCAGTAGCTACCAATTGAAACCAAGTTGACAGGACCTGCTATCAGTCATTGCAGAAGAGAATTACTGGGAAGAAGGCAGGCACCGCCAAGCTTTCGAGAGAGCCTTGCAAAACCAACACTGATAACCTGACAGACAAGTTTTATGGATCAGAAAAAGGAAGCTGCTATGTCATGGCTGCTCAGAGCAAAGAATAGAAGTCGCCAGCCAGCAAGACTCCGCATTCAGACAAGGATCAAGCATCTCTGAAATAGGACATCTTCAAGAAAAGCTGGACATCCCTTAGAACAAGAAACATTAATCTCCTATGTTGTTGTGAACTTCCAAACGATTATTGAAGACTGTAAGATGCCATCTGTAAGTTGTGAACTTCCAAACAACATAAGTAAGACGTTCTATTTAGGTAAACCAGGAATGGTTGAGGATACAGCATATGGGACATGATGTTATCTATGTATTAATGAATTATGAGCTGCCGGCTTTGAAACTTGCTTACGCTAGATTTGCTTTTTGGGATCACATTGTTCTTTCATGGTTAAGAGGAAAAAAACTGATGTGGTTGTTTTCATGTCTTCAAAGAAGTGGATAGTCAATAGTCTATGCATATTGAGTTCTTTCTAATTTCTGTTTATGCATATATAATTGCCACTATCATGCTCTGATTACTGTCAAGCTAGATTCTCAGCCAAAGGTTATTAAAGGTTTGATTCTCACAGAGGCTTCATTTTGAAGGCTTAATTAGAACTTCTTTTCTAATTAACAGTTCTTTTTAATTTCTGTTTATACATTACAAGCCAGAAAATTCTGTACTGGATTTGAGTCTTGTTGTATCTAATCTGAAGAAGCTTGAAACTGAGTCTTGTTGAACTTTCTTTTTCTGTCTATTAATTTTGAACACCATGGCCCCACTGATGAGTAAACTGGCCTAATTTTTGTGCCAAAGCAGCTCCACAGAGGGGTCCATCTGGTGGATTACTTGTGGATATTTCATTTATGTGCCACATTGGTGCATCTGGAGGCGTGTATGGGGACTGGGATTAAACGCGTTTGGGATTAACAATCCTCTTGTTAAAACCTTCAATAAGCGTAAAGTAGAAGATAACTTGTACAATTGGACAACTATAAAGAACTTAAAAGTTTTTTTTTTTTTTTGTTAAGGATACTTGCAGTCCTTTCTTAGAATTGCTTCTAAGAAAGAGTTGTTCTCATCTACAAACAATTGATTGGATGGCTGTTACAACTTTGTGTTGCTAGAACCCAACTTTAGGGTCTTGATCAATGTTCGCATACTTTCTTTGTACATTTCTTCTAGAGAGTTAGGATTGTAAATCAGACAAGATTGTACATATTTCCTTATAGATGAACATGCAGTTGTTGGCTAGCTTCAAAGCCCCCATTACATGATAAAATAAATGTGCAACTGTGTATATTGGCCAAATTTTCTAGCTCATGTACCTGTTTCTAATATCAGGTCCAATCACATTCGTGCAGGTCCAGTTCCTTCCTTTTTGATTGACCTAAAAGCTTAAGCGAATTGTAAGTTCTCAAAACTTTGAATTCATGTTGCGTGATTGGTTGTATATCTTTTATTTTTATAAACGATGTTAATAGTTAGTTGGATAATGAATGGTACTTGTGATTGAGAATGGAAATTAAAAACCTATAATATATATTTATATATATGTTATCAATGGAGAATACCTTGTTTAGGGGGACATGATATTTTTGTAGCTTATGGTATGGTGCCCCAATATTGGTTGTATGTTACTACTATGTAGTAGATAATATTAGGTGGCTTTTGTATATGAATAAAAATACTTGTGGAATTAGAGGTCTTATCTGGAAAACGAGTCACTATGTTTGCAACAATTTATTGGTACATGTAATTATGCTTAGATGTAGAGATACTTTGAACAATTCTAAAGGCTTCTTAACATGCCTTTTGATTGAGTAATGGACAGACCACTGTTCATGCTCACGACTGTAAGTGAAGAAACAAAAGTGAAAAATCAAGTTGATGCCTTCAATTGGTAACAATAGAGGTACTTGAGATAATGACCATTGTCATCAGGTCTCGATAAAATGGTAAAGAAATAAGTTTTTGGGCAAGGGATAATTAATCTAGTCTTCCATGAAATGACAAAAAATGCGCATATCACACTTACAAGTAGTTGTATGTGCTATAAGCCTATAACTACGTAATAATACACCAAAATGGATCTGAGAATTCTGAAGAATGGTATCATATGGCTATACTAACTTCTTTTTTCTTTCTTTTCTTTCTTCGATTTATTTCCTTTTTCTTTTTTTCTTTTTTGTTCTTTTTTTTTTTTTTTTTGGGAAAGGTGACTGATTTTATTAAAGCAGAAAACAAGAACAAAAAGTAGCTACCATGATTATTCATAATAAGCTACACCAGCAGTATCGCCCAAACTGAAATCCACCATCCACATAATAGGTATATTAGACATTTTTTGGAATAACAACTATTTCAGCAGTAGTCAAAAGTATTTGCACAGTTTCTAAATATTGATGATGCCATCTTCTTCACATTCAAAGAATACAACAATTAGAAAGACAAGTTCATGAAAATAATGCACACTATGACATAGACACCTTTAGAGTTTCTTTTTCTTTGTTTGATTTTTCTTTCTTTTCCTTCTTGCCATTTGCATGTGCATGTGTGTTTGTATGTCTTCTTCTTTTCTCTAGGTAAGTGAGGTAGTATTGGGCTTTTTGGAGGAAAATCCATCTCGAAGTCCGAGAAAACGCGTAATAACATTGAAGTAGCATGTAAGCTTGGAGTAGCATGCTCCCCTTGGAGTAGGATGCTCAATTCACAAGAGGTGGAAAATAGGCATATATGCATATGAGCTTGTTGTTTTCGTATCAAGCAATATGTAAAACCACCAAAAGATACTTGCTTTCTCAAAGATGTTATCAAATTGTCTTGAGAGCATGCTATATTTTGGGCCCGGGCTTGATGAATTTTAAGTGGCTTGGGTTGTTCCACAAGGTGATAGGTCACCTGTGGGTTGTTAGTTATTACTTTCCTAATTGTGATCACTTGCAATTGACAAACTGATGCTTTAACATCTCCATGAAGAAAAATGATGATTGAACATGGATAGATGCATGCTTCATGCAAGCTTTCTTACAAATGGCTAAATAAATGATGCCATCACATGCTTGTAGTTGTAACATAAATTCATGTGCATGCATTAGATTGATTCATGGGGACACAATATCATTTCCTGCTGCAAATGATTTGTATGACTTGTTCATTTTCTGATTTGTATTTTTTATGTAAGGTTTCTGGAGAATGTGAGTAGGACGGCTTTGTCAATCAGTTCTATTCTCGGTTTCCGCACAAACGGAGGTAAATTTTCATGGTTGTTTATGTATTGTATCTATCCGAAAATGTTGACATGCACGAAACAATTCTTCTTCTAATGCAGCAACTTAGTTCCTTATCAGAGAAAAGACTCAAAACTACTCAGAACATATCACAGGCAATGAGGTTTTTATACTCGGATAGTTTTGCAGAGGGTTGTAGAGAAAATGGTGGGCGGATAGAGAGCCTTGGTTCATTTGAAGAAACTTATATGGAACTCAAGGATCTTGGCTTCTTTGTAAATTTTTTTTTTATCTAAACAAGTCATCTAATTTCTTGTAATGAGAACTCGAGTGTATTTAGTATTTTGACTTTCCCTTCAAAATAACTTCAATTGGCTTTATATTGTTAATCCTTATTTGGATGAATGTTTGATAGATTATTTTCATTTGAGTTAAAACAGGGCAAAGGGCACAGGCCATGTACTAGAAGCAAAGGAGCAAATTTTTTTTTGGTTTAAAAAAATGCTACGGATTTAGTCCGTAGCTACAATTATCAAAGATTTAATTTTGACAACAAACTACGGACTGATCCGTGGCTAATCTATCTATGGAGACGGGACTGATCCGTACCTATCTCCAAACGGCGACGGACTAATCTGTAGCTAGTCGTAGCAATAGCTAGCAACGGCAACGGACACGTCCGTAGTTGTATTTGTTAATGGCGACGAACTCTATGTTATAGCTACGTGTTTACTCCGTAGCTATAAATTTAAAGCTACGGATAGTTTTCATAGCTATAGTCAAAAGACCTTACGGATACTGCGGCAATTGCTACAAACTAGATACGGACCAGCGAGGAATTTTATCCGTAGCTGGTGATATATGGCTATGGATTTCATTCGTAGCCTTTGAGCCCTTTTTTTGTAGTGATATCATTGCTTTTGAGGATCAACACAGCACATTTGACTTATTATTGTCATGGCATCTTCCGTACCATCATAAATATCCAGTCTATGAAACCAGTTCATATATATATATATCGAGAGAGAGAGAGAGAGAGAGAGAGAGAGAATAATGGCTGTTTGGATACACAGATTCCCCAAAGAAATTAGACTTACTGGTGGCCAACATTTTCTATTGTGACAAATGAGTTTACTATTATCTAATAAAAATGTGAGACATCCTTTTGCTATGCAACCAGGTTGCATCCATTGCATAGAATGTCTTGCCCCAATAATCTGACTGCTCTGGGAGTTAGAATACTCACACAGTACAAATAGACCAATGAATCAAATTCTTCCCGAGTGTCCAATTGTTTCATTCAAATGTGGTGCACCAGATTATGGAACCAGTCTGATTTTGGGCTGGGGCACCTTAGCCATGAGATCCACCTAATGAACAGTTTGCTTGTTCACTGCTCTGTGCCAGATTGGCATGTGTGCTGGCATGTAAATATACACATGATAGTTACATGATAATCAAACCATCTAAATCGACTCAACTATGGATGTTTAGTTGGTTATATAATAGGTAGGGCCCACTTTTTTTTGTGAGGCCCACCCGAATGGTTGTACATCTCTTTTGAGTTTTCAACAAAGTTACAGGTGGTGTGCTCCCACCCTTCCAAAAAAAAAAAAAAAAAAAAAAACAACAACAACAACAACAACAACAACGTGATTAATATGAGTGATCTCACATGAGCTTGTGCCTATTAGTATCGTTGGTGCCAAACGTGAGACATCAATTGTCACTACAACTGTAATGTTCATTAAATTCATAAACATTGATAGTCATTACAACTGTAATATTCATAAAATTCATAAACATTGATAGTCATTACAACTGTAATATTCATAAAATTCATTAAATGACCTTATGCAGGCTATACTATCCAAATTATCATATGACATATGCCAAACCGACTTAAAGCCATGTATGGTATTCAGAGCTGAGAAAGTAAATCGAGCATGGTATGGCGTGGTTTATACATTGCCTTCAAAGGCTGGGCCTTGGGTATGGTGAGCCCAGCTCCTTCAGTCATGTCCTCCTTTTCCTCTCCAACTCGTTCCCACTGAAAGCATTGGATCAAGGTCCCCAATGCCAGGCCCACCATCCGCACAGCCAGACTCGCACCTGGACACGCCCTCCTTCCATGCCCAAATGGGATGAACTTCAAGCCTTCCTTTGCCTCTTCTGAGCCTTGAAACCGCTCTGGCTTGAAATCGGTGGGGTCCACCCATACCTTGGGATCTCTATGAATAGCCCACACATTGACCAATACCATCGTGCCATGGGACACATCAAAACCTCCGACAATGGACTCTTCAGATGACTCATGAGGAAGTAGCAGTGGGACCACCGGATACAATCGGAGGGTCTCGTTGATGATGCAATGGAGGTATGGAAGCTTGCCGAGATCCAATTCATCTAACAAACGGGGTCCTACATGCATGTCCAGCTCAGCTTTAGCTTTCTCCAGCACATCTGGATGGTTCAGTAGAAGCGACATAGCCCATTCTGTGGTCAAAGCTGATGTGTCCGTTCCAGCCGATAGTAGTGTCTGATCACACGTATTCTATGTGAGGTGTCACTCAATACTCTGATCAAAATTGTGCATGGTAGCATTTGGATTCAGTTTACCAGTGGGGCCCACATGGCTGACTGATCCTAACCATTGATTTTTGGGCTCCACTTTGGATATTTATACCATGCACTAACACCCAGATAGTTTTTCTTAGCCATCCATAGATGTCCAAATGAATAGATGGTCAAGAAAGAGAATACAACAATGGTTCATATTCTAACTGAAAAATGGAAAATATTCTACATAAAATGAAAATTATTCTATAAATATAATCTTCCAATCAAGGAAGTTTGGCGCATGGGCCATCCACAATCAAACCCATCGTATCACTGGCCCCACCCGCAGCGAGGTGCTTTAGCAAGTATTCTGAAGCATTATGCAATGTATTCATTTCAAGCGTTTGTGGATGTATAGTGAGTTTTTACCATTGTATCCGTCTCTCTTCTAATAATCTTTTTCTGTGTACAGCTGAGATCTTTCTAGTAGAAAATTTGAGTAGACGTGTAAAGAGAAATGCCCATGTCTAGCCAGTTGAACGGTCAGCTAGTATCCAACCAGTGGTAAGTTTCAACTTTTTTGAGTTCCAACTTGTCATGTGGATGTGACACCGCTGGGATCACTTGGTGCAGAAGATCACCCCAATCCACGCATCAGGTAGAAAGCAACGTAGAAAATGATGGATAGCCGCTGATATAATAGAAATACATTTTGACTCACCTGATGAGTGGATCGCACTCATTTTTCCAGTGTGTCCTTGTAGGATAATCTTTTGGATGGTTGGATGTCATGTTGAAAATTGGTGTCTTTAATCTATGCAGTAACAGGGGTTATGAGCGATTGAGGGGCTAGCTCAATTGATGGAGAAAACACAGCTTTATTCTGTAAAGCCTTTGGACAGATTTGGACATGTTCAATGATCAAAGATGGTGGGTCGATTGATCAATATTATTCCTAAAAATCAAGTTAGCTCTCTAGACACTATTGAGCATGTTTGATTGATAGAACATGAAGGCTCGATTGATCAAAGGTTTGATCAATGGTTCGTGCGGTTTCTGCATAAGTGCGTGTTTTGTTTCCATTCCGGGTGTAACAATAAATAAATGGACAGGATTAGGGTATTTTGGAAACTTGTTCTAGAGAGAGGCTATGGTTTGGAGAAGGGGATCTAGAGTTTTCTACTCTAGCTAGTTTATTAATTGTAAGTTGGTTTCATCTCCTGTAAGTTCATTTCCATAGTGGATTGGTTGTCGCTTTGTGCCGTGCTTTTTTTCCCAAAAGGATTTTCCATGTAAAATCTTTATGTTCTTTGCGCATGCTTGAATTTTCTATCTTTGCGCTTGTTTGATTCTTATCTGTGTTACGTCTGGGTGACACTTCCATGCACAACAAGTCGTATCAAAGCAATCAGGTTATCACACTTAGATTTCAGACCGAATTTGAAGACATGGCATTGAAGCGAACGAATGTTAAGTTTGAGAAGGAGAAGTTCATTGAGAAAAATAATTTTGAATTATAGAGGGTGAAGATCAAAGCCCTTCTAGTTTAACATGGGTCACCGTAAGTACTCCTTAGGAAATCGAAGCATCCTCAAACTACGAACGATAAAGAGTGGGAGGAACTAGATCAAAAGGCAATTAGCACAATTCAATTGTGTTTGGCTGATGAGGTCCTATACAATGTCATCAACGAGACGACGACCGTTGGATTGTGGGCAAAGTTGGAGAGCCTTTACATGACGAAGTCACTCTCCAATCATCTATTTCTGAAGAAGCAGGTCTACAATCTGAAGATGGCGAAAGGAACATATGTCAATGAAAACATAGCAACTTTAATAAGGTTCTTTGCAAATTAATGAGTGTGGAGGTGAAGATTGACGGGGAAGATCAAGCCCTAATTCTGTCGAACTCTCTTTAAGAGTCCTACGAGAATCTTGTAGACACTCTGTGCCAGAGTAGGGAGACAATTGACACCGAAACCGTTATCTTAGCCCTTCAGTTGGAGTAATTGAGAAAGAAGAACGGTAGTGACAGGTCCTCTACAGATGTGTTGGTTACTAGGGGAAGAAGTTCTAAGTGGGAGAAAGGGAACTTGCGATCGAGGTCCAAATCTAAGAGCAAGGGCAAGGGCAAGGCAAAGTGCTGGAATTGTGGGAAGACCAGACATATAAAAAAAAGGACTATCAGTCTCCTAAAACCCAGGAGGATGAAAATCTAGAAAATTCTACAAAGAGGCCAATTCAGCAGAATCTAGCGAGGGTACAGAAGGTTACGACATATTGTTGCTATCCAAAACGGGTCATTTCCATCAAGAGTGGAGTTTGGATATAGCGGCATCATAGCACATGACCCCTCACCGGAGTTAGTTCGTCACATACTGTGAGTATGGCAGTTTAATTCTTATGGGCAATGATCATTCATGTACGATGATTGGAATTGGATTTGTCCACATTAGGATGTTTGATGGGGCGGAGCGTACTCTAATTAATGTGAGGCATGTTCCAGATTTGAAGAAAAATCTAATTTCCTTGGGTGAAAATTTCTATAAAGGAGGCCAATTCAGCAGAATGTAGCGAAGGTACAGTAGGTTGCTACATATTGTTGGTATCCAAAATAGGTCACTTCCATCAGGAGTGGATTTTGTATACGGGGGTGTCGTACCACATGACCCCTCACTAGAGTTGGTTTGCCACCTATCGTGAGTATGATGGTGGCCTGGTTCTTACGGGCATCGATCATGCCTGTACAATTATTAGAATTGAATCTATCCACATCAGGATGTTTGATGGGGTGGAGGGTACTTTGACTGATGTGAGGCACGTTCCAAATTTGAAGAAAAATACGATTTCCTTGGGTACTTTCAATGCACTAGGATGCAAGTTCACAAGACATGATGGTGTCCTTGAAGTCATAAAGGGGGCACTCACCGTTAAAAGCACAAAGAAATAAAAATCTCTACAAGTTGATCAAGAATACTTTATCGGATAAAGCTGCAATGTCTATAGTGGAATCCACATCATCACGTTTGTAGCATGTGTGCCTAGACCATATAAGCGAGCACGGTATGAAGGTACTCCTAGATCGTGGTCTAATTCCTACTTTTAAAGTTTTTTTTTATATATGTGACTATTACATATATGGTAAACAATCAAAATTATCATTTAAAACTGGGAAGCATCGTAGTAAGGGACTGTTGTATTATGTGCACTCCGACGTATGGGGGTCGTCGCCCATAGTTTCTAGAGGAGGGTCGTCATTCTTTGTAACATTCAATGATGACTTCTCTAGAAAGGTATGCGCTTATTTCATGAAAAATAAATACGATATGTTTGCCACTTTCAAGTATTGAAAGGTTATAGTTAAGAAATAATCAGGGCAACAGTTGAAAGTGTCGATGGCTAATAATGGTGGAAAAATCAATTTGAAGGAATTTAATCAGTTTTGTAAAGATTAGGGGATTATGAGGCGCATAACACAGTCAAGCACACCCCAGAGCATAATGGTGTGGCGGAACGTATGAATTAGACTCTTTTGGAAAGAGCCTGGAGAATGTTGAGTAATGCTGTGTTGGGCAAGGATCTATCCATTAACACGGCTTGCTATCTGGTGAATCGGTCCCCATCTATAGCCTTTGATTGCAAAATTCATAAAGAAGTATGGAGTGGTCAGGAAGTAGACTACTCAAGGCTGCGTATATTTGCTTGTGACTCTTACTCTCATATATCGTCTGTTAAGAGAGATAAGCTAGACCAAAGGGTGAAAAAGTACACCTTTGTTAGCTATGGTAGTGGTGTGAAGGGATACGGTTTGTATGACTAGGACACATAGAAAATCATGATAAGTTTCGACGTCAGGTTTGATGAGGGTTCCTTGTTTCGTAAGGATGAACATGAGGAAATAGATAAATCAACGGTAGTAGATGTCAAAATTGATAAGAGTAAGACACTTAAGTAAGCTGAGTTGTAAGTAGAGGTATAGGAGCAAGTGGAGCTGCCACTTGTCAGGAGGAATCCACCACGTGATCGCACGTTAACGATAACAAACAGAGATGACGCAAATGTTACATTCGCCCTCATTATGGATGAGGGGAATCCATCTAGTTTTCACGAGGCACTTGAAGATTAAGATGCAGAAAAATGGATAGCAGCGATACAAAGACGAGATTGACTCTTTGTATCAGAAAGAGACTTGGGAGCTGGTAGAGCTTCTCGCTAGACGGAGAATAATCGGATGCAAGTGGGTTTATCATAAGAAAGAGGATGGGTACAAGGCCAGACTGGTAGCGAAGGGCTATGCATAGAAGGAGGGTGTCGACTTAAATGAGATTTCACACCTGTGGTCAAGCAAGTATTTATCAGGTTCATGTTAGCGTTGGTTGCTCAATATGATCTTGAATTGTAACAATTGGATATAAAGACTGCTTTTCTACATGGGAAATTGGAAGAGCATATCTTCATGAAGTAACAGGAAGGCTTTGAGGTATAGAGAGCAGAGAATAAGGTTTGTAGGTTGAAGGGGTCATTGTACGGCATGAAACAATTTTTGATTCTTTCATAATGAGTGAACAATTTTTTAAAAGAAAATTTGATCACTATGTTTACTTCAAAGCACTGAGTGATGGAAAATTCATGATTCTGATGTTATATGTTGATGACTTGCTTATCGCCAGTCAAAGCATGTCTAAGATCAACATATATATTGAAGGCTCAGTTATCCAAGTTTGAGATGAAAGATCTGGGGGCTACAAAGAGGATTCTCGGGATCGATATACACAAGGATATGGAAAGGAGCAGGCTATGGTTGTCTCAAGAGGGTTGTCTTAAGAAGGTCTTACGCAAGTATGGGATAGATAAGGCTAAATTGGTTCGCACTCCCCATGCTGCTCACTTTCGGCTTTCTTCAGAATAGTGTCCCAAAACAGATGAAGAAAAGCAGTATATGTCTCGTGCGCCCTACTCGAGCGCAGTTGGCAGTTTAATGTATGTCATTATCCGTATTAGACCGAATATTTTACATACAGTCGATGTTGTGAGCAGATACATGTCTAACCCTAGTAAGCAATACTTGGAGGCAGTGAAATGACTACTTCGTTACATATGAAGTACGAAGGACTACGTCTTAACATTTAAAAAATCAGAGGATAAACTTGTGAACTATGTGGATTCTGATTATGTAGGGAACGTGGATGACAGAAGATCAACTTTCAGTTTCTCATTTGTATGAACAGGTGGAGCGATCAGCTGGATGTCGAAACTTAGATCTATCGTTGCTCTTTCCACAACCGAAGCTAACTATATGGTGGTGATAGAGGCATTCAAGGAAGCGATTTGGTTGAAAGGGTTGACAAATGAGTTATGGTTTCAATAGGAAACCGTGCCAATTCATTGTGACAGTAAAAGCACGATCAATTTGGTGAAGAACTCAAGTTACTATTCCAGGACCAAACATATTGATGTGCATCATCACTTTATCTAGCAGATGCTAGAGGAATGTCGTCTTACTCTTCAAAAGATCAACAGGAGTGTGAATCTAATGGATATGCTTACGAAAGTTGTTCCTGCAGAGAAGTTCAGGTTTTTCTCAACTTCTCTGGGTCTGGCAAAGATTTGATGAAAACGGAGTGTGCACAGATGAAGTTATGATGAAGATGATTAGAGATGGAGGATGGAGTTGTGGAGTATGAAGATTAAAGCCATGGTGGAGATTGTTGAAAATCAGTACCTTTAATCTATGCAATAACAGGGCTTTCGAGAGATCGATAGGCTAGCTCGATCGATCGAGAAAACACGGATTTATTCAGTCAAGTCTCTGAACGAATTTGGACATCTTCGATTGATTAAAGATGGTGTCTCGATCGATCGATATTATTCCTAAAAATCAAGTTAGCTCTCTAGACACTTTTGAGCATGTTCGATTGATTAAACATGAATGCTCAATCGATTGAGGGTTTGATCGACGATTCCCATGGTATATGTGTAAGTGCACAATTTGTTTCCTATTCCAAGTGTAACACTATATAAACGGGTGTAATGCGATATTAGAGTATTTTGGAAACTCATTATAGACAAAAACTAGGGTTTGGAGAAGGAGATCTAGAGTTTTCTACTCTAGTTTATTGATTATAAGTTACTTCCATCTCTTATAAGTCTGTTTTCATGGTGGATTGCTTATTGCTTTGTGTCGTGGTTTTTTTTCTCGAAAGGGTTTTTCCAAATAAATTCATTATGTTCTTTGTGTATGCTTGAATTTTCTATCTCTGTGCTTGTTTGATTCTTGTTTGTGTTACATCTGGGTGACGCATCTATGCCCAACATGTCATCCATGACATAATGGAAACTATTCATTAGTTGGTCAGTAAATTAAGTGTACAACTATTGGGACATGAAGGAGTGTACAGGGGGAAAACCAATTCGAGCAGCCCACAGGACAAAAAGAAAGGGGACTGCCTATCGTACGACTCTATAAAGGAGGGAAGAAGCCCCCTAACTAATCAGTCCATCCTAACGGCTCCACGACTTGTTCTATTTAGGACAAAGTTACCTCGAATGGCCTGAGGAAGATTTAATACTCACATGAATGTCTTATTCACCTGAAAGTCACTGCCCAAGCGCGTTAACCCATCTATCACCCCATTAGCTTCATGCAAGGAGTAAGTCACCCTAATCTTCTCTCTGCTTTTAAGATCATCAAATTGAGCCCTCCAGTACCACATGTTCCAATGAGAAACTATATCCTTGTTGAACATATCAACCATAGATTTGGCGTCACTTTCCACGACAATTTCCGAGTAGCCACAGTCAATACACAATGCGAGGCCCTTCAACAGTGCCCAAACTTCGGCTTTATAATTAGAACCTCATCCATACCCACTCGAGAAGGCAAAGATGAATTTCATGTTCCTCCCTCTGCAAACTCCACCAACCCCAGACAAACCTGGGTTACCATGGGTCGAATCTATCACATTGACTTTAACCCAACATTACCTTGGCATGAGCTTAGGTTGGGTAGCTTAGGTTGGATCTCAAGTTAGGTATGACCTCAAGGTTGAATCCTTCTAATGTTGGGTGAGCTTTGTTGAGCCCCAAGCCAACCCCACATGCCCGGTTGCACCCTAATATTTACTAGGTTATAAATAAACTAAAAGAAAATATGATTTTTTTAACACGAAGTGAGTGCCCTTTCAATCCATTGTTTTATTTTTCTCATTGTAAAATATTTCCTTTTTTTCTTTTTTATTTAAAATTAGGGAGATAATTCCCTATAGGAAGAAAGTGTTGTGGCCTACAGTTTCAACACCCATTCTCTGTAGAGTGCATTATGTTTTATTTCTAAAATCCAACCTACCTATCAAGTGTTCCCACTCATGCTCATCATAAATCGCAATTATCCATACAATTCAAAACTCAAGTGAGCTAAAGAATAGAGAAGAAAGTAAAAACACATCTAAAACCTCTAAATTCACATGGTCTTACTAACTTTGAATTTTAGACTATACTAATGTTCTATGTATCACTAGATCTTAGGGAGCTTTAATTGATGAATGGGTTAGATAGAATATAAATTTACGGTGAGGCCCCCCATAACACCTTGAAAATTTCCATGGTGTATATCTCATCCAATTTTTTGAAAATGGTGTGGCCTACCTAAGTTAAGGATCTAAGAGGCTTTTTTCCTAATATATTAAAATCAGGGTCTTAACTGATGAACAAATTCGAAGTCATCCTCACAAAGCTAATGTTTTGTACACGCTAGCTGTAATATATTCCATGTGTAAACTCTTATCCAAAATGTCACTGGGAAGATGTTGTAATGCATAAGAAGAGGAATGGAATTATTATAAGGAAATCCATCTTTGGTACAAGTGTCATATGTCTATCAATCATCCATTCATATTTGCCGGTTGGAAGGAGTGAGTTGGTATAAGTTGAATAATTTAAAATGCTAAGGGAAGGCCTAAAAGGACATAAGTAGATGTAATAAGAATAGGCTTAATGACCCATGGTGTAACCGAAGTCATGGCCCTTACTAGAGTCGAATGGTGATGAAACAGAATTCATGTAGTAGACCCCAATTAGTAGGGATAAGGTTTTAGAAAATGATCGATGAAATAATACATCCATATATATGTTGGGCACTAGCATAGATGCCATATGTTTAAAAAGTTAAACATATTAGCATCCCATCATTCCCATCAAATTGAGTGATGGCTATTAAAGCAATGGTTGAAAAAAAAATCAATGGTCAAAATGATGATGGAAAGACTTGTTTGATTGGTTTAATTTTGAAAATATAACACATCCTTAGTCGAATGAGATAGATGAATGGACCTAATTAATAGTTCACCATGGTACGTCCATTGCCCATCACTCATTTCCTTGCTAGTTTATAGTGTATATAATGTGAGCACCTTGTAGACATTTTTGCTCCAACAATTATTGTTGTAGGTAGAAAATTTTGAATATCCAAAGAAAATGGAAAGATATTTTAGATGAAGTCAAGAGTATCCTAAGATTCAGAAAATGTGTTGTTATATTATGTATGGCTAATTAAATTTCATACAAAAAATGTCTATGAACATCTTAGATTTTACTTGGAACCAAATGTTTTTGTCTTTTCAATTAATTCTTTATTACAAGTAGCCTGCTCAATCTTCTCCTCCTCTTTGAATGTAATCAGCACAAAGCATAGTATGGAGCAACAAAGGCTTCGTGAGGTCATTGTGATAATTGCATGATATCCATACCACACATCTATTGTGTCAACTAATATTAGAATGTTAGCCCAAAAGGAAGTAGATCTAACACTCAAGTAGGGCATGACACAGAAAATTTTGGAGACGGGTCACCAAGCATTAAAACCATGTTTCTTCTCTCTTTTTCTCTTTTTCCCCCTACGTGTAGCCAACACCTCTCTTTTAATCTCTCCCTTTTTCTCCCCCTTTTCAATGTCTCCCACTTATTCTCTTTCCAATTTTATCCTCTTAGTAATTACATTGGGAGTGCCACTTACATTAGTCTTAAATAAAAGAAATGGAACTCTCAAATAGAAATGCATTTGTGAAGGGAAATCTCAAATAGGAGCACATTTATGACACCCTCTTATGATAAAGTTTCTTTTTCTCATTATTCCTTTCATTATGCTCTCTACCTTTTCCTCCTCTCTCTCCTTATCACATGCATTTAGTAACTGAAATTAACTAATTCTACTGCCGTAACACTAATGTCCACGTAAAGGAATGTTGTCTTTTTAGAAAATATCCCATTTCATACTCTAATCTCACCCAATTCGACTACTTCTACGGATTTTAGAGGATTAACCCAATTTCCTAATATCTCACCTGTTGCAAATGTATCTCCTGCTCCTTTGCAAATTTGTCAACGAGAAGAGTTAGAAGTGCTCCCTCCTCCAGCACCTTCTGCTACTCAACCTACGGCCGATCAATCCCTTCCAACGATATGTCGATCTAGCCATACGTCACACCCTTTTAATGGGCTCATGTGTTCTATATTTTATTCCGTAAATGTTCTTACTTCTTATTCTTAGGCTTCTACACGTAAGTGTTGGTGGGATGCCATGACAATAGAATTACAAGTTCTTGTAGATAATCATACGCGTGGGATCTTGTTCCTCATCCCCTTAGTCAATAGGTAATTGGAAGTGAATGAGTATACTAGATCAAGTTCAAATCAGATAGATCCCTTAATCTATACAAGGCCCACCTTATCACACAAGGTTATAAACTAGAGCATGGTATAGACTACGCAGAGATATTTTCTCTAGTTGCAAAAAAGAAGATTGTTTAAACAGTACTTGTTGTTGCGGCTACTCGTGATTGGCCTATTCACTAGATGGATGTCAAAAATGCATTTTTTTCATAGGGACTTAGAGGAAATTATATACATGGCCCAATTTCCCTAGCTATACTGGTTTGGAAAATTTAGTTTCCAAGCTTTGCAAGGCATTATATGGACTTAAGTAGGCTCCTCGTGCTTGGTTTCAGCGTTTTCATGATGTTGTAATTATGGTTGGGTTTAAGTAGAGCAGTCATAACCTCTTTCTCTTTACACGGTCTTCCTCCCATGGTATTGTTCTCTTGCTCGTTTATGTTGATAATTTACTTCTCACTTGCAGTGATACAACTGGCATAATGGAACTTCAGAATGTTCTTCAGTCATCCTTTCACATGAAAGATCTGAGCAATCTTACCTACTTTTTAGATTTGGAGGTCTCTGGTATCGATCGAGGTATATTCATCAGCGAGCAAAAATATACTCTGGAGATCTCATCAATCTTGTCAATTTTTCTAATCAATGGATAGTTAAGACCCCAATGGAGTTGAATGTTCAATATGGAAAATAAGATGGTGATCTATTGGAATAGCCTATCCTATTCCATCATATCGTCAGCAGTCTTGTTTACTTAACAATGACAAGACTTAACATTACGTATGTTGTCCAAGTGATTAGTCAGTTCGTTGTCAAGCCTTATACCTTGCACATGACTGTTGTATTACGAATACCTCGATATCAGCGAGGCACCATAGATTGTTCCCGATTCTTTTTGTCGAAATCTCCTCTTGAGCTTGTCGCATATTCTTATGCTAACTGGGCAGGTTGTGCTTTCACCCGATGGTCCACCATAGGTTATTGTATATTTATTGGTACATCACTTATCTCTTGAAAATGCAAGAAGCAAACAGCTATCTCCAAGTCCAACACTGAAACTGAATATTGTGCCATGTCTTCGGTTTACAATGAGATTATTTGGCTTCGAGGATTTTTATCAGATTTTGAAATTGCTCGTCCTACCCCAACTCCTCTTCATATCGATAATATATACCAGTGTTATCCAGATTGCGTCTAATTTAATATTTCATAAAAGGACAAAATACATTGAGGTGGATTATCACTTTATTCATGAAAAGTTTCAGCTTGGTGTTCTTTCCTTTTCATATGTTGCATCTTAGGATTAAATTGCAGATATGTTCATGAAGAGTTTGACAAAAGTATGACATTCTTTTCTAGAATGCAAACTGCTCTTAGTTGATCCACCACATCAATTTGAGAGAAGTTGCTAGTTATTATTCCTTTCCATAAGTATAAATTATAATATTGAAATTTATTTTTCTTCCATGTATAGTAAGATTCATAGGTTGTACATCTCTATAAATAAACTCTATTGAGACTAAATCAATATAGAAAAAATAAAGAAGAATTCTCCACACCACTTCTTTTATCGAATATAACTTTCAACCTAAGTTTTAACTCGTCTTACTCTCGCACGTGCACATATGCAAAAATGTAATACCTCTCTCCACTTACTCACCTTGTAACAAGTATAGTTAAGATTTTGAAAATCTCATGATAATATGGCAAAAATACACTAATGGTATTATCACTAAAATAATAAAAACCTTAAATTTTGTTATATAAACATAAATTTTAAAAGTGAAATGTCAAAGGTTATTATTCTAACAAATAATTTTCTACAGCTGAGTGCTTATAATCCTCAACCAGTCAGATTCTCGAACTGAGGCTTAGACAGTTTCTTCCATCATTTAGTTTGTTTAAACCATATCCAAGTATCCCACGTGTAGGACTCCTAAGTGCGAGAGCGGATTAGGTGAGACCCAGGATCCACAAAGGTGGGTGGGACCCCTGACTATGGGGCCACCGTGATGTATGTGACTACATCCACGCCGTCCATCCGTATTGAAAGTTTAGTTTAGGGCATGATCCACAAAATAAAGTAGTTCTAAATCCCAGATGGGCTATAGTACAGGAAACAGTGCTAATTCACAATTAAAAACTTCATGTGGGCCACAAAAGCTTTGGATCAAGGTGTTTGTGACCCTTATCAACAGGTTAAATGGCAAATAATGGAAGATAAACATTCCGGTAAAATCCATGAAGTTTTCAATGGTAGAGATTTATTCACAACTATTTCAATGTTGTGGTCCACCCAAGATTTGAGTTAGATTCATTTTCTATAACATACCCTAAAACGATCTTTCAAAAATTGTTGGATGGTGTGGATCTAAGACACATACATCATTGTGAGCCCCACAATTAGGGGTCCCACCCACCTCGGTGGATCCGAGGTGATCACCTAATCCGCTCCCCCTAAGTGCCTGTGTCAAGAGCCATATTGCGTCAGAGCAGTAGCAACTCCCCGTAAGGACTTAAGAGAGTGACAAATATAGTGAGATTTTATAAATATCGTCATATTTTCTTCAAAAAATTCATTGAGTGATATTAGCACGAGAATATTGAAAACATCTTAGAAATCTCATCAACTTTTAATTTCTCAAGATTTTAGCATCAAAATAGAGTGATTTCTACCAGATTTTAAAGAAAATCATTTTTACACTACACGTGGGATACTTGATTTTATCATGAAAATAGCTGACATCATACGTGATCCAAACAGATCATGATGAGTCCAGGCTAATCTAAGTTTCTACTTCTTGTTGAGATACGTAAGGAGCAATCAAACGAGGAACAAACATAATTAATGTCACATACCAAGCAAATCAACACACAAGAGCCAAATTTGAATTTTACATGGAAAAACCCTTACAGGTAAAAAACCACGGCACAAAGCGACACCAATCCATTATGAATCAGAAGTTAAAAGAGTCATGAAGAAATTTACACCGAATTCAAGCCCACAAGGGAAAACTCAAACTCTCCAAGAGGAAAACCAACGCAGCCCTTCCTCTAAAGCTCTTTCTCTCACCCTAGAACTCTCTCTCTCTCTCAACCCTTGCACATCTAGGATGCCTAATACATGTATTATAACAGCTTATATAGCAATAAACTCAAATTAGAAACATCTTACACAAGAAACCGTGCACGATCACGTAAAAAACTGCGCCATCGACTTTGCAGTCCCCGCATGGTCGGGTGCCTGACAGATTCAAAATCTGTCCAAAGAGTTCCAACAACAAATCCAGCCAATTTCGGGCGCCCGGCCATTCACCGGTCGCCCTACTAAGAGTGGTCGGGCCCCCTACAGGCTAAAAACAGAACGGTGATTTCAACACAAAAAAAAAAAATAGACTTCCAGAAGTCAGCCCAGGTGTCCTTGGGCAGGCGCCCGACCACAACCCACCGAGCGCTCGACACCCCCTGGTGTCTAAGATTGAAGAAAAAACCCAACAATCTTCACTGTGACTTCAATCTTCAATCGCTCCACTACTCCAAAACTTCATTCTTCATCTCTACTTCGTCTCCTTCATAGTATCATTGCTTCTCATGCCCCATCGACTCATCCTTACACCTTCATCACCTGCTCGCTCATGTGGCCCTTGCGCACACGTCACAACGAGCAACCGTGGATCCCGCTGCAAATCCCTCAACTCCACTGTGAATAGTGCTCCCGATCACCTTATAAAGATTGTCGCACCTCCAGTGCCTCGATCATCACATGTGCTCCCTTTGCCACTTTACAATACCGATCACAGCCGATAAACCTGCATCCTTTCGCCTCAAGTGTACCAAGAGATATCACATTCTTCTTCATCTCGAGGACATGCTTCACACTTTTAAGGATTCGTTCAACCCCGTCGAACATCCTAATGCGGATTGAACCAATACCCACCACCTTATGGGCGTAGCCATCACCCACAACCACCGATCCACCATCATACGCTATGTATGTCATGAACGAACTCCGGTCAGACTATACGTGACATGATGCACCTGAATCCAAGAGCTACTCTCCACCGAGAGACCATATGTCGGATACAATCAATACATCACCGCCGTCCTCTACGGTATTAGCTCCCTCCCTAGAAGAATCTCAGATTTCTCCTGCCTTTTCTCGAGATTCGAACAATCCCTCTTTACACGCCCTTTTTCCACACAATTTCAACATATCACCTTGCTCTTCCACTTGCCTTTTGATTTAGATCTCGATGACAAAAATTCTTCACCCTGCTCAGAATTTCTCCTCTCATAACCAGTGCTTCATCCATAGAGGGACCCATGCTGCCGCTTTTCTTTCTCATCGCCTTCGCCTGAAGGGTTGAGATAACGGTTTCCACGCCAATGGTCTCCCTACCTACGTACAACGAGTCCTTAAGCGACTCATATGATTCTGGAAGAGGATTCAACAGGATAAACACTTGATCCTCGTCCTTCATCGATTCATTTACATCCATCAACTTGCAAATAAGCCTATTGAAATTGCTGATGTGGCTCTCAACATCGGCCTCCTCCGTTATCCTCAAATTATACAACTGAAGCATCAAATATATGTGATTTTCAAAGATTTCTTCGCGTAGATATTCTCCAACTTCCCCCATCTTTCAGCTGTAGTTTTCTCTTTCATGACGTTATACAGGACCTCATCTGTTAGGCACAATTGGATTGAGACATTAACTTTTTCATCGATTTTCTTCCACTCTTCTTCTTTCATAGCCTCCGGTCGCTTTCTAATGAGCGCATCTTGCAGCCCTTACTGAACTAGAAGGCCTTTCATCTTCACCTTCCACTGTTCAATTTTTTTCCCCGAATACTTCTCTATGTCGAATCTCATGCTTGAAGACGTCATTGAAAAAATATCGTCTCAGATTCCGATCTACCTCCCAACGTTCGCTCCGATACCACTTTGTTGGGATATAAGCAATCAGCCCCGCAGCGGAAGAGAGCGAGGAGCAATCAAACGAGGAACAAACACAATGCAATCACACACCAAGAAAATCAACACACAAGAGCCAATATGAATTTGAGCCAATATGAATTTTACATGGAAAAACCCCTCATGGGTAAAAAAACCACGGCACAAAGCGACACCAATCCACTATAAATCAGAAGTTACAAGAGTCATGAAGAAACTAACACCGAATTCAAGCCTACAAGAGAAAACCCAAGCTCTCCAAGAGGAAAAGCAACATAGCCCTTCCTCTAAAGCTCTTTCTCTCACCCTAGAACTCTCTCTCTCTCAACCCTTGCACATCTAGAATGCCTGATTCATGTATTACAACAGCTTATATAGCAATAAACTCGAATTAGAAACATCTTACACAAAAAATCGCGTAAGATCGCGCAAAAACTACACCACCGACTTTGCAGTCCGTGCATGGTCGAGCACCCGATAGATTCAAAATTTGTCCAAAGAATTCCAGCAGCAAATCCAACATATTTTGAACTCCCGACCATCCACCGAGCGCTCAACCAACAATGGTTGGGCCCCTACAGGCCAAAAACAAAACAATGATTTCAGCAAAAAAAAGAAAAGAAAAAAAACTTCTAGAAGTCAGCCTGGGTGTCCTTGGGCAGGCGCCCGACCACAACCCATTAGGCACCCGAAACCCCTTGGTGTCCAAGATTGAAGGCAAAACCCCAACACTTCTGTCCCACTGCACTGATCCTGGCGGTATATATAATGCAACAGTTACAAATCTAAAAATCGCATCAATAAGAAATTGCTCTGTCCATTCAATGTCAACCCCAAATTCACCTTTGTGTGGACAAAGAAATCTAAAACAAGTGACATCTTCCCCCTATCGAGGCAGGACCCCACAAATGAAGTCTGGATCCCTACCCAGTGGTGCAGAAGGGATTTGTGAAAAGAGAAGTGATCAGTGTCGTTTTGCGGCTTTGTTCGATTGCAGCCACTGCAGAACATCAATCAACGTTTTCTTCATTTAGGATTGCGTACTGTAACCATACATCACCACGTCCGGAGTGGGTACTTCTGGAAAAGATCATTGGGCTCCATTATGATGTATGTGTTTTATCTACATCGTCCATCCATCTTGCCTGCTCATTTTAGGGCATAAGGTAAAAAACGAGGCAGCTCTAAATCTTGGGTGGACAACACCACACGAAACAATGGTGATTGAATGGCCACCATTAAAAACTTTCTAAGGCTGGATTAGGCCACATAGACTTAGATGAAGGTAAATTACAAATATCAGTTTCATCCAAAACTTATCTAGCCCCCAAAGAGTTGTATTGGTGAGGGTTCAATCACCACCTTTTCTTATGGTGTGGTACACATGAGATTTGGATGTGTCCCGCAAAATGGATGAACCATGTGGACAAAACGCATACATCATGGTGGGTTCTACATAGCTTTTCCTACAGCACACAATACCACCTACCACGATCGTGCTGTGTGCTAGATAGGCAATCCAGGTCATACGTCAAGAGTTGTATGGTCGTGGGGACTGGAGAGATTAGGTGCGGCCCGCCTCACCTAACACGGTGTCGCCCTAACCGTGGCGTCATCTTGATGGACGCGGATTCCCTCGAAAGCCTTTGGCATGAAGTTCTTGCGCTGGGAATCTAGGTGGGGCCACCATGATGTTTGTGAGAAATCTACACCATCCATCCATTTTGTGAGATCGTTTTAGTACTTATGACAAAAAAAAAAATGAGCATGAGCCGGATCCAAGACTCAAGTAGGCCGCAATAAAAGGAAAAGGTGGGTAGGGAAATTCCCACCGTTGAAACCTCCATGGGGTCCCTAGTGATGTATATATGCCATCCATACCGTTCATAATGTCATTCATACTGGGATGAATTGGAAACAGAAATATTAACCTGATTCAAAACTTCTATGGCCCCACAAATATTTCAACTGTGTGTGTTCAATCCTCACTTTGTCAGCCCGTTTGAGTCTTAGATCCGGCTCATTTTTTGTGGTTAGTCCTAAAAGGATCTCACAAAATGGATGGACGGAGTGGATTTTCAAAAACATCACAATGGGCCACACCTAGATTCCGAGTGCAAAAGCCCTTCGGCAGGATTTCTGCGTCCCATATTGATGTATATTTTGTATATTCACGCCATCGATCCGTTTTGCAAGCTCATTTGAGGTGTGAGAAAAAATGAAGCAGATTCAAATCTTAAGTAGACCACACCACATAAACAATGATAATTGATCATTAAAAACTTTTTATCGGCCACAAAAGTCATTGATGAAGCTGATATTTTTTTCCTTTCATCCAAGTCGTTGTGACATTATCTACGGGTTGGAACCAAATGAACATTATGTCAGGCCCTAGGAAGTTTTCAATTGTGGTCGTTCAATGGTGTGGTCCACCTGAGATTTGGATCTGCTTTATTTTTGTGCTATGGCCTAATTAAAGTGATCTGGAAAATGAATGGATAGTATGGATATACAAAATATACATCAGGGTGGACCCCACAGTAAGCTAATCCAACCCCCCTGGAGTGAGGCTGCTTAGTCAGGCTTTCTGACCTGGCCTGCTTTGTCCAGGTTTACCCGTGATCAGGGCCGACGTGAAGCCAAAAAGTTATTTTGTATGAATATAGAAATAATTTTGCAATAGGCAACAAGAATAAAAGTAATTGTAATCAAGCATGATTGGGTAAAAAATAAATACAACTTCCAATCTAAGAATAAATTTAAACTGTCTGAAAAACAAAATACTATTTTATAATTGAAAGTAACTTCCAAAGCCATAGTCGTCACATGCCTACCATCTATTATTGGATATAATTTATTATATTTGTTTCAAGATTTATTCAATGTAGGGCCTACCTTTGATTGTCCATCCCTGGTGAAATTTATTTTCATTCAATGATCTTAGCATTTAGCAATGACCATGAAACTGAATAGTCCATATTGATCATGTGGGGCCACATTTGATTGTGGATCACTCCTAAAATCACTTTGAGCAGCTCATTAATTATAACCCTCCTTCAATCGTACGGTTAGGAAAACTGAAAGTCTGGTTATTTATAGTAAAGGTTTTATCCGTGATTTAGACGGTTCATCATGTGGTGTCTACTTGTCAGTTACTCTGGAAAGTGATCTACACCATCCATGATGTGCAGCCTACCTTTGAATGGTAACTCCTAAATGAAGCTAGTCTAATCATACACTTAGGTTCTCTTGATTAATGTGGCTTTTACTTTACATTCCATCCACAATGTTGTCCGATATTTAGGGGGTGTTTGTTTTCTAATTCCACAAGTAATGAGTATTTCTACCTCCTCTTTTAATTCATTCAATGCTCCTACTTTGTTAGTTGCACAATACACCCACACATCTAGTCACATGATGTACCCACCCTGTTGGGTTAGTGTGTCTAGCAGGCAAGACACAGTAAATTCATGGAATATTAGACATAAATTCATGGGCTCCACTGTAAGGTTTGAGATATCCATGCCATCTATCCATAGAACATTTCAGTGGGACGATTTTCTACAGAAAATCCCTCACCTGCAAATTTTCTAACCTTATAGTAAATGGCCTATCAAATAGGGACGCGGATTGTGTCCGACCATCTTAATGTGGTAGCTCTCCTTGATATATTTGTTTATCCATGCCGTCCATCCCTCTTGGAAGATCATGTTAAGGTATGGACCTAAAAGTGATGCAGATTCAAGGGTCTAGTGGACCACCCTAGATAGTAAACTTGGGTTGCATTAATATGCATTAAATGCAAAAGGCATAATTACAAGTTGCATTAAATGCAAGAGGTATCTATGATGTGGTCCACTAAACCATTAGATCTGCCTCATTTTAGGACCTGCACCTTAATATGATCTTACAAGAGGGATGGACGGTGTAGATAAACAGATACATCAAAGAGGGCTCCCACACAGATCTGGTCGGACGTCGGACGCAATTCGCGTCCATCAAATAGATGGTTATAAGAAAGTAAACCACCCATTCACAATCACTCTTATAGCCAGGATCTTTCAATCCCTCTGAACTTGTCCACGTTCCATCCATGGAGAGGCCCATTACATCAACAGTCAATCTCTCAACCATGGTTGCATTTGTTAAATTCAAAACCAACGAAAATGTAAAACAGTTACGTCATGCAATACGTGACTTTGTGCAGTAGGTTGCCCGCCAAGTGTTATTATATTTGGCCACCGTTTTCAAAATGACAGTGACTCACCCTTCTCACGTTTGACACTCTTGTAGAGGTTACCCAGACAACCCATCGTAGGGAAGAAATGGGTAGAGCGTATCAGATAAAGTAACCCTAACTATCCAATTGATGGCTATCAAACATATGGTTAAAACCTAATTATTAATGGTGCAAATTACAAGGGAAAAATGAAATGGTTTGTATTAACTTATCGTGTGTAAACTTTTGCTTGTTCTCCATCCAAAACTAGGTGATCATTTTGGATGGTTTTGATTGGAGTACAACTATTTCATCTTGACTCTATAACAAACCTCATCTCACACCCGTGCATGAGAAAGACTTTGGTAGAGTATGATGGATGATAGTCAGATATGTAATGAAAAAAAAAAAAATTAAGCTTATTTGATTTCCTCTCAGTTGGGATAGCAGACATATGTTGAATAGTTAAAAATGAAAATATCCAATGGTCCATTTTGACCCTTAAAGCGTTCCTTCAGAGTCCAAATTCTCTATTGGCTCCAAGCAGGGTCTTTAAGCAGGAAAACCCTGCTTGAAGCCTTTTCATTGATCCACGTCATCACATAGACATGCAACCATGTCACATCTTCAGTGCAACTTGATCACACTGACATCATGCAGTGTGACATGGACCAATGAAGAGGCTCCAAGCCAGGTTTAGCCCGCAGCAGGGTTCCTGCTTGGAGGCCAACATAGGATCTGGATTCGTTCAATAATTGGTGATCAAATGTATTCAACTAATCCTACTTTGGGAGAATGACCGAACAAGAGTGAGTAGGATCCATATGTAATTTAGCTATTTCATTTATGTTAATATATCTTGTGTATGATTCTATGTGCCTAAGTATTAAATAACTCCCTGAACAAAGGTTTCAAAATCCCATGTGACTCGTTGAGTCGACTCAGGCAGTCAGACCCCATCTGGTTAGAAATTACAAGTCAGAATCGAAAGTAAGAAGTTGGCTCAAGGCACCTCCAAGTCGGCTGAGTCCCCAACTCAACTCACGATCGGTCTAAATAGGCTGAAAACCATGCCCCCGAGGGGAACGGCGTTAAACGTTTAACGTACCCATTCCAATGCAACTAGTTTGAGTCAGACTCAGTACAAACCGATGGGTTCGATACCTCGAGTTGCTCCCCAGTCACCCTAACTTGAGCAGTTGGGCCGATGCATCGCCAACTCGGCCATCTCATGCATGGGTCACAAAGGTCAGAAACCACTCCGTTCATACAAATGTGAGTTGGAAATTCACCTTTGTATGGACGGCGAGGTCTCCAATAACTGAGATCCTTCCCAAATAGCCCATAGCGGGATCTCAAATGAAGGAACGGTCTGGATCACTACGTAATGCGAAAGGGAACGGATTTTTGTCGAGAGAGATGCGAGCATTACCGATATCATTCCTTTGACGATCTGATCAGTGTAGTACTCAGGCTCTGTTTCTTGCAACGACAGCAGAACATCTATGAACGTCTTCTTCTTCTTCTTCTCCACCTCAACTTCTACTTCCATTGAGGAAGAGAAATCGACCTTCATCTTCCTCCTTCGATGCTCGTCGATCAGAGACTGCAATAACTCATCCCTCTGCCTCACCAGTCTCACCATCTGCTTCTCCAGCCCTCCAAAACCCATCCAACTCAAAACCGGCACGAAATCCCCTAAATTCAATACTCCAATCAACATCGACAACTCACTTATGATCTCACGAAACCGCCTCGCTTCTTCCAAATCCACCACATGCTCTCCGTAATACCGCTTCCCAGCTATCATCCCCATCATCACATTGAAAGTCAGTTCCGAGAACCTCGACTTCAATTCCACCACTGATTTCCCCGATTCCGAATCCAGGAACAGGTCTTTCACCAGAGACCGTACCTCCTGTATTCGGACGGCGGAAAACATCTGGATGCGGTTGGATGAGAGGATCTCGACGGTGGCGATACGGCGGATGTTACGCCAGTGGGGACCATACGAGGCCCAGGAGAGGGAAGAGTACTGGTAGCCGAAGTGCTTGCCGGCGAGGAGGCGGGGACGGTTGGCGAAGATGATGTCGTTCTTGGAGAAGCAGTCCTCGGCCGAAGACGGGGAGGAGATGAGGAGGACAGGGCGGGAGCCGAAACGGAGTGATAGGATGGGGCCGTAGCGGTTGGATAGAGTGGTGAGAGAGCGGTGGAGAGGTTTTTTGAGGAGATGGAGATGGCCTAGGATGGGGAGGGAAGGAGGTGATGGTGGAAGGTTCTTGCGCTTCTGGAGTAGGCGCTTGGAAATTGAGACGAGGAAGAAGAAGAGACTGAGAACTGAAATTGATAAAAGGAAATCCATTTTTTTTTTTTTCCCCCTTTGTTCAGAGGCGAAACAGTAGGATTAGGATAACCTTGATGGCAGATTTGAAAGCCTGCGAGTTGCCTGCGCACCCCGCTAATAGGTGGAAGCGGCTGGCCTGTGCCACGTGCCACAGTATATTTCCGTGTCGTGATCTGGCCTAAGCTTTGTGGGGCCCACCGCCATGTATCTGTTTTACCCACGCCATCGATCTGTTTGCCAGTTAGGGCATGAGCCCACAAATGATGCAAATCCAAGCTCGAGTGGACCGCACGACTGAAAAATATGGGATTGCATGCGGCCATTGAAAACTTTAAGCCACTGTTGTTTTCTCTGCCATCCAACTTATTTACGAGGACATAAAGGGCCCGGATGAGAGGAAAACACTTAAGGGAAAACCCAAATATGAGCTTGATCTAAAACTTGTGGGGTCCCAAGAAGTTTTCAACAGTAGGCACTGTTTCCTGTGGCGTGGCTTACTTGAGCTTTGGATCTGCAACATTTGCGGTGTCATGCACTAAAATAAGCTGAAGAATGTGGGTGGATGAAATGGATAAATCACATGCATCATGGTGGTGATGTAGAATGGGTCGTTGATTATTTCATGGCCCAGATGGACCAAAAGGAGACCGGTCGGGTCAAAAGTGATTTGGATCGTTAGGACTGTAAATCGGCCGTATCTCACAATTCGGAATGAGTTTCTGAACATATAATATATCATTTTGGGGTAGCTCGAGCTACTTTTAGCCAACCAACCCTGCTATGCTGGGTTACCCATGCCGGAATCGCAAGATTCGACCATATCGACGGTCATTAGGCTAGGTTATTTTCAGTTTTACTATTTATAGTAAGTTTTAATTCGATCATAACTTTGGATCTATAGGGTTTTAAAGTTAGTGCCCAACATGAAAAGGGCTTAGAATATTTAGTAGAACAACATGGTTGGGCCCGTTTGATAAATTTATATTTTTTACCGAAAACCAAGAGTTCTAGTAGGATTGAACGACTTATATAAATAGTAAGTTCACTATTTATAGTAAGTTGCGTTTTCTAGGAGTTTGAGTGTGAGTTGAATATGATACTTTACCTAGGGTTTATTTTCCTATTTATATGCATTGTAATTCCGTTTATTATTCATTCAATCTATCAAAACAATTATTCGAAATTAATTTCCTCTTTTCTTCCTTTTATTTCTTCTCGTGGATTCGAGAAACAATCGGTTAGGGAGACGATGATCAACCTACCACGTCCTCACGTCAGGTGGCCCCATAGATCTTGGGCCACATTGTAACATCCTGAATTTTTTGAAATTTATTTGAAACTTTTTAAAAATTTGATTAAATACCATACATTAATTTTGATTTGCGAATAGAAGAGATATGATATGGTACCCTTTACAAAAGTTACTTAGAATGATACCATAAACGACGTAGAATGGTTAGATTTTTCAAAACTCGTATTTTTCTAATAATTACAATAATGCCATTGGATCCCTTAATTTGTTATTTCTAATCAATCAGATAGGTAGTTCTTGAATTCACCCAAAAATTAAACGTAATTTTAAGTGTATAACAATACCATATAGATAAATTTTCAAATAGGATCCGCGATCATGGATATCTTAACCTATGAGCGTTCATAACCGTTAATCCAGGAATGTAGTTAGGAAAGTAACCATACCAAAATAATTATCTTAATGGTAAACCCTTATCCTAAAATTTAATTGATTATTTGAGGTGTATAGATATGAAATCTTGAGTGCCGAAAATGTGAATGACTTACATTAACCTAGACTCTTAATTTCTAGATCACATGGTTTTCATAATCCGTTTGACTACCATGCATATTCATCATAAATTAACCATACATGTTAAATTCTAACCCTTAAATCATAGTAGAAGTGGTCCAATTGTCAAATTAACCCATTAAACTTTGATTTTCGTGTCCATCGATTGAGGAAAGTGGATGAGTAATCGTAGTCGAATATTCTCCTTCATATGAGTGACTTGGATCGTCATTATCATGAACCAATAGTTTGATTTGAGTACCCACCTTGATAAATCTCTTTCTTAAGCGTCGAAGCTATCTAGTTTTAAGAAATAATTATCAACTTCTTTTAAATATACACCTTTCAATTAACTCATAACCCACCATCAATCACTTCTCAAATTTGGACTACTTATTATCCTCATATAACTACGAGTTTGCACAAAATTTGGACCTCAATCTATAATTCTACATTGTTGAACTACAAAATCAGGCCCTTCATTTTTCACCAAAAGTTAGAATTTTAGATCTAAGCATTTTCCACCATCAATCAATCACCAAATTTTGTCCAATCATTTGCCTATCATGATTACACATTTGTTTTTCAAATTTGGACTTTGATCATCAAGCATGGACCGTTAATTGAGATCAACCCTGTTTTACCACTCATCGAGTCATTTTTCAAGATCGGCCAATCTAGATTTCAGATCAGTATGAAAATTATATATTTTGACTCTACTCTTCATTCCCAACGTAGTGAATGGATTAAAATTCCTCAAAGATCAACCCTTTAATCATTTTCAGCAAATTTCAATGAGATTAGGAGGTATGCAAGTGTACACATCCGTTAATGTCAGATTTTGTAACAGGATCCTCCGGACGTTCACCTTCTCTCCAACGGAGATTTCCTTCACCAATCCTGAAAGAAGACAGACAACAACTAAGGGTGGCTGGGGTCCAGCCGTTAGCCCTCCGATGCTTAAGTCAGGCCAAAGCAAGAAGAAGAGTAGCCAGGCAAAACGGGACAGAGATCGAATAGTGTGTACCTTTCTCTTAATGGAGTCATCCCTTTATATAGATCTGAAGCGGTTCAATCTGTTACATAAGATATCGAGATCCCGCTGATCTTGTGTACGATACTGAGATCTTACTGATTTCGTGGGATAAGATCCTCATCCTTAGAGACGAGATCCAACCCAATGACTTATTTCGGCAATCACGTTCCTTGATGGCAATCCCTTGAGATCCGGAACCACCAGAGAAGATAAGCCCAAAACCGACCTATACGGGCTGCCGGTAGGCGTAGTAATAGCGCTGATCGCTCATGTAGAGCTGGAAACCGTAGTTGGAGTCATAGCCAGCGAAAAGGAAGGAGACGCCGACAAGACGGAAACCACCGAACTGGGTGTAGCCCTGCCTGGCATCGCAGAGGGATTGGACAAGCTGCTCAACGGGAATCGGGTGCTGGTACTGAAGGCTAAGAGATGTCGTAGCGACCATGCCCTCGTGGAGATAGACTGATCTATCGATTGAGAGATAATGTGCTCAATCCGGGGGGTCGTAGCGACCAAACCCTCGTGGAGAGACTGATCTATCGATTGAGAGAATGTGCTCAATCCGGGGGGTCGTAGCGACCAAACCCTCATGGAGATAGACTGATCTATCGATTGAGAGATAATGTGCTCAATCCGGGGGGTCGTAGCGGCCAAACCCTCGTGGAGATAGACTGATCTATCGATTGAGACTCCGATTTGCCTCCAAGTTTACCAAGGGTATGAAGGTCATCCATAAAATGGAAATGCGACCATCCTAGGTGAATTTAACCCTACCAAAGGTAGGCGATTGGCCAAGGGATTATATGCATCCTCTTCGGGGCTATTCAGGTCCAAGTTAATGGAGTAGCGACCAAAAGATATCTTTCACTTTATTCATAAAAAGTTGTATATGAACTACATCAAATCTAGGGGTAGTATCGTAGCAAATGCTCCACATGCCAAGGGCGACGTACGGGCTTTCCCTGCATGTCTTCAAGGTAATAAGTACCGGGTCGCACAATCCTAATAACCCGATACGGGCCTTCCCAATTTGGATCCAGTGAACGAGCGGGAACTCCGAGATTTTGCCTTAGTACCAAATCTCCTGGGCTGGAAGGATCTAGGCTGAACCCTATCATTTCGACAACGAGCAATACGTTGTTGATATGCTGCCACTCGTACTTGGGAAGCATTTCTTCGCTCTTCCAAGAGATCGAGATGAAGTCGGAGGTTTTCCTAATTACTCGCGGGGTCATACTGCTCGATCCGATACGAGGGCACTTGAATTTCCACTGGTACCACTGCGTCGACACCAAATGCTAAGGAGAAAAGGGGTTTCACCTGTTGATGTACAAGCCGTGGTTCTATATGCCCATAATACTTCTGGCAGGAGTTCTGGCCACACCCCTTTACATTCACCTAGCTTGGTCTTTAAATGGTGCTTGATGATCTTATTCACTGCCTCGACCTGTCCATTCGCCTGAGGATGATATGGAGAAGTGCGGAGATTACGTATCTTCCATTTTTCACAAAATTCATCAAAGGCTGCGTTGTCGAACTGCGTTCCATTGTCGGTGATTATAGTGTGGGGGAGTCCATAACGACATATAATATTTCTCCATATAAACTTGGTAGTTTGTTTCTCAATAATCTTGGCTAATGGTTCTGCCTCGACCCATTTGGTGAAGTAATCAACCGCCACAATCGCGAACTTATTTTGTCCCTTTCCCATGGGTAAGGGCCCGATGATATCGACCCCCCACTGAGCAAAAGGCCAAGGGCTATCAACTGGGGTCATCCGCTCGGACGGTGCATGAGGTATAGGTAAATATCGTTGACACTTGTCACATTTTTTAGAAAATTCAATTGCATCTGCTTTCATAGTGGGCCAATAATATCCTTGCCTCATCGCTTTATATGCTAGGGATCGCCCCCTGGGATGGTTACCACATGCCCCCTGGTGTACTTCATCTAGAACATGAAGTGCTTCTTCTGGATGAAGACACCTTAAATAAGGCAAGGAAAAGCTTTTGCGCAATAATATTCCGTCTTGCAAAGTATACCTGGCAGCCCGAAGACGAATTTGCCTTGCAGCTTTCTTGTCCTCTGGTAGGTGTCCGTCTCTGAGATAAAGGATGATAGGATCCATCGAGCATGGAGATGATTGTACCGATATTACATGCTCGAGAGTCGCTTGGTCAATACTCAGGTTCCGACGATGCTCGATGGGGATCGAATGTGATAACTCAGATTCTGGTGCAGAAGCGAGCTTTGCCAAGGAATCAGCAAGTTGGTTCTTCTCGCGAGGAATATGAATTATTTCATAAGTCTTCAGTTTTACGAGCAGGATGAGGACACGGGACTTGTATAAGGCCATCCTTTCTTCTTTGGTTTCGAATTCACCAAGGACTTGGTTAACAATGAGCTGGGAATCGCTATGAATTAACAGATTCTGAACTGCAAGGACTATGGCTAGTTCGAGGCCAATGATCAGGGCCTCATATTCTGCTTCATTATTTGAGATGCGAGACTCGAAACGTAGAGCATATTGAAAATGTGACCCGTCGGGAGCTACTAAAATCAGGCCCGCTCAGCTACCAATGGCCCGCGACGACCCGTCCACGAAGAGTGACCAAGGAGGCTGGTCGCTGGTCATGGTATTATCATCAGGAGAGTACGTGAATTTGGCGATGAAATCAGCCACGGCCTGGCCCTTTACCGCGATCCTAGGGCAGAATGAGATATCGTGCTCGCTGATCTCGACTGCCCATTTAGTTAACCGTCTGGAAGCCTCAGGTTTTTGAAGGACTTGTCGTAGCGGATGATTCGTCGGTACTAAAATAGCATGGGCTTGAAAGTATGGTCGCAGTTTTCGAGCTGCCGTGACCAAGGCTAGGGCCAGTTTCTCCATATCAGAATACCTAGTTTCTGCATCAACCATTGCTCGACTGATATAATAAACGGGCCTCTGTACCCCGGAATCTTCTCTTATTAAAGCGGCGCTAACGGCCGTAGTGGACACAGAGAGATAAAGAATGAGTTGCTCATGTGCTACAGGTTTAGATAAAATGGGGGGTGTGCTCATGTATAGCTTCAATTGTTGAAAGGCTTCCTCACATTGTGGCGTCCATTTCCAATCAGACTTGGCCGTTGCCCGAAGGAGTTTGAAGAATGGTAAACACTTGTCAGATGCTCGCGAGATGAACCTGTTTAACGACGCGATGCGACCAGCCAGACGCTGGACGTCCTTCAGAGTGGTGGGGGATTTCATCTCTATCAATGCTTTTATCTTCTCAGGATTTGCCTCAATTCCGCGTTGGCCAACCATGAACCCGAGAAATTTCCCTGCAGACATACCGAACGCACATTTTTCTGGGTTCAATTTCATTTGATACCTCCTCATTAGGTCGAAGGCTTCTCGAAGATCAGAAATATGATCATCTTCTACGGTGCTTTTCACGAGCATATCGTCAACATAAACTTCCATATTTCTACCGATTTGAGCAGCGAATATTTTGTTGACGAGACGTTGATAAGTGGCCCCTGCATTTTTAAGACCGAATGGCATTACCTGGTAGCAATATAATCCCCGATCTGTGATGAAGGCGGTATGCTGGCTATCAGGTGGATGCATCATGATCTGGTTGTAACCAGAATAAGCATCCATAAAACTGAGCAGAGCGTGTCCAGCTGTTGAATCGACCAACTGGTCAATCCGCGGGGTAGGGAAGCTATCTTTGGGGCAAGCTTTGTTTAAATCTGAATAGTCGACGCACATTCTCCATTTGCCATTAGCTTTCAGGACAAGGACCACATTCGCGACCCACTTTGGGTAGTCTACTTCTTTTATGAAATTGACCGTGAGTAACTTCTCGACTTCAGCTTTGATTGCCATTTGCCTTTCTGCAGTGAAAGCTCGTCGACGCTGGTGTACGGGTTTATGCTTTGGATCGATATTGAGACGATGTACGATGACATTGGAGTCGATGCCTGGCATATCTTTATGAGACCAAGCAAACACGTCCTGGTATTCAGTGAGGAAACGGATCAAATCTCCGCGGTGGACACTGGTTAAAGAAGATCCAATGTACACGATCTTAGACGGGTTGTCTTCGGTCAGGTGAATCGCCACTGTTTCCTCCCCAGGAGTTCCTGACTTAAGAGCATTTTCTTTCGGATCCAACGAGGTGTTGGAGGGAAAGTTGGGTGAACCTTGTGCTATCTCCATAACGGGAGTCGCTTGAGCCTTCTTTCGATCTTGGAGGGCTATCTGGTAGCAAGACCGTGCCTCCTGTTGACTTCCTCACACGACCGCGATACCATTTGGGGTAGGAAATTTGACACACAGATATGAAGGATGCAAGGCTGCCCCGACCTTAGTAAGAGACAGCCACCCCAAAATGGCGTTATACGCTGATTTTCGATCCACCACGAGGAAGTTTATGAAGACGGTGGTCTTCGCTGGACTTTCTCCAAAAGTAACTGGGAGATCGATACTTCCTTCAGGCGTTACTACCTCACCTCCGAAGCCGACGAGGGGGGTCGAAACTGGCTTGAGGAGGTTTCTGGCAAGTGCCATTTTGTTGAAAGCCTCCAAGTATAGAATATCGACTGAGCTACCGGTATCCACCATAATTCGATGTGTCAGATAATTTGATACCTTCAATGTGACTACGATGGAGTCTTCGTGAGGGAAATGAATTCCCTTTGCATCTTCGAGAGTGAAGGAAATTGGAGGATGGCTGGTCTTCGACGAGCCAGACGTCTGTTCTAGCCAGTAGATTTGCTGGGGTTCTTTGGACGCCTTTCGAGCGTATGCTTTTCTTGAAGCTTGAGAATCGCCCCCGCAAGCTGGTCCTCCGATGATGGTGCGGATTTCCCCCGTAGGCTTAGCGTCCTCTTGGTCAGTTTGATGATGAGGTTGTTCCTTTGGCGAGACGAGGTGTTCGCCCTTTCTGGTGATCGATTTTTACGAGCAACATAATCCTGGAGATGGCCTTTTCGAATGAGAGCTTCGATATGGTCTCGTAGAGAGATGCAGTCCTGGGTTCTATGCCCATGATCTTTGTGGAAGTAACAGAACTTGCTCTTGTCTCTCTTCTCGAGATCGGATTTGATCTTTGCAGGCCACTTCACATATGGCTTGTGTTTAATCTCCATTAGAACCTTTTCATGAGACCGATTAAGAGGAGTGTAGTTATGATATTTACCGGAATAAGGCTTCTTGGGAGAACGCTCGCGTTGATCACGACGATATTTTTTATCTGTAGAAGAGGCTCCTTCTGGCTTGCGTTTCTTACCCTGTACTCCATGGCTTGTCAATGCGACTTCTTCTGCAATGATATATTTCTGAGCTTTGGCTTGGATCTCTGCCATAGTTTTTGGAGGGCTCTTGTCTAAAGAAAACCTGAATTTCTCGCTCGTTATTCCGACTATGAGGGCCGCGAGGCCTTTTTCTTCAGTATAACCTTCAGTTTGAACGGCTTCAGCGGTGAACCGTACTGTGAACTCCTTTATCGTTTCCCCATGCTGCTGTTTTAGTTCATTAGATGGGAGGCTGGCTTCTTGATGCGGATGCTTCCCATGAATTGAGAAAGGAATATCTCCGATAACTGAGAAAAGGAGCTGATGGAACGAGGCTTTAATCCTCGGAACCACGTACGAGCTGCCTCTTTCAATGTTAGGGAAAAAGCCGTACATATGATTTCTGAACCATGTCCCTCCAACTCCATGAGGGACCTGTATGTTTCCAGGTGTTCAAGAGGGTCGCCAATACCTGTGTATGGGGTGATAACAGGCGTTCGATACTTTCTGGGTAATGGGGCTTCCATAACCTCGCTGGTAAAGGGGGACTCGGATTGATGTATCGCCGCCATGACGGTAGATGGCCGATTTGCCTGGTATCGCTGTTCCATGACATCAAAACGATCATAGATTCTTTTGAGATCTCCTTCCCATGGTAGGGTATAGCTTGATGTTTCGGCGGTGGAGCCCTGTGGTTGAGGTTGTCGAGACGAACTAGAATGTATAGAATGTGGAGACGGTACAGGGAGATGGCTACCAAGTGGTGGGACCTGTGGTTCGTCCATAGAATGTCTAGATGCCACTGGTATAGGCTGCGGTGGTAACCCTTCGGAGGTTTGTCTCTGCGGTTCGGGAAAATGCTGATCAAGTCGATTTGACAGCGCCTGAACTCTGGCGTTTAGAGTTAGGAGAGTGTTTCCGAGGAAACGTAGGACATCGTCTTGATTTCCAGAAGCTTCCAATAATGGGTTTGCTGATGGCATAGTTGGGGCTCCTTGAGGGATGTTCGTCGAGGTAGGTGGAAGGGTAGGTACGGATTCCGTCTCATCGGGCGGAGGTGGTGCCTGCCTCGAAGTCGAAGGATGAACAGCCTTTTAGGAGGCATCGCCGAAAGATCTTTATCGGTGGTTAGAACGATTGATTTGACGATCAAGTCGTTCCCACAGACGGCGCCAAACTGTTAATGTCAGATTTTGTAACAGGATCCTCCGGACGTTCACCTTCACTCCAACGGAGATTTCCTTCACCAATCCTGAAAGAAGACAGACAGCAACTAAGGGTGGCTGGGGTCCAGCTGTTAGCCCTCCGATGCTTAAGTCAGGCCAAAGCAAGAAGAAGAGTAGCCAGGTAAAACGGGACAGAGATCGAATAGTGTGTACCTTTCTCTTAATGGAGTCATCCCTTTATATAGATCTGAAGCGGTTCAATCTGTTACGTAAGATATCGAGATCCCGCTGATCTCGTATACGATACTGAGATCTTACTGATTTCGTGGGATAAGATCCTCATCCTTAGAGACGAGATCCAACCCAATGACTTATTTCGGCAATCACGTTCCTTGATGGCAATCCCTTGAGATCCGGAACCACCAGAGAAGATAAGCCCAAAACCGACCTATACGGGCTGCCGGTAGGCGTAGTAATAGCGCTGATCGCTCATGTAGAGCTGGAAACCGTAGTTGGAGTCATAGCCAGCGAAAAGGAAGGAGACGCCGACAAGACGGAAACCACCGAACTGGGTGTAGCCCTGCCTGGCATCGCAGAGGGATTGGATAAGCTGCTCGACGGGAATCGGGTGCTGGTACTGAAGGCTAAGAGATGTCGCCGCAGAAAAGCTGTTCGCATGTTGGAACATGGTCGCGAGTCCAAGTGCTCGCTCATTTTGACGTAACACCTTTCAACGACTTGTGAGAAGGTCTGCTCGCGGTTCAAGAAGGGAATCTTTGCTTTGCTTTATCTGACCATCGGCTATGGGAGCTCGACGCCTTGCGAGTAGGTGCTCCGTATTTATCCATCCTACGACTCTCGAACATATGATCTAGAGAGTCAGATGGGCATCCTGCACTTACCCGATCTACGGCTTGTGATCAGATGATCTCGAGAGTCGGACGGGCATCATGCACTTACCCGATCTGCGACTTGTGATTAGATGATCTCGAGGGTCCAATGGGTACTTTCGTATTTACCCGATCTTCGACTCTCGCTCAGATGTTCTCGAGAGTCGAATGGGCGTCCGTGTACAATCTTAACAGCTGAGTTGATCTCCCTTATTTTGCCTATAACAACATCCCCTCTCATAATTCTCTTCCTATATCATACGTTCAAGCCTTTCTCCTAACCCTAGCCTTCATGTGTATAGAGAGAGAGAGACGTGAGAGAGAGAGATAGAGAGAAAGAGGATGCCAAGCCCTTCTTACTTCTTCTTCTTCCTTCCCCATCCATAAGAGTGGATCCCCATCATAAGTTCATAACTCGAGTGCGTCATCATAGGTAATGTAGACGATGCTACTTTCTTATTCTTTAACCCAGAATTTCTATTAAATTAAGGTGAGAAATTTTCCTTCAAGCCAATATGGATAAAAGTATAATTTTCTAGATTTTCTTTATTGTTTTTGGAGTATCTTAAGATTGAATGTACGATCCATATTAGATCATGATTAATGTTAGATTTATGTTGAGATGATATTATGTGATACTATGATTTCATGTTTAGATGTATATCTGAAAAAGCATTGTATTTTTTCGCATTATTGTGAGAACGATGTGTTGATTTTTTTTATTTATATTTATGTATGATTAAGATGTTTATGATGATGTATACATCATATGGATGATGATTATCATGTGAATATTTTTCTTATGTACTCTATTTTCCCACATTGATGAGATCAGTTGTTGTAGAGAGATGAGCCCGTGAGAGGTGTCCATGTTAGAAAGATGATCTTGACATAACTATATTTATGTGTTGAGTATTGCCAAGGGATCCTTATGTTCACATGATGATGCAATGGATCCGCGTGTCGTATATGTATGTTTCCTTTGGTTGGCCACGTTGAAAATTAATGGCTATTCATGGTACTTAGTTGGACTATAAGTGGGACAAGGAGTGGACATTAATCGTATATGTTATCTCATGAGTCGGGGTTGGTGCTATGGTAACTAATCCCGTGTTGTCGACCTATACTGGGTTGCTTGCGACTCCCCATAGTGATTATTGAGTTTTATTTAAAACGGTTGTATGCAAAAATACTTAAATAAAGGTGAAACTAATTTCATGCATCCACTTGACTCCATGTGGGTGTACGGAATTGAGAATAGGCTAAAGTGTTCTACTTCTCTCGTACACTGTCGTGTGAAGATTTGAGCTATGAGCGTCCCGTTTCTCATGTGGTTGGGCAAAACTATGGGCTTGCGTGTCCCAAGAACCTCTGGTGACTAGTGACTAGTGTGAAGTCGTAACATGGAGTCTCCCACTTTATGTATTATGATTTCTATCTAAGGTGCCTTAGTCAGATCATGCATATCATGCATTGCATTAATAAGATTTCTCTTGGATGTTTTGGTCAATTATAATTATCATGCTTGCGCTGTTTCTATGTTATTATTATCATGATTGTCTTGGAGGGTTATTCCCCACTATAATAGCGTTTAACGCTATCCAACCACATATCAGATAATCTAGGTGAAGATTCAGTAAGCGAATCGGGCACTAAGGCGAGCTGTTCGAAGGTTCGTAACAACAAATGACAAATGAAGTAGACAGAACGGTGTCATGAAGACTTTATTTATTATGCATTCTTAGTAGTTTACTGCTTTATTTTAAAATTGTAATAAGTCTTTCATGGTAAAGACAATGATTAAATATTTTATTTGATATATTTTAAGGACATTTGTTGATAACTTAGTGTAGAAATTAACACTACAAGAAAAGGGAGTTTTACCGATGAAAGTATTACCGACGAAATTATTTTCGTCTGTAAAAAGCCATTTCCCCGACGAAATAAAGCAATCGTCGGTAAAATACATTCCAGTTTCCCGCCACCGCTGGATTAGATACCCGCCATACACTTTTACCGACGAAATTAGAATTTCGTCGATAAAAAGTTTATTACCGACGAAGATACCCGTCACTAAAAAATAAAGCAGGAAATTTGGCTTTTACCGACGAATATTTTCGTCAGTAAAAGTCGTTTTTAGCGACGATTATAGTCTGTCAGTAATACTGTGTGATTTCTGCGTAAGTTAAAAAAAGAGGACTTTTACCGACGAAATTTTTCGTCGGTAAAAGTCATTTTCCCCGACGAATATTGACTGTCGGTAATAATGTTTGATTCCCGTCCAAGTGAAAAAGAGGACTTTTACCGATGAAAAATTTCGCTTTTACCGACGAAAGTTTTCGTCGGTAAAAGTCTTTTTTTTACTAACCCGTTCGGGCCTCCCTCATTTCTCTCTGTCTCTCTCACTCTCGCTGTCTCTCTCTCTCCTCTCTCTCTCTCTCTCTCTCGCGCGCGCGGCCGGCCCACCCATCTTAGCTCTCCCTCTTCTCCGACCACCGGCAGTCAACGTACCGGCGGCCCACCACCTCAGCCGACCACCGTCACCTGTAGCCACTCGCCTCCACCGGCCTCCGTACGCCGCCGCCTCCTCCGGTAACCCTCTCTCCCTTCCTTCTTGCTCCATTTCCCCTCTCTCCTCGTTGTTGATTGTGGGGCCCACTCCCAAAATCCAATGCATGTGGGTCTCACCATCGCTGTCCAATGCATGTGGGTGGGTCCCACCGTTGCTTTCTATCGTCCATTGCATGTGGGTCCCACCGTCGGTTTCCATCGTCCATTGCATGTGGGGTCCACCTTAGCTGTCTACTATTTGGTGGGGCCCACTGATTTAGTAAATCCCTAATTAGGGATTTTGAAATTAAAATCCCTAATTAGGGATTTTAAAATTTAAAATTCAAATTTTTGTTTTACAAATTAAAAAAATGAAATACGTAATTATAGGGCCCACCGTCGCTGTCCACTGGCTATGTGTTGAACCTCAAATTTATACATTGCATTGCCCATTACATGACATGGTTTGCATGATTTTCATGACTTAAAGGCCTATCTAACACATGTTTTGTGATTATAGGGAATGAGAGCGGACTTCATTCAATTAGGGATTAAAAGAATGCTTTGAGAGCTTTTGGATGAAGGATGAAAGAAGACCAAGGAAAGAAGAAAGCAAGGAGAAGAGAGAGAAGAAGAAAAAGGAGAAAAAGAAAGGAAAAAGAAGCAAATGGAAGAAGGCCGACCGGTCTTGACCGGTCGGCCATGAAGGCTGTTCACATTGAAGACAGGCTGACCGGTCATGACCGGTCGGCCATGCATACTGGAAGATGGACAAAATAGTCCGACCGGTCATGACCGGTCAGCTACACTTGCTGGATCAATGGACAGACCAGTCCGACCGGTCATGACCGGTCGGCTAGTGCTCCCTGGACTGCTTAAAAGATTAGTCCGACCGGTCATGACCGGTCGGCTCTGCGTAACTAGAGTCCTTTCTAAATCTGGACTCCGAAAAACGCTGCGCACTGCGTAACCTTTCACAGATTTCGACGCAAGGGAGGTTTCTTACTATAAAAGGACACCTAGGAGCTCTTCCTAGATCAACTTAGAAGGGAAGGAACGTGGTTTTGGAGAGAGGAAGCGAGCGTGGAGCGTCTGCAACTCTCCAACTTTTGGTTTTCTATTTTTTATGCTTTTATTCAGAGTTTTTAGTTGTAGCATGATTATGCTCGGCTAGAACCTCTCAGCTAAGGCTGAGAGGTGAAGCTTATAGCTAATTCTATGTTGGTTTCAGTTTAATTCAAGTACCGTTTAATTCAAGTTTGGATCTTTCTCATGTTCTAGTTCTTTAAGTGGTAGTTTGAGATGTTTTATGAGAGTTCATGTGCCCAGGACATGAATTCCTTGCAATTCTCTGAGATTATCACAAGTTGCTTGTTTAGATTCGAATTATAGTAATCCTTGAGCAGGCCATAGTCCATAGGCATGGCTGTTACTCCGCAGGCTATAGTTTTGAATTCTACATTGATTGAATGGACTAGGACTTGGAAGTTCAACTTGATTTGGATTGAATGTGTGTGAATGCTTTATTTTCCAACTAGATGAGAGATAGGACTTCAAATCTAGTTGTGTTCTCTACTTGGATTGACTGAATTGACATAGGATTGTTACAAGTGGATCCTTGAATGCCTTAGTACTTTATATCCCTGATTTTTCATTAAGTTGCTGTTTTAGTTAAATACTCAATTGAATCTGATTTTCTTCCAAAAACTGAGTTGCTGGAGTGCTTTGGAAGTTGTTTCTATTTCCCTGTGGATCGACCTCGGTCTTACCGAGATTTATTACTACATCGTAACCTTACACTTGAGGCGAGCGAACACTGTGGGGCCCCCGTCGTTGTCCACTGGCTGTGGGGCGATCGTCGCTGTCCACTATGTGTGGAGTAAACTATGTGGGGCCCATAGTGATTTACGTATTTTATCCACTCCATCCATCCATCTTAGCAGGGAATTTTAGGTATGGTGCCCAAAAATGAAGCATATCAAAATCTAAAGTGGACCACACCACAAGTGTGAACTGAATGTCTATCATTGAAAAATTCTTGGAGGACACAGAAGTTTTGGATCAAGCTGATATTTGTGTTTTCCCTTCATCCATATCCATGTGATCTTATGAACAGGTTGGATGACAAATAATGATCACTGTAGGGCCTGGGAATGGTGGAAATCATTATTCCCACTGTTTCCATGGCATGGTCCACTTGAGATTTGGATATGCTTAAATTTTGGGCTCAACCACTAAAATGAGCTAAAGAAACATAAGGACGGAATAGATAAATCACATACATTGTAGGTGGGCCCAACTGAGTTTACTCTACATGATAAGAGCGTGCAGAGTTACTCCGCACGCAATCCGATTCCCATGGTGGGCCCAATACATACTTATTTTTTGAGAAAGTAGTAGTCATTACGTATTTGATTAGACTTGATTCATGGTGTTGATGATTCTGTCATTTTCATGTGCTTGTTTATCTGGAATTGATGGAGCAAACCCGAATGTGCGTCAGAGCTACCCGTGGTTGATTTATGTGGATGTATGTTGTGGATGTATTTGGCTTATTATTAATAGTTATTTTTTGTCCACAAATGGTAGTATAATAGAATCAGTTAGCCCATTTGGAGATTTCTATATTGCTGAGCATAGATAAAGTGTGTTTTGGAGGTATAGAAATCTGTCAAATTGTCCTATTGGACAGTCCAAGGTTGGATAGATTGGAATGTTCTCCTTGTTTGTCATTTACATGCTCTGTCATTAGTTTCGTGCGGTAACTCTCCTATTCTCTCTGGATATGTTTCTTATGTTTAATTCCATTGTCAATTTAATCCACACAATGTGTGGATAGTTGACGTGGAAATGAAATGTAAGATAAATATATCTGGAGAGATAGGGGGAGATGCTGTCAAAATTTAGGCTTGGGCATTTACATGGAAATAATGATAGCATTTCAATCTATCCATCCTTGGATGGGCGACTGATTTTTATTATATTATCATTTAGTGGCAAATTAGATGACGAACATGATACTTGTGATTAAGAGTAGTTGATTGATATTGATGTCGAGCGGGGGTCCCTGGAAGGTGGGAACCGCTGTTGTGACCATGCTGAAGCTGTCCTGTTCCTATGGACAGCAATATGGGTGGCCTGGCCATTTGGACAGGCCCGTGTTTATGTATTAGCTCGAAATTAATGGAGCAGACCCGAATGTGCGTCAGAGCTATCCGGGTGTTGAGCGGGGGATCCATGGAAGATAGGAACCGCTGTTATGACCATGATGAAGCTTTCCATTTCCTATGGACAACAATGGGTGGCCTAGCCATTTGGACAGGCTCGTGGTTATGTATTAGCTCGAAATTGATGGAGCAGACCCGGATGTGCGTCGGAGCTATCCGGGTGTTGAGCGGGGGTCCCTGGAAGGTAGGAACCGCTGTTATGACCATGATGAAGCTGTCCATTTCCTATGGACAGCAATATGGGTGGCCTGGCCATTTGGACGGCCCACTTTGTGTGGAGCAGACCCGGATGTACGTCGGAGCTATCCGTGAGTTGGTTGAGTCTCCAAGACCTACACCCTAAATCCAAAACCATAAACCTTAAAACTAAAACCTATAAGCTACGGCTAAACCTAAACCTAAACTTAATTCACCTAACTCTAAACCTAAACCTACTCCTAAATCCATTCACCTAACCTAAACTTAGACCCAAACTCACAAACCTAACCCTAAATCCCGATCCCGAACCCGAAAATCTAAACCTATGCCTAAACCTAATCCTAAACTCAAATCACCTAAACTAAACCTACACCTATTCCTAAATCCATTCACCTAACCTAAACTTAGACCCAAACTCGCAAACCTAACACTAAACCCGATCCCGAACCCGAAAATCTAAACCTATGCCTAAACCTAATCCTAAACTCAAATCACCTAAACTAAACCTACACCTATTCATAAATCAATTCACCTAACCTAAACCTAGACCCAAACTCGCAAACCTAACCATAAACCCGATCCCGAACCTGAAAATCTCAACTTATGACTAAACCTAATCCTAAACTCAAATCACCTAAACTAAACCTACACCTATTCCTAAATCCATTCACCTAACCTAAACATAGACCCAAACTCGCAAATCTAACCCTAAACCCGATCCCGAACCCGAAAATCTCAACCTATGACTAAACTTAATCCTAAACTCAAATCACCTAAACTAAACCTACACCTATTCCTAAATCCATTCACCTAATCTAAACTTAGATCCAAACACGAAAATCTAACTCGAAACCCGATCCCGAACCCAAAACTGTAAACCTATGCCTAAACCTAATCCTAAACTCAAATCACCTAAATTAAACCTACACCTATTCATAAATCAATTCAACTAACCTAAACCTAGACCCAAACTCACAAACCTAACCCTAAACCCGATCCCGAACCCGAGAATCTCAGCCTATGACTAAACCTAATCCTAAACTCAAATCACCTAAACTAAACCTACACCTATTTCTAAATCAATTCACCTAACCTAAACTTAGACCAAAACACGAAAATCTAACCCGAAATCCGATCCCGAACCCAAAACTGTAAACCTATACCTAAACCTAATCCTAAACTCAAATCACCTAAACTAAACCTACACCTATTCCTAAATCATTTCACTTAACCTAAACCTAGACCCAAACTCGCAAACCTAACCCTAAACCTGATCCCGAACCCGAGAATCTCAACCTATGACTAAACCTAATCCTAAACTCAAATCACCTAAACTAAACCTACACCTATTTCTAAATCAATTCACCTAACCTAAACTTAGACCCAAACACGAAATCTAACACGAAATCCGATCCCGAACCCAAAAATGTAAACCTATGCCTAAACCTAATCCTAAACTCAAATCACCTAAACTAAACCTACACCTATTCCTAAATCAATTCACCTAACCTAAACCTAGACCCAAACTCGTAAACCTAACCCTAAACACGATCCCGAACCCGAGAATCTCAACCTATGACTAATCCTAATCCTAAACTCCAATCACCTAAACTAAACCTACACCTATTCCTGAATCAATTCACCTAACCTAAACTTAGACCCAAACACGAAATCTAACCCGAAACCCGATCCCGAACCCAAAATTGTAAACCTATGCCTAAACCTAATCCTAAACTCAAATCACCTAACCTAAACCTACACCTATTCATAAATCCATTCACCTAACCTAAACCTAGACCCAAACTCTCAAACCTAACCGTAAACCCGATTCCGAACTCGAAAATCTAAACCTATGCCTAAACCTAACCTTAAACTCAAATCACCTAAACTAAACCTACACCTATTCCTAAATCAATTCACCTAACCTAAACCTAGACCCAAACTCGCAAACCTAACCCTAAACCCGATCCCGAACCCGAAAATCTCAACCTATGACTAAACCTAATCCTAAACTCAAATCACCAAAACTAAACCTACACCTATTCCTAAATCCATTCACCTAACCTAAATTAGACCCAAACTCACAAACCTAACCCTAAACCAGTTCCCGAACCTGAAAGTCTCAACCTATGACTAAACTTAATCCTAAACTCAAATCACCTAAACTAAACCTACACCTATTCCTAAATCCATTCACCTAACCTAAACTTAGACGCAAACACGAAAATCTAACCCGAAACCCGATCCCAAACCCAAAACGGTAAACCTATGCCTAAACCCAATCCTAAACTCAAATCACCTAAACTAAACCTACACCTATTCCTAAATCCATTCACCTAACCTAAACTTAGACCCAAACACAAAAATCTAACCCGAAACCCGATCCCGAACCCAAAACTGTAAACCTATGCCTAAACCTAATCCTAAACTCAAATCACCTAAACTAAACCTACACCTATTCCTAAATCAATTCACCTAACCTAAACCTAGACCCAAACTCGCAAACCTAACCCTAAACCCGATCCCGAACCCGAAAATCTAAACCTATGCCTAAACGTAATCTTAAACTCAAATCACCTAAACTAAACCTACATCTATTCCTAAATCAATTCACCTAACCTAAACCTAGACCCAAACTCGCAAACCTAACCCTAAACCCGATCCCGAACTCGAGAATCTCAACCTATGACTAAACGTAATCCTAAACTCAAATCACCTAAACTAAACCTGACTCTAATATTTGCATTGTAGATATGGATAAGAGTTGGATGCAAGCTAAGAATCAGTTTGGCCCAGAGTATAAAGAAGGTGTTAAGGAGTTCATGGAATTTGCGAGATATCAGACAGATTCAGGTAATAGAATTAGGTGTCCATGCCGAAAATGCAAGAACATGGTTCACAAGACATTAGACAAAGTGGAAGATGATTTGTGCATAGTTGGAATTGACCAGGGTTACACTTGGTGGATTCTTCATGGTGAAGACTTCCACTAAAGAGTTGAGGTCACTGAAGTCCTTGCTGACCCAATTGTGGCTAATGACGAGGATGAAGATGTTGACGATATGCAAGATATCATTGGGGATGTGTTAAGGGGAACAATTGCGAATACTGATTTTGCAGCGACAAGTACTAACCAGGATATTCCTCCTATGGGTGATGCCGAATCAGAAAACTTTAGTAGGTTGTTGAGGGATACGCAACGTCCACTCTATCCGGGGTGTCGGAACTTCTCCAAGTTGAATTTCCTTACAAGGTTACTTCATTTAAAGACAATAAATCGTTGGAGTAACAAATCGTTCGACATGTTACTTGGCTTGTTGAAAGAAGTATTACCTGAAGGTGAGACATTGCCTAAGTCTTATTACGAGGCAAAATCCTTAATGCGAGACTTGGGCCTTGGTTACATCCTCATACATGCATGTATAAATGATTGTGTATTGTATTGGAAAGAACATGAAAATGTTGAAGAGTGTGCACAATGTGGAGAGTCTAGGTGGAAATATGACGAAGCTAAGCGTAAGAAAATTTCATAAAAGGTGTTAAGGTACTTTCCATTGAAATTCAGATTACAAAGATTGTTTACGTCGAGCAAGACAGCTGAAGATATGAGGTGGCATATGGAGAAACGGGTTCATGATGATAATACATTGAGGAATCCCACTGACTCTAAAGCCTGGCAACATTTTGATAAGCAATATGACTGGTTTGCAGAGGATTCTCGCAATGTTCGGCTAGGTCTTGCAAGTGATGGTTTTAATCTATTTGGTAATATGAGTAGCTCGTACAGTATGTGGCCAGTGATACTTATGCCCTACAATTTACCTCCTTGGTTGTGTATGAAGGAATCATTTTTTATGATGTCGTTGCTTATTCCTGGACCCAAGTCACCGGGGAATGACATTGATGTGTATCTCCGACTGTTAGTAGATGAGTTAAACGAGTTGTGGAGTCAAGGTGTCCAGACGTATGACACTTTTGCAGAACAGACGTTTCGATTGCATGCAGCGGTCTTGTGGACAATAAATGACTTCCCTGCATATGGAAATTGTCTGGGTGGAGCATGAAGGGAAAGTTGGCTTGTCCTACATGTAGTACTGAGACTTGTTCATTGTCATTGAAGCATGGTAAAAAAACGTGTTATATGGGCCATCGTCGCTTCCTTCCGAGGGATCATAGTTGGCGTAGGAAGACGATAATCTTTGATGGCAAACAAGATCATAGGCCACCACCGAAAGAACTATCTGCAGAAGATGTGTTACAACAACTAAGTAACATTGAAGAAGTTAGATTTGGTAAGGCACCGCACTTGAAGAAGAGAAAACGTACAGTATTGGAGTACAACTAGAGGAAGAAGAGCATTTTTTTAGTTGTCTTATTGGAGTCATCTGAAATTACGACACAACTTGGATGTCATGCATATTGAGAAGAGAATATGTACAATGTCTTTGGAACATTGATGAACATAGAGAAGATAATAAAAGACAGTTTTAAGGCTCGATTAGATCTACAAGCAATGGGTTTAAGGAAAGAGTTGCACTTGCAACCACATGGAAATTCATATACTATACCAGCAGCCTGCTACACATTGACAAAACTAGAGAAAAAACTGTTTATGTGAATGGTTGAATAAGGTGAAGTTTCCCGATGGGTATGCATCGAATATCTCTCGGCGCGTAAACATTACAGACTGTAAGGTAACAGGAATGAAAAGTCATGACTGTCACAGTCCTTCTACAACGTCTACTACCGGTTGCGATTCATGGATTCCTTAACAAGGATGTCAGTGCTACGCTGATTGAGTTGGGGATATTCTTTAAGGATTTGTGTTCGAAATCTTTGAATGTAGAGGTTATTAAACGATTGGAGAAGGATATTGTCGTAATCCTTTGCAAACTTGAAAGAATATTTCCACCTGCGTTTTTCGATGTCATGGTACACCTAGCGATTCACTTACCGCACGAAGCGAAGCTTGCAGGCCTAGTACAATATCGTTGGATGTATCCGATCGAAAGGTGATAGAACAATGATCATAAATTTTTATTCATTCCATAAACTACGTATATCCATATTTTCATGTCCTAAACATATTGATTTTGTGTACAGATACCTTCACACATTAAAATAATATGTGAGGAATAAGGCACGTCCAGAGGGATCCATTGCTGAGGCGTACATTGATAATGAGTGCCTGACATTTTGCTCCATGTATCTTCGTGGCATAGAGACTAGATTCAACCGAGAAGATCGGAATGCCGATGAAGGATAGGAGCATGAACAAGGACTTATATCTGTATTCGCACATAACGTTCGTCCTTTAGGATCGCCGACGTTTCAGGATATGGACCTTCGGGATCAAGCGAAGGCGCGGTGGTATGTGTTGCATAACTGTGAAGAAATGAGTCGTACTTGGAGTAAGTCTTCGCACATAATTGTATATCTACAGACAGTTTTAATCTCAAAATTTCTTGCTGACAACGTACCAATTGTGTATAGCGAACACATCGAGGAGATGAAGTCCCAATACCCTACAAATTATGATCGAATTCATCAGGATTTGTTTCCAGAATGGATTGCAAAACGTGTAAGATTAATTTACCTTCTATCTCACCACACTTACAATATTGTTGTATTGCACAATATTTACACGTAATTTCAAATGCCTAAATATACATTTATATTCTGTACGTGATGATAGATGAAGATGTTACGTGCTAGCAACTCTGCGGATGCGTCTGATGTGCTCTACTCACTGGCGTGTGGCCCTGATAGACGTGTATCTAGATATACAGGTTGTATTGTAAACGGGATTCGGTTCCACACTGACGGTTATGGCGTTTTGACAGGATATTATTGAGCAGAGTTATTGTATGAGAAAGCGGGTATACTTATTTAAATGCGATTGGTGGGACATTGGAAATAAAAAGTTAGGAATACAGACTGATAACTACTTCACGAGCGTAAATTTATCTCGGAAGTGGTTTAAAGATGACCCATTTATCATAGCCGGCCAAGCCGAACAAGTATTCTACCTCGTTGATACCAAGTTAGGCGACTCTTGGCACGTGGTGCAGAAAATAAAGCCCAGGAACATATTTGACGTTCCCAAAGTAGACGTTGAAGATAACGATGAAGGGAGTAATGGAACGTCGTCAGTTGAACAAGCATATCAAGAAGAGATGCCATCTTGGGATAGAGGGAATGATCCAAATGTTGATATTGATGTGGTGCAATTGAATAGAGATGATGTGCCACCTGATCATGTTGATGCCTCAATCATAAATGACATTGTTAGAGATGATAACGCTTTCATCGATGACAACGTTGCAGACGATGAAGAGGAAATTCTGATCAGCGATAGTGATGGTGAAGAAGAAAGAGTCCTAAGCGATAATGATTCAGACGACGATTATTAAATGTATACAAGATGTACATGTAATTTTCAATTCGATTAATTTGATTATTACATATATATGTTTGACAAGTCATGATTTTTTTTCCTGAATTGACTTTTTTATAATCTACATTTACAGTTAAGTCACTTTCTGATCATGTCCTCCACAAACTGGAGCGTAGCGGAAGCACGCAACATACTTCATCAGCTGTTGCGGATGGACTTTCCGGCCTTATATTCTTTTGGTAGGGCCAGAGAGATACCCGGTCTGGTCCAGAAATGTAGGAAGGAAGACGATGACTCAGATGAAAGATTATACAATTTCAAAGAAATTTCGGACCTGATTGAGGAATATAACCGCGGAGAAACTTCGTATGGAAGATGTGACATTATCACTTGCACATCTGAATGTAGTCCCGAAAGATCAGATTTCTCCTATTGTGACTGGCATGTTGGCTGTAACAATGTCGAGTGCTTCATACAGCTTGACATATACATCTGCAGCGTACGATAAGTTATGCAGGGAGTATTTCGGATAGTTGATTCGAAGTTGATTTGTATTATAATGAAATATATGTATTTAATATAAAATGACAATGTGTAATGGATTTTTTAACTTTTATATTCTGTTTACGGTTTTATTATATTCTGCTTGCATTATAGTGTAATAGTCTAATCATATTTTTATCATCTCTCTAAGCATAAGCACAAATTCACTCTGCAATGATGTTCATAAACTTGCATCGACATTGTTTAAATTTATAAGTTTGTATTTCAGATATATTCAGTCATGGCACCAGGTGGGAGATCAGGTCGTTCGCGCACTGGATCTACCCCTTCCACCCGTGATGCGACGCAGACAGCATCGACGCCGCACGGTGCATCACAGTCATCTGATCCTTCGGTTCAGCATACACCGGGCACTGCATGTAAGTCTAGACATTTATTTAGTGATTTCTGTTTATATTGTTACTTACATATATCTTTTCGCAACAGCATCTTCTACCAGCCGACGAGGACGTGGACCCACGCGTGGGTTAGTTTTAGAACGACTTACGCGTGAGGGTAGGGTGGCGGTAGAGTTCCCACAGGACTGCCTTAGACCTGTTGGGGACAGTGCCGGACTGTTTACGTCTGTGGTCGGTGTCCTATGCCGATCTCTGATCCCCGCCACCACCCCCGTTGGACTGACGTGACAGATGATGTGCGACAGCTCATCTGTCAGCGCCTTCAGGTAAAGTTTAGTAAATTGAAATTTTCTTTTGTGAAAGTTCATTTACGGTTAAGTCCTATTGTTAATAAGTTTATTGCCTTAATTTATTATTTACGAAACTGCAGGATAAATTTGACTTCGATTTGAATGTTCCTTACATTTCTCATGCCGTCGACGACATGATTAGAGAGCGGTTCAAGGAGTACCGCGGAGAGTTACACCAGCGGTACAAGTGGTGCAGGACACACGATGAGGCCGTACTGTCTGCACCGCCACACGTTACTACAGACGACTGGCGGATACTCTGCGAGAGATTTTCGTCGGAGGCTTTTCAGGTAATATTTACATGTACGATATCTTAAGGTAACAATTAAATTCACAATTAAATTCGTAATTAATATAAATGTATTTTGTATAATGTGTTCAGAAGAGGAGTAGAATAAATTCTGCGAACAGGGAAAAGTTACAAGTGAACCACGTAGCTGGTTCAAAGTCATTTGTACGACATCGTTACGACATGGTAAGAAATTATTGATGATTATTAAGTTAATATATTATTTTGATTGGCATTTATTATAAGTCTTTTTTCCTTTCGATTGAGCAGCGAGATTCCGTCACCGGCCAGGAGCCTGGACTAGTAGACCTCTAAAGAGGGACTCACTGTATGCAGGCGACGGGATGTTGGGTTCATCCTAGAGCCAATGAGCATTGGGTAAAAATCTTTACTTTGTAAAATTTAATTGCGCATTGATTGATAATATTGTCATTCATGTCATTTTTTTATAAAATTTCACATGTTTTCATTACAGGCGGCGATGGACACCATACACAGTCAGCCCACTCCCGATGGTAGTCAGCGGAGTGAGCCAGAAATCCTGAGCGAGGTGCTTGGCACCCGTTCTGGATATGTGCGTGGGCTTGGCCATGGTGCCAAGCTCATGGCACAAACTAGAGGTGGCTCCAGCCGATCCGTAGCTGGTGAAAGCGCTCAACGCCGAGCTGATATCACACAGAGAGAGAGGTTCAGCAGCTACGGGTCGTCGTCGATGAGATTCGAGAGCAGCTGGAGAGGCAGAGAGAGGAGGAGCAGAGGCGTAGGGAAGAGGAGCAGAGGCGACGGGAGGAGGAGGAGAGGAGGATCGAGGAGTTGCGGCAGGAGCGGCAGGAGCATGAGCGACGGATGCAGGAGATGTTTCAGGCTCTCGCTGCACGCTTTGGCGCCGATGCCCCGCCACCTCCGCCTTCATCTTCAGTGATTATTTTTTTAATATACAACTTTTAACTTATATGTATTTGTGTGTGGATGAATATTGTTTATTTGTGGATGTGAAATGGATTATTTGTGTATGGATGGTGTAGTTTCTGTTTATTCGTATGTATGTGTATGTGAATAGGAGAAAAATGTATAGGTTTCTTTACAAGTGTATATCAGGAATTTTCCTGAATTTTGAAAACAAATGGAACTGGCACAGGAAATACTATTACCGACGAAATTGTTCGTAGGTAAAAAAATGGAAAAGTTTTTTACCGACGAAACTTTTCGTGGGTAATAAAATTGGGAAACTTTTACCGACAAAAAATTTCGTCGGTACTAAACCTGGAAACATTTTACCGATGAAATATTTTGTCGGTAAAAGGTTTCCAGGTTTATTATCGACGAAAAATTTCATCGGCAAAACATTTACCGACGGATAATTTCGTCGGTAAAAGTTTTTTCACCGACGTATAACTTTTTTTCCGACAAAAATTCATATGTTTTTCCGACGAAGTTTTTCGTCGGTAATGGTTTTATTATTACCTACGATTTTTTTTCGTCGGCACAAACCTTTACCGATGGCCTTTCTGCGACGATGTTAGCCGCGAAATTTTACTGATGGCCTTTCTGCGACAATTACACTACAAGAAATTTTACTGATTACCGACGAAATAATTCGTTAGTAAAAATGGAATTTCTTGTAGTGTAATGAAATAAGATTACTTATCTTCTGTCATTGTGCTTGAATGCCATAAAATATTAAATAAATGAATAATTAATTGAATGTAGAAGAATTTATCCTTAGCGTATTCCAAATAATACCCGAGAACTCGGCTCAACGCAATATCCACGAGAGTCGAAAATCTCAGGGCATTACACACATCATGTCATTGAAATGGATAATGCACATGCATCATGGTGGCCTATAGAGATTGGGCCAGATTAATTAATGATGTATTTTATATCCACTTCATCCATCCATTTCTTCAGCTCATTTTAGGACGTGGTCTCAAAAATTAAGATAATGTATTTTATATCCACATAATCTATCCATTTCTTCAGCTCATTTTAAGACGTCCAAAAAATTAAGCAGATCTAAATCCCAAGTGGATCACATCATAAGAACAGTACTGATGATTGAGTGCCTCACCATTAAAAATTCCAAAGGGTCCATCCTAAGATTTTCATAATGTTTATTTGCCATCTAGCCTCTTGATAATTTCAAGCAGATAAAATGTAAAGGATTTTTTCCTTTAAGCCGCTTATGTTTTAGTCTATAGATCGAAAACTAGTTACTTTTAAGTTATTTATCCAAAACAACCTTTCATTTGCACCATTAGCCCTAGAACCACTCGCCGTTAGTCTCCTGTATAGTTTGACCTAAGTATTATTGTACTGACCGAATTACCCTTGTCGGTTTTTTAAACGCCAACTTTTTTTCAATTGTACTTTAATAAATCTAAGAAATGAGGTGGGGCCGACTTTCAGCATACTTGTTGCAAATCTGAGCCATTCACCATTTTTACCACCTCATTTTAGGGTGTGGGCCCCAAAATTCATGCAGATCTAGTGCACATGTGGTTCTCATGACAAGAAAAATTGGGGCGTGGCTTTTGAAACTATCAACGGTTTATTTTTAATGCTTTTAGCGTATCCAGGCGGTTGAAAAGCCATTCCCAACCATTCAGAAGGTCATTCCCATTCGTCTGAACATAACCACCAATTTTTTCTCAAATCTAAAATGTATGTGGCACCATGAAAGCTTGAAGGACTTAGATTCAACATACACTATTATCTACCGTGTGGCCCACCGTAGGTTTAGATTTGGATAATTTTTTAACCCAAATCATAAATTTATATGAGAATAATGATGTTTAACCCAAATCATAAATTTATATGAGAATAATGATGGACAGCTTGAATTTTTTGCAAAGAATACGGTGAGGTATGACCATTTCACACACATCTGACACGTCTGTGACAAGTGACTTTTTCATGCATCCTGCTTTCAAGTCCGGATCGTCTGCTCGACCTCAACAGAATTTTCCTGTTTGCTGACCACCTAATTGGTCCAGCTAAGCGCTGTGATTAATGCAGTCAGTGCTGACATATGTTGAGCTGGACCAATGACATATGTGAAGCTGGACCAATCAGGGGTCAGCAAACAAGAAAATCTTATTAAATCCGAGCAGACGATCTGGATTCCTTGCTTTCACCTCAGAGTCAGGCTGAGTTAGGACCAATCAGAGAGGTAGCAGCAGAGGTTCCATGCACGAAGATCTTTCATGCAGGGCGGGGTTAGATACTACCCCGACTAGGAGAAATTTTTTGCTACACCCACAGTTAGCTATGCTAGCTACACTGGGTGTAGAAATGACCCCACCATGATGTAGGTGTTAAATCTATGTTGTCCATCCATTTGGAAATATCATTTTAGGGCATGACAAAAAAAATGAGGCAAATCCAAAGCTCAAGTGGACCCCGAGAAGTTCTTAATGGTTGGCATTCAATCCCCACTATTTTCTGTGCTGGGTCCACTTGTTCTTTGGAGCTGACTCATTTTTTGTGTTATGCTCTAATATGATCTCTCCAAATGGATGGACGGCGTGGATACAACACATACATCATGATGGGGTCATTTCTACACCCGGTGTAGCTAGCGTAGCTAACTCATGGGTGTAGCAAAATTTTTCTCCCCTCATTAGGACCTAGCTAGCGCTCCTACCAGGGGATCTGTGGGGCTCACCTTGATGTATATGTTTTATTTACGCTCTCCATCCATTTTAAAAGATCATTTTAGGGCATGAGCCCAAAATAGAAGTCGATTGAAGGCTCGGATGGACCACATTACAGGAAACAATGGGGACTGAATCCCTACCGTTGAAAACCTGTTGGGGACGGCAAAAGTTTTGGATCAAGCTAATATTTATGTTTTCCATTCATCGATGTCTATGTGACCTTATGAGCAGGTTAGATGGGAAATGAACGTCACTGTTGGCCCTAGGAAGATTTCAACGGTAGGGGTAATTGCAGCCACTGCTTCCTGTTACCTACCATGTGACCCACCTGAGCTTTAGACAAGGATTATCTTTTAGCCCAAATCATAAATTCATATGAAGAAAATAATGGAAGGCTCAAATTTTTTGAAAAGAATACGATGGGCCACGCGATCATGGCATCTTCGCTATAAATGAAGTCTTGAATAGAACCTTTGTTTTATGGGTTAGTTCACGCACCCCATTGTTAGTACACCCACCCACCCCCGTTAGTCACATCACAATGTTAGCCATCCCCACTATGGGAATCGATATCATGACCTCAGTGTCAAAACGAGGTTATCTTCACTCAGTCTGCCACTTGAGCTATGGAGTTGGGTATAGGTGTTAAATAGAACCTACCCAACCTTGGTCACTTGTATTAGGGCATTGCGATCGCTTCTCATACTACTCCCTCACCCTTGACTGGAAAGGAGACTAGCACAATTGAGCGGGTGAGATCAAGCACCGTCTCTCTCATGGGGGATAACTATTTTGAATTTTGGAACTACAGGGACTTCTCAATTTGCCTTCGTCGAATCCATGACGGAATATCTAAAATCCACAAGACTTCTTCTTCGAATCCACAAAGAACAAAGAAAAAACCGTAGTTTTTCTTAAGAAAAGGGTTGTAATATTCAATAATCAATAAAAAAAATGAGTTAAAACAACCTTAAATAGAGAAAAACTAATCCTAGAAACCCTAAAACGTATTAGAAAAGAATCATAAACAAACTAGGAAAGAATCACAAAAAATAAAAAATAAATCTAAAAGTTTGCGCATCTGTCCGCGCATGGTCAGGCGCCCAGTGAAGGGTGGTCGGCGCCCGGTGAACTCAAAAAATGCCCAACGAGTAAACCACAAAATCTGGCGAATTGTGGTCGTCCGGTGAAATGTGGTTGGGCGTCCGACGTTGTCGACGGCTCAAAAGCGTCCAAAAACGATAGGGAATCTTGAATCTCGGGTGCCTAATGAAGTATGGTTGATCGCCCGACATTGCCAACGGCTCAAAAGCGTTGAGAAAACTATCGGGAAATCCAATTACAATTTCCCGAATCCGTCGGGAACTGGCAAAAGTCCGATTTTCTGATTTTTCTACAACTTTTTCCTGAATCTTTTTCCGGTCTTTTTCCTTCAAGAATGTCATTGATCCTCACCGTCGATCATGGGGTCATTCCCCTTCATCAATCTCCCCCATTTTAAGAAAACTCGACCTCGAGTTTTGCCTCAAGTTGTAGTAGCGTCCCACTTTCAACTTCTTCCATGGACTTGGCTTGTGCTTCGTGCTCGAATTCACCAACGAATTTGATTAGCGATACGTGTCCTTGGGTAATCCCTGGCATAGCGCAGCAAACATCACCGTCTTCTTGTCAGACGAAACAAGAAAAATTACAAATGGAGGGAACGAATCTGCAGAAAACTCAGCGTTCATGGTTACCTTGAACTTTTGCAACATTGACGCGGCGTTTGAGATGTTCATGGATTCCTGCAAATCCAGATCTACAATTTCTGAAGCATCTACAAGATCTTCTTCCTTATTCATAACTCCTGGAATAACGATCTCCACTTTCAGAAGAGTTTGATCAACAATGGAATCAATAGGGGGTTGTACTTTGTGCTCCCCTTCCATGATCTCAACTTCTTCTGGCTCAACAGATTCATCAGCATGATCTTGAGCGGGCACAAAAGATTCCTCCTCCACTTCAAAAGCTTTGAGAGGGACTCCCATGTCTGCATGAATAGCATATGTGTGCTGATATAGCTTTTTTCTTCCACAGGCATAACATGTGCGCTGTTGATGGGACTGGGGATCTGATCTTCATAATCATTGTATCCAAAGTGTTCCAGCAGATGTCGTTTCATCTACGACCATGAACATATCGGTGCCTTCCACTATTGTGTACGCTGGCGCTATTGTAGTGCCCACCAAGGCACGACGACGCCTCCCAACTTAACTTTTATGAACTGAACCTTCTTCTCGTCTGGAAACTATGTGTAGTTGAAGAAATATTTGACTCCAACAATCCATTCGTCGATACCACGCTAGCGATTGAAGTTAGGGAGATCCATCGGTCTCCTGTTGGATTAATCCTTCTGATAAGAGAATCCAGTGGATCTTGAAATCGGATCGTCGCCATGATGGACGAGTCATTTTAATTTCTTGATTATATAATCGAACCCATCTAGCAACTCTTGCATGGATTTATCAACCTTCCACTGTATTTTATTACGTGGCAGAATCAGCGCATAACGGTTGAAGGAGGCCTGTAGCCCTTGCATGGTTTTCCATCTCTCCTAGTGGAAAGCTTACCTTCTTTCCTATAGATGAATCTCTGGATCACCATCCATAGGATTTTATCCTTTCTTTGCAAAGAGAAATCGATCTAAGGAGGAATCCTCTCTCTGATACCAACTTGTCGTGGCCAGGCGGGTGAGGTCGAGCACCGTCTCCCTCATGGGGGATAATTATTCTGAATTTTGGAACTACAGGGACTCCTTAACCTGCCATCATTGAATATACGATGGAATATCTCGAATCCATAGGTTTTCTTCTTAGATTCCACAAAGAACAAAGAGAAAACCGTAGTTTTTTTTTTTAAGAAAAGGGTTGCAATATTCAATAATAAAAAAATGAGTTTAAACAACCATAAATAGAGAAAAATTAACCCTAAAAACCTTAAAACGTATTAGAAAAGAATCCTAAACAGAATAGGAAAGAATCACAAAAAAATCAGAAATAAATCTAAAAGTTCGCTCATCTGTCCGCACATGGTCGGGCACCTGGTGAAGGGTGGTTGGGAGCCCGCTGAACTTAAAAATATTCCAGCGAGTAAATTGCAAAATCTAGCAAATTTCAGATGCCCAACGTCGCCGATGGCTCAAAAGCTTCCGGAAACTGTCAAGAATCCTGAATCTCGGGTGCCCGGTGAAGTATGGTCGGGCACTCGACATTGTCGACAGCTCAAAAGCATTGGGAAAACCGTCAAAAATCCAATTAGGACGGCCCGAATCCGTCGGGAACTGTCAGAAATTCGGTTTTCTGATTTTTCTGTAACTTTTTCCTAGATTTTTTCCCGATCCTTTCCTTCAAGAATGTCGTGGATCCTCGCCTTCGATCTTGAGGTCCTTCCCATACATCAGAGACATACAACATAGTTAGTCGGCCCTATTCATTCCGCTCTTGAAAGGAGCAAGTAGCTTCAAAAAAGCCGTAGTGCACAAGGGGCTTTTTTTTTTTTTGGGGGGGGGGGGGGGGGGGGGGGGGGGTGGTGTGCTACGTGTTGATAAAAATTAACCAGTCATTAACATCTCCACCAACACACTCTCTCCTGTTCTAATAAACTCTCTCCCATCTTTTACTCTCCTCCTCTTCCCTGTATATGCCTCTTCGCTCTCTGTCCTCTTCCATATCTGCTTCCCTCCTCTTGAGAAAGTTGCATGCATGGGGTCGTCGTTAAGTGATCATCATCGGTTGTTCGCTCCCCAAGTGTAGGGTTACGATGTAGTAATAATTCGGTAGAGACCAAGATCGTTCTCAGGAACTAACTCAGGGATTCACAAAGTTTCTTAAAACAATCTCTAATTGAGATCAAACTACAATAAACCAAAATTTGAATGTAGAGGGATAATCTGTAACTTGGGATGAAATTAACAATCTAAAGAAGCACTAAGGTGTTAAGGATCCACTTGTAGCTATCCTTGATGCATAATTCACTTTGGTTTCTCAATTACACAATTAGAATTGAAATTAAATCCTATCTAGCCAGATTGTAGAGCGGTCAATTCAGCAAAACAGTCTATTACATGTGTTGTTCATCAAATGATTCACTCAATTTAAGTTAGGACTTGGGCAAACTCAATTGCATAGGCCAATCCTAGTTCCAATAGATTAATATCACAATCATAATAATCATCAAACCCTGTCACAAAGCTTAACTAATATCATTATTTGAACTTGATTCAAATCACATAAATAAACAATACATATTTCAGACTTTTCATAAAAAGGTAGAACTTTGGTTTAAAGTTCCCACATGAAGAACCAAGTTCTAGAGCGTCTTGAATCCGATTCCTCAGAGCGTACAGGTCTAGATCCATTCAAAACAACTAAGAACTAAGAAAATTCTTCTAAACATCCATGAGTCATCATAAGATTAAGAAAAACTACTTAGAACTTTATTCAAACTCAATAAACAATTGTTCAATCAATAAAAATCTAACTTGAAACCATTAAAAATGAATTAAAACATCTTAGAATCACTACAAGCTTCACCTCTTAGCCCTAGCTAAGAGGTTTAGCCAACCATGCTAAGAGAAAACAGGAAAACTAATGAAAACATGAAGAACTAGAAGGAAAACTAAGAAGTGGGAGTGTAGAACTCCAAAACCGACTCTCTCTGCCTCCCAGTATCATAGATCTCTTCTAGGATGCCCTAGGAAGGAAGTGGAGGAGTCCTTTTATAGCTTTCAAGCCCCATCAACACAGAAGATTCAAGAATTTGTGTAGAATTTACGCACTTGCGCAGCAAAAGTTGGAGCTGAATTTAACAATTTCTGAACTGGGCGATTGGGCGATTGATCGCTTGGGTGGGAGATCAATCGACTATGCTAGAGATCAATCGGTCAAGTTCGGGCAATTGATTGCTGGGTGTAAAAAGTGTCCAGAGAGTTCCAGCAACAGGTCTTAAAAAATCTGGACTTTTTATGGTTCGGGCAATTGATCACCTGGGTTAATCGATCAATTGATTGCACTCTTTTTTGTCTTGCAACATTTTGAAATTTTGCATTATGAGCGATCAATCGGTTTGAGCAACCGATCAATCGACCATCCATCTTTCAGTCTAGCAATACATGCAGTGTGGCCGATCAATTGGTCTGGCCAGTGGATCAATCGATCACCCTGGCGATCAATCGATCAAGCGAACCGATCAATCAGTCAGGGTAATTTTTCTTCTTCTTACTTCTTTTCTTCACTCTTTTTCTTGCTTCTTTTCTTTTATCTTCAATGCACATTAAGAGTGTCCTTTAATCATCATTTCGGTGAAGTCTTTCTCTCATTCAACAATCACAAAACCATTCTATTAGATAAGTCCGTAAGCATAAAAATCATGCAATGTTAGTGATGAAATGGGGTTAGAATATACACATTTTAGAGCTCAACATCGGTGTGTGCGTCATCATTGGCTGTTGATCAGATTGATTGTAAGTGTCCTTCCAAATCTAACCATTCATTTTTCGTTAGCTATGCACCTATTTAAAAGGTAGTCCATTTGTACGGCCGCAGATTGGGTACTACCCCCACCAGGACCTAAATAGAGACTGACCATCCTTGCAGGGATTCTGTAGGACCCATCGTGATGCATGAGCTCAAAAAGGAGGCATATCGAAGGCTTAAGTGGACCACATGACAAGAAGCGGTGACAATGATGCCCACCGTTGAAACCTTATTAAGGCTAGGGTGATACTTATTTTCCATTCAACCTGTTCATAAGGTCACACATCACGTTGATGAAGGGAAACATAAATGTCAGCTTGATTCAAAACTTCTGTGGTCCTAAGAGGTTAAAAGGTAAGCGTTTAATCCCCATTGTTTCTTATGGTGTGGTCCACATAAGCCTTCAATCTGCCTTGTTTTTGGGGCTGATTCCTTAAAATGATCAGTTAAAATGGATAGACAATGTGGATAAAGGACATACATCAGGTGGGTCCCACAAAGCCCTTACCAGGACCGTCCATCTCTAGCTAGGTCCTGATAGACATAAATTTGGTAGTAATCCCTCCAGTTCCATGCAAGCTTGATACTGGTGTGTATTGGTTGAAGCTCTGTGGGCCCACAATAATGTATTTGTTCTATCCATGCCATCCATCTCACTCTAAGGGCATCATTCGAAAAAAAGGGCAAATCCAAAGCTCAAGTTGACCACACCATAGGAAAAAATGGATATTGAATTCTTACTGTTGAAAACTTCTCGTAGGCCACAAAAGTTTTGGATCAAGCTGATTTTTGTGTTGTCCCTTCATCCATGCCCATCAGTTGTGACCTCGCTGGTACTCTGAGGTTAAAACCAGATTATCTTCCTGACGATGGACCAAAGGCAGAGCCAGAATTTTCTTCCAGGGGGGCAGAGGATCATGGTGAGCCCTAGGAAGGTTTCAACGGTGGGCGCCATTGTCCTCACTATTTCTATGGTGGGGTCCATTTGAGCTTTGAATCTGCCCATTCTTTTTTCCAAGCCATAAAATGATCTCTCCAAATGGTTGGATGGTGCGGACACAACACATACATCATGGTGGGGCCTATAGAACTTAGTGACATCACTTCAGTGACTAGATCGCTACAAAACCTCGTAAGAGAGGACGTGGATTTCTTTAGGAATTCCGACGCTGGGAACTTAGGTGGGGCCCACCGTGATGTTTGTGAGAAATTCACCCGGTCCATTTGTTTTGTGAGCTCATTTCAGGACATGAGACAAAAATGAGCTGGATCCAAGACTCAAGTGGACAAAAAATGTGAGGATTGAACTACCACAGTTGAAATATTTGTGGGGCAAAAGAAGTTTTGAATCAGGCTAATATTTATGTTTTCAGTTCATCACAGTAGGAATGACATTATGAACGGTATGCATGGCATATAAACATCACTGTGGACCCTAGGGAGATTTCAATAGTAGGAATCTCCCTACCTACCTTTTCCTTTAGCGCGGCCCACTTGAGTCTTTGATCCGGCTCATTTTCAATCTCATGTCCTAAAATGAACTCAAAAATGGATGGACAGGGTGAATTTCTCACAAACATTAAGTTGGGCCCCACCTAGGTTCCCAGGCAGGAACTTTTTGCCAGAGGAAATTCGGTCGAGCTAATCCGCATCCCAGATTTCCTACAAACCAAGACCTAGCTTGAGACGGACTGTCCTGTCAGGGGATCTGTGAGGGCCACGGTGATCTATATGTTATATCCACACCGTCCATCTATCTTGACATATCAGTTTAGGGCTTGAGACCAAAAAGGAGACAGATCTAAGGCTCAACTGGACCTCACCGAATGATCTAGTCAAGATTAAAATCTTACGGTGAAAATACGTGACTCCGCCCTTACGATGGACCATGGACCATGTTATACTTATGTCACATCCTTCCATGAGGCAGCCAATATAATGGATGGTTTGGATCTAATCCAATTACACCATGTGTGCGGTAATGACCCAAAGTTTACCAAACATTTCACATGAACATAACAGCAAACACGTTCAAAATCGCATGCAAACACGTTAAAATGGGTTTGGACATGGAACAGGGTAAAAACACGGTTAGTTACCTGTAACGAGGGCAAATTTGTCATTTTCCCACTTAACGTAGCAATTCTATTAGTCAAAAGTTGTCTAGGGAGTGGAATGTTCGTATAAGAAAACACTATGCGATTTTGGAGAAATAGTTTAAAAGTAATTAGGTCTCAGTCTATAGACCAAAATATAAGCGGCTTATGAGAAAAATCCCAAATGTAAATGTCAGCTTAGTAGATTTTGGAAGCAATCTCCCATAGAAATATGATGCCTCTAAATCCGATATTGATCATTTAGGTTTTTTACTATCGGGGCATCAATTTCATAGGACCATTCCCTCCTTCCTTTGGATATATTTACATCCTATTGGTTGTCAACTATATCTCCAAATGGGTTGAGGCAACCCCGTGTAGAACCAATGATCACAAGACAGTTCTATGATTTTTAAAAGAGAATAATCTGACAAGATTTGGAACGCCTCGAGCCATTATTAATGATGGGGGTACACACTTTTATAACATACCTTTTGAGGCTCTGATGAAGAAATAATGGTATTACGCACAAAGTGAGTACGCCCTATCACCCACAAACAAGTGGCCAAGCGAAAGTCTCCACAAGAGAAATCAAACATATTTTGGAGAAAATGTTGAATCTAGACCGCAAGGATTGGTCTCTAAGACTAACAGATGCCTTGTGGGCTTACCGTACAACGTACAAAACCCCGATTGGAATGTCTCCTTATAGACTTGTCTATGGGAAAGCTCGTCATATGCCTGTGGAGTTGGAGCATAAAGCCTATTGGGCTATAAAGAAATTCAATTTCAATCTTGATAAGGCCCGCTGAATTAGTTGGAGGAAATCCAGAATGAGGCTTATGATAATGCCAAAATATACAAGGAACAAATGGAGGTATTCCATGACAGGAATATCCTTCGAAGATCTCTCAAACCATCTCAAAAAGTTCTCTTGTACAATTCTAGGCTACATTTGTTTCCATGAAAAGCTGAAATCTCGATGGACTGACCATTTTGTGGTCAGAACTATTTATGCTCACGGGGCTGTCGAGATTGAGAAACCTAAAAACGGCAATGTATTCAAAGTTAACGGACAATAGTTAAAGCCATTTCTTGAGAAGTTTGTCCTAAATGAGGAGTCCATCCCTCTGGAAGATCCTATTTATTAGGATTGTCTCCTAGTCTGACGGAGATCCCCTTTTGTACACTAGTAGATTAGTTTGTTTTGTATTTTTTTTTTTTTTTTTTTTTTGCAACTTGGAAAATTCTAACACTTACGATTTCTCATCTTCTCAGGTACTCTTTACTCTCTACTCTTTACCCTTATAATTGCTCTCATATGGATTTGGTTTGTTCATACATTTATCAACATTGAGGGCAATGTTACATTTAGGTTGGGGGGTGTGGAATTCCTATGAAAAATCTTTCCAATTGCTTATCTCTTTACTATTTTAGGCTATTTTAAAAAAATATATGAAAAAAAAATATATCAGGTTTTATTGGAAACATCTTGTTCGTGTTGAACGCATCATGATAGAGGAATAGACATTCCCTGTTCTAAAAAGTCATGAAGGGGATTAAGGTAGCTGGGTGGTGAAGCACACGCTCATGGTATTATGAGCAACATAAGACCACAAACTGAATTGATCATGGGAAATGTGAGGATGTGGTCCATCTTGCAGTTGAAGGAGTCTGTCGGATGATACTTGGTCTATGTGCATTACACAAAAGGAACAAGAAACTTTGTAGTTGGATTGACTGTAAATTATTTTTTAAGCCATTTTGAAAAAGAAAAAAAAAAGAAAAAAAAGAGAAAAATATAAAAATATATGTGTGGATCTTGAAGTAGTTTAAATAGTAGAATGAAAAGGCATTTAGTAATAAGAATATTAAAGCTCGGAGTTTAGTTATTTTAGTAAATTTTAAAATTGAGTTATTTCCATTAATGTTTTCTTAGAAAATGATAAATATTGATTGAGTCATGAATTTTCAAAGTTCACATCTAGCCTGCATTGCTAGGATTTAAGTTTGATACAATAGTGTTGACTTGATGATTACTGAGAGTGATAGGAACCAAGCCTAGAGATCCTTGTTTACTTTGTTCATAGAAAAGTGAAAAAAAGAAGAAAAATAAAGAATATTCATTAGTAATATTGGATAAGGATTTTCATCCTTCGTCGTTACTATTACAGAACATTACTTTAGTACGAAGTGAGCCTTTTGGAGCCTTTGGCTATCGATTGAAAAAATAAGAGAGAGAAATGAATTAGCTAAAAAATAGTGGCATCGGAGATGGCTACCTATTGACATGAGAAATATTGGAGATAGTGTGAAAGCCGTTGATGAAAAAAATTGAAAGCTGAAAAAAAAAATTGAAATAACAATAGCAAGGTTCAGAATCAGTGACTTGGTTGATCTGACCATTCTCTACAATCAGCAACATTAACATGGAGGTAGACGACAGAATTCTTAGTGATGTTAAGACTGAATTTTACCATGCACTATGAAACTTAATATTTAGAATGTTACTACTAAATGATTAATGTTTTGAACTCAATTAGGTTATTTACGAAGTGAATACAACCTACGTTTATATATTTTCAACACTCTATTCCTTGGAAGTTCTATTATTTAAGTAACTTGAAAAGTCACGTAAGTACACTGAATTTTTTCTTTTTTTCATTAGGAAAAAAAAAAGAAGTTTCGAGAATGTTTCCATTTGTGAAAATTGTCCAGGATAAAATTGATTGCATTATTTTGAAAAGTCTTTTGGATTATTTTCGCATGTTTTGCTCGGGACTAGCAAAATGCTGGTTGAGGGTATGATAAGTGCATAATTTTGTATAATTAACCCTAGTTACCAATACCATTATGATTAATTTTACGGTTAATTATCCCTTATTAGGCGAATTTTCAATGTTCAGGTGATCAGGATAGGTTAGGACAAGATCCGAGCCAATCAGATCATTTAAAGGCCCAAAAGAGATCAAGGTCAAGTGTGTGGCAATCCAAAATCACTGTCCAGATCTCCACCATTCCAGTTTCAACGGCCAACATCCCACGCACATCCAGTGGATGTTTAGCTACTATAAATCAACGCCCTCCATCAAGTAGGTGGACGTCTCTTCATCTTCATGTATGTGGTAGCCAAGGCTCATCGTCGTCCAGTGCTGGACCCCAACCATCAACCCCACTCTCCAGTTTCATCTCCATTTTGCATCCAAGGCCAGCAACCGTCCATTAGTTGGGCTTTCCATATCCCACATGCTCAGCCATCAACTCCCAGCCGTCCATCTATCTCAAGGGTCGAACGTCTTCCACATGATCTAAGCCATTGATTGGAGCTTTCCATCATCAAGCTCTTCTTCCAACAGTCGTCCAACAGATGACGTTTCCAGGCAACAATCAGCATCTCATACGTGAGAGATCTCCCAGCCATCAAAAAATCCACCAGCTTGAGAAGAAGCCCTCCATCTAATGTCCAACGTCCACTGTACATAATTTGAACCAGCAAGAGAAGCAATCTCAGATGACCCCAACAACTCCTCCACTCCAAGCGTCCATTCATCTAGCCAGCATTCGGATATGGTGGGAGCTCAAGTCTCAGCCATCCATCTTGGATCAATAAGAGGCCTAATGTCTCCATTCTCCAGTTGGCCCACCATCACACGGTTGCAAGAAGATCTCTCTCTCTCTCTCTCTCTCTCTCTCTCTCTCTCTCTCTCTCTCTCTTCTTTCCTCACACATGTGTAAGGATAACTTGCCACCTCACCAATCCCAAGCCTAACGCCAAGCCCAAACCTAGAGCAAAGTTACTTCTAGCTAGGCTTGGAGTGCCACATAAGTTTGGAGTACCTTTTATGCCACATGTCATCCCAAGCCTAACTTGTTCGCTCGCCTCAAGTGCAAGGCGGCGATGTAGTAATAATTCTCGGTAAGACCGAGGTCGATCCACAAGCAATTAGGGTAAACTAATTCAAACCATTCTAGCAACTTCACTTTAAAGAGTTTAGGAAATTTAGATTGAAAACTAGAAGTAAAACAGTAACTTAAGCAAAGAAAAAGCTGAATATCTAAAAGAAAACTAAGGCTTCTAAAGATCCACTTGTAGTAATCCAATGTAAATTCATTCATCCAAGAATAAACACAACTAGATTCGAAGTTCTATCTCTCATCTAGTTGGAAGATAATACATTCAATCACACACAATCCCACTTAAGTCAGGAATTCAGATTCTAGTTCTAATTAAGCACAGAACTTGAACTTGTAGCCTTTGGAGTAACTATTGAGCTCTGAATTGTGCATATTCTAACCCCAACTCTTCACATATTATGCATGGTTTGCATGTTTAAAAGACTACTCTAATGCATGATTTGTGATTGTAGGAACGAGATGGAGATTTCACTGATTTAAGGCTAAAAGAGCACTTTATATACATTGAAGATCAAGGAACCAAGGGCAGAAGGATCGAAGAAAGAAGCAAGGGAGAAAGAGAAGGGAAGAAGGAAGAAGTGCAAAAAACTGCATTGAAGACCGGTCGTCAGACCGGTCTGCAATTTAACGGAGACTCCCATATATATGCTGCACAACTCACTGGATTAAGAATGACCAGTCGACCGACCGGTCAACCACTACTTAGACCGGTCATTCAACCAGTCAAACACTCAACAAAGAAGGGTGAAAATTCCAAAAGCTTACTAGACATAATTTGACATTTTACGACTAGTCGTTCAACCGGTTGTCCATGGGTTCAGACAGGTCGACAACGTAACTGAGCTTGTCCAAGAAACTCCAAAATTTGCTGCGCAAAGCACTATTTTTGTGGGATTTCTCGAAGATTCTTCGCAATTGGAATCTGAAACCTATAAAAAGACCCTCATCTTCATACTCAAGCATACTAGGACATGGAGAACAACAAGGAGGCTTGGGAGACGGATTTTACTTTAAGTTTTCATAGTTTTTCTTCTAGTTTTTATGTTTTCTGAGTTTTTAGTTCAATGATGTTAGATATGAACTAAAACTTCTTAGCTAGGGCAAAGAGGTGAACCTTTTGATTCATTTTTTATGGATTGATATAACCTAAGTTTCCTTTTTATGCTTTGATTGAAGAATTTGGTTTAATATGAGTTTGAATAAAGTACTAGTTCAATTTTTGCTTTGATCTCTTGATGACTCTAGGCTCATATGATTCTTAGTACATCTAAACCTAGTAGCTTACCTTTTTGACATTTTTTATGTTTGTGCAGTTCATTGATCTATTAAATACTCCGCCCATAATAGACACTTTGATGGCCTTGTTGCAATGGCACGAATTTCATGTGGGAACTCATTCAAACTAAGTTCTTATCTTTTGTTATAATCTGAGATAGATGTTTGCTGATTGATTTTGATTTAATTAGAGTTCTAATTATTGGTTGTAGTCAAGTCTAGTGATAGGATTTGATGAAAGCTATGATTGTGAATCTCAACTAGATTGGAAAGAGGCTTAGCCTATACAATTGAGTGTGCCCAAGGCCAGAGCATTGTTGTGGGAATCGAATCAATGAACAAGCAACTATTTTGGATAAGTGTTGATTGAACTGCTCTACATTCCGATTGAGTTATGAGAGACCTAGTTGTGTCGATGCATTAAAAAGGGTCAAAAGTGGATCCTTGGTGCTCAGTGCCTTTTAAATTATTACTACCTTACACATTCATTGTTTAAAATCAATTCTCTATTGTTTAGATTTAGTTCTTAATGTAATCTTAATTATAAGTTGTTTTAAATAAATTCTGAGAATATCCATACATAAATCTTTGTGGGAACGATACTCGGTCTTTCCAAATTATTACTACTTCACAACCCTATACTTAGGGAGTGAACAGTAACAATCATGCCAAGAGACTATGGCGTGATCTAGGATTACTACAATTCAATTCTAATCAATCCAAACATGGTAATCTCAAAGAATTCCAAGGAAGTCATGTCCGAAGTACATGAAATCTCATAAAAGTTCTAAAAATACCAACTTTATTCAAACTAAAACTTAAAAATTCAAACTTAAAATAAGAATACTTGAAATAAACGAATTAACCATTGAAACTAGCTACAAGCTTCACCTCTCAGCCTTAGCTAAGAGGTTCTAGCCGAGCATTATCATACTACAACTAGAATAAAAAGAAAAAGTATTTGAAAGCATAGAAAAATTATAAAAACTCTACTTGGAGGAGTTTCGAACGCTCCACGACGATCCTCTCCACTTCCCTGGACTTCACAAACCTTCTATGATGCCTCAGGAATGACGTAGAAGTGTCCTTTTATAGCAAAAATTCATGACCTACTTGGAAACTTCGAGAGATTGGAGAGTCCTTACGCAGTCTGGATGCTGGCCGGAGCCCATTAGCCGGTCGGCTGGAGGTTGCGCAGCAACATACAAAGTAGTTTGAATGTTTCAATACAAAGGCCGACCTGTCAGCTGACCGGCCAATCCATCTGGTCGGTCGGTCAAGGGGTCGGACTATGTAAAAATAGGTCCAGCAAATATGTGATTTCTGGAGGGTTTGGCTGGCTGGCCGGTCAGTCTATTAAATGTGACTTTTGGCTCTTCACTTTGTCCATCTCCATTGCATCTTTCTTCCACCTCTTGTCCTTTCTTCCATTGATCTTCAAGGCATGTAAAGTGAGTCTTTTAACCATCATGTAAGTGAAATCTCTCTTGCATTCCTGCACACACATAAACATGTATTAGATAGTATTTAAACATGTAAACCATGCATCATGTGTGATAAATTGGGGTTAGAATATGCACAATTTAAAGCTCAACACACCCCCCAACCAGCATTTTGCTAGTCTCGAGCAAAACATGCGTAAACAAATCCAACTTTCCAATACGCAACTCTCTTTTGGAAGTTATACTTCTATAACTCCAAGAAATGTAAGTGCAAAATTCAGAAAAAACTAGGTGATAGAAGTTGAAATCTTAAACTCTCTAAACATAACAAGTGTTCACATAGAATCCCCACCGATTGATTGATAAATAGAAGAATCCGAACAAATTTAACCTAGTGTGCATAGTGAATGTTCATCTCATGAGTTTTCAGGATTACCTTTTCCATAGATAAATCGAACTAAAGATCCAAAAGTGTATAGCTCAACCAAATGTCTATGAAAAGAATTTTCCTTACCGTTCCTTTGATCGATTTCACACTACTTCTCATTTCCAGCTTTGGTTACGGGTAGACCATCTCCTGGTTGGTAATAGGTAGCCCTTTTCGGAATTTCACAACATATATTCAATGAATAACCATAATTCCTTTCTCTTTTTCATAATAGATATAATTTTTAAAAATCCATATCTTTCGTTCTTTTCTTTCACATGAACAAGGATGGACAAAGTTCTCCGGCTTGGTAAACACATTAAATCTAAGTCTAACTAATCTATAAATCTATATAACCCCTTTAAACCATGAGAATCGTGTAACGTGAACTAAATGCAAAAGTATTTAAATTTTCTATCGATCATATAAATAGGGGAATTCAAATAGAAAATTATTATATTTAAGCTAATTTAAAGGTCTCAAAATCATATCAAGTCATCTCTCATCCTTTTATTCTTATGACATCCCAAGTGCATATAAACACGATTTTCCAAAAGAGTTTTCAATTTTAAAAAAGAATTAAAAAAATTTCTACAAACATTACTCAAAATGTTACAAAACACTAGATTCATCTAGGAATCTCACCCCCCCCAACCAAATCTTGCACTTAATGTAAAAATATATGCAATGAGCATGAACATGAGAGCAATGTTAAAAATAAAAGAGAGTGAGAACGAGAGTACCTGAGAGAGTCAATCATGAAATTCTACCTCCGACAACTAGATCTACTAAAGTAATAAACCTAAAATAGAAAAGCAAACTAAACATAATCTACTTAAAGAAATAAACAAAACCTAAGCTATACTTTTAGAAAGAGAATCTCCATCAGACTATGAGATCAATCATCATTATAACATCCAAAAGAACAGAGTTGAGTAGGATCATCAAGTGGTGTAACAGACTTTTCAGTAGAACTATCCACCATCCCGCTTTGAAAAGTACATTAGTGAAATTAATCATTCTAACCCATTGAAAATCTTGCTAAAAAATTTCAGTGGGTTTCTCAATAACATTGTCACATGTACTAGGAAAGGAGAATTACATTGGTTCGAAATCATTGAATATGGATTTCCTTTCCATCTTGTCTAGGAAAAAAATTGTCAAATATGGGTCATCCCAGAAGTGGTGTTCTTCGGTTTGAACAAACCAAAGAGATGTGAAGACTTCAATTGCTTCATCCGCACAAATTGGGATGGTCTCCACAAATATAATTTCACCGGTGTTTCCACAATTGATATTTCAGTTTGGCACTCTATGGAAGGAGACTTTTTAGGCAACGGAGGGGTCTCCCTCAAGGCGTGCACTATGTCCTGAATCATGGGATCATCCTAATCTTCAAAGTAAGCCAAACACTCATCTAGAGTGTAGGAGACCTCAGGGGATGAAGTTTTTAGATTTAAACTTTTCACGTCTTCCTCCTTCTCAAAATTTTGAGTAGGTTGGAGTGGGTCCTCAACCTCTACACTTTCAGACTTTGGCCTCTCCGCAGGCGAACCAAGCACCAATTCTTCTAATTCCTGCATAACAAATGTGTTTAAATCAGAAATTAGTGTCTTGTCAAGTAAACTTTCAGAAATTGACACTTCCAAGGCCTCATTAATAATAAAATAGGTTTCATCCTTGAAGTGTGCTACACATGTCTCCAAACTCTCAGGTAGATCGGGTTGGAAAAACTCCCCATCTTCCATAGATTCTATCATGTTTATCTTATGAGGGTCATTATCATCATCCCAATCCTCAAAGGGATCGAAGCAACCAACATTTAGATGATCAAAATTCTGATTTAAAGGCGAACTCCTCTTCCACGATGGATTCAATCATGTCAACCTTATTGACATCATCATCATCCCTCTGCCTTTTGTCCAAGTGAAACACATTTACCTCCAATGTCATGTTCCCAAAGGACAATGCATTACCCCATTTCGGTAATTTATAATTACGTTTGATGTAGCTAAGAACGGGTGGCCTAGAATCACCAGTACGTATTTGCGTGCTAGGATCCATAACCGGTTGCGTGTCCAAGATGATAAAATCCACCGGATAGTAGAATTTTTCGACTTGGACCAATACATCCTCAACTACCGCTCTCGGCACATGAATGGATCTATCAGCGAGTTACAACGTGGTTTTGATGGGTTTTAATTCACCAAGACTCAATTGCTCGTATACCGAGTATGGGATCAAGTTTACACTTGCCCCTCAAATCTAGTAATGCATGCTCAATCTCATAGTCACCAATGATACATGAGATTGTGGGACTACCGGGATCGTTGTATTTTGGGGGGGGGGGGGGGGGGGGGGGGGGGGGTCTTTTGGGTGACAATGGCACTCACTTGCTCATTCAAAAAGGCCTTTTGTTGTACATTATATTTGCGTTTAGTTGTGCACAGGTCCTTTAAAAACTTCGCATAGGAGGGGATTTGTTTAATGGCATCAAGTAAAGGAATGTTTATCTTGACTTGTTTCAAAACCTCTAGAATGTCATTAGAGTTTGGGAGAGGTTTTGGAGCAACAAATCTCGAAGGGAATGGTGTTATGGGCTTATGAATGCGTTCCGTTTCCTATGGGGTTGAGCTAGATCCATTCTCATTCTCAGAAATTACCGAATCATTAGTGTAACACCCCAATTTTTTGAAACCCGAGTTTTAGACCCGTGTTCTAAAAATTCGGGTGTTAGCTTATGAAGAAAACCTTCAATTCATTCCATTTTCAAGTATCATTCCAAAGAGGGCATTCACAGTGGAAGAAACAAAACCATGCACATAAGAAAGGTATAACATATACTCCAATAAGTCTAAGTGGTGCCCATAGGGATTACACAAACCAAATGTCTCGAAATTTAATCCAAGATACAAAAGGGAAACAATCCAATACATCCAACGTAAATTAGCATACAATAATGAAATGATTCCAATCATAAACAAATTTAAATAAATATTCTTAAGATGCAAAAACATCCAGTTTCTCTTTGGACAAAGACGGTCCATTGACGTCCCCGACCTCAGCATCATACTCCATTCCAGTATAGCCTGTACATTATTAAAATCACCTGCACCAACTATACCTTTGAAATTTAATAGCATGAGTGGTTAGCTTAGTGTGAGGTCCCCTCAAGATTTCACACCAGCACATTAATCAAGAATAAAAAAAATATACAAACATCCATGATGCAATCTTTCTTAAATGCGTGAATGCATGCACATCTCCCTCAGCCTAGGGATGCACATCTAGCTGAAAAATGTGGTCTGGAAGTCACTAAGGACACACATCAGCCCCACAATGCAAATCCATCAATTGGTGATCCGGAAGTCACTAGGACACACATCGGCCTCACCCAATGGTCTGGAAGTCACTACGGACACACATCAGCCCCACAATGCGAATCCATCACGAGTAGCCATCACCAACAAAAATACGAAAGGTACGTGCTCTCGGTGAATGACTCACTCTATGGTGGTCTGGAGCCAGTGAAAATACCTCAAGGGTACGTGCTCTCAGCAACCAGACTACCCAACGGTAATATGGCTTGTCACCACAAGTCTCGTCTGTGCCATGATATGCATGATTAAACCAACCATCATTATTCCAATTTACAACTAAACCAATTATGACATTTCCTTACAACTAGTGGCCTTTTCATCACAATAATTTTCCAAAATATTTCCACATAAGTTCAACTAAAGACATAATCAATAACTTATCTCACAGTACCCTTGGTCCATCAAGTCCATTGGGAATCCCAACAACTCATCTCAACAGGACATTCAGTCCAACAAGTCCATATAAGGACATCATCAAAAATATTTCCATACCAGTCCAGTTAGGGACATGATCAAGATCTCATCTCATATAACATTTAGTCCAACAAGTCCATTTAAGGACACCATCAGGAATCTTTCCAATATATCGCTTTCAAAGGCCACGAGTTTAAGGTCTTATTAAATATAGGTGATCGCAACCATCCAAATTCACATTCTACTTCTAGATTCCAAACATGATCAGGAGTAAAAATGACAATTCTGAAATTCGTAAATAATTCACAGTTATAAGGAGATTCACATATAGAAAAATTAAACATATGATTTATGGCAAAATCAAACAACAGAGGTAATCATGAGACAGTAAAATTATCAGTTATAGATGAATAAAACTATTACTTAATTAACATGAAGGCGGATGGCTCAAGGGGAGGAATCATCACCTTAAAAATCAAATTGTCTTCTAATGTTGCTAGAAATATGCACACGCTCACTAGAATTCGACCCTACCATGTTTTAGACCATTTATGCGGTTAGATTGTCATATCTCATAATTTATACGGTTATGATCAACTCTGGGGTGGTGGCTTTATAATTTTAGAGAGTTGGTCTATACAATATAGATTCATCGTTTATGGTTTAAATGACCTATTTAATACTTTATGAAGGTGGTGGATCCTATAGATGTGACCCCACGTAGATTTCTAATTAAACAGACTTTACATGCAAAAATGGTTTTGGGCTAAGTTTAGGTCCAATTTGTAATCACAAGGGGCCATCTTCCGGAGAAATAAAATGGCCACTTGGCAACCCAATGTGTGGTCTTCAAAATTCATAAGACGGACTTCAAAATTCATAAGACAGACCTCTCTAGTTGAATGTGTACAATTTTTAACAAAGGCCCAAACATAAGTACTTGGAGTTGTGCAGAAATTTGTGCAGAAGTGGTTTGTGCCCCACTTTGGGCACATCCCGCCATCAAATGCGGCTACCTTTTGGCCTGAAGTCAAGTGCCCCTGGTAGACCCTTGCGTGGTATCCAAAACCTACATGGTAGGATGTGCTGGATGCATGCATATATATATATATATATATATATATATATATATATATATATATTTGCACATGGCCAAACATAGGCTCTTGAAATTTTCGCACAGAATTTCACTGCACAACATTTCCTGGCCCCATTTTGGGATCCGACTGTCGATCGCGTGATGTCTGCTTTGGCCCGGGTAATATGTCATTCTTCTAGCCACCTATACCGAATAAAAGGTCCAAGTGATGGCTCCCACATAGCTCGTACGTGGGGTCCACCAGGGGCGATCAAAGATGGCCCAAAACTCAGAAAATCAGACAGTTTTCAGCTATGTCAGCCCCAACTTTGGGCCCACTTCACCAACGCATGGGAACCATTTCCGCAGAAGTTATGGGATATTCCAACACACTGATATGTGGAAAGGACATCCCCATGGTAGGACCCTTATATACAGATCGTGGGGCCCACCATGAGGTCTCAAAGAGGCTTACTTACAACATCATTCTGGTACTTGGAAAATTTTCCAGCAACTAGAAATACAAAGGAAGAAGAGGTTTACACATTGTTTGCTTTGAAACGGCCCACCAGAGTTTCAAATCCGGTTCATTTTTGGTGTCTAGCCATAAAACTGTCTGGAGAAGCTGATGGACATCGTGGATTACACAAAGACATCACGGTGGGTCCCATGAGTGGGTCCCCCAATCATGCCCATAAGGACCTTAGCGTTACTAACGCTGCTAGACAGCAGCGTCCCAGCGTCCGATCCAGCAGCCTAAGTGAATTTTTTTTCTTGTTTTCCCATAAGATGGGGTCCACTTGGGAAATCTAATCCGTTTATTGGGTTGGCCACATATTTTTAAGCCCAATGACCCCTGATACATGGTTAGATGAAAAATCAAAACATCTCATTTAACCTTTTTAAACAAATTAATGGCCTGTCACTAATTCCAACAATGTGGCCCACCAGAAACTTGGTTCGGCCTGAAATTTTGGGTCGTGCCATAAGATGGCCTGTTGAATTAGATGAACGAGGTGGACCTCAACCATATATCATGTGTCCCATGAGATTCAAACAGCACAAATACAATCATTTCCTTTGCATTTGATGATGTGGCCCACCTGACGAATGATCAGCCTGATCTTTAGGGATCCAATCTATAAGTGAACAAGGACATCAAAGGAAAATAGAGATAGGATAAGAGTGCTCACCTGATTGTGATTGACGGCCGAGATCTCCTAAGCACTTTTAATGGATAAATGGATGGATGGTGGAGAGGAATGGAGGAAGTGATGGTACAAGGAAAGAGGTGATGTGGATCGTCCACTCCCACAAGGCCACTACTATATATATACTAGAGAAAATATTATTTTTATTATTGTTTTATTTTGTTGCAATAAATGAAGGAATGGAGGTGGAAGGGGTGACATGGGGGATGGATTGGGGAGGCATGGTGGTGAGATGCTGGTCATCAATACCCTTATACATACATATATATATATATATATATATATATATATATATATATATATATATATATATATATATATATATATAATTTATTACTTTTCGTTTCATCATTATTAATTATTATTACTTTTTATTTACTTATTTATTTATTTACTTTTAGTTGTAATAATGATTGCAATCATGTCAACAGGGGGAAATGATTGCCTAAGAGACCGTGCAGTGGGTCTCACATGAGTGGCTCACGTAGGTGAGTAGAAACTATGTTTATCGGGTGTTTCGATCAAATGATCATATCTTTGCGATTGGGTATTAGATTGATACAGTTTTCGCCGTTACAACAGTAACGACGACGTGATCATCATAACAGAGGTTTCAAGGTCATCCGAGATAAATCACTAAGGTCCGATACTAAGTGCTCAAGGGCGCAACGTATGGGCAATCAAAGGCGTTAATCGAGATGCGTGTGTACTCAGACTACGTTACGAAGAACTGAGGTCTCACAACCTACCCTCCTAGCAAAAGTTTAATTCAGGTTGGGATTTCAAAAATATTGTCTCATGTGTAGCCTTTAAATTTTTTGGGTTTTAATCAGTGTGTGAATATGTGATTTCACGACTTATTCAAAGGAAAGAAGAATTTAAGAGAACACCCAAGTATTGGAAGACCAGGGTGTTACAATTAGGCTTGTCGGCCTTCATCGGAATAGATTTATCCACTTGTTTTCCACTTCTAAGAGTGGTGATAGATTTTGCTTACTCCACATCTGGGTTAGGGAGGTTAGGGGTGCTTATTTCATGTGCTTGTTTTGGATTGGGCTGAGGTTAGGTCGAAAAGGTTCCTTCCCTAGCATTCAAGCATCCCTTAATCTCACCAATCGACACCTTAAGCTCTTGGAACATTTTGTGATTTGTTTGATTTATTTACGTTTGCCCTTGCATAAACGCCTTTAAGGTATCCTCCATTAAGAATGAGGTGATGCCATGTTTTGCATGGGTGGCCCTCCTTGAGAATTGGTAAGATTGGCCATGGGACCATTCCTCCAACTGAAATTTGGATGATTCTTCCAAGTAGTGTTGTATGTGTTACCTACTGGTCCATTAAAGGGCCGTTGAAAACCATATGCGGTGTTTGCTTGCTCTTGTAACACCTCTTAGAATGTAGGGATTATAGGACAATCTTGCGTAGAGTGCACATTAGCGGCATAAATTCCACACATGTTTTCAATAGCTTTAGTAGACTTGGAAGTTCTGAAATTGCGGTTTTACCGCTTATAGAGATTCTTGGAGATAAGCCTAATGTCCTAGAGGGGGGTGAATAGGACTTTTTAAATTCCAATTACAGTTAAAAATTGATCAAGTCAATCTTATCAACTAAGATTATCACAATAACATTCAAGGCATTTATATGAGCAATTTGTAAGCAAGGTATATCATAGGCATTTCATCAAACAGTTAGCATTCATGATTGACTAAACCATTCAACACATAACAATAATTCAATCTCACAATGCACAACGATTTATAGTGGTTCGGTTTCCCTACTCCACTCCCGGTTCACGATCTCAATCTATGAGACCACCAGATTTCACTATAGTCTTGGTTTTAAATTAGGTTAACCATCAACCTTGACATCCTTTGATCTAGGACAGCGTTTACCATCCGCCGATGGCCCAATCCAGGGACTTGACGAGTTTGGATCTCAAACTCTCACCAATCCTAATCCAAGGATGGTCACGTACACTCCCGCCGGAGTTTTCCAATCCAGGGAATAGAGATTCAATAAATGGACTCTCAAATACTAGACATACCTAGACGATTGAGCCCCGATTCGATGCCTTTGATGAGTAGCTTCAGCTTCTCTTTGTGCTCCCAAGATCAGCTACCGATGCAAATGATGAGGTTATGTTGATGTCAGGTAGTTGGGAGAGAGTTGGTCTAGTTCCTCTTGCCTATTCAATGCAATGGTAATGAGGGAACTACCAAACTTTAAACATTCAATGGCTATAAACGACCTCATAAATATATTCCAAAGGTAGATCAGTCATGAATGAAGGTCTTGAGTTCATACTTCAAACCGAGCTTTGAATACTCATTGATAAGCCATTAATGGCTAGGTTTGAATGATGAACTCAAGAGGGCAAGAGCAAAGAGGGTAGGAGGATGTGAGTAAAAGCTCTCTCTCTTAGCTCTTGAAGGGTGTTGAATGCATGCCATGAAAGACCACAAGACATGGCTATATAGAGCCCCAAATGATGGCCCCAACGGATCTAAAACGGTCACGACCGACCTGTCAGAGAGGGGTCTCAACCGGTCGGACGGACCGGTCGTAATTCAAATCAATAGGCCACATTTGAGACTGCCCGACCTGGTCAAGACCGGTCGGATCCCCTTGCTGGAGTGAATGGAAAATGAAGGCCGACCGGTCAAGACCGGTTAGATCCCCTTGCTGGAGTGAATGGAAAATGAAGGCCGACCGGTCAAGACCGGTTGGATCCCCTTACTGGAACAATTAGAGATAACAGGCCGACCGGTCAAGACCGGTCGGCTGCGCTTGCTGGACAACCTGATGAATCCAGGCCGACCGGTCAAGACCGGTCGGCTATGCTTGCTGAAATAACTAAGTATAACTGGCCGACTGGTCAAGACCGGTCGGCTGTCCAGCTAATTCCATCACGGCAAGCCTCTGACTTCTATTGATGCACCTGGCCGACCGGTCAAGACCCGTCGGCTGTCCAGCTGAATATACTACAGCAAGGTGCTGTTGAGTTGAGGAACCTGGCCGACCAGTCAAGACCGGTCGGCTTTCTAGACACTTTGATTACAGCAAGGTTGCTGTCCATTTCTTACAGTTCTGCCCGACCAGTCAAGACCGGTCAGCTGTCTAGATGATCTTGTCACATCAGGTTTGCTGGACCAAGTCTTTCAACGCAACACAACAGCGGATCACTTCAATGATGAGGCATGAAGTGATTTGGTGCATAGGGTCCAATGTATGGACATATCTTCAATATGTTTCACACCAGCCATGGACCACAAGTCTGATTAACTTGTGCAAGGGTCGAGAGGGAATGGGATAAGATATGTGAGTCATTACGCCATTCTTTGATGTTTTGGGTTTCCTATAGTCGATCCATATGCAACTTACCTGGAATCTTGTTTTAGCATGAGCTTGAGCAATGGACGAAGCGTAATCTTCAAGTTCTTGATCTTCAATTCTTCGACCGGGGCTCACACGACAAGACGCGACCAACCAACACGCTAATTGACAACAAAATGTGTACTAACAATCTCCCCCTTTGTTAATTGTGAGACAAAACATCTAACCTAGACAAATCATGACTCCTTATCATGATTGACCCTTAAACAAAAAGAAATATACGCCCATTTACATGTCTATACAGATATACAAAATAATCTTTACAAAATGACATGTACATACTCGATTTTCTTCAAAATCTCCCCCTTTATGCTTGCACCTACAAAGTCCTGCAAAAAGATATAATCGGACCTTCTAGGTGGGATGATTCTCCCCCTTTTTGTTAGTAATTGACAAGGGTTAGCTAGCAAAAAGATATGCCTAATAAAGCTGCAAGGCTAGCATCGAAAATATGTCAATCACATAAGACAGGGAAGAGATATAGAAATTTAAACCCTGAGGAGATTCAAAGAACAAATCATGCTAGATATACAAGTAATCATGAAAGCATAGAGGGCTTATAGCTCAATCAACCAACCATCCCTCCAGATGAATATCTAGACAAACATAGAACACAAAGCATGAGCTAAAAAGGGCAAATGTGCCCAAACCATCCAACCTCCCACAGATATTCAATAAAAGATCAAAAGCTCATATAAAAAGATATGACTATAGCATCCATATATATACCAAAATAGGCAAGCAACCCAAACGTAAATATGTATCAATCCGTGCAAAATATACAGACAACCCATAAAAGATAGTGCATGAAATCCAGACAATGTCGTTGGTCATACAAAAAGTAACTGTGACCAAGACATGAGACTAGTAATCTGTTCCATCTCCCAGATCAGGGGGTGGAACGTCCCCACGCGCCGCGCGCTCCCATATCTCTATCCGCCTCTCCCACTGTGCTTGGCGAGTGACAAGGGCTTCCTGCTGTACGAGTATGGTGGCCTGACCCTGCAAAATCTGGTCCCCAGTCTGCTCGAGCCTGTCAAGCCGCTGAAATATACCATCCCTAAGCTGGCGAAGCTCAGCAATGTATGAAGGTGGATCCACGGAAGGGGATCGTCGTCGAGAAAAGGCTCTAGGAGGCGTACTGAATCGACCTGGAGCTGCTCGCGGATCGAGGGATGGATTAGAGGAAGGAGCTGATGGTGAAGTGTGGGAAGGGCCAGTGGAGGCAGGTGGAGCCTCAGGCTGGGACGGCTCGGTCGGATCCTGCTGCTGCTCCTGCAGAAGACGACTGTGGATGACTTCTTTGGTAAGCTTCATACGAGCAATGAGGGTACGGTTGATAATGACAGGCTTGTGAACTTTATCAGTACCGACAATGCCAATCTGATCAGCTAATGTGCATATGAGATGCCCAAAAATAGACTGGTGGAGTTTCCATCGTCTCGCAGGATGACCTGGTGAATGATGTTCATGATCCGAGTTGGAAGGCAGAGCGGATGACCCTTACCTACACGATAGAGCAACCGAAACATGGTTTCAGTGACATCCGCCTTGTTACTCATCCGCGGGTATACATTGTGGAAGAAAAGGTTGTGCAAAATGCGGAAATCCCATGTCATAGAGGATGCCCGAAGTGCACCTCCTACCCATTTGGGTGTCCCATCACCACATAGGAATTGAGCAATAACAAGGTTAGGTTTGGGACCAAAGGAGGAAAAATCAAAAGTAGACTCCTGAACAAGAGGAATGCCAACAAATTCTGAGATGGATTTCCAAGTAAACAGGCAATTCCGATCACCAACCTCGACGTTAAAAGAGGGGGGAGAGGCAGTGACATGGACACAAGATGCATAAAATTTTCTAACAACGTCAAAATAGACCGGGCCCTCCATGTGGAGTACGGGGCCCCAATTTATGGCATTCAAAATGGAACGAACATTATAGTTGGCCAAGTCAACCAATTTGACTGATTTTTCACAAATTACCTCCTTGTCCTTGAAATCATCCCAATGGGTGGAATGGGATGAAACATTTTTTCCCAAGGATTTAGATTGAACAGGGGGAACAGAAGATGAGGCAGCCCCTTTCCCTTTTGAAGCTGTTTTCTTGGTCTTTAAAGGGCGAGGAGGAGGAAGCTTAGGTTTTGCCTTGGGTCGATCACTCCGCCTCAAGGGGAGCTCATCTTCGCTCTCTTGGGAAGACATAGAAGAGGCAAGAAGATACTCTAAATCACTCCTAGAGATGAAGGAAAGGGATGAACCAAAGAAGAGTGAGAGTGAAGATAAGGAATCCCTTACCAAATGAATGAGAGTGAAGAGGAGTAAAGTAGAGGAGGTTAGAACCTCGAATCTTGCAACGAATCACCTCGAAATCACCTTGGAGAGCAAGAGGGGGAGTTGGAGCAGCAAGTGGAGGTGAGAAAATGGGAAGTGGGTTACCTAAAATGAGCTCCAATTGTTTTTAAAGACCCCCCCTTTCGGACGGCTGACGCACGGGCTTGCTGGACTGGTGACGCACAACCGGTCGTGACCGGTCGTGGGACGAGAAATGGGAGACAGCAGCATTTTCTTCATAGCTCGACCAGTCTTGACCGGTCTGATGGCATAAGTGACTTAGTCCAGACAGGTCTTGGAGACGCCCGACCGGTCTTGACCGGTCGGCTGGCTGGTCGGCAGGCAGATTTTCACACTTTTGACAGGAATCCTGCACTGGATTCGCTGGATAGAGAGTCTGTCCTTTGGACAGACCATTATCATTTAAAACCAAGTACCCTTACCAAGGATACAACATCCATGGTCATGGTGTACCAAGGTACAACTTAACACAAAATGAGTGACCCTTAAGGTCCAGATTTATCGATAGAGGACAAGAATTGGGACTATGATCCCGGATTGTCGTAGAAAGCAATGAAAATAGGCAACGCTCCTTAGATATACCTATAAAGATCAGAAAGAGAGGCTTAATCCTTAGATTTTTCCTGCAAAACATACACTTGTTAGATAAACTAGACACATCCAACACCAATAGACTTCTGGAGGTTCGCAAAGCGAACCGAGTCTAAAGGTTTTGTTAGGATGTCAGCTAGCTGATTCTCGGTAGGCACATGTTCGAGAGATATTATGTGATCTTCAACCAATTCTCGAATAAAATGGTGCCTAATATCTATGTGCTTAGTGCGCGAGTGCTGAACTGGATTTTTCGATATATTTATGGCACTAGTATTGTCGCAAAATAGAGTCATTGTGCCTTGGTTAATCCCATAATCGGTCAAGGTTTGTTTCATCCATAATAATTGGGCACAACAACTACCAGCAGCAATGTATTCTGCTTCGGCTGTGGATAAAGAGATGGAGTTTTGTTTCTTACTATGCCATGCCACAAGGCAATTTCCAACATAAAAACAACCACCGCTGGTTGATTTACGATCATCCATGTTACCAGCCCAGTCGGCATCTGAATACCTTGCAATATCTGTAGATGAATCAAAAGGGTACCAAAGACCGTATTCGGTAGTGCATCCAACAAACCGGATGATCCGTTTAACAGCAGTAAGGTGAGATTCTTTGGGATCAGCCTGAAACCGAGCACAAGCACCTACACTAAAAGCAATATCTGGTTTACTAGCAGTGAGATAAAGAAGGCTACCAATCATGCTTCTATAAAGATGTTGATCTACACTTTTCCCTACAAGGTCTTTTGATAGTTTAACAGTGGTGCTCATAGGTGTAGTGTAGGAACGACCAGAGTCTAAGCCAAATCTCTTAACAAGGTCTTTAGCATATTTGGCTTGAGTAATGAATATACCTGATGCAAGTTGTTTTACTTGAAGCCCTAGAAACATGTTAAGTTCTCCTAGTATACTCATCTCAAATTCAGATGTCATTAATTTAGCAAAGGAGATGGACATTTTTTCACATGTGGATCCAAAAACAATGTCATCCACATAAATCTGGGCAATCAACACAGAATTCTCAGCTTCTCTAATAAATAGAGTTTTGTCAATGCTCCCCCTAGCAAAATCATGGTCTACAAGAAAATGAGTTAAGCGTTCATACCATGCACGGGGTGCTTGCTTGAGTCCGTTTCAACCGGTACACTTTGTGAGGATACTTAGGATCAATGAATCCTTTTGGTTGTTCAACATACACTTCCTCATCAAGAATACCATTCATGAAGGCACTCTTTACATCCATTTGAAATAGTTTGAACTTTATCGCACAAGCAACAGCCATAAGAATTCTAATAGACTTGAGTCTGGCTACAGGGGCAAATGTTTCATCAAAATCAATGCCTTCAATTTGTGAATATCCCTGAGCCACTAACCGAGCCTTATTTCGTATTACATTCCCAGATTCATCAGATTTATTCTTAAAAATCCATTTGGTTCCAATAACATTTTTCCTTTCCGGCCTGTCGACCAGATACCACACTTCATTTCTAATGAATTGTTGAAGCTCTTCCTGCATTGCAAGGATCCAGAATTCATCATTTAGAGCTTCATCAGCATTTTTTTGTTCTATTTTTTATGTAAAACACAGGTGACTATTGACTGCCTCCAACTGTCTCCTGGTTTTGACACCAATGCTAGGATCCTCAATGATTTGATTGAGGGGGTGATCCTTGACAATTTGTACATTACCAGGAGCAGCGGGGGCATTTAGAGATGAGGGTTGTTTATCAGATTTACCTATCTCGCATATGCCCTCATCTTCTTCTTCATCACCTGGAGACACAGATTTATCTAAGCTATCATCCACAGTCACATTGATTGACTCCTGAACTGATGAGGTTCGAAGGTTGTAGACACGAAAAGCTCTACTATTTAATGAGTATCCTAAGAAGATACCCTCATCACTTTTGGAGTCAAACTTTCCCAAATTTTCTCGGTAACTCAGAATATAGCATGTACTTCCAAAGACCTTAAAGTATTTTACATTCGGTGTCTTTCCACACCACAGTTCATAAGCTGTTTTGTTTAGACCTGCCCTTAAATAAACTCGATTAATAATATAGTAGGCAGTGTTAATAGCTTCGGCCCACAGATTTTGAGCAAGATTTTTATTATTAAGCATAGCTGTAGCCATATCCAACAACACTCTATTTTTCCTTTCAGCAACCCCATTTTGTTGAGGTGTTTTGGGTGCTGAGAACTCATGATGAATACCCAATTCATCACATAATGCCTTCAAACGATGATCTTCAAATTCACCGCCGTGATCACTCCTGATTCTTGCTACCATGTATCCTTTCTCATTGTGAAGTCGCTTCACTAGTTTTTGGAATTCACAAAAAGTGTCAGATTTTTCACTTAGGAAGGCGACCGATGTGAATCTAAAGTAATCATCAACGACTACAAAGAAGTATCGTTTTCCACCTTGGCTAAGTACCCTGGTAGGACCAACTAGGTCCATGTGTAGCATTTCAAATGGTTTTGATGTGACCAGGATAGAGGTTCTCTTGTGTGCAACCTTGATTTGTTTACCTTTTTGGCATGCGACGCACACAGCATTTGGTCTTTTACCCATCTTGGGTAGACCTCTCACCAAATTTTTCTGACTCAGTTTAAACAGATTTCTATAATGTACATGACCGAGTCGATGGTGCCATAGTTCTGTTTCATCCTGAACGGCCACGTGACACATGGTGGAGGATCTTGAATTGTTGTGATTTTCAATGACATAGTAGTTGTCTCCTGTGCGTAGACCTTTCATGACTAATTTTCCTGTGGAGTTGAGGATCTTGCACATATCTTTGGAGAAGCTTACTGAGTGCTCTTCATCACAAATCTGTGAGATACTCAGTAAGTTGTGTTTAAGGCCATCAACATACAGCACATTTTCAATTTCGGACAAACCTGGCCTTGTGATGGTTCCTTTACCAATAATTTTAGCTATGCTCCCATCACCAAATGTGACAGACCCACGATCAAATTCGTCATATGCACAAAATTGAGTTCTATCACCTGTCATGTGTCTAGAGCAATCATTATCCAAGTACCATCTAGGGGTATTCCCAGCTTTTAAGGCAGAATGAATGACCAAACATTTGTTCTTTACAACCCATTTAGTTATTGTCCTTTTATGAGAGGTGTTCTTATGGTGAGATTCTCTAGTTTTCTTGGGAGAATCAGATTTTTCTTTTTCACGCAAGAGAAGAGCAGTTTTCAAATTCAGCATTTTAACTTGCTCTAATAGTTCATCCATCCTCTTGTCCTTCCTAGGAAGAGCAGGATAATTCTTTCGAATGTTTCCCCTCTTTGGTGAAGAATGCATGGGAGGATTCCAATTAGCTTGCACATTTTTCCCGATCGGTACAAATTTACCTTTCAAGTTTCTGACCAGATTTTTGAATACCATGCACTCAAATTTTAAGTGGCTAATGTCTCCACAAGCATGGCAGACAGGAGATGCTCTAGTTTTAGTCCTTGATGCACCATGATCTTTTCTTACAATCGGATGGACTAAGGTAGTTTTTGAAGTGTGACTGTCATAGCCCAAACCTCTTCTGTCCCTTGGTGATCTTACAACACCTAGGAGTTTTTCAAGGTTTTCTTCTCCTTGGGCGAACCGTCTTCTAGAGTCAACGACTTGACACTTAAGACGATCAATTTCAGTGTTCGCCTCTTTGAGTTCTTTCTCAAGTCTAGCATGCTTGTCTAGAGATTCACCACTTATGAGCCTTTTCTTTTCTTGTTCAAGCTCAGCATTCTTCCTTTTCAGCTCTTCTAGATCTTGACCTATCTTTTAATTCTCTATTTTCAATCCGTCAAGATTTTTTATCAATTTGTCATTTTCAACCTTCATTTGGCCCAACTTTTTGATGGTATTTATATTTTCACTGTATAGTTGGTTATATACCTCCTGAAGGCCTTCCTCCTCATTCTCATCATCACTCAAGGAATCATTTTCAGTGTTAGAGGATTCATGATCATCAATGTCTCCGGTGATCTTTGCAATGGGCTCAATTTGAGGCACAATATCAGTAATGGAGGCCATTAAAATTCTGATTGAACCTTGCTCCTCCTCACTTTGGTATATGACTGATTCTGATTCTGATTCTTCAGTTTTATCCCATGTAGCTGCCATTACTTTTTTCTTGGCCTTTTTATCAGTGCACTCGGATGCAATGTGACCAAAACCCCTACACTTGTAGCATTGAGGATCTTTTGACTTAAAAAATTTTCCTTTGTTGTTCTTGGAGTCAAAAGGTTTACCCTTCTGGTAGGGTTTCCTTCTAGAAGTATTTCCCCTAGTTTTGAAGAATTTTTAAAATTTATTGGCCATAAGTGCCATTTCTTCTAAGTCTGGATCATCCTTACTTCCACATTCAGATTCTTGTTTCTTGTGAGAAGATTTCAAGTTTGTACTTTTGGATTTGGAGGGAGTTTTGAAACCTAGCTCATAGGTTTGAAGGGACCCTAGTAATTCTTCAACTTTCATGGTATTTAGGTCCCTACATTCTTCTATGGTAGTAACTTTGGAAAAGAACCGTTCCGGTAGGGATCTCAGAATTTTCCTACATAGTCTTATGCTCCGAAACAGGATCCCCCAAGCCCCACATTTCATTTGTGATCTTGTTCAATTTGGTATAGAAATCAGTAAATGTTTCGTGCTCCTCCATAGTAATGTTTTCAAATTGTGTAGAGAGGCGTTAAAGTTTTGAGTTTTTAACAATGCTTGTTCCTTCATGAGTAACTTCAAGAATGTCCCATGCCTGCTTACTTGTTGTGCAATTTTGAATCCGGCCAAATTCATCTTTAGATACTGAACAAAAAATGGCATTCAGGCCTTTGGCATTATGAACACATTGAGCTTTATCATAATCAGTCAACATCGCCTTATCTCTTGGCTTAAGGACATCCGGTTCACCTTCCCTACATATAGTGTCCATTGGGGGTTTATATCCAATATCAATTATGTCCCTAACATCCAAATCAATAGATTCCAAGAAGATGCACATTCTGGCTTTCCAGTATGGATAGTTTGACCCATCAAAGAAGGGAGGCTTAGTAATGGATGAAGAGTCCTCTCTAGACATATTTTCAAGTTCTCTTTGGATCTCACTCCGGGTTTTTAAACCTGAGCGGAGGAACCCGCTTTGATACCTATTGAAATTGCGGTTTTACTGCTTATAGAGATACTTGGAGATATGCCTAATGTCCTAGAGGGGGGTGAATAGGACTTTTTAAATTCCAATTACAATTAAAAACTGATCAAGTCAATCTTATCAACTAAGCTTATCACAATAACATTCAAGGCATTTATATGAGCAATTTGTAAGCAAGGTCTATGATAAGCATTTCATCAAACAGTTAGCATTCATGATTGACTAAACCATTCAACACATAACAATCATTCAATCTCACAATGCACAACGATTTATAGTGGTTCAGTTTCCCTACTCCACTCCCGGTTCACGATCTCAACCTATGAGACCACCAGATTTCACTATAGTCTTGGTTTTAAATCAGGTTAACCATCAACCTTGACATCCTTTGATCTAGGACCGCGTTTACCATCCGTCGATGGCCCAATCCAGGGACTTGACGAGTTTGGATCTCAAACTCTCACCAATCCTAATCCAAGGATGGTCATGTACACTCCCGCCAGAGTTTCCCAATCCAGGGAATAGAGATTCAATAAATGGACTCTTAAATACTAGACATACCTAGATGATTGAGCTCAGTTTCGATGCCTTTGATGAGTAGCTTCAGCTTCTCTTTGTGCTCCCAAGATCAGCTACCGATGCAAATGATGAGGTTATGTTGATGCCGGGTAGTTGGGAGAGAGTTGGTCTAGTTCCTCTTGCCTATTCAATGCAATGGTAATGAGGGAACTACCAAACTTCAAATATTCAATGGCTATAAACGACCTCATAAATATATTCCAAAGGTAGGTCAGCCATGAATGAAGGTCTTGAGTTCATACTTCAAACCGAGCTTTGAATACTCATTGATAATCCATTAATGGCTAGGTTTGAATGATGAACTCAAGAGGGACAAGAGCAAAGAGGGTAGAAGGATGTGAGTAAAAGCTCTCTCTCTTAGCTCTTGAAGGGTGTTGAATGCATGCCATGAAAGACCACAAGACATGGCTATATAGAGCCCCAAATGATGCCCCCAACGGATCTAAAACAGTCACGACCGACCTGTCAGAGAGGGGTCTCAACCGGTCGGACGGACCGGTCGTCACTCAAATCAATAGGCCACATTTGAGACTGCCCGACCGGTCAAGACTGGTAGGATCCCCTTGCCAGAGTGAATGGAAAATGAAGGCCGACTGGTCAAGACCGGTCGGATCCCCTTGCTGGAACAATTAGAGAAAACAGGCCGACCGGTCAAGACCGGTCGACTGTGCTTGCTGGACAGCCTGATGAATCCAGGCAGACCGGTCAAGACCGGTCGGCTATGCTTGCTAGAATAACTAAGTATAACTGGCCGACCAGTCAAGACCGGTCGGCTGTCCAGCTGATTCCATCACAGTAAGCCTCTGACTTCTATTGATGCACCTGGCTGACTGGTCAAGACCGGTCGGCTGTCCAGCTGAATATACTACAGTAAGGTGCTGTTGAGTTGAGGAGCCTGGCCGACCGGTCAAGACCGGTCGGCTTTCTAGACACTTTGATTACAGCAAGGTTACTGTCCATTTCTTACAGTTCTGCCTGACCAGTCAAGACCGGTCGGCTGTCTAGATGATCTTGTCACAGCGAGTTTGCTGACTAAGTCTTTCAATGCAACGCAACAGCGGATCACTTCAATGATGAGGCATGAAGTGATTTGGTGCATAGGGTCCAATGTATGGACATATCTTCAATATATTTCGCACCGCCATGGACCACAAGTCTGATCAACTTGTGCAAGGGTTGAGAGGGAATGGTATAAGATATGTGAGTCATTACGCCGTTCTTTGATGTTTTGGGTTTCCTATGGTCGATTTATATGCAACTTACTGGGGATCTTGTTTCAGCATGAGCTTGAGCAATGGATGAAGCGTAATCTTCAAGTTCTTGATCTTCAATTCCTCAACCGGGGCTCACACGACAAGACGCGACCAACCAACACGCTAATTGACAACAAAAGGTGTACTAACAAGTTCCACTCTTACTTAGTTTCATGGCCTCTATCTTCCTCGTGAGACTAGCTATCTTTACATTAACATCGTCATCTTTCTTAAGAATGTACATACCTCCCTTCTCCTTTTGTTAAGGAGGCTTGAGGTTACTAGACTTCTCTGAGGTATCCCACAATTGGGCATTCTCAGCCAACATATTTAAGTAACTCTAGGCATCCTCGGGATCTTTGCTCATGAACTCGCCATTACACATCATTTCTACAAATTGGTGCATGTTTGAGTTCAATCCTTCATATAAGAAGCTTATGATTCACCATATTTCGTAGCCATGATGTGGACAAGCAAGTAGGAGGTGCTTGTATCTCTCCCAACTTTGAAAGAATGTTTCACTCTCTTTAACAGAAAAATTCATAATAGCTCATCGAAGGGTGTTTGTTTTTTGAGTGGGGAAGAATTTTTTCAAAAACTCCCGAGTCATCTTAGTCCATGCCCCAATCGACCTTGGTCTAAGATAGTGAAGCCATGTTTTGGCTCTTTCCTTCAAAGAGAAAGGGAATAGCTTTAATTTTACTACATCTTTTGATACATTGTTGTATTGCAAAGTAGCAACCACCTCGTCAAACTCTTTGAGATGTAGATATAGGCTCTCGGAATCTAGCTCATGGAACTTAGGTAAAAGTTGAATTACCCCCAGCTTAATATCAATTGTTCCGGCATTGTTTGAAAAAAATATGCACGAAGGAGTGGTAGCACGGGCCGGTTGTAAGTAATCATGTGGAGCTCTCATTGCAGGAGCATTGTGCGCCTCATTCTCTGTTACTCCCTCTGGATTTATGTTTGTAGTTGGAGTAGGAGGGGGAGTATTCCTTAATGGTGTTTGATCCATATTCCCTGAACTTTCATAAAGTTCAATGTATTTTCTAACTCGTCTATGGACGGAGAGTGGTCCAACTAAACTACCATTGGTTTGGAGACGGTTTGCGTGGTCACGTTCCCATCGGGACATAAACTACACAAACAAAAATCTAAATTAAATCCTAAATCCTAAAAAAATAAAATCTAAAAATAAAATTAAAATTCTAGTAAAGCTAAAAATTGAGAATTGAAAAAGTCTTAAGTTAGAAGGATAGTACTCGATTTGCTTGAATTAGAAGAACTTCCTACAAAACAAAACAAACTTTGTTAGTTCTAAAATTCAGAAAAACTACTCCTAGAAAAGCAGTAAACCCTAATTAATTCTACTTTATAGCTATTAAAATAATTTAGAACCGTTTAACCTAGATTCCCCTACAGCGGCGTCAAAAACTTGTTCGCTCGCCTCAAGTGTAAGGCTGCGATGTAATAATAATCTCGGTAAGACCGAGGTAGATCCACAGGGAATTAGGGTAAACCAATTCAAACCATTATAGCAACTTCACTTTAAAAAATTTAGGAAATTCAAATTGAGAACTAGAACTAAAACAATAACTTAAACAAAGAAAAAATTAAATATCTAAAAGAAAACCAAGGCTTTTAAGGATCCACTTGTAGTAGTATAATGTAAATTCATTCATCCAAGCATAAATATAACTAGATTCAAAGTTTTATCTTTCATCTAATTGGAAGATAAGGCATTCAATCACACACAATCCTACTTAGTCAGGAATTCAGATTCTAGTTCTAATTAAGCACATAAAACTTGAACTTGTAGCCTTCGGAGTAACAGTCATGCCAAGAGATTATGACGTTATCTAGGGTTACTACAATCCAATTCTAATCAATCCAAACATGGTAATCTCAGAGAATTGCAAGGAACATGTGTTCAAAGTACATGAAGTCTCATATAACTTCTAAAAATACCAATTTTATTCAAACTAGAACTTAAAAATCCAAACTTAAAATAAGAATACTTGAAATAAACGAATTAACCATTGAAACTAGCTAGCTACAAGCTTCACCTCTCAGCCTTAGCTAAGAGGTTCTAACCGAGTATTATCATACTACAACTAGAATAAAAAGAAAAAGTACTTGAAAGTATAGAAAAATTATAAAAACCCTAGTTGGAGGAGTTCCGAACGCTCCACGACGATCCTCTCCACTTCCCTAGACTTTACGAGCCTTCTGTATGCCTTAGGAACGACGTAGAGGTGTCATTTTATAACAAAAATACGTCACCGACTTGGAAACTTCGAGAGATTGGAAAGTCCTTACACAGTCTGGACGCTGGGTGGCTAGCTGGAGGTTGCATAGCAACATACAAAGTAGTCTGGACGTTTCAATACAAAGGCCGACCTGTTAGCCGTCCGGCCAGCCAGTCCATCCGGCCGGTCGGTTAAGGGGTCGAACTATGTAAAAATAGGTCCAGTGAATATGTGATTTCTGGAGGGTTTGGCCAGTTGGCCGATAGCAGTGTCCGCCCAGCCGGTCAGTTTGTAAAATGTAACTTTTGGCTCTTCTCTTTCTCCATCTCCATTGCATCTTTCTTCCACCTCTATCCTTTCTTCCATTGATCTTCAAGGCATGTAAAGTGGGTCTTTTAACCATCATGTAAGTGAAATCTCTCTCGCATTCCTACACACACAAAAACATGTATTGGATTAGTATTTAAATATGTAAACCATGCATAATGTGTGATGAATTGGGGTTAGAATATGCACAATTCAGAGCTCAATATAACTCCAAGCCCAAACCTAGAGAAAAATCACCTTTAGGCTTGGAGTGCCACCTAGGCTTGAAGTGCCACATAAGCTTCTCAAGAGGCTATAAAAGGAGCACTCCTCTCCCTCTTCTCTCTTTTCTTGCTTTCTTTTCCTTTTTGTTCCTAAAGTAGAGTAGTGTAAAATTTCTTTTATAGAGAATTTAGCCTTCCATTATAGTATGATTGGCTAAACTCCTAGCTAAGGCTAGGGGTGAAGCCTTTGATGAATTTATAAAGTTTGGTCTCTTGGTTCAACATTGTGTGACTTGAATATTGGAGTATTCTTTGGTTGATTGGTTCGGTTATCTACATCGGCGGACGCTATTGTTGTGCACGGCCCCTTGATCCACCATAGACTCCAGGCATGATAGATGCTTGGGATTCCTTGCACACCAATTAACTAGCTCATGATCGATAAAGTCCTTTGATCCATCGTCGACTCTAGGTATGATGGATGCTTAAGATTCTCTATGATCATTGAGCTAGTACAGGTAAAGTCATCGATTTGTAAAATCTCTTAATCCATTGTAGACTCTGGGCACATTGGATGCTTTGGATTCCCTGCGATCGATAAATGAGATCTTAACGGTTGGATCGATCAATCAAAGCCTCCTATCTTATAAGTATGCATTTGTTCCATGATTCGTGATCTTAACGATTGACTTTTTAGTAAAGTTGTTGATCTATATAATTTTTTTATCCATTGTCGACTCCGGGCACAGTGGATACTTGGAATTCTCTGCAAGCAACTAATAAGTGCTTCGTGGTGAGATCAATCGGTTAAGATCACCATCTTTTATGAAATATGCAAGTGGTTTAACTGTTTCATATTCTGACTGGAACAAATCCTTATTCGATTCTAGTTGAGTTATAGTTAGACTAATGAATCAAACCTTGTGGATGAATTAAAGGTGGATCCCTAATGCCTTAGTCATTTCCTTCTTATTTATCAACACATACACAACTTACTTCACTCTTGTGAATAGTTCAGAATCCATCTCTCCCACCTAAACTAATTCCTTTAAGTGTTCTTAACCTCAATCCATATGGTTTGACCTCGGTCTCACCGAGTATTTTACTACTTCGCTACCTGCACTTGGGTGTGTAATCTTCAAATTGTAGCATGTGCCCTTCCCCCCACAATTCCAGCATCTCACCTTACTCTTCCCCTTACCTTTGGATTTCGATCTTAATTGTGAAGATCCCCCACTCCACTCAGAGTGTCTCTCAGTCATAACTAGTATCTCATCCGTAGAAGAACCCACACTACAACTTTTCTTTCTCATCGCCTTAGACTAGAGGACTGAGATAACGATTTCAACATCAATGGTCTCCCTACTTGCACACAATGAGTCCTTGAACGACTCATATGAATCTGGAAGAGAATTCAACATGATAAATGTTTGATCCTCGTCCTTCATTGGTTCATCTACATCCATCAACTTGTAAATGAGCCTATCGAAATTACTGATGTGGCTCTTAATATCAGTCCCCTTCGTCATCCTCAGATTGTACAATTGAAGCTTCAGATACAGGTAATTTTCTAGAGATTTCTTCGTGTATATATTCTCCAACTTTGCCCACGTTTCAGTCGTAGTTTTCTCTCTCATGACATTGTACAAGACCTCATCCGTTAGGCACAACTGGATTGAGACATTGGCTTTTTCATCCATCTTCTTCCACTCTTCTATTCTCACAGCCTCCGGTTGCTTTCTAAATAGCACATCTTCAAGCCCTTGCTGAACTAGCTAGAAGGCCTTTTATCTTCACCTTCTAAAGTTCAAAATTATTTTTTCTGGAGTACTTCTCTATGCCGAATCTTATGCTAGAAGACGTCCTTGATACCTTGTCCCAGATTCTCTCTGCCCCCAACGTTAGCTCTGATACCACTTACGTGGAAAATCGACAATGGAAGCAAATCAAACAAGAAACCACAATGGCAATGATTAAGCAACAATCGACACACACAAGAAGGTAATCTAATTTTTACGTGAAAAAACCCCTCACAGGTAAAAAACCACGGCACAAAGCAACAGAAATCCACTATGATATCAGAAGCTACAGAGAATGAAGAAGAAACACCCAGACCCCAAGCCCCACAAAGAAATCCCAAGCTTATTCTCTCACCCTAGAACTCTCTCAATCCCTTTAGGAAACCCCAATCCCTTTGGTGATCCTCCTAATCCTGTTTTTATACCCTTAAATAAGAGAAAACCCGAATTAGAAACAAATTATGCAAAACTACACAAGAAACCAACTCAAATTAGAAAACTAATGACTGATCACACCACAACCATGATCTGTTGCAGACCTCTGTCGATCAGTCATGACTCACGCCTGACCGGTCCTCAATGCCCAAAATCTATCCAGAGAGCTTTGTCATGAAATCCTTTAAATGACCGGTCGGTTGCTATCCATGACCGGTCGACGACACTTGTTGCTGAATATTTGAAGCGTCCAATTCCAACACATAGATAATGATTTCGCATGCAATGGCTATAAAAATGTTTTCTCACTTCTCCCATCCTTTAATCAAGGATTTAGTTTTTCTAAGCTTAGGGAAGCTAATACCTTTCTTTGATCTTCTCCTGCTCACCAAGACCATCAAATATCACCACAATATCCAGTTCTTTTATCACTTGACAACTCTCAACTCTTTTCTACGAAATTTTGTTCATTAATGCTATGTGGAATGGGCTGCAGACATTTTCATAGCCAAGATGGACCAATGGAAGCCCGATCGAAGACGGAAGTGATCTGGGACGTCAAGATCGTAAAACAGTCATATCTCACAATCTGGGATGAGTTTTGGGACATATAATATATGATTTTGGGGTAGCTCGAGCTAATTAAGTCTACCAACCCAGTAACGATGGGTTGTACATGCTAGATTTGTGAGATTCGATCAGATTGATAGTCATTGGCCTAGTTTAATTTTGTTTTTATTATAAATAGTAAGTTTTAATTTGATTATATCTTTTTTATCCGTTGAGTTTTAGAAGTTGTGCCCAACATGAAAAGGGCTTAGAAAACTTAGGAGAATCACGTAGTTGGGTCGGATTGAAAACTTACTATTTTTGGCCAAGAACCACAAAGTTTAGTGGGAATAGGTGACGTCTATGAATGGTAAGTTTACTATTTATAGTAAATCGCATTTTTAGGAGTTTTAGTTGGAGTATGAATCTGATACTTCGTCCTATGGTTTATTTTCCTATTTAAAGCTTTGTAATTACGTTTTAATTATTCAATCAATTATTACAAATTTTCTAAGAATTATTTCCTATTTTCTTATCTCTCCCTCGTGGATTCAAAGAAGTCCGGTTGAGTATTCCTAGAAGCCTTGTGGATTCAAGGTATTTATCTGGTAAGGAAGACGATGCTCAACCTTACCATGCCCTCCCTGCGTCAAACTTATACAAGTCACCAATCCAATTGACTCACCAAAATATTAAGCTAGTTGAGGTTTCTAAATCTTAAAAACTCGTCTAAACGGGCTGGCTGGTTAGTCATGCTTTTCAGCTGGCCTCAGTGTTAATGATAGTCCGCCATAGACTTAAAAGTCCCCAATGGGTGATTTAGATTGATGGAATCCTCTTGAATCCATGGAAAATGAAAACAACTTTTACAAATGTGACATTTTTCCTTAGGGTTATTTGATTTTTCATTTACGCATGCAATTATTAGTAAATAGACAATGATTATTTACCGATGTAATTACCACATCGGTCTTGGGGTTGATGTTCACAGTGAGCTTGTTTGAAAAGCTTCCCAATCTAGAGAATTGAATACCTACAATTCCCACTTATAAAAATTGTGGGGCCTACCATGATGCTTGTATCTTATTCATGTCGTCTATCTATTCTGCAAGCTCATTTTAGGGCACGATAAGAAAAAAGGCAGATTCGAAGCTCAAGTGGACCACACCATAAGAAATGGTTGGATTTGAACGCCTAACATTGAAAACTTCTCGGGGCCCACAAAAGTTTTGGACCAAGTTGATATTTGTGTATTTCATACATGTTAGTGTGATCTTATGAACGGGTTGGATGATAGATACAAATTCCTGTGACCCCTATGAAGGTTTCAATTTTGAATGGTGGACATCATTAACCCTAAGGGTGTCAATGGGTCGGGGTCAAGCCAGCCAAAATCAAAATTTTAAATAAGCTTCGAATAGGCCCAACCCGACGGCCCAGCCTAAAACAGTTCAAAATCTGGGCCAAGACCAACCCAAGCTTAGCCCATTGACAACCCTAATTAACCCTCTCGTTTCCTATGATGTGGTCCACTTGAGCTTCCAATTTACCTCATTTTTGGGTTCATGCCCTATAATGAGATGGTAAAATAGATGGACAATGTAGATCTCATACATACATAACAATGGGACCCACGAACGTTGACAGTACTGAAGCATCGATTAATTTCATACTTTTTGTTGTTATTTCCAAGGCATAATTATTGAGGTATTTCCCTCTTTAAACAAACACCTTTCAAAAGTAATTATTAAACATTTACCCCTGTTTATATGTAATTGAAAAAAAAAACACCCCCTTAAATAATATGGGAACAATTACAAATTTGACATGTCGCATTTTCTCGGGAGAGGATTAGCTGTTAATCAGGTAACGACTTAGTGGATATTACCCTGACCATGTGAGGCCCATTTTAATGAGTATGTTTCATATCCACACTGTCCATCCATTTTTCAGCTCATTTAGTGAAGTTATCCTAAAACTTAAGTAGATCCAAATCTCGGGTAGAACACGCCACATGGAAAAAGTGGTGAATGACCATTAATAGCTTTTTGTAGGCCATAAAAGTTTTGGATCAAGCTAATCTTTGTATTTTCCCTTCATCTAGTTATGGTTGACCTTATTAATGGGTTAGATGACAAAAAGCCATTACGTATCTGGATCTTTTTACAATGGGCCTTGGGAAGTTTTTAATGGTGAGAGTTCAATCATCATTGATTCTTGAGACATGGTGTAGCTTCGGGTATCCTTTAATGCATTGTTGTAGTACATGGGTCAGTGGTTCGACATTCCTGTGGACATAGATAGTATACTACACAGTACACATGTAATCACTTCCTATTCTACCTTTCTTTTAAACTAAGATTAATCTTAACACTTATATTTTCTTATGTTAATAATTAGAGTAACAATATTTTATAAGCTTCACCTAAAGACACTCCTTCGGGATATGATGATAACGATGCTTCTTCATTTTGAGTCCCACGCATCTGCAATCTTAAACCCATGCTCCTTTTTTGTTAACGAACTACAGTGACCTGATCTTATCATGATGATAGGTTCAAGTTATTGTAGTTCATTGTCATATATATAACTTAGAATCTAATTGATTTTGTTTATCTTCCTATTTGGATGAATGAGAAGAAGAATGAGACAAAAGTGACCTGCATGAGTTCCATGACGAAATGAACATCTTTTGTTTACAACTCAATTAATAGATTTCTTATTATATAGTGTAGATTTTCTGTTAGTGACTTTGACTCACCTCCTTAAGACAGCCTAACTCACTAACAGAAGATCTCCACCATGAAATTAGAAATTTATTAGTTGAGCTGTACACGAATGTGTTCATTTCCACATGGAGCTCGTGCATCCTACTTATTTATCATTCTTCTTCTCATTCATCTAAATATGAAGAAAATATAATCAGTTGTAATCCAAGTTTAATGATGATCAACTACAATGATTGAAACTTATCACAATGATAAGTATGTAAACAAATCTCTCGTTAGTTGCAGAGATGATGTAGAACAAGAACCCCCTGATAACGGGCGAGGATTGAGCACATTCCTATCACAAATGGACCAGAAAAAGATCAAGGAAAAACAACAAAAAATTCAGCAACTTCAAATTCTCAACGGATTCTCGACGGATATGGGCCATTGGCATTGTCGCTCACTTGACAAGGACAATATCGGGCACCCGAAACTCGTCTGATTTGTTAGTTTACTCACTGGACCATTTTGGGGATCATCGGTCCCCAACCACACTCCATTGGGCACCCGACGGTGCGTGAAAAGTTGCGTAGATTTGCTCAGATTTTACAAATATGTTTCCATTTTCAAGTAGAACTCTTTTCTTACGCAATTAGGGTTTTTTCAGATTTGCTTGGCTATTTAAACATGTTTAGAAACATTGTTTAGATCACCTTTTCATTATTATTAATGAAAGTTTGATTTTTACCACTTTTTTTCTCGTGGATTTGAGAAACATCTCGTGGATTCGAAATTTTCCCTCGTGTATTCGAGGAAGTCCAGTTGAGGAGTCCCAGAAGCTTCATAGATTTTGAGTAGTTATCTCGTGAGGAAGACGATGATCGACCTCACCACCTACCTCCCTGCGTCAGGAGAGTTTGGTACAAAAAATATTTTAAAAAAAACTATAACCAAATGTATTTTCTTTGCATGTTATGGTAGTTGTTTGGATTGGGTATATTTTTTTAATTAGCATTATAGCCTATCATTATCTTTTTGAACTATAGCAATATGTTAATTCTTTTGAACCCTTTATAAAAACTTGTGAGAATTGTCATCTTATGGTTTGTTTAATTTGGTTGCTGAATTTTTCAATTCTTAATTAACTATGGTTTCTTTTTTAAATAGTTATTGTATAAACACAAATTGACGAATTTAATGAAAATCTATAATCTTCATTCATGATTTTATAGTATAAATTATGGATAATAGGAAAGCTCATAAATTTCAATCGATACAATATGTTTGCAATCGTGTAAGATGTATAGTATTAACATTTAAAACCTTTGCCAATTTCGGGTGACATTTTTACAAATGTCCTTCGCAACTAAGATTGTTGGAGTCTTTGAAAAGTAGAATAACTATAGGATATTTGAATTTTTCTGATACCTAATAGTGAAAGTTGTATATTAAATGAATATAAAATTGCAGTTGGTTTTGTTGGTGTGATGAGTACGATCCGGACCTACATGAGGTGAAGGATGAAGTTGAGGAATTGAAAAGACAACCGGAAGCCAAGGAGCAGGTCGTGATAAAAAAGGAACCGGAGATTATGAAGAAAGGGTTGGAAGTTATGTAAAAAAAATGAATTTTCTTCAGATCACAGGGGAATTAGAATAATGACTGCATCATTTGGCGATTGCAACCAATGTTGACATTTATGTCAACATAAATGTAAATAAAAGATGATATGTTTGAATGTTAATATTTAAATTGATAACGCGCTCATTTTATTTTGAAAAACTTTGGTACATTTGAATGATTTTTTTTTTTTTTTTCTGTCAATTCAAATATTATAGCAGCAGATTTCATATTCCACTGCTAAAAGAAACGTATCTGCTGCTGAAAGATATTCTGTGGCGAATGGGAGGATCGAGTTGTAGTTTTCACTGGAAGATATATCTGCCACTAAAAGAATGTTGATGTAGAACGGTTTACAGAGGTGGATATATTTGCCAATACACGTTATTGACGCCACATAAATTATGATATTCAGCAGCCGAACTTTACGCCGCTACCATATATTCTGTAGTGGATGGAAAGCATCACCGCTATGTGTTGAAGACATATAGAGGCAGAAATTTCCACCGCAATAACATAACAGCAGATGAATCATCCACTGCTATACGCATACCAACGGATTATACAACGATAGATATGTTATCCGCCGTTGATCCACCACTAAATATTTCAGCAGCAGATTTTCATATATACAACAGCAGAAAAATCCGTTGCTACAGGCCACTACTGTTATAGTGAGTCATTTAAATAGACTCGTCAACTCCTGGCTCCTTATGATTCTACAATGTCTTGCCGATTGTAGATACCTAGTGAATGGGCTAGCAGCGACTCTGCCAATCATATCATTCGCATGTGGGGTGCCCCGCGCATGCATTTCCATACTCCTGGTCAATAAGGAAAAAGAAACATATTTCCCTTCACAAGACAATAGTGGCTATCATGGTTAGAAGAATTCGCCAGAGAAATAATAGCCTAATCCACAATCAATTTTTTTAATATGAGGTTTCCTTTTTTATCTCAATAGGACTCTTAAGATAGTTCATTTTTCAACATTGTTGATAGAAATAATCATTACATAATCATTTCTTTTTCTATGTTCAACGCTGTGATTCTTAATGCCCAAACAGACCTTAATTAAGAGTTTAATTATCCCACACTATCCTGACCACATGCGCCCGTGCATGAGCCAATCCAGACCACATGTGCTAGATCCAAGCCCACCAACCAGATTGCATATAATGTATCGGCCCGAAGAATCAGGCTATTCTGGGAATTGGGTTATATACTCACACAATACGAAGGGACGAGTGAAATAAGTTCTTCCTAAAGTATCCAATTCTTTCATTCAAATATGGTGCACCAGATGATCGAACCAGTCTGATTTTGTGCTGGCCCACCTAAGCCATGGGATCCACCAAATGAACAACTTGGGCGTTCACTACTTGCGCCATGTTCGCATTTCCACTGATGTATAAAGTACACAGTACATGTGATAGTTACACGGAAATAAAAGTATCTAAATCACTGACTCAACTCTGGATGGAGCCTCACTTAATACACGGATCAGATCTCACACAAGCGTAAAACATCAGAGTGGTGGGTGTGTGGCGTGATTAACAGAGGGCATGACCTCACATGGTATTACAACTGTAATTTACATATACTATCCAAACTATGGTACGACGCGTGCCAAACGGACCCAAACTCATGCATGGTATTCAGAGCTGAGAAAGTACGTTGAGCATGGACTGGCGTGGTTTGTACACTGCCTTCAAAGGCTGGGCCTTAGGCATGGTGATACCAAGCCCTTCAGTCATGTCCACCTTCTGCTCTCCTATTCGTTCCCACTCGAAGCATTGGATCAAGGTTCCCAATGCCAGGCTCACCATCCGCACAGCCAGGCCCGCACCTGGACACGCTCTCCTTCCATATCCAAATGGGATGAACTTCAAGCTTTCCTTTACCCCTTTTGGGTTTTCAAACCGCTCTGGCTTGAAATCAAGGGGGTCCACCCATAGCTTGGGATCTCTATGAATAGCCCACACATTGACCAACAGCGTAGTGCCACGTGGCACGTTGAAACCTCCGATGATGGACTCTTCGGATGACTCATGAGGCAGTAGCAGTGGAGCCACCGGATACAAACGGAGAGTCTCGTTGACGATGCAATGAAGGTATGGAAGCTTGGAGAGATCCGAATCATCTAGCAAACGAGGTCCAACATGCATATCCAGCTCAGCTTTAGCTCTCTCCAGCACATCTGGATGGTTCAGTAGAAGCGCCATGGCCCATTCTGTGGTCAGAGATGACGTCTCCGTTCCGCCTGCTAGTAGTGCCTGATCACCCGTATTCAATGTGAGCTGTAAAACTTTAGTCTGATCAAAAGTATGTATGGTAGTATTTGGATTCAGTTTACCAGTGGGGCCCACATGGCTGACTGATCCTTAGTCAATTGTCATTTAGATCAAACTGATATTTGTATCTTCCCATCATCCAGGTCTGTGTGACCCGGTCAACAGGTTGATGGCTAATAAGGGTTTTGGATACCACCAAATAAGTTACTTTTTAACTTATGTTGGGTAGTTAAGTTACTTTTTTCACTTAAGTTAGCTTGGTAAGCACCATTCTAAAAGTAACTTAAATACTAAAAGTTACTAAGTAAATTTTTTTTTGGTCAAACATCTCTCCCATGATCAAGGGAGACACTCATGGTTCATATCACCATATCAAAGGAGCCCCACATGGTGGATTGTCCACATTGAATGTGGGGCTGATCACACGGTGGACAATCCATATAAAGGGCGGGCCTCACATGATGGATGACCCCTTATTAATATGGGCCCACATATGGTTGGTCCCCATCAAAAGCCGGCCCATAATGATTAAAAGCCCACGTCCAAAGCAGGTTGTTATGACAGACGACCCACTTCAAACGCTGGGTCTACGTGATGGACGGTCCACATTAAAGGTGGGATCCAAATGATGGACATTGGGCATTGAAGATGTGATGTAGGGGAAGAACCCCATGATCGAGGGCGTGGATCACACACCTTCCTGCGGGAGATGGACAGGAAGAAAAACAAGAAGAAACTAAGAAATTTCCTATTTTGGAGTTTTAACCAAAACAGGAAATTGTTATTCCCATTTTTGAATTTTGGCCCAACTTGTGGGGCCCATATTGATCATTTATGATGATCCATTCCGTCCATTTCATAGAGCTGCTCGACGCCGAGAAAACCCAACAAGTTTCACGTCGATCCGAGTTACAGATTGATTGTGGCGTCGAAAATGGTACGAACTGTCCAGAAAGTTCCGAATTTCACCCACTAAATCTGGAGATGGTCCAGGTGGCCCACTACTAGTGATATGGAGAATCTGAACCGACCATCTTGAATAGTACGTCGATATCAGAAAAAACCATAAAGTTTCATGGCAATCAGATATGTGGATTGTTCGTATCAGCGGAAGGAAGACGGCGCTGGCGTTATACAGTTTGCACAGATTTTTCAATTTCTTTTCTAATTGTATTAGGATTATTTTCTTCCTTTGCAAGTTAGTGCTAAGTACGAATTTAAGGTTTAGTTTATTATTTAAAGCAAAATAATTATGTTTATTTGATTATCATTCAATTATAAAAAAAACAATTATTCGGAATTAATTTCCTCTTTTATCTTTTATTTCTTCTCGTGGATTCGAGAAACTATCGGTTAGGGAGATGGTGATCGACCTACCACGTCCTCCCTGCGTCAAGATGGGCCCCACATGATGGACTGTCCACATCAAAGGTCAACCCCTAACCATGAAGGACCCACATCCAAGGTGAGCACTGCATGATGGGCAACCCACATTGAAGGTGGGGCCCACATGATGGACAATTCACATCAAAGGTGGTCTCCACATGATGAGTAATTAATAATGATGGGTCCCACATGATGGATGATCCACATGAAGGTAGGCCTCATATGATGGACAGTCCACATCAAAGGTCAACCTAACGATGAGTGGCTTGTATCCAAGGCAGCCCTGCATAATGGACAACCCACATAAAAAAGAGGAGCCCACATGATGGATGGTCCACATCAAAGGTGGGCTCCACATGATGGGTGTGGATATTGAAGGTGGACCCCACATGATAGAGAATAACATTGATGGTGGGCCCCACTTAAGGGATGACCAACATTAGAGAGCCCTACAAAATGTATGGTGCACATTAAAGACCAAGCCATAACAATGAATGACCCACATCCAAGGTGCGCCCTGCATGATGGATGACTCACATTAAAGATGAGCCCACACAATGAATGGTCGACACCAAAGTTTGCTCCACATGATGGATGGTGGATGTGAAGGGGACTAAACAAACTTGAGGGATAATTACTTGTGTTGGTGGAAATTATACAAACATTCTTTTCTACATTTTGGTTGATAAGTATGGTTGCTTACTAAACATGGGTTGAATAAGTAGAAACCAAGATAAGACATAGGTAACTTACGATCCAAACACCTCCTAAACATTATGGCCGGCTATAGGAAGTCTTTAATGGTGGGTATTCAATCACCACGACTTCCTAAGGTGTAGTGTAGTCCACATGAGATGAGGATATGTTTATTTTTAGACATAGCCTAAAATGACCTAGCAAAATGAATGGATGGGTGGATAAGTTGGGCCCTATAGTCTAGGCCACATCGTGTTAGGTGACTCCAGGTGTAACTAATATGCTCCCTTTCAAGTAGGCGAAAATAGCTGACCCTATTCGTGATCAAAACAGTCATGATAGGATGATTAGGTGTGGTCAGCCTCACCCAAGTACTTACTATGGGGCCCACCTTGATGTATGTATTTTATATCCACACCATTCATCCATTTTTCCATATAATTTTAGAACATCAGCCAAAAAATGAAGCAGACCAAAATCTCAGGTGGACCGTTTGATAGGAGGCAGTGGTGATTGAGCATTAAAATCTTGTTGTGGGCCACAAAAGTTTTGAATCAACCTGATATTTGTTTTTCCTTTCATCTAGGTTAATTTGTGTGGCTTATCGACACGTTGGATGGCAAATAAATATTATGGTGGACCCTAGGAAGCTTTTAATGGGTAGAGAGTTCAATCACCACTACTTCCTATAACATAGTCAACCTGATATTTGGATTTGTTTCATTTTTATACACATGCCCTAAAATGATCTGGCAAAACATATGATAAGCCTGGATATAGAATACATACATCAAGTTGGGCCCCACAATAAAGGTTGCACTGTCCTGGATGAGAGGGGGGGGGGGGGGGGGGGGGGGCTTAGAGGGTGTTACCCCTGCCCATTCAATGATGGGGTTTCAAACATTATGCAAATCCAAATCTCAGGTGAACCATACCAATGGAAACAGTTGTTGTGATTGAGTCTCCCACCATTAAAAATTCCAAAGAGCCCATTGTAATGTTTTAGTAATTTTTATTTGAAATCCAACCTATTGAGGTTTTAGTAATTTTTATTTGAAATTCAACCTGTTGATAATGTCAAGAAGATATGGATGAAGGTAAAATAGAAAACTTTTGTAGCCTACAAAAAGTTTGTAACGGTCATTCATCACTGTTGCTAGTGGTATAGTCCACCTGAGATTTGGATTTTCTTATGGTTTGGTATCACATCCTAAAAAAAAGATGGACCGCGTGGATATATAAAAAAATACATCTTCTAGTGGTATAGTCCACCGAGATTTGGATTTTCTTAGGGTTTGGTATCACATCCTAAGAAAAATGGACCGCGTGGATATATAAAAAATAAATCAAGATGGCCCGCAC